>OY293414.1:50110171-52510171 GCA_958502065.1 Chrysolina americana | reverse complement strand
AAAGTGCTCGCCCGGAAAATAATTTTTTTCGATGATTTTGCAAACTTTCCCGAAGACGAAATATGAACGAAATTACTGAAAAAATTGTGTAGAACCCGAATATGACAAAATTATGCTAATTATGTTTGGTGCTTTATAAACGATGCAGATCTCAACAGCCAAGGTGCTCTCACTTCTAATTATTTTCCGGGAGAGCACTTTGGCTGCTGAAGTCAGCCGCGATTATGAGAAACCAAACATAATTAGCAAGTAATAACTTGGTCATATTCGGATTTTACACACTTGTTTCAGTAATTCCGTTCATATTTCATCTCCGGGAAAGTTTGCGAAATCATCAAAAAAAAATTATTTTCCGGGAGAGCACTTCGGCTGCTGAAGTCAGCCGCGATTTTGTGAAACCAAACATAATTAGCAAGTAATAACTTTGTCATATTCGGATTCTACACACTTTTTCCAGTAATTCCGTTCATATTTCGTCTTCGGGAAAGTTTGCAAAATCATCGAAAAAAATTATTTTCCGGGCGAGCACTTTGGCTGCTGAAGTCAGCCGCGATTTTGAGACACCAAACATAATTAGCAAGTAATAATTCTGTCATATTCGTATTCTACACACCTTTTTCAGTAATTTCGTTCATATTTCATTTCCGGGAAAATTTGCGAAATCATCGAAAAAAATTATTTTCCGGGAGAGCACATTGGCTGCTGAAGTCAGCCGCGATTTTGAGAAACCAAACATAATTAGCAAGTAATAACTTTGTAATATTCGGATTCTACACACTTTTTTCAGTAATTCTGTTCACATTTCGTCCCTGGAAAAGTTTGCAAAATCATCGAAAAAAATTATTTTCCGGGAGAGCACTTTCGCTGCTGAAGTCAGCCGCGAATTTGAGACACCAAACAAAATTAGCAAGTGATAATTTTGTCATATTCGTATTCTACACACTTTTTTCAGTAATTTCGTTCATATTTCATCTCCGGGAAAGTGTGCGAAATTATCGAAAAAAATTATTTTCCGGGAGAGCACATTGGCTGCTGAAGTCAGCCGCGATTTTGAGAAACCAAACATAATAAACAAGTAATAACTTGGTCATATTCGGATTCTACACACCTTTTTCAGTAATTCTGTTCATATTTCGTCTTCGGAAATGTTTGCGAAATCATCGAAAAAAATTATTTTCCGAGAGAGTACTTTGGCTGCTGAAGTCAGCCGCGATTTTGAGACACCAAACATAATTAGCAAGTAATAACTTGGTCATATTCGGATTCTACACACCTTTTTCAGTAATTCTGTTCATATTTCGTCTTCGGGAAAGTTTGCGAAATCATCGAAAAAAATTATTTTCCGAGAGAGCACTTTGGCTGCTGAAGTAAGCCGCAATTTTGAGACACCAAACATAATTAGCAAGTAATAACTTTGTCATATTCAGATTCTACACACTTTTTTTCAGTAATTCTGTTCACATTTTGTCCCTGGAAAAGTTTGCGAAATCATCGAAAAAAATTATTTTCCGGGAGAATACTTTGGCTGCTGAAGTCAGCCGTGATTTTAAGACACCAAACATAATTAGCAAGTAACGATTTTGTCGTATTTGGATTCTACAGACTATTTTCATTAATTCCGATCATATTTCGTCTCCGGGAGTTTGCGAAATCATTGAAAAAAATTATTTTCCAAGAATAGCACTTTGGCTGCTAAAGCCAGCTGCGATATATTTCGTCATCGGGAATGTTTGCGAATTCATTAAAAAACATTATTTTATTATTTATTTTCAGAGAGGACTTTGACTGCCGACATTATCTGCGATTCTAAGCCCCTAATCAGAATTAGCAAGACAAAATTACGGATTCAACTGTCTAGTATAATCGGTTCATATTTCAATTATTCATTTTTGTTTTATAAATGGTGGAAAAAATGGATTACGAAATTGTTTCGTTTCCTTTCACATTGGGATTCCACTGTTGACTATAATATTCGAATCTTTTTCACAAGGGTAGAGATCATGTTTCATATAACACAATGACTCGTGTAAATCTATAGTTTATATTAATTTTTGATGTTTTTTGTAGAACAGGTTCGCAAAGTACGCCACTGCACGATCGGGTAAGATCGGAAATTTTGGCTGCTATCTTTAGCTGCCAACTTCACACTGCTATATCTTGATGCAATATGTTGGTAAAACCCCATGTTTGTTAATAACGATTTATGTTTGTAGCTGAATTTATTTCAAAATAAAGTAGCTATTTTGTGGGGTTGTAGCTGCTTTTCAATCAAACTCTTTTTCACTTCATTATGAGAGCTTTCGAAATTATTTAATTTCTTCTTTAGTCACTCTCAAAGAATAGGTATAACTGCTAATGAACATATCAAATAAAGGTACTTACAGTATATGAGTATAAGATAAAATAACATTCAGAAAAATAAATGGTTTCAAGACAGAAACGTGAAAAGTCAATTTGAAGTTTATGAATTATGGATATAGGGTGTATAGAATTGGTATAAATTTTATTGTAAAAGGTCGATTCAAGTTATTGATGAAATAGATACTCTATGATTTTTATTGTTGCTCAATTTTATTTCAATATCTAAAATATTAGAATAAATTATATTTAAATTTTGAAAATCGGTCTTCTTATTCATTGAATCTTTTTCATTCTTATGTAAACCATTTCTGAAAAACATCTTTTGAATAAATTATTTTCTTTAGATAGATTTGAAATATTTTTGAAATCAATGCCCACTAAACATGGAAACTTACAACTAATTGCAGAGAACTCCCTGGCCCTTGCAGATTCAAACTTGAAACGGAAAATTCACTCACTAAGGCAGAAAATGTGCATACGTTAAGTTGATATTGCTCACTTACCGAATACTTCCGGGCATAAATTCATACCTGACAGTTTTTTACCAATTACAAATGTTACCTTCCGAAACACATTAAAAATAATACTTGAATTTGATGTAAACTTTGATGTGATATTTCTCAAACCAAAGCTTGTCGTAGATTTTGGGTCATGAATTATTTGGGATTTTACAACCAATGGTTTAGAAGGTTTTCATTTCAAAACTATCATTTCCAAGTTGGATCCCAGCTTTGATGTACATTATTTCAGCATCCTAAGATTGCAGTAAATTTGTGGTGATAAATTATTGGAAAATTCATGCAAAACCTTTGCATGCAAATTTAGTTAAAAATTCGTAAATTTTAGACGAACCTAACCTGACCTGAATTATTTAATAAACAGATTAAACTGAAAAAAGGGCACATTGTTTTATTCACCGGTGGCTCAACAAAGCCCGTATCTTATGGTCAAATAGTTCTATCAAATTGCCTAGCAGTGTCATCATTTCTATTGGCTTATTTGACACAATTTGAAACAATCCACCATAAAAAAACGCCTCTGCAAGGTAGTTTTGAAGTGTTCTGTGGTTTTATCCACAAAACTGACGTTGTTGTGTGGTTTTATTAAACTATTTGACCATGATCCACGTAATGACAAGACAGCTGTTTTAAACTTCCCGCCATTATTGTGACCAATTACAGATCTCGTCCTCTGTATGGTTATATCGTGGTCACATGATCTACCGTCTACGTATCCATTTTGGATTTGCTTTTGGCTTTTGCTCTAATGCTAATGTGGTTGGTGAACTAGTGTAGTAGTGATGCATAACGAAATCCCGCTTCACTCGCGTCTTCATTACATTTGTGTTGGTATTGTTGAAATATGTGAAGAATGAAGATATATATTCAAAATGAATAAAAAGGTGAGTGAATTATTGTTTAGTGTACCTAGTTATATATGCAGAATTTATTTCAATTACGGGAAATTTGTTTACTGTGTATCATATGAGAAGGCTTTCATCGCGTAAATGTCTGTATAGGTAGGTAGATACGATGTATGTTTAGGAAAACACATTCGTAACAGATTACTATACCTACTAGTAAATTTATTTTTTTGTTTGTTTTCACGAACAATTTCACTGTTTCGTATGTTTAAAAATATTGAAATTAAAATTACATCAGACTATCAATAAGACCTATGAAGATATAAAGCAAAGGACAAAATCTGCACATAATGTAGGTCTGTGTCCTCTGATAGGTACAATTATTGAGTAGAATTATTATAATCATAATACTCATTCCAAAGAGGGCGGATGCTGGGATTAAACAAGCTCTTAAACATATTTCATTGTAAATTGTGAAAGGCTTTTGCGGCCATAGTTAATTACATGGTGGTTCTTCCGGTTTTTAGGCCGACGTATATTTTGAGAAGATCTCGACGTTTCGCAAACACGAGTGGTTGAACTTCTCAAGAGAGAGATTTTTGCATGTGAATTGAATAAGTAACTGGAAACATGCAAAAATCTATCTTGACGAAACCTCGAGATCTTCTCAAAATATACGTCGGCCTGAAAACCCGAAAAACTACCAAGTAATTATTCATTGTTTTCCCTAATTATATCATTGGCTTCGACAATCAAGGTGCATTTTCAAAATATGAATTGGTTTTAATGAGAATATATGACACCAAAAAGTAAAAAATCAGATATCAACTCCAATTTCATCATTTCAAAGTTTTTTTGCAAAATCTGTTTTTGGGGTGTTTCAAAATTCATTTGCCAAAAACCATCAAATGAAGTAGAAATTTCTATTGTCTTGAGTTGAAGAAATCACTTGACAGTTTGGTTATTAGCATATGAATTATGAAGTAGAATATGTAAATAAACATTATTGAGGAATATTTCTAGAGAAATACTGAAAACCCAATATTTTTTGTAAAAAGTCTTTTCTTCCGAAATTCCTTCAGATTTTCTTTTGTTTGTTTTCACGAACAATTTCACTGTTTCGTATGTTTAAAAATATTGAAATTAAAATTACATCAGACTATCAATAAGACCTATGAAGATATAAAGCAAAGGACAAAATCTGCACATAATGTAGGTCTGTGTCCTCTGCTAGGTACAATTATTGAGTAGAATTATTATAATCATAATACTCATTCGAAAGAGGGCGGATGCTGGGATTAAACAAGCTCTTAAACATATTTCATTGTAAATTGTGAAAGGCTTTTGCGGCCATAGTTAATTACATGGTGGTTCTTCCGGTTTTTAGGCCGACGTATATTTTGAGAAGATCTCGACGTTTCGCAAACACGAGTGGTTGAACTTCTCAAGAGAGAGATTTTTGCATGTGAATTGAATAAGTAACTGGAAACATGCAAAAATCTATCTTGACGAAACCTCGAGATCTTCTCAAAATATACGTCGGCCTGAAAACCCGAAAAACTACCAAGTAATTATTCATTGTTTTCCCTAATTATATCATTGGCTTCGACAATCAAGGTGCATTTTCAAAATATGAATTGGTTTTAATGAGAATATATGACACCAAAAAGTAAAATATCAGATATCAACTCCAATTTCATCATTTCAAAGTTTTTTTGCAAAATCTGTTTTTGGGGTGTTTCAAAATTCATTTGCCAAAAACCATCAAATGAAGTAGAAATTTCTATTGTCTTGAGTTGAAGAAATCACTTGACAGTTTGGTTATTAGCATATGAATTATGAAGTAGAATATGTAAATAAACATTATTGAGGAATATTTCTAGAGAAATACTGAAAACCCAATATTTTTTGTAAAAAGTCTTTTCTTCCGAAATTCCTTCAGATTTTCTTTTGTTTGTTTTCACGAACAATTTCACTGTTTCGTATGTTTAAAAATATTGAAATTAAAATTACATCAGACTATCAATAAGACCTATGAAGATATAAAGCAAAGGACAAAATCTGCACATAATGTAGGTCTGTGTCCTCTGCTAGGTACAATTATTGAGTAGAATTATTATAATCATAATACTCATTCCAAAGAGGGCGGATGCTGGGATTAAACAAGCTCTTAAACATATTTCATTGTAAATTGTGAAAGGCTTTTGCGGCCATAGTTAATTACATGGTGGTTCTTCCGGTTTTTAGGCCGACGTATATTTTGAGAAGATCTCGACGTTTCGCAAACACGAGTGGTTGAACTTCTCAAGAGAGAGATTTTTGCATGTGAATTGAATAAGTAACTGGAAACATGCAAAAATCTATCTTGACGAAACCTCGAGATCTTCTCAAAATATACGTCGGCCTGAAAACCCGAAAAACTACCAAGTAATTATTCATTGTTTTCCCTAATTATATCATTGGCTTCGACAATCAAGGTGCATTTTCAAAATATGAATTGGTTTTAATGAGAATATATGACACCAAAAAGTAAAAAATCAGATATCAACTCCAATTTCATCATTTCAAAGTTTTTTTGCAAAATCTGTTTTTGGGGTGTTTCAAAATTCATTTGCCAAAAACCATCAAATGAAGTAGAAATTTCTATTGTCTTGAGTTGAAGAAATCACTTGACAGTTTGGTTATTAGCATATGAATTATGAAGTAGAATATGTAAATAAACATTATTGAGGAATATTTCTAGAGAAATACTGAAAACCCAATATTTTTTGTAAAAAGTCTTTTCTTCCAAAATTCCTTCAGATTTTCTTTTGGCAATTTCATTCTGGCATACCTTTCATGTTGAGGAGAACCAATCTCACATATCATCTTTTTTTGCAGGAACGACAGAAGGAACATTAGGACCTAATTAATATAGAAATGTAATATGTATTTTATTAAACACTTTATAACTGCAATAGTTTTTTGTAAATTGAAAACTTCTTTTCCCTAAACTCGTCCATCTTATGTAGGAACTAACAATGGAGAATATTCAGAAAGAAATAACTTTCATTTTCTTCTTGGGGCTAAAAAACAGTTGATGAAGATACATTGAAAAAAATATTGGAGTAACAATAGCAAATGGAGTCTCACGAGTTTTTGAGAAGTTTTATTTCAGTTTGTTTTTTTTACATTATTACGATGTAAAATAGAAATGTTTGACAAAAGTTTAACATCATGATTTAGAGTCTGACACTTACAATTCAATAAAGTTCATTTTTGATGCTACTCTCAATATTTTACATGATGGTATTTGGAGAAAACAATAAATATCAATCACAAATCTGACGATCATTTCTATAGAACTTTAGGTAAGTAGTTCAACATTGTATCCATTTGAGTTGGCGACATAATATTTCATGAAAAACTTTTTTATTTTTCGTTTTAAGATGAAAAGTTACTTCATGAAAAGTTTTGCATGTTCTAGAACCTAATTATGAATAATCAAAAATTTGTTAGTCGTATTTGAGAGAGTGTCAAAAAATACGAGTTAGAGATATTTTTATTTGTGAAAATATCGAAAATTGTAATTAAAATTTGATCAGAACTAAATATGGCGTTCATACGGTAACACTTTAAAGTTTACCATTTGAATAATGGCTGTCGTAGTGAAGTCGGAGAATTTTCAAAGGCTTAGCTAGTTTTTAACAAAAATTTCTTGTAGAAATTGGTAGGAGAAGAATATGAAAAAGAAGTATTTCTTTTAGATATATATGATTGCTTATTGGAACATTAATAATTTTGAACATCTTTTCATAATTTGAATTTCCGATTTTGTTACAAGTAAAAGTGCTTTAAATTAAACATGTACCAAATTCATATTTTTTTACTCTATACTTATTTACAACTGCCACATTTTAAGGTATGATCATTCAATATAAGTTATCTAGAACGTGCAGGATTCTCAATGAAGAATAACTTTTTTTCTAAATCTTAAAATAAAAAAGTTTTCAATATGTCGCCAACTCAAGTGAACATACTGTAATAACATTTTAGAAATGTTCTGGAAATTTTCACCTAAAATTTGCAATATGAATTTGTAACGAACTTTCAAATGGAATTTTTTGGAAATTTTGAAATGGACTTTCGTAAACTGCATAGCAAGTTTACGAATTCAAGTTCACTAATGGCATTCTTGTGCACACTTGTGCTATCTACATATTTTTGAAGTGATCTGAAAGTTCTCCTATGCTGTTCACAATGAGATTCCTATTATAAACTTACAAATTACAATTTTCAGAAGATTTGGAATGAAGTTCCATAAACTATTTGTCAAGTTTTCAAATACAAGTTATGTATTCAATCCTTGTAGTTAACTTGCCAAAAAGTCATTTCTGTAAGTTTACAGAACCAAGTGTGTCGAAGGGCCCTTTCAAGTTTGATCAGAACTTGCATTGAGTTGGATGATAGTTATGTTCATAACTTGCACTTGGTGATGTAAGTCTAGTGAGAGTTCTATGCAAGTCGTTTATGTTTAGTATTCTTGCTCAATATGTTATGGATGATTTATTGTACCGTTGTATACCTAAATTATCTTTTGAAATTTCTTTTTTAAAAAAATATGTCGACGATATTATTTGCACCATACCTGAAAGAAAAGAAAACGAAATTTTCGATATTTTTAATAATTATGATAACCATATCAAATTCACGATTGAAACAGTAACCGACAGAGGTGTTCCATTTTTAGACACTAAACTCATACGAACCCCCGATAACACAATTATAATAGACTGGTATGTTAAACTAACCAATTCTGGGAAATACATGAATTATTCCTCCTATCATAGTGAAAAAACCAAAATAAATTTAGTACTTGGAATGAAAAATAGAATAGACAAAATATGTCATCCTACTCTGAAGATGAAAAAATTTAAAAAATTATTCGATTTTCTTTCAGACAATTCTTATCCTAAACGACTTCTCAATAAATTAATATTTTCCTCTAATAATTTTCCAATTCAAATTAGCAACAATACCGATTTCGCTAATAACGAAAATCCTGTAACAAACATCATTAAAAAATTTCGATCCTTTCCATATATAAAAGAACTCACTTCCAAAATTAATAATGTTCTGAAAGAAGAAACTAATATTATCTTATCCCAGTTGAAACTGTCAATAAATTGTTTACCAAATTGAAAGACAAAACTCCAATACTGGATCAAGCAGGAGTTGTCTACAAAACTAACTGTCGTGAATGTGAAAAAAACTATATTGGTGAAACATCAAGAAATTTGAAATCAAAGATTGTTTCCCACAAAAGTGATATACGTTTGAGACCCAATGCTTGCGCTTTATCACAACATGTAAATGTTACAGGACATTCCATTGATTTCAAAAATATTTCAATTCTAACTAAAGAAAATAATTTATTCAAATGATGTTTTTTAGAAATGGTTTACATAAAGAATGAAAAAGATTCAATGAATAAGAAGACCGATGTTCAAAATTTAAATATAATTTATTTTAATATTTTAGATATTGAAATAAAATTGAGCAACAATAAAAATCATAGAGTATCTATTTCATCAATAACTTGAATCGACCTTTTACAGTAAAATTTATACCAATTCTATACACCCTATATCCATCATTCATAAACTTCATATTGACTTTTCACGTTTCTGTCTTGAAACCTTTTATTTTTCTGAATGTTAGCTTATACTCATATACTGTAAGTACTTTATTTGATATGTTCATTAGCAGTTATACCTATTCTTTTAGAGTGACTGAAGAAGAAATTAAATAATTTCGAAAGCTCTCACAATAAAGTAAAAAAGAGTTTGATTGAAAAGCAGCTGCAACCCCACAAAATAACTACTTTATTTTGAAATAAATTCAGCTACAAACATAAATCGTTATTAACAAACATGGGGTTTTACCAACATATTGCATCAAGATATGGGATCAACTGTATGCGACATCTCAAAAAATGGGCAAATTATAACATCAAATTAGCATCTCAGAATAACAGGAAGATATTTTTACTTCAATGCAGAACTTATGGATTAATACCAAGACATATTCAAGACAGAACTGAAGATGTGTATGGTTCAATTGATATAAATGAAGGAAGAACTTACCAATACGTCAAAAATTTGAGTAAAATAGAAATAGATATCACACATAGACATATTAAAAGAATTATTAACGAAAAAAGTAACTTAGAAGAACAAATTATTAGAATGCTTCCACAATATATTTGTAACAATTTTAAAAATTCATTAATTAACAAATATAATAAAAAATATAATGATGTTAAGAAAATTAATTTAAAAAAGATCGAAGAATTAAAAATTTCTTCCAGACCTAATATAAAAATAAAAGAAAATTGGTTTGAAAACTTAAATGAAACGGAATTTCCAAAAGAGGTCAAAAATATGTTATCACTATTCAGTTTGCAACCAACTATTAATGACATATCTATAAAACATCTTTTAGCAGATATTGAATACTCATTAAATGAAATAAAAGATTCTGAACAAAAAAATATTTACATTTCTCGAATCACCAATATAGTCACTAACTTTCTACACAATGAACCTTTTCAATTTTCAGAGTTTAATATATGGTTTAACAAAACTAGGCATTTTCTGAAAGAACACCCGGAAATTTTCATAACCAAATCTGATAAAGGCAACGTCACAGTAGCTATTAACAAAGAAGAATACATTCAATTAACCGAAAAGTGTGTTGATGATAAAATTTATTACAAAAAAATTTCCAAAGATCCAACTTCAGGTACTCAACAGAGAACGGATAAATTGGTAAGTCAGTTGAAAAAAGATAAATATATTGAAGATAATGTTGCAAAATCTTTAACAATCTACAACTCTGTATGTCCAAAATTCTATGGATTACCAAAGTTTCATAAACCCGTTCTATCACTTAGACCTATTATTGCATCTGTTGATGCACCCACAAGTAAATTAACATCTTTCATTACAGATATACTCACTAAGGCTTATAATGTTGATAATGAGTATTATATTGAAGATTGTTTCAAGTTTTCAGAATTCATCAATAATTTTCAATCACCACCAAATTATATTATTATAAGTCTAGACGTAGTTTCACTCTTTACCAACATTTCGAAAGAGTCAGTCATTAAAAGTATCACAAAAAACTGGAATTCAATCAAAAATCATTGTTCTTTGAATAAAGATACATTCATAAAAATAATAAACTTCATCTTGGACAATACTTTTTTCTCACTTAATGATCAGTTTTATCAACAAAATTTTTGAACACCTATGGGTTAAAAATTTCACCAATTCTTGCTCAATATGTTGTGGATGATTTATTGTACTGTTGTATACCTAAATTATCTTTTGAAAACCAACCAATTCAAATTAGCAACAATACCGATTTCGCTAATAACGAAAATCCTGTAACAAACATCATTAAAATAACTCGATCCTTTCCATATATAAAAGAACTCACTTCCAAAATTAATAATGTTCTGAAAGAATAAACTAATATTATCTTATCTAATAAACCAGTTAAAACTGTCAATAAATTATTTACCAAATTGAAAGGTGAAACTCCTATACTGGATCAAGCAGGAGTTGTCTACAGAATTAACTGTAGTGAATGTAAAAAAACTATATTGGTGAAACATCAATAAATTTGAAATCAAGGACGTGGCTGTAATGGCCGTGTGAAATGTATTGGCGCGAGGTGAACTATGGGCGGGAACTGACTTGGCGCTAGATGAGCTTTGTGCGGGAACTTAGTTGGCGCTAAGTGAGCTGTCTGAGAGAACTGGGTTGGTGGGAAATGAGTTGATGCATGCAAATTTAATAGAATTCGGCTCCCTGAAAATTACGTTTTGGCAAGTTTAGACGTGGTTTCACTTTTTAGTCGTATATTTGGACTCATGCATCAGAGCAGTTCATAATAATTGGATTCGAATTAGTAGATTTTGCAGTATTGATGAAGATAACTTTATCAATCTCTTAATGTTTCTTTTCAATACTACATTTTTTTCATTCAATAATCAAATATATAAACAAACCTTTGGCACTCCTATGGGTGCAAAAATTAGCCCTATTTTAGCCAACTATGTTATGGACGACTTGCTAGATATGGTCTTAAATGTTCTTCCTTTCAATGTTTTTTTCTTAAAAAATATGTTGACATAATTGTAGCCCTTCCTGGGACAGGGACTACGAAAATCTTAGATGTCTTCAATAGCTATGATCCATTTATTCAATTCACCATCGAAACTGAAGATGCTGAGTGTAGTGTTTCTTTTCTGGACACCAAGCTTACTCGTACCCCCAATAATATAATATTGGTTGACTGGTACAGAAAACCTATCAGTGCTGGTAGGTATATGAACTATTGGTCTTACCATAGACAATCGATTGAAATAAATCTGATCAAGCAAATGAAGCAACGGGTTTTACGTATCTCTGACTCTTGTATTCATCAAAAAAAAATTAAAATTCTCTACAATCTCTTCAAACAAAATTCTTACCCGGTATCTTTACTCAACAAGATCCTATTTAGTACGTCGCCTATAGACCATACGGTTGATGAACCTCCTCCAGGTATTCAAAATAGTATTAATGTTAATGACGATAACAATGGTAATAATAATAATAATAATGTTACACAACCCAATATTTTTTACACATCTTTGCCCTTCATTGCTGAAATCACGCCAAAGCTTTCAAGAATTTTCAATAAACTTGACAATGTAAAAATTGCACAAAAAACTGTTCTTACCATAAATTCCTTATTTTCTGTTGTAAAAGACAGAACCCCTTCACTTTCTCAATCAAAATTAGTATATTGCATACCTTGTGCGAATTGTAATCTGAATATATTGGTCAAATAGCAAGGTTGCTGAAAGACCGTATAACTTCCCATAAAAGTGACAGCAGATTGTACCCTGAGAGATGTGCTCTCAGTAAACAAGTTTTCAAAGAAGGCCACTCAATGGATTATAATTCCACAACAATTCTAACCAAAGAAGGTAATGCTTCAAAACGAATATTCCTGGAAATGACATTTATTTTTCAATCTGATCATTATTTAAACAAAAGAACAGATCTAAACCACTTGAGTGAGATCTATTCTTATTTATTAATGTTGGACGAGAACCCTAGTGCTCTCAACAACAGTTCTTTTGGCATTACTTAATCCCTTACTGTATGTTATTACACTTTTTGACATCCCATATTTTCCGTTTTAATTCAAATAAACTTTTTCATATAATAATAAATAATCAATTTTTCTCAACAATTATAATATGAAATCCATAATTGTTCTCTTTAGCAGTAATTGCAACTGTACTGGAAACCCCAGCAGCTCAGGCCTATTGTTCTCTGGTTCCACAACTTCCATGAAATTTGACTCTGACATTTGACTTTTGACATAAATTCTAACCAAATACATTTCTTTTCTCCCACGCTCCACGTGGCATCATATCATACAGGTGTTTGTCTGCAACTGACACACTGTTTTGAATTTTTAAAAGTTATTAATTGTTATTAATGTTTTACATAATTTTTATCTAGTACCCCTTGTTGCACATGGATTCTGTCTTGTTTAATGTTTCAACATCGTTTTCAAGCGACCAATCTCAATAACATTGTAAGTATAGGACAACCATCTTCACCATTTTACCATAGTTTCACCCATTTTTGTATCACCCTGATGATGATAGTAACCACTATCGAAATATTGGAAATATAATGTTATATAATGTTACGGTGTTGTTGAGTTATTGCTTAAAATGTAGTCTTGAGAACGACTATTATTTTAAAAAATATCTCATACAATAACTATTCTCTGTGCATCAGATCACATGAAAATTAGTCAAAATTATGGGTGTTCGTAGTAATGGTTTCAATTTTGAGTTGTGGAATTCAGTCAGGAATCATTTTGAATATGAAACAATTGCGAAGTTGAAAGAGGTGTATTCAGGAACAAATCGTCAATAACAATGTAATATATTATGCAGGCTTCGAAACGTCGAATCACTTCTCTCGAACAAGTCGCTCTTATATCAGGCGTAATATCACTGCACGCTAGTCGAATTTTCATTATCAGATCATCCACATTCAAAGGGGGAGTGGTGAAAATAATATCTTTTAAATAACCCCAAACGAAAATTTCAAGCGGTGATAAATCTGGGGAACGAGCCGGCCACCGAATTGGACCCTTATTACCAATCCATCTATTTGGGTACTTTCTATCGAGATATTCAGTAACAACCTGTGAATTATGAGGGGAAGCACCATCTTGTTGCCACCAAATTCCTTGTCGCTCGGCTATGGGATCAAATCATACCAAATGGCACGCTAAAATGACAATAATGTGACAATATCACGCGTAATATCACTGCACGCTAGTCGAATTTTCATTATCAGATCATCCACATTCAAAGGGGGAGTGGTGAAAATAATATCTTTTAAATAACCCCAAACGAAAATTTCAAGCGGTGATAAATCTGGGGAACGAGCCGGCCACCGAATTGGACCCTTATTACCAATCCATCTATTTGGGTACTTTCTATCGAGATATTCAGTAACAACCTGTGAATTATGAGGGGAAGCACCATCTTGTTGCCACCAAATTCCTTGTCGCTCGGCTATGGGATCAAATCATACCAAATGGCACGCTAAAATGACAATAATGTGACAATATGATAAAGCTGTGAATGTAACTTGATTATTATGCAATTTGAATAAATCTCGGAAGTTGCACGCCCTCGATTATCATAAATCGCATAATAATCTCGTTACATTAATAGCTATTATTCAGTAGGATTCTAGTTCAATTTAATAAAAGATATAGACAGGATTCGTGTACGCGTTAAAGTTTTTTTGATACCTTATATTAAACCTTATTTTAAGTACAATAACTCAACAACGCCGTAACCGAATTTCAAAAACTAGACATGAAATGATATCAGAATTAAGCATAGAATCTGAATATGTAATGATATACAGTGCGTTCTATTTAAAAAAAATGGCATTTTGGTCTGTAGCACCTACACCAAACATATATATATATATATATATTTCAACAAATTCTAGACGCGGTTCAACCCGAACATTTAGTTTTCATATATATATATATATATATATATATATATATATATATATATATATATATATATATATATATATATATATATATATATATATATATATATATATATATATATATATATGTTCAGATAGGTTTCCGCGGTCAGATATTTGAAAACTAAAAGTTCGGGTTGAACCGCGTCTAGAGTTTGTTGAAATTCGACGTTTCGGCTCCGATTTTGGAGCCAAAATCACATATCATTTACCTATACCAACTCTCATTTGATACACCTAATGGTCTAGAAGTTATGACTTGTCTAATAGATTCGTTGACACCCGGTATATAAAAAACAAATCTTGACAATTTTTGGGACAGCAGCAAAACGCAAGTGTACTCTTATAACATTATATTTCCAATATTTCGATAGTGGTTACTATCATCATCAGGGTGCTACAAAAATGGGTGAAACTATGGTAAAATGGTGAAGATGGTTGTCCTATACTTACAATGTTAGTGAGATTGGTCGCTTGAAAACGATGTTGAAAAATTAAACAAGACAGAATCCATGTGCAACATGGGGTACTAGATAAAAATTATGTAAAAACATTAATAACAATTAATAACTTTTAAATTTTTAAAACAGTCTGTCAGATGCAGACAAATACCTGTATGATATGATGCCACGTGGAGCGTGGGAAAAAAGAAATTTATTTGGTTAGAATTTATGTCAAAAGTCAAATGTCAAAGTCAAATTTCATGGAAGTTATGGAACCAGAGAACAATTGGCCTGAGCTGCAATTACTGCTAAAGAGAAGATATATAATTATGGATTTCATATTATAATTGTTGAGAAAAATTGATTATTTATTATTATGTGAAAAAGTTTATTTGAATTAAAACGGAAAATATGGGATGTCAAATAGTGTAATAACATACAGTAAGGGATTAAGTAATGCCAAAAAAACTGTTGTTGAGAGCACTACGGTTCTCGTCCAACATTAATAAATAAGAATAGATCTCACTCAAGTGGTTAAGATCTGTTCTTTTGTTTTGTTTTGAGAAAGTAAAGGAGTTCTGTCTTTTACAACAGAAAATAAGGAATTTATGGCAAGAACAGTTTTTTGTGCAATTTTTACATTACCAAGTTTATTGAAAATTCGTGAAAGCTTTGGCGTGATTTCAGCAATGAAGGGCAAAGATGTGTAAAAAATATTGGGTTGTGAAACATTATTATTATTATTCTTACCATTGTTATCGTCATTAACATTAATACTATTTTGAATACCTGGAGGAGGTTCATTATCCGTATGGTCTATAGGCGACGTACTGAATAGGATCTTGTTGAGTAAAGATACCGGATAAGAATTTTGTTTGAAGAGATTGTGGAGAATTTTTAAATTTTTTTTATGAATACAAGGTCAGAGATACGTAAAACCCGTTGCTTCATTTGCTTGATCACATTTATTTTAATCGATTGTCTATGGTAAGACAGATAGTTCATATACCTACCAGCACTGATAGGTTTTCTGTACCAGTCAACCAATATTATTTTATTGGGGGTACGAGTAAGCTTGGTGTCCAGACAAGAAACACTACACTCAGTATCTTCAGTTTCGATGATGAATTGAATAAATGGATCATAGCTATTGAAGACATCTAAGATTTCCATAGTCCCTGTCCCAGGAAGGGCTACAATTATGTAATCAACATATTTTTTAAGAAAAAAACATTGAAAGGAAGGACATTTAAGCAACTAGCAAGTCGTCCATAACATAGTTGGCTAAAATACGGCTAATTTTTGCACCCATAGGAGTGCCAAAGGTTTGTTTATATATTTGATTATTGAATGAAAAAATTGTATTATTGAAAAGAATCGTTAAGAGATTGATTAAGTTATCTTCATCAATACTGCAAAATCTACTAATTCGAATCCAATTATTATGAACTGCTCTGACGCATGAGTCCAAATATACGACTAAAAAGTGAAACCACGTCTAAACTTGCCAAAACGTAATTTTCAGGGAGCTGAATTCTATTAAATTTGCATGCATCAACTCATTTCCCACCAACCCAGTTCTCTCAGACAGCTCACTTAGCGCCAACCAAGTTCGCGCACACAGCTCATCTAGCGCCAACTCAGTTCCCGCCCATAGTTCACCTCGCGCCAATATATTTCACATGGCCATTACAGCCACGTCCTTGATTTCAAATTTCTTGATGTTTCACCAATTCAGTTTTTTTTACATTCAAGACAGTTAATTTTGTAGACAACTTGCCAAAACGAAATTTTCAGGGAGCTGAATTCTATTAAATTTTGATGAAAGGTAGGTCAAAAAAATCTTTAATGTAATATTGGTTTTCATAATCGTAAGCTTTTGTCAATATATCTGTCAAAAAGGAAGCAAGCACCCTGATGATGATAGTAACCACTATCGAAATATTTCAAGAACTGAAATAGAAAGAAAATTAATAAAATGTTGAAACGTAATTCTACGCTGAGGTCTCAATCTGCCTACTCCCCATGTCTCGTCACTGGTTCTCTCTAAGGTCTCAATCTGCCTACTCCTTCGAGAGAACTATCCCACTATCCCTAGAGAGAAGTCATCACGCACCCCTCGTATCTACGGACTACCAAAAATACACAAGCCTGATATCCCACTCCGACCTATCGTCAGTGCCTTTCGAACACTAAGTATCACCAGTGACGAGACATGGGGAGTAGGCAGATTGAGACCCCGACGTCCAAGTCACAAAAACCTAACACGTAATTATACCTTTAATTAATTTTCTTTCTTTTTCAGTTCCTGAAAATGGCTCCAAAATCGAAGCCGAAACGTCGAATTTCAACAAATTCTAGACGCGGTTCAACCCGAACTTTTAGTTTTCAAATATCTGATCGCGGAAACCTCTACATGGAAGATTTCGAAACCAAAGCCCTTTCCTCAGCCACTCTTCAACCTTCCTTCCTGACCTGAATTCTTTCCTGACCCATCTGAACGAAGTACACTCTCACATCCGCTTCACGATGGAGATAGAGAGCAATTTGACTCTGCCTTTCTTAGATGTACAAATCAAGAAAAAAAAATAAAATCCCCAACAAGGTTTCTCATATACTGTTTATAGAAAACCTACCCACACAAACCGATACCTCAACTCAAATTCCCACCATCATCCGTCGCAACTCAACTCTGTCGTAAATACTCTGATATCCCGCTCCATTCGTCTAACTGATGACCACAGCAGACAATCCGAACTCCACAACGTGAAACAAGATCTCCTACAAAATGGCTACAGACCAGACCACATAGAAAGAAACATCCAAAAACAGCTCCAGAAGTCACCAGAAAACACAATCGAACCACAAGTTGAAGACCGTCCATCCAAAGTTTTCTTCCCTTACATCAAAGGAGTAACAGACAAAATCAGCCGAGTTTTCAGAGCAGCCAATATCAAAACCATCTTCACCACAGAGCAAAAACTGTCACACCTCATCAGATCAACGAAGGACAAAATTTCCAACGAAGACCACGGTATTTACGAAATTCCCTGTTCTACTTGCCCCCATTCATATATAGGAGAAACTTCAAAACAGATCCACTTCCGATCTTATCAACACTCCCTTGTCGTTAGAAACTGAGACACCAGCTCCGCATTAGCCCTTCATTTCATCCAAACAGGTCAACCCATAAATTTTGAGATTCATCAAAGAAGCCATCGAAATCGAAAAACGTACTGATTGCCTGAATATTAAAGATGATAGCCGTAAATTTAACCCCATTTGGAAACCGCTTCTTCCGACCGTAATCACCAAACCACAACAAGCAATTATCCCAATCCAAAACAATCAACATCAGGCAGACACAGGTAGGACGAACGAGAAAACCCGCAAGACACGCCCACTTTCAGGTACCCAAGTACCATTAAATACCGCAGTGCAACCAACATCAGATCGTCTTTTGAGATCAAGGAGTAGGCAGATAGAGACCTTGTTACCTCATCAGACCACGACTCGAGGAGTAGGCAGGAACAGGAGCCGAAACGTCGAGTTATTATAAACTAAGTAAATAAATATATATATATATATATATATATATATATATATATATATATATATTGTTTTCTATTTCAAGCGCACTAACATTATCGAAACCCATTCTATGGTCAAAACGAGAATCAGCTAATGCACAGGAATTAACATTTCTTCTACAATCACTTTTATGTCAAGTAATCCTACCTTTCAAGAGTCAAGAAGTTTGCCCGATGTATATATACTCTATTACAATCCTTGCAAGGAATTTTGTAAACAACATTATAATTCTGGGTTTTTTCGAGAGGAGTTTTTAATTTCGAAAAAAGTTGACTAATGGTCTTAATGTCTTTTTGTGCTATTTTATTATTGGTTCCTTTTAAGGTGTTAATTCTCTGATATGCGGAAAAAATCGGTATTTCATAATTGAGTCAGACCTTTCTGGAGAAACATCTGATATTACTGTAATAGTCCTTTCATTGAAAAGTAATTAGTTTATCAAGTTTCTTGGATATGAATTCTCTATTAAAATATCTCTCAGTTCTTTCAGACATTCTAATTTTCAATGAAGAATGTGTCACTCTAATAACTCTGTGTTTCATGTTAAATTTCATTTTAGTAGGGTGGTAGGAGTAATAGTTGATGAATGATGGGAACAGAAAGAATCAAGTCATCCACATATCTTTTAATAAATGGTAACTCGAAACTGAGTTTAGGTACAGAAATTTCTAAAAGTTGATCAAGTACGTAACTTGATAAAATTGATGAAATACTAGAACCCATTGGAGTTCCGAAAATTTGTTTCTAATATTTTCCTTGGAAATTGAAGTAATTTGAACAAAAATAAAATTAAGAATTTCAAAAAAATTATTTTGGTCTAGTATACTATATTTTGAGATAACACTCAAAATACAAAAGTATTTTGGTCTAGTATACTATATTTTGAGATAACACTCCATTTTTCGTGTAAACTTCTCTTGACTAACTCTTTAGGTAAGTTGGTGAAAAGTGAGACTATGTCGAGACTGATTATAATATAGTTTGGTGAGAGATTTCTATCATTGATGAATTCACTGAATGAAAACGAATGCTTCACGTAAAAAAAATTATCAGTGTTATAGGCATTGGTAAGAATTTCTGTAAAAAATTCACAGAGTTTGATGACAATAATTGTGTTCCTTTTTTAGATATGACCCTCATCAGAACCACGGATAATACTATTATCAGTAGATGATACAGAAAATTCATTTGCAGTAATAGATTCATCAACTATTACTCCCACCACCCTACTAAAATGAAATTTAACTTGATCAATAACATGAAACACAGAGTTATTAGAGTGACACATCCTTCATTGAAAATAGAGTGTCTAAAAGAACTGAGAGATATTCTAATAGAGAATTCATATTCAAGAAACTTGATAAACAAATTGCTTTTCAATGAAAGGACTATTGCACCTGAGGTAATATCAGATGTATCTCCAGAAAAGTCTGACTCAATTATGAAATACCGATCTTTTCCGCATATCAGAGAATTAACACCTAAATTGATCAATGTCTTAAAAGGAACCGATATTAAAATAGCACAAGGAACTTATTACAAACAAGTGAAAGGTGCTCCCATGGGTTCCCCCCTTTCTCCAGTCCTTGCAAACCTTTTCATGGAAGACTTCGAAACCAGGGCTGTAGAAGCATTTGACCACAAGCCTACTTGCTGGTTCAGATACGTTGACGACATTTTCGTCATATGGCCTCATGGTTACGAACTCTTAAACACGTTCTTAGATCACCTAAACGATATCCATCCCAACATGAAATTTACAATGGAGACCGAAATGAACAACTCCCTAGCTTTCCTGGACGTTCTCATCACGAAATCCAATAACTCTTTTACCCACACAGTACACAGGAAACAGACCCACACCAACCGATACCTACACGCAAACTCTCATCACCATCCAGCACAAACAAACTCCGTATTGAACTCCCTGATATACAGATCAATTCAGCTTACCGACAAGCAGAATAGACCACAAGAGCTGGACAAACTAAAAGCAGCCTTACTTCAAAATGGTTACAACAATTCGCTAATCGACAAGTCTATCCGCCATCAACTGACCCGTCCTCAGTAACATCTTGAGAAAACACGAGATAAAAACAATATTCACGGCCAACAACCAAATATCCAAATTCCTCAGATCTCCCAAGGACACAATACCAAACGATTCTCAAGGTATATATGAAATACCATGTTCAGACTGCCCGAGAAGTTATATTGGCCAGACTAACAGACGAGTAACTTCCAGAGCCTACGAACACGAACTTGCTGTGCGTCAGGCATCTTCCACTTCCGCACTTTATAAACATCGAGAAGACACAGGTCACAAAATAGACTTCAAAAACACAAATACAATTTACACCGAGAAAACTCTGCAAACCAGGATCATCCGAGAAGCCCTCGAGATAGAGAAGCGCCCCAATTGCCTCAACACTCGCGACGACGGACGTAGACTTCCCAATACCTGGAAGCCTCTCATTGCACGCATCAACTCATTTCCCACCAACCCAGTTCCCGCACACAGCTCACTTAGCGCCAACCACGTTCCCGCACACAGCTCATCTAGCGCCAACTCAGTTCCCGCCCATAGTTCACCTCGCGCCAATACATTGCACACGGCCATTACAGCCACGACCACTATAAATACAGTTCCTCAACCCACAATTCCTCAGTTCTCTCGAAGGAGTAGGCAGATTGAGACCTTAGAGAGAACCAGTGACGAGACATGGGGAGTAGGCAGATTGAGACCCCGACGTCAAGTCACAAAAACCTAACGTAATTATACCTGAGGAGTAGGCAGATTGAGACCTCAGCGTAGAATTACGTTTCAACCATTTATTAATTTTCTTTCTTTTTCAGTTCTTGAAAATGGCTCCAAAATCGGAGCCGAAACGTCGAATTTCAACAAATTCTAGACGCGGTTCAACCCGAACTTTTAGTTTTCAAATATCTGACCGCGGAAACCTATCTGAACATATATATATATATATATGAGAAAAAAAATATAAAGCTCTCAATCTCACAAACCATACTCACCGAATAACGTAAACAGTGGACAGCTTGCAAGATAATCACATCTTTCAAAAAGATCTTTCTTAGAAATGGCTTTCATCTCTCAAGAGAATAACAATAAAGTAGAAATGTTATTTTAGATTTGATTTTCTCTAATTCTTTCTTATATTATGTAGCTTTCTCCACTGCTAAAGCTAATAAAGATTAGCGAAATATTGAGACCAAGAACAAATGAGTTTCATTGGTAACCAGACCGCAAACCTGAGAATTCCCAAGTTGAGTTTATATATATAAGACGGAAACTATGACATCTACAGTCATTAGTTGAAACTTAATTTGTGTACTTTTTGTATTTTTATGTTTGTACTTGTATTGACTTTTTCTATACAGTTTTATAGCAGTCTTCAAGAAATAAACGTTTACATTTCTTTCTTTTCATTAATGAAATCCATAAACTGTTTCCATATATATTGATGGTTCATCATTGTATTTTTTGGTTTGTTCTAGGTGATTTTTTCTTGAATTACAGTTATCGAATCATTCCCGAAAAGTGACATTTCAACGACGTTTAAAACTCAGTATTTATGCCTGTCAAGATGACAAATGTACATTTTAACAATCGTTACTATAGATACACGGACCTATCGGATAATTTTCAGCCTGAGAATGCCGAAAATGTCCCGCTTCATATGGGATTTTTAACATACGATGGAAATATTCGCGGAAACAGTTGCGCGAAATTGTTTTGCGCAATGTATACCCAGCTTTTACTGTGACCCTGTATTGACCGCAGCTATACATGTAAATAAAGTCTACATTATCAGGTCGTTGGATGATTTAGGCGGGATACAGGACGGCCTCAAAGTTGTCTATAGTGAGCTTCCCTTACGCTGATGACAGGCATAAGTATTCGTTTGATGATTTCAAAACGCTTCATGTATAAGCCAGGAAGGCAGAAATTTTACATTAGCCTGCTAATACCCTAACCTACCTGATAGGTAGGTGGATGAAAGTAAAATAGTAAAACATCGGGTGGGAATGACTATCGTTACTTAGCGATAACCCAAAAGAACTCTTAGCATTGTAATCAGATGTGTATTTTACATTTGCTCCTATATTTTTTTACAATATTTCGAGCTTGTTAATCTTTGATTTTTTAATACTGACAAAATCTGAATTTATGATTATTCATATAAGGAACAAAATTTTAAAAAATTTGGTAAAGTTTATTAATGTGGTAATGACAGTGATAAGTCGTGATGTGGATTTTGAGTTCTACGATTGCAACCTTGCTTTCAGGCACATATGTATTGTTCGACGTCATTTTTTTTGTTTGTTCGAGTTTAGCTACCATCCCTTGGAACTTTGGCAAGTATTACCGATATTACATGTACCTAGAGATATGTAAATTTAAAAAATATTTAGATTACCTCCCTGTGAAGTCCCATATCTTGTGGTGTGGATCCAGCTAGGCTTATGGTTACTGAGTATAAAATATTTCCTCTAGTTTTGAAGCATCGATATAATGACATAAGAGCTAAAATTCGAGCATGTTGACATGTCGAAGTTAACTTCCGGTCTGACTAGAAGCAACATAAACTTTCTTTTTTTAAATGGCAACCCAATTTTTTCTTTTCACGTTATTCAACATTCAATTCCCTTTCTAATCACATATCAAAAATTGGTATGTAACCAGAAAATAGTTAAGAGAACAATTTTAATTGAAATTCACTGAGTAGGTCGTGGAAGCAAAATGAAAAGTTGGTTATGAGAACTATACGTCACTTTTAACTATTAATGTGGTAATGACAGTGATAATTCGTGATGTGGATTTTGAGTTCTACGATTGCAACCTTGCTTTCAGGCACATATGTATTGTTCGACGTCATTTTTTTTGTTTGTTCGAGTTTAGCTACCATCCCTTGGAACTTTGGCAAGTATTACCGATATTACATGTACCTAGAGATATGTAAATTTAAAAAATATTTAGATTACCTCCATGTGAAGTCCCATATCTTGTGGTGTGGATCCAGCTAGGCTTATGGTTACTGGGTATAAAATATTTCCTCTAGTTTCAGCACGAAGGGTTGGATTATAAACACACGTGTACAGTTGCAACTCTTTGATAATGCCATTAATGACCTGATGTGGACCCGTCTGTCGAACTTTCACCAAGATTTCCCCCTGTTTAAATTTGAATATATCTATCAATCTTTTATCTACTTGTAGAAAATACTTACATTCAGAATCATGGCGTTAGTGTTGATATTATCCATATGTTCAACTAATATGACATCTGGCTTTTCAAGCTTCAAGTTGATTGTCATCTGTTTATCTGTTTTTTCCTGTGTGGGAACTTTTGTTCCGCTCTGATGTTGATGGATCATGGACGTTGTTGATTTAAACTGATGAGTGTATTTAGTTTCTTCATCAACATTAGACATGTTGAAGAAATCAGCTACTTTGAGCAGATAATCCACCGAGAGAATAATTGTAAAACTGAATACTCGTACATCCACTGAAACAAATTGAAATTAATTCCACTTCAAACTCATGCAGTGATTCAGAAGATGGACTCGCGGTATAAAAAGTAGAAAGAGTATTTCCTTCAAATTACGGGAGACCAGCTTGCTGAATATGTCAAAACGGCAATTATTACATGCAGCGTGTCTCTATCACCACAAAATTGTCGTTGAGAAATTCAAACGTTCTCATACCAAATAAGGCGAGTTTATAATTCAATCACTGATGAACTGAAGGCTATGTCTGCTGTACAATTCAAGAAATCTCTTAGGAAACAATTTTCAGGAAAATAACGATATTATATTTAACAAGTTTCTAATTATTCATTTATTTATTAATTTTTATTTTATATCTATTATCAGTTGTTTAGAAAATTATTGATAATCTAATCGATTTTTTTTAAGGCTTAAGACGAAAAAGAGTAAATCTCGATAAGTTGTTCGTTTTTCCTCCTCTTTTCGGATGATGTTCGTTTGGCCAGAAGCCACTCTATGATGAAAATTGTTCTGCTTTAATAGTCGAGAAGGACTACATCAGGCTTATTGGCTTGTATTTGCTTGAGGGTGGGAATGAGTGGTTCCAATAGATTCGACATTTCAATTCTCCACAACAGACTCAATATCCCCCAGAGCATAAGGTGTCTCGTCTATACTGCATAAGCGGGACAGGCTGATAGCAAATGCATTATACTACATATATTTTTTTCTCCGTTAGGACTATCCCAGTCAGGCCCTGTCTCCGGAGCCCCGACACTTCCGGAAGGCGCGCTGCATCATTTCTCCCAATAACCACACCCCACGCCGTGGGGTAAGTGACTATTGGTCAGAGAATCATGCGCCCTGAGCAGGCGGAGTGAACCAAGAATTACGGCCTTCTGCATCCGTCCGGCTAAGATTTCTGCCATATTACGGCCAGCCGGTATGATTTTTTACGAATAGAATTGTTATTTCAGAAAATATAAAAAAATTAAAAAAGAAAGTTTTATTGTATTCAAAATGTACTAGAACTACGAAATGATAAATTTTTAATCAAACGTTTCGTGTCAACACCGCCATCATCAACTATTATTTTCAAATACGGACCTGTCTATTTCATCACAAATATTGATAGAGCGATAAAATCACAATAAAACTTCCCTCTTTATTTTTTTATATTTTCTGAAATAACCATTCTATTCGTGAAAAACCGAAAACAGCATTTTTAGTTTTCCCTGTATAAGTCGGGAAGGGCGAGAGTTCCCGTAGATTTTCTCTGACCAATGTACTGCTCACCACAATAGTTACATTTTTCCCATTTAATCGTCTTTGTATCTATTACGGTTTAGAATATAGCAATGTTACCACATGATAAAAGAAAAGGCCTGGATATACAGGGTATATACAGGGTATATACCGGGTGACTACGGAAGTATTGCCTATGGAATATCTCAGTTATTGTATGAGATAGGCTTGTGAAATTTGAAGCATCGATATAATGACATAAGAGCTAACATTCGAGCATGTTGACATGTCGAAGTTAACTTCCGGTCTGACTAGAAGTAACATAAACTTTCTTTTTTTAAATGGCAACCCAATTTTTTCTTTTCACGTTATTCAACATTCAATTCCCTTTCTAATCACATATCAAAAATTGGTATGTAACCAGAAAATAGTTAAGAAAACAATTTTAATTGAAATTCACTGAGTAGGTCGTGGATGCAAAATGAAAAGTTGGTTATGAGAACCATACGTCACTTGATAACCGTTGCTACTACTGTGATATTTTATTTTCATTCGTCAGCGTTATAAAAAGACGTCAAAAAAAAGATTGGGAAAAAACAATACTATGTAGGGCCATAACTTAAATAGGAACATACAATTTTTTCTTTCCTATTCTATTCAGAATAACCATTTCTTTCAAATGATATAATAGAAATTTTTTTTTTAAATGAAATATTGAAAAATCCAATTATTAATCTTTAAATGACACAACAGATTATCGCCATACGCAAAAATAAAATTGAAAATAATGTGTAATGATAAATAATATCCTGTAGGTTCTAATAACTTAAATAGGAACATAAACGTACTCGGTCTGTGCCATCATCCCTAGATATTCTAATATCTATGGACGATGTTTGTGCTATTCAGTATAAATATTCCATTGCATAATCATTCGAACCAAAATATCAACAAGTAGGCTGATTGAGATGTATTTTGGAATGAAACCAAAAAGAAACGAGAGCTGTCACGAAAGCTGCTATCCATATTATTTTAGAAGTGTTTTTGATTCTGCCATTTTAAAGGGTTTGGAAATTGAAATCAATTAGTAAATATTCAAAAAATGCCCCGTTATTCACGAATAGAACAAATTGACATGCTTCTCATTCATGGTGAATGTTTGAAAAATTCTTATGCTGCTGAACGATTATATTTAGAGCGATATCCAGGAAGGCAACAACCGTCAAGAAGGTATTTTCAGTGGCTTCAAGAAAAATTAATAACTGATCCTGATGTTCAAGAAGACCAAGAAGCATTTGTTAATAATGAGGAAACTGAAATTAATGTATTAGGTTTGATACAATATTATAGCACAATTTCCTCAAAACAGATTGGCGCCAAATTAGCTATAAGTAAGGACTCTGCTAGGAAAATTATTTTGAAAAGACATGTATTGAAATCCTTCAAGTATCAGTTGCATCAACATTTGTATGAAAATTACGGTGAAAGGCGCCTGGAATATTGTAATTGGCTTCCTCGTCGAAAAGCTGAGAATCACGTATTCAACTCTTCTATCTTGTTTACGGATAAGTCAAGATTCACCAACAATGGTAAGTGTAAAGCGTGTAAAGTGTGAACAGTCTTTTGTTCCAGGTACTGGGCGATAGAAAACGAGCACAGGTTTCGACAATGCGGCTTCCAGGAGAGATTTGGTGTGAATGTTTGGGTAGGGACAGTTGGAAATCATATTTTTGACCCCATTCTTTTTCGAGGCCAAATACCCGGAGAGAGATACTTTAATATTTCAACGAATTAAATTTTGGGATTCATTAACAACCTACCAGTGGAAATAACTGAGAGCATGTACTTTCAGCAGAACGGCGCCTCTCTGCGTAATTCAAGAATAGTGAGAAATTATCCTCAAAATCGCTTTCAAGACAGACTTATAACAACCTATGGTCCAGTCAGGTGGCCACCAAGGTCACCTGATCTTACTCCTTGCGACATTTTTCTATGGGGGCATCTTAAAAATAGGGTGTACTCCACACAGCCTACAACTCTACACGATCTAGTAGTGAAAATTCGGAGAGCTTTCCAAGATATCACGCCCCAAATGTTGAGAAAAGTTTTACATGAAAATATTAATAGTCAATAAATGTATTGACTCTGAGGAAATTCATTTCGAACATTTCTTTTGAATTTATTTTATCTTTAGTCCTATCAACTTGGATGTTTTTTTCGATAAATCTGTTTTTTTGTTATTTGAAGAATAATAATTGGATTTTTCGGTATTTCATTTAAAAAAATTACTTTTCATTGTATCATCAGAAAAAAATGGTTATGCTGAATAGTACAGGCAAGAAAATATTGTATATTCCTATTTAAGTTATGGACCTACTAGGTATTGTTTTTACCCCAATTCTTCCAATCTTTTTTTTGCCGGCTTTTTATAACGCTGACGAATGAAAATAAAATATCCAAGTATTAGCAACTCTTATCAAGTGAAGTATGGTTTTCATAGCCAAGTTTTCAATTTCTGGCTTTTATTTTGCTTTCACGGCCTACTCAGTGAATTTCAATTATTTTTTTCTGATCTAGTTTCTGTTTAGATACTAACTTGTGATATGTCATTAGAACGGAAATTGAATGCTGAATGACGTGACAAGAAAAAAAAATGATTGCTATTTAAAATAAGAAAGTTGATGTTACTTTCAGTCAGACCGGAAGTTAATTTTGTCATGTAAATATGCTCAAATTCAAGCTCTTATGTTATTATATCGATGCTCCAAATTTCACAAGCCTTCTTCATACAATAACTGAGATAATCGGTAGGAAATACTTCCGTAGCCACCCGGTATATGGCGTATAAACAGTGTCCTTCAACAAGGGCGCGGTCTTCCATATCTCCATTATGGTAATAGATAGATGGATGATTTTATGGGCGAAATAATACTGCCACCTGACAGGCCCATTGCCCATTCCGTCCTATCCATTTATTGGGAAATTCCTCATTAAAATGATCTCTTACTTCTCTCAAATAGTGGGTAGGGGCGCCATCATATTGTAATCACATTCTATGGCGAAGATGAAGAGCAATATCTTCCAACAAACCTGGTAAATCATTTCGTAGGAAATTGACATACATTGCTCCATTCAGATGTCTCTCAAAAAAGTATGGACCTATAACATATTCTTCAGCGATTCCTCCCCACACATTTATGCTGATAATTCACCTGCCTCAATAAGTGAGGATTTTCTGTCGAATAATAATGGTAATCATGCAGATTCACAAATACATTTTTATGGAACGTCGATTTTATCTGACCATAAACATGTTTTTGAAAAAATTGCGTTTTGACGAATTCTTTCCATAGCCCAATTGCAAAATCTCACTCTTTTTTCAAAATCTGCATGCAATAGTTGTTGATGTAATTGAACGTGGTATGGATGAAAACGATGCTTCTTCAAAACTCGTTGCACTGATCTCTCACTTATATCCACTATTTCACCAATATGCCGTTGACGCGTTGACTCCTACGAGGATCTTCTTCAACAACAAGAAGAACTCTCAATTTCATTTCATCCTCCAGTCCTTCAGATATCACCTAAATAAAACCATGTAGTATACAATGTTTTATACAATCGAAGCGCTCTCGACCCCCTCTCCGTTGCCATTCCCTGCCGGCACCTGTCCCGTCTATACTCTTCGTTGCCTTTTTTATGCTGCTGGTGTAAGGTACGTTCCGTACACCCCGCTGTAAGTAAACATTACTATGAAAAGACCATTTTAAGTTTTATTTTCAGCAATGGGGAAGAGGAAGAGACGAAGCTCAAGTTGATCGGAAAGCAATGACTGAATTTCCAAAAAATAATTATTCAAACGCCTTGACCCATTGGAGCGTGAGCTCAGAACGAAACATCGAAAACGTTCCCGCTCACGATCGGCAGTGGACGAGAAACGACGTAGATCACGCTCGAGTTCCCGCCAGGCTAACGAACACGAAGACCGTCTCCGTGGCGAGGCGGCTTCATCTTCACGTTACGAAGAGCGATATCCCCGAATGTCGCCAAACTCTAATGACGACGATCCAATCCACAGAGATTCGACGTCGACTCAACACACCGAAACCGGAAGAGAAATTACACCACCTCTAATATTACAGGAGGATGTGATACTTGATGATGACGTCATCGCTATATTAGGCGAAAACCCCTTATCAATATCAATATCAATATGGCTATCGGATCAAGATGGGCGGTGGCATTGCAAAAAGGTCTTTAGGAGAATGATTTGACAAATCTCAAAATAAAATACAGACTACCGTCCAATCTTGACTTGAATCCCCCAGGGGTCAACCAAGAAATATCCCAGATATTGTCAAGCATCCTCAAGAAGAAAGACACGTGCTATTCTGAAATACAGAGCCATATTGGACACGAGTTAACTGCCCTAGGTTCAGGTCTAGACGTCATTTTGGAGGATACAGAAAATATCCTCAAAAGCGCGAAAGAGAAGCTATTAGAATCACTTTGGGATGCAGGAAAACTGTATACAGATTTATTTGCAAAAAGAACCCAGGTAAGGTGGTAGCTCCTGTTGCCAGTTTTGAATAAATCCTTCCGAGATATTGCTGAGAAATCATCAGCAGATAAAACATTATTCGGAACAGATTTCGGTGAAAAAGTCAAGAACCTGAAATTACTAGAAAAAGCCAGGAAAGAACTGTTATCCCAGCCCCCCCAAACGATGTATAAATACATTCCAGCCACGGCAAAAGAGGGGGAAGGGGAAAAACGAGCGGTCGCCAGATACTCGGGAACGGCAAACCGATACCGCCCGACTCGTGTCACGAGGGACTCGAAGTCATACAGGGGCAGATCCTCGAAACCAGAAGGTCACCGCCATCCCAGAAGATACCGATAATAAAGGTAAGTAAAATAAAGCACAGGGGCAGACTAAAATATTTTGTCAAAAATTGGAGAAAAATCACTACAAACCCATTGTTTCTATCATGGATTGTAGGTTTTAAAATTCCCTTTTTACGAACACCAAAACAGGACCGGGTTCCGGACCGTCCTACATACAAGCCATCAGAACTTTTGCAATTCAACATAGCTATAGGAGCTATAGTTGAATACAAACCCAACACGGATCAGTATATTTCGAGAACATTTCTGACCGACAAGAAAAACGAGAAAAAGCAATTTATTCTTAACCTCAAAAATGTGAACTCCTTTGTAAGAAAAATGCACTTCAAAATGGAGGATTATCGAACAGTCTCGAGAATCATACAAAAAGATTACTTTATGTCAACCATTGATCATAAAGATGCTTATTTTCTAAAACCGGTGGAAAAGAACCACCGCAATATTTAAGATTCCAATTTGACGAAAAGCTATACGAATTTACTGTCGTTTAATTCGGAATATCAGTAGCGCCATTCATGTTCACGAAATTACTGAAGCCGATGATAAAAACTCTACGAACGCAGGGTGTATCTGTAATCAACTATTCATACGATTTTTTGATACTGGTCCATTCGTATGAAGATTGTCACAAAAATACTCATGCCACAGTTAGACTACTGAGATTGCCAGGATTTTTGATAAACCCCGAGAAAAGTTCACTGAACCCCGAACAAATTAAGCGTTTTTAGGATTTTGATTTGACAGCGAGAAACTTACTATAGAGCTTCCGCTGGGAAAAAAAAGAAAATATAAGGGAAATGATTCGAGAATTTTTAAGCATGACGCAATGCGAAATTAGGAAGTTTGCTGCGTTTATCGGCACATTGACCTCGGCTTGCCCAGCCGTCAAATACAGCTGGGCACATATGAAACTGTTAGAAAGAGAGAAGCTTCGCGGTTTAACCTCAAACAACTTCAATTACGAAGCAAACATTCGACTTTCCGAGGCAATCTTACCTGACTTACAGTGGTGGGCCTTTAACATTATAACATCTCACAATATTTTGAAGAACGACAAATTCGAATTAGAAATACAAACAGATGCCACCCTGACGGGGTAGAGCGCTAATTGTAACATGCTAGAAACTCACGGCTGGTGGACAGAGGCGGACAAGGCGAATCATATCAATTCGCTGAAACTGCTAGCCATCACGTTCACTTGGACCGAATCTCAAAAATGATTTGGTCGTGGTGCGAAAAAAGGAACCTGACCGTTTTCGCATCTTATATCAACACAAAAGAAAGCTGGAAGGCAGATTGAGAATCTTGAACGACCCGAATTGAAACTGAATGGTCACTCGCCCGCTATGCGTATTCGGAGATCATGGAAAAACTTGGTAAGCCAGACATTGATTTGTTCGCCTCGTACACCAACAACAAATGCGAAAACTTCATATCATGGTTTCCTGATCCCCACTCCGTCGCGGTAGACGCTTTTATTCTGGACTGGGGAAAATACAATTTCTATTCTTTTCCACCGTTTTTCCTAATTCTCAGAATCTTATAAAAAATTGTAAACGATGAGGCTGAGGGAATTGTTGTAGTACCTAGGTGGCCGTCCCAGCCCTGGTACCCTTCGTCGGAACCAATTTTCTTTGAACACCAAAATAACCTAGGTACTTCTGTCACTTTTCAGGACGGAGAATCCCCTAGCCCTGTCGGCAAAATGGGGAATTTGGTATAGTAAAACGGGAGAAATAGACCGTGTTAATTTGCAAATAAGTTGTAGCATGAGCTTTAGCAATTGTTTCATAGGTCTTGTGTCTTCACAGCACCGTTTGTCAATAATTGCAGACTATGCAGGGTGATGCAAAAAGCCATATTCCGAGGAATGATAAAATAATATTACGAAAATAACAGATTGTGAGAAAATTAGTCAATGGATATGGTTCTATAGAAGATTACTCAATTGATATATAGGGGGTAATACAGGGACAATAATGGAAGTCAGTTGTATTACAGAATATACGAAAAAATGTGTCGCAAGATTTATTGAAGAATAACATATTTTAGAATTTTAATACAACAAATAGTATACATTGAAACAACAATTAATCAACAGAACACCATGAAAGACTTCGTTGCACGAACTGAAGCGCATTCAATCAATGACATGAGGTTCCACCTCATTTCCATTTCGATTTGCCGCATCGATAATGTAGTCCAACAAGTTTGTTAATGGATACTTGACATTTGGTTCATGTCTGGCATAACCAATGGACCAAAGAACACTTGATACACTGCCTTAAAAGTACAATTATAACCTGTTATAGGGTTATCATTTTCATTTGTGTACTATCCACATTTTATATTTTGGGTAATTGCGATAACGGGAAAAAACTCTGAAACGCAGTAATCCGGGATATCGAAATGAAGTTCATTTGGTACTTCCCTCTGATTTGAATATTGTATAGAAGATGGAGCCAGTCTCAACTGATATGTACCGACAGTAAAATCTCGTAAATAGTCCAGAGTCAACCTAGGAAAATAATGAAAATGATGATGGTCCAATGGTACCCATCTTCCACGTGTCTTCCTGAGATTTTCTTCCTCTATCATGTTCTGTACCCTATTTATCTGGCTAACTCTGCATCTACTCCTCTCATTTCAATCACTTGGTGGTATTTGTTAATAATTGTTCCACCAATAAGAAAAAAGTCTCTTGAATGATAAACATGATGGGTTGACATGTGGTTGAAAAAAACTCAAAGATTGATTTCATGTGTCCATTGCGCGCTTCAATTATCCACCGGGTTTTGGTCACGAAGCGAGAGGCATTAGCCTCTTTAGTAGTAGTTTGTTGTTCATGCTGTCCACTGTAGGGCATTTTATGTACAATACCTAATTCTTGCAGAAGAGGAATGGCGTCTCTATAACCACGATCGACAACAGAAATATCATCCTAAACAAACCAGTTTCTTAAACCATTAATATCTCGCTAAAAATCATTTCGCAAAGTTGACGCGTCGTTGTTTCCGGGGTCGGAGAAGTAAGATCCTTGAATTGACAAAATATAACCGTTGGGAGCAACAATTAATGTTGGCTACAATAAATGGTAATTTTTGTGTCTACAGTTAGACTGACGGAGAACTTTGACATTCTTGCTTTCCTCCACTTCACAAAACGTCCCATCTATGTATGCAATGGCTTTACGTTGTTCAGGACTTGGAGTATATAATATATTTGTGAACTCATTTACATTGCGTTAAATGTATTGTTCCCGAGTGATTGAACCAAAACCAATATTTTTTGTGACGAATCTTTGTGCAAGTGATCTTCTCACATTTGAAATTGCCATACTTGTGAAGGATATTTAAAAATTACTTTCAAAAAGTCGTCGGAGAGCTCTTGTTTAAGTTTGCATAAAAAAGCCAGGAGATCTTTTTTTGAATATATCTGTCTCCACCTTCTACTGGTACAGAATCGCAGTACGTATAGATATTGCGGAGCTGATCCTTATTCATTGGAATCATCGATCTGAATTCTTCATCTGTGAAACTCTCTTCATCCTGGTAATCCCATTGTGGCATGTTCTGTACATTCCTAAGTTTTTGCAAGAAAGCCACCAAATTCCTTTTTTTCAATCTACATGATCGAAAATTGAACTGTAACCCAGGAAGAATTTGTCTCAAGAAAAAACCGTTTTCATCCAAGTGATGTATGCAAGACCTAGCATTATCTCTGATATAAATGTTTTGCAAAACGAAAGCATTGACTCGGCACTTCAGAGTTAACCGATTCAGATTGAGTCTAGCATTACATACTACGCACGATTCGCTCGAAGTTTGTTTCAAAACATTCAGCTTCAGAAACGTCCAGTCGTCTTGCACAATTGAGGCAAAGTCTTGTAAAGTTGTCAATGGGAATATCTGGTAGTCCTGATTCTTCCCTTTGTGAACAGCAATCTCCCGTTTTTTTTCATAGTTCACCCCATCTAATTTTGCCACTCGTTGTATATGGAAAATATTGTTGCATATGAAACAATGTCTTTAATTTTGTATAAAAGTCATCAGAGAGGTATGAAATATCAGATAAACAGGCAAACGATTCAAACTTTAGAAAAATCTTTCATTTACCATGTATACGTTACATGATATAGACATTACTAATGATATATCATCATGACAACCAATAGACAACTTGTCTCGTTCCACGGTGTGGGTGGACGGCCTTAGCAAAGTTTCGGATTCCTCCGAACCCATCTTCAGCCACCCACCGCTCTGCTCCTAGCTGCCTGGAGGGCAAGGACGTCGTCACCCAGGGATTTCGGGTGGCAACTTCCGTGTCCCTGCCGACACCCGTGACGAAATCTGCCTTACTAGCTCTATTTGCATATACTGGCTGTGCACGTGTGTTCCCTTGGGAGGTACGCTGAACCCGCCCCTGGAGAGATATGGGAATGCTAGCATCCCCAACTCCCTCCGAGAGCCTTCCACCACCCCCTAGTTCGTCCACTAGGGCCTCAGCATCACCCGGTTCCCTTAGGGTATGCACATCTATATCTTGTGGCCTCAGCTGTTGTGCGTGGGGCACACCCAATGACCTCGGAGCGCTCCGGCGCATTCCGAGGGGGCGTACCTCGCGAGCTTCGCCAGCATGGACTCCTCTGTAACCCTCCGACCTGCGAACAGATACATTTCTGATTAAATGAAAACGTTCAAAACGAGCTTCCAGAGGTGGAGTTGTGACAACTCCCGCGGTATCAATTTCTAAATCTAACTGAGCCGACGGGGAAGGCTGCCTCCCTCCGTCTAAGCTCGACTCTAAAGTACCTTGGTCCAGCACACTTCTCGGGGACAAGGTAGTTGACATCGTCAACTCACGATTTTCCCCGGTAGTACGTACCTGGGGGACGTCTCCGTCGAGGCGTCGCGACGCTTCGGGGAATAGACGCCTGGCGTCTAAGTCACCCGACGGCGGAGGTGTCCGAGAAAGCCCAGCGCCGGCGAACACGGCTTGGGTATTCTCCTCCGCGAGCATATGAGATCTCAATCTCATATTCGTCATTGCTCTAAAGGACAACAATTACGGCTGTAATGTATTGTCGGGCTACTTGCGTGTGCAAGTGTGTGGCAAAGGAGAAGTGCACTAAAATCGACCTCGCGTCGACCCAACTCAAGTGTGACGATGAGAAGGGTCACCCTATAGATAACTAACCTAACACCTAACAAGACCTCGCCGGGAAATGGACGAGGGAGGAAGGATTCACGGTTTAGAAAAACTATCTAAATAAAATTTCCTAACTTCAAAATTTGTGTGAAGCACCAAAAAGGAAAATTAAACTTGAAAAATTTTTACTTCAAAAATTACAACTGGATGTGACAGAAACCAAGACAGAGATTTGGGTAAAAGGATCACGGAGCCTAACCAGACTGTCTCAGGTGGAAAAGCCGAGAGCAGCCGCAGGAAATAGGTATGGGAAGGACGCGAAACCCCTAGGTACCACAGGAAATGTGGCTCGCCAACGACAAAGTCGCAGCTAATGATGTCTTGACAGGCCGAGGAATTTAAGCTCGAACGATACAATCTTCGTGGAACTCTACGATCGAGCCGATTGTATCAGGTGAGATCTCGTTTTGGTGCCTGACCCCTTTTCATACGATGGGGATTTTTCGTCAACGTCGCGTACAGGTATTAAGTCGGGAAATAACTTTGATGAAGTTAAATCCCTAAGTGTCCGTTGCAAAAGATCACTTTACACTGATTATTGCTCGAGAGTTAAACTACCTATCAACGTACTTTCGTAGCGCGAATAAAACACCTGTAAACCGTACAAGTGAGTCTAACCCCCTTTAAGATAGAAACAAGACGTTATGAATCTACTGTGAACTGAATTATTATTACCGAGAACCTGACTCTAACTGCTAGCCAAAACGATGAATTGCAGAGACAAAAGGCAAAGCCAAACAAACGTAAGTTATTTAACGGAAACACGAAATTGATTATTACACTGCAATTCGACAAGAAAGAGTGGCTATCTGCTGCTTCGCTGCTTGCATATTTATGCAATCCTGACTGCTGAATCCGCGACACCCATTGGCCTAGAGGGCCGAAATGGGCGTCGCCCTTGGCTGAACAAAACCCTAGCTCGCGAAAACGCGCGGGATTTGGGCAAATGACCGTTAAAGTCCCGTTACCTGCGTTTTCTAGGGAGTATTTGACAAAAGTCACTAAATACTCCCCAGATCTAGGGAGATATTGAAAGTCAGAATTTCAGATATCTCGATTCCTAGGGCGGTCCGATATTCGGAGAGCCCCGAGAAAAACCATAAACCAACGTGATTCTTGAACGCCGAAGAAATACACGTATTCCTTCGCCGAGGAATCTATACCCGTTTTCCGATTTGGCCAACCTGATGAGAAATCGAATTGAAATAAAATAATTTGTGAAAACAAATGGAGCCACGGAATCTTTCCACCCAACAAGAGACTAGCGTGTCGAAACCTTGCTCTAAGTGTTCTGTATACCGGGTGCTCGACTGTTTGGGGCCACAAATTAATAAAATTGAAAACTAGTCAGGAATTTCCGGTAAATCGGTAAAACTACGTACAGTGGAGTTCCACTGGGTGGAGATTGGGACTTTACATCATACAGGGTGAGACTAGACTAGTGACCTGAATATAATGCAAAAATCTAATATTATTCGACTGGCTTCTAGGTGAAAATTGAGAGTTATTAAGTGTAAAAATGGCTCACTAAAGGTGACCATACACAAAAAAAATCATCGTAGGAGCGCGGCGAGCCTGCCCTGCGACACCCCCCTACTAAAGAGTTTAACTTGGTCGAAGTTATTTCCAAACGAAACAACCGACAAAGGCTAAATTTACGTTAACTCCCTAATAGTCACCTTCCGCACTCTGATGAACCAAGGCTGGAACCACCAAAGTTACTGGAGCGTCATCCTCCATGTCGGAATCGTTCTCAGTACAGTCTTTACTAACTCTAGGAGCTTCGCTGTAGCTCTGGGCTGGTACGGGATCTTCGTCAGACCCGGTCACCGAAACATACTGACGGGCGGAGTCTGTCGGTGGCCGCTGGATCGGAGCTCTGTCGGAGTCCAGCGCCACAGCTCGGCATCTCCTTCGCCGTCCTGTACTCTTACTAGGAATCTCAGTCCTTACTGAGCCTTCCTGTCTCACATTCTCTCCCGGGTCGACCATCAATGATAATGGAGACCCCCCTACTGGAAGTGCTAACTCTCGGATAGCAGCTTCCACTTCCGAATCTGAATCGTACGCTGGACCTTGGTCGGGAACAACCGCTTGACGGGTAAGAGCGTCTACTTCAGTAGTAGCACGCCCCCCCTACTGGTGAGTTTGCGACGGGGAGTTCAGAATCTCTGATCTCCAAAAGGCCAGAGTTCACCACCGGCAACGGACTCCTACGGGATACTCCTCTCTTCCCCGCGCAGTCTGAGTCGCGTTTCCGTCCTTGTGGATTCTTCCTCAACCTTTTCACTGTCCGCCGGACCGCTTTGTCCTTTGGATCGAAACTGACCGTTACTTCCCGTGGATTCGTTGAGTTGGGTGCGTCAGCTCGTACCCGGATTAACGAAGGTGGCTTCGGACCGCCCCCAGTCGTCGGCCTAGGTGTGACTTCCCCTGTCACTTCTTGGTCAGCGTCGTTGGACTCTGGCTGATCCGGACCTGGGCCACCATCGTCGTGGCGGACGCCAGCCGGCAAAGTCCTGCTTACCCAAGAACGGATATCGTCTACGTGCACCAGCCTCTCGGTGCCGTTCCTATCTACGAGGTAACTGTCTCGCCCCATCACCCTCGTGATCGGATGCGGTCCTGACAGTGTACCTCCGAAATTTCCTTTGACGAAATTCCTAACTAAAACGCGGTCGCCGACCCCGTAGGTCCGTGGCGACGGTAGATCTTTATCAGGGAATAAATTCCTCTGATAAACTGCCTGACGTCTGGCTGCCTTTGCAAGACGTTCTTGCCGATCTTCGGGGCTATTATGTACCGGATCTCGGTACATAGGTAGCCTCCAATCTCCTGGACGACCAGGTGTATATCCTAACAATAACTCCGCTGGAGTCTCCCCTGTTGCTCTATTCTTACGGTTCCGTAAGCAATAGAGACTTGCAGCCAGACCTTCTTCCCAAAACCTTTCCGAAGTGGTTTCCAGCATCCTTGCTCTTAGGCACTTCTTCAGTTCCTGGACCCTTCGCTCGACAGGGTTCGCCTGTTGATGAAAAACAGGTGAAAATTTGACCTCAATGTTCTTCGCATCGTAGTATTTTAGCAGATGATTGCTCTGAAACTGCATGCCGTTGTCAGAAATGACGACTTCTGGACAACCCCAACGAGATAAGATTTCTTCGTCTAGAAAACGAGAAATTACTTTCGACGTGCATGTCTTAGTGGCCTTGGCTTCAACCCACTTTGAAAACATATCGACGGCAATTACCACGAACCTGTTTCCCCTCCTTGAGGCTGCATAGGGCCCCAGGACGTCAACAGCCAGCATCTGCCACGGTCGCTTCGGCACGCTAGGCCGTTGCGGTGCCGCTTCCTGATGCCGTACGGCTTTAACGCACTGGCAGACTAGGCAACCTCTCACGTAGGCCCGGACGTAGTCCTCCATGGCCGGCCACCAATAGTGCCGTTTCAAGGCACGTAAGGTTTCCTCTTGACCAGGATGACCAGCGGTCGGGTGTTCATGGTAATAAGCCGACACGTCCTCACGGAGCGCCTCGGGCACATACAATAGCCGTTTACCAGCAGAAGAAACATATACAACCCCTTGGACATCTAAAAACTTGTTGATAAAACGAAGATCGTCCCTGGACATAGGACCCAACTCCTGTATCGTTCTGATACGCGCCCTCAACCTTTGCGTCTCCCTATCTATGGCCTGCCGCCGCACGACCACTTCAGCCGGCGTCTCTACGACGCTCACCACACCTTGGTGTTCAGACAGTTGCACCTTCATAGGTGGCAACCCCATACGCTCTACATCAGCATCCAAGTCTTCACTGTGAGACCCCGAGGGATTACGGGACAAGAAATCAGCTAGCTGATTGTCTCGACCTGCGACGTGCTCCACAGTGAAGGAATACTCCTGTAGAAGTAAGGCCCAACGAGTTAACTTCGCTTTTGCGTCCTTGAACTTGGATAACCAAGTCAACGCTTTGCTGTCCGTTCGAAGAGTGAATGGACGGTCTTCGAGATAATGACGGTATCGCTTGATACCCCAAACAATGGCTAAACATTCAGTCTCGTTCACATGATAGCTTAGTTCCGCGCCCTTGAGCTTGGCACTAGCATGTGAAACGATCCTTCTGTCGCCGTGACAATCAACTTGATAAAGGACTGCAGCGATGCCTACCCCAGATGCATCGGTCTGCAGGAAAAACGGGAGAGTCATGTCCGGCCTGGCCAAGACCATAGGACGGCCCACGACTTCCTTGATCCTCTCAAACGCCTTCAATGCTTGAGAGTTCCACTTAAGGTCTCGACCTTTCTTCGACTTGAGCATGTCACTTATCGGAGCCTCCAACTCCGCTAAGTTCGGGATGAACTCCCGTAGCCAACCAACGGTGCCCAAGAATCCTCGGAGCTGAGAGACATTCTTGGGTAGCGGGAATTGTTGAACCGCTAACACATGACCTGGCATTGGTTCGTTTGACGTTTCCGTCACCACATGCCCCAAGTACTCCAGCCTACGCTGAGCGAAGTTGCACTTCTTTAAACTGCACCACAGGCCATGTGCTCTGAACCTCTCCAGCACAAGGCGGAGATGGTAGAGGTTCTCCTTTTCATCTTCGCTGTAAACGATTATGTCGTCTAGATATACTTTGACGAATTTATCGACATAACCAACCAACACTTCCGTCATAAGGATTTGGAAACTTCCAGGTGCATTCGTTAGACCAAACGGCATTGAGTTAAACTCATAACAAGCTCCATCTGGCGTAGCAAAAGCTGTATACTTTTTACTAGCCTCATCCATGGGTATCTGCCAAAACCCAGACTTCAGATCCAAAGAAGTGAACACTCTCGCTGTTCCGAGCTCTTTGATAGTCTCGTGAATACCTGGCAATACCGACGACTCGGGTATTGTCAGACTATTCAACTTCCTGTAGTCGACACAAAACCGAGCCGTACCGTCCTTCTTCGTGACGATAACGACCGGACTAATAAAGGCAGAATGGGACCTACTTATGACACCTGTAGCGAGCATCTTATCCACCTCCTCTTGGATAAGAGCCCTCTTCTGATCGGAAACTTTGTACGGACGGAGCTTGAAGGGTAGCTCCTCCTTCAATCGGATTTTGTGGCAAGCAGCCCTCGTCACTGGTTGCCTTGGAGATTCGTAAAAGACGTCTCCAAACTCTCGGATAAGACTCCGAAATTCCTTTCTCGAGAACGCCGGTAGCTGTACGTCCGCTACCTGTGTGGTTCAGGGAACTTTTCTGGTGGAAGATAGACCTCCTCCGCCCAGAAAATAGTTTGCCTAGGCCCCTTTCCAACGTACATGGTGCGACGTGCAAAGTCGACCATAGCCTCGTTTGATGCCAGCCAGGGACACCCGAGCAGAAGATCCTCGACAAGATCATCCACCACTTGCACGACAACTTCGTGAACAACACCATCTATTAACAGTTCGACTATTGTCTCCCCTAGACTGGTGATGCCACGACCGGCGCATGCAAGCTGCAACGGTGTCACTTGCTTCCTATCCACCCTCCAGGTGACAGGCAACAAACTACGTTTCAGGAGATTTAGCGAACTTCCGCTGTCCACCAAAACCCTAACTCGACGACCCATCAGTTCAGCCTCGATTCGCGGCAACTGATGCAATCGTCCCTCAACATTGTTGTTCGCTAAGCTAGTATCACAGCGACGATATAGACACAATGGATCCAGCAGATCCACCTCCGACTTCTTCCTAAGCGGGTCGGTCTCAATGAAACTCAGAAGTTCCGACTTGCGATTGACATCAAGTACTGCAGCACCAACTGCAGCCAACGATGGGACTTGGCGATTGCATCCCTCAGGAACCTCGCCTCCGCCCCGACTAAGACGTGTAACTCTCTCAGATGACATGCCTACCACGCCTCTGGTATCTACCAACGGGGAATGGCGATTCGCACCTGCGATCCCATCTGCTCTGCCCCTCGATACCGTCCTTGAGACTTGGCATGCATCGACCTCGAAACCTGCGTCCTGTGTGGGAGTGAGTGACAGACCACCACCCTCGGTGTCTTCACTACCCCGAAGTGGAACCGAAAAGAGTACGTCACTCTCGACGACCTTTTCGTTCCGAAACCTTGATTCGCAATCTTCCCTTGGATACACCTTTTCATCTCGACTTGTGCCTATACCGGACCTGTGCCCAGTTTGCAGTGCCCTAGCACTCTCTTTGACAACAGGCCCCTCCTGGTCCTTCTGTATACCGATCACTAACTCCGAAACCTTGTGTTGTGGCGGATGGAACGACCCACCAACAACGACCTGGGGTACCTCGATGATCTCACAACTCCATGAACCTGAAGATGATTCATAACCCCTTTCATTCGTTCCAAAACTAGAACTTGACATGTTTGAAATGACTTTCAACCCTCTACGTTTAACGTCTGCCGACGAGTGAACTTTTTTCCGCCTACCACCAGTGGCGCGATCCACACGCTCATCTACCACACTGAAACAAACAGATTCACAATCTGACCGGTCTGCCCAATGTAGTTTGCCTGACGACGGTGGCGTTTCGGCTGAAACGACTCAAGCTTCAACATCCTGGAACTCCTTCTCCTCCTCCTTGTTGGGAATACATGCCGCATAATTTCTATGACAGTCCAACACTGTCACAGAACCGCAAAACGGTGTTGAAGGAGTACCTACTCCGATGGAGCCCCCTGATGGCTCCTGTTGGAGTTTTTTGAAACTTCTTTGCAAACTGCAATTTTGTCTGCGTCCTTAAGTGACGTCTTACGACGCGAGGTTTTACTCGCCTGCACGGTATTAACCGTATGTGCCTTATTGGCCTGGTCTAACGGTTTTGTTCCCGCACTCTGACGTTTGGGACCGTTCTTGTTGTCATTTTGCTGAGGGCAATCTTTGTTCCAATGAGCTCCCCCGCAAGTGAAACATCCGCTCGAAGGAGCGTTGTTTCCTCCAGAACGCCTCGATTGATCATAATTCTGGAATTTAGTGCCATTGTTATTAAAGTTATTGGACCTAACATGGTTCGAACCCCTGTTGTCCTGTAGCTGTCCCTGAGGACGTTTGGGTGGCACATCTTCGGCCTGATGAGGACGGTTGGTGTTCGAAACAAGTTTCGGCCCTGACTGTACACTTTGGCTGGTGCTACGAAGTAGCGTCTCGACAGCAACAGCTTTTTGTGTCAGCTCTTCAATAGTTGCAAATCTATGCAATTGCAAATGGACTTTAATGTCCGGTCTGATCCGGTTCAATATTAATCGCACAACCCTTCCTTCGTCCATCTCTGGGTAGAGCCTCTGTGAAAGACTCCACTTGTTCAGGATGAAGGAAGTTATTGACTCTCCCTTCGGCTGGTCAGTGCCAAAGAACTCCGCTTCTAAGCTCGAGACTAACAGATCGTTATCGAACCGTTCCTGGAGCCGGTTTGTGAAAAATTGCCAGTTTAGGCGTGAGTTGCGATATGGAGCATACCGCTGCTGGGCTGCTCCCTTGAGCCACTGAGCTGCAACGCTCACCCAGACGGTTGGATCAAAGCCCCCCAAATAATCCTCAGAGGATTGGATAAATTGTATTGGATCTTCGTGAGGAAGCCCACTGAAACTAGGATGTGGTTTGTTGTTAATTAAACCCCCATCAACACCGTTTAGGGTTCCCCGACGTCTATCCTCCAGCAAATCCGCGAGTCGCACGAGCACGTCGTCGACCCCCGTCACTGGTCTTCTAGGATTCTCATGAATCCGGACTGTGGGCACTGGCCTCCTCGATGGGTAATATCCACTCCTGTGGACATCACCGGGGTTGGAAGCGACGTTTTGAACGTACCGAGGGACATCCTCAGATTCCCTATAATGACGATTCCCGGTTGGCAACCGGGTAAACGTGCCATATGGGCGCCAAAGGGTTTCCGGTTCACCCATAACCATATCATTTATTGGGAGTCTCTCAGGAGAGAGATCCCGAACTCTAAATCTGTTCGTCGGAGGAAGGTTACATTCGCAGATTCCTGAAGACGGTCTGTCTTCAGCAGCCCCACGTTGGGCGCCATGTCTCGTTCCACGGTGTGGGTGGACGGCCTTAGCAAAGTTTCGGATTCCTCCGAACCCATCTTCAGCCACCCACCGCTCTGCTCCTAGCTGCCTGGAGGGCAAGGACGTCGTCACCCAGGGATTTCGGGTGGCAACTTCCGTGTCCCTGCCGACACCCGTGACGAAATCTGCCTTACTAGCTCTATTTGCATATACTGGATGTGCACGTGTGTTCCCTTGGGAGGTACGCTGAACCCGCCCCTGGAGAGATATGGGAATGCTAGCATCCCCAACTCCCTCCGAGAGCCTTCCACCACCTCCTAGTTCGTCCACTAGGGCCTCAGCATCACCCGGTTCCCTTAGGGTATGCACATCTATATCTTGTGGCCTCAGCTGTTGTGCGTGGGGCACACCCAATGACCTCGGAGCGCTCCGGCGCATTCCGAGGGGGCGTACCTCGCGAGCTTCGCCAGCATGGACTCCTCTGTAACCCTCCGACCTGCGAACAGATACATTTCTGATTAAATGAAAACGTTCAAAACGAGCTTCCAGAGGTGGAGTTGTGACAACTCCCGCGGTATCAATTTCTAAATCTAACTGAGCCGACGGGGAAGGCTGCCTCCCTCCGTCTAAGCTCGACTCTAAAGTACCTTGGTCCAGCACACTTCTCGGGGACAAGGTAGTTGACATCGTCAACTCACGATTTTCCCCGGTAGTACGTACCTGGGGGACGTCTCCGTCGAGGCGTCGCGACGCTTCGGGGAATAGACGCCTGGCGTCTAAGTCACCCGACGGCGGAGGTGTCCGAGAAAGCCCAGCGCCGGCGAACACGGCTTGGGTATTCTCCTCCGCGAGCATATGAGATCTCAATCTCATATTCGTCATTGCTCTAAAGGACAACAATTATGGCTGTAATGTATTGTCGGGCTACTTGCGTGTGCAAGTGTGTGGCAAAGGAGAAGTGCACTAAAATCGACCTCGCGTCGACCCAACTCAAGTGTGACGATGAGAAGGGTCACCCTATAGCTAACTAACCTAACACCTAACAAGACCTCGCCGGGAAATGGACGAGGGAGGAAGGATTCACGGTTTAGAAAAACTATCTAAATAAAATTTCCTAACTTCAAAATTTGTGTGAAGCACCAAAAAGGAAAATTAAACTTGAAAAATTTTTACTTCAAAAATTACAACTGGATGTGACAAAAACCAAGACAGAGATTTGGGTAAAAGGATCACGGAGCCTAACCAGACTGTCTCAGGTGGAAAAGCCGAGAGCAGCCGCAGGAAATAGGTATGGGAAGGACGCGAAACCCCTAGGTACCACAGGAAATGTGGCTCGCCAACGACAAAGTCGCAGCTAATGATGTCTTGACAGGCCGAAGAATTTAAGCTCGAACGATACAATCTTCGTGGAACTCTACGATCGAGCCGATTGTATCAGGTGAGATCTCGTTTTGGTGCCTGACCCCTTTTCATACGATGGGGATTTTTCGTCAACGTCGCGTACAGGTATTAAGTCGGGAAATAACTTTGATGAAGTTAAATCCCTAAGTGTCCGTTGCAAAAGATCACTTTACACTGATTATTGCTCGAGAGTTAAACTACCTATCAACGTACTTTCGTAGCGCGAATAAAACACTTGTAAACCGTACAAGTGAGTCTAACCCCTTTTAATATAGAAACAAAACGTTATGAATCTACTGTGAACTGAATTATTATTACCGAGAACCTGACTCTAACTGCTAGCCAAAACGATGAATTGCAGAGACAAAAGGCAAAGCCAAACAAACGTAAGTTATTTAACGGAAACGCGAAATTGATTATTACACTGCAATTCGACAAGAAAGAGTGGCTGTCTGCTGCTTCGCTGCTTGCATATTTATGCAATCCTGACTGCTAAATTCGCGACACCCATTGGCCTAGAGGGCCAAAGTGGGCGTCGCCCTTGGCTGAACAAAACCCTAGCTCGCGAAAACGCGCGGGATTTGGGCAAATGACCGTTAAAGTCCCGTTACCTGCGTTTTCTAGGGAGTATTTGACAAAAGTTACTAAATACTCCCCAGATCTAGGGAGATATTGAAAGTCAGAATTTCAGATATCTCGATTCCTAGGGCGGTCCGATATTCGGAGAGCCCCGAGAAAAACCATAAACCAACGTGATTCTTGAACGCCGAAGAAATACACGTATTCCTTCGCCGAGGAATCTATACCCGTTTTCCGATTTGGCCAACCTGATGAGAAATCGAATTGAAATAAAATAATTTGTGAAAACAAATGGAGCCACGGAATCTTTCCACCCAACAAGAGACTAGCGTGTCGAAACCTTGCTCTAAGTGTTCTGTATACCGGGTGCTCGACTGTTTGGGGCCACAAATTAATAAAATTGAAAACTAGTCAGGAATTTCCGGTAAATCGGTAAAACTACGTACAGTGGAGTTCCACTGGGTGGAGATTGGGACTTTACATCATACAGGGTGAGACTAGACTAGTGACCTGAATATAATGCAAAAATCTAATATTATTCGACTGGCTTCTAGGTGAAAATTGAGAGTTATTAAGTGTAAAAATGGCTCACTAAAGGTGACCATACACAAAAAAAATCATCGTAGGAGCGCGGCGAGCCTGCCCTGCGACAAACTGGTAACTTGATGAAAAAAACATGATACCGGTTGAAATATTAGTTCAGTATCGGATGAAGTAGATAAAACTATGTGACAACATAGGAATGCGATTATGGAATGATTGGTTCAATTATATGAGTAAAAATTAATGTAGGATTGATGTAGGATATAAATAGGCACATTATTACGTAAAGGAATGATAGGATGATTGAAAGAATGAGAATAATGAAACATTGCTTATTTTTAACAGGTTCTAGGATTCATTTTCTCAAACACTATTTGGCCGACTTTGAGCCGTTTTTTCTCGAAAACTGTCCATTATTTTCCGTTGTGCCTATCGAGACATTTGATCAGGACGGTGAAAAGTAGTTTCAACAAGGTTATTCTTCAATAAATCTTGCGGCGCGTTTTTTCGTACATATTTATGATGTTGTTACATGTATCCTTACCAATATTGCCCATTGTTTTTTACTTTCATTGTTGTTTCCTGTATAACCCCCTATATATCAATTGAGTCATCTTCTATAGAACCATATCCATATCCATTTAGTAATTCTCTCACAATCTGTTGTTTTTGTAATTATTTTATCATTCCTCGGAATATGACGTGATGCATCACCCTGTACAGTCTGCAATTATTGACAGACGGTGCTGTGAAGACACAAGACCCATAAAAGAATTGCTGAAGTGCTACAATTTCCAACAGGTATGAAGTTGCAAAGTAACAGTCTATTTCTCCCGTTTTACTATAACAAATTCCCCATTTTGCCCACTTTGAGCAATTTTTCTCTCAAAAACTGAGAATAATAACAGAGTGGTCATCGAATTTACGACTTGTTTATCTTCTAAATAGTAATAATAGACATGGAGCGATAATTTGAAGAAGTGGTTGGACAAAAACTATGCATCAAATGAAGGAATTAGATGATGTTTCATTACGAGAAATGTGTTACAAACATAACATAAACGCGATCGCAGTCGTCAAATGTAGATTTCGCTGCAAAAAATGTCGTTTATCAGTAGATAGACAAAGGCTGTTCTGGCTCACTTTTACAACAGATTTGTCACTGGATTTTTTTTTGTAAATTGGTACTTAAGTTGGCATACCTTTCACACCAGATTTGTCACTAGATTTAGTGACGTCATAGGGCGTGGTCATCCGGAATCCAAGATAGCCGCTTTCATGTTAATGTCGAGGGGCGTGGTCATCCCAGCACTAGCCAATCACGTGGCCACGTCGAAGCTTGTCATAGGGCGTGGTCATCCCAGCCTCCCCACTGGTCAATCACATGACTACGTCAAAGCTTGTCATAGGGCGTGGTCATGCCAGCACTGGCCAATTACGTGCACGTGCAGTATCACTGAGTCATCGATCGCATGTTTATAATAACTTATCTTTATCACCCAGACATCCGGTGTTTATGTTATCTGCCAGCTCGTGACCTCGTTAAAGCTACGTGCATTATTGCTGAGTCATCGATAGTATGCTTATATTAACTCGTCTTAATTACCCAGACATCCGGTGTTTATGTTATCTGGCAGCTCGTTACCTCGTTAAAGCCACGTGCTGCTGAGTCATCGATACTATGTTTATATTAACTCATCTTAATTACCCAAATATCTTGTGTTTATGTTATCTACCAGCTCGTAGGTCGTTAAATTTGAATTTAAGAATATATATTTGTTTTAGCGGAGAATCGAACACGGGACGTTCGCGTGGTATCAAAACACCCTAACCACTAGACCATCAGAGCTTATGAAAATATATGGTGAAAAGTTGTATGACACCGACAATTGGGGGCCTTGGACGATCGGTACGTGTCAGTTGAATGAACAAAGCGTTTCGCCGCCGTCTCAATTACCCAAAGTGTTTATGTTATCCAGCAAGATGAACACGTCCAGCATTCCTGTCTAGACTTGTCTGTGAGAAGCGAGGTCACGTCTCGATCAGTGTTGCGTTTGCGGGGATCATGTGATCATGTGATCACTAACTCTGCTCGAGATAAATATGATAGCGATAATAGATGCAATGGATATTCAGTGGAGTATAAAGGGTGTGTCTCTCTCTCTCTCTCTCGCTGTCAGTCATTCAGAAAAAGGCGGAATTCGTTTCATACATATATTGATACAACTGAAAATAATAATAATGGTAATAATAACAATGATAATAAAAATGCAAATTTATTTGAGCGCAATTCTTCTTGGCGGCTTGGAGAAAATGCTGGTGCTGAAGCGTTTCGGATCGGTGAATGTTGCAGACCATTTACCATCGTCGATGTGCACATTCTGGAAACATTTGAACATTTGCAGCTATTGCTCGTACTTTGCCACTTGCGATTTCAGTACTCGCAATTGTTCCAGGTGGATTCTATGGCTTCTTCAAAATTCACCATATTAACTGCCTTGACACCCAGGACCATACAGCAAGACAATGTCTTAGAGCACAATGGATTTCACCTCTAGCAGCAGCGGCGGTATGGTTCAGGCAGAGCGGAGAATCTTTCTTGAAAACTGGCGGCGTTGGAGCGGCTTTGATGATGGGTCAAATGATCCTCCACATGCCTCATCAAAAAATCGTATTTTTGGTGCCCCTTCACATACACCAGATCAGCATCGGCAATAGGCTGCAACACTTTGGCAATGGACTCGGCTAAATCCACACAGCCAGCAGAGTATGGAACGCCGTGAATATTTCTCTCAACGTATCTCACTTGCTGCTTGTCTGCAGATGTCAGCTCGTTTGATCACGTAATGATTGGGGCACTGCCCGTTGGTGATGGCAATTCCTTTTGGTTGAAACTCGCCACTCACAGAGAAGCCTTGAATGTCACATGCTACAAGTTTCATCATTTGCGTCTAGCTTTCAACTGATTGAGCGTCGAACTGCTGCTGGACTGATATTTTACATCCCCTCCTCCACTCCTCAAGACAGACGATGTACAATCTCGCTCAAGGGCAGATATTCCAAGATATAGTCATGTATTATGATGCAATAGGCTCAAGTATTGGCGGGAAATCCAACTCTGGCTTCAATGTCAAGTTTGACATCGACTGTACTGGATTTAAAAAATTCCTCTCTTTGACTCTTAGCACAATGCTGTTGATCGTCAGGGTAGCCGTGGTCGCTACTTGTGGATTGGCAATTTCCTCAATCACCATGCAGTTATTGTCATTTCTGCTCCTCGCCAGACGAATGCACTGCTTTCCGATAGTGGCATATCTGTAGTCAGGGAATATGCCAAACAGATGCTTAAGCGGAATCCACAAGGAGAACGAGCCGTCGTGGGCGTTGCGAATAGCTCTAGCGGGATACGTCCATCCAGCTGTGGACAAGTGTCAAGTATCGGAGTCTGCATAACAGGTGTAGCCTCGGAGGGTGCTCACTATATTCGGCGAGCGAACAGAGTCCACTTCGTTGCCATTGATTTCATAGATGGGTTCGAAGAAGTATGCGCCGGCATTAGTAACGAGTCTAACATTACCATCTCCTGCGGTTTTTCTGAGAGTGCCCTCTATGCAGATCATGGCATCGTTCATCAGTATCCATGTGTCACTCTGCTGTATGACAATGTCATTATTTTGAAAGGACTTGACGTACGGGTGGTGCGTTCGAGTATCCACTCTCTGGATAGATTCGTCGAACTTTGAATGATTGTACACGTCGAACACTTGTCTTGATAACATGATGCCGTTGCGATTCGAGAAAGCCTATGCTGTGTTGAGACAGAGTGTGTGCGTCTGTTCTCTTCGACTGCGTCTGCGCGACTGAACTGATGCCTGCGCCCTCTACACTCTTATGTTGTTGTTTGAAATCAAATAACAACCCCATTTGACAGCTTACGTAATACCAGCCTTATGATGATAGTTTCTCCGCGAAAGTTGACACTGCTGAAATCTTGATCAAGAATATTCAAGGTTATGTTGTTTATTTCCGTCTTGTTCACAGGCTCGTGAATCAAATTCGAGGATGTTTCGTCGATGGAAAAGCCGGGGTCTTCTCGAACTGCAAACTCGTATATCGTATGGGATGGCCGATTGTTGACGAACGCACCCGATGATATGTTACTGTCAATATGAACTTTTCGCACTGTGACAATGTTTACAGGCAGGTCAGACAGGTGAACTAGTCCAGCTTCGAGAATTCTTGGTGAGAAACCCAATAGGTGCCCGATGGAATCTTGCGGATGAAAGTCTATGCTATGGAACTTGCTGTAAATCTCACTGTAGCGTATTTGTATCGGTATCGTACAATGGTCTATTGGGCAGCTTCAGTAGGAGTTTTTTGGAAATTTCTCGAGGAACAGACCGTAGCCTCCACGAGCGGTCTTGCGCAGAAACAGTCCAGATCCCTGTTTGCCGATGCTTTCCATCGCAGCATTGTGGCGCTTGTCCTCATCCAATTTTTTCTGGGCATTTTTGGATGATGGTCCTGACTATGGTGCTAGCCAATGAGCCTAGGGCTCCTAGAGCAGCGAATATCGGAAGCAGAGGCAGCAGACCCCCACTCTTTGCATCAAAAGGTATTATTCTGGGAACTTTGATGTGTTAGCGACCACCCAATTTTTCCACTTGAGCACGAGCAGCACGCAATGCTACCAACGATGATTTTTGCAGAGCCTTCATCCCCATATCTTTCAGATGGCGTCAGTGTCTTCTTCAGCTTCTTGGCCACCTTCTTGACCACATCTCTGCGAAAGGACTTTGGATTTGTAGCAGCACCGGCTTTCAAGTCCATACCCATGTTACGTTTTGCTTTCATGGTTGTGGTAACTAGCCAAGCAGCAGCATTCTCACCGAATTTGGAGTCTTTTGATTTGACTCGTTCCCACGCTCGATTCTCCTGCTCCCAATCGGCTTTGTGTCTATCCTTCAGAGAGTTACTTACATGTCGTATCCAAAGAGTTCACACCAGGGTCTCGACGTGCCAATCTCTTCTTCAATTTGGTACCAGGTCCACAATACTGGTATCCAGGCAGATGTATCTCGAATGGCAGATGATTAATCAGAGAGTTCACTACTCCACAACCTTCGATACGACCTATATAGCTGTGTGTACTCCACTCAAAACAATCATTTGAACGGTAAATGTGGGTGTGGCCACATAATGAAAGTTATTCAACAAGAGCCGGCTCTGGAAATCATCAATTTGGATTTGATAAGCGGCGGCGTTGTTGATTGTGGCGGTGTACGCAAACAGGGAGTCCTGCTTCCGAATTCATTTCGAGCAATATTTTGTGGCCCGAGCGGACACTATACTCACTTAGCTAATCAGCCCAACCGGAGCTCGCTTCGAGAATGTTTACGTTTATTCAAAGTCACTGTATCAACCTAAATATCAGTTGTTGCAAGATTTACTGGAACAAGGGCTTGGGATATTTCCCCTATAGGGGCAATGACGAGATAATCGAGCCGTCCAAGGCGAAAGATATATTCGGCGATGTGGCGTGTGATAATCAGCATAAAATCAGAGAGTACTATGCCATGGGTCGTCACAAGTCCATCCATATCGCCTACCTGTGTCAAACCTACTCCAAAATACCCAAACAGCTGATCAGAGACAATTGCAACATTTTCGTGCTATTTCGGCAAGACGATGTGAATTTAAAACACGCTATCGATGATCACGTCTCCCCGGATTACACATTTGAGGAATTTCGACGCATGTGTGCCACCTGTTGGAAGGAAAAATTCGGCTCTATGGTCATAGTCAAGGATTTCTATATATTCAATGGTCGCTACCGCATGGGTTTCTACGGGTATATACGTATGTGATACATGCGCAGCATGTCATTCCCAGCAATGGCGCCGATATCACGTGTGGATGAAGAAATTGCGATCGCTGAACCAAAATCCAAAATCCAAAATCGTTCGAAAAAAGTATCTGAGTCTGAAATTGGGCAAGTCCGAGCATGACGAAGCTTTGCAGAAACTGTTCGAACCCATTGCGGTGCCATTGAAACGCCTGACAACTGCTTCGGTGGCTGCACCTCCCACTACCAATCCACTGAGAAAAGTGAAGAAGAAAGAGAAAAAGGAACCACCGCCAGAGTGTCCGAAACTCGAAGAAGATGATGACGATGAAAGCTTCCATACAGATGACTTCGACAGTGATGACAGACCACCGACGAAGAGCTAGGAATATATATCGTAATTATGGTCCCATATATGACGGGTGACATCCGAGTTGACGGTGATAATACCTACAAGGGCACCCCAGGTCTATACAATTTGATTTTCTACAAACAACCACATTACGAATGACCCGACTTGGATGCATACAAGAAAATTCTGCAGGTGACTGGCGCTCATCTGGATTCGCGAGGCAGATTGAATCCGAGTCACATCTCTAAATACGAAAATATAATCAGACCACTGTCCAAAAGCAAAGGTGGTGGTATGCAGCTGACATACAATACGGAACCCGTTGAGTACGTGTACTGGGACGATGTCAACGAGCTCGTTGCCAGATATGAATTACTCGAAGCAGCCAAGAATGCAGTCAGCACATCCCCCGGCAACGAAATCATAGCCATCATCAATGAGCTGAGGGAGCCCGGATACATTCAATATAATAATATGATTGACACATTTTCAAAGTATTTATGGGTGCGACCACTCAAAAACTAAAAATGCCGTAGACGTCACCGAAGCGATGAGTGACATACTATCCAAGTCGGATAGACATCCTGTGCTTCTGCAATCAGATCTCGGAACTGAGTTCTACAATGCTACGTTCCAAGCTCCCCTGAAGAAGTACAACATCAAACACTACAGCACCTACACGAAGATGAAGGCCGCCATCGCCGAACGAGTCATTCGAACGTTGAGGGAGAAACTCTTCAAATATTTCACTTTGAATGGCACCTACAAGTAGCTGGATATTTTACCGAACATATCGAAAACTACAATCGGAGCAAACATCGAACGATTGGCATGAAACCGTGTGACGTCACCGAGCAGAACGAAAAACAAGTGTATGAGTCGACGTATGATTATACCATGCGCGCTGGACGTAAAAAATTCAAAATTGGAGACATGGTGCGAATCAGCAAAGCCAAACACGTTTTCGAAAAAGGTTATACACCCAATTGGACAACAGAACTATTCAAAGTCGTCAAAGTTAAAACTCCCACGCACCCTGTGACGTATCTACTGGAAGACTTGGAGGGGTGACCAATCAGCGGCGCCTTCTACGAGCAAGAGTTGCAAAAAACAAAATATCCCGATGTTTATCTAGAGGAAAAAGTAATTAGGCGTAAAGGCAGTAAAGTACTAGTGAAATGGCTCGGTTTTGACAGTACACACAACAGTTGGATTGACGTATCAAATCATTTGTGAAATGACACAGTTTCGAGAGGAAGTGGAGGAGGGTTTCAAGTCGAGACATGTGCGGTGACGTGCTCTCCCAGTCAGTAGTCTATCATCATGCTCGGTGAAGCACACTTCATGTCTGACGATCCAATGTCTGATTATGAGTCATCGGCGTCGTTTTCATCGGCGTGGCCTGATACAATTTCAATCGAGTGTATGAGCGTTCCTTCGTGTTCAACATCACAGTATAGAAACACTTCCATATTCGCTCTTCAATGTGGCATAAGTCCGGCTCGAACTTATGTGGCGGCAGTGAGACTTGTATGCAAGGTAGACACCATTACCATAAGTCTACCGTTCAGCATGTACGAATGGGATACCTTTATCGCAGCCATTAATCAAATTCATGTCGAAAACACTGTCCAAATCACCCTAGACTGAGACGATGTCATGACCATTGAGTTGGTGTAGTATAAAGGGAGTACAAAAGTGCGCATCTCCAAGGATACTACATCTTTCTACTTGACCGACCTCGATGTTCAAGAGCTCCTTTATATTGACTCGACGTTGAATACACGCAAGATCGAGCATCTCACGGAAATGGAATTTTGAGAATTCTATCATGATCTACTGAGCAGTGTCATCGAGAAACAACTATTTGACGAGGCTGTTCGTTTGTGTACAATGACAAAAGACAATAATAGTTTATGTTTCTTGGAATGTTTATTTTATTTGAAGGAAAAAGCAATGTTGTAACATTTTCATTTTTCCACTATCAGCTACTCAGAGTTTTAGTTATAAAATTGAATTCGATTTATATTTATTAGACTGATGCTTGAATTTGCCTACCTTAATAAAATCTAATTGTCATTGAAACATTATTTCTTCCATAGTTTTTTTTTGTAACTAATCTTCCAGGTTTCCAGAGAGAAACTCCTCAGAAGCTCCTAGAAGCTTGTGCGAGCAAGGAAAAGATCCGAGACCGATGGCCGTGCTGGGCTTTGGACCCACGACCTTATGCTTATAAGGCCCACTTTGGATATATTTATAGCCATTTCGCATCTTTTGTTTTGTTATCTATACTTCCTCCAATTATTTGTATCTTCAGCGCTGTCTATTGTCAGCTGTTCAGTTCAGTGACTGTCGCTGGGGCATAGATCACTTTTCCAGGTAGATATGACTCCTTTGTGATATATCGGTGGAAATTACCTTCAAAGGCCATCGGTGACATGGATTTAGAAAGACTCCATATCGTGATAATAGTTATCTGTCTGGACGAATTCCCGTATGTTTGAGTATTAGATAATGTTAGGTAATGAAATTTTGCACGGAACATTTCAGAATCCTTTGTTGACATTTGGAAACTTGAATGAAAGTTACTTGGCAACTCCGCTAAGGTTCTTGATATCGGTCTTGATAAAGAAGAAGCAGAAGTCTCTTCTGTCTACTGTGGAAATTATATGTGCAGAAAAAGTTATGGACATTTTCAGTTGAATATTGATTATTGATTTCTGAAATCATCCAGTTAATGGGATTATTCTTTCAACTGAATTAATGTTTTCCGTACTTTGTCAGGTTGTTGATTTGATGGGAAGCTGGTTAATTTTTGGAAAACATCCCCAATTGGGGACTATCATGTTTTTCGGGTAAGCAGAACCCCATAACTTTATTCTTTGAGCCTTTGGCAATTCGGTTTATTTTGTACGCAAAATTTTGGAAAATCGTGTAAATCAAGCCTGACGTCGTTGACCCTTTGACTAGGACTATGATATGAAATAACATCTGTAGAGGAGCCTTCTAACAGGATCTTTCCCACAGTTAGCACCAGGCCTTCCTAGACATAGGTATGAGGTCTATTCGAGATGGTATCAGACAGTCAAAGATTTCATTTCAGGGTCTTTTGTATCGGTATACTTATCGTCATCCCAGAGCACTAGGCCGTCTGGGAGGAAACTCATCTTGGTGTCAGCGTACTTATCGTTAGACTGAGAAGCTCATCTTGTTGTTAGCATCCTTATCGTTAGACTGGAGAACTCATCTTTCATTCTGGTGTCACTGACCTGAAGGCTGACCCGTACCTCGCACCTTCACTACTGGTATCCTTCCACCTGATAGATTCCACCGTAAATGCCTGGCTGAAACTAATCGGATGTGACACGCAAGTCAATCAGTTCAATCGATATTATATACCTTTTTAATAATTACTCTGAAATTATGTAAACGCTACAGGTAAGGTGCACCTAACTCAAGCAGCTTTATTTAATATCCTACCCTAAAGGGGTATATTGTGTTGAGTAAGATAACTGTGGGTAACTACCCTTAGATATTTTGAGCCTTGGGCTGTTATATAATATATTTTTTTATAATTCACCTTGACGGTTGTTAGGAAATACCCTGTGAATGACAGTTCTTAGGAAATACCATATAAGTGTATAAGTGACAATTGAGAAAAACTCTTGACAAGATCATGAGATGTGTCAAACCAATATTTTTATATTTATCATCAACAGATTGTTAATTAAAAATATAAAAAGTACAGTCCATTGAATTTAATATCCATCATTAAAACCAATATAAAATATGGTCCATCCGAGCCAGGATAAAAGAAGATTGAGCGAAATTTTTATTCAAGCAAGTCAGCCAACGGCATAGCTGCATTCAAAAAAGGAAGTTCACGCCAAAGTTGAACTGGACCACTGTAAGTCAAACAAACATCAAGTTAAGTCGACCAACGACGTCGTTGATCCAGGGTAGCGTTGTTCATGCTAAAATTGAAGGGCGATTACCGGATCACGACTTGATGCGAACGAGCTTACACGAAGAAACCAAAAGTTAGCCTGAAAGTTTGTGTTCGTGAGTCATTCCTCATATCCTTATATCCAATCCTATTTACCTATTTCCTATTGCATAATTGTTGAGTTTTTAAAATGGCAACCTTAGAACGTATCAGAGGTACCTTGAAACATAGATTGACTAATCTAGGGAAATATACTGATAATTTGCAGCAAAATAAACCAGGGATAGCCGAAATTGAAGAAAAAATTTAAAATTTTGAAACAGTTTATTCATCCTTTCAGAGCATTCAAACAGAATTAGAATCGACGTGTAGTGAAGAAGAATTAGATGATCAATATCAATATCGGGATGAATTTGAAGATAAATATGATAAATTCATGGGGTCATTAAAACAGTATTATAGGGATAATAATATTGCATTGAACCAAGTACAACCCCAACCAAGCAGTGTTCAAAATTCACTCAATAACATTTCATTGCCAAAGATAAAAATAAATACATTCAGGGGAGAGTTTGAACACTGGTTGGAATTTAAAACCACATTTGTATCTGTTGTCCATAATACCAATATACCTGATATTCAAAAATACCAAATATTAAGACAAAGCTTAGACGGTTACGCCAAGAGAATCATAGAGAAGTAGAGTTGGTTTATGATTATTATAATACGGCATGGAAAGCTCTCTGTGATCGTTTTGACAATAAAAAAATTCTCATCAACAAGCATATAAAAACCATATTCAACCTAGAACCTATCGTTAAGGAATCACCAAAACAATTACGGGAATTGTTAGATTTAGTTTCAGAAAGTATTACCTCTATAGAAGGACTGAAAGTTTCCAAAAATATTTTATGTGATCTTTTACTCATTTATGTGATTTCCGGTAAATTAGACAAATCAACCTATAGAACTTGGAAGGAACATAAAACAGCCGAGAAATTACCAAAGTTGAATGAATTTTTTGAATTCTTGAAAATACGAATAGATACCTTGGGAGAAATCCAAGATCAAGGTATGAATTTTCAACAAAACAGCAAAAGTAATGCACGGTCTAATGCTATTCCAATCGAGATGTCAGAAAAAACTATTCCATTTCAAAAAAGAAATTTTGCAATTTTTGCAAGAAAGAAAATCATTTGCTTTATAGTTGCATAGAATTTTTGAAATTAGATGTTCCAAGTCGATGTGCCAAGACTGAAGAACTTCAGTTGTGTGAAAATTGTCTTCGCACGGGACATTCCAATGAACAATGTACATTGAAACCATGTATAAAATGTAAAAAAAAAGCATAATTCCTTACTACACCTTGACATGGATTATTCGCAAAAGAACATGTCAAAAATAAATCACATTAAAATTTCTACTGATGAAATAGAAAATAATGAAGGTTGTTCAAAAGCGTTTCTTGTTAATAAAAAATTCAACAATCCTATAGTTGAATTTCAAGTTTTATTGTCCACTGTGAAATTCAATGTGAAAAATGAGTTGGGTGAGTTTGTACAGTGCCGGGCTCTGTTAGATTCTGGTGCTCAGACCAATTTGATAACTGAAAAGTTTTGTAAAATAATCAATATTCCTCTAATGCCAACTCAAATGTCCATTGTAGGCATAAATCGCCTAAATAATTACCAAACTGTAGCACCATTTTTTGTTGTGCCATATATTTCCAGTGACATACCATGTTCTGGATTTGATAAAGATAATTTGAAAATCCCGATTAATTTGCCATTAGCAGACCCTACATTTAACGAATCATCGGAAGTAGATGCCATTTTGGGGGCTAGCTTATTTTGGGAACTGCTCACTGATGGCAAAATACATTTGGGGAAAAATATGCTCATATTGCAGAACACGTACTTGGGTTGGATAGTATCGAGAATCATACCCAAGGTATCATCTAAGGCAATATGTAATTTTACCAAAATAATTCCTGAAGACAAACCAGATGATATTTTACATACATCAAAAGATGATGTAGAATGTGAAAAACAATATGCTGAAAATACCTACCTAGACAAAAATGGCCAATTTGTTGTTAAGTATCCTTTAAAGTCTTCTACAGATCTTTTAGGTAATTCGTATAATACTGCACTCAAAAGATTTTTGAATTTTGAAAAGAAATTTAAAAATAATAACAATTTGGAAATTCAGTACAAACAGTTCATGGAAGAATATACTAACCTTGGGCATATGAAAAAATTGCCAATGGATCCATCTAGTGTTAAATACTTTCTCTTTCATCACGGAGTAATGAAAGAAGAGAGTCTCACTACAAAGTTGATGGTCGTTTTCGACGGTTCTTGTCAAACTGACAGTGGATGGTCCTTAAATGACTTACAACTCTGTGGGACCAAAATCCAAAATGATATATTCCATATTTTGTTGAGATTCAGAATCTATACTTATGTTGTTTCATCTGACGTCACAAAAATGTACAGACAAATATTGATCAACCCAGTGCATCGCCCACTTCAATGTATATTGTGGCGAAATTCTGAAAGTGACCCAATTGATATTTTTCAGTTGAACATCGTTACTTATGGCACCACCAGTGCACCCTATTTGGCAATTCGTTGTCTAAGACAAATGGTTTTGTACCCAAACATTTCACCAACCCTTTCCAAAATAATTACAGATGACTTCTATGTTGATGATTTATTAACAGGATCGAATTCATTGGATGAATTATCTGAAAGTATAAAATCTCTCTATGATCACCTCTCATCTGCCCATTTCATTCTGAGAAAATGGTTATCCAATGAACCCAAAGTACTACCCGAATTAAATATTGATAAAGAGAATTCTTTAGGTATTTTATCTCTTGGTGCTGATGAATCCTCTAAAACTTTGGGCATCTGTTGGTACAGCCACAATGATATTTTAAAATTAAAAATATCTGATCAAAATAATGTTATGCCTTCAAAAAGACAGATTTTGTCTGAAATTTCGCAAATATATGACCCGTTAGGTCTTGTTAGCCCAGTAATTATACTAGCAAAAATATTTATACAGTGTTTATGGTCTCTGAAACTTTCTTGGGATGATCCATTGCCCCAACATTCATATGATCAGTGGAGTGAAATCAGAAATCATATTGCCAGTATCAAAGAAATAGATATCCCAAGAAATACAGTCGGGAAAGATTTCAAAATTATAGACATACATTGCTTCTGTGACGCTTCTACTCATGCTTACGCATCTTGTATATACGTCAGAAGTGTAGACTTGCATGGAGACAAGCGAATTCGTCTTCTTACTTCCAAAACAAAAGTTACGCCAACTAAAATATTAACCATTCCGCATCTCGAGTTGTGCGCAGCTCTTTTGGGAGCACAGTTAGCTATCCAAGTTTCTAAAGCACTGAATATTGAAGTGGATATCTTCTACTGGTCAGATTCTCAAGTTGTTTCACATTGGCTGAAAACTGAATCTAGTCTACTAGAAGTCTTCGTAGCTAACAGAGTGTTAAAAATCCAAAAATTGACCAATATTGATAATTGGAATTATGTTAAATCAAACTGTAATCCGTCTGATATTGCATCTAGAGGTATATCAGCCAAAAAATTGAAAAATGTTGATATCTGGTGGAATGGTCTTACATTTTTATATGATACTGACCCATCAGAATGGTTTAATTTATTTGGAGTGACCTTAATGATAAATATTGAGGATTTACCTGAAATGAAAAAGGTGCGGAAAATTGCATTTCATGCTACTGATGATGCAAATGTTATATCAAATTTGATTTCTAAATTTTATAATTTGCATAAATTGAAACGAGTATTTGCATATTGTAAAAGATTCATCGACAATATAAAAAATGAAAACAATAAAATGAATGAATTATTATTGAATGTACAGGAAATTGAATCATCTTTCAGACTTCTCATAAAAATTATTCAAATTAATGAATTCTCTGAAGATTATTTTAAACTTTCAAAAAAATATGGGGTTAAATAAAAAATCCAAATAATTTTATTTTAATCCTTTTTTAGATGATTCTGGGCTCATTAGAGTTGGAGGTAGACTTAAATATTCTCATCTACCATTAGATGAAAAGTAGTCAATACTCTTGCCAAAAGATCATCTATTGACTGAACTAATTTTCCGTCATTATCATGATCATTTACATCCTGGGCCACAGTTACTACTAAGTTTAATACGAGAGCGCTATTGGCCTATCAATGGCAAAGTGACATCAAAACGAATAATTAGAAAGTGCATAACATGTTTCCGTCATAAATCTCCTGAAAATCATATTTCAATTGGTCCACTACCAAATGAAAGGATCAATCCATCCTTCCCATTTCAACATGTAGGTATGGACTATGCTGGGCCATTTTACATGACTGATAGGAAAGGACAAGGTAATAAAATTACCAAATGTTATATATGTGTTTTTGTCTGCCTTGTTACTAAGGCTATTCATTTAGAATTACTATCAGATATGACCACAGAGTGTTTTCTAGCCTGTTTTAAAAGATTTATTTCAAGGCGTGGTATTCCAACCAATGTTTATTCCCATAACGGCTCAACGTTCAAGGGAGCTAATAATGAACTGCTTGAATTATCAAAAATTTTTGAAATCCAACAAATCGACTATATATAATTATGCATTGAAACTTGATATTTCTTGGAAATTTACACCTCCTTACAGTCCTAATTTCGGGGGTCTCTGGGAAGCTGCTGTAAAACAGATGAAATTTCATCTTAAACGCACAATGACTGATACTCATTTAACTTATGAGGAATTCATCACTTTACAATACCAGGTTGAAGCTATTTTAAACTCTCGACCACTTTTTGCATCCTCCAATGATCCAAATGACTTCCAACCCCTCACACCATCCCATTTCCTCATTCATCGTAATATAACCTCAGTCCCAGACCATGATTTCACTACCATGCCAAGAAACAGACTAACGAGATACCAACATATACAACAACTTTACCAACGACTCTGGAAGCGATTTTCTGTAGAGTACATCAGTCAACTACAGCAGTCATATAAATGGCATAAAGCAAGTGCAAACTTATCTGAAGGTACTCTCGTTCTCATAAGAGATTCGAAACTTCCACCTTGCAAATGGAACTCAGGAAGAATAGTGAAAACTTCCAGCGGTCGAGACCAATCCATCCGAGTTGCAGAAGTCAAAACTTCCACCGGGAACATCACTCGATCTGCTAGACATTTATATCCACTTCCAATGCAAGAAAAATGATCTTTTTGTTTTGAAGACCTCCTCAAAGGCCGGGGCTATGTTAGGAAATACTCTGTGAATGACAGTTGTTAGGGAATACCATATAAGTGTATAAGTGACAATTGAGAAAAACTCTTGACAAGATCATGAGATGTGTCAAACCAATATTTTTATATTCATCATCAATAGATTGTTAATTAAAAGTATAAAAAGTACAGTCCATTGAATTTAATATCCATCATGAAAACCAACAACGGTGTCTTTGGTACTTCCTAATAAGCCTTCAGCTATTTTAACTTTTATGTGGTCGTAAAACACTGTCACCTTATATAATATTCTATGACTCCAATCATAAGCTGATTATCATTTAAGAGTGTGGCATTTGCCTAAATTACCATTCGTGTTATATGGGAATTGGTAAAATTATCTACACAGGGGGCTCAGCATTCATATGACTGGCGCCGGCCTTTTTTTTAATATCACATGACATTATGTTTTGTTCAACCCACTCCCCTCTTCACTGGAGCTTAGCCGCGAGCCTACCCTGTCACTCTACCAGCTTTTGGACACTTGTCAAAAGCGTAAGTGGTGATCTTGCCTACTAGATTACTTTAATTGTATGACGGTGGCAATGTACGATTTTAATTCGAAATAAATTTAAATATATTGAAAAGGGTTGGCATTTTTATTTCAGTATGAGAGATGCAGCAGTACGAAGCGAGACTAAAAACACTTCGAGGCTGGACTTCATCATTTTTGCCAAGTGTGTTGGCCAAAGCTGGTTTCACGTACACCGGTGCAGATGATGTTGTCTTGTGCTGTGTGTGGTGTCGAAGGCTTCCGATGGCAGTCAAATGACAATCCAATGGCGGACCATCGTAAATGGAGCCCGACATGTGCCTTTGTGACAGATGGAACTGAACCATTGCCTGACATTCCTCCAGAACGAAGGCTGACAGATGACATCTACGCCGAACCAAGAGTGACACTTACCCCATCAATCCCGACGTCAGATGGCGCTCCTGACGGTCATCCAGAAGAAAATGTGATAGATGACACTTCACTGATACTTACTGACGCTGAATCAAAGAACATGACTTGTAGAATTTGTTTCGTGAACGAACTTCATGTAGGGTTTATACCAAGTAAACACTTGGTGTGCTATGTGCAATGTGCCAACAGGTTTGACATATGCGCAGTATGCAGAGTACCAATCTCAGACTTTCTCAAAGTATTTGTTAGTTAGTTGAGCAAATTTCGTGAAGAAAGTTGAAAAAAAAAGTGAAACAAAAACACTTTTATTTCTTCAAAATCGACAACAACAAACAAACAATGTTAAACCCAAGTGTCACTGGAGTGACACTCAAGTGGCAGCTGAGTGACACGTAAGTACCCCAATGCTTTTCTTATGGGAGATTGAAAGTTCATGTGCCACTTAGCTTTCACTCAAGTGTCACTCAGGTGAAATAGCTTCCACTAGTGACACCTGAGTGAACTGTGTCTTTTTCGATGAAGTATACCATGAATAGTTTTAGATGAGTACCATGTATATTTTACAACATATTTTTGATAGAAAAAAGTGTCTTATTACGCATTCAAAATAATGCAATTAACGTAACTGAGAAATGTGACAAATTTTCAATGAGGACGTCATATTTTTCAGCTGGAATATTGCAACAGAGATGAGCTTATTGGTTGAAAAAATTGACAAGTGTATGGTAAAGGGTAAGAAAGAAACTCTGACATGGATAATATATTATATTGAGTATATACATATACAAAGCATTGATAATAATTGAGAAGAAAAATGAGTATAAGATATTTTTGTTACATTTTTTTCTGGAATCGTGGGTGTGCGTGTTTTTGTGTACGGTGTTCGGCACACAATGGAAAATATTGGTACTTGTCATGCAGATGTTCGGGGTACTCCAAATCGACTACGAGAATGTAGCCGATGGGCGAGGTGTTCGACACTTCGAGTACATTGAAATCGTTTACATTTTCGAGCCATTTGAAGCCATTGTACGGAAGATATTCCATCATAGCCCAACCGTACAGATCATTCACATCTAGATATAGCAAATAAGTTGACGGTTTGGAGGCGTCATACTTTTCGCCCATGTGCTTGTTATTAGCCAAGGAGAATCTGTTGCAGCACTGACTGATGCCACCACGAATTCCTCGCTCAACAAAGAGAAGCATGTCGACGTCTTTCAGTATCTGCAATTTTCACCGATTGTACTTCAACATGCACGACCACGTGTACCCTGGCATGGTGTAGTACCACGCAGGATCCAACCTATACGTCTCGTGAGTGATATTTCAAAAATTTTCGAAAATATCAGCCAAGAGTAATATGTCGGTTTTCATGTACAGATCGGAGTACTCACCCAGTGTTGTCAAGTTGAACGATCGCCACACGTTCTGCACATGCTCGTATTTGGCATCGGTGATGTCACAATTGTTCAACTTGTAGAACTGATCGCGCGCCGGCAAACTTTCTCCATCAAATCTATGAAATCGTATGGGAATACCCCTTTTTGAGTGAGCAACTCATACCGGTCGGCATCCAAATGGGCAAATTCGCACTTTTTAATCTTTAAATCATGAATGGTCCGTGTTTGCACCAGATTGTCCAAGGTCAAGCCCATGAAGCAAAAAGAGTCGATGAATCGAAATCGAATGTTAGTGTCACCGTCATACTGGGTGAAAGATATATACTTTTCCTTATTTATGGGCAAGACACTGACTCGACCTCTATGTGCTATATCTCGAATGATGAAGTTGCTGTCGTATCCGGATGAATTATGGAAAACGATGGGTACAACAAAAGACTTTTGATAGTTTAAATTGCAATGCGCATGGGCATATCCACGGAACGCTCCCGTGTAGTGCAGAGGCGTCGAGGATTAGCTTTGGCTCGTCCTGCTGGAGTCGTATAATTTTTTCAGCTCCTTCGTGCCGGTCAAAGCAACCTTGTTAATTCCGTTCAGAGTGGCCATCTGTAAAAACGTACACATGTTTCTAATTGTGAAAAAAGTATAGTTGAGAAAAATTGAAAAAACTAATTTGACAAAAGTTTATATAAAAAATGTGAGTTGAGGAAATTTTTGTGAAACAAGTTGAAATAGATTTTGTGGAAAAAGTTGAATTTTTATTTTTCAATACACGTGACGATTTTTTATTCACTTTGGCACAAAAATGACTGCTGAACACATGTGAGGGGGACACCCGGTATCATGAATTATCAGAATCGCAAAACAAACGTAATTTTACAAAATCATAATATTTCAGTTCAAATATACAATAACTCACGCTTTTTCTGACTCCGATTTAAATTTGACGCCGAAGTATGTGAATACTTGACTCCTACCCATGCTTTTATTAAACGTTCAAACACTTCACCAAAATATCATGCAATAAGTAATTGTGTACTCACTTTTTTTTCACTTGGATGTTATCCACTCTAGACGCAATGTATGTTGAGCGAGAGCAATCTAGAGCAGAGTTAGACAGTGAATGATGCTGGGCTCGTCCGATCGAAGCTACGCCGGCTGCCCCCTCACCTCCTCACTCCTCTCCCCGCAGATCCCATGATCCTCACTAACACCACGCTTCTCACAGACAAGCCTAGACAGGAATTTTTGCAAGTCAGCAATGCTGCACGTGTTCATCTTGCTGGGCAACATAAACATTTTGGGTAATTGAGACGGCGGCGAAACGCTTTGTTTATTCAACTGACACGTACCGATCGTCCAGGGCCCCCAATTGTCGGTGCTTACATACAACTTTTCACCATATATTTTCATAAACTCTGATGGTCTAGTGGTTAGGGTGTTTGTTACCACGCGAACGTCCCGTGTTCGATTCTCTGCTAAAACAAATCTTTTTTCTTTAATTCAAATTTAACGACCTACGAGCTGGCAGATAACATAAACACCAGATGTCTGGGTAATTAAGACGAGTTCTTCTTCTTCTTAATTTTATGGCCCTTGCTCCCTCTTGGTGCATTCAGCCAGGCTAAGACGAGTTAATATAAACATACTATCGATGACTCAGCAGCACGTGGCTTTAACGAGGTCACGAGCTAGCAGATAACATAAACACCAGATGTCTGGGTAATTAGGACGAGTTAATATAAACATACTATCGATGATTCATCAATAATGCACGTGGTTAACGAGGTCACGAGCTGGCAGATAACATAAACTATACTGCACGTACACGTGATTGGCCAGTGCTGGCATGACCACGCCCTATGGCAAGCTTTGACGTGGCCACGTGATTGGCCAGTGCTGGGATGACCACGCCCCATGATATAAACATGAAGGCGGCCATCTTGGATTCGGGATGACCACGCCCTATGGTGTGAAAGGTGTGCCAACTTAACTATCAAATGTGAAAAAAAAATCTAGTTACAAATCTGTTGTCTATCTACTCTCGTCGGCTATATTTATGAAAGATCATTTTCATACAAATAATTTGATACTATACACTTTTACTTTATTTTCACTATTTCGGTGAATGATTGTAAGAAGCAATCATACCTAATAACAAATAATGATTATTCGGTATACTTATGCACCAAGTCCTGTTGTTCTAGGTATTCTTGACAAACAATTGAATTGACAGTCGTTTTAAGAATTGTTTAAAAGTCACAAATATTACCATTAGTCCATTAAGGTTCTAAATTTTCAAAATGACCTCCATGATCACGGCAAAGTTCATCTTTTTCAATTGTTGCGCGCGCCACATTGTTTAGATGTTCTGCAGTGATATTCCGGTATGCCACCCTTACTTCATACCCAAGTTCTTCACGAGTTGCTGTATTACAACCTGCTTTTCAATTGTTCCCCAGAGAAAAAAATCTGGTGGAGTAAGATCTGGTAATTTAGAATTTGAAAAAGAAATACATTTTGAAAAAATATGACAACTTAGGCATGTACCTCGCAGGCCACTGAATAGGTAGGTGCCAATCCACTTTTCTGGGAAGGTGTCATTCAAATGTTCTCTTACGACTTCAGAATTGTCCATCTTGTTAAAAATAGATATCAACTTGGGTAGCTAGTGGCAAATCTTCAATGAAATCATTAATTTGATTTCTAAGGAACTGTAGTTATTATTATTTAAAACACTACTCAACTAAAACATAGACTTCACTATTTCAATTTATTCAATGTGGCTATCTACTGCGAACTCTCGAATTGTATTTGTAACTCTCTGTGACTATCTATCTCTGACTACTCTGCCCTCTGCTATCCAGCATCTATATACCCGCATTTACAGTTCTTGATCAATCGGAACTGCACGTCGATCCAGTCAGATGGCTCTCGCATTTTCCATTTCATTTCTTAGAAAGTTCGCGCTTCTTCTACGCTGGACTCATGTGTTTGTGAACGGAGAACTTGTTCACTTTTCGAGTGTGCATTATTAATTAGATTATCAGGGCCGGTCTCGAGGTCTGTCTCGAAATCGTTATATTGCCCCCTTCTTAAAGACGTTTCGTCCCGGAATGTCATTCTTGGAGTGTGGAGATATCTGCCAGATTCTCCATATCTGCACCTGAACGTTCGATGGAAGTAACACTCCACAGTCTTCAAGTTGGGTCGGGGAAGATGGTTGCAGCACACCAGAATCTTGACGCCGCTGGATCTGAATATTGTCTCCAACATGCTCCTTATAACTCTCCAGTCCAGGCCATAAATCCCACAGGCCAATTTTGGGATTGCCAGGTCCACAAGATTCTGGCCCAGTACCGTGTCTCTTAATCTGATAAGGCTCTTCCAGACATCCTCATGAGACGGTTTATCTCAGGAATGCTTCTTGATAATCAGATAGTAGATGTTTCTCTGGCCCTTTACCACCCCTCCAACTTCCGGGTTCTGTTCTTGGAGAAAACTACGGCAATGCCTTTGGATATTTGGAGATCTTCTGCCTCACAGTGGGCTAACGCGTAATCGGCAGGCACCTTGAAAAGATCTCGTGGCTCCTCTCGGGTTACCCCATGTTGAACTTTCTGTCCGTTTGAGTACAGGGACATAAACCTCTGGAACGTCATTTCATTTTGCGGTGGTCTGACGGTGCGGTTTCCGGCATAAGGGGACAACCTATTGAAGTGGACTACCCTAGGTTTTCCTCGTTGCGGCTTATATATTCGGTAGACGAGGTCGTTTATTCTTTTCATGATCTTATAAGGACCTTCCCATGAAATCCGAGGCTTCACTGATGATCCACGGCGACGTTTAGGGTTGTACAGCCAGACAAAGTCACCTATCTGATATCCACCAGCCTCGGCATTAATGTCGTAGGTACTCCTTCATTCTGTCGCTGGCACTCTGGATGTTCAAACGGACCTGTTCATGGATATCGTCTATTCTCTGTCGTAGTTTGCAGACGTAGTCATCTCCCGCAGGTCACATGGAAGTCGCAGCTCTCGGCCCAAAATAATGCTAGTTGGGGTTTGGCCGGTTGACGTACTGCCGAACGATACGCCATCAGGAACAGATGAAGGTACTGGTCTCAATCTTTCTGGTAGTCAGAGACTACCCGCTCCACCATTCTATCTGACTGTGGATGTAGAGCTGTGGTTCCCGTCTTTCGGATGTTCAGCATCTGACACATTTCCTAGAACAGGTTTGACTTAAAATTTCTGCCTTGATCCGAATGCAGCTCCAACGGGTCGCCAAATCGACAAATCCATTTCTTCGCCAAGATGTCGACAAAGTTGATGGCTTCTTGGTTCGGCAGAGCATAGACTTCGGCCCACGTGCTGAAGTAGTCCATCGCCACAAGGATGTACTTGTTTTCGTGATCAGATTGTGGGAACGGGCCAGCGATGTCAATGGCGATCCTTTCAAATGGACTGTCCACATTGTACTGGTCTTGTTCAAGGCCCATGCTGGCAGAGCATACAGCACATTTTCTGCACCAGTCTTTGAAGTCAGTTTGGCAATTGACCCAGTAAAACCGTTGCCTCAGTTTCTGGAGGGTCTTCGTCACTCCCAGATGTCCTCCACTGACCCAATCATGAATTTCTCGGAGCACTTCCTGTCTTCTGCTCCCGGGTACTACTAACTGTCGTCTGTCTTCTCCACTATCCTCAAACTCCAACACACGCTTCAAGACTCCATTGTCTAGGGTGAAAGAGTTCCATTGGGCCCAGCAAGATTCAACGACTGGAGAACAACTGGCTATTTCCTGCCACGACGGTCTTCGATTACTCTTCATCCAGCCGATGACTAAACCAAGATCTGGATCTTTCTCTTGGTCTTACTGGATCTTGTTGTCATTCCAGTTATCATCGACCGCCGTGGTTCTGCAGAGTGTCGACTCCTTCTCCTCTGCTCGTCGGCAGTAGTCATGTTCTTCCTGATAAGGCATCTGCATTCTTATGGCTGGTCCCCGCTCGATGTTCGATCTCAAAGTCGAATTACTGGAGCCTCTCAACCCAGCGTGCCACTTGACCTTCGGGATTCTCAAACTATAGGAGTCATTTGAGAGCTGCATGGTCAGTTCTCAGTAGGAATCTTCGTCCATACACGTACTTATAGAAGTGCTCTACTCCCTTAACCACAGCTAACAGCTCCCGCCTGGTGACACAGTTTAATCAAGGTCTTGCTGAAGTAACCGATGACCTTCTTCTGTTCTTCTTGGATCTGAGACAGGGCAGCTCCAAGTCCAACGATACTTGCGCTTGTGTCCAGAATGAGCTTTCTGTTTGGAAAGGGGTAGCTCAGGAATGGTGCGATAATCAAAGCTCCTTTCAGCTTCCTGAACGAATCTTGGCATTCCTCTGACCACTGAAACTTCTTTTGTCCTTCTGTCCTTCTGTGTTGTTAGCAAATCCCAGCACATATCGGTGATAGTAAGTGCACAAGTCAAGGAAACTTTGAAGCTGGTGTATGTCTTTCGGAACGGGCCATTTCTTAACAGCTTTGATCTTCTGTTCATCAACTGCTACTCCTTCCCCAGAGACAACGTGAACGAGGTTTCGTACTCACTTTTGGAACAAATGGTATTTCTCCGGGCTCAGCTTCAATCCGGAAGTTCTAAGTCGCTAGAATAACTCTTCCAAGTTTTTCACATGATCCTGCAACGATCTGCCAACTACAATAATGTCGTCGAGATACACCAGACATGTCCGTTCAGAACTGTCTCCATCAATCTTTCAAATATGGCTGGAGCGTTGCAGAGCCCGAATGGCATAACTGTGAACTGTCAAAATCCTGAACCGACGGTGAAGGCTGTCATTTCTCGATCTTCCTAGGCCAGTTCTTCCTGTCAGTATCCGCTCTTCAAATCTAGGGTCGAGAAAATCGTAGAACCAGCCAGCGTGTCTAGCGTGTCATCAATTCTTGGAAGAGGATAACTGTTCTTCTTCGTCACGTTATTCAGTTGACGATGATCTACGCAAAAGCGAGTTGAATCATCTTTCTTCTTTAGCAGTACTACTGGAGAGGACCAAGGACTGTCGGATGGCTTGATGACTCCGTCTTTCTCCATGTCGCAAACTATTTTGTCAGCCTCGTTTCCATTGCTCGCACCCTCATCCAGGCGAGCCTCCAAAATGGTTTCAGCCTTTTCCGGTACGCTCACATCTTCAGCCAGTAGAACACGAATTATTTCTTCACCTCTCCCGTGAAGCACCAACTCTTTTTCATTCATTCGTAGGATGCTGTCTCTGAAATTCAACTCGAGCCTTCTGGAGTTCATGATGCCCATCCCTAAAATTGCATCACCTTCGATATCCGCACAGTTGCCTGCTCTTCTGTTGCTCTGAATAGCTATTCGCACCTGTATCTACGCACATGCCAACCTTTTCCGCAATTCCAGCATCTTATTGGACTTTTCTCAGACATAACTTCTTTCATCACTTTTCGCATCACAGCTTCCATTTTAGTAGGCTACTGTGGGTCTTCCTCGATCATCCTGACTATAGTCTGGCTTTTACAGGATTGCTTTGCCGCTTCGATTCCAGAGCGCGTGCCAATGCATCTACGAGATGTATAGGACGAACTAATGTCAATTCCTGCCTCGTTTCTTGGTCACGAAGCCCATTCAAAAATGCCTGAACTGCTAGTCGCTCCATTACATTTTCCAGTGTAGCTGGGTACGCAAGACGAACCAAGAGTGCAATATTGGCTTCTTGCAAGGATTCGCTTGATTTCTGGCATCGATTCTGCAGCTTTGAATGGTACACGTGTTCTAGGTGGGCGTGACCATACCGTAGTTCTAGATGTTTAAACAGCTATTCAGTCCTCCTGTTGTTGGGCGTTGAGGGTATGTGAAATGTTTATTACGGCACTTGAGCTGACCCCCACTCCTACCACTTTCAGTCCTGGTCTCAGTAACCACTAACCAATCGGAGTACACCAAGCTATCATATATGACCTCCTTCCCCAACTCACTTGTCATATGTCACTTGTTATCTTCCACTTATTCCTTATTATCCAATACCTACTATTCATCATATATAACTCAACATCTAGCATCTATCAGCTATCATTGCTCATCTCTTACTTATCACCTGTAATCTCCCAGCTTTTATTCTCTACACCAGCCTTCACTAACAAACTATCACCTTTCAACCATAATTGGTCATCTAGCAACTGTCTGTTATCTGACAAGGTATTCCTCATCCATCGTCCGTCAGCTATCATGTCACTTAACATTCGTCATCATGTCACCTATCAATTTGCTGACATCCGTCACCTATCACCTCTCTTAGCATTTGTTATCCTGTCACCTATCAATTGTCTGTCATTGGTCATCAGCAATGTGTCCGTTGTCACGCATCATGTATCACCCCCCCTCGTCCATCAGTTAATACCTGTCATCTAGCATTCGTTACTTTTCGTCTGTAATCTCTTACCATCTCTTCAATCGTATTCATCTCCTGATGTCACACTCTTCAATACATAGTCTGATAGGAGAATAAAAACACAAGTCGTGGATTCATACTCATCACCTCTGGCATACAGGGCTTATACTAACCCCTTGACTGAAAACACGCTAACATTCTAGTTCATGCTATCGACACCAAGCATGTCTCTAGGCTTCTGTGACCATCATTTCAATACTTGAACTGTTTAGCTACCCTAGAACTCGCATCAAGAGAATTCCGCTGAAAGGCAGGCTTAAAATTGGACTGCACCAAATTTCCATTCGTCAAGTTGTCGGTAATTCCTTGCTTACGAACTTATTTTCCTCGAGAACACCATAAAAAGTTGTAAAAACTCATCATCGTGTGCTAGGGAAAATAAAATGGAGAATTGTCCAAAGTACACGAACCAGCCACTAATACACAGTCCTATGACGAAAAATAATTAAATAAGATGATAAGCATCTATTAGGATTGCATCAAACTGCAATCAATCTTCACCCTATTGTCGTTATTGAGCGTTGATATCCATGCAATCCAGCATGAAGATAAAGATGAAATCTGTATATACTAAGATAAATATTTTTGATAATAACTTCCTTACACTTGCTTTCACCGTACTGATGAGATCCTTAAGATCGAAACACGTGTCTACGGTTGCATTTTCACTAGAGGGCTCAGTCCAATAAAATGTTCCTTCTTGTTATTCACAATTTTCCTCGAGAGCATATCCCTGTTTCATTTATATTCCTGGACTCGGATGTCACGCAGGTAGCTATAGCTGCCTCCGTGGCGACGTCGTTTCTTGCCTTGTAAACACGAGGTGTTCCGACTGAAGCCACAAATGTGCGGTTGGCTTCCTGTTTGTTGACTCCGTTCGTTTGTTGTTTCACCTGCAATCAAGTGTTGCACATCCTTACACTTGCTTTCACCGTACTGATGAGATCCTTAAGATCGAAACACGTGTCTACGGTTGCATTTTCACTAGAGGGCTCAGTCCAATAAAATGTTCCTTCTTGTTATTCACAATTTCCCTCGAGAGCATATCCCTGTTTCATTTACATTCCTGGACTCGGATGTCACGCAGGTAGCTATAGCTGCCTCCGTAGCGACGTCGTTTCTTGCCTTGTAAACACGAGGTGTTCCGACTGAAGCCACAAATGTGCGGTTGGCTTCCTGTTTGTTGACTCCGTTCGTTTGTTGTTTCACCTGCAATCAAGTGTTGCACATCCTTACACTTGCTTTCACCGTACTGATGAGATCCTTAAGATTGAAACACGTGTCTACGGTTGCATTTTCACTAGAGGAGGTATATATATATATATATATATATATATATATATATATATATATATATATATATATATATATATATATATATATATATATATATATATATATATACATATGTATATATATATATATATATATATATATATATATATATATATATATATATATATATATATATATATATATATATATATATATATATATATATACCACGAGAAGGTAAGCATTTCTTCCCCGGGATAAAAAGATATCATGGATGAAATCAACAGAAACTATGAACTCATATTACCTCTTTTGATAACATTGAACACATTTTTTTTTTGTTATGCCCCATTGGCTCTTCATAATATTTGTTTGGGTCCTTTTCTCACTCTCATGAAGTCTAATTGCCTCTTTTTATGAATGTGTGAATGAATCTTTGATATGGGTCTTTTTTTTTCAATATCTCATTGGCTCTTTTTGAATAATTTCGTAAACGATTCTTTCATATGGGTCTTTTGTCTACCTTCACTATGAACTTCTATCTTAATTTTTTTTATAATATCTCATTTGCCTCTTTCTGAAAAAGTTCGTTCACGATTCTTTCATATGGGTCTTTTGTCTACCATCACTATGAACTTCTGAAATAGAAACAATTCATATGATGAAGATTGCCTTTTTTCTTAATTTCTTCATATCATTGCTTCTGTTGTTTATTTCCTTAATGATTTGAAGATAGGTAGGTGCGGGGCGTGTGAATAGCCATGAAAATAGCTGATTTTTGTATAAGATATAATAATAATAAGAATAATGAAGTTTATTCATAATAAATTAGATAATTAGATAAAATATATGATGGTATGAATAAACACATTTCCTCATGAAGTAGAACTTGTAGTGAGGTGACCAATTCAAATACCTACTACTTTTCATCAGGGATGTACTGATTAGTGTAATTTCGATTTTATAAATCCAAAAAGAACAGAACTATGATCTGGGGAAAACCTTTTTTTCATGGAGTTCGGCATGTACTTTTTAGAAATGATTACGGTTATAACTTCATGCTCCTGTGTTCGCCTAATTTGTGGTGTCAGTATACTTATGGGTTCTGAGGGCTGTCATTTCTTTAATTTTCTCGAAATTTATAGATTCAAGAGCATGGATGGTTATAGAAATGCCCCTGACCTTGCAAACCACTTATTCGTTCTAATCTTTCTCATGCCAAAACTTATAAGCATAATTTTTTGGACCCCCTGTTACGAACTCTGTTATAAAAGAACCAGAGCCCAATTCATCAGGCCTGGAGATATATATCACAGAATCCGTATCGTAATACAAAACTCTATCATTGAGTTTCTCGAGATAACTGGAAAGTTTCAAATGAGCAAGAGCGGTGACGTATGACGCCAACACAACACTAACAGTTGATAGAAGTGCGTAACATTAATCTTTATACTCCCAATTGATAATAAGAGTTTCTTCGTTCACATGCGAAGAACGGTGTTAACGAATATTGAGGAGTCGGAAATCATAGCAAAGAATTCAGAGGGTTGATTGATTATAGTTGTTTTTGACTGGTTTTCGCTCTGACCAAATTTACCCCAGAACGAATTGAGCATAAGTTTCTCTAAAGATGTCGCATATTTTCGAAAAATCTAATTGAATATCTTCTCTCTGTAGGAACATTTCAACATATTGATCTTTTCCAATCCGACGCCTCTTGCTTGATTTTGAGAAATGTATTCATCATACACACTCATAGCTTTTACCAACTCCTCTACCACCCATATCCTTGTGAGAGCGCGTTCGTCTTCTGAGTGATGACAGTTCTCTGTGTGGAATGTTTCACCACAGAAACGACATAACACAAGCATTAATTTATTGTTAATTTTCTGTGGAAGAACTGGGCGGAACAGAGATGAAGGGGAAGAATTTTACATTTAATTACTCCTGTTATCAAAGAAAGATCTACCGAAGAACATTCGGAACCAACAAGAACTTTTGGATAACCAACAGGAAACTTTCCATATTTGGATACCCAAAAGGGTAGAGAGAACAAATGTCGGTATACTTGATTGTTTTTCCTTCCTCAGTTTTGCAATATCTGGAAACATTTCCCGCACGACCACCATAGAAAGCATCACAAGGCTCAAGAGGAAGTTGAGTCAAAAGGGTGTTTGACTCTGTGTAGCTCTTCAGCTCACTAATTTCAGATATTTGTTTCCGAAATTCACACACTTTCCCACATCTCAATAACTTCAAATCGTAGTGACCTCAATCTTTCGATCTCAGCTTGAGTAGCCTCATAAAGGAGATTCCGAGTCTCAGAGGGATCATCTTCAAGAGGTCGATCTCTCTGAGAAGTTAAACACTTACAACCGTTAAAGTAACACCCGTAGAATAATATTCAACTGGGGGCATTGGTCCGACATACGTTTGATTTTCGAGTGTATTGAAAAGATGAGGAAAGTAATATTTTTTCATTTCAGATTTTCTGAATGATTTGGGAAGGCCAGAGAGAGCCATTGGAAAATAATTGAGTGAATCCAAAAATTTAACGTTACCTACAGACATTGAAATCAATTTGGTACCCCTCATAATGAGTTCCGGTTTCAAACCAGTTTTTGTCAAAATATAATTGAGAACAAACTGATGATCGAAGCCGCCACCGTTGTGGGCAATAACTACAACATTTTTTAACTTTTTACGTATAGTTAAAACATGATGAACGAACGGAGAGATTGGTTCGTTTCATTTGAGAATTTCTAACAAATTTGAGAGTCTGATGAAATACAAACATCACAACACTGGCGAAAAACGCAAAGATTTAGCTTATGTAGAAGAGAACCGTCAGCTCTAACCTTTTCCTGCATTGTCTCGAGATCGTAGAAAATATAAAGATAATTTTCAGAAGGAGGATTGCGAGTGTCCGGTTGAATGTAGCAGAGGTGACCAGAAGGCTGATGTTCATTGCAAATGCCACAAAATATTTCTCCATAACTATGCCTTCGATCTACCTTAATTGGTTTGAAACATTCCTCACACCGTCTCATTTGAGTACAAATACCGTGTTTCAAGTGTTTTTCGAAACAAATTTGGCCACGGAATATTATTCTGCAAGAATCACATTTCACAGACAACTCCCCATTGGAGCAAAAAGGAGACTGTCTACAACAAGGCATGTCTTCCCACAATGATGATTTCGTTTGTTATCGTATGGAACACTACATTCTGCACAGAAATAACTGCAGCAAAATGCTGCCGTGAGGGATGTTATGACATTATAATGCCCCTTACTGAACAAAGGATTCAAAGTGGGACCATTATTATCACCCTTGAAAATTATGTCTCGACCCTTACTTCCGTAGGCGTAGACCACAATTTTATAATTTTGGAGATATTTTTGAAACTGCTGAAGTTCGAGTATACCACATCCCTCAGCGGAAACGAATACTCCAGCAGTTTCTATCAGTTCATAAGCTCTTGTTCTTTTAAGCTACCCAGTATCTTTACGAATCTTTTCAACTTCAGTGTTTTTGTCGACGTAGGCTTTGGCGACTACAAGAGCACGGGTTATACACAGATTATCCTTGTTTTCAATAACTACTATGCCTCTCCGTTTGCTGCAGTCTTCGATAAACGTGATATACGAACGGCCTCGACCTTTACCAGTAGGCATTTCCACCGAGGTAACACTTAAACAGAGAGTTTCAGTATTAAGGCCTGTTGAATTGGATTGATAAATGGATGAACTTTTATCGAAAATCTCATTGCTGGTTACTTCAGACGCGAGTCTAAAGCTCATCCACCCTTGTCCACGTGAAAATTCGTTGGAGCAAAGATTGAAACCGATATAATCAGTTGATGTCAGACCACTCGTGCCTTTCAATACTATTTCAGTTATGGCGTCTTTCACCCAACTCACAGGTTCTGCACCTTTAGGTATTGGTGCAATTCTGAATTCCAAATTCTACCTTGAAGTCTAAAATGGAGAATCATTTTAGTCGAGTTTTTGTTTATCTGAGAATTTCACTAGGAAACACAAAATCTTCTATGAAAACCAGAAACCTATATATAAATTTAAAAAAATTGTAGTTATTGTCCACAACGGTGGTGGCTTCGATCATCAGTTTGTTCTCAATTATATTTTGACAAAAACTGATTTTAAACCGGAACTCATTATGAGGGGTACTAAATTGATTTCAATGTCTGTAGGTAACGTTAAATTTTTGGATTCACTCAATTATTTTCCAATGGCTCTCTCTGGCCTTCCCAAATCATTCGGAATATCTGAATTGAAAAAAGGTTAGTTTCCTCATCTTTTCAATACACACGAAAATCAAACATATGTCGGACCAATGCCCCCCATTGAATATTATTCTACGGGTAATTTCAGAAGCATTCAATGAGTGTATAATGCTAGACTTGTAGAAAACTATCCAGAAAGAAATAATTTATTACTGTATTTCCGATGTTGATATTTTAACACAGGCCTGCCTCAGATTCCGTCGTATGATGCTCGAAGAGACAAATGTTTGTCCCTTCATGGAGGACAGCACTGTCGTATCTACATGTGGTAAGGTCTTCAGGCGAAATTTCCTTAAACCGCAAACTATCGGCATCATTCCCAAAGGCGGCTACAGGAACAAAGATAACCAGTTAAAAATTGCTATTCAGTGGTTAGTATGGGAAGAGAGGGTGAGAAATATTGATATTCAACATGCTGCCAAGGGGCCTGAAGCAATAGTTGGTGGTTTCAAAGTCGATGGTTTCTGTCAGGAAATGAACCAAATCTTCGAATTTCAAGGGTGTTACTTTCACGGTTGTAAGTGTTTAACTTCTCAGAAAGATCAACCTCTTAAAGATAATCCCTCTGAGACTCTGAATCTACGTTATGAGGCTACTCAAGCTGAAATCGAAAAGTTGAGGTCACTAAGATTCGAAGTTATTGAGATATGGGAATGTGTGTGAATTTCGGAAACAAATATCTACAATTAGTGAGCTGAAGAACTACACAGAATCGAACACCCTTTTGACTCAACTTCCTCTTGAGCCTTGTGATGCTTTCTAAGGTGGTCGTACGAAAAATGTTTCCCGATATTGCAAAACTGAGGAAGGAGAAACAATCAAGTATACCATTTGTTCCCTCTACCCTTTTGGGTATGCAAATATGGAAAGTTTCCTGTTGGTCATCCAAAAGTTCTTTAAATTAATTAATTAAATGAAAAATTCTTCCTCTTTCATCTCTGTTCCACCCAGTTCTTCCACAGAAAATTGAAAATAAATCAATGTTAGTGTTATGTCATTTCTGTGGTGAAACATTCCGCACAGAGAATTGAATTGAAGACGAACGCGCTCTCACAGGGACATGGGTGGTAGAGGGGTTGGTAAAAGCTATGAGTGTGGGCTATAAACTTTTGGAAGTTTTTGAAATTTGAAAGTTTCATTCCATACAGTTCAACAAAGGAAATTCAGGCCTATTCACGACCATGATGAATACATTTCTCAAAATCAAGCAAGAGGCGTCGGATTGGCCTTCGCATTGTCGAAGTCAGGAGGAAAAGGATCAATATGTTGAAATGTTCCTACAGAGAGAAGATATTCAATTAGATTTTTCGAAAATATGCGACATCTTTAGCGAAACTTATACTCAATTCGTTCTGGGGTAAATTTGGTCACCATGAAAACCAGTCAAAAACAATTATAATAAATCAACCCTCTCAATTCTTTGCTATGCTTTCCGACCCCTCAATAGTCGTCAACACCGTTCTTCCTGTGAACGAAGAAACTCTTATTATCAATTGGGAGTACAAAGATTAATGTTACGCTCTTCTATCAACTGTTAATGTTGTGTTGGCATCATTCGTCACCGCTCATGCTCGTTTGAAACTTTATAGTTACCTCGAGAAACTCAATGATAGACTTTTGTATTACGATACGGATTCTGTGAGATATATGTCCAGGCCTCAAGAATACGATATTTCCACTGGATCAGAACGAAAAAGTGGTTTGCAAGGTCAAGGGCATTTCTATAACTATCCATGCTCTTGAATCTATAAATTTCGATAAAATCAAAGAAATGGTTTAACAGCCCTCAGAACCCATAAGTATACTGGCACCACAAATCAGGCGAACACAGGAGCATGAAGCTATAACCGTAAACATTTCTAAAAAGTACAGGCCGAACTCCACGAAAAGAAGGTTTTCCCCATATTATAGTTCTGTTCTTTTTGGATTAAAAAAATCGAAATAACACTAATCATTACATCCCTGATGAAAAGTAGTATTTGAATTTGTCACCTCACTACAAGTTCTACTTCGTGAGGAAACGTGTTCATTCATACCATCATATATTTTATTATAAAAACTAGCTGACCCGGCAAACGTTGTTTTGCCATATAAATGGCCGACAACTGTGTAGGGAGTGAGAAAGAAAGGAGACCGGCTTCGTTCTCATCCCTTCTCCGTGCTGTTTACTGGGTCAGAAGTGACACCTGTAGACATCTGGCGGGGATAACTAATTAAATGACGATTGATCAGTTTTCGACCGGAGAGGAAATATGATTAAATTACTAAAATGGCTATTAAAAAATAAGGGTTGATCGTAGAAGGGTGAAAATTGAGGATTGTATGTATTTTTGTATGTTGTATCATAAAAAAATTGAAATAAAAAAGTTTGTCTAAAAAATAAAAAATAAATTTAGGGGTGGACTACCCCTAACATTTAGGGGGATGAAAAATAGATGTTGGCCGATTCTCATAGATACCGGATAAGCACAAAAAATTTCATCAAAATCGGTCAAGCCGTTTCGGAGGAGTATGGCAACGAAAACTGTGACACGAGAATTTTATATATTAGATAGATAATTGTAATTTATTATGAATAAACTTTATTGTTATTATATCTTATACAAAAAATCAGCTATTTTCATGGCTATTTACACACCCTACCTAACCTATTCTCATATCATTAAGGAAATAAACAGCAGACGCAATGATACGAAGAAATTATAAAAGAGGCAATCTTCATCATATGAATTGTTTCTATTTTAGAAGTTCATAGTGATTGTAGACAAAAGACCCATATGAAAGAATCGTGAACGGAATTATTCAAAAAGAAGCAAATGAGATATTATAGAAAGAAAAAGACCTATATCAAAGATTTATTCACACACTCATAAAAAGAGGCAAAAAGACTTTATGAGAGTGAGAAAAAGACCCAAACAAATATTATGAAGAGCCAATGGGGCATTACAAAAAAAAACGTGTTCAATGTTATCAAAAGAGGCAACATAAATTCATAGTTCCTGTTGATTTCATCCATGATATCCTTTTATCCCGGGGAAGAAGTGCTTGCCTTCTTATGGTCCTCCCTAGACAGATTTTTGCTGACCAACAAGCACATTCCTTCTTCATAATCTATATATATATTTTTTCCAGAAGTTATTATCGAATATACCTAGCATATGCAGATTTTATCTTCATCTTCATGCTGGATTGCATGAATATCAACGCTCAATAACGACAATAGGGTGAAGATTAATTGCAGTTTGATGCACTCCTAATAGAGGCCTATCATCTTATTCAATTGTATAAGTGGCTGGTTCGTGTACTTTGAACAATTCTCCATTTTATTTTTCCTAGCACACGATGAGTTTTTAAAACTTTTTATGGTGTTCCCGAGGAAAATAAGTTCGTAAGTAAGGAATTACCGACAACTCGACGAATGCAATTTTGGTGCAGTCCAATTTTAAGCCCGCCTTTCAGTGAAAAGAGTACAAGTATTGAAATGATGGTCACAGAAGCCTAGAGACATGCATGGTGTCGATAGCATGAACTTTCAGTTCAAGGGGTTAGTATAAGCCCTGTATGCCAGAGGTGATGAGTATGAATCCACGACTTGTGTTTTCTCCTATCAGACTATGTATTGTAGAGTGTGACATCAGCAGATGAATACGATTGAAGAGATAGTAAGAGATTACAGACGAAAAGTAACGAACGGTAGATGACAGGTATTAACTGATGGACGGGGAGGGGGGTGATAGATGATGAGTGACAACGGACATATGGCAGATGACCGATGACAGACAATTGATAGGTGACAGGATAACAAATGCTAAGAGACTGGTGATAGGTAACGGATGTCAGCAAATTGATAGATGACATGATGACGAATGTTAAGTGACAGATGATAGCTGATGGATGATGGATGAGGAATACCTTGTCAGATAAAAGACAGTTGATAGATGACCAATTATGGTTGAAAGGTGATAGTTTGTTAGTGAAGGCTGGTAGTAGAGAATAAAAGGTGGGAGATGACAGGTGATAAGTAAGAGATGAGCAATGACAGCTAATAGATGCTAGATGGTGAGTTATATATGATGAATAGTAGGTATGGGATAACAAGGAATAAGTGGCATATGATACGTGACAGATTTCATTTATTTCTACTGCGAACTCTCGAACTGTATTTGTAACTCTCTGTGCTATCTATCTCTGACTACTCTGCCCTTCACTATCTATCGCCTATATACCCGCATTTACAGTTCCCGATCAATCGGGACTGCACGTCGATCCAGTCAGATAGCTATCGCATTTTCCATTTCGTTGCTTAGAAAGTTCGCGTTTCTTCTACGCGGGATTCATGTGTTTGTGAGCGGAGAACTTGTTTACTTGTCGAGTGTGTATTATTAATTAGATGATCAGGGCCGATCTCGAAATCGTTAGAATATCTCACCATAGTAAGTTGTCCGTCGAAAATTATTGGGCCCAAAAGTTTTCCTCCGATAATACCCATCCAACAATTGAAACCAAATCGCTTTATCAAGCTGGTGAATCGAGTTTCATCTAAATAAATAATTTCAAATGGAAAACGTACATCTTCTCTGTATTGAGTTAAAAACCAGTTGCAATAAGTTAATCTTCGGTTGTGGTCGTTATCGTAAAGATGTTGGTGTAGTTGGTAAGTACTTGAATGATCGATAATTATATTTGTGAAGAATTCTCCAAACGGACGGATAACTCAGAAACAATTTGGCGAATTGACGCCGTACAATTTACTTCAACATAGGCCAACACGTCTAATTCTTTTTCTTCACTGACGATGAAGATATTGGCATTTACTTCTGTTTCATTTCGCATTTTCCTTTCCAGTTTTGGAAAATAATGCCGAGTGAGATGGCGACGATTAGGGAATCTCTGAGCATAAATTCGAGCTGCATCAGTTGCATTCTTTTTTGCTTCTCCGTGAATTAGTAACATGTCAATTTTCTCGTTTCTAGTATAATTTTTCATATTGAATTATGAACTAAGCGACAAATGAATTTTTGAAAGTGACAGCATATTCATTGGCCTATTTTTTTAGGTAGTCCTCTAGCACAGCTTCAATTGTTTGTCACGAATAACTAGAATAACAGGGCTTAGTGCATAAGTATACAGCGCAGGAACAGATAATCTCAGGGTATTTTTGGTATGTTGGGAAAGGCTGGTAGGAATAGTCAAAACTTCGTAAAAACTGTTTATTATTTATTTGTTCACGCTTATATAACACTGCGTAGCTTGGCAACCAAAAGAATATTCAGATTTACACAATTGTAGAGCTTTGAAGTAGAATAAAGACATTAATTATATTGGAATTTAACTTGGAAATTTTAAGATTGGAAGAATGCAAGTGTGAATCAATTATATGAAATGAAATCAATTTCTTACCTAAAAGAAGACCAGCCAGCGTTAAAAAATACTTATGAGTAGTTTTTGATAACGGATCAGCCAATAAAGGATCCCCTTCATAGAATGCCAAGTTCGAGAATGCTTCTTCGGCGTAGTATTCGAAGGAAAAGTGAAATTCTTCATACACTGATAAGTATGTTACATACGGTAAAAACAGCATAACGTAATTGATAGTAAATCACGAAATCTTAACGGGAAGAATTCTGTAATTGCTACAGTAAACCACTTATAGTTGGCGACGCCTCAGGCAAGTGGAAGATTGACAAATAATTCAAGTAATACACATGAGAATTGATTATGAATGATAACAAACAAACCACGATATATTATGAAAGTGTAGCTTGCACGATTTCTAAAAAATAACGACTGTTATGACATGTTCCGCTATAATACCGAATACGTATTATTTTTTAGTAGGTATGATCGCTTCTTGAAATCGTTTAGCGAAACAGTGAAAATAAAGTGAAAGTGTCACCACCCCCTTTCCATTTTGAAAATTCATGGTAACTGGAAAGATTGATATTTGCGACTTTTCTGATTCGAGAGGGTAATACGATACTGTTTAATTATTTTTTTTTTCACACCCAATGATGGTCTAACTCAATTCTGTTTTTTTTTCGAATGGTATTTCTTTTCATGAATATTATTTATTAATTACAATATGATTATTCTTCATTTTATTTAATTGCAAAACCATGGTTATGTTTTGTGATGTAGAAGAAAATCGATAGACGTTGTTTTTTGTGAATGGCATGCTGCGTCAGTTTGATTTCAGACTCAGCTTGACCATCAGAATACGAAACGCAAAAAGCAAAACGTAAAAAGTTTTATTGTGAACTCCACTTTACGCGTCAAGCTATTCAATCTGTTATCCATAGAATTAAGTCCGAGAAAAAAATATTTCCCTTTTAGTGAACCGGAATAAAAGTTGATGAATGTTTTTAAAAATAAATATCCACTCTACTACGCATCCTTTACGAATATTATAGAGAAAATATAGTCATAACTTCACATTCTTCAAAAAAAAAAGGTAATGTCTGGTATTCTATTTGATGCGGGGTGAATACAAGCGCGAAATGTTTTTTTTTCAATTACATTGGAAAGGAACATAAGAATTTTCAATGAAATGAATTGAAAAGTTTACGACAATCATATTCAACCATTCAAACAATTCAGTCACGCAAATAACCCACAGAGAAGAAATACCAACCTATAAATTAATTCAGTATAAGCCCGTGCTCCTTTAGTAGACGTTCTGACGTACAACTATACAGGGTGTGAGGTAAACATGCGGCAAAAATTCAAGGGGTTATTCCTTGACCCATTTCAAGAATATTTTGCCACATGTTGATTTTTGAAAAACCCCTTTGTTTCGAAGATACAGGGCGAACAAAATTTGCAACAACCATATTCGATATTTGTTGAAATAATTAATGTAAATGAATGTAGGGTGTCCGTCATGAGTTTATCAAATACAAATAAAAATTTTTTCAACATCAACATACGGAGATCGTTGGATGGGTCGAGGTGGGCCACACGCATGACCTGCTCGATACCAGGACTCAAACCCCCCAGATTGTTTCTTCTGGGAATATCTGAGGTCATTAGTTTACGCTACTCCATTGGCAAATTTGAATGATTTGCGAAATCAGATGATTGCTGGGTGTATCTTAATTAGAAACGTCGCTGATGGTGTTTTTGAAAGAGTTCGGCAGTCCATGGCGAGAAGATTGAATGCTTGTGTCCAGGCTGGAGAAAGTCATTTCGAACATTTATTGTAGATTATGCAACTTTACACGTACTTAACTATACGGAATTTTTAATCATGGGACCAGATATTCTTAGAATAGGTCAAGGAATAACCCCTTAAATCTTTGCCGCCTGTTCACCTAACACTCTGTATGTATAGGCCCAGGTCCAGAACTGAGACGTGAGAATTGTCCCTGTCGCTGTCCTCTGATCGCTAACGTCTAGGAATGGAATAAAATCATTTATCCATCACATGACAGTTATATTAGTTATTATTAATGTCGCGTGATTTATTTTCAACATACACACTAGTACCATAAATATCTATTATCATTGTCAGATGATTTCAGAGATCATAGACAAAAATAAAACCTGCATTCTGATAAAAGAAGTAAAGTTATAGTCGCCTAATTGACATAACTATTATTATAAAATGCATATACATGGGAATAGACTAACCAAATATATAGATTAGCTCCCAAATAATGTCTGAAACGATTACTTAATTTATATCCCTATACAGTGGAAGCCGAGTTCGTCCCTGTGTGTATGATTTTTGACGTCGTGGGAAAATAGTTAATAGAGAGATATTGCAGTTCAAAATAACGTCAGGCAGTAATAAAGTTGTCCTTATTTTGACATATATGCACGCGCAATGTCAATCTGGAATAAGGACCACTTCAATAAAATACTGCCTGCCTTTATTATAGGACGGTTGAGGACAGGATTTAAGGTTCCTTTAGTTTTACTTCGGGTGAGATCGTGGACACCACATAGCTCATGATATGAAAGCCCCCTTTGGCCATTCCATCATCACAATAGTTGTATCTTGGTATAAAATAAATTATGTAGAAAGAAAAATCTGAGGAACTAGATTTTATTTATAGGTTATGAATAACGAACGCCTGTGTGAATAAGGGACGAACAGACAAAACTGCAATATCTTTTGTTTTTGAACACAGAATAGTGCCAGTCACTAATAAAATAAGGTTGCCTTTAATACTGATTGGCGTTATTGCAATAACTCTCTATTGAATATATCGCTTGCGGCGGCACCTCGCGATGCTTTTCATAGAAAATCGAGGTAATTGCAGAGGTATTTATCTTCCATTGAAATTTGAAGCAATCTTAATCCAATCGAAATGAAATTGGTATCAGAAGAAAGGTAAAACGTTAATCTATGTACGTTCTGTAATGTTTTTTTTTTAATTTCTTCATCTACCCAAAAAATTGCGTCAGAGTAAATGTATTTCTGGGATTTTTTTTTGTGAAAGAGCAGAAATTTGAGTTTTCATCACAGCAGTACATAGAATCAAACGTTCTCTAGAAGCCCGTCTTTGTTTGAAATCGATACGATGAACCGTTTTTGAGTTATCAATTGACTATTTAACCCTAGAAAAGTCCCAAATATGATCGCGCTCATGGTCTCTTGAGTGAGTAGTTCCAGGGCAAACGTTTTTTTTACAGTTTGAAACATTTAGAGTATACAAGGGAAGTTGACGTCATTGTCGTAGGCTCTGGATATGAGGATTCTGATCTTGATTGAATTAATTATGCAAACATACATACATACAAAATATATCCAAAATAAATGATGAAACAAATCGAAACAACTGTAATTGTGAAATGTATTATTTTAAGTATACCATTATTACTATTATTAATATGTGTTGATATATGCATGAAAAAAATGCCCTCGAATTTTTTTATGCCGTAATTATTGAGAAGTGAGTAGAGAGCGAGAAAAGAGTTTTCAACTCTAAGAATTTTGATTATTAGGACTCACAGATTTTTTGTCGAAATTGTTGCAAGTGGAGTTTTTTGCTCAAAAAGAGACACCTGAAATTGAATGACAGAAAGTTCAGTGAAATTTCAGTGAGTGAATTCAGTGTCACTCAGTCACTCAGATTTTACACTCAACTCAAATTTCCTATGCTTTTCTTATAGGACATGAAAATTTAGTGAGTGAGTTCAGTGTCAATCAAATCACTCAGACACTGAATTTCCATGCCAATTTTAGGGTCCAGTTTTCAACAAAAAAACAGCACTTCCTAATAAAAAAAACAAAAATATACTTGAATACATATATTTTTAAAAGTGTTGTATTGGTGCTCTACAAGCTGGCACACTGAGAGCAGCATACTAAGTGTCTACAAAGCATAAACAACACACAGACCTCATATACTAGACAAACACGACAAGTAATCATAGAACTAGTGTTCTGATAGTCTGCAGTACCCTCTGACAGCTTGCTGTCAGGTGTCACTCTACGTTCTGAGCAGATACCAGCTCCATCTGTCGGTGGTGGTGGTGACAGCCATGTTGCTGGCGTTGAAGTGACATCTGTCACTCCTCATTCTGGAAGGACATCAGCGCCATCTCTTGGTTCAGTCGTCTGATCATGATGGTAATTTTGTATGGAATGACACTCAGGGCTCCATTCATGATGGTCTGCCATAAAATCATCATTCGGCTGCTATCGGAACACACATCATACATCTTCCCGACCAATATACGTAAAGCTGGATTCGGCTAATGTACTCGGCGGAAATGCCGAGGTCCATCCTCGAAACGTGTTGAGTCTTGCTTCGTACTGCTGCATCTCTTTGAGCAGACTGAAATGAAAATGTCAACTTTGTCCAATATAAACGTTTCAAAGTCAAACAATACTTTTTTCTCAAATGAAATAAACATTCACAAAAACATACATGTCTATCATCTTTCGATGATATAGTACACAAGTTTATAGCCTCATCAAATGTCAAAGCATTGTTTCTAGCAAGATCTTTGGCACTAGCTACTAAATCATGATAATATTGACAAAAATTCATATTTAGTAAATATTCAAATCTTCCCACCATCACTGTCGCATCCAGATGTAGGATCTCTTGAATGTCGAACTCTGTAATGAAACTCACACTTTCGTTCTCTCTCCGTAAGTGTGCAACTCCATGTCCATGACATCGTCCAAATTGAGTGATGCTGGCTGCATTCGGGTCATTTCGGCTATTTTACAGTCGATTGATGGCCTCCACGAAGGTGACCCATTCAAACATGCTGAAAGATAGTCTGGAGCATATGGTGTAGACCTTGCACACGAGCCTCACTGTAAGCACGAAACTCTGAGCAAAACTTATTCCGCATTGAATTGATGAGAATGTCAGTGTTTCGAAATTAATAGGTGGCGTTGCACACATCAACACGTTCAGTTTTGATGGCTCCTTTATACATATCACAAATTAGCGATAGACTGACGCACCAACACATAGGGATAATCATTCGAAATAGCTACAGCGCGCGGATTCTTCACTCTGACGAAATGTGACAAAAGGACCTTGAGCTGTGTAATTTTTCTGGCATCGATCCAACTGTTGTTTGTACTGTCAAAACCAAGCCATTTCACAAGAACCTCACGTTCCTCTGATGACTTTTTCCACTAGATAGACTTCGGGATTTTTAGTTTTTCGTAATTCTTGTTCGTAGAAATCGCCGCTGATTGGTCGCCCTTCTGAATCCTCCAGCAAGTACTTGGTTAGGGGATTTTCACTTTAACCACTTTGAAAAGTTCCGTCGTCCAATTGGGTATATACCCCTTCTCGAATACATACTTGTCTTTGCTGATGCTCACGAAGTCCCCAATTTTGATTTTTTACGACCAGCACGTCCAATATCATCATACGTTGACTTATACACCTGTGTTTCATTGTCTTTGGTGATTGAAGTTTTTGGATATGTACTGCAAAATGTCTAGTCATTTGTAGGTTCCATTCAAACTGGTATATTTGAAGAGATTCTCTTTGAGAGTACGTATAATCCTCTCCGCGATCGCGGCTTTCTTCACTGTATACGTGCTGTAGTGTTTGATTTTGAACTTTTTCAGGAGAGCCTGGAAGCTGGAATTGTAAAATTCAGGTCCGAGATCGGATGCAGGAGCGCAGGACATCTTTTCGCTTTCGATAATATGTCACTAATCGCTTCAGTGACGTCTCCACCAGTTTTGGTCTTCAGAGGTCGCAATAACAGGTACTTGGAAAATGTATCAATCACCAAGAGAACATAATTACAGTTTTTATTCACTCTGAGTATTTTTGAAGATGAGCCAAGTTCATCTGCCACAGATCGTCGAGTCCTTTGATGATGAATGATGAATTCTGGATTGAATTGGTCGTTACTTGATGGAAATCCATAGTATAAAGCACTAAGGTAAACGATTAAATTTCCACAAAACTAGTTTTGTGAAAATTTAATCGTTTACCTTAGTGCTTTATAATGATGAATTCGTCCAATTCAATAATTTGCTCAATACATTGAAATCCATTGCATCATTTGAAACGTTAAGAATAGAATTAATAGAATATATTCATAAAGGAGGTTGATTTGAGTTGATTTAATTTCATTTATATGTATTTTATATAAACCTGTATTCGTGTACCTTTATGACTGTGTATATTTATATATTTATGTTCTTTTAATTGTGTGAATTTAGTTAAGTAAAGTGTTAGACCTTATATTATCTAACTTGTATATTGGGATTCCTATTTTGCCACCGTCATACAATTAAAGTAAGATTGAAGTAGGCAAGATCACCACTTACGCTTTTGACAAGTGTCCAAAAGCTGTTAGACTGACAGGGTAGGCTCGCGGCTAAGCTTCGGTGAAGAGGGGAGTGGGTTGAACAAAACAAAATGTCATGTGATATTAAAAATGTGGGCACCAGTCATATGAATGCTGAGCATCCTGTATAGATAATTTTACTGATTCCCATATAACATGAATAGTAATAAGTTAGGCAAATGCCACACACTCAAATGATAATCAGCTTATGATTGATGTCATATAATATATAGGGTGACAAGGGTTTTACGATCACATAAAAGTCAAAGTAGCTGATGGCATATTAGGAAGTATCAGAGACACTATCAAGGTGAATATATAAAAAAAATATATATAACATGAACTGTAGAATAGCCCAAGGCTTAAAAAATCTAAGGAAAGTTACCCACAGTTATCTCACATCTCACTCAAACACTATACCCCTTTAGGGTAAGATATTAAATAAAGCCGCTTGAGTTAGGTGCACCTTACCTGTAGCGTCTACATAAATGAGAACTGTTCTCTCGAAGGAGTAGGCAGATTGAGACCTTAGAGAGAATCAGTGACGAGACATGGGGAGTAGGCAGATTGAGACCACGACGTCAAGTCACAAAAACCTAACGTAATCATACCTGAGGAGTAGGCAGATTGAGACCTCAGCGTAGAATTACGTATTAACCTTTCATTAATTTTCTTTCTATTTCAGTTCTTGAAAATGGCTCCAAAATCGGAGACGAAAGGTCGAATTTCAACAAATTCTAGACGCGGTTCAACCCGAACTTTTAGTTTTCATATATATGTAGATGTCACAAGTTACTATTCATATATATATATATATATATATATATATATACAGTGAGGACCAAAAGTCCGTCGCCCCCCCTGTAACTTCTTTATTCTACATATTACAAAAAAATGTTGAATACATAAGTTGTAGGGTTTCATTCGATCTCTTTAATGGTTTAAGTTTCATTCATACAGAGTGTCTCAAAAAAGCACGGTGACTTAGAAGTAAATTTTTTTAAATGGGACACCCTGTATTTCATTGCATTATTACATTCTACGTTGAATTCTGAACAAGTTTAATAAATGGTTTTCTATCAAAAAATTTAATAGTTTTGGACTTATGAACACTTGTAAATAATTATTTCGACTACTTTTGCACCAGTTCACGAATAAATTAATGAGGTAGGCTATGCACGCTAGGCGCGTTTATTTTATCCATGACAACGAAAAAAAACTCTTATCTGTTTTTGCCAAATGTCATTGACATTTTGTAGGTTTTCAAAACTTTGTTTCAAACGGTTTTCAATTTCTCTTGTTGATTAATATGGCTCGTTCAGTAGCAGACAAAGTTGAAGCCGTTATCATATTTGGTGAAGCTAACCAAAATTACCACGCTGCTATTCGCATTTTCAATGAACGGTTTCCAGAACGTCCGATGTGTCGAAAATATCTGCAGAAATTGGTGGCAAAATTTAACCAAACTGGCACCGTGAAAGATGCTCCGAGATCTGGGAGGCCGAAAATAATTACGGAAGATGTTGAAATTCAAGTACTAGCCGAAATGGTAAATAACCCACAACAATCAACTAAGCAAGTAGCTGAGACATGTTATGTTTCTAAAACATCAGTAAAGAGGGTTTTAAAACAAAATAAATTCCATCCTTGCAAAATAAAAATTTTGCACCAATTGGTTGAAGATGATCCAGACCGGCGACTTGAATTTTGCGAGACCATGGCAGAAAGAATTGTTGCAAATCGTCTTTATTTGCAACACATCTGCTTTAGTGATGAAAACACTTTTTACCTAAATGGAAATGTGAATACCCAGATTTGTAGATATTGGAGTGATGAGAATCCCCATGAATTCCGCGAGGGGCATACTCAATTTCCCCAGAAAATTAATATTTGGGCTGGTATTTTAGGTAACCACATTGTAGGTCCCATATTCTTGGAAGAAAATTTAAATGGTCCCAGATACCTCCAAATGCTGCAAGACACAATAAGTCCCAGAATCGATGAGATCGTTGCGCAAAATCCACATGAATTTTACTTGGATGTAACATTTCAGCAAGATGGAGCGCCACCACACATTTTCGGGAGGTGAGAAATTACTTAGATGAAAGGTATCCAGGTAGGTGGATTGGACGTCGAGGTACAACAGAGTGGCCAGCTCGCTCACCGGACCTCTCACCGCTTGATTTCTTTCTCTGGGGCTATGTGAAATCCGTAGTTTTTAAGGCAGTTTGTGGGTCGTTAGATGAACTGCGCCGTCGAATTATTGAAGTGTATTCAGAAATAACACCTCAAATCTTGATTAATGTTAGGGAAGAGTTTACAACCCGACTATTTATGTATCAAGAAATGCATGGTGGACATGTCGAACATCTTTTGAAATAGATAAAAACTCACCGTTTTTAGTTATAAATTAAAATATCTCTTCAGTTTTTAATGATTCTTGATCTGTATTTATGGACTACCTTATTTGTTAATAAAATGTTTCAACTTCATTTGTACTAGTTTTTCGTGAGATTCAACAACTCTAACAATTGTAAAATGGTACGACGAGGTAAGTTACACATGGTGCCATCAGCAGTTTGCAACATTGGATAGCTTTCAAAAAGTTAGGATAGGAAAGTGGAATACATTGTGATCCATTTGTTACGATTTTCTCATTGAACTGGCGCAAAAGTAGTCGAAATAATTATTTACAAGTGTTCATAAGTCCAAAACTATTAACTTTTTTGATAGAAAACCATGTATCAAACTTGTTCAGAATTCAACGTAGAATGTAATAATGCAATGAAATACAGGGTGTCCCATTTAAAAAAATTAACTTCTAAGTCACCGTGCTTTTTTGAGACACTCTGTATGAATGAAACTTAAACCATTAAAGAGATCGAATGAAACCCTACAACTTGTGTATTTAACATTTTTTTGAAATATGGAAAATGAAGAAGTTAAGGGGGGGGCGACGGACTTTTGGTCCTCACTGTATATATATATATATATGAATAGTAACTTGTGACATATATATATATGAATAGTAACTTGTGACATCTACAGTCACTAGTTTGAAACTTAATATATAATAGTGAGTGAAGTGGTTAACTTGCGTGCCACATCAGATTGGTTTCAGCCAGGCATTTACGGTGGAATCTACCAGGTGGAAGGATACCAGTAGTGAAGGTGCGAGGTACAGGTCCTCCTTCAGTGCAGAGACTGAACGATGAGCTCTCCAGTCTAACAATAAGGATGCTAACACCAAGATGAGTTTCCCCCCAGACGGCTAGTGCTCTGGAATGATGATAAGTACACCGATACAAAAGATGAGTTTCCCCCCAGACGGCTAGTGCTCTGGGATGACGATAAGTACACCGAGACAAAAGACCCTTTGTCTAGGAAGGCCTGGTGCTAACTGCGGAAAAGATCCTGTTAGAAGGCTCCTCTACGGATGTTATTTCATATCATAGTCCTAGTCAAAGGGTCAACGACGTCAGGCTTGATTTACACGCTTTTCCAAAATTCATGCCTACAAAATAAACCGAATGCCAAAGGCTCAAAGGATAAAGTTAGGGGGTCCTGCTTACCTGAAGAATATGTGGTTAGAAAGTGAGGCTATAATCCCCTATTGGGTATGTTTTCCAAAAATTAATCAAATCACCAACGTGAATAATTACGGAAAACATTAATTCAGTTGAAAGAATAATCCCATTAACTGGATGATTGCAGAAATCAATAATCAATATTTAACTGAAAATATCCAACACTTCCACATATGATACAGCCAGAAGAGACTTTCTCTTCTTCTTTATTAAGACCGAAATCAAGAACCTTAGCGGAGTTGCCAAGTAACTTCATTCCTCGAAGTGTCCAAATGTCAACAAAGGATTCTAAAATGTTCCGTGCAAAATCTCATTACCTAACATTATCTAATACTCAAACATTCGTCCAGACAGATAACTATTATCACGATATGGAGTCTTAAATTCATGTCACCGACAGCCTTTGAAGGTCATTTCCATCGATACATCACAGAGAAGTCGTATCTACCTGGAAAAGTGATCTATGCCCCAGCGACAGTCACTGAACTGAACAGCTGTTATCTGACAATAGACAGCGCTAAAGATACAAAATGACTGTAATATATCCAAAGTAAACAAACTACGGAAGAAATAATGTTTCAATGAAAATATGATTTTATTAAGGTTGGCAAATTCAAGCATCAGTCTAATAAATATAAATCGAATTCAATTTTATAACTGAAACTCTGAGTAGCTGATAGTGAAAAAATAATAATGTTACAATTTCAATTCAATAAATTATTATATGGTACGTCTGGGAGAAAAATTTCTCCTGGCTGGAGCATGAAGCTCTTCAACCAATTGTTTTTTTGCAACGGATGAGGCGTTCGTTGCCATTTTCTCAACAACACTGACTACCCCCCGAGGTCTTACACCTCGTAATTGAATGTTGGATTGTTACCAACTTTCAATGCCAGTTGATCCAAGCGTTTTTATAGGTTCACGGTTTTTCAACGAGAGCGTCATGAATTTCATCACTAGACTATCTACTGCTGTCACAGACTCGTCGCCAAGTTTTTGTCCCCGTTTGCCGAATAGTTGAGTTTGATGCGAGGAAAATGGTAGGACAGCTGCTGCGAACGGAGAGCTGAGGAAGTTTAAATGAACTTTTTGATGGAACTGTGGGGTGCGAAACCTGCGCTCGTATTTATCGAATAAGCCTGCTCCTCTGAGCTCATTGACGATGGCCACGATCGCGTTGTCGGTAAAGGTGCTGCCAGCATTTTTGGCGGCAACGAGTAACCTATATCTGTCAACTAGCTCGTTGACGTCTTCCCAATACACTTATTTTATAGGTTTCGTGTTAAATGTCAATTGATCCAGGATACCATTGCCACCGACATGACCACGACCCCGACTACGACCGCCTACTTTTGACTGGGGATCTTTGAACATTGGTCGAATTGAATCTTCGTATTTGGCAGTCTGAGATGGATTAAACTGGCTCGCGCATCTACATGAGCACCTGTAGCTGTCAAATTTGCTTGAATGCCGTCAAGTCGGTTCGCATTAATTTGGGATTTTTGGAGAAAATCAAACTATATAGTCCCGGAGTGCCCTCGTATCTCACACTATCGATGCGAATGTCCCCCATATCTTTATCGTATTCCATCATTTGATACCGAGTAGCCATTGAGCTCTTGGTCTATCATAAATGGGTCCGTAATCCACATCGATTTTGCCGGACCTCGCACGATGATCATCTACAAACTGAGACGCAACCACAAGGTACACTTCCAAGTACTACTGGATAGACGTATCCCGTCGGAGCTACTCGCAAAGACAACGACCGAGATTTTCCTTGTGAATTCTGCTTATTATAATGATAATATTAATAATAATAATTTATTAACCACTTTGGTACAATAAGGTACATATGGTAGGTAAGATAGTCAGTAAAAATATAGATAAAATGTACAGATGGAAGACACCAGTCAAAGTAATTGAATAAAAATTCAACGTCACAGCTTATAAAAGAATTATAAAAAATACACAAAATTCAATAAATAACTAATAAGTATCATTCAGATACTCCTGCACAGTATAGGTGGTCGGTGCATCAGCGGTCTAATGCACAGGCCGCTTGAAACTCCAGCATAACGATAGTCGGTTCGAATCCGATGTAGGTACGAGAATTTTTCTCAACTTCTTTATATCGGATTCGATAGGCGGCCGCATGCCTTTTTGAAAAGCAAATGTATTGTGAGTTGTCTAGATGCCAATCTCGTCTAGTGCTAGCTTGGAGTGCACACCGACCACCCGAGGTGGTGCTGTAGGTTTTCCGGGATTTCCTGCAGCTGAAAAGTGAATACATCACCTAAAACATCAGCAAGTCGCCCCGGAGCGCCACGGCAAATAATAATAGCCGTCCTCTACCCGCACAGGCTATGCCTTTAGGTACACTCAACGAGTGTTTATGAGGGAGTATTATTATTATTATTATCATTATTATTATTATAGTAGCACCTGTCAATCAATAAACATTTAACTCTATTACAAAACATGTTGTCACTTTGGGAGTTTATTATCTCATTCAGCAATTTTTTGTAGAGAGACAAAGCATTGTAAGCAGGGGAGTTTTTGTATTTAGAGATTTTATGATTTGGCATTCGCAGCTGTCCCTCAAATCTTGTACTATAAGTATGTGTTGATGCTATCGTTTCAAAGGACTCTAGGTTGTTTCTTGCAAATTTAACACATTTGAAAATATAAATACAAGGAACAGATAGCAGTTTTTCTCTGATAAAAACTGGTTTGCAACTATCACGATAGTCCATATCGAAGATTAGTCTCAGGATCTGCTTTTGGCCCATAAAAACTCTATTTAAATCATTTCCGCACCCCCATGCCATGATGTTGAGTGATATATGTGAAAATGCCATGGCAAATTTAATGCTTGATAAACTTTCTTTTCTAACACAGGATTTCATTCGTTTGATTGCAAAAAATGCTGAATTGAGTTTATTGCATACACTATTGATGTGCTAATCAAAATTCAGACGTTCGTCTAAGAGAGTTCCCAAGAATTTTACTTCTTGCGATTAACTATTTCCTCGCTGAAGACTATTTCTTTTGGTATGTTATCCTTCCTATTAAAAAATTTCATAGACACTGACTTCTTAGGGTTCATGATGAGTTTGTTACGGTCACACCAAGATGCAAATGTATCAATGATTTTGGTAACCTTAACAAATAAATTGTCGATATTAGAACTTGTAACTGTGATTGTGGTATCATCAGCATAGTCAAGTGGCAGTCTTTTATATATTCAGGCAAGTCATTAACAAATAGAACAAATAATAATGGACCCAGAACCGAACCTTGTGGAACACCCCTTTTAACATTTTGTTCTTTCGACATTGCAGTATTATTTTTGACAGTCATACAACGGTTCTCCATACATGATCTCAACCAGGTTGAAATATTTTCGGGAAAACCAAGTGCAGCAGTCTTATGGGTTGAAAAATCCGAAGATACCGTATCAAAAGCCTTCGATAGATCGAAAAACAGACTGATAACAAGGTTATTAGCGTCAAATTCTGCATAAATGAAATTGAGAAATGATTTGTTGCTGTTTCGATAAAATGGCTTTTTCTGAAGCCATGTTGATTCTTACATAAGAGTTTGTTTGTTTCCAAATGATCCACTAATCTGTTAGCTACTATACTTTTTCCAAATAGCTTGGACAAGGAACAATTCAATGAAATTTGTCTCTAATTATCAATTTAATTTTTATCACCTTTTTCACCACGGATGATACAGAGGTGTATCATCCGTTAATAATAGAATTTGTCGCTTTATTGCGGGTACATTGATTCGTGGAAATACATTTAGTACCAGTTGACTTATCTATGCTACCCTGTGTTTAACTGGTTCGTTATATTGTAATCGTTGAGGCACGTTATCTTCACTATGTGATGTTGGTATGACTAATGTATTGTTGGAATTATTCACACTAGTGTTATTATTGATAACCTGGGGCTCAGTTGTTGCCTTCATGTAACTAACAGACACGCCACTGGTCAATTGTTTAAAATTTGTGGAAGTTGATGCATTTCTTGTACAGAAACCTGCCTGTGTTTCTTCATTACTAGTCTGTATATTTCTTTTCACTTTAGCGTTTTTGTTTAGAAATTCAATATGTGCTTTCAAATCTTCGATAATTTTTTGCTGTTTTTTATTGAGTCAACCTGCTCTTCTTCAGTTCGCATAGCATCTTGAATGAATGCATTATAATCAAATTTCAGTTTTTTGATCTATTTTAATTTTATATCGCTATCTTCTACCAGTTCACTTATGGTTTTTTCGCTATCGTCACTGCAATCACTTTTTTCGAAGTATTTGCAACAGATGATTTGATTGTCTTTAACAAAGCTGATTTGATTTTTAAAACGTGGTAGACAACACTTATGAAAACCACTGAAACATTTAATACACACGAAATGGATTTACTTTCACAACATTTAAAACTAGCCATTTCATAGAGCTCTGTACTCCACGCACTGACTGAACTGAACAGGAAACATCTTAAGTATCTGTTTGGAATATTTCATGACTACAGACATGCTACTATCGGAAGACAGTACATACGTCTGGTCTGAAGCAGAAACGATGACAACTGCATGGTGATAAAGGAAATTACGAATTCGCAGGTGGCAACCACAGCCATTATGACGATCAATTCGTGCCAAGAGTCAAAGAAATAATTTCGCTTGTAGTTGCTGCAATCCATCAAAAATGACGCTCCTGTGGTTACATCATACCGCAAGTGAGAAATACACGAACTACCTGCACTCACACCAGGTTCCACTGAAGAAATTTGGACTCAAAACTTGTACGGCATTGGAGAGTCCTCGATTCGTCATTGATGTTGCCTTTCAAGCAAATGAAATGAATAACTTAGCTAGAGATGCAACATATTTTGACCACTTCGACATCAGAGACATATGTCTGACATTGAACAGTTTTATTACCCACATGAACGAATGCGCTTGGAATTTGAAAAAAATCGTGGAAGCCCATCGATCGTAAACGGAGTTCTACCCAAGTTATGCTAATTTCTTGAAGAAGCATCCCCTCTTGGATTACCCGGCATTCAAGAATCGCGCCTTCATTTTCGTAATAGACTGTTCTCGCAGAGCGCATTTTTTAAAATAGTCCATTATCGATGTCAAGCTTAACATTGAGGCCAGAGTTGGGTTTTCCACCAAAACTCGAGCCTATTGCATCATTATACAAGACTGTTTCATGGAACACCCGCCTTTGAGCGAGATGGCGCGTCGTCGTTCTTAATCTGGCGCGAAAACAGTGATGATGATGGAATAAATAACGGTAGTGGTAGAATGACGCGCTCGCTTGGAGATAAAACAAGCTTGGGCCCAGTCTGAGCAAGCGTCAGTTGAAAGTCAGATCTCCACCATGAAACTACTCGCCTGCGACATTCAAGGCTTTTGCATAGCTGGAGAGTTCCAGACCAAAGGACTAGCCATCAATGATAGAAAGTACACCAATGATTTTATTTTCAAACCAGTAGTGCAATACCGCTCCCTAAGTGCAGCAGACAAACAGTAAGTGCGACATGTTGAAAGAAATCATCACGGGTTGCCATATTCTGCCGGTTGCATCGATTTCGCAGAGTCCATCAAAGAAGTGCTGCAGAAAAGACATCAGAAGTTTGACTCACTATGCAAGTACGTGAACGGCAGTCTAACCTCCAAAAAACCGCAGATAGTTGATATTGAGGCCACCATCAACGTTTCCGAAACGCCCATACTCTTCGAAAAGGAGTATCCCTTGTGCTTTGAGACATTGTTTCCAAGGCCGCCAGCAGCAGTGCCAGTGCCAATCCTGTAGAGCAACACCTCAAAAAACTGAGAATACTTAAATCTCAAGTGGCAGAGTACGACCATAAAATCCAAATATTTAAACACTTCCAAAATGTGAATATTGACGATGACAAATGGTCGGCAGTCTTCACCAACATTACTTTGGACATTTTTCCTCAATACATTATTCAAATATTGTTTTTGTTACAGAGTTCAAGACTGCATAGCCAGTGGAAATGAAAAAAAAACATTTATGTTGGAATTGATGGTGGTATATTTGATACAAACAAAAACGAGAGAAAGAGACCCCACTTCTACTCAATCCACTGATTCTGTGAGCGTTTCCCTACCTTTTATCCACTCTTGTATGGTAGATCAACAATTAGATTCCTTGGCACAGCATGATCCATCAGATTCTAAAGATCTCCTGGATCCATATGTAGACACTGGATAAAATGTCATCATTCCAATCGGTTGAAAAATATATGTTTTATAAGAGAGCTTCCTTTTCAAATTTGTCACATTATATAGAACTTCATACAAATCACTTGATGGAGGTTTAAAAACATACAAATAGAAGAATGTGAATAAAAAAATCAGCAGACAAAGAATACATGTTTATTTTCGTTATAAAACTATTTCTTTTTGAATACATGTCCAAATTAATGTTTCACTTCTTGAAATCTTTAGAAAATCATGGGCTCCCGTAAATTCACTTACCAAGAAATAAAAGACACTGAGATTTTTTTTTTAATAGTTTCCTGCATAATCTAAACTATTTCATAGCAACAACACACCTCCTTAATTAATTCTAGCAGATGCTTGTTAATTGAACTTCCTCTGCAGTCATTTGTGGTCTGTCTTTGAGAAAAGGGGGCATATATTTGATTACATATATCCTGTATATTGAATCCTCCATCAACCATAATGGTATCTACTTATTCAAGTTTATCAAACAATCCACTTTTAATAAATATCTCTATATTACTGATGGATCCTTCAAAGGCTTCATACACAAAGGAGATACCTCCTGCAGGTATGATTCCCAAGATAAACTTAAAATTTAAATTCTCTCTTTGGAAGGAAAACTATCCAAATGTTTGAAGTAGTGAAACAAATATGGGATCCAAGCTATAATTCTAGATACCATAACTTGACTCACATTGAAGTGGTATGCTAAGTTTTACTCTGGAAATCCACATCTGAGGCTTATTATTTAGGCAAATCAACAGTTAGTCTTTTGGTAAAGACACTCCCCTTTTACTATCTTTTCCACACCATACTTTCAAACATTTATCCAAAAATTCCCCACAGAACTTCAAACTGCTGCAAAAAGTCCAGTATGCAATTTCCACTTCATCACCAGTTTGTATACTTATTTCTATATTATTATGAGAAACATTCCAATGCACTATATAGGTTCACATGGTTCATGTTGAATTTCAAAATTGGCAAACACATCTGCTTGGACTTTCCTTGCATCAACATTCTCTTCTTCAATATCGCTGTTGCCTCGACCTCATCTACCTGGACATTTTCACCAAATGACTTTTATTCGCTCCTGATGACATTTTCACTTCTCAGGTACTTCGAACATGATGGTTGGAAAGTTTCATTGGTGTTATGGCTGTCTACTTTTCTTCAGAGGTGATTTATCAAAAGAATCTTCTGACTTCTGAAATAAATTTAAAGGTAGATAATAGAATAATGTATCAAAATAAATCAGTAACTTACTTTTGAAATAGGATCTGGATTTTCTACAGTTGATCCATTTCCTCCTATAAAATGAAGGGAACAAATATATGTACTATAGGTACTTATTATTTATATTCTTATTCATTCCAAAATGTTGGCTCCTACCGGATGAAAACTATCGCTTGCATTTTGGCAAATCAATCCACGGCTTTGGAAGTTGAATAAAGAACATACCATTTAGGATATCTGCTGTTTGACGAACACAATCCATGTGAAGTTTCACCATTTTGACAAAAATGAAAATTATAACTGGACTTAACGATGCTTAACTGAATGACATGAGATTGTCCACTCTCATATTATAGTTATTATAGTTGCTCATTAATCTCGTATCCCTTGTATCCAATAAAATCTATCAAAGCAACCATAATTTCTAATACACAAAGTGCAAAACAAACACTTCTGCTGTGATCAAATCTGTAAAACTTTCAACTTTTGTCAGTGTTGTTAAGTTAATACTCCATCCATTTTGAATAGTCTATATGGGTAGAATCATGGGTTGTTCGGGTTGTTTTTCATTGTATTTATATGCCTATATATATTGTTCATGGTGTGGAATTCGAAAATTTCTGGATAGCTGCATATTCATAATATAATTTCAAATTCAGTGCTTGCATGTTTACATGTTATACTTATGAGAATTATATTCCCGCCATTTGAATGTCCTTACCATCTAGTGGCAATTTTTTGAACTTCCAAGTAGTATTAAGCCCAATTCTTAGAAATATCAAAGGCGGCTACAAAGATTTGTTTACAATAACAAATATAACCACATTGAATAGAACCAAAGTTCAAAAACAGAGCCATAAACCATTTAAGAAATATCAAAGGCGGCTACGGATAAGTCTGGATGCCAATATTTTAAAGCCGGGAACAGACATGCGGTATTCGGCAATTCCCGAATACCAAATAATCGCTTTTCAGCAAGTAGCGACTAATGTGTAAGGGATGCTAGTGGCAAATATTCGCCATTTGGAGTTGTTTGGTGTTTTTCCATCGTCTGTCGGTATTTTAGGCCGAATCAAAAGAGACAAATATTTGCAATTGCTGTCGATACGATATTTGGCAAATACGCCGTATGTGTGTCTGCCCTGCTTTTGTCCAATACAAATTTTGTTTACCGAGTTGCTCGGGAAATAGCGAATAATCGCGATAAGCCGGGAACAGACATGCGGTATTCGGCAATTTCCGAATACCAATTAATCGCTTTTCGGCAAGTAACGACTAATGTATAAGGGTTGCTCGTGGCGAATATTCGCCATTCGCTGTTATTCGGTGTTTTCCCATCGTCTGTCGGTATTTTAGGCCGAGTCAAAGGAGACAAATATTTGCAATTGCTGTCGATACGATATTTGGCAAATACGCCGCATGTGTGTCTGCCCTGCTTGCCCAATACAAATTTTGTTTACCGAGTTGTTCGGCGAATAGCGAATAATCGCGATATGTCGAATACCGCATGTCTGTTCCCGGCTATATGCCGAATATCAATTAATCGCTTTTCGGCAAGTAGCGACTAATGTATAAGGGTTGCTCGTGGCGAATATTCGCCATTCGGTGTTTGCCCATCGTCTGTCGGTATTTTAGGCCGAGTCAAAGGAGACAAATATTTGCAATTGCTGTCGATACGATATTTGGCAAATTCGACGTATGTGTGTCTGCCCCCTGCTTTAGTCCAATACAAATTTTGTTTACCGAGTTTCTCGGCAAATAGCGAATAATCGCGATATGCCGAATACCGCATGTCTGTTCCCGGCTTAACAGAGATAAGCGAAACGAGATTGTTGACAATAACAAAAGATAAGAAATCCGCTAACGGCCGAAGGAAATGCCAACAACCCGGGAGAGTTTAGCCCATCGCGCCATCTTCACTAACCAGTAGGCGACAGAGGCGGCACTAGGAACGGTCACCGATCGCCGATGCCAATAGGGCCATGTGTACCAGAACATACTGCAGGTGGTCGGTGGATCAGCGGTCTGATAACAATACAGGCTCTATTCAGTACCATTCTGTTGTTTAGACCCTCCAAACCCGAATCCCGTTGTCTGGGGAAGTATAACTGTGGAACAGGCGATTTAGGATGCAGTTTCCTATGAAGAGTCAATAATCAATATTTTTTCCTCATCAGGAATATCCCAGTGAGGCCCTGTCTCCGGAGCCTCGATACATCCGGAGGGCGCGCTGGTGTGTCATTTACTCCAGTGAACACTCCCCACATCCGTAGAGTGAGTGATTACAGGGTCCGAAAATCATGTGCCCTAAGTAAACGGAGTGAACCAGAATTTCGGCCTTCTGCATTCTTCCGGATAAGTTTTCTGCCGCATTACGGCAAGCCGGTATGATTAACAGATTCGAGAGCAGCGTGTCCATCATTCTACCAACTACCCTTATGATCAGAACCCATTTTGACAGAATGATTTGGGTAAAGCCTACAGAGTAGATCTTGATATATAGTCCGTTTTTCCTCCTCTTTTCAGACGACGTTCATTTCACCAGGAGCCAAAAACTCTATGACAAAAACCGTCCAACTTTTATGGTCGACGAGGACTGCATCAGGCTCATTGGCTTGTATTTGTCTGAGGATGGGGAATGAGTAGTTCCAATAGATTTGGCACTTCTCATTCTCTAAAACGGACTCAATATCCCCCGGAGCATAAAGGAACACCGTTGTCTCGTCAATATCGAACGAGTGTCGTAGGTGGTACCGCCGTGTTATGCCTGTGGATATAGGCTGATACCTCATGAGTTGGACAAGCTCACAGCAAATGCATTATGGTCTCAGCAGCCCCATGTCACGCTCTGCATCTAGTGTCAGGGACCTCTATATCCATCACGAGACTACGGTAGACGAGGGTGTTGACGATATCATCTTGGCAGGCCATTATGCATCTCTCGGTTTCCGACTTCAGCCCGCTTGACCTGAAAAGCAAAGGTCATGTTTCTGAATAAGCCGCAAGGTCTTCAATGTTCTTGAAGAAGACCCCATGTATTGGCTTATCCTTATGTAGCTGTAGGAAGCTCTCACTCTCCGCAGCTTTGACGTGGTTTTTTTTTGCTGAATAGGTTCTAACTCAGTGACAGAGTTTGGGTTCGTCTGTTCAGTGTTGAATACGAGAACGAGTTTATACGCTGCACGGGTTGCTGCCTTGAAGAGAAATACTCCAATCCCTGATGATCGCATACTGAGCAGAGAAGGGGAACTGAACTCATGATAACTTTACAGGATCCATCTAGTACCATTCTGTTATGTAGACACTCCAGCTTAAAATTTCACGTCTGGGGAAGTATAACCGTGGAACGGACGATTTAGGATGAAAGTTCCTATGAAAATGCATCATTTTGCGAGTTTTTATTCGCTGAGTTGTCGAAACTCTTCCTGAGTCCATTTCATCACTCCAAAGGAGTAAAGTAGAATCGGAACGGCCAGCATATTAGTTGAAGCAACTTTGTTCTTCTTCGACAGTTCAGATCTGTAGGAGTTCATCCTAATACTGGCTGCGGGAAGAGTTTTTAACAGTAGTTACCTCTTGGGTCTGGCGTTGTTCCACCCCTAGGTAGGTATACGTCTCTCCGGCATCCAGATGATGTAGCATGCTTCCGTCTACGAGCTGAACGTCCTCTTCGTGTTTCTCGCAACGTTCTCTTTTGAGATGAACTGTGGCTCATTTGTCGATTCCTAACTCGATTCCAATAGCATACGTATACTCTTGCACCACCTTTAAGGATTGATAAAGATCCTTTTTGCCGGAGACATATACTCATCCATTGGTCGTCCATGTAAAACAGATGGGTGACCTTATGCATCCGGTTCTTGGAGGTGCCGCAGTTGCATCAATACTATTATTACTATATATGTTTTGTACTTTGCCCTCTAATTATCTGTCAGAGAGATATTTCCATGCTTTGACAGATGGGATATTATCTGACACTTGAACTGTGATTGCTGGTATAATGATCATGGCCATAATTCTAGAATGAGGATCCAATATATTCGTCAAAATTGATCGAAATACAGCGCGTCGATCGTTTCCCATACAACATTTGGGAATTCTGACATTTTTGAAAGGTAGGTTTCATTTTAGCGTATAATATATACATTGTTCAACTTGTATGATTTCAAATGCTACTATAAAAGGAAACGTTCTTCAGAAAAGGAACCAGAAAAAAAATTGAAGTAGTTGGTGGTGCATATGGTATAGTGAAAGCCAACAACCGTATGATCGAAGCCACAAAAACCCAAATTTTATTATATATTTTGACATTATATGAATAGGAAATTCTGTTCTTTCTAGAGTAGGTACCTATTTGTTGTATTTTTAAAGTTACTTTTTATTGAACTGTATTTTTTATGTTATCTATTTAATTTTTCTGAATATTTCTTTTTATATTTCAATCGTTTTTCCGAGTTATGCAATGCCATATAATGGATTATTTCATTAACATTTCTCACGTATTTCAGAAACAAATTAAATGTTTTAACAGGATTATTATTATAACTGCCCTTTTTGGAACCTTATTTAGTGCAGTAATGAATATACTGAACTTTCTTCCCAACACCAAACCGCTATTTTTAATACCTCGTATTTCAGTCACTATAAGTGACTGAAACACGACTGAAGTATTGAATATATAGCAGTTTGGTGTTGGGATAAAACTCCAGTATATTCAGCATTATCATTATTTTTCAATAATTTTTGATACATTCATTCAATATTTCAGTAACACACCTGGATTAATGTTGAAGTATGACATCGGAGAATATTGTGAAACATGAATGAAATGTTTCAGTGCGACATTAAAACATTTAAAACATTTATTTTTCAAACATTTCAGGAATATTCCAGGAATTGAAAATTATGAATTTTTTTAAACATAAATGAAATGTTTCCTTGGGAATTCCGAACTTTTGAAACATTAATGAGATGTTCAAATGGAATACTGATCTATATCAATGAATTTGGAAACTTTAATGCAATGATTAATTAACGTTTCTGAGGTGAAACTAGTGGATATATTTATTTCATATACAGTTATGGAACGTGTGTTTTGAAATGTTACATTGTAACATCTATGAGGGCGAACATTTCTGCTTCCAGGAATGTTCCAGGAATATATCTGAGCCTTTCAGTGAAATGTTTCGTCGATGATACATCATGTATCTGGAACATTCCTGGAACCAAAAATTGTTTACTGGGTTGTCATGAAAGGGAAAATGACACCCGCGCCTAGTGGTATTCAGCAAATTAGTAATTTTTATTTCTGACCGACAGAAGTATATCATCAAGGCATTCATTACAAAACTAGCTCCATTCCATGTGTTGAAAATCATGATATATTATATCTACCTGTGAGACATCCGAGTCCAGAATTATAATTCAAGATCATGGGGTCTTTATTAAAATAGGAAAAAGGACGCCTTCAAGCCCCCAGGAAAATGATAACTAACCGTAGGCATCTCTTTCGGGTTAGATGGTCTTCATCAGTGCCGTGAAGCCATGTGTAATCATGTGCGACACTTGGTTGCAAGCAAAACAACAAACAAGCAGAATCAAAAGAAGAAGCCAACCGCACATTTGAGGTTTTGGCTGATTCAGCTCTTGGTCACAAGGAAAGAATCAACTTCACATACGAAGGCGACTGAAGTTAATGTGTTCATGTGACATCCGAGTCCAGGATTGATGAATAAATATATGTATCTATAGTTGACTATTTTATTTCATGAATTTTTCAGAATGGCTTCAACCCTGAATTTTAATTTTAGAATTTTTTGCCATGAAGTCACTCCAACCAGCAATAAGCAGTAACAATCTCTACAATAGTGACTCTTATTCCAGAACCCGATATCATCAATTAATCTATAGTTGGCTATTTTATTTCAAAAATTTTTCAGAATGGCTCTAACACTGAATTTTTATTTCAATTTTACAATTTTTTGCTGTTGAATCACTCTAACCGAAAAAAACGCAGTTAACAGCTTATATCATTAAAACCCGATATTACCAATAAAATTAACAAAAAAATATGTTGTGATGCACCTTACATGCCTATGATGTGCTAAAATCTGAAAGAGAATTCGAATAATTGATTTTGACATAATATAAAAATTTATCGTTATTTCATAAGAATAATCACGAATAGGTTCTATTCTATAGTGTTGTGCTTGTTTATTGTTACCAAACCGTCGTCTTATTTTATTCAACAATTCAAAGTTTATCTAAACTAATTTTTCCATATAATATATTGCGGTGTCCTATGAGAATGCAATTTGCATTACCTAGCTAAGTGAAGAACAGTTAATCGTCCAGAAAAACTCCCATTATTTCCCGGCATTTCCACCCAAGTGTGTTTTTATTATCATTGGTAATTTTGATATTTGTTAGTAGATATTTCGTTTGGGATCACCTTCACTGTTTCGCTTTTACGAACTATATTCTATACCTGGTATACCATATATTTTGTATATAATACCGTTCATTCAATGAATCTATTTGAAAAACTCACCAAATAAGTCATTGTCTTTTTGTTGTACAGTTATGTCAATCATACTTTGTCCATTCTGTGCATTTTTGGAAGTGGAAACAGATTGGGACTTTTCTATGAGTTTTTTTAGTTTTCCCTCTCTTCCTCTTCTCATATCTTCCAATATGCAGTTCAACAAAAGGATAGAAGTCACTAATGACTGATCAGTTGATATCCTTCCTTTCAAGGAAATCCCTTCCAAGGAAAATCGAGCCAACTGATTCTCAACGTCATGGTTAGCAAACCCCTCAGCCAGCTGAAATATAAAACATTTAAATTAAAGAAATGTATGCCATTTTGAAAAGCATTAAGAACGTATTAAAACTAGTAACTTCTCAATGGGAGGTTTATAGTAGATGATTATACTTTGAAAAATGTCTCATTTCTTGATTTAATAATAGGTTTTGCATATTTCTCATTCTAGTACTATACCTATTAATAACGGGTTTCGAAGTCCAGTCCTATTTGGCTAGTTGAATAATGGCAGCTATGGTCTATGCTATATCTACCTCCCTGAGTGCCGGAGGCATACAGAGGCGTCATAAAGTTTGCTACATATAGGAAAAATTATTGTTATTGAAATTTCTGAAATACTTTTATTGCGGTTCGTTTCTGCATGTCTGAGAACTGAAAAATCAGTTTGGAAAAAAAAAATAAAAAATTGTTATGACAAGATCTCAAGTATTTGATTTCGAACGAGGACCGCATGCATCAATTGCGAACCAGATTGGAGGAATAAACAAAAATACCATATTATTTCTCTATTACTAAGAAATATTATAAAATCTGGAAAAAGCTTCAATAAAACTCACATAAGGTTGGGTCAAAACTAATCAAATATTTGTTGAATAGACATTGTGCGGGAGATTAATCATAAAATTACGATTTAGTATTTTCACTAGGTGCATATATGCCCTGTATATTGATGCACATGAGCTTATTCAAAATATTCCCAATCGGTGAATAAAATTTTAACCAACTAATGTTTGTAACGAGTTTGTAATTAAGACTTAAAACATTATTCATCTTATTTGAATTTAGTATTGTTTGGGTGGATTTGGAAAAATAAAAATCACAAACTTTTCAACATGTTCATTAGTGCTGCACAATTCCTTATACCACGCACACTTCTTATGCAAAAAGTCTTTCGGTCAAATTGTCCAAAATTTCAGTATGTTGTTGAACTCGGGCTTCTTAAAAGAAGTCACCATGGGCACACACATATTCTATGTATAGTTTACGAGATACAGAGTGTTGAAGTTGTGATATGTCACTTTCAGGCCATTATTAACTGCACTTTATTGGTGGTTATATCACAAAATTATTAGTGGGTTTTGTATCCTCACCACAGTATTTCCCTTGGCCATTACAACAGTATTTTTTCTGAATCTATTTCAAAACAGTATACAGGGTAAGTCATTACTTTTCCCGAGTTATGGAAAATTAAAATTATATCAGAATGAAGCATCAACGTCAAGAGTCGGATCATTCGAAAATTGAAGTTTCTGTGAATATATATAAGATCGGCTGAATTCGAGAAATATGTTTTTTTTTAATATACAGGCCGTTTCTTTTATCTTGTGGTAACATTGCTATATTCTAAACCGTAATAGATACAAAGACGATTAAATTAAAAAAAGGTAACTATTGTGGTGAGCAGTAAATTGGTCATAAAAAATTTACGGGGATTCTCAACTTATACAGGGAAAACTGAAAATGCTGTTTTCGGTTTTTTACGAATATAATTGTTATTTCAGAAAATGTAAAAAAATTAAAAAGGAAAGTTTAATTGTATTCAAAATGTACGATACATTTTTAATCAAACGTTCCGTGTCAACACCGCCATCATCAACTATTTTTTTCAAACACAGTCCTGTTTATTTCATCACAAGATAGAGCGATAAAATCACAATAAAACTTTCCTCTTTCATTTTTTTATATTTTCTGAAATAACCATTCTATTCGTAAATAACCGAAAACAGCATTTTTAGTTTTCCCTGTATAAGTCGGGAAGGGCGAGAGTCCCCGTAGATTTTCTCAGACCAAAATAGTTACATTGTTTCCCATTTAATCGTCTTTGTATCTATTACGGTTTAGAATATAGCAATGTTACCACATGATAAAAGAAACGGCCTGTATATACAGAGAACATTAAAAGTATACGTGTATCTGTTATATATTCTTTGGATTACGTGATTTGATCAATTCAATGCACCAGTTATATGTGCCATGTAGTCACTTGACAGAAAGTAAATTATGAATATTATACAGTGTGACTCAAGTATACACGAGACTAATATTACGAAACATTACAGAAATAGAAAACGGATCGGTTAATTTTCTTGATTTTCCCTCATTTCACAAAGGATATATAATATGAAGTTTTGTGGAAGATACAGAATTTTTCGTCTTTTGTCTAGTTATCGTTTAACATAAAAATCCAATATTCGAATCTGTTGAAATCTTACCAGTCCGTATCAAAATTGATGTTTCTGTGTTGAATATATTTGATAAGAACGGCCAAAATCATAATATATGAAAATTCATTTTTATATACAGAGAGGATTGAAAGTAGGTATATGTGTCTCCGTTATATTCGCTTCGGATTATGTGATTCAATCAATTCAAAGCACCGATTATATGTAGGTACCATGAAACAACTTGAAAAAAAATGTCAATTTTAAGTAGAATACAGTGTGACTCAAGAATAAACGAAACCAATAATATTACCAGAAATTACAGGAATACCCTGTATAAAAACACTGATGAGCTAATTTTTCTGATTTTTTCCAGAGAAGATTTAATATGAACTTGTGTATCAAATAAAGAATTTTTCTGTCTTTTTTTTAAGGATGAAGATGCTGAAAGATCCTTTATTATTGTTTTGACGTATGTTTGAAATTGATTCCTGACCAAATGACCCCACATTTTCTTCTTGCTGCGAGTGCTCCCAGATTATGAATATGCAGAATCTGATCAAAGAAAATACCTGGGATCCATTATTATGGATAAACCTAATTTGTGCATTATCCAAAACTTTTTAATACCTAACCGTTAATATGCTTGTCTAGATTACGGAACTTTCCTAGTCATTAGACTTATGGGGTATAAAAAGCAGTGAATCGTTTGACAGAGCTAGCCAGTAGTACTAGTTTATTCTCCGAGTTTGACTGAAATTTTGATAATGCCTTCATATGAAAAAAACGCGATTTGAAATTTTGATGATGGTTGGATATGGTGTATAAAGAGATCGTATATAACGGTTGCTGATTTATTCAATAACGCCTATCCCGATGAAAATATTTCTAGAAGTACCGTTTCAAAAATGGAACAGTCAGAAACGTCCCCAGAGGTGGACGTCCTAAATCGGCAACAAATATTAACAAAGCACTTGATGCCGTTTTATCGACCCTTGATGAACCAAATAGATCAACAACTCAATTAGCCCTGGACATTCAAGTCAGACTGTCGTCAGTTATACGAATACCAAAAAAAAGCTAAACTTAAACCTTATAAAGTTAAACTTCTTCATGAATTGAACGAAGATGACCCAGACAGAAGGCTACAGTTTTGTGAGATTATGATGGAAAAGACATCGAATGACAATCAGTTTAATAATATTCTTTTTTCGGATGAGGCTACGTTTTGTTTGAAGTAAATGTTTGGGCAGGTATTGTTGGCGACAAGTTGATAGGACCATTTTTCATCGATGGTACACTGATTGGAGACCGTTGCTTGAATCTTCTGAGGAATGATGTTATCCCATGATGGGAATAACATTATGTTTTTCTCCGGGATGAAGACGTACCAATGATGGAAATCCCATCATTGAAGACGTACTAATGATGGGATTGCCATCAATGGTACATCTTCATCCCGGAGAAAACGATAATGTACACAATACGATATGGTTACACAGTTTTTCCACTTCGGTTTACTGAGGGTCTTCCTGAAGTAACCGATGACCTTCTACTGTCCTTCTTGGATCTGAGATAGGACAGCTCCAAGACCCATGTTACTGGCGTCCGTGTCCAAAATGAATTTCCTGTTCGGAAGGGGATAGCTCAAAATTGGTGCGTTGATCAATGCTCCTTTCAACTTCTTGAAGGAGTCTTGGCATTCTTCAGACCACTGGAACTTTCTTTGCCGTTCTGTGAGCCTGGTCAGCGGTGTGGTGATGTTGGCGAACCCTAGCACATATCGGCGATAGTAGTAGTAGGGGTGGCCACTACTGTAACCAGGCAAGTTGGCCCCAATGGGCCATTTTTGCCATCCCCTTGTCTCCTCATCCGTGACTTTCTCTTTATTAAACAACCTTCTCCTCAAAATACATCCTTATACTGTATATATGTGTATGTGTGTGGGTGCTTGATGAGGGAGCAAGTTCTTTCAATCTGCCTATTCTTGGAAGTCCTAGTAAGGCTGTTTCTCAGTCGAGCGGTGCGGATGATTTTATTACCAGCTACCAGACTCGCAGTATTCGGTCCAAGGCCCCTCCATTGGAGACTAGTTCTCAAGTTCCCACCGCGAGTTCCTTCCATCTGTCTCCTCGTAAAAGTCCTGGTAGGGTTGGTTCTCGATCGGGTGGTGCGGCGGCCGCGAGCGATTCAGTCACTGGCTACCAGTTCCACAGCACCCGATACAAGGCCCCTCCTTGACTCCCACCGAAGACCAGATTCTACAGTTCTCGCAGCAAGTTCCTTCGATCCGCCTCCTCGTAAAAAAACCTGGTAGGGCTAGTTCTCAACCGGGAAGAGCGGCGGCCGCGGGTGATTCATCACCGGTTACGTCCCGCAACACCCTATCCGAGGCCCCTCCTCAGCTCCCACTGAAGACAGATTTTTAAGTTCAAGTAATGTGGGTGAGTGTGTGTGTTAAGTGTCGGGGTAACATGTGTATTTTTGACGTCAGTATACGTTAAGCTAGGGCCCACGAGTCGCCACTCCTGTTGGCTGCAACGCCTCAGCAACCCTTGGGGAATCGGCGATAGTAAGTGCAGAAGCCAAGAAATATTCGAAGCTGGTATATGTCTTTCGGAACGGGGCATTCATTAATAGCGTTGATCTTCTGCTCATCAACTGCTACTCTTTCCCCAGAGACAACGTGGCCGAGCTATCTTACTTTCTTCTGGAATACCTCCTCCAAGTTTTTCCCGTGGTCGTTGAACGATTTGCCGACCACAATAATGTCGTCGAGATATACCAGACACATCTTCTATGAAAGTCCCTTCAGAACCGTCTCCATCAATCTTTCAAATGTGGCTGGAGCGTTACAGAGCCCGAATGTAATAACTGTGTTAACTGCCACAAACCTGAACCAACGGTGAAAGCTGTCTTTTATCGATCTTCCTGAGCCAATTCTACCTGCCAGTATTCACTCTTCAGATCTAGGTCGAGAAAATCGTAGAATCCGCCAGCCTATCCAGCGTGTCGTCTATTCTCGGGAAAGGGTAACTGTACTTTTTCGTCACGTTGTTCAGTTGACTATAGTATAAGTAAAAGCGTGTTGATCCATCTTTCTTCTTCACCAATACGACTGGATAGGACCAGGGACTGTCAGATGGTTCTATAACTCCTTCTTTTTCCATGTCACAGACTATTTTGTCAGCCTCTTCCTCCTTGGCAAAGGGAAGTCTTCTAGCTGATTGTCGGATCGGTCGAGTATTTCCAGTGTCGATCTTACGCTGTTACTCCGGTATCGAAGATGTCCTGATACTTCCTGACAATTCTCTCCATTTGGGCTGTTGAGCTTGTTCTATGTCCTTGGAAGAAGTGACAACCATCTTTTCTAATTCCGCTGGAAAGTTGTTAGGTTGACTCACAGTGTTGCGTACGCTCCTAATCACAGACGAAATTGACGGGCAGTGCCCCAAAACTGTTCCCTTCTTCAAGTTCACCGGGTAATAATTGGCATTCATTACCCTCACCGGCACAAATTTATCAACACGCAAAAAGGTCTTCCCCAGTGCGATTCCTCGTCCAAATTTATCATCATGGAGCTTGGGCTCGAACATCACCATGTTTTCACTGCTCGCACCCCCATCCAGGCAAACCTCCAGTATGGTTTCCGCCCTCTCAGGTACGCTCACGACCTCAGCCAACAGGACACTTATCATTTCTTCACTTCTCCCATGAAGTACCAGCTCTTCTCCGTTCACCCGTAGGACACTGTCTTTGAAATTTAGCTCGAAACCTCTGGAATTCATGATGTCTATTCCAATTATTGCAACGTCCCCGATGCCTGCTAATAGAGCCCGGTGTTTCACTTTAGTGCTGCCTGAAGTCAGTTCAATTGGGAGCTCACCATACACAGTTGCCGGCTCTCCTGTTGCTGTGCGTAGCTTCCAATTCGATGTTTCAATTCTTGCCGGTGTTTTGGCAAATGTAGGTGCAAGGCTCGTTGTTGATGAGACCGTCTACAAAGGCACCTTTGTTCTGTCGTTGAAGGACAGCGACATATGCGTTGTTAACTGGAGCTTGCTGGATACAGGCTGACGATTGCTCCTTCTTGACTTCCTTCGGAGTCAATTTTTTGAATGTTGGTCATTTGCTACACGTGTGCCCATGTTTTCTGCAATTTCGGCATCGTATCAGTCTTCTTTCAGGCAGCACTTCTTTTATTATTTTTCTCGTGACGGCTTCCATACACATACACGAAAATGTAAACAAATAACCTGACTTTTTCCAAAAGTCCGATGAGCAAATTGATTCAGCAGAAAGTTGAGTGAAGCCAAATTGCTCGATTCAAGACGTTTCAAGTGTCTCACTCTAACCCATGGCATTGTATGTTTGTCTTTGTTTGATCGCATTTATTGAAATGAATAACGTCAGTTCGAGAAAATACATTTATTTTTTCAAATAAAAAATTACACTCCAGTACCACGGCAATATTGACCATCTTCGTTCGAATCGTTGAATATGTATCTTTGTCGAATCGATTGCAACAGCTTGTAATATGATTCGCCCAGTTGATACATGAGTGGTAAAGATACAAAAAACATGAATCCATCGTAGGCATCTGTAGGGCATCTTAACGTCGTCGTTACTCGGGGCACTGCAGGCATCATGCTAGTGGTCACCTCCTCCACCACCTGAGATGCTGGCAGTTGGAGCAAAAACCAGTCAGTTTCTTTGCGAAAGACTTTCCTCATCAAAGCTTGTGACATTCTCGTCCAGTTGGTGGGCTTCGAGCGATTTTTTCCATCCAAAAATGAGACATGAACCTCACCTGCCTCGTAATAAGGTGGGCTGATGTACAGTTCGTTTGACAAGACAGCTGTCAAAATCACATATGTTGTTGTAGTCAGCATGATGAATGACTGTACACTGAGAAACATTGCGTATATCGCACACATATACGCACTGAGAGAAAAATATACGCAATACTCAACTCAGCGTACAATCATACATTTTTTTTTTCATTTTCAGGACAAGTCATTTAGTGTTTGAACAGGAATTGTTCTCTAACACACGAAAAGTCTTTGCCTGCTTTCCACATGCATCTTGCAAACCGATTTCATTTTGAGGTTTAAAAAGCCTCTCTCTTGCTCTCTCAGCTATTCATTCATCAAAATAAAATTCGACAAAATTCGTTTTATACATCTATTAATACATGAATAATAATAAGTACCTACAATAATAATAATAAGTATAAGCGTAAAAATAGTAATAATTTTAAATGTCGAGTCGGCGTCTCTTCGGCGGCTGTGGTATCGAAACGTTGCGGGCTGGTAAAGACGGCGGACCATTTTCCATCTTAATTTCGGTTGCTATAGGATTCAAACAGAGCGGGCTTTGATTCTAGAGTGTCGGAAGAGGCGTTGTGACGACTGTACTTGTAGTGACTGCCATATCGACGATGTGTGGTCTCTTAGGCAGATCGGGCGCATACTTCAGCAAAAAATCGAATTTTTGATATATGATTGTTTTGCGAAATTACCGGTAATTTTTTGGTGGATGTGAAAAATCTAAAATCCAAGCCCAAGGGTTTGAGAGTATGTATGTTTCTCACGAGTGTTTATTTCGACTGTCAGTTGTTTACATTAGCATATTCGAAGATATGAAATCCGTCAGATTTCGTGAGTACACCCTGTACAACTAGTCTCAAACCGCTTCATGAGCTCGATAGGTAATAATCGAACTTTCAGACATTTCATTCATATAGGTACCACGGTATATTTATTTTATTATCAAAATACTATGTGAATTTTTGCCAAAGAATCAAACAAACTTCAAGTATTCATCTGCATATAATTTGAGTTTATTTACCATCTCGACATTCATATCTATGCATGCTCAACGATTTCAAGCAGGTATTGCTGGCACAGCAGAAAACAATTATCCCAGTGGTTGGAACGTTTTGAATGCTCGAGGTTGTGGATTTATTTTTAATAGGGACCAGAATATTTTTAATATCGAGTTAGAGTTGATACATATTTGTCAATGCTGTTTCCTCAATACGCCATTAGCGATGATTTTTTAAGAGATTTTCCGAGAATTCGTTTGCAAAAATCGGAAGTTGAAATAGGTATGCGAATTCTCAAGTGTTTGTGAATAAATTTGGTACAGAAATTTGTTTATTACCATATTTGCGTTCCAAAAAATTCTTGCGATGGGCCTAGTCACTGCACGCCATCGACCAAGGTTTGACAAACCACTTTGTCACTCAGCCCCCCTTTCCCCCTTCAACTTTGAGATTAGTAAACCCACTCCACTCTACCCAATTTACCCATTCGCTGAGCAATAACCGGTAACGCTGGAAACAGACAGCTTATCAGTGTAACGGCTGTTGGCGGTGTATTCAAAAGGGTAATAGAATAACAAATGGGATTTTTCCAATGTAAGTGGCGACATCTATTCGAATTTTGGTCCAATAACACTGATTTTTGAGCCGTCAAACATTTTGAAAATTCCTAATTGACAGATCACTACGGTGTTATGATCCCAGACGGCACCCAATATTCCTGGAATATGTCTACAACATCCTATTTTCCAACAGATATTGCAATATTCCTGGAATATTCCATGAATATTTATTTGATCTTATACACATTGAGAATATTCCTGGAATATATGCCACTCATATCCATAAAATATTCTCCTTGAATATTGCTGGTATATTCAAAAGGCATATCAAGCAGAAACGTAAGTTTTTGAATATTCTGGGAATATTCCAAAGGCATTTCAATTTGAAGGAACTCTTTGTTAAAACTGAAAAACCACATGCATTTAAAAAAACTTTTCAAGTTTCGTAGCCAAAATAAAGCATTTAATTGGTTAGTTTATGAAGTAGTACGTTTGAAGTGGAATTTCAACCAATCAAATGTTTCGGTTATCTGCGCTCGAAAGTTACGTTTATGCCTCAGCAGTGGTGTGGTTCGTAAGGCATTCTCGTACTTTTTGAAACCAATTTTGTTTTGAATAACTCCTTTCTAACATTCACCTTTCACACAATTAAAGATTTTCTTTACTCAATGCTTTTAATGAACATCAAAAATGCAGGTTACAAGTGAAAAAACTGGAATGAGATAAAATATTTCCCTGGTTATATTTAAAATACTAATGTAATAATGTTTAATATGAGATAATCTCCGGTAGAAAACAATTCATCATAAAATTACGGTAGAAAGCAATTCAGCATAGATAAATTCCGGCAGATGTTTGAGTTGCAATTTGTCTGGGTGCAGGCTGCAGGGCAGGACTCAGCAGGAACGTAACTCCTCCCTCCTTAAGATGAAGACTGGGTTAGGTCTGGTTGGCCAGGTTTCATGTCTTCCATATGGGTTGATTCTCCATGTCGTTTTGAATGGTAATAATGCCATAGATTATATGGGTAGCAGTTTTTGTAATAAGATACTACTCCAAGGAAAATAATAATGCATACAAGGATGCAGAAGTTCATTTTAGAAATGGAAATTGGTGTAGATCTCAAAAATAATTGAGAAATATTTAAATAGGGTAATTGGATAATTTTTTGTTGCTGATAATTCTGATGGCCCATGATGAAATATTTCGCCATTGATAATAAAATGACAATTTTTGGGTATCGAAATTATATAACTTCCAGGTTGGATCTCATGATGATTTTCCATAATGCAGCTCTCGGTGATGACGATGGTGGAGGGGGTAGAAAACAGGATCGTTTCTGGTGTCAACTGGTTTGCTAAAGACTTGTAGAATTGTACATTATATACTGAACAATTGGCAGGTTCATTCTTGATAATTATATTCGCAATACAATTTTCTTCTTTTTGTAGGTTATTCTTGCAGTAGAAGGTGTTCTCGATCTCTTCACAGGGGTTGTCTTCATACTGGTAGAATTCTTCACTCTCATTTAGGATCAGGTAAGGTTTTGGGGGTAATATGATCTTGATATTGATAGGAGTAGGAAAAATAAAATAAGTTTTGAAAGAATATCAATATTGGAAAGTGAATTAGAAAAATAATTTTTTCTACAGTAAAGACTGTTTGTATTCCCAAGAAATTATAATAACTATGTTGGTTTTTGAACTTGACTAATTGATTTTGAGAATAAAGAACATTTATTTTGTTAATAATTGAATATAAATTTTTCAAAGAAAGAAAAGTAGGGTGTACCCTATTAATGTTTGCAAATGTAATAGCATTAATAATTTGGTTTAGTTGGCTTTGAAAGGTTATTAAAGAATTTATCAACAAATGTAGAGTATTTATTTCATTAACTTGATTTTGAAATGTTTCAATTAATTGAAAAGTTATCAATATATTGGATTTAAGTCGGTAAAGAGTTTCATTTGTTTTTTGCATCATTTCTTTTGCAAAGGAGAGTTGTTCATTTAATTCATCTCGAATAAACTGATCATTTCTATTTAAATATGAAAGCATTGAATTTATTCTTTCACCATCTTCATGATCTAAAGTTCCAAAAAGCCACTTATGTATTTTTCCTCCTAAATTTATAAGTCCTCTTTTTTGAATAACATGTGGTTGTATAATTTGTAATGAATAGTCAACTTGTAACAACAATGTTTGTGCCTGTTGTAAGAGTAGATTTGATTGAGTACTTGAGTACGTATTTTTCTTTTCAAGAGCATCAACTTGAAACCATAATGTATTTCTAATATCTACTAATTCAGTTATGTTCATATAACTTATAAAGGTATGCTTACTAGAAATTACTTTGGACAATTTCATTTCTATAGGTACTATAGGATTAGTTAATTTATGAATAGATCCACTTATTGGATTCATTAATGGAAGGGATAGAAGTATGAGTGAGAACTTCATCTGAAATAGACAAAAAAAAAATAAAATTAATATTTTTTGCATTTCTTTAAATTATGCTTTGAATACTTCGAAGTTTCTGTTCTGATTTTGTTGTGAGTTTGAGCGATGGGTTGAACGTTAGTAAAACGAGGGGCCAGTTTATCACGCGTTTGTTCTTTGTGATAAATAGTATCATCTATTGTCAAAATTGGAGGTTTTTCTCGATTTACATAATTTTTTTTTAATTCTTTACTCTTTCTGCTATGTATTGTTTCATTTATTTTCTCAAATTTTCTATTCATTATTTCTTTATGATTCTGAACATACTTTGATATATCTTTTTCAGATATGTCGAATGGATCTTTTGAAGAAAGATGTCCAGAGACTACTTCAAATGGTGTATGTCCAGTAGCAGAATGGATTGAATTATTATAATGTAATATTGAATACTTCATTAAATTCTGTAAAGATTGTGTTGGATTTTGTCTTGTCTGGGTTCTCACGTGTTCAAGTATAGTTGAATGAAGTCTCTCAATATAACTATCTGAATTCGGATTTTTGGGAGTTGTTAAATGAATATTTATTTTGTGTAATTTACAAAAATCTTGAAAGTTCTGATTATTGAATTCAGATCCTCCATCACATACTATTGTATGTGGTATACCGTAGTGGGAAATAAAAGTTAAAAGTCCGTCAAGTATATTGATTCCATTTATTCCTGGTATCGAATACGCTTGGGCGAATTTCGAAAAAGTGTCAATAATTGTAAGGAATTTCTCTTTGGAAATTGACAAAGCATCCATATGAATTCTTTCGAAAGCTTTAGTTCCTATAGGGATTAGTTGAAACTCAAATTTATTGGGTTGCCGTTCATATTTTGATTTTTGGCAAAGGTTACAGTTATTTATAAAAAATTTCACATCTTTATCCATATTAGGCCAATAATAATTTCTTTTCAATGATTCTAAAGTTGTATTTATTCCACGATGCCCAGTTTTATAGATATGATGATAATTTATTTTATCTATTTGTTCATTTTCTTGTTCAATATCTTTTAGCATATTCGAGCATACAAGTATTTTTGAGTTTATTCCCGCAAATTTTTCTTGTATGGCTGTATTAAAAATTCTTTCATGTTCTTTGTTTGGAAAATGTAAATGATAAGTTCGATCATTAATTAAATTTGCTAGGAGTTCTTCAAGATCATCATCAAGATGTCGTTTTCTGAGACTAATAAAAAATCTGTGGTTTTCAAATACTTTTTCTTTGCGACAAAGTATTGCTGGGATAGAGTCTACTATTTTAACAATCATTTGATATTTGTGGTAATTTAAAGATTTTGCTGAATAAGGAAAAGTTAATATAGGAGCTTCATTAGCTGTATGGGCTGTAGATGCATAATTTTCGCATTCTTGGATGAAATCTTGAATGATTTCATCTGAATCACCTACTTCATTTATAATTGAATTATTATCAGGTGGGTTTCTAGAGAGTGCATCTGCAACAACATTTTCTTTTCCCTTCATGTAGTCAATTTCATAATCATATTCAGATAATAAAAGTTTCCACCTTATTAATTTTGAATTAGGTTCTTTTAAATTATCCAACCATTTCAATGGTTTGTGGTCAGATTTAATTTTAAAATGTCTGCCAAAGAGGTATGGTCTGAAATATTTGACTGACCAAATTATTGATAATAGTTCTTTTTCAATGGTAGAATAATTGCATTCGTTTGCATTTAAAGTTCTACTAGCAAAACAAACAGGTTTTCCTTCTTGACATAAAACTGAACCTATAGCATATTGACTTGCATCTGTAGTGAGTGTAAGCGTTTTTGAAAAATCAGGATGTATTAGGATTGGTTCATTACAAAGAAGTTTTTTATAAGTTTCAAATGCATGTATAAACTCTTGAGAGTGTTCAACTTTTTTACCTTTTTTCAAACATTGAGTAAGGGGTTTTGTTATTTTAGCTAGATTGTTTATGAATTTTCTATAAAAGCCTATCATTCCTAAAAAACTTTTTATTTCTTTAAATATTTTCGGAATGGGAAATTTTTCTATAGCTTTTACTTTATTTGGATTAGGTTGAATACCTTGAGGGGTTACAACATGTCCTAAAAATTCAACTCGTTTATGTAAAAATTCACTTTTGTCTGGTTGAATCTTCAAATTATACTCTTGGAATTTCATAAATATTTTTTTTATATTAGAAATATGCTCATCTAAAGTTGAAGAAAATATCATAACGTCGTCCATATATACTAAACAAATTGTATTCACATAATCTTTTAAGATTTCATTAATCATACGCTGAAAAGTGGAGGGGCATTTTTCAAACCAAACGGCATACGCAAAAACTCAAAATGTTCTAGGTCTGTAGAAAAAGCAGTTTTTTCTACGGAGTTTTTATTCATTTTAATTTGGTGAAAGCCACTAGCTAAATCAAGAGTAGTGAAGTATTGTGCTTTTCCAAGTTTTTCTAAAATATCATCAATATTAGGAATAGGGAATCTATCTTGAATTGTTTTATTATTTAATTTTCTATAATCAACTACAATGCGCCATTTTTGCTGTCCACTTGCGTCTGGTTTTTTGAAATTATCCAAACTGGACTTGACCAAGCGCTCGAACTATTCTTTATAATACCGTCATTTAACATTTGTGTTATTTGTTTGGTCACTTCTTTTTATGAATTTCCGGAAATCTATATGATTTAGTATAAATTGGGTCTTCATCAGTTGTTTTAATTTCATGGGTAGTTTGAGTTGTTGAAGAAAATGGTTGATCAGGGTAGTGAAAGACATTATAAAATTTTTTGCAAAGCTTAAGAATTTTATATTTCTCCTCAGAATTTAAATGATCAAGACGCAACAAATTTTCAATTTCATCTTCATTTGGGAAAGAATTATTAATATCAATTTCAAAGTTACGGTTTTGATTTGAAAAATTTGGGTTTGTAAAATTCTGGTTTGAGAAGCTTCTATTTTGATTGAAATTTGGTTGAGGAATATTGGAATTCCTTTGTGGATTCATAAAATTATTTTGTTGATTTTGAACAAACAAAGGTGTTTTGAAATTTGGTTGAGGAAGAGGCTGAAGCTGATTTCTTTTTCCATCATTTACTAAACTCAAGAAATTTTCTTCTTCAATCACATAATTCATAGCTACTTCAAGATTATTTGGGTTTTTGAATCTTACTGCTGTTTGAATCATAGAAGGTAAGTATTTCAAAAATGTTATTAAAATCAATTTTTCCATATTTCCTATTTGAGCAATTTTTCCATCTGCGGTAAGAGTATTGTCATTATTGATAGATGAAAAAATTAAACTTCTAAAATATTGGCATCTTATTTCAAAATTATACGAACTTTCTTTTGGATTTGGTTTTAAAGAATGAAGCTCTTGTAAAAGACAAATAAAAGATCTTTGATCTGAAAATGAAATTCTCAATACATTTCTGATTTCTGCCCATGTAGTAAGTTCATTTCTACTCGATATCAAAGTCAAGGCTTTTCCTTTTAATTTACTTATTATGCCTCTGAGAATTAATTTTTGTATGAATTCAGGTTGTGTGTTAAATTGCGTAAAAGTCTCATCACAAGTAGCACAAAAATTATTTAATTTGCAAGGATCACCAGAAAAATTTGGTATGATATCCAAAAAGAGTCTCAGTTGTTGGTAGTTAGTGTCAGTTGACATAGTTGAATCTGTATTATTTAAGTTCAAATTCGAAAATTTTTGAAAAAGTGAGTCAAGATCTAAATTTTCTTCTCTTTCAGTAATTGAATTATAATTTTGTTCTCCTAAAATGGCTCTCTGCACTCGTAATTCACGATTTATTTGGGAAATATTCCTAATTGCATCAAACATATACAAAAAATAAAAAAACAAGAAATTATTCACAATAGAACAAAAACAATTTTTTTTTTTCAGTATAGGGAAGAAAATTAGGATGTGTGGGAAATAAGGTTGTAGGAATGAGAGTGACTTACTGCTAGGTTTTCTTGGTTGGTCCTTAATTCTAAGTTGATCTGCTTTGGATCTGGTTGAAAGACTTTTGGGCTTCCTACTTTCTTCAGAATTTTCCAATACTATGTTAACTCGCCTTCTGGAATTCTCCCTGGTGGTAGGTTGGAATCTTGGGTTTTCCAAAATCTGTCGCCGACTGCGCCAGTTACGTTTATGCCTCAGCAGTGTTGTGGTTCGTAAGGCATTCTCGTACTTTTTGAAACCAATTTTGTTTTGAATAACATTCACCTTTCACACAATTAGAGATTTTCTTTACTCAATGCTTTTAATGAACATCAAAAATGCAGGTTACAAGTGACAAAACTGGAATGAGATAAAATCTTTCCCTGATTATATTTATAATACATTTCAAACAATGGAACATCATGTTTAATATGAGATAATCTCCGGTAGAAAACAATTCATCATAAAATTACGGTAGAAAGCAATTCAGCATAGATAAATCCCGGCAGATGTTTGAGTTGCAATCTGTCTGGGTGCAGGCTGCAGGGCAGGACTCAGCAGGAACGTAACTCGAAGCGAGACTGACAAATCAAAGCTGATTGGCATGCAAGAATTCCTATTCACAACACTCTATTTTAATTGCGCCTTGTGGTGTGCAATGTAATTTTAGGTTACGTTGAGGATCAACTTGGATATCAAGGTCCAGTTTGGTTAAATTAGATCATGTTCCCTTCTTTTATGGCTTAAAAATGAAAAAAGAAGGGAGCATGATCTAACCTAACCAGACTACCTTGCTAACCATGTTGAATACTTAGCATCGATTCAAATATACCGCCTTGGCCAGGATAGTTCTGATTGGATCGTGCGAATTGCCTATTGGGAAGTGTTGTGGAAAGGAATTCTTGCGATTGGCACTGCGATCAGTTTATGGATATTTGACATTGTCAGCTGTAATTGTCATTTGTCAATCGTCAAGTATCAAAATCGTATTTAACAATAATGTGCTATGAAATTTGTTTAGATAATGTTTTTAGTGAAAGTGAAAGCCCTCGTATGGGTGGAAGTGTTGTTGTTTGTAGTGCTGTTGAGAGTATTACTACATATTCCAGAAAAAGTTGCTAGAAAATATCCGCAGTTGAAATCACCAACGACTCCTGGTAAGATAATTCGGAATTCAACTCATTCTCCGAATCTCCTTATCAAAAGTTCCAAAATCTTTTCTGTTTTTAGTTTTCATTCGTTAGTATAACAAATAATATATTTTTCCAGGTATTAATTTGCAACTAACCAGCTCGTCTCAGTAACAGTACCAGAGTGGACTAAGAAAAGGAAGTGAATAGTATTTCGGACCTGTCGAACCCAAGAATGTATTTCACCACAGCAAAACAAAAATGTCTATCCTGTAAAAGTAAGTAAATCTCTAAAAAGTATATTTATGCATTTTTTCATTGAACTTTCCTATGAGACTTCTGAATATTTTTAAAGGAAGGGCCACACAAAATGCAGAAATGATAATGACTATAAGAAATTCTAAGAAAGGAAATAATATCCAAGATATCCCAGTCTTACATAATAGAGTTGGATGGAAAACTTACTGACAAAAACATAGTATTTGTTACTTCCTTCACAAATACTTTGATGAGTGCTTATTGATAAATTGTTGTTATTAGTGCACTATAACTGAAAAGATGTAATAATTTTATTAATAGATGACAAAGCTTCTTCATGTTGGACGCATCAGTGTATTAGGAGATATATGCCTCAGTTAGTTGACGATGATGTTTTAAGACACCTTTAGCTAGGTTGGAGGAAATGGAAGGAAAAAAATATCTAATGTAGACATGGCTACTTTGATAAAAGGTAAAAATATACCACAGAGATGACGTCAATTTGAATTAAAATTTACCTTTACCTAATTTATACTATGTAGTTTAACATATCCAAAAAACGTTTTTTGTCAATTTTGACCAACTGTTCTAGAATATTTAATATTTTTTGTAATAAGAGACAATGTATATAAAAATTAGACACTTGGTCATTACTTCAATTCAATTAAATTTCAGACTAACCTTACCATGGTGTTTTAACAATATTTAAATGTCAAATTCATTATCTCTTCACTTACATCATTTTCAAGTATTCCCCCTTTATGAAATATCACTTCTATTCAATATATATGTTGCAAATATCAATCAACATGCTTAATTATTAAAATAAATATAATTCATCAATTTTTTTTCAATACTATTTACTCAGAAATCGAAGAAGAACATCTGATCTAAGTTACTGAGAGTTGCAATAGAACACCAAGTAAATTATTGTACAACGAGGTTTATTTTCTTCTGATTGTTTTTTTTGGATTAAGAAAAACAAAGATTACGAAGAACTGAAAAGTGTAATGAGACCGATTTGAGTAATTTGTGTTAGTGTCAATGCAGATCTGAATTTCCAAATGTCTTGATAATTGCCAAGATAGTGTATCAGAATACTTATGTATGTTGTATTTGTCGTTTTTGCAATAAATAATTTTTTTGTATTTAATTTTTTATTATTACTCAAAATAATACTACATTGAACCTCATATTCGATATATCAAGGGTAGTTTATTCCATATATAAACTATAAAGCATACAAAAATATATTTCGGGCATATTTTTATGGTAAGAAAACATATCTATAGCATGTGCCATGAATATGTTTTAGGATATTCCTGGAATATGCATATCACATGCTAGGCAGGATATGGAATATTCCTGGCATATGCAGTGGAAGATGTATGGCATATTCCTGGAACATATTTCATGGTGACCTTGAATATCCATGGAATATGCATAGCACATGTTTTGGAGGATATGGTATATCTCTGGAATATGCCAATATTCCGGTGAAATATGCCTAGGATATTCGCAATATGATTGTGCCGTCTGGGATGATGTTTAATAAGTTATTTACGATTTTCCTTAGAGACTACTAGTTTCCAAAAGTCACTTGAATAGTGCAACGTTGGATATTCAAAATTACCATATTTGTGGGGATCATTTATTACATACTTATTACCATTGCGGGAATTTCAGAGAATTTTCACGGATATTTAATGAAATCCTAGGTAGCCTCAATCGATGATTCCGTAGGAATTGCTCATATGAGGAGCCAGAGACAATATAGTCTTTACGGTGTATAGCTGCTCAATGCAACAAACGGCATGCGATTTCGCTCAAATTATAAGTTTATTTCATACAATAACGATCCATGACTAACGTGAATGTGTAGCCCTCTAGATAATAATAATACTCCCTCATAAACACTCATAGAGTGTACCCAAAGGCATAGCCTGTGCGGGTAGAGGACGGCTATTATTATTATTTGCCGTGGCGATCCGGGGCGACTTACTGATGTTTTCGGTGGTGTATTCACTTTTCAGCTGTAGGAAAATCCAGAAAACCTACAGCACCACCCCGCAAGAAGTTTCCCAACAATGTGAAGTACAGGAAAATATTCACGATCAGTTGTACTGTACATTCGCTCTTGATTAGTAAGAGACCTATTGACAATATATTACATGTTTGCCATCTTCAAGCTTCTGAGATAAGACTGCAACTACACTGAAACGACGCGTATGTTTGCACAAAAAACAAAAAATAAAAATTCGAATGTAACATGTTAGAATTGGAGCCTAGACTAACGTATCCTCAACATCAGCGAAGAATTTCTGGCATTGGTATGTCGAAAACCACTTCTTATTCTTTGACAATAACGCAGTCAGCGATACTTGAAATTGTGCAACACACGTCATAGAATCGTAAATTCGGCATTTTCGAGAAATTCAGGCAAAATCGGAACTGGCCAATAAGCGGACATGATATCAATTGAACTGACGTATTTTGCATTCCTCAACTTAGTCAGAACACAGCTAATAAACGGAAGCGGATATGCGTCTTTTTTTGTAACACAGTTTATCGATGATCAACGCAGAAACGACTTTTTCCATTTTCTTTTGGGATCAACAAAACCGGATTTGAGAATAAAATAATTCTCAATGATTTCCTCTGAACAAGTCTTCTAGAAAGTTGAAATTTATTTAAAGACCACGCTGTTCACGGAATTCATTTGGAGTAAAGATTCGTTAAATTCTCAACGACCACGCCTCAAGTACGAAATGATACCCATTGACAACAAAAATCTACATAAAAAATAATTGAAATCTCCGATATAATTGATACCTGAAGAAATCGATTTCTTTCTTCCAAACACTCGGTACAAACCTCAACGTTTTTTTGGGAGATCGTTCAGTAACAATAGCAGTTGCCGACCGATGTTTCACCTTTTTTACTTTCATAAACCTACAATGTAGGCTGTTTTAGCAAAAATCTGACAAAAAACAACTACTTGCCTGGCTAATATGCCACGACGATTATTGAAACATATTGAACGGATAATTGTGCAATGTTTCTCATTGCAGAGAAATTAAGTGCTCTTTCAACCAACTAGCAGAATTTACAAATTGAAAAAATATGAGCAATATCTATCACTCTGCAGCATTGATCGTTGGCTACAGTACACGATTCAACATCTACTACTACACTACTACTACTACTACTATTACTACATCTATTACAGACACTGCCTTAAATTTAAGTCCTGGTACATCATTAATCTCAAGATACAGTCGATTATCATCAGCACAGTGTGACATACTACAGGTAAGTACCAGCTGTGAATTGTTAACATTTAATCGTGACATTTTTGATTGATTTGGTGCACATGCCATATAAAAGATATCATTATTGCTATTATTTCAAAGTCGATGACATATAGACATTATTGAATTGAGAACAAGAAACAAAAAATCTGAATTTGAACTTGGAATTTTATTTCCCAAAACTTCCAAGATTTCGAATACAAAATTGTAACTAAACAGAAGAGAAGGAGTTGTATTGAAGGTCCCTAGACTGTCATTGAAATGGTATTTTACGTTCATGTAAATACAATATAGTTCCAAAGTTCATTATTCGCCTTTTTTTAAATAAACTGCCTGACAAAAACAAGAACAATTAATTCAGAAAATCTTGTTTGGGTACTTCTGCCCTAGCGCAGTTCGAAGCCTTCTGCAGGAGGCTTCGTCAGCCTGAGCGCAATGAACTGCGCAATCCAATAACCCCGGAAGACACTCGACGGAGCCTCAAAGGCTCGAAGAACTTTGCTGCTCTAGGCCCCGATGGCCTAAATAACTATTAGTGGAAAAAATTTCCATGTACCCACCACCTTCTATCAAAAGTTTATAACTCATGACTAAATGGGGAGCAGCAGATTCCGGATTGGTATGTCGAGGGGTGAACCGTGCTATTCCCCAAAAAAGGAGATTTGTCTGATCCGAAGAACTACAGACCGATAACATGCTTGAGTTATAAGATGTTGACACGCTCTTATACATGCGATTACTCTCCGCAGTTGAGCCGGTGTATGAACGGATATATGAGCAAAGAGGGTCAAAGAAGGGGGTCGCTGGCTGCAAGGAGAACTGCTGGTCGACAGATGCAACACGCAGGACTCCGTGCAGTATAATCGTAACCTTTCAATGGCCTGGATCAATTATGCATTTGCTCAGATGCCTTGCGGTATCCGATCAAATAGTGAGATGCATTGAACAGTTGATGCCAATCTGGAGGACTCGCTTTACCATACCATCTGGTAAGTCAGAGTCCAAACAGAGCAGGCTATCTTTACAAGGGGCGTGTTTCAGAGAGACTCCCTCAGCCCTCTTCTCTTTTGCATCTCACTACTGCCGTTGTCCGTTGCACTACGGAAAATCCGCGGATACTACTGCAGCACCCCCAGCAACCGGAGGCATAAGTTCACCCATATGTTTTACATGGATGATCTTGAACTTTATGCCTCCGGAGAAAAGGATCTTCATCAGTCCTTAAGGCTGGTGCAAGAGTAGACGCATGCTATCGGAATGGAGTTTGGGATCGACAAATGTGCCACGGTTCATCTCAAAAGAGGACGATGCGAGGAATACGGAGAGGACGTTCAGCTCGTAGACGGAAGCATCCTCCATCATCTGGATGCCAGAGAGACGTATACCTACCTAGGGGTGGAACAACGCCACACCCAAGAGGAAATAACTGTCAAAAACTCTCTCCGCGGCAAGTATCAGCACAAACTCCGACAGATCTGGTCATCAGTACTGTCGGGGAAGAACAAAAATGCTGCAACTAATATGCTTGCCTTTTCGATTCTACTTTACTCCTTAGAAGTAATCGAATGGACTCAAGAAGAGCTGCAACAACTCGAAATGAAAACTAGCAAAATGAGGCATCTTCACAGGAGCTTGCATCCTAAATCGTCTGTTCCACGGTTATACTTCCCCAGACAACGGGGAGACCGCGGATTTTTTAGTTTGGAGTGTCTACACAAGAGAATGGTAGTGGATGGAGCCTGTAAAGTCATTAGGAGTTTAGATCCCCTTCTCTGCTTAGTATGCGATCATGAAAAAGCAGGGATTGGACCATTTCTTTTCAATGCAGTAACCCGTGCGGCCGATGAACCCGGTCTCGTATTCGACACTGAACGAACGAACCCAATCTCTGTCACCGAGTTGGAACCCGTTCAGCAAAAAGCTCACGTGAAAGCTGCGGAGTGTGAGAGGCTCCTACAACTACATGAGGGTAAGACAATGCATGGGGTCGTCTTCAAGAACATTGAGGACCTTGGCTTATCCAAAAACCTGACCTTCGCTTTTCTCAGGTCAAGTGGGCTGGGGCCATTATGAGGGATTCATAATGGCCTGCCAAGATGGTGTCTTCAACACCCTTGTCTACCGTAGTCGCGTGCTGTGTATAGAAGTCACTGACTCTAGATGCAGAACGAGTCGTGGGACAGCTGAGACCATAATGCATTTGTTGTCAGCATGTCCAGCTTATGCAGTCTCAGCCTATATCCACAGGCATAACGCGGTCCTACGAGTGTTGTACTACCACCTACGACACTCTTACGGTATAGACGAGACACCGGAGTTGCCTTATGCTCCGGAGGATATTGAGTCCATTGTGAAGAATGAGAAGTGTCGAATATATTGGAACTACTCATTCCCCACTCTCAGGCAAATACAAGCCAATAAGCCTGATGTAGTCCTCCTCGACCATCCAAGTAGGAGGATTTTCGTCATAGAGTTCTCGACTCCTGGCGAAACGAACATCGTCCAAAAGGAGGAGGAAAAACTGACAAAATATCGAGATCTACTCTTTGAACTCCGCAGGCTTTATCCAAATCATTCTGTCAATATGGTGGTTCTGATCATAGGGGAATGATAGACACACTGCTCCCGAACTTGAAAATCATACCGGCTTGCCATGATGCGGCAGAAAACTTAGCTGAAAGAATGCAGAAGGCCGTCATTCTTGGTTCACTCCGCCTTCTTCATAGGAGCTTGCATCCTAAATCGTTTGTTCCACGGTTATACTTCCCCAGACAACGGGGAGGGCGTGGATTTTTGAGTTTCGAGTGTCTACACAAGAGAATGGTACTGGATGGAGCCTGTAGTCATCAGGAGTTCAGATCACCTTATCTGCTTAATATGCGATCATGAAAGAGCAGAGATTGGAGCATTTCTTCTCAAGACAGCAACCCGTGCAGCCGATAAACTCGGTCTCGTATTCGACACTGAACGGACGAACCCAAACTCTGTCACCGAGTTGGAACCCGTTCAGCAACAAGCCCACATGAAAGCTGCGGAGTGTGAGAGGCAGCTACAACTACATATGAATAAGCCAATGCATGGGGTCTTCTTCAAGAACATTGAAAACCTTAGCTTATCCAGAAACCTGACCTTCGGTTTTCTCAGTTCAAGTAGGCTGAAGTCGGAAACCAAGGGATTCATAATGGCCTGCCAAAATGGTGTCTTCAACACCCTTGTTTACCGTAGTCGCGTGATGGGTATAGAGGTCCCTGACACTAAGTGCAGAGCGTGTCTTGGGGCAGCTGAGACCATAATGCATTTACTGTCAGTTACAGACAGTTTAGACGAGACACCAATGTTGCCTTATGCTCCAAGGGATATTGAGTCCGTTGTGGAGAATGAAAAGTGCCGAATCTATTGGAACTACTCATTCGCCACCCTCAGGCAAATACACGCCAATAAGCTTAATGTAGTCCTCCTCGACCATCAAAGTGGGACGATTTTCGTCATAGAGTTCTCGGCTCCTGGTGAAACTATCATCGTCCGAAAAGAGGAGGAAAAACTGACAAAATATCGAGATTTACTCTATGAACTCCGGAGGCTTTACCCAAACCATTCTGTCAAAATGGTGGTTCTGATCGTAGATGTACTTGGTGGAATGATGGACACGCTGCTCTCGAATCTGAAAGTCATACCGGCTTGCCGTGATGTGGCAGAAAACTTGGTCCACTCCGCCTTCTCAATGCACATGACCGTCGGACCCAGAAATCACTCACCCTACGGATGTGGGGAGTGTTTGCTGGGGTTAATTACACACCAGCGTGCCCTCCGGTAGTATCGGAGCTCCGAAGACAGGGCCCGACTGGGATATTCCTTATGGAAAAAAAATAATAATAATAAACGACTTCTGGTTCTGACGTACTAATATCTGATATTTTTCGAAGTCTTTTGATACTTATTTCAATAACAGTTTCCAAATTTATCAAAGTCACTTTCGAGGGGCCAATATAACTGAAATAGGTCAATAACAAAATCAATTCTGACTCTTTCTTTCTCATTATTTTGTACAACGGCATTAAGTATTTTGGAATCATAGTGCAAGGTGCTTGCTTGGAATACACCAACTATCATTTTTCCAAACACGGCTCTTCTGTGTACCGAGATAAATAATAACATTGTGTCAGTCTCTTACATATACAGACGTTTTTTCTGATTGAACATGTGAAAGTATTTCTGAGAAAAAATATTGAAATAGCCTCGGATTTGTGCTTCATTACAAATGCACCCGTAATACATTGATATTTCCGAAGTAGCAACATGATAAATTGTACAAATCTCTACATCAAATGCTCCTGAAATAGTATGATAATTTTTTAATTTCCAAAAAAAAAGTATTGAACACACTTTTTTTAACTGAAAGACTGACAATATTTCAACTACCAGTCCAAACAGGATCCCAACTAACTGAAGTGAACTCTTGACAACAGTTTCACTAGAAACGACAAAAAATATTTTTAACAGTTTTAGAATAACTTCATCATCAATAATTTTCATTCTATGGAGTGTTCACTTCAGTAACCTTTGCGCAGTACCTACTATGTCCACCGAGTAATTTTTGTGAATCATTGCATATACCTGAATTCATAGTAAACTCACCTCTTTTGTTCCTCCTATAAACAAGTTTATTATGAAGTGATCCAAGCCGAACGTTAATTTCAGGAAAGTGTGTGAGTTACTTTGAGAATTTGTTTTATAAATCTCACTGACCACTTTTACTTTCGTGTTGATATCAACAACATCAGATTCAAGCTGACGGGATAGATCCAAAGAAGACATTTCGGGAATTTGGTGTTCAAATTCGTTCTGCTTGCCTTCTGCTAAATTTCCGCTGAGAATATCCATAATCACTTGATAGTCAGCTTTACTCATCGAAACCTAGAACAATTATACAAAAATTAAATGATCAATGAACATGTTGGTCTTACTTGAAAAGGTAATAATGGAGTGTTATTTTCCTAATCCATATATATTCCAGCATAACCGATCCAAAACAAATTTTGTTTTGATTTATGACCAGACATATATATTGCTTGCACAGGCGTGGCCTGTGTAAGTAGAGAACGGCGATTATTATTATTTGCCATGGCGATCTGGGGTGGCTTACTTATTTTTGGTGGCGTATTCGCTTGCAGTTTCAAGCGAAAACGCTGCAGTTTCAATGATGCGTTTTTTCTTTGACCCATTTTCCCAACCAACATCCCAAGCAGCAGTGTTGTTTTTTCTCTTAAATGATGTATTGATACACCCGGTATAGCATGTGACAAGCAGCCGCTATGTTTTTTTCTCTTGAATGGTGTGTTGGTATACCGCTGTCATATAGTTGATGGAGAAATCACTAGCTGCATACTTGCAATGGGTGGGAATTAATCAGATCGATGTCAAATAAACAAGTCTTATGACGAGAAAAACGCATCGTTTTTTTTAAAAAAAGATGTGCTTTTTTGAAAACGCAGCGTTTTGAAAAAACGAAACTTTGCGTTTTTATTTTGAAAACGCAGCGTTTTGAAAAAACGAAACCGTGCGCTTCTTTTGAAAATGCAGCATTTTGAAAGTCTGATGCAATTCCTTCCAGTTGATGGAAGTATTATTATTATTTTCTTGATCTCCCATAAAAGTTGTCTTTTTAAAGTACCCGCACGTTTCTGTACCTTCACTAATAACGAAGATAGCCTCATATGCCCTTTTGGCCTCAGAAAATGTTTAAAATGTTTCTTGACATCGAAACGAATCCACTGATGTCACAATCATCAAAATCGGACAACCGGAAGTGGTCATTCCCGGTGGAAACCGGAAGTGACCATTTTATTGCAAATTTAAACTCTCCTCGATGTTGGCAATCCGAATGCACTATTACTTTTTTTCTACTTCAATTTTTTCAAACCGGAAGTGCTTATTTTTTGATGAATCGTACAGATCCGAAATATCGTTGATGCGTATATTGGACACCCTAACGACAGATGGATCTGATGTATTTATTCTTGATGTCAAATGGCGGCCATGTGTTTTTTCTCTCTAAACGACTAACCATCCTCTTTTATTTCCTGTGATACTTTTTCGAAACACTCTCTAACAATGTATTTTGATAACACGCTCATACCTATGCGACGAACTAATATGTATGCTATAAACACCGCCATTTTTTCTTAAACAAACAGGCATCGCTTTTCTATTTATCATGAGACATATGATAAATGACAGAAACTGTCATCTTTTTTCCAGAAGCTATGATGTTTAAATTAAAACGCCCTGTTTATATTTTCATCCAATAAATTTGTGAGACGTCCCTGTACAACTATGATGAGCGTTGACCAATCAGAAGCAGCCATGTTTTTTTTCCCATCAAACAGTCCAAATGGGCAAGTAGTTGTTTCGAATCTCTATATCCCCAATGGAGCGTTTTTTTGTCTGACTCATGCAGCCATGTTTTTTTCTCTCTAATGATATATTGATACACCTGGTATACTAAATTTGACAAGCACCAACCCTGTTTTTTTTTTTCTCTTGAATGATATGTTGATACACCTGGTATACTAAATCTAACGAGCAGCCGCCATGTTTTTTTCTTTTATACCGTATATACTATTACTATGTTTTTTCTCTTAAATAATGTGTCTGTATACTAAATCTAACGAGCAGCCGCATTGTTTTTTCTCTTAGATGATTCGTTTTGAGACACCCTGTATACTGAATTTGACAAGCTGCCGCCATGTATTTTTTTCCTAAATGATACATTTTGAGACACCCTATAAACATAGCTTGTCGAAACGCTAGACCCCCACGTTAAACGTTAAACCACCATAACTTTTTCGGGAAGCAGTCACCATATTTTTTTCATTCATCATAATTATTATATCACTTACACACCCATTTCATCTACAGTCATTATTCTTTTTATAATTCAATCGCGCGCTAGATAGACTGACAACTTATCTTTTCAAACGGATCTACAGCGATGAACGCCAAGCAGCGACGCGTGACCTTCAATGCGTCAAAAATTGCCAGAGTCGATCTAAAATCTTCTTATGGCAATTAACATGTAAAAATGATCGAATTGATTTTTGAATCGGTACCCAGACGGCACCCAATATTCCTGGAATATGCCTACAACATCCTATTTTCCAAAAGATATTGCAATATTCCTGGAATATTCTATGAATATGTATTTGATCTTATACACATTGGGAATATTCTTGGAATATATTTTCACGCACATTCATGAGATATTCTCCTTGAATATTGCTGGTATATTCAAAAGGCATATCAAGCAATATCGTAATTTTTTGAATATTCTGGGAATATTCAAAAGGCATGTCAATTTGAAGGAACATTTTGTTAGAAAAATATGAAAAGTATCTCGAATATATATTTAATTGAAACTCTTTCAATCATCTACGCTCGACGCCGGAGACTGACAAATCAAATGCTGACTGGCACTGCGATTAGTTTATGGATATTTGACATTTGACATTGTCAGCAAATGTCAGCTGTAATTGTCATGTCATTTGCCAATCGTGAAAATTATTACAAATATTTAACATAACAAACATTTTAACGTTTTGAAGCAAATTGAATTGATTATACCTTGATTAAATGGTGAATTACTACTCTGTATTTGTGCGCAATGATATTTGTTTAGATTGTTTTTAGTGAAAGTGAAAGCCCTCGTATGGGTGGAAGTGTTGTAGTGCTGTTGAGAGTATTATTACATATTCCAGAAAAAGTCCCGCAGTTGAAATTACCAACGACTCCTGGTAAGATAATTCGGAATTTAACTCATTCTTCGAATCTCCTTATCAAAAGTTCCAAAATCTTTTCTGTTTTTAATTTTCATTCGTTATTTTAACAAATAATATATTTTTCCATGTAATAATTTGCAACTAGCCAGCTCATCGTCAGTTTGTAACAGTATCAGTGGACTAAGAAAGGGAGGGAACAGCAACTCGGATCTGTTGAACTCAAGAATCTTTTTTACCGCAGCAAAACAAAAATGTTTATCCTATAAAAGTAAGTAGATCTCTAAAAAGTATATTCATGCATATTTTACTTTCAACTTTCCTTTGTTTTTATAGATTTTACTGAAAGTATGAAACTTCTGAATATTTTAAAAGGAAAGGCCACACAAAATGCAGAAGTGATAACGGCTATAAGAAATTCTAAGAAAGGAAATAATATCCAAGATAATCCAAAATCACTAGATATCGATATCCCAGCTGAGTCTTACATAATGGAGTTGATATAGTTAGATGGAAAACTTAATGACAAAAACATCAGAGATTTTATAGTATTTTTAACTCCCTTCACAAATACTTGGATGAGTGCTTGGTGCAGTATAACTGAAAAGATGTAATAATTTTATTAATAGATGACAAAGCATCTTCATGTTGGTCGCATCAATGTATTGTGAGATGTATGCCTCAGTTAATTGACGATGATGTATTAAGGCACCTTTAGCTAGGTTGGAGGAAATGGAAGGAAAAAATTATCTAATCTAGACAGAGCTACTTTGATCAAAGGTAAAAATATACCACAGAGAATCTCAGATGTCGTCAATTTGAATTAAAATTTACCGTCACTTAATTTATACCATGTAGTTTAACATATTGAAAAACAACGTTTTTTCTCAATGTTGGCCAACTGTTCTCGAATATTAAATATTTTTTCGGTATTTCCATAATCTGCATTCCTATATGTATAAGAGATATTGTATATTATTATAAAAATTAGAGGCTTGGTCATTACTTCAATTTAATTAAATTTTAGACTAACCTTACCATAGTGTCTTTACAATATTTTAATGTGAAATATTATGTATTTACTCACATCATTTTCAAGTATTCCCTCTTTATAAAATATCGCTTCTATTCAATATATAAATGTTGCAAATATCAATATGCTTAATTATCAAAATAAATATAATTCATCAATTCTTTTCGATAATTTATTGATGGTATTTTTAGGGGTATGTAAGAAAATCCAACTCGCATAGCAATTTACTGAGAAGTCGAAGAAAAACATGCTATTTTCCTGCTCTAAGCTACTGAGAGATGGAATAGGACACTGTAAGTAAATTATTGTACAATGAGGCTTATTTTCTTCTAATAATTTTTTTAGGATCAAGAAAAACAAAGAAAGATCCTGAAGAACTGAAAAGTGCAATGAGACCGATTTGAGTAATATGTGTTAGTGAACTGAATTTCCAAAGGTCTTGATAATTGCCAAGAGAGTGTATCAGAATACATATGTATGTTGTTTTTGTAGTTTTTGCAATAAATAATTTTTTATGTATTTAATTTTTCATTCTTATTCAACATTGGACCTAATATTTAATATATCAAGGGTAGTTTATTCCATATATAAACTAGACACCCTGGATACGTTCTGCATTCATCTTTAAGAAGCATACAAAATATATTTCGGGCATGATTTTATGGTAAGAAAACATATATATAGCATGTGCCATGAATGTGTTTTAGGATATTCCTGGAATATGTTTGGAATATTCCTGGAATATGCGTATCACATGTTTTGGAGGATATGGAATATTCCTGGCATATGCCAATATGCCGGTGGAAGATGTATGGAATATTCCTGGCATATATTTCATGGTGACCTTGAATATCCATGGAATACGTATAGCACATGTTTTGGAGGATATGGCATATCCCTAGAATATGCCAATATTCCGGTGGAATATGCCTAGGATATTCATGCAACATGATTGTGCCGTCTTGGCAGGGGATAAAGCACCAAAAAGAACAACTACAGATCAAACAGCCACACCCAGAGCCCCAGTAACGTGTTACACATCCGACAGGAACCCCTGATTCCCTGACAATTCCCGAGAATATTACGGAAGGAATACACCGCCGCAGTTTCCCCAGCAATACCACAAGCAGCAACTTAGACAACAGCCTCTATTTTTCAACAACCAACGAAGACTTGGAACATCACAAAGACAGCAGGATTATGGAAGAGTTTACGATAGAACCAACGATCAACGCTACGAATCGATACTGGAACATACGAGAAATCTTCCAGAAACACAAACAGCAGATAACAGATGCGATAGAATCGGACACTACGCAGCATCTTGCCCAAATCAATCAACACGTAGGAGTAATAACCCAAACGGCAGAGGGTGGCTAAACTAGATCCCCGAGCCGTCCTTACAACGGATGGGGAATCAAGGCATCATTCTATAATGGCATTCGAAATTTCAATAGATGATCACCCAGCTCGGGCTATATACAGGCGCCGAGATTAATGTAATTATGAAATGTTTTCAAAGCATACTTCAGCAGAAAAAGATATATATTCACTCAAAACCGCAGGAGGACACAGCGTTAGAGTACTGGAAAAATCAACGTTTGGCTTGAAAATAGGGAACTTCCACACAACAACGGAGCAAAAATCGTCAAGAATTTACCATATCCACTCATCTTGGGAATGGAATGTTTGAACAAGCATACGGCAGTTATAAATCTGGAAAAGAATACAGTAACGCTGGACAATGAAACGGAAAAACACATTTGAAAATAGGAAGACCTAAAAAATGTTAACAGCAAAAACATAGCAATCATATCTTCTTACAGAAAAACGTCAAACAAATATTCGAGGGGTAATCCTGGATATCGAAAATTTTTTTTTACAATTCTCACAAGTTTTATAAATTATTATAACACCAGGAAACGACAAAAAATGAGGGAATTTAGCAGGATTCAACAGAATACAAAAGGTGCAGCACACAAAAACCGAAAGAAGATGTAATGCCAGAAGTGTAACAGCTATCAAACTATCTACACATAGATCAAGCATCAACGTACATTCATCATATGGGGAGTTCTTGGAAGCCGAAAATAATTTAGAAAACCGAATTACGAAAGCATTAATTTTTAAGTACACAGAATTATTTGAATTATTATTTTTTCTATAAGCATATCAAATCACATCAGATTTCTGTTAAATGAAATTTCGCGCTTCGAAAGCACCTCACTCGTAAATTCTACGCATGCGAATGGTCAGGAGACATTCCGGCAGTCAAGCTATGAGAAGCGACACGCTGACACGTTTTGAATGGTACTGTTCGATAGTGCGCGCTCGAAAGTCTTCACGCTACTAATGCAATCCGCTCCGTTTCGTAACCCACTTTTTGTTTAAAATTGTTTTAAAAAATTTCGTAGGTATTCACCCACTATTCATGTTCATTTCCGAACAGATATTCAGTACCGTATTCAGCCAAATTATTTTAGTTAACATATTAATTTATTTTCATCAATATGCCGCCAGATGATAATAAAATCAAGACTGCTAAAGCTCCTAGAGAAGTTGAAATATCTCGTCTAAATGAGCTAGGTGCAATTGACAGCAGGGCCGTAAAGGAAACTTCAGTGCGTTCAGAGTTCATACAACGTTTCAAACTGATTGAATCTATAAATTAAAATTTTTTTAAACAGCACAACACAATCGTAACATTACTTTCAGTCACGAACGAGGCTGAACTTCCTGCTCAAGACTCAATAAGACTTGGTTTTGAAAATACATATTTTTCCATTGGAACCATTTATTATGATTTATTCGAATCAAAAACAGGCAAACAGACCTACAATACTTTCAACTGAACGATATTCCAACGAAAGAATGCTCGCAACCTCTCACTGGAGTGAGATTGAAAATTGTCCCCGCCTCAACGCAGAGAATCCACAAATGCTTAGGAAAATATTAGATACCTTCAATGAAAATACTGCTGCTCTCACCAATATGAATTATCACATCAAGCATTGGGATTTTATTCTTATACAAATGCTTTTGAAAAAACTTGATTCAACTGTCATAACGCGATTTGAGCATGAACATAAGTCCAACTCTATGCCTACGTATAAAGAGATGACCGATTTTTTGAGAAAACAATGTTTGGCTTTCGAATCTATCGATAACAACTCTGCTTCTACGTCACGACAAAGATCGAAAAATATTTCCTTTACTCAAAACTCTTCAAATCGTAATAGTGCAATCTTTTATACGAAATCTAGAGATAGATGCAATTTTTGCAAAAATGATCATTTAATTTATATGTGTCCTACGTTTTTAGCAGAGACGCCAAGATCGTTACGATATCGTCAAGCAAAAAAACTATGTTCTAACTGCCTCAGTCAGTAGTATGACAACCTGTTTTCTGGGACACTTTCATGTCCCAGAACACAGGTTGCTCCACACGGTGTATCTCTCGATGGCCGCGTCCATCGAGTTCCTGCCGTTGGTGGAGGTTTGGTGCTGAAGAAGATGACGTGTTCGGCGAAGAGTTTCGGGGGGTGGGGGGGTTCAAAACGTTTCACCCTAAGTGGCGCGCGTCTTTTCTGCAAAAAAACATGGCGGCGATGCAGCGGAAGGCAAAAAACATGGCGGCGATGGCGGAAGTTATGAAAAAAAACGTCCCTGCAAAAAACATGGCAGCGATGGAGCGGAAGGCAAAAAATCATGGCAGCGATGGAGCGGAAAGCAAAAAAATATGGCGGCGATGGCGGAAGTTATGAAAAAAAACGTCCCTGCAAAAAACATGGCGGTGATGGAGCGGAAGGCAAAAAAACATGGCGGCGATGGCGGAAGTTATGAATAAAACGTACCCGCAAAAAACATGTCGGCGTTGGAGCGGAAGGCAAAAAACATGGCGGTGATGGCGGAAGTTATGAAAAAAAACGTCCCCGCAAAAAAACATGGCGGTGATGGAGTAGAAGGCGAAAAAACATGGCGGCGTGGCGGAAGTTATGAAAAAACCTTCCCTCACGTGATTTGCTGAGAGCAATTGGCTGGAAGAGAAAAAACGTCATGTGATTCGTTGAGAGCAATTGCCTGGAAGAGAAAAAAAAATGGCCGCCGCCTTAATTGACAAAACGAAAAAATTGAATATGAAAAATGTCTACTGTCATAGAACACACAACAGACAATTATGATGGTATTATTAACTCATTCTCTCTCGAATGTAATGCCAAGACTGATACGTCGCGCGCTGTAGTCGTAAACAGCGATAAGCCACATCTGGTGTTTACTCTCTCTCCAATGAAATTCTACGAAATACGATTTGGCCTTGGACTTGTTTACTGTCTCAGATGTTGTTTTTCCAGGAAAATGATGAGTCAGCAGAAATAAGAGAGTTCAGTTTGAAGCCAAATTGTTCGAATTGTTGAATATGTATCTCTGTCGAATTGATTGCAACAGCTTGTACAATGATTATAAAGATACAAAAAACATAAATCAATCGTAGGCGTCTGTAGGGCATCTTGACGTCGTCGTCGTTACTCGGGGCACTGCAGGCATCGTGCGAGGGGTCACCTCCTCCACCACCTAAGATGCTGCCGTTTGCAGCAAAAACCAGTCAGTTTCTTGGCAAGTTTCGTTGCGAAAGACTTTCCTCAGCGGGTGGTGGGGACATGTTTGTTGAGTCGTAAAAAGCAACGTTTGGTCGTCCTACCTCCACCACACCCATGCGATACGATTATTTAGCGAAATTACCGGGAATTTTTTGGCAGGTGCGAAATATCTAAAATCCAAGCCCAAGTGTTTGAGAGAATGCATGTTTCTCACGAGTATTTATTTCGACTGTCAGTTGTTTATATTAGCATATTCGAATAATTGATATATTGAAATCCGTCAGTTTTAGTGAGTACACCCTGTATAAATAGTCTCAAATCGCTTCATGAGAGCTCGGTAGGTAATAATCGAACTTTCAGACATTTCATTCATATAGGTACCACGGTATATATATATATATATATATATATACCGTGGTACATATATATATATATATATATATATATATATATATATATATATATATATATATATATATATATATAACCACGTCTAGAATTTGTTGAAATTCGACGTTTCAACAAATTCTAGACGCGGTTCAACCCGAACTTTTAGTTTTCAAATATCTGACCGCGGAAACCTATCTGAACATATATATATATATATATATATATATATATATATATATATATATATATATGAGAAAAAAAATATAAAGCTCTCAATCTCACAAACCATACTCACCGAATAACGTAAACAGTGGACAGCTTGCAAGATATATATATATATATATATATATATATACCTATCTGAACATATATATATATATATATATAGGTTTCCGCGGTCAGATATTTGAAAACTAAAAGTTCGGGTTGAACCGCGTCTAGAATTTGTTGAAATTCGACGTTTCGGCTCCGATTTTGGAGCCATTTTCAAGAACTGAAATAGAAAGAAAATAATGAAAGAATAATACGTAATTCTACGCTGAGGTCCAATCTGCCTACTCCTCAGGTATAATTACGTTAGGATTTTGTGACTTGACGTCGGGGTCTCAATCTGCCTACTCCCCATGTCTCGTCACTGGTTCTCTCTAAGGTCTCAATCTGCCTACTCCTTCGAGAGAACTTCTCTACCTGAGGAGTAGGCAGATTGAGACCTCAGCGTAGAATTACGTATTATCCTTTCATTAATTTTCTTTCTATTTCAGTTCTTGAAAATGGCTCCAAAATCGGAGCCGAAACGTCGAATTTCAACAAATTCTAGGCGCGGTTCAACCCGAACTTTTAGTTTTCATATATATATATATGTATATATATATATATATATATATATATATATATATATATATATATATATATATATATATATATATATATATGTGTATATATATATATACAGATATGACCGCCGTTGTCAGACCAGTACAATATGACAGACCACCTCAGACCCCCTAGAAATACTGATGATATCAACAATATTTTTAGTGTTCTATGTCTATTCCAACCTAACAAAACAAGGGCAACCGAGAGGGGTAAAGAAAAGCGAAAAAAAATTATTCGGTATTATACTTCAGACGTTCAGACACCCGTCACATTTCACCGCTTATTCAAGCCAATACATTTCCCGCCATTTTACCAACGGTTACAGACTCGGCAGTGTTGCCACGCTTTTTGCATGGATATATCCATAACATTGGGAACGTCATGTAGGTAAATCTTTGTCGAATTAGTATCAGCTTCGTACTCTTCCAACTTTTGAAAAGCGTTGTATTTCGATTTATTTTTTTTTTAGTTTACTTGAGTTTTCTTAACGTGTGAGTGATTGCGAGGATCTACAGGGAGATATTATAAACTTTTTTGTGATACGTTGCTGACGGATTTTGTAATACGGAATGGAATTTTTGTTTTATTCATGAAATTTTTGGTCACTTGTAATTTTGACACATCTGCACATGATATCGAGAAAAAAATTTCAATATTTTTTGTAATTCGCAACATTCCATTAAAGATTTAAACAAAAGATGGAAACCTATTATTATCATATCAAAATTAAAATAAAAAACTCTATTTGGTTTTTCTTTTCTTCAACAATACCAAAAAATAAAAAACTTAACGAACCTTGACTTTTCTATCTATTTTTCTCTCTTCTCATAGACTGCCGCACACGTTCTGAAATTCCGAAAGTGTTTTTTACGGTTTGGAAGGCACACATGAATCGTTCAGTAAGAACTTCGATGGAAGAACTGGTTCTGCGCCATAAACTAGGCCTATTACATGTCCCCATAAAAAAGTCCAGCGGGTTGAAATGTGGGGACCGTGGGGGCCAAGCAATTGGACCTGCTCTGCCAATCCGCCGTTTGGGAAACACTGTATTTGTATAATAGCGGACGGTGACTCGAAAATGAGGGACAGGCAATTCGTACTGTAAAAAGTTTAAATATGTGTCATCATTTAAAATTCGCGGTAAAATCTTTAGGTATCGCCCACTATTCCTGTCCATATAATTACGCTGAAGTGTTCTTGGTGTCAAAATTATCTGATGATGTGTGGATTTTCTAGTGACCAAATATTGACGTTGTGGCAATCTACTACTCCGTCGCGTGTAAATTGAGCGTAGTCGGTAAAAATTATACAGGATAACAATTCAGGAACCCTACTACATTTGCGTAGTATCCATTCAGAGAACTGCAAGCGTCGTATAAAATCTCCAGAAAGCAAACCTTGGACTCTCTGGATATGATATGAGTATAACATTTCCAGACAGTTTAAGGGGAAACATCCAAATCCCAATATGTCCAGTAGTCATACCAGGATTTTTTGATAACATTTAAAATCTCTTCATCTTTTACTGTGTTACATGTTTATGGCAGTCTGCCAGCATTGTGTCTTGGAGTCTGAAATTTGTCGTATTCCCGAACGTGATGATGGGAATTTATGAGAGTTCTATAGTTGGGAAGCCGGCGCCGATTAGGAAATTTTAGCGTGTACAACCTCTGAGCTTCAAGTCCGTTACCATTAGCCAGACAATAAGCAAAATGGATGTTAGCCACATTTTCAAATGAATATGCTTCATTTTCCATTTCAATGTTGAACAAATTGAATAAAATAAAGAAATACACTATCAGACACAAACCAACTTTCAAAAAATGTCAAATACTTCAAAATAATCTCAACATCAAAATGAAAATAGCAGTCAAAGCCCGCAAAATCTTTTTTTTATTGATTCGTTGAGAAATATCAATTAAATCCAACGTATCACAAAAAGTAATTTTAATTTTTTTCTCGATAATGGCCGTAGATGCGTAAAATGTACACGAAACAAAAAAAATGTATAAAGGAAACAAAGAATTAATTTCCTACAGTGACGCATCACGAAAACGCTTGACGCCTGAAAAGATATCTTCCTGTAGATTCTTACAATTACTTGGCATATTGGACGATGTAAGCCCTCAAACTTAATCTTTGTTTAAAATCTGATCCCAGTATCTTAAAAACTGAGAGCTATTGGAAAAAAAATAAAAAAACCTTGAAATTTCAACGCCCTGTTTGATTGTGGATACATGTTAACCGTAAAGTCTCATTTTGACCTTGAAAAAAACCGCTCTCTCAAAATCTCGTATGGAGTGCAGCCCTCAATCACAATGAAACTTTTAGATTCAGTCCAAAAAACAAAAAAAAAACATTCGTCTTTTCGGTAATTCTTTTTCCACCAGCTCGCTTGCTTTTCTGGAACACTTCGGAAAGGATTGCGATCTGTCTCTGGTTCAGATATTTTCATGGAGACGATGCTCTTCTGAACTAGCATTAATCGTTCCACCGCTGGCCGTCTCATAGACACTGACCCTTCTAATTCAGTATTCACATCCCTTTTTCGTCACTTTAGAGACATGCAAAACATTTCTTTCCCAGTGCTCGTTTTTCAAGCGGACGGCAAAGCTCTGAAACTCAGCCTCTGGAAATGTTGCCTGGGGCTTACAGCCTGCAGAAGTTTATGAAGAATACCAATTCCTATCTTCTTTCCCTTGGCTCTCACGATGTTCTCTGAACATTATAGCTGAAAATGAATACGCCACCAAAAATTGACGGGAGCGCCACGTCGAATAATAATGATAACCGTCCTCTACCTACACAGGTTATGCTTTTGGGTACATTCTACGACTGATAATGAGGGAGTATTATCAGTTAGAAATATGGAAAAAACTTTCAATAATAATATATACACCCAAATCGGACTTAGATTTTGTAGCTTTAACAAATATGAAAAATGTATTGCTCGGACTAGATGATGTGAATTTTTTGTTTGAATAACCGTTTGAAATTTGTTATTTAAAAAAATTCAAAAAGTTTGGTTATATACAGTTGTTCAATGATTTTTTGTCCAATGAGTTTTTGGCATCATTACAGTACTGACGAAAACCAATTGAAATCAATTTCTATAATAAATGCTTAACGATACATCAATTTTGTACCTTTTCATTACTCAGTAATTGAAAGTTAGTAGCATGATGAAGTTATTAGTGGAACAAAACACTTTTCTCCAAGTTACATTTTTTATTTAACAGAAGCTTCGTAGATATTGAATAAACGTGAAAAACTAATAAAACATTCGAATTCATGACGTATGTTGAATCTAAATACAAATAACTTTCTTAAATAATTTCTGAAATTGAAGAAAATAAGCTTATTTCAAGAGATTATTTTGAAAAAAAATGTTTTCGAGGGATTGCTCAAGTCACGTGACCCCGTCGGAGTATGCCATTTTACATCTTCTTCAATAAATGTACTGGAGCTTTATTCTATCACCAAACTGCTATCTCATAACCTCGACATGTGTTTCAGTCACCTAGTGAGCGTCTTCCGGTGGAAAATAATCAAACCAAAACACTTGTCAAGTAGTAAAAATGGCGGTTTCGTATCGGGATAAAACTCCAGTATTACTACACCAAAAGTTCCCAACATTGTAGTGCGAGTACATAATATTCTTCAGAGCAAAATTTCACGAAAAGGAGAAAGATTAAGTCGCCCAAAACAGATCCCTGGAGAACATCAATAGAAGTTGTAGATTCATTAGATTCTTCTATTCCAACTTGATTTTTGCATATACTCGAAAAGTATGTTGCAAAATCTTCATCCACTTCCTTTTAAATAATTTTCTGCGGGTCATCACCCTTTCTGACTATGTTATTATTCAAGTTATCAATAATCATTATCCATGTGATTTCATTAGAAGTGTAGTTTATTCTTTTGCTTGAGTGCTGGGATTTTTATTAACCAATGGGAATCTAGTAATCTTTGCTCATAAGTGATTGTATTACTGTGCCCGAAAACCTTCCTTTTACCATTTTATAATAAAAAAAAAATACAAATTTGAAAATCACTTGTTTGACACATATCAATATTTGAGTTTTGTTGGGTATCGAATGATCTTGGTGAAAAATTTCCATAGATTTTCAGAGTTTTACAGTATTTCATCAAGTATCTAATAACTTACTGGCATGAAAATTACTTTCTGTATCTGTTGATTGTTGCATAAAAGTAATAAACTTTTAACAATGTTTTCTCAAATACCAGTATTCATTCGAATCTATTAATTCCAAAATACATAAACTGAAAATTGTTCGAATCATATCCTTTCAATTCCAAAATAATTTAACTGAGCTATAATGAAACCATTTTTGATAATAGTTCATTGTTTGACTTGTATTAGTAGAAACATATTTCTGAATGAATTGGGCAAAATCTAACAATCTGCTGCTTCTACATATTGCCATCGAACTATGATAGATATCCCCAAAAAATATAAAATCACAATACTTCGACAGTAAGGTTCAAATTCGACGCTGAAACTCCCTTACTACTCTAACGGCGCGGTTGCCAAATCTTGGGTTTGTATTATCAAAATATCAAATATCAATATATATATTGATATATATATATATATATATATATATATATATATATATATATATATATATAGCACAGTTTCTATTCCATTTTCACACATATTCTGTAAAAAATTCATCATCATGCGGGTTCTGAACAAATCAATATTTTTCATTCAATAGGGTGATGTATCTAGTTTGTTTGCATTTCAGCCTGTTTTTGACACTCAATAGTATGACTCATGAGTTTTCCGTTGCTCATGAATTATTTTGAACATCCATCACAAAAATACACTTTATGCCTGTTTCTACTTATTTGTGTACTGAGCAGTCGGGATAAATAATTGATGAAGCATAGTGGTATCGAATTTTGGTATTATCAACTGTCTCTGGCGGTCCTCTATAACCCTTCAATTTTGAATGATATTCATTCTGAATTGAAAGTAAATGAACATGTCGGTTCAATCTCCGTTTGTTGAGTCGACTCGGAACAGTTACGAAAAATGCCTCTCTGTCCGCCTGCGGCTGAGTTAATTCCAAGGTGTACACATTGATCGATATGTTGTTCCAGGTGCTCAAATTTGGTAATTTGCTCCAATCATTGGAAATTAAATACCGTCCAAATTCAAGATTTGTGAGTAATGTGGAAATGATTTTGTCCTGTCAGTATGCTTTCCTGCTGGATGTAGAGCTGAAACAACTGCCCAAGCAAAGCACGCTTCATCCCTATTTTTTATATTAATGCTTGCTTTCTGGCTATGGACTTTGGAAGCTCAATGAAAGACGAACCGTTTTCAATGTTATATTCACTAATATATACTTCCAAACTAACAATTTTTTTAAGTGTGGAATCTCCTTCCTGTTCCAATGATTTCGAGAATTCATATCGAATATGGTCAATGACGTTCTCTTGGAACCACCCTTTCAAGTTTGTACCCCTGTCAATGATATTGTTTTTAGTACTGAAATATTCTGTATTATTATATTCCATATTCAAGCTATCTTTGACAAATTCAGCACAAAATTTATTATTAACCTCAATCATTGGATGTTTTTTTTCAGCAATTTCTTTATTCTACGTTTGGATAAGGTATAAGCGTCTTGAAAAAAATGTCCAATATTCTTATGTGTCAAATTCATTATTATTCCTGTACGCAGACCTGACGAAAATGCGGATTTCATATTTTCCCGCTTCACTCGTGATGATAACTTTGATGTTGCCCCTCCTCCAACCACTCCTGCATTTTTAATTGAATTTCTTACAATTTTCAAATTTCCCGCCAAAGTTAGAAGTCTGCGTAAAGCCCCTATTGACTGCTCTTCGTTAATTGATGATATAGCTTTATTTAGCATACGAGCAGTTATTTTACAATGTGTCAACCAAATATTGCTTTTTCTCTTTGAGATGTCCATTTTGAGAATTGACACCGCTTCTTCCAAATTTTTGATTATGTTTACGCATACAGTAGATAAAACATCATCGAATTTTAGTTTGCTTCTGATGAGTTTCATAGCTCTACACAAATTTTCAGGCATATTTTCACTCAAAGTATTGCTTGAATACCAATTGTTTCAAACTTTCGTTAATTTCCCTACATAGTTCAACCATGTCTGCGTAAATAGTAGTGATGTCTTCAGAACTCATATTTGTTCACTGAATGAAGAAACTGATGCAGAATGTGTGTGAAAAATGAAAATCGAAACTTACTCTTCCGATGGTAGACAGCTGGCTTGGATTCAGTAAGCTACTCTTCTATTGTTTCGATAGAAAGGTATAATATATGCTGCGGGCCTGGTATGCTCTGAGCTGGGTTTCAATTCAACTTCACCAAATTTCGTCTCCCGTTTCCAAGTATTGAATGTACAACGTCTGAGGTGGTAGATCTGTCACAGCACATTTTCAGCAAATAATAACTAATCCAGTCATATTTCAAGCTGTCGTATGAACACAACTGGGTATATTATTGCGACAGAAGCGTAGCGCCATCTAGTATGAATCTTTCTAACTGAAAATGTAATATCGATCAAGTTTGAAACCCGCCTGTAAATTCGAATGAGTATAATGTTGTTGAAGATGCGTAGCACCACCCACTGTGAACGTTTCGAAGTCCATGTCGCTACGAGACCATTTTTGCCTATTTGAATTAACATGGACTTCACTCAAAAATATTCCAAGTCATCTCGATACTGTGTTCGCTCGAAGTTATTTGGCTCTTCGACAGAGGACTCGTTTACGGACTCGATTACTTCCCTGAAATACTCCAAGTCCAGTACCGCATTATTTTTTATGCGGACCACGTCGCTACGAGACCATCGTTGCCTATTTGAATTAACATGGACTTCACTCAAATATATTCCAAGTCATCTCGATACTGTGTTTGCTCGAAGTTATTCTCTTTTTTTTTTCAAACGGAAATCTTGTTCACGAACTCGATTCTGAAATACTCCAAGTCCAGTACCGCATTATTTTTTATGCGGACCACGTCGCTATGAGACCATCGTTGCCCACTTGAATTAACATGGACTTCACTCAAAAATATTCCAAGTCATCTCGATACTGTGTTCGCTCGAAGTTATTTGGCTCTTCGACAGAGGACTCGTTTACGGACTCGATTACATCCCTGAAATACTCCAAGTCCTGTACCGCAATATTTTTTATGCGGACCACGTCGCTACGAGACCTTCAGTGCCCATTTGAATTAACATGGACTTTACTCAAAAATATTCCAAGTCATCTCGATACTGTGTTCGCTCGAAGTTATTCTCTTTTTTTTTCAGTCCAGTACCGCATTATTTTTTATGCGGACTTCGTCGCTACGAGACCATCGTTGCCTATGTGAATTAACATGGACTTCACTCAAATATATTCCAAGTCATCTCGATACTGTAATCGCTCGAAGTTATTCTCTTTTTTTTTCAAACGGAAATCTTGTTCACGAACTCGATTACTTCCCTGAAATACTCCAAGTCCAGTACCGCATTATTTTTTATGCGGACCACGTCGCTACGAGACCATCGTTGCCCATTTGAATTAACATGGACTTCACTCAAAAATATTCCAAGTCATCTCGATACTGTGTTCGCTCGAAGTTATTACTATCCATCAAGTTTGAAATCCGCCTGTAAATTCGAATGAGTATAATGTTGAAGATGCGTAGCACCACCCACTGTCAACGTTGCGAAGTCCATGTCGCTACGAGACCATTTTTGCCTATTTGAATTAATATGAACTTCACTCAAAAATATTCCAAGTCATCTCGATACTGTGTTCGCTCGAAATTATTTGGCTGTTCGACAGAGGACTCGTTCACGAACTCGATTCTGAAATACTCCAAGTCCAGTACCGCATTATTTTTTATGCGGACCACATCGCTACGAGACCATCGTTGCCTATTTGAATTAACATGGACTTCACTCAAATATATTCCAAGTCATCTCGATACTGTGTTCGCTCGAAGTTACTCTTTTTTTTTTTTCAAACGGAAATCTTGTTGACGAACTCAATTAAATTTAAAAAAACCATGAATTGTACTCAAAAATGTTTGGTGATTTCCCAAAGGTCTTTCCACGCCATCTCTCACTTATGTCTATTTCAACTATTCAGTATTCAACTTTGTATGAATTCGCAAAAGCAATCGACAAGTGGCAATTATTACTGTGATGTTAGTTTAGCTATTACCTAATAGGTGCTGCTGTATCATCCTCCAATCCAGGTATGACGTGATCAGACTGTAATTTCCAGAACATTCTGAGCTATTCGGTTTCAATCTCTATTCAAATGATGAATGCAAAGGGAGATAGACATAAAATTCAATGGTATAATGTGAGGTGATATACAGACCTAGAATCGAGTGCTTTGGTTTCAAAATCCGATTGGTTTTGTTTATTCAGGTGTTCGATTGCATCATCATATGATCGAGAATTCTTCGGATCGCAAATATGGTAATAAACAAATTTCTGTACCAAATTTATTCCCAAATACTCAAGAAATTCGCTACATATTTCAACTTCCGAATTTTGCAAACAAATTCTCGGAATACGAAATTCTCTTAAATATCATCGATAATGGCGTATTGAGGAAACAGCAATGACAAATATGTATGGACTCGAGCATTCAAAACGTCCTACCTGCTTGAAATCGTTGACCATGCGTAGATATGAATATCGAGATGGTAAATAAACTCAAATTATATGCGAATAAATACTTGAAGTTTGTTTGATTCTTTGGCAAAAATTCACATAGTATTTTGATAATATATATATAGATATATATATATATATATATATATATATATATATATATATATATATATATATATATATATATATATATATATATATTTTATTTATATTATTATATATATATTATATACATAAATGAATAGTAACTTGTGACATCTACAGTCACTAGTTTGAAACTTAATTCGACACGAGCCATGGAATCCAAAGGTAGATGTTTACCTACAACATTGACAGGCAGACAAATGTTTATTTGTTCTGTCCAACCCAAGACTCAATCAAGTTTCTGGTGCGTTATGAGGAACGCAAGCAGAATCTAAAGTGAATAGAGTATTTTCGTTTCAACTCCGAGAGCTCACGATCCGTGGACAGCGCTGTTTCGTTGTTACCAACTCATCAGCACGGCTTTATGAGGTCTCTATATATATATATAGTGAATAGAGTATTTTCGTTTCAACTGTAGATGTCACAAGTTACTATTCATTTATCAGCAAAACGAAAAAAAAGGGTTTCCATTTAAAATAAGAAAGTTGATGTTACTTCTGGTCAGACCGGAAGTTAACTTCGACATGTCAATATGCTCAAATTCTAGCTCTTATGTCATTATATCGACGCTCCAAATTTCACAAACCTACTTCATACAATAACTGAGATATTCCGTAGGCAATACTTCCGTAGCCACCCGGTATATATATATATATATATATATATATATATATATATATATATATATATATATATATATGTATATATATATATATATATGTATATATATATATATATATATATATGTATATATATATATATATATGTATATATATATATATATATATATATGTATATATATATATATATATATATATATATATATATATATATATATATATATATATATATATATATATATATTGTGGGGATGAAGAAGTATCTTATTTGAGGTAAAGATATGTTTCTTTTTGGAAACATCAGTGCCATCTATTGTTCTTTATGGATATCACTCTAATCGGTCAATCTATCAGTTTCATTAAAAAAATTTAAAAAAAATTGTGCAAGAAAGTGTCTCTTTTTTGAGGTGAAAAAGTACCACTTTTTTATTTAAAAAAGTGTAATTTTTATATGCAAATACTGTCACTTTTTTATGCAAAAGCTGTCACTTTTTTATGCAAAAACTGTAAAAATTTTAATGCAAAAAAGTTTAACTTTTTTATGCAAAGAAGTGCCTGTTTTTTCCCTAAAAAGTAACACTTTTATTGACATGATGGAAAAAGCTGAGTGAAAGCTGAGTGATTCACTCAGCCACTTAGCTTTCACTGAAAATGCTTTACTCAGCTTTTACCACCATGTCAATAAAGGTGTCACTTTTTTTTTCATTCAAAAATACATGTATTCTTATGGGAAAATGGCAATTTTTTTTATAAAAAAAATTACCGAAAATTGACATAGTGGAAAAAGCTGAGTGAATGCTGAGTGACTCAAAATTCACTGAAAATACTTCACTGAAATCCTTCCACCATGTCAATTTTGGGTGTTTTTTTTATCGAAAAAAGTGCCTCTTTTTTGCCTCAAAAGTGGCACTTTTTGCATCAAAAACGTGAAAATGCAGTTTTTGATGCAAAAAAGTATCGTTTTTGAGCCAAAAAAGTGCCTGATTTTTGCCCAAAAAAGTGACACTTTTATTGACATGGTGGAAAAAGCTGAGTGAAAGCTGAGTGATTCACTCAGCCACTCAGCTTTCACTGAAAATGCTTCACTCAGCTTTTACCACCATGTCAATAAAGGTGTCACTTTTTTTAATTCAAAAATACATGTATTCTTATGGGAAAATGGCAATTTTTTTGATAAAAAAAATGACCGAAAATTGACATGGTGGAACAAGCTGAGTGAATGCTGAGTGAAAGCTGAGTGAATGCTGAGTGAATGCTGAGTGACTCAAAATTCACTGCAAATCGAAAAAAGTGTCACTTTTTTGCATCAAAAAAAGAGCACGTTTTTGCACCAAAATTGGAAGAATGACTCAATAAAAAATGTGCTGCTTTTTTGCATAAAAATGAGCATGTTTTTTGAAGCAAAATATGATGAATAATTCAATAAAAAATCTGATACTTTTTTGCATAAAAATTGACATGTTTTTTTAAGCAAAAAAAAATGGGGAAGGGTATTTTCGAGTAACAAAATTAAAATCAAAAATATTCTAAGATATATATATTTTCATAAAAGTATTGATGGACGATCTACAAACTACGCATGTATCGCACGTGATGGCGCACTGTGAGCAGCACACCAAGTGTCTACATGGCATAAACAATACACTTAGTTCATTCTGTGAGTCTATGTTTATGGCATCTGTGGTCACTTTGCTGCTCATGTCACCTTTCACTTGTCGTTCTTCTGGAGCAACATCAGCGTACCAGGTACAGAGGATTGAACCCAGATAGCTAATTGGTGTTAGCGATAATTTTCCGATATAAATGCTCTGTTTCATAATTTTTATTCATTGTGAATTTGTATGCACAGTGCCGATGATAACCAAGAAGTTTGAAACAGCTGTCCACTGTTTAAGTTTTTCGGTGAGTATGATTTGTGAAATTGAGAGCATGATATATTTTTTTTTTCTCATATCTTACATGTCCTCCAGACGAGAACTCTAGTACTCTACTAGTCCCACAATTCTGTTTCAATTTCATGTTTTCGATAAACTTCGATGAATATTGTTTCGTACCTACAAATAATAGGCTGTATGGAAATATCGAATCGATATGCCTACATTAAAATCGGGTCAATGTTTGTTGTGACATTTGTACCAGGTACAGAGGATTGAGCCCAGATAGCTAATTGGTGTTAGCGATAATTTTCCGATATAAATGCTCTCAGTTTCATAATTTTTATTCATTGTGAATTTGTATGCACAGTGCCGATGATAACCAAGAAGTTTGAAACAGCTGTCCACTGTTTACGTTTTTCGGTGAGTATGATTTGTGAAATTGAGAGCATTATATATTTTTTTTTTCTCAAATCTTACATGTCCTCGAGACGAGAACTCTAGTACTCTACAAGTCCCATAATTCTGTTTTCAATTTCGTGTTTTCGATAAACTTCGATGAATATTGTTTCGTACTTACAAATGATAGGCTGTATGGAAATTTCGAATAGATATGCCTACATTAAAATCGGGTCAATGTTTGTTGTTGTGACATTTGTACCAGGTACAGAGGATTGAACCCAGATAGCTAATTGGTGTTAGCGATAATTTTCCGATATAAATGCTCTCAGTTTCATAATTTTTATCCATTGTGAATTTGTATGCACAGTGCCGATGATAACCAAGAAGTTTGAAACAGCTGTCCACTGTTTACGTTTTTCGGTGAGTATGATTTGTGAAATTGAGAGCATTATATATTTTTTTTTCTCAAATCTTACATGTCCTCGAGACGAGAACTCTAGTACTCTACAAGTCCCATAATTCTGTTTCAATTTCGTGTTTTCGATAAACTTCGATGAATATTGTTTCGTACCTACAAATGATAGGCTGTATGGAAATTTCGGATAGATATGCCTACATTAAAATCGGGTCAATGTTTGTTGTTGTGACATTTGTACCAGGTACAGAGGATTGAACCCAGATAGCTAATTGGTGTTAGCGATAATTTTCCGATATAAATGCTCTCAGTTTCATAATTTTTATTCATTGTGAATTTGTATGCACAGTGCCGATGATAACCAAGAAGTTTGAAACAGCTGTTCCACTGTTCACGTTTTTCGGTGAGTATGATTTGTGAAATTGAGAGCATTATATATTTTTTTTTTCTCAAATCTTACATGTCCTCGAGACGAGAACTCTAGTACTCTACTAGTCCCATAATTCTGTTTCAATTTCGTGTTTTCGATAAACTTCGATGAATATTGTTTCGTACCTACAAATGATAGGCTGTATGGAAATTTCGAATAGATATGCCTTCATTAAAATCGGGTCAATGTTTGTTGTTGTGACATTTGTACCAGGTACAGAGGATTGAACCCAGATAGCTAATTGGTGTTAGCGATAATTTTCCGATATAAATGCTCTCAGTTTCATAATTTTTATTCATTGTGAATTTGTATTGCACAGTGCCGATGATAACCAAGAAGTTTGAAACAGCTGTCCACTGTTTACGTTTTTCGGTGAGTATGATTTGTGAAATTGAGAATATATATATATATATATATATATATATATATATATATATATATATATATATATATATATATATATATATATATATATATATATATATATATATATATATATATATATATATATATATATATATATATATATATATATATATATATGAAAACTAAAAGTTCGGGTTGAACCGCGTCTAGAATTTGTTGAAATTCGACGTTTCGGCTCCGATTTTGGAGCCATTTTCAAGAACTGAAATAGAAAGAAAATTAATGAAAGGGTAAAACGTAATTCTACGCTGAGGTCTCAATCTGCCTACTCCTCAGGTATAATTACGTTAGGTTTTTGTGACTTGACGTCGGAGTCTCAATCTGCCTACTCCCCATGTCTCGTCACTGGTTCTCTCTAAGGTCTCAATCTGCCTACTCCTTCGAGAGAACTGAGGAATTGTGGGTTGAGGAACTGTATTTATAGTGGACGTGGCTGTAATGGCCGTGTGCAATGTATTGGCGCGAGGTGAACTATGGGCGGGAACTGAATTGGCGCTAGATGAGCTGTGTGCGGGAACTTGGTTGGCGCTAAGTGAGCTGTGTGCGGGAACTAGGTTGGTGGGAAATGAGTTTATGCGTGCAATGAGAGGCTTCCAGGTATTGGGAAGTCTACGTCCGTCGTCGCGAGTGTTGAGGCAATTGGGGCGCTTCTCTATCTCAAGGGCTTCTCGGATGATCCTGGTTTGCAGAGTTTTCTCGGTGGAAATTGTTTTTGTGTTTTGGAAGTCTATTTTGTGACCTGTGTCTTCTCGATGTTTATAAAGTGCGGAAGTGGAAGATGCCTGACGCACAGCAAGTTCGTGTTCGTAGACTCTGGAAGTTACTCGTCTATTAGTCTGGCCAATATAAGATCTCGGGCAGTCTGAACATTTTATTTCATATATACCTTGAGAATCATTTGGTATTGTGTCCTTGGGAGATCTGAGGAATTTGGATATTTGGTTGTTGGCCGTGAATATTGTTTTTATCTCGTGTTTTCTCAAGATATTACTGATTTTGTCTGTCACACCTTTGATGTATGGTAGGAAAGCTTTGTGTGGCTGAATACTCTCTAGTGGATCGTTCGTTTTTGGAGGACGGGTCAGTTGATGGCGGATAGACTTGTCGATTAGCGAATTGTTGTAACCATTTTGGAGTAAGGCTGATTTCAGTTTGTCCAGCTCTTGTGGTCTATTCTGGTTGTCGGTAAGCTGAATTGATCTGTATATCAGGGAGTTCAATACGGAGTTTGTTTGTGCTGGATGGTGATGAGAGTTTGCGTGTAGGTATCGGTTGGTGTGGGTCTGTTTCCTGTGTACTGTGTGGGTGAAAGAGTTGTTGGATTTCGTGATGAGAACGTCCAGGAAAGCTAGGGAGTTGTTCATTTCGGCCTCCATTGTGAATTTCATGTTGGGATGGATATCGTTTAGGTGATCTAAGAACGTGTTTAAGATTTCGTAACCATGAGGCCATATGACGAAAATGTCGTCAACGTATCTGAACCAGCAAGTAGGCTTGTGGTCAAATGCTTCTACAGCCCTAGTTTCGAAGTCTTCCATGAAAAGGTTTGCAAGGACTGGAGAAAGGGGGGAAACCCATGGGAGCACCTTTCACTTGTTTGTAGTAAGTTCCTTGGAAGAGGAAGTACGTGTTGTTCATACAGTGACTGATGAGGTCCAGGGTGCCTTTTGGAATTCTGTGTTTAGTTTTGAGGATTTCTAGCGTGTCCGTTAGGGGAATGTTTGTGAAGAGGGAGACAACATCGAAGCTCACTAGGATATCAGTGTTCTGGATTTTATAGGATTTGAGAAGGTCTAAGAAGTGGAATGAATTTTTCACGTAGGATGAAGCTTCTTCTGCTCGTGGCTGAAGAGTACTCGCCAGATACTTGGCCAGGTTCTGGGTTGGTGATCCAAAGGCACTGACAATAGGTCGGAGTGGGATATCAGGCTTGTGTATTTTTGGAAGTCCGTAGATACGAGGGGTGCGTGATGACTTCTCTCTAGGGATAGTGGCTTTCTTGGTTTCGGCTGGTAGTTTAGAATCATTGATCAGATTTTTGGTCTTCTTTTCGAGGTAGGTTGTCGGGTCTCGTTGGGTGATCTGATACTCGGATGAGTTTAACAGTGTGCTCATTTTGTCTACATAATCTGAGGTATTCAGAACTACCGTGGCGTTGCCTTTGTCTGCTGGGAGAATGATTATGTCAGGGTTGTTGTGGAGGTTTCTGAGGCAATGTTTTTCGGCAGGTGTTATGTTGGATGGAGGGAGTTTTGCTCTCCTAAGTGTGGTGGCAATATCTTGTCTGGTTTCTTCAGCTGTGTTTTCTGGTAGATGGGTTATAGCGCATTCTATTTGTGTAATGATGGTTTCTGTTGGGATTCTGTTTGGTGTGATGGAATAATTGAATCCTCTTGATAGTAGTGCAAGATATATATATATATATATATATATATATATATATATATATATATATATATATATATATATATATATATATATATATATATATATATATATATATATATATATATATATATATATAATGGTTATAATGGTTTTAGTTTCATTCATACAGAGTGTCTCAAAAAAGCACGGTGACTTAGAAGTTAATTTTTTTAAATGGGACACCCTGTATTTCATTGCATTATTACATTCTACGTTGAAATCTGAACAAGTTTGATAAATGGTTTTCTATCAAAAAAGTTGATAGTTTTGGACTTATGAACACTTGTAAATAATTATTTAGACTACTTTTGCACCAGTTCACGAATAAATTAATGAGGTAGGCTATGCACGCTAGGCGCGTTTATTTTATCCATGACAACGAAAAAAAACTCTTATCTGTTTTTGCCAAATGTCATTGACATTTTTTAGGTTTTCAAAACTTTGTTTCAGACGGTTTTCAATTTTTCTTGTTGATTAATATGGCTCGTTCAGTAGCAGGCAAAGTTGAAGCCGTTATCATATTTGGTGAAGCTAACCGAAATTACCACGCTGCTATTCGCATTTTCAATGAACGGTTTCCAGAACGTCCGATGTGTCGAAAATATCTGCAGAAATTGGTGGCAAAATTTAACCAAACTGGCACCGTGAAAGATGCTCCGAGATCTGGGAGGCCGAAAATAATTACGGAAGATGTTGAAATTCAAGTACTAGCCGAAATGGTAAATAACCCACAACAATCAACTGAGCAAGTAGCTGAGACATGTGATGTTTCTAAAACATCAGTAAAGAGGGTTTTAAAACAAAATGAATTCCATCCTTACAAAATAAAAATTTTGCACCAATTGGTTGAAGATGATCCAGACCGGCGACTTGAATTTTGCGAGACCATGGCAGAAAAAATTGTTGCAAATCGACTTTATTTGCAACTCATCTGCTTTAGTGATGAATGCACTTTTTACCTAAATGGAAATGTGAATACCCAGAATTGTAGATATTGGAGTGATGAGAATCCCCACGAATTCCGCGAGGGGCATACTCAATTTCCCCAGAAAATTAATGTTTGGGCTGGTATTTTAGGTAACCACATTGTAGGTCCCATATTCTTGGAAGAAAATTTAAATGGTCCCAGATACCTCCAAATGCTGCAAGACACAATAAGTCCCAGTATCGATGAGATCGTTGCGCAAAACGTACATGAATTTTACTTGGATGTAACATTTCAGCAAGATGGAGCGCCACCACACTATTTTCGGGAGATGAGAAATTACTTAGATGAAAGGTATCCAGGTAGGTGGATTGGACGTCGAGGTACAACAGAGTGGCCAGCTCGCTCACCGGACCTCTCACCGCTTGATTTCTTTCTCTGGGGCTATGTGAAATCCGTAGTTTTTAAGACAGTTTGTGGGTCGTTAGATGAACTGCGCCGTCGAATTATTGAAGTGTGTTCAGAAATAACACCTCAAACCTTGATTAATGTTAGGGAAGAGTTTACAACCCGACTATTTATGTGTCAAGAAATGCATGGTGGACATGTCGAACATCTTTTGAAATAGATAAAAACTCACCGTTTTTAGTTATAAATTAAAATATCTCTTCAGTTTTTAATGATTCTTGATCTGTATTTATGGACTACCTTATTTGTTAATAAAATGTTTCAACTTCATTTGTACTAGTTTTTCGTGAGATTCAACAACTCTAACAATTGTAAAATGGTACGACGAGGTAAGTTACACATGGTGCCATCAGCAGTTTGCAACATTGGATAGCTTTCAAAAAGTTAGGATAGGAAAGTGGAATACATTGTGATCTATTTGTTACGATTTTCTCATTGAACTGGCGCAAAAGTAGTCGAAATAATTATTTACAATTGTTCATAAGTCCAAAACTATCAACTTTTTTGATAGAAAACCATCTATCAAACTTGTTCAGAAGTCAACGTAGAATGTAATAATGCAATGAAATACAGGGTGTCCCATTTAAAAAAATTAACTTCTGAGTCACCGTGCTTTTTTGAGACACTCTGTATGAATGAAACTTAAACCATTGAAGAGATCGAATGAAACCCTACAACTTATGTATTTAACATTTTTCTGTAATATGGAATTGAAGAAGTTACGGGGGGGGGCGACGGACTTTTGGTCCTCACTGTATATATATATATAGATGTCCCGCCTGGAGCACAGTTTCTATTCCATTTTCACACATATTCTGTAAAAAATTCATCATCATGCGGGTTCTGAACAAATCAATATTTTTCATTCAATAGTTTGTTTGTATTTCAGCCTGTTTTTGACACTCAATAGTATGACTCATGAGTTTTCCGTTGCTCGTGAAGTATTTTGAACATCCATCACAAAAATATACTTTATGCCTGTTTCTACTTATTTGTGTACTGAGCAGTCGGGATAAATATTTGATGAAGCAGTAGTGGTATCGAATTTTGGTATCATCAAGTGTCTCTGGCGGTCCTCTATAACCCTTCAATTTTGAATGATATTCATTCTGAATTAAAAGTAAATTAACATGTCGGTTCAATCTCCGTTTGGTGAGTCGACTCGGAACAGTTACGAAAAATGCCTCTCTGTCCGCCTGCGGCTAAGTTAATTCCAAGGTGTGCACATCGATCGATATTGAATACCGTCCAAATTCAGGATTTGTGAGTAATGTGGATATGATTTTGTCCTGTCAGTATGCTTTCGTTGCTTTCGTGCTGAATATCCAGAGCTGAAACAACTGCCCAAGCAAAGCACGCTTCATCATTATTTTTTATATTAATGCACGCTTGCTTTCTGGCTATGGACTTTGGAAACTCGATGAAAGATGAACTGTTTTCAATTTTATATTCACTAATATATACTTCCAAATTAACAATTTTTTTAAGTGTGGAATCTCTTTCCTGTTTCAATGATTTCGACAATTTATATCGAATATGGTCAATGACGTTCTCTTGGAACCACCCTTTCAAGTTTGTACCCCTGTCAATGATATTGTTTTTAGTACTGAAATATTCTATATTATTATATTCCATATTCAAGCTATCTTTGACAAATTCAGCACAAAATTTATTATTAACCTCAATCATTGGATGTTTTTTTTTTTCAACAATTTCTTTATTCTACCTTTGGATAAGGTATAAGCGTCTTGAAAAATATGTCCAATATCCTTATGTGTCAAATTCATTATTATTCCTGTACGCAGACCTGACGAAAATGCGGATTTCATATTTTCCCGCGTCACTCGTGATGATAACTTTGATGTTGCCCCTCCTCCAACCACTCCTGCATTTTTAATTGAATTTCTTACAATTTTCAAATTTCCCGCCAAAGTTTGAAGTCTGCGTAAAGCCCCTATTGACTGCTCTTCGTTGATTGATGATATAGCTTTATTTAGCGTACGAGCAGTTATTTTACAATGTGTCAACCAAATATTGCTTTTTCTCTTTGAGATGTCCATTTTGAGAATTGACACCGCTTCTTCCAAATTTTTTATTATGTTTACGCATACAGTAGATAAAACATCATCGAATTTTAGTTTGCTTCTGATGAGTTTCATAGCTCTACACAAATTTTCAGGCATATTTTCACTCAAAGTATTGCTTGAATTCCAATTGTTTCAAACTTTCGTTAATTTCCCTACATAGTTCAACCATGTCTGCGTAAATAGTAGTGATGTCTTCAGAACTCATATTTGTTCACTGAATGAAGAAACTGATACAGAATGTGTGTGAAAAATGAAAATCGAAACTTACTCTTCCGATGGTAGACAGCTGGCTTGGATTCAGTAGGCTACTCTTCTATTGTTTCGATAGAAAGGTATAATATGCTGCGGGACTGGTATGCTCTGAACTGGGTTTCAATTCAACTTCACCAAATTTCGTCTCTCGTTTCCAAGTATTGAATGTACAACGTCTGAGGTAGATCATCTGTCACAGCTCATTTTCAGCAAATAATAACTAATCCAGTCATATTTCAAGCTGTCGTATGAACACAACTGAGTATATTATTGCGACAGAAGCGTAGCGCCATCTAGTATGAATCTTTCTAACTGAAAATGTACTATCCATCAAGTTTGAAATCCGCCTGTAAATTCGAATGAGTATAATGTTGAAGATGCGTAGCACCACCCACTGTCAACGTTGCGAAGTCCATGTCGCTACGAGACCATTTTTGCCTATTTGAATTAATATGAACTTCACTCAAAAATATTCCAAGTCATCTCGATACTGTGTTCGCTCGAAATTATTTGGCTGTTCGACAGAGGACTCGTTCACGAACTCGATTCTGAAATACTCCAAGTCCAGTACCGCATTATTTTTTATGCGGACCACGTCGCTACGAGACCATCGTTGCCTATTTGAATTAACATGGACTTCACTCAAATATATTCCAAGTCATCTCGATACTGTGTTCGCTCGAAGTTACTCTTTTTTTTTTTCAAACGGAAATCTTGTTGACGAACTCAATTAAATTTAAAAAAACCATGAATTGTACTCAAAAATGTTTGGTGATTTCCCAAAGGTCTTTCCACGCCATCTCTCACTTATGTCTATTTCAACTATTCAGTATTCAACTTTGTATGAATTCGCAAAGGCAATCGACAAGTGGCAATTATTACCGTGATGTTAGTTTAGCTTTTACCTAATAGGTGCTGCTGTATCATCCTCCAATCCAGGTATGACGTGATCAGACTGTGATTTCCAGAACATTCTGAGCTATTCGGTTTCAATCTCTATTCAAATGATGAATGCAAAGGGAGATAGACATAAAATTCAATGGTATAAAGTGAGGTCATATACAGACCTAGAATCGAGTGCTTTGGTTTCTAAATCCGATTAGTTTTGTTTATTCAGGTGTTCGATTGCATCATCATATGATCGAGAATTCTTTGGATCGCAAATATGGTAATAAACAAATTTCTGTACCAAATTTATTCACAAACACTCAAGAAATTCGCTACATATTTCAACTTCCGAATTTTGCAAACAAATTCTCGGAATACGAAATTCTCTTAAATATCATCGATAATGGCGTATTGAGGAAACAGCAATGACAAATATGTATGGACTCGAGCATTCAAAACGTCCTACCTGCTTGAAATCGTTGACCATGCATAGATATGAATATCGAGATGGTAAATAAACTCAAATTATATGCGAATAAATACTTGAAGTTTGTTTGATTCTTTGGCAAAAATTCACATAGTATTTTGATAATAAAATATATATATATACCGTGGTACCTATATGAATGAAATGTCTGAAAGTTCGATTATTACCTACCGAGCTCTCATGAAGCGATTTGAGACTATTTATACAGGGTGTACTCACTAAAACTGACGGAGAGAATACAGAGTCTCACAAAAAGAGCGAGACATAATTGGTGAGCAAATAAAGGAAATGAATGAGCACATAAATTTTTTGTCTCCAGAACAGTTTGGATTTCGGCAAAATATTTCCACCGAACAAGCAATTTGTCACCTTACTTCTCATATATATAACTCATTGGATAGTAACACACCAAATCTCGGTATATTTCTTGACTTAAAGAAAGCTTTCGACTCTGTAAGTCATGAATTACTACTTAAAAAACTGGACCTTATTGGTTTCCGTAGAATAGCTTATAAATTAATGAATAGTTATATTTGTAATAGAACACAATATGTAAAAATTCACAAAACTGTTAGTGATCCCATGGTTTTTTGTTATGGAGTACCTCAAGGCAGTGTTTTTGGTCCATTACTATTCAATATCTTTCTCAATGACCTTTTCAAATTGAAGTGTAATGGAAAAATTCATGCATTTGCAGATGATAGAGTTATTTTTTATAATGCTTCTTCATGGACTGCATTGAAACAAACTGCCCAAGAAGATTTAAGGAAAATAAATAGCTGGTTTGACATTATTTTTATTAACTATAAATTTTGATAAAACGTTTTATCTTCAATTCACTTGCTTTGAGAATTCTTTACCAAATTTTGGCCCACTTGAAATTGACAGTTACTTCAAAATTCATGAAACTGAATCTATAAAATATCTAGGAGTCAAATTTGACAGACATTTGAGATGGGATCATCAAATTTTCTTCCTTGTTAAAAAATTGAGATGTATTCTATCCAAATTCAAGTTTTTGAAACAATTTCTTACGCTGAAACATCTTGAGATGTTATATTTTTCACTAATACAGTCTCAGTTCTTGGATGGCGTGGAGTAAAACAAAATTTAGTGTATCATTTGGAAGTGATACAAAGGCAAATTTTAAAAATAATAAATAATCGAAATGTTGTTTCCTTCTGATATTCTGTATAAAAAAAGTAGAAAATTAGATATTGTTCAATTGTTTATATATAGAATGTTGATTCATATTTTCAAAAACAAAAATTGTATTAAATTCAGTAATCATTCTTATAAGACAAGACATAAAAATAATAAAATCAATAAAAATAAATCTACTAGAAATTATACAAATATTATTAGAAAAGTTTTTGATATAATTTCACAAGAAATAAAAAAATCAAAATCTTTTTATTCGTATAAAATCAAAGTGAAAGATTGGAAATTAAAAAAAGATCATCATTTTTTTCAAGGCATAATTAATGTATGAATTTCCTCATTTATTCCATTAATTCTATTTTAAAAAATTGTTCATTTTAATATTTTTATATTCATGTACTTGTGAATATATTCATGTATTCATTTGAATTTTTCACCTCACTACAAGTTATACTTCGTGAGGGAATGTGTTTATTCATACCACTATATATTTTATTATAAAAATTATTGTAATTTATTATGAATAAACTTTATTATTATTATTATATGGGCCAGCCCAGAGGTCCTTGTGAAGAAAAAAAGATGGACAAATACGATTCTGCGTCGATTACAGAAAAGTGAATGCCTTAACAAAAAATATACATACCCATTGCCACAAATAGAAAACATATTAACTTATCTCGGAGGAGCATTTCACTACGCTGGATATGTTTTCAGGGTTTTGGCTCCCGAATTACGCCCTATTACAACATTAATAGCACAAGGGCAAGGATCATACATGTTTAACGTTATGCCCGTTGGACTTACCTGCGCAGGTTTCACTTTCCAGGAATTAGCACATAAGTATTGGTTTATTTGGATGACGTGATAGTTTTCTCAAAAACAATGGACGAACAATTAGAAAAACTGGAAAAAGTTTTTCAGAGACTCTGAAGCCCAGTAAGTGCGTTTATTTGCAGAGTCAAGTGAACTTACTAGGGTACGTTATGAGCGACAAGGGACTATCACCAGACGAAAGTAAACTAGCAGCGATAAAAAAACTTCCCCAAACCGGAAAAAGTCAAAAACGTACAGAGCTTACTAGGTGTGTATATAATTATTGCAGGAAATTTATCAGAGATTTCGCCACCATTGCAAGACCTCTGCATAATCTAACTAAAAAGGATACAGAGTTCAAGTGGGGTCCACTACAAGAAAATGCATTCGAAGAACTGAAAAGTAAATTATTGACTGCATCTCTTTACGTCACTACAACCCAAACAAGAATTGCATCCTGCACACAGAGGGGTGTAAAGAAGCAATCGGAGCGATACTTCTTCAAGAAGATGACAATAATACACACCTCATCCCGTGGCCTATATTAGTCGCAGTCTATCGAAAGCAGAAAAAAACTACCAGGAAGATATTTTATGGATATCCATAAAGATATCCAAAACAATCATAAATTCATATAAATATAACAAAATCAGTTTTCAACCTATATTTTTTTACCTTCCATTTTCGGATGAAAATTTCTTCTTTCAACATTACTATATGTATAGATCGTATCATTGTTTTTTCTTGGACTTGAGATGGACATCCATGAGATATTTATCGATGGTCGATGGATTCGATACGGATATCTTCCAGATAATATTCTACAGATGAACATGAAATATCCGAGGCAAGAATATACATATCAAGCTGAATTTCAAATATCGATGTTTTCTTTTCTCTTTTCATCGAACATAAATTAGATCTTTTTAAAAATAGGTAATCGGTTTCTTCAGAAAATTTTCTACGAATTGCGGTGAAGTCTAATCAAATATTAATGAATGTGTTTGTAGAGCTGCATTTTTAATATCGATGTTTTTTTTCTCTCTAACCAATCACAAACTAATTGTATTTTTTTCCTGGACTGTTTTTTGTCTGGACTTTATATGAACTTCCCTTAAGATGTTCATTCATGAATTCAAAATGGATATCCATTAGAAGATATTCTACAGATTCTAAGCAAATATAAAATGAATACGAGTACAATATCAATTTCCAATATCAATACATTCAAACAGTTTTCCTTATTCGTCAATGATAATGTTATTGATATCCCTAAAACATAATATGATATTAACTTTTGTATATTTGTGAACAATGTCTTATGGACATCCTTGTGGATATCTTGTAGATGTCCCTGAACAACATCTAATGGATATCAGCTGTGAACAATATCTCATGGATATACTTGAATACCTCAGTGAATAGTTCTTTTGTGTGGGTCTTTTTTTAAATAAAGTTCATTGCTATCCTCTGTTGATTTTCTTGATGATTTGAGGATGGGGTAGGCAGGATGTGTGGATAGACGTAACACATCTCAGATGACATAGAGATAGACGTAATTTGCAGCTGATATTAGGTGTAAGTGTAATTTTGATATTTTAAATCCAAAAGGAACAGAACTGTGATCTGGGAGAAACTTTCTTTTCGTAGAATTTGGTCTGTAGTTTTTAGAAATATTTTTGGTTATTACATCATGCTCCTGTGTTTGCCGGATTTGTTGCGACAGTATACTTATAGGTTCTGAAGGACGTAAAACAATTTCTTTAATTTTTTCAAAATTTATAGTCTCCAGTGTCTGGAGGGTCAGGGAAATACCCTTAATTTTGCAAACCACTTCTTCATTCTGATGTTTTTCATTCCAAAATTTATAAGCGTAATTTTTTGGACCTCCTGATACGAACTCCGTTATATATGAACCAGAGCCTAATTCATCTGTCATATCACCGATAAATTCTCCAGTGGGAATATTGTAATCTTCAGGTCTGGATATACAAATCACAGAATCCGTATCGTAATACAAAACTCTTTCATTGAGTTTTTCGAGGTAGCTGTAAAGTTTCAGTCGAGCAAGAGCTGTGACATAGGAAGCCAATACAACATTTACAGTCGGTAGAGGGGCGAAACAATCGTCTTTATACTCCCAATTAACGATAAGAGTTTCTTCGTTCACAGGAAGTATGGTGTTGACGAAAATTGAAGGATCGGAAAGCATAGCAAAGAATTCATGGGGTTGATTGATGATAGCTGTTTTTGACTGGTTTTCACGTTGACCAAATTTACCCCAGAACGAATTGAGCATAAGTTCAGCTAGGGATCTCAAACCTGGGTTACTGCAGATTTTAGAAAGCTCTAGTTGTATATCTTCTCGTTGTAGAAAATTTTCAATATATTGATCTTTTTCTTTCTGTGTCCGACAATGCGAAGGCCAATCTGATGCCTCTTGCTTGATCTTAAGGAACATATTCATCATGCTCGTGAATAGGCCCGAGTGCCATCTGTCAAACTGAATGGAGTCATAGCTCCAAATTTCAAAAATTTCCAAGAGTTCATAACCCACATCCACAGCTTTCACAATCTCCTCTACCATCCATGTCCCTGTAAGAGCACGTTCGTCATCTGAGTGATGACAGTTTCCTGTGTTGAATGTTTCACCACAGAAACGGCATAATACAAACATCAATTTATCATTAATTTTCTGTGGAAGAACTGGATGGAATAGAGATGTAGGGGACAGAACTTTACATTTAATCACTCCTGTAATCGAAGAAAGATCCAACGATGAACACTCGGAACCAACAAAAACTTTAGGATAACCAAGGGGAAACTTTCCATATTTACATACCCAGGGGTAGAGGGAGCAAATGTCAGTATACTTGATTGTTTCTCCTTCCTTGATTTTGTAATATCCAAACACATTTCCTGTACGACCACCATAGAAAGTATCACGAGGTTGAAGAGGGAGTTGAGTCAAAAAGGTGTGTGATTCGGTATAGTTCTTCAGTTCGCTATTTGTAGATAGTTTTTTCCGAAATTCGCACTCCCACATTTCGATTACGTCAAATCCCAGTGACCTTAGTCTTTCGAGTTTAGCTTGAGTAGCCTCATAACGGTTATTCAGAGTCTCAGAAGGATTATCTTTGATAGGTGTATCTCTCTGAAATATTAAACACTTACAACCGTGGAAATAACAACCCTGAAACTCGAAGATTTGGTTCGTTTCTTGACAGAAACCATCGACTTTAACGCCACCAACTAAAGCCTCGGACCCTTTGGCAGCATGACTTTATTACATGAAGATGCGATAGTGCTGGCCTCCATGAAGGGGCAAACATTTGTCTCTTCGAGCATCATACAACGAAATCTGAGACAGGCCTGTGTTAAAATATCAATATCGGAAATACAGTAAGCAATTATTTCTTTCTGGAAATCGAACACATAGTTTTCTGCAAGTCTAGCATTATACCACTTATTTTCTGAATCTTTATCGTTTTTGAGATTACATGGCGAATAATATTGAATTGGGGGCATTGGTCCAACATATATTTGATTTTCATGCTTATTGAAAAGATGAAGGAAGTAACCTTTTTTCATTTCGGAAATTCCGAAGGCCAGAGAGAGCCATTGGGAAATAGTTGAGTGAATCCAAAAATTTTACGTTACCAACAGACATTGAAATCAATTTGGTACCTCTCATAATGAGTTCCGGTTTCAAATCAGTTTTTTTTTAAATATAATTGAGAACAAACTGATGATCGAAGCCGCCGCCATTGTGGGCAATAACTACAACATTTTTGAACATTTTACGTATAGTTAAAACATGATGAACGAATGGAGAAATTGGATCGTTACATTTGAGAATTTGTAAACGAAGGCCACATTTCTTACAAATTTGAGTGTCTGAGGATATACAAATATCACAACACTGTCGAAAAACACAAAGATTTGGTTCGTGTAGAAGAGAACCGTCCTCTCTAACCTTTTCCTGCATTGTTTCGAGGTCGTAGAACACATAAAGGTAATTTTTAGTTGGAGGTTTGCGTGTGTCCGGTTGAATGTAACATAAATGACCAGAAGGCTGATGTTCATTGCAAATGCCACAAAATATTTCTCCACAAGTGTGTCTTCGATCTACCTTGATTATTTTGAAACATTCCTCACAACGGCGCATCTGAGTACAGATACCATGTTGTAGGTGTTTTTTAAAACAGGCTTGTCCACGGAATGTTCTATTGTAAGACTGGCATTTCACGGATAACTCATCATTAGAGCAAGAAGGAGATTGTCTACATGCAGGGCATGCTTTTCCACAATGATGCTTTTGTTTATTATCATATGGGACACTACATTCTGCACAAAAATAAATGCAACAAAATGCTGCAGTGAGAGATGTTATGACATTGTAATGCCCCTTACTGAAGAGAAGATTCAAATGGGGTCCATTATCATCACCCTTGAAAATAAGGTCACGTCCCTTGCTTCCGTATGCATAGACCACGATTTTATAATTCAAGAGTTAATTTTGAAACAGCTGAAGTTCAGCTATACCAAACCCCTCCGAGGGAACGGATACGCCGGCAGTATTCGTCAATTCATGAGCTCTTATACTTTGAAGTTTTCCTATATCACGTTGTACCTTCACAACTTCTGGGTCTTTATCGGCGTAGGCTTTGGCAACTACCAGAGCACGCGGTAGACACATATTATCCTTGTTATCAATAACTACTATGCCTCTCCGTTTGCTGCAGTCTTCGGTGAATGTATTGTACGAACGGCATTTTTACCGAGGTAACACCCAAATAGAAATTTTCAGTATTCAGGCCTGTTGAATTGGTTTGATAAATAGATGAAATTTTATCAAAAATATCATCGCTGGTTACTTCAGACGCCAGTCTGAAGCTCCTCCAACCCTTCCTCGCGAAAATTCGTTGGAACAAAAGTTGAAACCGACGTAATCAGTTGATCTCAGACCACTCGTACCTTTCCATACTATCTGAGTTATGGCGTCTCTCACCCAACTCACAGGTTCTGCACCTTTGGGTATTGGTGCGATTCTGAATTCCAAAGTTCTACCTTGAAGTCCAAAACGGCGAATCATTTTGGTTGAGTCTTTTATTATTAAAAACTTTTCCATTTAAAAAAAATATTTAAATTAAAATTCCAAAATTTTCACTAGAAAACACAAAATCTACGGTCAAAATCAAAAACCTATCAGGAGCTGTTAAAACACGTCTGAACACTTCACGAATTGGCTAGATAATGACGTGTAGCGCGCAGTCGTTACATAGTAGTTTCTCCTATAACTTGAACTTTAAAAAAAGGGGAGGGGGTGACCTAATAAAATCCACGAAAACAGCTGTCTTGATAGAGTGTAACTTCGTTGAAATAGAAATTTTACTATTGCAAATATTATTTTTATGAGTTCGGCTGTTCATACATTTTATGAATAATTAACAGATTTGCAGACGCACACCAAATTTATAATAACTCAAGGTCTAGGTAAATTCTAGAGCTAGTGAACCATGCAATAGGCAAATGAATGTCGCCAATACTGTCTCCAACAGTTGAAATGTAAAGAATATGATGAATATTTATGCTCAGCGTCCTGCTTGTTTGAGTTGCTTTTTTTCCCTCATTGGTACTGGCATGAGTATTATTGTAAGAAATGTCAAGATGTGTTACTGAAAAAACAATAAAGGTACCTACTCGATAGGAACAACATTCTGTATATTATGTATATGCAGTAGTTGTATATTCTTCTTGTTTAACACATCACCATAAAAGTCATTTTCTCTGGGTACTCAATTAATCTGCTCAGGGTATTTAATTTTCGGACCGAATGAATACCCCCACTATTGTTTGTAAGAAAACCTAAAATATTGGATCATATTGAGAAACCTCAAGAGACTAAGTCCTTACAAGTGGGGAACAACTATTATTATTATTATTTGTCGTGGCACTAATTATTGATTAATGTTAGTGTATATACTATGTCAACTGTACGTGTACATTAACTCAATCGCAGTGCCTTATTTGATACTACCAAATATCAAATATCGACCCAAGTCGTCTTGAAATATCACCTGAATCACCGCCAAGTTTCGTTCACGAACCAAACCATTAGACACCTAAATCTTTCTTCAGTTTTTTCCTCTAAACCAGTATAATTATTTTAAAGTTTTCTGTTTAAAACCTTAAATTTATTATCAGTTGTCAATGAGTGTCTGACCGTGTTGTTCTCACATACCTCAATTGTTTCAGTCACTTTCATGTTTTGAATTTTTTCTTTTTTTTTCAACTTTTCTCCCTGATGTATATCCTTTTTCCTATCAATCTAAATTTCAAATGAACTATACCGTCTTCAATTCCTTAGATTTACAACTCACTCTGTATAAAAATTATGTAATTGATAGTGAGTGTATGTTTTATCTTATATCAACCCATTACGGCCTTTCATTTAGCATTTTTCTGCAACTTTACTAGGTATGTCTTCATGTAGTATACCTAAATCACATTCGAACTTTTGTATCATCTACTCTTACTAGAAATTAATTTTTTTTGGTCGTGTTTTTCAAGTCACAATATATTCTATATATTTTCAATAATTAAGCCTCTGTATGCAGCTACATATGTCATATTCTCAATTTTTTCATTCACTTTCATGTTTTCAAACTCGTTTGATTCCCCATCTTCACCCTCTATACACGTAATTTTTTATCATACCCCATTTTCAGTCAACTCTACCGTCTTCTATTTCTTAGATTTACTACTCAATCTGTTTGAATATTTAATTATTAGTGTGTATGTTTTCCTCTCATATCAACCCATAAAGCCTTTTATTTGAGTTTTTGTTATCTCAACGAGTTCACGACTTCTTCATTCTGTACCTACCTACTCATCGAATTTAACAAAAAAAGTCTTTATTTATAATGTTTTGATACTATTTAATCATCTCCCAGTTACTACCAGAAGAATGATCTCTCCAGTTATATTCAGGAGATCTGTGAAGAGTCTTTTTATCAATGAAACCATACTACAGTGTTCAAGAGTATCTAGACAAAGATTGGAATTGCTCTAACTTATCTTAATCTCAGACACTCGTATACTCATTCTCTTCTCTTTTTATGACATGCGCTTCTACGCGTAATCCAATTTTGACTACATGTAATATTATTTTACACATGAGCAAAACTGATCCCTATTTTATTGTTAATTAATTATTTCATCATTATTGTGAAATGCATGTAGCATTATTTTCTTCAATGAACTATGATGATATAACTGGAGAGATCATTCTTCTGGTAGTAACTGGGAGATGATTAAATAGTATCAAAACATTATAAATAAAGACTTTTTTTGTTAAATTCGATGAGTAGGTAGGTACAGAATGAAGAAGTCGTGAACTCGTTGAGATAACAAAAACTCAAATAAAAGGCTTTATGGGTTGATATGAGAAGAAAACATACACACTAATAATTAAATATTCAAACAGATTGAGTAGTAAATCTAAGAAATAGAAGACGGTAGAGTTGATTGAAAATGGGGTATGATAAAAAATTACGTGTATAGAGGGTGAAGATGGGGAATCAAACGAGTTTGAAAACATGAAAGTGAATGAAAAAATTAAGAATATGACATATGTAGCTGTATACAGAGGCTTAATTATTGAAAATATATAGAATATATTGTGACTTGAAAAACACGACCAAAAAAAAATTAATTTCTAGTATGAGTAGATGATACAAAAGTTCGAATGTGATTTAGGTATACTACATGAAGACATACCTAGAAAAGTTGCAGAAAAATGCTAAATGAAAGGCCGTAATGGGTTGATATAAGATAAAACATACACTCACTATCAATTACATAATTTTTATACAGAGCGAGTTGTAAATCAAAGGAATTGAAGACGGTATAGTTCATTTGATATTTAGATTGATAGAAAAAAGGATATACATCAGGGAGAAAAGGTGAAAAAAAAGAAAAAATTCAAAACATGAAAGTGACTGAAACAATTGAGGTATGTGAGGACAACACGGTCAGACACTCATTGACAACTGATAATAAATTTAAGGTTTCAAAACTATCTCTTGAATTATAAAATCGTGGTCTATGCATACGGAAGCAAGGGACGTGACCTTATTTTCAAGGGTGATGATAATGGACCCCATTTGAATCTTCTCTTCAGTAAGGGGCATTACAATGTCATAACATCTCTCACTGCAGCATTTTGTTGCATTTATTTTTGTGCAGAATGTAGTGTCCTATATGATAATAAACAAAAGCATCATTGTGGAAAAGCATGCCCTGCATGTAGACAATCTCCTTCTTGCTCTAATGATGAGTTATCCGTGAAATGCCAGTCTTGCAATAGAACATTCCGTGGACAAGCCTGTTTTGAAAAACACCTACAACATGGTATCTGTACTCAGATGCGCCTTTGTGAGGAATGTTTCAAAATAATCAAGGTAGATCGAAGACACACTTGTGGAGAAATATTTTGTGGAATTTGCAATGAACATCAGCCTTCTGGTCATTTATGTTACATTCAACCGGACACACGCAAACCTCCAACTAAAAATTACCTTTATGTGTTCTACGACCTCGAAACAATGCAGGAAAAGGTTAGAGAGGACGGTTCTCTTCTACACGAACCAAATCTTTGTGTTTTTCGACAGTGTTGTGATATTTGTATATCCTCAGACACTCAAATTTGTAAGAAATGTGGCCTTCGTTTACAAATTCTCAAATGTAACGATCCAATTTCTCCATTCGTTCATCATGTTTTAACTATACGTAAAATGTTCAAAAATGTTGTAGTTATTGCCCACAATGGCGGCGGCTTCGATCATCAGTTTGTTCTCAATTATATTTTAACAAAAACTGATATGAAACCGGAACTCATTATGAGAGGTACCAAATTGATTTCAATGTCTGTTGGTAACGTATAATTTTTGGATTCACTCAACTATTTCCCAATGGCTCTCTCTGGCCTTCCCAAATCCTTCGGAATTTCCGAAATGAAAAAAGGTTTCTTCCTTCATCTTTTCAATAAGCATGAAAATCAAATATATGTTGGACCAATGCCCCCAATTCAATATTATTCGCCAGGTAATCTCAAAAACGATAAAGATTCAGAAAATAAGTGGTATAATGCAAGACTTGCAGAAAACTATGTGTTCGATTTCCAGAAAGAAATAATTGCTTACTATATTTCCGATGTTGATATTTTAAAACAGGCCTGTCTCAGATTTCGTTGTTTGATGCTCGAAGAGACAAATGTTTGCCCCTTCATGGAGGCCAGCACTATCGCATCTTCATGTAATAAAGTCTTCAGGCGAAATTTCCTTAAACCGCAAACTATTGGCATCATTCCCAAGGGCGGCTACAGGAACAAAGATAAACAGTCAAAAGTTGCTATTCAATGGTTACTATGGGAAGAGAGGGAGAGAAATATTAGCATACAACATGCTGCCAAAGGGTCCGAGGCTTTAGTTGGTGGCGTTAAAGTCGATGGTTTCTGTCAAGAAACGAACCAAATCTTCGAGTTTCAGGGTTGTTATTTCCACGGTTGTAAGTGTTTAATATTTCAGAAAGATACACCTATCAAAGATAATCCTTATGAGACTCTGAATAACCGTTATGAGGCTACTCAAGCTAAACTCGAAAGACTAAGGTCACTGGGATTTGACGTAATCGAAATGTGGGAGTGCGAATTTCGGAAAAAACTATCTACAAATATCGAACTGAAGAACTACACCGAATCACACACCTTTTGACTCAACTCCCTCTTCAACCTCGTGATACTTTCTATGGTGGTCGTACAGGAAATGTGTTTGGATATTACAAAACCAAGGAAGGAGAAACAATCGAGTATACTGACATTTGCTCCCTCTACCCCTGGGTATGTAAATATGGAAAGTTTCCCTTTGGTTATCCTAAAGTTTTTGTTGGTTCCGAGTGTTCATCGTTGGATCTTTCTTCGATCACAGGAGTGATTAAATGTAAAGTTCTGCCCCCTACATCTCTATTCCATCCAGTTCTTCCACAGAAAATTAATGATAAATTGATGTTTGTATTATGCCGTTTCTGTGGTGAAACATTCAACACAGGAAACTGTCATCACTCAGATGACGAACGCGCTCTTACAGGGACATGGGTGGTAGAGGAGATTGTGAAAGCTGTGGATGTGGGTTATGAACTCTTGGAAATTTTTGAAATTTGGAGCTATGACTCCATTCAGTTTGTCAGATGGCACTCGGGCCTATTCACGAGCATGATGAATAAGTTCCTTAAGATCAAGCAAGAGGCATCAGATTGGCCTTCGCATTGTCGGACACAGAAAGAAAAAGATCAATATATTGAAAATTTTCTACAACGAGAAGATATACAACTAGAGCTTTCTAAAATCTGCAGTAACCCAGGTTTGAGATCCCTAGCTAAACTTATGCTCAATTCGTTCTGGGGTAAATTTGGTCAACGTGAAAACCAGTCAAAAACAGTTATCTATCATCAATCAACCCCATGAATTCTTTGCTATGCTTTCCGATCCTTCAATTTTCGTCCACACCATACTTACTGTGAACGAAGAAACTCGTATCGTTAATTGGAAGTATAAAGACGATTGTTTCGCCCCTCTGCCGACTGTAAATGTTGTATTGGCTTCCTATGTCACAGCTCTTGCTCGACTGAAACTTTACAGCTACCTCGAAAAACTCAATGAAAGAGTTTTGTATTACGATACGGATTCTGTGATTTATATATCCAGACCTGAAGATTACAATATTCCTAATGGAGAATTTATCGGTGATATGACAGATGAATTAGGCTCTGGTTCATATATAACGGAGTTCGTATCAGGAGGTCCAAAAAATTACGCTTATAAATTTTGGAATGAAAAACATCAGAATGAAGAAGTGGTTTGCAAAATTAAGGTTATTTCCCTGACCCTCCAGACACTGGAGACTATAAATTTTGAAAAAATTAAAGAAATGGTTTTACGTCCTTCAGAACCTATAATCCCATCCTCAAATCATCAAGAAAATCAACAGAGGATAGCTATGAACTTTATTAAAAAAAAAGACCCACACAAAAGATCTATTCACTAATTAATAAAAAAAGAGGCAATGAAATATACGAGAAAAAAGACCCATATGAATGTAACATGAACAGATTTATCAGAAAGAGGCAATAAGTATCATACAAAAAAAAAGACCCATGAACAAAATTATTGAAAAGAGGCAATGAGATATACGAGAAAAAGACCCATACAAAAGAACCATGTACAATTCAAAAGAGGCAATATGAGTTCCTAGTTTCTGTTGATTTCTTCGATGATATCCTTTTATCCCGGGAAAGAAGTGCTTACCTTCTCGTGGTCTTCAATTTGTTTTTGTAAAATGTTTTTCCTCGCATAAAAGTGGTGAGTCTGATGATGTTCGTCGTAAAGTTAAGTGGATTGAGACAGGGCAAATATTCATTGCAAACGTTTCACTCACAACCATTCCAAGAGCTCTCTCTCATCTTTATATTTACTTCTCCAATATATCCCAACAACCAATCATTCAGACGGTTAACAGCCGATTACCCTATTCACTAATCAATCGATGGCCTAGTGGATCTCCGCCCGCCAAATTTTATTACACACAAAAAAAATCTATCATGACCCTCCTGCCGCCATCCGCTATCATGGTTACATCCTATTAACCGATTATAATCAATATCATCCGTAGTCTAGTGGTTTAGATCGCCGCCTGGAAATCCAGCCGACCCGGTTTTTTGCATCAGCCTTTTCAAGGGGTTAGCACGAAACAACCGCCTCTGAATAAAATTAGACGACAAAGCAGTATCTACATTGAATGCTACCGACCGACAACATGCATAAGCTTTGCAGGAGGCATGTATCATACGTACCACAACCACTATCAGTTGGAATACTCGGCCAACCGCTAAGACCAGCGGAGGTGGACACTAGCGCCCCTGACCGGGACCCTATGTGCCCCTTGGCACAAGCACTCTGCAGCCAGCAATGTCTGTGGAGGAAGGGAGGCGGCTCTCAGTGCGTCCTCCCGACCCTTCCTCTCTCCTGGAACCTCTTGGGCGAAGAATTGAGCTTAGGACGGAGTTTGTAGTATGCCAAATGAAGTGTAGAAAAATCATAACTTTGTACAATAAACCTTATTTATTTATTTATTTTATTTATTTATTTTAATCCAGCCGGCGCGAGTTCGAATCTCCGCAGCGCTAATCTTTTTTCTTTTCAGGTTCAAAATTTAGTCTCCCGCCTAGGACGCCCTTTCACAACTCAAAGTGGAGAGGGTCGTCTCAAGCGACGCCATAGCTACTGATTAGTATTGAAATTTCCTATAATTAAAGCAGATGTGAAATTTTGTGGGGAATTTTAAAAAAATCAGACGATGTTATTATAGGTATATGGACAAATTCACAACATTGGTTTTGTAATAATGTGCGTGATTAAATTTTCAACAAATTCCGTGATGCGGAGTGGAGTTTGCATGAAATCATCTCAATGGTGGTTAACATAAACAAATTAGAGATGAGCCACGGTTCTTCCACCAATAGATTTCAAGATAAATTTTCCATGAATTTCATTGTATAGTTCTGATCGAGACTAGAATAATAGAAAATACAAAGGACCCCGCACATTTGCTACGTAAAATGGCTTCTGGCTAATTTTGCTGAAATTTTGATATTTTGTAGATTCTGGTATCCTCATAATGTAGTCTAATTTGTAGACCGATCCTATGAAAAATTCGATTTTTGCTATTTGGGGTATTATGCATCGATTTGATTTTTATGCTCTGATTCGAAATTGAACTTTCTCAGCAATGAACTCATGATGTTGCTCATAAGTCTCTTCATTTGAATAAAAAGTTAAATATCCCAAAGGGCAACATTATAATCGTTTTGATATTCACTGATTCCATCAAAACTAGAAAACTAACGGCTAGAATTTGCCAATTTTTTTAATGAATCGGTCTTCATCAACTTCATGAAGATTCATATGATTGCCGTCCAACAGTGCAAAGTTTTCCATTTTCAACGTGACAATTTAATTTTTTATAAATGTTTTATCCTTATAAATAAAATTATACAATTATTACGAATTGTCCATAACTTTTACTAGGATATGAAAGTTAAACTGAAACTCGTGGAATAATCCATACCATCACCTCCCTAATTTCTATCCACCCCATCAACCCCCTAATGGCCCTAATTTGCAGCCATCCGCATTCAAATACTTTTAACAGAAATCTTAACTGGTGATACCTCATTTAATAGCAAGTAAAAAACGGTCTCTCCCGTCCTCCTCTACGTATGGAAATGAAATTAATATTTTATTCACCTTAACAAGTGAGTAATTAGTTACGAAAAACATAATAAATAAATGAAATTACAAAGCCTGCCAAAAGTGGGTTTTATTTTCTTTTTACGATGAATATCATCTTTTTTATCTCATAAAAAAATTATATAATTTTTGAGAATTGTCCGTAAATAGGATATGAAAGGTGAATTGAAATGACTCATGGAATAATCTTTCCCATCACCCCTCCTTATTTCCAGCTACCCCCTTCACCCCCGTCTGATTTACCGCATTCAGATACATTCAATTAGACAGCTGGTAAAAAATGCTCTCCCCTTCCCGTTCTTATCAAAATAAACAAAATAAATCACCCTTGCATATAATAATAATAATAATAATACTCCCTCATAAACACTCGTTGAGTGTACCCAAAGGCATAGCCTGTGCGGGTAGAGGACGGCTATTATTATTTGCCGTGGCGCTCCGGGGCGACTTACTGATGTTTTAGGTGATGTATTCACTTTTCAGCTGTAGGAAAACCCGGAAAACCTACAGCACCACCTCGGGTGGTCGGTGTGCACTCCAAGCTAGCACTAAACGAGATTGGCATCTAGACAACTCACAATACACTTGCTTTTCAACAAGGCATGCGGCCGCCTATCGAATCCGATATAAAGTAGTTGAGAAAAATTCTTGTACCTACATCGGATTCGAACCGACTATCGCTATGCTGGAGTTTCGAACGGCCTGTGCATTAGACCGCTGATCCACCGACCATCCATATGGTACTACTGTTCCTGTAAATCTGGAGCCTGGACACCAGGTATTGTTATGTTAGGTCAAGAGAGTTTTATTTGGTATATGTAAAACTCGAGGTATCTGGAAATATGATATTAAATGTAATTGATGATGCTGAGAATAGGAATAATGCAGATGCTGACATCTCCGAGAACAATGAAGAACAAGATTAGATCATTTCCCTGATTTTTTTCAAACTAACATTTGTAATAATTTTAACTGTCACCCGAATTGGAAAACTATACACTGTTGGACAGGCAATCATATTAATGCTCATGAAGTTGATAAAAAACCATTTTTTTTTTAATTGGCAAATTCAAGCCGGTTTTTACAGTTTTGATGGAGTGAGTGAAAATCAAAACGATTACAGTATGGATATTTATTTATTTCTACGAACATTATCATGCCATGCTGTAATGCAACATCATTTGTACTATTTTACTTCTTAATCGAATGGAGGGACTCATGAGCAACAACTTAGATGCGATGAGTTGATTTCTAAGAAAGTTCAATTTCGAATTATAGAACAAAAATCAAATCGATCCATAACACACAAAATAGCAAAAATCAAATTCTTGACACCCTGTAGCTAAAAACTGGTCATAGGATGGATCTGTAAATTGGACTACGTAATGAGCATGCCAGGATCTGCAAAATATCAAAATTTTAGCAAAATTACCCGAAATTTTTTACGCAGTAAATGTGCGGGGTCCTTAGTATAACTTGGAAGGTTAATATTCAATACAGTTGTACTTAAGCAAGGTAAATATAACGCAAAGGAACCCGCACTTCTCTTATGGAAAATGGCCTTCGCTTAAATACCTTGAAATTTCAGTATATGTTGTAGTACCACCTTCTCAAAAGTGTACATTGACTCAACACTAGTTTGCGAGATATGGGGTGTTGAAGTTTAAAGTGGCCATTTTTTTTCACTATTTTGTACGCCATCAAAAGATTTTTTCCTTCTGGCAGTCACTATTCATTCACTATTTCGAAATGAGTACGATTCATTTACAGGAGTAATTCTGAATTTATATCAATTTGGAGATATCCACCTAGAAATAAGCAAAATAAAATTCCAAAATATGGACTTTTATTGAAATCACTCTATATTTCAAAATTGTTTGATTTTTCATAAGTTCATCCAGTCAATCGACATCATCCATTTTATTCACCTACGGCTACTTTTCGAATCATTAGTCGCCAAAGTTACCAAGTACATAGGTTGTGACAAGAAAGCATTCCAGAAGAAACTCGACTAAACAAAATTATTTTATCAAATTCAGCAAAACAATTGAAATATCGAGAAAAATGTGCAATGTGTACAAGTTCCACAATTTGAAATGTATTGAGTTGGTATTTGCATTGAGGTTGTATTGGTATTGATGGTAAGCCGTAGGGCAAAATTCCATCGTCTACAAAGGGCCGAAAAATATCTTCTTCCTTGTCTATTCAGTGGTCGACTATTTCAGGTACATGGATAATATTTTTGGGAGGAAATCCATTCTCAGTATCAACAAGACAATCTAACAGTGTTGTTTATGGATATGGAATATTTCGTGCATGCCTTGCATATCCATGAAACCACAAACATGGGCGCAAGTTCCTATCGTTCTTGATCCGGACTTACAAGTACAGTAATACCCACTCACTGGAGGTTCTTCAACAAATATTTAGTTTTATTCCTAAATTTTGAATGTATTCTGAATCGTAAAAAATGGGTTCTTCATTCAATTCATCAAATTCCAATAAATTCAGTTTTTCCCTCTGTAGCTTGTATTGAATATATGCCGCTGATAAAAAAACATGATAAAGGTCTTTCAATTCTGGTAAATTCAAGTGAGGAAATTCAGGGACATGCAGATGATTCAGAAGAACCCATCGACCAAGTCTCAAATGAAGATTTTCAACTTCAACACGGGCTTAAACTATATTCACCCGCTGTAATTTTTTCAGTATTTCTCTGGACAACTCAACAGTTCCTGAGATGTTTATTGGAGGATGAAATCGATTGATCAAACCACCAGCAATGCGCAGAAACTCTCCTAAATTATGAGCATATATAGTTGACACTATCCCTTCCAAACATTCAAACATTTTTAAATTGACTTCAGGTGACCATTTCTGAATCACCTAGTCTTTGTTATCAAACGTGCTGTCGCCTGTCGCCGTTAGTTGACGTTGGCCACGGTTGAAAAGGGGCGGCATAAGATAGTTGATACTAGTTGTTTTAAAAGAGGTATCGAGTCTCGATATCTTCTATCCACTATCAAACCAAGTTCTTATATCATTGGCGTTATTTTTAAGTTCAAAACGCAAATTTGAAGTGTCATTGTTTAGAGCATCTGAGAAATAGGCCAATTAATAGTTAAGATGAAACCATATGGAGCAGCAATCATCTCTGGTTTGGGTGTTCGGTAGCGAGGCAGCCTTCAAAACTTTCACTTGTATTTGGCCTATTCGAATCCTGGAGAACGAGAAAAATTTTCTCAATTTCATAGGAGTCGATAGGTAATATAAATTGCCAATTCCAACGTTTGGTGCTTGCTTGGAGTGCGCACCAACAATGTACGTGGTAACTTTGACGACTCATAATTCAAAAAGTAGCCATTGAATGTGAATGAAATGGATAATATCAATTGAAATATCATCACTCGATAAACTGATGTAAAATCAAATAATTTAACCGATGAAATTTTAAAATATAGAGTGATTTCAATAAAAAAACACATTTTTTTATTTCATTTTGCTTATTTGTTTCGAATCACTCCCTGGATTTTTACAAATTGGTATATATTCAGAATTTCTACACTGAAGAAATCGTACCCACTTTGTACGACTCAAAAATACTGAGCCATTTATGGTCAACATTTTTGAATCGCCCAGTATGAGATTACAAGTTCAACACTTCACACCCAATATTTCGAAAACTAGTCAGAATCGTGTTGGACACTTTTGAGAAGGTGGTCGAATACTACAACATGCTGAAATTTCAAGGTATTTAACCAAAGGCCATTTTCCATAAGAGAAGTGCGGGCTCCTTTACCAACCGGTTCTCGGCTATCTTTTTTTTAATATGAATAAAACACAGTGCCTGCGGTTTCGTAATCCCCAAAAAACTTGTGAAAATATTTCATTTGGGTCGCCCGTAATCTCCACTAATGATACTCTAGTGAAGTTCTTGGGATTGAAGTCGATAAACAATCCAATTGGAAGTCTCACTGTGAGGACCTTGTTTCTGAACTTCAAACTGCTGCCTATCAGCTCAAGCTCAGGAATATGAGAAGAATATTTAATCACGATCAATTGTTGCGACTTTATTAGGCAGCCAGCACACTGAGGCAGCCAGTACACTGAGCAACCATGACCGACCGTCCGCGATAGTCCAACTTCGACCAAAATTTCCAACACGTGTCGTCCTCGACTGGTTTTCTAAAACCATGTCTGAAATTCCAATCTGCTGAAAATTTTGGTAGATCAGTGTGAGTTCGAAAGTTTTTATCGATCCCTTAAAGTTTTGGTTGTTGCTGGACGGTCGCGGACGGTCGATACTGGTCGATCAGTGTAATTCCTAGCTGAGCAACCATGACCGACCGTCCACGATCGTCCAACTACGACCAAAATTTCCAACACGTGTATTCTTATCGAACAACTAACACTGAATGATCGTCCTCGATCGGTTTCCAAAGACCATGTTTGAAATTCCAGTCTGCTGAAAACTTTGGATGATCAGTGTGAGTTTGAAAGTTTTTATTGATCTCTTTCAGTTTAGGTCGTTGCTGGACGGTCAATGTGATTTCTAGCTCATGCACAATTTGAAAAAGTAGACTGCGATATGGAGTAACCTTCTGGGGGACATCAACTTCATCGTCTACTGTTTTTATTGCGCAACTTTGCGCAACTTTTACGTTAAATATTATTTCATAATCCTCATGATAGGCGAGATACTGTTGATATTATTGAAAATATGAACATGATGTTCATGGAGTCAGATGTGCGACTGAAAGACGAACTTTAATCGCAATTTTTCATTGTTCGAAATGACCTAGGATGAAATAGGAAACATTCTCAAATGGACATGTTTCTTGTCAGTATTGCCATTAGCCATACCCTTGAAACATTTGCAATTCCTCGCTTATTCACATCAGAAATAAAACATAAACATTGACTACTTTTTCCATTTTCTTGGTGTTCAGGATATTCCCTGAACATAACAGGATTTTTCTATTCACTCAAAGTGAGAAAAAAGAAGAAACAATTTTACTAGCTCTTAGATACAATGACATATTCTGTACTTATTTTTACTTTAATATGAAGAACATACTCACCTCAATCATTTCAATTTTTCCGAATACATCTATGTCTGGAATAGATGTATACCAGGAAGACAGATTTCTTTTGACTGAAACATTAAATGTTGAAGGTTTCACCAGTGGACTTTCTGCGGTAATTTGGCCATGTTGATTCACTTGTATTCTTGAAACTTTCAGTTCAGTCAAAGTTATTTTCAAATCATCTACAATGACTGGATGTTCTGCTCCATTTTCAACGTCTAGATTCAAAAATGAATTTGACACTGTTAGAACTCCCATGTCTAAGAGCAGAGAATTATAACTATAAGAATCGACTGGTATAAGAATGATAGGGGCTTTTAAATCAATATTCAGTGACACTCTTGTAGCTTTGGTATAAACGTCTTTCATATTATCTTTAGCTGATTGGGCAGCAGCTTGGGATGCTTCAATGATTTTCTGTCGAGCGGTTTGGAACTGATTGAGGAAATTCTGCAAATCGTAAAAGTAAGTAACTAAGTAAGTTCATTCAAATAGATTAGAAAGCATTTTGACAATGATTGATCCTTAATAATACTTGACTATCTTGACTTGACTATCTTTGCTCTCCCTTCAAACCGGATTTATTATTTTTTTATTATAACTATCACCTTGAACCTCCCTTTCTCCACTTATCCAGTTCCCATTGTCCCACCCTACTTTGAGTACTGGCTGATCGGTGAGGCACTATAAATTTTTGTTACAGTTTTACATCGAAATACCGAATATTGCTTCACAACCCATAAGTAGCAGAACCAGAAAAAAGGACCATATCAATAAAAAACGGCTATTAGGTTCCTGGGAAGGGCAAAACGGACTGACAGCTGTAGACCTCTATTTCAAAAATTTAATATATTAACCATTGCGGCTCTATATATATTTCAATGTCTCGTCTTCATCAAAACGCAAAATAACACCCCTAAAGTTAATCGCAACCACGAATATTTGACCAGAAATTGCGACAATCTTCTTATGCCACAGCATCGACTGTCAATTACTCATAAAAGCTTCCTTACTGTGGCGATAAGGCTCTTCTACCATCTACCACCATATATGAGAAATTTACTATTAAATAAATTCAAGAAAAGTATTAAAGGCCTGCTGGTTGATCTCTGCCCTTATGAAGTTAGTTGCAAGTTTTAATGTGTCTGTTTTTGTACTGAATTTACTTATATTGACGATGCTAAATCTGTTGAACTGATCAAATAAATTGATTAATTGATTGATTGATACATAACATCTGGTCAGGTCAGAGTCCATACAGAACAGGTTATCTTTACAAGTGGCGTGTTTCAGGAAGACTCCCTCAGCCCTCTTCTCTTCTGCATCTCACTATTGACATTGTCCGTTGCACTACGAAAAACCCGGCACCCCAAGCAATTATTTATTCATTATTTATTGATACTAAAGGGTAGTGCAAGAGTACACGCATGCTATGCGTTGGAATGGAATGGAGTTTGCGATCGACACATGTGCCACGGTTCATCTCAAAAGAGGACGATGCGGGCAATACGGAGAGGACGTTCAGCTTGTAGACGGAAGCATCCTACATCATCTGGGTGCCTTAGAGGGTGGAACAATGCCATACCCAAGAAGTAGCAACTGTTAAAAACTCTCTCCACGGACTCAGGAAGAGCTGCGACAACTCGATGTGAAAACTCGCAGAATGATGCAACTTCATAGGAGCCCAGACAACGGAAAGGCCGTGGACTTTCCGAGTTTGGAGTGTCTACACAACAGAATGGTACTGGATAGGGCCTGTAAAGTCATCAGGAGAGGATTGAAGCATTTCTTCTCAAGGCAGCCGATGAACTCGGTCTCGTATTCGACACTGAAAGGAAGAACCCAAACTCGGTCACCGAGTTGGAACCCGTTCACCAAAAAGCTGCGGAGAGTGAAAGTCTTCTGCAGCTACATGAGGATAAGCCAGTGCATGGGGTCTTTTACGAAAACATTGAAGACCTTGGCTTATCCAGAAACCTGGCATTTGCTTTCCTCAAGTCAAGTGGGCTGAAATCGGAAACCAAGGGATTCATAATGGCCTGCCAGAATGGTGTCTTCAACACCCTCGTCTACCGTTATAGCGTGATGGGTTTAGAGGTACCTGACACTGGATGCAGAATGTGTCGTGGGGCAGCTGAGACCATAATGCATTTACTGTCAGCTTGTCCAGCTTATGCGGTCTCAGCCTATATCCACAGGCATAATTTGGCGCTACGAGTGTTGTACTACCTACCACCTATGACACTCGTACGGTATTCAAGCCAATGGCCTGATGTAGTCCTCCACGACCATCAAAGTAGGATGATTTTCAGCTCCTGTCAAGATGGTGGTTCTGATAATAGGGGTCCTTGGTGGAATGATGGACACACTGCTCTCAAACTTGAAAATCATACCGGCTTGCCATGATGCGGCAGAAAACTTAGCCGGAAGAATGCAGAAGGCCGTAATTCTTGGTTCACTCCGCCTTCTTAGGGCACTTGACTCTCGGACCCAGTAATCACTCACCTCACGTTACTGGGGTTAATGATACACCAGCGCGCCCTATGGACGTGTCGGGGCTCCGGAGACAGGGCCTGTCTGGGTAATTACTAACGAAAAAAAATAATAATAATACTCATTGACATTCATAGAGTCTTCTCAAAGGCAACACTCATAGCTATGGCTATTATTATTATTTGCCGTAGCAACTTACTGATTTTTGGTGGTATTCACTTTTCAGCTGTAGGAAAACCCGGAAAAACCTACAGCACCACCACGATGGTCAAGTTTATTCCTTCTTGGCACGATAAATACTGAATACTTTCGAATTGGCATGCGTGTGACCAATTTCTCATAAGCAGTTACAAAAAATCGAAATATGATCGATAATATGGCGGCCAGCTGATGAAATCAATATCGAATGTATGATTTGTATATAGGAAATTAAAAAAATCGGTAAATTTATATTATAGGTTTCTGCGTTCAGAAATTTGAAACCTGTAAGTTCCGGTTGAACCGCGTCTAGAATTTGTTGAAATTCGACGTTCGACTCCGATTTTTATCGGGGCCTGGATTGGCGGGACCTGGATTGTAGGGGAAGGCAATTAGGGCGCTTCTCTTTCTCCAGTGCTTCACGGATATTCTTTGTTTGAAGAGTTTTCAAGGTCGCAATTGTCTTGATGTTTTTCAAATCAATTTTGTGGCCTGCGTCTTAAACGAAGTTTATAGAATGCAGAGAAGAAACAGGATTCTCGGACTGCGAGTTCATATTCGTAGACTCTTGAAGTTGAAGTTTGGCCAATGTAACTTTTTGGACACTCGGAAGATGGTATTTCATATATGACTTGAGATTAAATTGGTACTGAAACATAGTCGATCCCTCCAACTTCCGACCAATAGCTCTCATCTATGGCCAAAATCATTGAAAAGTTTGTCAAGGACAGAATAGTGACATACTAAGTCCTCAACAATTTGGTTACTGGGCCAATAAAAGCCCCAGCGATGCCATGTTCTCTCTGATGGAGAGAGTTTACACAGAGACCAATGCTAAGGAATCTGTTGCAGCCATATTCTGCGATCTTTCCAAAGCATTTGACTGCGTTAACCATTGCATTCACTTGATGAAGCTGAAACACTATGTTATTAGGAATAATACTCTGCGATGGTTCCACTCCTATTTGAACAATCGTTATCAAGTACTAAAGACTAATAAGTACTCATCAGAGCATGCTAAAAGACAAGGCGCCTCTCAAGGATCCGTGCTTGGTACAACTCTATTTTTGCTATACATTAATGACATGACACTGTGAATATGAACGGAACCCCTACTCACTTTGATGATACTGACCGGTGTGAAGTAAGCCACATCCACAGATATACTCCAAGAAAGAAGTTCGGAAAATATTTTTTTATTTTTCTGAAAGTAATAAAGCGACAAAAACATACTTATCAAGCCTATCTATCATTATAATATTATCCCTAACTTTATTACATACCTTCAATGGAAGATGAGGTTTTTTCTAGATAATGATTCAATAATTATCCAAAATGGAAAATTAGAGCATTCTGCTCCCAGTATGTGTTTCATGAAGGGAAAATAAATCAAATAACATCCCCCATATAATTAGTCAGGCCTCAGGAGGGTGGTGACGGGGGTAACTTCTGGGAAATGATTCAATTACTTCCCCAAATGAAACAGTACCGCAATCTGCTTCAAGTATGTTTTTCATGAATGAAAAATAAATCGAATGATATCTCCCCCGTTATAGTTTTTTAGGCCTCAATAGAGTGGTGGAGGGGTTAGATTCTAGGAAATAATTCAAAATCTTTCCCGAAAGAAGCAGTACTGCATTCTGCTTCAAGTATATTTTTTATGAAGAGAAAACGAATCGATTGACATCCTCCATATAGTTTGTCAGGCATCAGGAGGGTGGTTTCTAGGAAATAATTCAATAACTTTCCCAAATGAATTAGTATCGCATTCTGCTTTCAGTACGTGTTTCATGTAGGAAAAACGAATCAAATGATATCCCTCATATAGTTTGTCAGGCCTCAAGAGAGTGGTGGAGGGGGTAGTATCTAGGAAATAATTCGAAATCTTTCCCGAAAGAAACAGTACTGCATTCTGTTTCAAGTATGTTTTTAATAAAGAGAACATGAATCGATAGACATCCTGTAGCGATATTTTTTGTGCAGAATACAGTTATGATAAATATATCACACAAAGAAAATATTTTAAATTGAATAACAAAAGAAAATATCGTTATTGTTGCGAACGGCTGCTAAACGTCGGCGGCATTGGGCTGTGGGTGATTGCAGTATTTTCTATTCACAATTATCGAAGAAAGCATAAAAAACAGATCAAAATTACTGAAAGAATCAAAATTGGACGCCACTGATTTTTTTAAATTATATTAGCTGATGTTCGCTCGGGCGAAATCAGAAACTTAAGTGGAAGAGTAGAGACTATATTAGTGAAATAAAAGAAGGAAATGATTTTTACCAATTTTATAATCGAAACCCAAATTATCCTTATTTACAAGAAAATGTGAAGATACAAATATACAAAATATGGTTTTTTCTTTCCTTCAATGGTACCTATAGTGCTTATTCAATGAAATATGATTTCTTATACAACTTTATGTCCTCAATCAAAGTATTATCCAAGCCCACTTGATGTAATAAAATTCAATTGATAGATGAAAACACATTTCTAAATGGATATGCAAATTATGTATTTACCTATACACTCCAGGGAAAATTCATGAATTTTACATGGTGATGATGTGACACTTGACTTAGTTAAATGTGGGTGACTGAAGGACATATGATGATCAGAAATACCCAATGAATTATAATAATAATAATAATAATTAGATGTAGATAGATAAAAAATATTCAAAATTTAGATATGTAAATAAATTCAAAATATTTCAGAACTGGCCTGTTATCCAGCGGAGAACCATTTGCAGTCTACAATAATTCAATCATATTCGAGTTGGGGTGTTGGTCTCGTTGGAGGACAGGGACGTTACACGTCACTGGAGTATCAATTACTAGGGATGTATTCAAATTCTATTGACATCGGAGAGTGCCAAAAGGAATACCATGTAGGAAAGGCATTTTCTACTTCCTGGCAAACATCCTCAGAAAGAAAAGAAATTCTGGATCCAACCAGAACAGTTTTGTGACCTTCAAAATTTTTGGGCCATAAAGTAACACCCTAAAACAATAAACGAAAGTTCATTTCACTGAAATTTGCATGCCCAGTTTTTTTTTATCAAAATGGTTGTAATTTACTCACGTCTGTTCCAGAGAGAGTATTCAGCATTAGACAATGCAAAGTGCTAATTAGGTAGAATAAAACAACAACTTCAAACATACTCATGGAATTCTACCAATTGATCAGAATCTCTTCCAAAACGAATATACCTAATATGCCATTTGAAAATGAAGTATTCTTTTCAAGAATTGAATAGGTTTTCAATATTCGCCGGACCAAGTCCGTTCACGGCATACACTTCAACAAAATGGTCGGTATCGCCAGTTCATCCTCCCCCATTCGTGAAAATAGCAAAAACTATGAAACTCAAATGAGTGAAAGAAATGCCTGTTTCGGCAGTGCCGGAGTTGCAATTCATCAGCTACGATAAATAAACAAGCAATCACCAGAGTTGCTATAAAAAAGTTTGTAAAAACACTAGACATAAAAAACGTTGGTCAAGTTCCAAGAAATATCATCAGTTTACAATGCAAACATCAAGGCTACCAAAGAAGAAAAAAAAACACTGAATTTATTCCACTGCACACTCTCGTTTGAAAACATTACTAGAAATGTAGAAACATCAAATTAGAATAATATGCAATCAGGCCTGCACATCGAGGCGCTATTTGTGTAACGATATTTTTTGTGCAGAATACAGTTTCGGCAGTGCCGGAGTTATCTATCTTATTTTCGTTGAACAAAAGATTGTGAGAATGCAAATGATATTCTGATGAAACATAACGGCATAACTACTAAATAAATATATACATAGATAGGTACAATGAAAATTTATTGAAATATTCGTTAGATTATACAAACACCTATACGCTATATATACACGTATTTCTATTTTCCAAATCAGAGTGCATTTTTATTTTTTTTTTAAATGTTTACATGGGGAAACATTATTTAAGGAATAATCAATTATTACTATTTTCTTTTGTACACACTTATTGTTATACAATATCTTACTGTTTTATTTATTGGAATAAATGATTTGAAAAGCTTCGTAGATGTAACATTTTTAGAAAAATATTGTACAGGAACATAAAAACGTTACAATCCTCCATATAGTTTGTCAGGCCTCAGGAGGGTGGTGAAGGGGCTAGTTTCTAGGAAATGATCCAATAACTTTGCCAAATGAAATAGTACCGCATTCTGCTTTCAGTACGTGTTTCATGAAGTAAAAACGAATTAAATGACATCCCCCATGTAGTCTGTCAGGCCTCAGGAGGGTGGAGGGGGTAATTTCTTAGAAATAATTCAATTACTCCCCCAAAAGTGTTCTGGTTTCAGTATGTTTTTCTGAAGTAAAAATAAATCAAATGACATTCCCCATATAGTTTGTAAGGCACCAAGAGAGTGGTGGAGGGGTGGTTTCTAGGAACTAATCCAATAACTTTCCCAAATGAAATAGTACCACATTCTGCTTTCAGTATGTGTTTCATAAAGAGAAAATAAAGCAAATGGTATCCACCATATAGTTCGTCAGGCCTCAGAGGTGGAGGGGGTAGTTTCTAGGAAATAATTCTATTACTTCCACAAATGAAATAGTACCACATTCTGCTTCAAGTATGTTTTTCATGAAGAGGAAATTAATTCATATAGTTTTTTATGCCTCAGGAAGGTGGTAGAAGGGGTAGTTTCTAGGAAATAATGTGTTTCATAAAACAGTATCGCAACTAAATATTCAGGAGAATGTGGTACCCTGTTGGGGACTGATAAAACTATATGGGAATTATCATTCGATTTGTTTTTCGTCCATGTAAAACATACTGAAAGCAGAATGCGGTACTATTCCATTTGGGAAAGTTATTGAGTTATATCTTAGAAACAACCCCATCTTCCACTCTCTGAAGGCCTGATAATTGGTTTAAGGGGTGTAATAAAGTGACAGAAACATTAAAATGATAGATGGGCTCGATAGGTAAATTTTTATCGCTTTATAACTTTCAAAAAAATATTTTCCTTACTCTTTTCTTGGAGTATACCTGTGGATGTTGCTAGCTTCACACCGGTACCTGATGTTTGGTAAGGAAATTATATTATCAGAAATAAGAACTCCACATTTCTAGGGCTTACCGTTGACAATAAACTCAAATTTAGAGATTATGTAATAAAATTAAGTAAAAAATTTGCTCTTAAATTTATTTCAAGCGAACTGGGATATTCACCTACAATAACATCAAATTTAGCATTGAATAATTCTCACTTAAGATATGGTATTGGTTTCTGGGAAGTTTGTTCAAATGAGCTACTAGTTACGATTTTGTACTCCAAAAAAGAGCGGTTCGGTACATCTGCAAACCCTTATTGAAGGCCAATGGTATTCTGACAATAGTTCAATATTCATTTTGAAAACAGTGAGTCTAATTCATAAAAACAAAAATTTCTTCAACAACCATCTCTCTTCTTACAATACCCGCATGCCAATTATCAATATTGAACTCCCTATTCCAAGTAGTTCACTAGAAAAGGAATCGGTTATATTTAATGGAATCAAAATGTATAATCACTTGCCAGTGTACATGAAGGAAACTAAAGTCCAGAAAACCTTCAGAAAGACTGAACAAACTTATCGTCTTACTATAAGTAATAATAAATAAACTTATTATACTCTACAAAAATATTTTAATGAATCATTTTAGAGATGAATAGTAGGTTGAATAAGATGATGCAAAATAAAACCGTTACATTCTTATTATTCTTATTTGAATTTTAATTTGTCTGTGAATGTACTAGTACTTATTTCTATTTTAATGTTTCTGTTTATAATCGCTTTTTGTGTAAATTTCTTATTTCATAATTAACTTCTGAGATGTTTTGTACATTATATTTTATAAATATGATTATCATATGACAAGTAGGTAGTTACGTACTTGATATTGACGAGATTTGCTCTTAAAATTAATGCAACTGTACTGCTATATGAATATATGAACCATTTTATTTATTTATTTGTTGATTTATCTTATATTTTTACGCTTTGTCAACAAGATTTTTTTATTATTTGAACAATAAAGTATATTTTGATTGATTGATATTGTGTCCTTAGGGGATCTGAGGAATTTGGATATTTGATTTTTGCCCGTGAATATTGTCTTCATTTCGTGTTTTCTCAAGATTTTGCAGATTTTGTCTGTCACACCTTGTGCATGTCACATGATCACTGGTATGGCGGTAAATTGAAAAAGAAACTAAGAAGATACAAAAAGTGGGTGGAAGGTATTTCTTTAATCAAAATTAGGAAAACATGTTGTTTATCACAATAGTGGCGGAATTGGCGGAATTCTGATAGAATCATTGATTGTTGTACTTATATATATTATATATATATATATATATATATATATATATATATATATATATATATAGTCTTGTTGCTGACTAGTTAGGAAATGAGTTTTTTAATATTTGGGATATGCAGCAGGCCAAATAGGGTACTCTTATACACTTGTTCCAAGCTTTCAATAACTTTTTATTATCATCTTCAGGGAAACTACAAATATGTAAAGACAACTATGAGAATTACGCCAACGAAAAACGTGGAATATCTTACACTGTTTCGAGGATACATGGCGTATATGTTAAAAATAATCATCTCTCCGGGTGTAGTCTACTGTCGCTCTTGTGTGACACAATGCGGTCCTTAAGTGGTCTGGACGTTTGTCCAATGTATTGTTTTTCACAATGTTTACACTGTATACGATAAACTACATCCGAACAGTTTATGCATGGAGTCTTGTCTTATAATTTGGAAAAGATTCTCTTGATAGGTAAAACATTTTTATTGGATATTTTTATATTTTCTGAAAAGGATTTGAAAATTCTGGATAGTCCAGTGGAGACAATCAACGGATTACTTCAATGAATATTGATTTCACAAATTAATTCAATATAATTCAATTCCTCTGTCAAAATACTGTTCATACAATCTTTGTTCCATATATTCCAGTAATGGATTATTGTTAGCATTAAGTCGAGTGTTCATGGTTTTAGGATATGTTTCATATATATATATATATATATATATATATATATATATATATATATATATATATATATATATATATATATATATATATATATATATATATCACGTTTGAATTAGGTAGGCTCACATATCAACACCTCTAATAATGATCTAAGCAATCGCAAAATTTTTAGTACCTTTTTCAAGCTATGTATTGCAAACTATCAAAAATAACGTCAAAATTTGGAGCAAAGTACGGTACGCATATTTTTTGAGGATGTACACATATTTGTTCATTCAGACCTAAAAAATACATTTGTATAACAGAAAATGATTCGGTTATGATTAGAAATACATTAGAAAAAATTAAATCAAATTGAATCAACAAATTGATGTACATAAAGACATACTTTCTTCGTTTTGACATTGACGTTAGTATGTTTCAAAATCAAAAACTTGGTGGGTGACAAATCGGTTTCAGCGTAGATTAGAATTACTTTGGTTGGTTGCTCTGATTTGTATATATAATTATAATAATAATAAATGGTCTTTATTTTCCAATTTATGTATGTATTTATATGTATATATGAATCCATATTGTACTTACCACCATATTCGAAATGAACCAATTGAGGAAAATTATACGCATTTCCCCCAGTTTTATAACTACGTCAATATCAGATTTACCAGACTTAACTGGTATGTTATTGAGTACTATTTGAGTTGTGAGTGCTACTCCTTCAGTACCAGACACAATCTGAAAATACCAAGAGGTAAAAATTACCCTATTATCTATTCCAAAAACATTTTTACCAATTTATGAAGTGTGTTTGGATTCAAATCGACGATAGCAATTTCTTGTAGAACAGAATTAATTTGGGTGTAGGTATCTTTGACGACTATGGTGGTATCAATTCCTCTAATCGCACAAGATGAAATGTAACTCATATCAGTGGCAAATTTGATTTCAACTTCTTTCAACATTGCTATTAACTTGAATTTAATTGTTGCAACCCTTACGGGTAACTTTCTGCTAATTTCTGAAATACAAAAAAGATTTAATAAATCATAGAGTGAGAATGAACGATTCATCTTTATACTTTTGATATTTATTTTGGGAATAATATGTTCACTGGTGGACGCGAGTCGACCTTCTGATTTTGCAGATACGATTCTATTTTTTAGGTTACTTTGCGTGATTTGGCTCATTTGATCCTGTATTGCTGTACTAAACTTTATAACGGAAAGGAGACCTTCTTGATGGAGTAGAATATTCAAAACTTCAAAATTCAATACCAAACTTGATTCACATGATTTATACGTTGAATGTAGTTCAGGACATTTTTCATCTACCTGTAAAACAAGAACAAGGTTAGTGTATAATAAATACATATCAATATGATTACATATTATTATATTACACAACGAGAGCGATAGAGAGGAAAGTTATACATATTTCCTATATAGTGCCCACCATAAAGTATGTACTAACATACAGTGCGGCTTTTAATTCCCCCCCCCCCCTGTTGACTTTTAAACGGTTTGACGTACATACATAAAAAAACCGTTGGAGACATTGTGATTGCTCGATAGATGGCGCGGGGGAGCACATCAACTAAAAAATTTTAATTGGCATGGGGGTCATGTGTCGACACATCGTTGAAAAGATAATTCAATTCTCTAAATCTAAATTTTTTCGAAGTTCGTGACACTTGACCTCCCATGATTTTAAAAATTTATACTATCAAAAACCGCACTGTATGGAAAAATACTTTATTATTGTTGGAAAAACAATTATGGTGATTTTCATGATCGCCAACCTAAAAGTTGATTTTGTTACATGTCACATAGCAGCAAATAGAAAACAAAAGACTATGAAGAGGCAAAACGTTGAGAAAGATGGCAGTATTTTAGAATTTTTTTTTTAAATTGCTCAGTAATGCATTTTATACTGGCGTAGAGAGTTCTGAAAATCATTTCGGGAAATTGAAGAAAATATCTTTTTTCTTTTGGAATATCTTTCAATACAATGATCAATCATAATAATCACACTCTTTCAGGTAACCACAGTAAAAAACTCTTTCCGCGGCAAGTATCAGCATACACTCCGACAGATCAGGTCAATGAACTGTCGGAAAAGAACAAAGTGGCTGCAACTAATATGCTTGCAGTTCCGATTCTACTCTACTTCTTGGTGAAATATACTCAAGAGAAGCTGCAGCAACTCGAAGAAAAATTATGCATCTTCATTCCAAATTATCTATTCTAAAAAATGGGAATATTGTTGTAGACAACTCAACTTTCTCGGATATAGTAAGTAAGAAACTAATTTATTCAGTTGATTATATGAAAAACACGAAAGTATATCTTCAGACTGGAAAAATAGCAGCCGATATTGATAATTATAATTATAATTAGTTGGATAGACATAAAATTACAGAAGGGGATACAACCTTAGCAAGCTTGTGTTGTGGTATCGCCGTTCTTATTCTAAAATACAATTTGGAGCAAATCAAGGTAAAATACAGACAAATAATTTCTTTTGTAAATATCATAGAAATATATTCACGATGAAGAAAAACTCAAAATCATCTCCACAAATTTAATATAACCACCAAATGTTAGTGCTGTTAGAACTAAATGACTATCGATCAGTTCAATGGTTTCATAGTAGTACATGTTTCGAACCTATATATAGGTTCATCATCAGCTAAGTTTAAAATTCTACAATAAAAAGAAGAACAGTCTAACTATCAATAATCTAATAAAATATGATATTACTTACACGGAGAGAAAATTATGAAGAAAATTATTAAAGAAATAAAATGAGTGTCACCACATGATTCCCCAAGGAGTTATGTGGTCACTGAAAAGTTAAGCGTTTTTGAAACATTAATTAAAAGTAGTAATAAGGGAGGCTAGGAGCCTGTATCCGGTTTTTATAATTTAATGAGGGAGGCTTAGAGCCTGTATCCCTGTGATTTTTAGGGCGAAATCTAAATAGGATTATCTGAACAAAGTCAATCTAAAATTGGATGAAGAGTTAAAAATGTGGAAATATTCAGGGTGTTCCATTTGAAAAAATTGACTTTCACTAATAAAAATATGGTTCCGAAGTGAGGATCCTCATGGTATCACTCCACTCCATTTCTTATTTGATCGTCTTAGTACCAGAGAGTTCAAGATTATCAGCGTTCATAAAAGTTAATGTTTGGTAAAAAAAAAATCGAAATTAATTTATATCTTTTAAACGATATCAGACAGGTATAGGGAAATAGTACATGAAGTTGTTGACAAAGTGATAAGAAATCATAATGTGATATTATATACAGGTTGATGCATATGAAAAATCAAATTAACTGCTACTTTATAGCAGAAGTGGCAACGCCGCATCGTCTAAAATATTTTAGGCGTGTAGATTATATTCATTTAATATGCTTACTCTAAAATTTCAGGTGGATCCGTTGTCTGGTTTGCCAGAAACGCCTAATTAACGCTCATCGTGAAAAGTCCTGTATATCAGGATATGTTGTGAGGTCTGTCAGTAAGAATCTGATCTGAATCTGAATCTATTGAACTCCATAAACTCATATTGTTACATAGAAAAGATAGAGGCGGTCCCATAAAACCTTTCGAAGATGTAATAAAAATTTGTATGTACACAGAAAAGAAAATTAGACAGGTACTTACATTACGAATAACCTAATGCCGAATGAGAAATTTTTTGGAGACATTTATTATGCAAGCTTCCATTTGTTCTTTCAAGAAAAAAAGGTTTTCCAATGTTTGGAGGGCCATATTTTTGATATTTCTCCCTATGAATCACGCTATAAAACTATTGGTCATTGTGAGAATTTATTAAAAAACCAGATTTTTTTAAATTGCTAAATTGCATACTGATCTCATGAGGGGAGAATTAAAAATGGAAAACATTGAGTAAACTAATTATTTTCTGTAATTAATAGTTAAAAGTTGTGCTCATTAGATTTTGTTATGATGTATGTCATGAGGATGGATCTTTTAAAAATGGGTATAAGAGACTTAGATAGGTTACATACTATACTATCTTTTTTGTCTAGTTCACTCATCTATCTTGCTTTCAATCATTTTTAGAAAATAACAGTTATCTTAATTTTTGTTTTTTGTATTGATGTAGTGCCCAGAATTTTCTTTATATGATACTACGTCTAGTTTTAATTTCTATTAACTCTTTTTTATTATTGAAGACTGTATTGAATATGAGTTTGGATAGATTCAATGTTTTTATACTGGTTAATAGAGTAGATTTAGTCTGAAATGTTTTTTCCGTTAAATTATACTTTGATTTGATAGATGTGAGCTAAGGAACACATAAAATGATTTCAAGAAATGTTTCACTTCTTTACTAATATTTGTATCATTCCATATTCACATGTGAGAAATCATGCTATTTTTATTTATTAAGTTAAGCTTAACCACTTATTGACATGACAAACATTGTATCAACACTTGTTTGTATGTATGTTTGTGATTATGGATTATGGATATATATACAAGGTGTCCCATATAAAACTCCGCGGGCAAATATCTGGGAAATGGAAGATGATATCCATATTTTGTGAAAGCAGATGATATTGATGTCAAAGGACCCGCTTATTTAGGTAGATATCCATCACTGAGCATCATCCGTAAGAGCGTCACGACACCGACGCCAATTTTTTCAAATGGAATCCCAATCTTTTTAATGCTCTTTTGAATTCTGCATAAAATTCTGAATTCAGGCATATAGCACACTCATGGTTTTCCTTGAATACTGATGAATTACAGCAACGTTATTGCATATTATTAAGAGGGCCATGAAAGCGTCAAAATAAATGCAATAATACGAGTCTTCATCGATCTGTCAAAAAACCTGTCAGATTTTACAAAAGTGTATTCAGTTTTGTGTTGTTTTTTCCTGAAATTGAAAAATGGTTCAATTTTTGAATGCAAAAAAGTTGGATTTATGTATTTATGGCAAAGCAATAAAAGGAATGCAAAAGAAGCAGTGAGAATATACGCCAATCGTTATCCTGACAGAAGATTACCGTCAGACAAAACATTCACTAGTTTAGCCAAATCTTTGGCACAAAATGGATGTTTTAATGAACGGAAGCGAAAAAAACAAAGAACGGCTACAGATGAGGATCACACTGTTGCAGTGCTAGGTCAAATGGTATTGGAACCACATATTTCTACCAGACAAGTAGCAATGGAATGTGATATTTCGAAATCGTCAATACAACGTATTTTGTCAGAAAACAAATTCCATCCCTACAAAATACATCGGGTTCAAGGACTGCAGCCAGGTAATAATCTTTATGTTTTATTGTTCACAGCTATAATCTATTCCCATATTTAGGAGATGCTGAGAGGAGATTGAACTTCATTGCATGGTTGTCCATCCGTATTCATGATGATGATCAGTTTCTGAACAAAATATTATGGAGTGATGAAAGCCGTTTCAACAACAACGGTATAGTAAACAAACATAATTGTCACTATTGGTCTGACGTGAACCCTCATTGGATTCATGAAACGAGATATCAGACTGTGGGGGGTTAATGTTTGGTGTGGAATCATTGATGGTTATTTGATAGGACCTCATTTTTTCGATGGAGAGAGGTGTTTGTTTTTCCTCCAACATGTATTGCCGAATCTCTTGGAGAATTTACCAATACAAACTCGACTGAATATGTGGTGGCAACAAAATGGGGTACCTCCACATAATACTAGAATAATTACCCAATATTTGGATGATACTTTCAATGAGAAATGGATTGGAAATAAGTGTCCAAGACCATGGTCAGCTCGAAGTCCAGATACGACTCCAATGGATTTTTTTGTGGGGACATATAACAGACTTAGATTATATGCGACGTCCACAAAATGTAGATGATTTAAAAAATATTATCACAAATGTTTGTGCTTCCATATCGCGAGAGACGTTTTTAGCTGTGACGAATCGAGAAATAATAAAAAGATACAATATGTGTATTCTACGTGAAGGGACGCAGTTCGAAATAATTCATGCTATCACTTTTATTTTTTAGATAATATCATCATGTTTGTCCATTTTTGGTCAAACTAAAATATATTTTGGTAATTTTAAAAAAGCAGGAGTATCTTGACTGTACTAATAATAAATAATGGTCTTATTGGGGATGCAGTCAGCAGGGTGGCCCGAATTCAAAGATTTCTCTTTGTTATGTCTGAGCTTTCAGAATACTTTATTTCATTATCAAAGACATCTATGAAGTGGTCACAGTAAAACATAAAAAGTACTTAATAATAAACATTTGTTTTAGTTTGTATTGTCTGCAATTTTACATAAACCCACAACTAGATGAAACTGAACAGGCAACGCAATTATCACTGATAGATCAATTGTATCAAACTCGTGTAAGTGCTTTTTGACTCATTCATGGCCCTCTTTATAATATGCAATAAAGTTGCTGTATTTTATCAGTATTCAAGGGAAACCATGAGTGTGCTATATGCCTGAATTCAGAATTTTATGCAGAATTCAAAAAAGCATTAAAAAGTCTGGGATGCCATTTGAAAAAATTGGCGTCGGTGTCGCAACGCCCTTACGGATGACGTCCAGTGATGGATATCTACCTAGATAATAGGATCCTTTGACATCAATATCATCTGCTTTCACAAAATATGGATATCATCCTTCATTTCATATAGAAATATAATAATAAATATATATATATATATATATATATATATATATATATATATATATATATATATATATATATATATATATATATATATATATATATATATATATATGTGTGGCTCATGTCACCTGTCATATATCATGTATCAATTGTCTCATGTCATTTGTCAGTGGTCTTGGCTAGTCAGTCGAATAAAATTACTCGCCGCGGTTGTTTGCCTCTTCAAGGACAACACGTGCTTTTATAGAATTTTAACAATTTTTAAAATCCATGTCATAATGTATCATCAGTAATGAGTGTGCATCCACGTTACTCTTGGTTGTTATCAATGATGTTTTACTCCCAGTGCTGTCCATATTTCATGATTATTTTTAACATATACGCCATGTAACCTCGAAACAGTGTAAGTTATTCCACGTTTTTCGTTGGCTTAATTCTCATAGTTGTCCTTACATATTTGTAGTTTCCCTGAAGATGATAATAAAAAGTTATTGAAAGCTTGGAACAAGTGTATAAGAGTACCCTTATTGGCCTGCTGCATATCCCAAATATTAAAAAACTCATTTCCTAACTAGTCAGCAAACAAGACTACCCTTTTATATATATATATATATATATACTATATTATATATATATTATATATACTTATATATATGTGTTCAGATAGGTTTCCGCGGTCAGATATTTGAAAACTAAAAGTTCGGGTTGAACCGCGTCTAGAATTTGTTGAAATTCGACGTTTCGGCTCCGATTTTGGAGCCATTTTCAAGAACTGAAAAAGAAAGAAAATTAATAAGTGGTTGAAACGTAATTCTACGCTGAGGTCTCAATCTGCGTACTCCTCTGGTATAATTACGTTCGGTTTTTGTGACTTGACGTCGGGGTCTCAATCTGCCTACTCCCCATGTCTCGTCACTGGTTCTCTCTAAGGTCTCAATCTGCCTACTCCTTCGAGAGAACTGAGGAATTGTGGGTTGAGGAACTGTATTTATAGTGGACGTGGCTGTAATGGCCGTGTGCAATGTATTGGCGCGAGGTGAACTATGGGCGGGAACTGAGTCAGGCATCTTCCACTTCCGCACTTTATAAACATCGAGAAGACACAGGTCACAAAATAGACTTCAAAAACACAAAAACAATTTCCACCGAGAAAACTCTGCAAACCAGGATCATCCGAGAAGCCCTCGAGATAGAGAAGCGCCCCAATTGCCTCAACACTCGCGACGAAGGACGTAGACTTCCCAATACCTGGAAGCCTCTCATTGCACGCATCAACTCATTTCCCACCAACCCAGTTCCCGCACATAGCTCACTTAGCGCCAACCAAGTTCCCGCACACAGCTCATCTAGCGCCAACTCAGTTCCCGCCCATAGTTCACCTCGCGCCAATACATTGCACACGGCCATTACAGCCACGTCCACTATAAATACAGTTCCTCAACCCACAATTCCTCAGTTCTCTCGAAGGAGTAGGCAGATTGAGACCTTAGAGAGAACCAGTGACGAGACATGGGGAGTAGGCAGATTGAGACCCCGACGTCAAGTCACAAAAACCGAACGTAATTATACCTGAGGAGTAGGCAGATTGAGACCTCAGCGTAGAATTACGTTTCAACCATTTATTAATTTTCTTTCTTTTTCAGTTCTTGAAAATGGCTCCAAAATCGGAGCCGAAACGTCGAATTTCAACAAATTCTAGACGCGGTTCAACCCGAACTTTTAGTTTTCAAATATCTGACCGCGGAAACCTATCTGAACACATATATATATGTATATATATGTATATATATATATATTTATTATTATATTTCTATATATATATACAGGGTGTCCCATATAAAACTCCGCGGGCAAATATCTGTGAAATGAAGGATGATATCCATATTTTGTGAAAGCAGATGATATTGATGTCAAAGGATCCTATTATCTAGGTAGATATCCATCACTGGACGTCATCCGTAAGGGCGTTGCGACACCGACGCCAATTTTTTCAAATGGCATCCCAGACTTTTTAATGCTTTTTTGAATTCTGCATAAAATTCTGAATTCAGGCATATAGCACACTCATGGTTTCCCTTGAATACTGATAAAATACAGTAACTTTATTGCATATTATAAAGAGGGCCATGAATGAGTCAAAAAGCACTTACACGAGTTTGATACAATTGATCTATCAGTGATAATTGCGTTGCCTGTTCAGTTTCATCTAGTTGTGGGTTTATGTAAAATTGCAGACAATACAAACTAAAACAAATGTTTATTATTAAGTACTTTTTATGTTTTACTGTGACCACTTCATAGATGTCTTTGATAATGAAATAAAGTATTCTGAAAGCTCAGACATAACAAAGAGAAATCTTTGAATTCGGGCCACCCTGCTGACTGCATCCCCAATAAGACCATTATTTATTATTAGTACAGTCAAGATACTCCTGCTTTTTTAAAATTACCAAAATATATTTTAGTTTGACCAAAAATGGACAAACATGATGATATTATCTAAAAAATAAAAGTGATAGCATGAATTGTATCTTTTTATTATTTCTCGATTCGTCACAGCCGAAACGTCAAATTTCAACAAATTCTAGACGCGGTTCAACCCGAACTTTTAGTTTTCATATATATATATATATATATATATATATATATATATATGAGAAAAAAGTTCGCTCCATCGCCGTAGAATGTTTTTCGACAACTCACAATGTTCCATTATTCAGAATGTACCGCAAATTTTCACTATTTTTTTTTAAATATGAATTTTTGTTTAGCTTTCGTAGGTTCAAGCCGCCTATGTTTAAGAATAGTCAATTTTGAGAAAACTCATAATGAAACATCCCGTATCTTCGATTCCTTTCGGAATTCTTCAAAGCCTTTCTTTATGGGTACTAATCCGTTTTGAGGAAATGTTTGATAATTGATGGGAAATATGGTTGCTGCAATTACATGGGAAGCTCAATTTTCAGCTGTATCTTACCTCGAACCTTCCTCTCGTAAATGCTGACGCCGTTCGTCAGTTGTGATGATTTGAGTTTGATGTTCACGGCCAACTTTGTTCTATTGAACAATCAACTGTATCTCCGCCATTTTTCAACCGATTTTCAATTTTGGAGAACAGTGTTATCACAAATTGCGTGTTCTTCCTGATAATGAAAAAAATTGTACAGGGTGTCATTTGAAAAAAAAATTGGGGTCACTTCCGGTTAAACCGGAAGTGGTGAATTTTCGGTTATGGAGTCAAAATATGCGTATTTGAGTAATATATCGACGTGCCAAATTTGAAACCTGTATCTTCAAAACTATAGAAAAATTGGGGGGCGTACCTCACCTCGTGGTCACCCGGTATATATATATATATATATAGGTTGATAGGTTTCCGCGGTCAGATATTTGAAAACTAAAAGTTCGGGTTGAACCGCGTGTAGGATTTGTTATTCATCATCCCGTGCCCGTCAGATGTTCGACGTAAATATCGCGCGACCACCTGATTGCTTCGCTGCACATGAGCAGTCTCATTAGTTTGGTGTACTTCTAAGATTCGGCGCACTGTCGCAGCACCAGCTCATTTTCCTGATCCCTTGTGCCCTGAGTTTTTTGGCCAAGTCGGCGTATTTATCCCGCTTAAGGTCACGGGCTTTGGTAAGGGCTTGCGGTTCGTTTTCGAAGGGTACGGCAACGTCGATGATGGTGACTTTGGCCTCATTATCGTTGAAAATGACGATGTCCGGCCGCAGGTTGCAGTTTATGTTGGGTACCTGCACCTGCCTGTTCAAGGAGATCGTCCCAAACGCTGCGGGATTGCCTTCACCAAACGGTCTTGGATGGCGTTGTGTCTCCTCTGCCACGCTGCGGAATGGATTCTGCAATGGTTCAAGACATGAGGCAGGGTTTCATTGTCTTGGCACCTCCTGCAGTGTTTATCCCCATCTCCGAAACGTTTGGTGGCATTGAGTGGTACGCAATCTTGTCTGGCCCGGTGGATAAATCGCCAGTCGCAAAACCGCGTGGCAAACCCGCCTCTCATAAAGTGGTTGCTGGCGGCGCTCTTCGAGAAGCACTTGAACGTTTTGGGTTGATCCGGTTTACGAGCCAGAGTGGACGCTTACAGATTTCAAATGGCATCTTTCAACCTTCACTTCAAGTTGTGACGTGTAGATGGTGTTGTTATGAATAAAGGTCCATCTCTACGCCCCAGCTGGATAGACAGAGAATCTTCTATATACGTTGAAGTTTATCCTGTTTGAGAGCCTCCTAGATGCGTTCTTTGCTCTCAACCACAGGGACGCGATTTCACCGCCATCTCTCCCGAATTCTTTGGACAGGTCACCGGTCAGGTACCTAGTGAGAGTGAGGTCTTGCTCCGTCGGGTGGCGCCCAATTCGTCGTCGGGCTACTTCGATTAACTAACAGCGCGCGGTGTCTCTGACGAGTGTTTCTGCGCATGTCAGCATCTTGTAGGCCTGGACGATGGTTGCCACGTCGATATCAGACTGATACAAAAAACTATTCAGAAAACAGCTCAAGTGGGGCGAATGGGACTCGGATGTAGAATCACTATCATCTGGAAACATAATCTGGTACACAAAGAGCCCAAAAACAGAGGTAGGAACTAGAGCAGGAATACATGCGAGTGAGGCCAAAAATGAATGTTATACTTCCACTTGGCAATAACACCACAGTATTCCAAACTGAGATAAATAATATGAGGACATGCATACAGCGTCTGGTGCTAGCTTGAAGTGCGCACCGACCAACCGGGGTGGTGCTGTAGATTTTCGGGGTTTTCCTACAGCTCAAAAGTGAATACACCACCGACAATATCAGTAAGTCGCCCCGGAGCGCCACGGCAAATAATAACAAAAGCCGTCCTCTACCCGCACGGGCTATGCCTTTGGGTACACTCTACGAGTGTTTATGAGGGAGTATTATAATTATTATAGATGAATCTAGACAGTCTATCTGACAGCCAGAGTGCGATGAAATCTCTGAATTCAGTACAGATACAGTCAAAGCAGGTTTGGGAATGCTTTCAGAGCCACAATGAACTGGCGAAAAACAACACTTATATGGGTGCCTGGACATAGGAAAACGTGCATCTGAATAACCATTCATAGGTCCAGAACCAGTGTTTGGAATTAGCAAAACCCGATGTGGAAACCTAATAAATAAGTGGAAGAAAACAAAACCAAATCGACGGGCATCGACTCAGCGCAGCCATGTTGAGGCATTTGAGCCAAACACTGACGGCTGACAGACACTCTTAACCTAAACAGATCTAAGATAAGCACAATTACTGGCTTACTAACAGGACATTGCGGCATTAGGAAACACCTGCACACTATAGGAATGAACAAAGAAACCGTGGAGTGCAAACTTTGTGATGACAAGGATGAAACAGCCTCTCACATCATCTTCGAATGCGACGCGCTGCACAATAGGTGCTACAGACCAAAACCTAGAAATAGGAATGAATCCGAAAGACTTAGTGAATAAACTATTAACCCTGGTAAAATATACAGGTTGAAGACTGACGACAAAATAATACAATAGACCCCAGCAGGTATTAAGGGACATCCTGACGGGTAAACCCTGCATCTGGCTCGTCAGCTTCAAACCAACCAACCACGGTAGACGACGGTGTTCAAGACACCATCCTAGCAGGCCATTATGAATCCCTCGGTTTCTGACTTCAACCCACTTGACCTGAGAAATGCTAAAGTCAGGTTTCTGTAGGCCAAGTTTTGGATATAAGTGAAATTCAATTCATAAGTGAAATATTCACTTTAATTGATTTAATTTCAATGACACACTTTGGCAACAACGAAAATCTGTCTTTGATGTTTCATATGAAGAAAATTAGAATACCTATTAATCGGTTTGTTAAAGTTTTACTAATAAATAAGCAAAATTTAGACTTTAGACATGCTTGGTAAATCATAAATATATCAGGACTTCTGCATTTCGTGACATTTTTTCAGCTAAAGAGTATCCGAATTATATCTGTGAATTTTTTTCGAATTTGTAATTCACACTTGAAATTGATTCAAATCTTCGGTTCATCGAATTATGAGCAATTTCACTAGTGAAATATTTCAAAACCCCATGGATAAGCCAAGATCTTCAATGTTCTTGAAGAAGACCCCATACAGGAGACTCTCACTCTCCACAGCTTCAACGTGGGCTCTTTGCTGAATGGGTTCCAACTCGGTGACAGAGTTTGGGTTCGTCCGTTCAGTGTCGAATACGAGGCCGTAAAGTTCATCAGCTGCACGGGTTGCTGCCTTGAAAAAAAATGCTCCAATCCCTGCTTCTTCACGATCGCATACTGAGTAGAAAAGGGGATTTAAACTCCCGATGACTTTACAGGCTCCATCCAATACCATTGCTGTTATGTAGACACTTCAAGCTCAAAAGGCCACGGCCTCCCCATTTTCTGGGGAAGTATAACCGTGGAACAGAAGATGCATCATTTTGCGAGTTTCAATGTCGAGTTGTTGCAGCTCTTCTTGAGTCCAATTCATCACTCCAAAGGAGTATAGTGGAATCGGAACGGCAATCATATTAGTTGCAGCAACTTTGTTCTTTCCCGACAGTTCTGATGACCACATCTGTTGGAGTTCATGCTGATACTTGCCGCAGAGAGAGTATTCAATACACTATAATATTGTTATTATCATTATTACATTCTGTAGGTAAATAAACCAATGCCACTTCTATTGTGATCACATAATATGTATTTATTTCTTTGATATACCTTCGGTGTAACTTACTGAAATCTCAACAAATTCTCTTGATGCTTAAATATACTGATAATAATACTAATAATAATAATTTATTTACCATTCTTCAATGAGTATCACAATTATAAATTCCAAGTTATGCAAATGATACGTGATCCACCAAAGGCTCAGCCTAGAAAGTGGCTTATGGCTTAGTATCAAGATCTTGTAGAGTTAGTACATCATCGAACAATTTTTACAGGAATAGGATAGTGTAATTTTAACAAATAATGACAAAATACAATTAATAAAATACGATAATATTAATAATAATACTCCCTCATAAACACTCGTAGAGTGTACCCAAAGGCATAGCCTGTGCGGGTAGAGGACGGCTATTATTATTATTTGCCGTGGCGCTCCGGAGCGACTTACTGATGTTTTCGGTGGTGTATTCACTTTTCAGCTGTAGGAAAACCCGGAAAACTTACAGCAGGTTGGTCGGTGCGCACTTCAAGCTAGCACCAGACGTCGGAATTGGCATCTAGGCAACTCACATCACACTTGATTCACAACTAGGCATGTGGCCACCTAAAGAGACCCGTGTAGATTCCGTACCCGAGCTTCGAACGTCTGTCTGATGTGAGCTAGAAGTTCCACTGCTAGACCTTAGCCACTGAGCCACCGACCGACCAATACAGACATCATTTTGTTTACAGTTTGATGTTTCGAGATTTCACTCATTCATTTATGCAATTATGGGTACGATTCGAAATTAGATATTGGGAAGATTAATTTTATTTCCGAGGGTATAGTATTGTAATACCTAGGTGCCAAATATAAGTAAGATCTCTGGAACATATTTTTTTCCGCTCGAAGTACTATTTTTGTTTCTCATTTCATCTTATGTTCCGAGTGATCAAGTTCCGATTTGAATCTATTTTGCCTCGTAACTGTGAATAAGAATGGGATTGTTTGTGGCTGCTCCCCATGCTATTAGTCCATATCTAATATGCGTATCAGCAAGGACAAAGTACAATATTTCCATTAGTTCATAAGAAACTATTTGTGACAGACATTTGAATTTATTAAGTGTGAACCGGAGTTTCTTCACTAATGTTTTATCTGTACGTTTCATTTCTGAATTAATACCCTAAGGTGTAAAGACAGTATGAATGAAAAGTAACTTGTGACTCTACAGTCACTAGTTTGAAACTAAATTTGAAACGAACCATTACATCCAAAGGTAGATGATTATCTACAACATTCACAGGTAGCCAACAATTCGTTGTTCTGACCAACCCGAGACTTGATTGAGTTAGGCCGACAGCTTTTTCATCTTTCAGTGGTTTGAGAATTCCAATCTTCAATTTCACTGGTTTCCACCAAAAAAAATAATTTTAGTTTCCTACAAATTATTGGTTCCTCCAATGTGGTGTTTTTGATTAATGCATTCTAAGTTTTTTCCCACATCCAAACCAAATTTCTTCTTCACAAATAATATTTCCATTTGGCCCTCTGATTTCCATTTTTATTATTTTTCACAGTTTTCATTATTTCACTCACACATTTCCATAGGCCCGATGTTTAATTTTTTTTTGTTGTTGGTATTAATTTGGTTTCGCATATTTCATTAAATTATTTACTTCCATTATACAGTAAATTAGAGATTTGAATTCATTCAATAGCACTTCGACATAGTCCAATTTCTTGTTAATACTTCTTAAATTAGTTTGACGAGTATTGAAAACCTTCTCACTCTATCATTTAGAGTCATATTGATATCATCAATTATTTCAGCAGTCAATGTATCGATAGTTTATTTTATCTTGAAATCTTTTATATACTGATTCATTTTGAATATGTTGAGAAGCTATAAAATCATAAAACAATCTGTAGGCATATAACAAAAAAGCTTCTCATAAGTACATTATTTGTAGACATAACAAAAAAGCTTCTCATAAGTACATTATTTGAAAACATATTTAAATATTCATTTAAAACTCGTTGAAAACGCACTACTGAGGAAAAAATTTAATATTTTGAAACAATGGGCATACGTGTTCAATATAAACTTGAATGGAGAAACAAACTATCGGAAATGGAAACAATTTTTTTATTTGAGATCTGGTATTGATTTTCTGCTTATGATCTGATATTTTCTGGGGAGATATTTCCAGCTTCATTTTCTTCTGGTTCATCAGATCCGTGATCATGTGATGTTTCTTGATTTGTGTTGGGAACTTCTAGGAAGGTTCTGTTTTAAGTTTTTATAAGAGTATTCCTCTCCATTCACCATTTCTCTTGTTGATTCAAGTCGACCCTGTGGAAATTTAAGAGTTTCTAATTCTTCTCCCATATAATCCTGGTTGGTATAAATATTTTTTTGTTTGAGTGCCTAGGAATTCACTTTGGCTTGATTAATGACCTGTGATTTTCAAGTATTCTATTATCACTCTTGTGACCTAATCTGTATATTTCTCCAAAGTTGGAAAGGTCACAGTCTATCCTGAGTGAATTTTTAAACAGTCTCAACATATCTTCGGGTGAGCTATCATCTTTTTCTTCAACTCCATGAACTAGTAGTAAATTTATTTTGTTTCTTCTCGATTATGAGAAGCGCTTTTTTCAATATTTATTTTCGTTTTCTAATTGAATATACTTTTCTTTCATCTCTTCTACATCCTTGATGATATCTATTTTCAATTCTTGGATCTCACTTTTTAGCTCTCTGTACCTTCTCCAATTGAATAGTGAAAATCTTGAAGGGATATTTCTTTCTTATCCTTATAATTTGCGTAATTCCATCTGGCATGGGTTTATATTGGCGATACACCTTCCCATCGTGTCTAGATTGCGACTAGTTCCGTCGAACAGATGAGCGAAGCTACCATATCATGGAACGCGCAATTACAATCCTTACTCACTGCTTTTCTTAACGTTAAGACAGATTATTGTATGATTCAGTGGATTGTTTTTCTAAATAGATTGTCAGTAGAAGGGAAATGAGAGAGCTTTGGGATTCGAGGTCAAAACCAATGAGAGAGCTTTGGGTTTCAAGGTCAAAGGTCAATAAGTGCACGTGTGAGATATCAGAATCCCTAGAATGTGCTGACGTCATGTTTCCGGTTACAGACAAGTCTCGCTGAACACCTGATACGGGTTCACCAACCTCTTTCAAGGTTAATACATTTACATGGTTATCAGATATACAGAATATTAATAATTATATATATATATATATATATATATATATATATATATATATATATATATATATATATATATATATATATATATATATATATATATATATATATATATATATATAGTTGAAAATCAAATTATTCAAATGAATTCATCTCATATACCATTAGTTCCAAGAATGAATCTTAATAATCGAGGCACCCTGTGTATGATTACCTATACTTAAATGCAACTTTTATAGTACCAATAGTATCAAATATAATCTGAAAGGCACCCTGTGTATGATTACTTAAATGAAACGTTTATAGTACCAATAGTGTCAAATATAAATCTGAGTAATCATGAGGGACTCTGTATAGATATCTAATAATCGTGAGGCACCCTCTATGCGATTACTAAAACGAAGCTTTTATAAGTACCAATAGTTTCAGGATTGAATCTAATAATCGTGAGGCCCCCTGTATATGATTAATAAAATTAAAATTTTATAGTACCAATAGTATCAAATAAATCTGAATAATCACGAGGCACCCTGTATATCTTAATAATCGTGAGGCACCTTCCATGCGATCACTAAAATGAAACTTTTATAAGTATCAATAGTTTCAGGAATGAATCTTAATAATCGTAAGGTATATGAACTGTAATGAAACATTTATAGTATCGATAGTTTCAGAAATATGTTTTAATAATCATTAGGTACACCCTGTAAATGATAACCATAATGAAATACCTCTTGAATAGTTTCCACAAGTGACTAAAATAAATTCAACAACTAAGTGTCTAGTGACAAAGTTCCACATTTTTGAATTCCCTCGTTTCGAATATGGAGAGTGAAAAATAATCTGCATACTTGTATGCATTTTTAAAATAACTTGAACATTATTTTAGGTGAGAGCATGTCTCTTCTTTCATTGCAGAGTATTGGAATTTGAGGATGCTCTCAGATTGCAAGTGGCTTTGTTGATAAAAACCTGTGAGAATCGCTATTTTATAGAAAAAATGTTTAGTTGGAATTTTGTGACAAATATTTCATGGGAAAATTTGAGAAAGCCCCTTCCACTAATGAAAAAATGAGTTATTGCTTTAAGCGAAGTGAAGGAGTGTTTCTATTGATTGAAATAAGGCAGAAGCAAATTCTTTCTGAAATCATTCATTGATTCACTTATTGAAAATAGGATTATGAGGGGGTAAAAATATGTAAATCCAAACTCACTGTCTTAAATTATTAGTGCATTTTTTTTTCATTCAAAAGTTAATTATTTCATGAGACTTGAATTTGAAATCCCGAGTTGCAAGCAAAAGTAAAGTAGCACCAGTGAAGAAGCTTAGGTTATTGTCCCATTTTGAGAAGCTTCCAAGTGATGGCGGCTTTCAGTTGGTGAAAAGTGTATTATCTTCTAGTATTGGTAGCGGAATAGAAATACTGTACGGAACCTTTTCGAACCTGAGGCCAATCAACGCATTGAAGAGGGTTTCATGCCAGCATATACATCAACACCAGTTGCCAAATACGAAGACATCAGTGAAGATGAAAGCCCTAGCAGTTCAAAGAGCGATGATGGGGGAGACATGAGAATGGAGATGGCGAACAACAGGACAACCCAAATGAAAGTGCAGATAACTCACTCGAAGGTACTCACGAGAATAACACAAATCTCGCTGAGATAAATAACTTACTGAGTGCCTTCATACAGAAGAAGCGAACAAGGAAGGCAGAGTTGGAGGACCAGTTGAAGGAGAATCAGCTGGAAATTAAAAGGTTGCTGCGTGATACCAAAGGGATGCAGACATTGACGATCGGGATCGAGCCATTACGTAAGGTGTGAAGAAACTGACCTAGTGATCTCAGTGATTTTAATTTTTTGATATATATGTACATAAGTACTTTTAACATTTCCATTTACATTTTTATTCTTTATACCCCATATACTTTTTTGTTAATTTTCACTATGCACCGACATATACAATCCTTCTTTTTTTAATCCGTTAGGAATTACCCAGACAGGCCCTGTCTACGGAGCCCCGACACTTCCGTAGGGCACGCTGGTGTATCATTAACACCAGTAAACACTCCCCACGTCCGTGGGGTGAGTGATTACTGGGTCCGAGAGTCATGTGCCCTGAGAAGGCAGAGTGAACCAAAAATTACGGCCTTCTGCATTCTTCCGGCTGAGTTTTCTGCCGCATCATGGCAAGCCGGTATTATTTTCAAGTTTAAGAGCAGTGTCATTCCACCAAGGACTCCTATTATCAGAACCACAATCTTGACAGAATGGTTTGGGTAGATCTCGATATTTGGTCCGTTTTTCCTTCTCTTTTCGGACGATGTTCGTTTCACCAGGAGCTGAAAACTCAATGACGAAAATCGTCCTGTTTTGATGGTCGAGGAGAACTACATCAGACTTATTGGCTTGTATTTGCCTGGAGGTGGGGAATGAGTAGTTCCAATATATTCGGCACTTCTCATTCTCCACAACGGACTCAATATCCCCCGGAGCATAAGGCAACACCGGTGTCTCGTCTACACCATGCGAGTATCGTAGATGGTAAGTACAACACTCGTAAGGCCGCGTTATGCCTGTGGATATAGGCTGAGGCCGCATAAGCTGGACAAGCAAATGCATTATGGTTTCAGCTGCCCCACGACACGGTCTGCATAGTGTCAGGGACCTCTATACCCATCACGCAACTGCGGTAGACGAGGGTGTTGAAGACACCATCCTGGCAGGTCATTATGAATCCCTCGGTTTTCGACTTCAGCCTACTTGACCTGAGAAAAGCGAAGGTCAGGTTTCTGGATAAGCCAAGGTCTTCAATGTTCTTGAAGAGGACCCCATGCATTGGCTTATCCTTATGTAGCTGTAGGAGCCTGTCACACTCCGCAGCTTTAACGTGGGCTTTTTGCTGAACGGGTTTCAACTCGGTGACAGAGTTTGGGTTTGTTCGTTCAGTGTCGAACACGAGGCCGAGTTCATCGACTGCACGGGTTGTTGCCTTGAAAATAAATGCTCCAATCCCTGCTTTTTATGATCGCATACCAAGCAGAGAAGGGGATCTGAACTCCTGATGACTCCATCCATTACCATTCTGTTCACGGCCTCCCCGTTGTCTGGGGAAGTATAACCGTGAAACAGACGATTTAGGATGCAAGCTCCTATAAAGATACATCATTTTGCGAGTTTTTACGTCGAGTTGTTGCAGGTCTTCCTGGGTCCATTTCATTACTCCAAAGGAGTAAAGTAGACTCGGAACGGCAAGCATATTAGTTGCAGCAACTTTGTTCTTCCCCGACAGTTCTGAAGACCAGATCTGTCGGAGTTTGTGCTGATAGTTTCCGCGAAGAGAGTTTTTAACAGTAGCTACCTCTTGGGTATGGCGTTGTTCCACCCCTAGGTAGGTATACGTCTCTCCGGCATCCAGATGATGTAGGATGCTTCCGTCTACGAGCTGAACGTCCTTTCCGTATTCCTCACATCGTCCTCTTTTGAGATGAACCGTGTCACATTTGTCGATCCCAAACTCCATTTAGATAGCATGCGTGCACTCTTGCACCACCACTCCGGTTGCTGGGGGTGTCGCAGTTGTATCCGCGGGTTTTCCGTAGTGCAACGGACAATTGCAGTAGTGAGATGCAGAAGAGAAGAGGGCTGAGGGAGTCTGCCTGAAACACGCCCCTTCTAAAGATAATCTGCTCTGTTTGGACTCTGACTTGACCAGATGTTATGGTGAAGCGAGTCCTCCAGCGCGGCATCAGCTGTTCAATGCATCTCACTATTTGATCGGGTTCCGCAAGGCATCTGAGCAAATGCATGATGAGTTCCTGCGATGTTGTATCAAAAGCCTTGCGATAGTCGATCCAGGCCATTGAAAGGTTACGCTTCGAACTGCGCTAGGGCTGAGGTATCTACGTTGAGTGGTTGCGGAAACTCATAAATGTTCTTCCAGAAGGTTTTTACCGATCAGCCGCCGGCGGGTTATCCACAACACGTGGAGACTCTTGGAATAGGCAATTCGCCACACTGCGGGCATGAAGGGCCTATTGGCCGCCACGTAGTCCGCCACACACTGGATAAGAGACGCGTGTTGTCTCGCCAACTTGATCTTAGCTTCCATCTTGTGAATGCGTCGCTCATGCCTTCCAATCAGAGGGGTGGTATCCTTCCTCTCCGCTTGGGACAGGGCCTAAGCGGCGTCATACGACAGAGTTGATCTGACAGATCTCTCTGTCAGCCTCTTCTGAAACGACATCATGTAACAGTTGTTGTGGCTTCAGGGGCTTCGTGTTATGAAGCGCCCTTCGGGTTTTGATGCCTTCCCTTGGTGGTATGATGCGAGGCTCCTCCACAGCCAGGTCGACACGTGGCATATCTGCCACTTCTGCCTCTGCGTTAACAGGCTGAGGGGGAGCTCTGACATAGACTCTTGACCGAAGATGAGATACATAATCCATACAGGTTTTGGGCGGAAAAAGCGGCATGCTCTGGATGTATCTCACACCACAGAGCATGCTATAAATTCAATAAATAAATAAGTAACAACTAAACTTTTCTGCTAAATTTGTTTTTTATGTAATGGAGAATAAATAAGTCTTAAGTATTTTCATCGTATCTCCATTAGTTTGTAAATTATAATAATTTTAAGGATGAAGACCAGGTAAGAATGACGAAGTTAGAGAGAACTTATATTTAAAAATTAAATAAAAAATAATAAAAAAAATTTTAAAAAAGAAAAAAAATCATGTCTGTTTTTGTGACAGAAATTAGAATAGAAAAAAAATATAAGGTAAATATTTATTTGTTTATAACAAATTGTTTATTGCATAAACAATGAAAAATTAAATAAAATGGAATTTTTTTTTTATATAAGAAAGAAAGACAAATAATGATTTAAAAAAAAAAAATGGTTCCTTAATATTAATTAGAAGCGGGAGAAAATAATTGTTAATTAACAAATGCGTTTTCAAGCAATAAAAAAATTTTTTTAAGCAACAATTTTTCTTTTAAAAATCATTATTTGTATCAAAGATTGAAATTCCATAAAAAAAATTTCAATTATCTTATAAACAACGCATTTGTTTATAACAATTTTTTAAACAATTAGAGATAAAAATTTAAAAAAATTATTTCTATGTAGTTCCTGATAACATAAAAACGGATTATTGATAATATTTAAAAAAAAAAAATTTTTTCAATGATTAATTTAAGTATTTAATTTTGCAACAACGAAAATTGTTAATAAAAAACTGAAAAATAAAAACTTTTTAATTTTTCCAACGGGGTTCTATTCTGAAGCCTTTCAAGAATTGCTCCAAAAGAGGAAAAAAATCTTAAATTTATAGTTTAACAATTATCACACTTGCAATGTTCATGTTCAAGCAGAAAAAAATTATTAATTAACTATTGATTAACTAATTGAAAAATTGTGATAAAAATTTTTTTCAAGCGGATTATTGTTCATTGATCTATTCAGTTAGTGCCTGAATTTTTCCAATTTTTTATTTCCATATTTAGTATTTTAAAATAATTTTTATTGTTAAAGTGTCCAAAGTGGGTGTGGCTTGCCCGAGCCAGAGTACCTGTTTTCGGCCGTATTTTCATCCCTCTGGGAAAATTATAAATATTGATGATACAATTCCGGGAATTGAGCTTTTTTTAGGAAATTTCCTCCTCTTTTTGAATCTTTTTTTAGATTTAAAAAATTTTAATTAGTTTTTGAGATATTTACAAAATACTAAAGCTATCTTTTTTTTTAGTTAATTGTTAATAACTTTTACAATTTTTTCATGCGGAACTTCATTTTTTTCAAAAATCATCTGGATGTCATTCCGAATCGAATGACACCTCAATCATAATTTTCGGAGACTGCTGAAAAAAGTTGGTCTAAATGGCACTTGTTGACTAGACTAGTGGGAATAGCTGAACTAAGCATTGCTGCCTATGCAGATTTCCAGGAACACGTCGAGACGGTGTTGTATTCAACTTCGGTTCATGGGAACGAAGAAACATTTAGAATAGACATAGACTTCGAGCAATAAACATCTCATTATATTATTTGTTGTTAATTAAAGTTTTTGAGTTAAATAAATTTTTTAAAAACTAAGTTCCGTGATCGGAAAACATAAAGTGGCGCAGTCGTTGTAGGATTTTGAACGGATATTCGTTGTGAATAATCCGTCAGTTCCAACTGTTAATTCAAGAGAACCTTCGTTTCTGGACAGTCCCTCTGGGTAGCAGATCAAGCAGAAGCCAAAGAAGTAAAGAAGAAAAGAAATGAGAACAGCCATCTCAGTGGTACTAATGTAAGTTGCTTTTCCTTGTATCTTGTCTGTCATTCTCCTCTAGTCCTGATTCATCTCCCGAAAACAGTGATTTTGAGTTAATTTTTAGTGAACAAAATTCGCCGAAACCTAATTCGATTTTCGAAAATAGTTCTCGCGAATCAATAGAATTAGAAGCACTTCTTTCGAAGCTATCAATAAGTAGAAATATCAAAATGCCAGTTCCAAAATTTGAATCAAAACTTTTGGAAATTGTTCCAAAATTTGACGGCAATCCTTTGGAACTTTCATCATTTTTAGAAACAGCTAATTCAATTATTACTACATACTGGGACCCAACACCCGAAAATATCAGTTGTGTCCAAAATATTACAATAATTTATGGAATTTATTCAAAATTGATAGGTCAAGCTCGCGAAGTTTATAGCATTTGCATTGATAAAGATTGGCTATCAGTCAAAAATGCTCTAATCGCACATTTTGGCGACCAAAGAGACGAAAATGGATTATTATTTGATTTAGATCAATTGAGACAAAATTTCAACGAACCATCATTACAATTTTATACAAGGGTTATGTCAAATTTAAGTGCTCTTCATAACTATGTAGATACATATGAAAATGTAGTTGCGACTAAAACGGTGAAGAAAACCTTTTACAATACTCATGCTCTTAAAATATTCTTAGCTGGACTGAAAGAACCTTTAGGATCAACTATTCGTGCTATGAAACCATCAACTATGGCAGAAGCTAGGCAATATATTATTTCCGAAAATAATATTCGGCATCTCCGAAAACCGAATAACAGTGATCAATCGAAAATTAGGCAACCTCAAAGACCCAATCACCCAAATCAATTGTCCAATTTTCGCCAATACGCAACTCCTAACCCCAATTTTCAAAATTTCAAACCCCAAATGCATAATCCCTCATTTCCACGCGGCCCAATAAATATTCAGCCGAGACCGGTAGAACCCCAAAAATTCTTCACAAATCGTCAAGTATTTGGCAATCCAAAAGGCTCAACCAACGTTTGGAGACCAAATAACCAAAACAATTTCAATCGCCCCAAGCCAACACCTATGAGTGGCATTTCACAAGCCACCACTTCTCGTCAACCCAATACTAGACCATACCAAAACCCCAATCGACCAAATTTCATTGCAGAAGAACTTTGCAATTTTGATAATCCCCATTATCAGGAAGAATCAATACCCTTCCAAAATGAATATTACTCCCAAAATGATTTTTGCTACCAAAATCAACCCTGTTCCTCCAATGAATTTGATTTTTACGAAAATATGAACTATGACCAAATCCAACCTGAATATGTCGATAATCAATATCCAATCGATACCCAAACCGATCAAAGTTCCTCACAGGACCAAAATTTTCAGGAAATCGACCATCACGAAAAAATTTCATAGAAATACATTCTATTTACGATCGAAAGGACCTCCCATACATTCAAATTTCAGATCCACCCCTGAAACTTTTGATTGACACAGGAGCGACTAAAAGCTTTTTGAATCCCGAAATTGCCGAAAATTATTTTCCCGGTTTTATCAGAAAAGAACCGTTTACAATCAGCTCAATATTTCAGACCACTTCGAAAAAATTTTGCGCTGAAATACCAGCCGTTCAGAAATTCCACACTGAGAAAACTATAAAATTTTATTTGTTTAAATTCCATCACTTCTTTGATGGACTGATTGGTTATGATACATTGAAAAACTTAGATGTTCAATTAGATTTGAAAAATTCAAGTTTAAAAACACCTGAATCAGAGCTTCCTCTGGCGCACTATGAAAGCAAAAAGAAATTACTCTTTTATGCTCGTATAGAACCATTTACAATCGAATCAATCAAAATTCCTGTAACAATACCAAACGGTGACATCACGATTATCGAAACAAAATTATTTGAATGCCGAATTCGCGAAGGTTTGACAACCTCTCGATACGGCTATGCCCCTGTCGAAATTCGGAATGATACAGGTGAAATACAAGAGATTTACCTTTATGAATCTGTCCCTGTGAAAACTTTTCATCCCGACCAATTCGAATTGTACCATGCTTCAATCGATCATAACACCCCTTCGAATATATTCAAATCAGACATCACACAGCTTATACGAACTCAACACATGAATTCTGAAGAAAGACACCACGTTGAGAAATTGTGCCTATCATTTTCAGACATATTTCACCGCGAAAATTCACAGCTGACTTTCACGAACCAAGTGAAACACAAAATTAGGACCACCGATGAAGTCCCAATTTTTACAAAATCTTATCGCTATCCGTTTATTCATAAACCGGAAGTCGAAAAACAAATTGACGATATGCTTCGTCAAGGCATCATTCGACCAAGCGATTCACCTTGGTCCTCGCCAATTTGGATAGTTCCAAAGAAGGCGGATGCCTCTGGCAAGAAGAAATGGCGTATAGTAGTGGACTACAGAAAAATCAATGAGAAAACCATCGATGATCGATATCCGATTCCAAATATATCGGACATCCTTGACAAATTGGGTAGATGTATGTACTTTTCTACCCTTGATTTGGCAAGTGGGTTCCATCAGATCGAGATGTACCCTGATGATGTAAAGAAAACAGCTTTCAACGTAGAGAACGGCCACTACGAGTACCTTCGCATGCCGTTTGGTTTGAAAGGAGCTCCAGCTACTTTTCAGAGAGTAATGGACAACGTCTTGAAAGATCTACAAAACAAAATCTGTTTCGTCTACATGGACGACATCATCGTTTTTTCCACTTCGCTACAAGAGCACATGGTCAACCTTAAAAGAGTTTTTCAGAAACTGCGCGAGAGCAATCTGAAAGTCCAACTCGACAAATCAGAATTCCTGAAAAAGGAAGTTTCCTTTCTGGGACATCTGATAACAACAGAGGGAATAAAACCAAATCCCGATAAGGTCAAGGCCATCATGAATTATCCGATACCCAAAACGACAAAAGAAATAAAAGGATTTCTTGGTCTTCTGGGCTACTATCGAAAATTCATAAATAACTTTGCCAAAATCACCAAACCCTTTACAAGTCGACTGAAGAAAGGAGCAAAAATCGATATAACTGACCCCACCTACATCAAGACATTTGAGGACTGCAAAACCTTACTATCGAACGACCCGATTTTGCAGTACCCCGATTTTACAAAAGAGTTCAATTTGACCACGGACGCCAGTAACGTAGCGTTAGGTGCTATATTGTCCCAGGGCCCCCCAGGACATGATAAACCAATCGCCTACGCATCACGAACCCTCTCCAATGCCGAACAAAATTATTCGACTATCGAGAAGGAACTTTTTGCAATCGTCTGGGCAACCAAATATTTTAGGCCCTATCTTTTCGGCCGAAAATTCAAAATTTTTACGGATCACAAACCCCTTCAGTGGTTGATGTCTTTAAAAGAACCCAATTCACGATTGGTTCGCTGGAGACTGAAACTTGAAGAGTTTGATTACCAAATTATTTACAAAAAAGGGAAAATCAATACGAACGCTGATGCCCTTTCTAGAATCGAACTCTACCCTAATGAAACTGTCAGACAGACTAATGAACTCCCCATATTGAGACATATGCAGGAATTTAACGAAAACCCTGTCCTAGACAATGAAAGACCATCCACAAGCAGATACCCAGAAAATAACATACCTGAAAATATTCAAAATCAGGATAACGAATCGAACGCAGGACAAATTGACCCCAATGACAATGACGAAAATGAAACTGTTCACACAAGTGCAGAAGACCCAATATTGAACATCCACATCACAGACAAACCAATCAATAACTTTTTGTGCCAATTAATGATAATTAAAGTTGATCGAAACCCTCGAATGGAAACCAAAAAACTATTTAGGAATTCAGTATGTCGTACCCGATGGTATCTATATGTTACCAACGAATCATTTCAAGCCCAAATTATTGAACATCTGAAAGAATTTGGTGTTCCAAAACGCACCTACGTCTTTTACTTCCAAAATGATACCGAAGACGTACTCTATAAAGATATGTGCAGGTTCATACCACAAACATTCAAAAATTCTTCCTTTAAGCTTTTCAAATCCAATAAACTCCTCTTCGATGTGACGAACGAAGATCGCCAACAAAATCTCATCAAATCCCAACATGAAGGTGTTACCAACCATCGAGGCATTCACGAAACCATTGCCGAACTCAAAACCAAATATTATTGGCCCAAGTTACACGATGACGTAAGAACATTTATCAATAATTGTCCAATATGTCAACAATCTAAGTACGAACGTCACCCACCTTTGATCAAACTACAGTTAACGCCCACTCCCAAAAAACCATTCGAAACTATACACGTTGATACCTTCAAATTTGGCAGTATTATATCTTTAACAATCTGTGACAGCTTTACCAGATTTGGACAAGCGTACATCATTCCCAGTCTTTCCGCACTACACGTATATCAATCACTTTTGCAGTTCGTTTCAACTTTCAAAGTCCCCGAAAATATCGTCTCTGATAATGGTACCGAATTCTCCCAAAACCTTCTAAAAGAATTCGCGAAACTGCATAGAATCAATTGGCATTATACACTTCCATATAATCCAAATTCCAATGCCATTGTAGAAAGGTTCCACTCCACTCTCATAGAACACATGAGAACACTCAACCTCTCGAAACCAAATCTGAACCCCTTTGAAAAATTGACTTTCGCCGTCCTTGCATATAATAATAGTCTTCATTCAACAACAAAATTAAAACCAAGAGATCTAGTGTTTGGACATCTAGAACTAAAAGATCCAATCGATATTGATTCCGAATTCGAACCAATCAATACCACATTGAACGAACACAAAGAATCTATTTCCCAAATATATAGAAAAATTCACGAAGACACGTCAAAACAAAAACCAAAAATAATTTCAAAACGTAACGAAAATCGAAAAGACCCTCCAAATTTTGAACCCGGAACCATTGGATATATGAAAACACCCGAAAGACAGTCGAAAACGGCTCCCCTCTACAAACCCGAACACATTCTCAAAAGCACTGACCTAACTGTGACAACCCCACAAAATACATACCACAAACAATCTTTCAAACCACCAAGAAAAATGACAGACCAAAATCTGTTACAGGTCGATGATACTTCATCAGACAGCGACTCAGAAGGTTCAAATCCAGAACCTCCAGACGAATCCAGGGATCCTTCCCTTTAAATTGGGAACCGCACGAATCAAAGTAGCTTCCCATACTTTCCTACATTATATTCAACTTAGTCCATTAGAAAACCAAATAAACTCAATAACCAATCAATATAAGCTATTAGAAGCCACAATAAATAATACAACCCCATTCAATAGAATTGCCCTATTTAACGCATATAAACACCTCGAATACGAAGTCAAAAATGTTAACCACAAATGCAGATCCTTGTTTCCCCATAAACGCACAAAACGAGCCCTCATTGCTCCTCTTGGCTCCCTCGTAAAATTCATAAGCGGAAATCTAGACGAGCAAGATGCGAAAGAAATATATCACAGCCTAGCCGAACTCGAATCAAACCAAAATCGAATTATCAAAAAAAACCAATAAACAAATTTCAATTACTTCAAAATTGATAGAAAATATTAACGAAACAATGACTTCAGTTTCAGATAATCAAAAACTGATAGGAGATAAAATTAATGAGTTGAGAATTGCACTTAACGAGACAAAATTCAATTATGCACATTTTTTGGAAATTCATGAAATATTGAATCAAATAAAAATCAATCTCGATTCTCTACTAGATTTTCTAACAGAAACAGAAAATGCTATGGGATTTGCGAACTTGAAAACATTACATCGCAGTATCGCCTCTCCAGACGATCTAAAAACAATAATAGATGAACTCTACTTATCACATAGTCATTCTCAATTACTTTTTGATAATAAGGAATACCTCAAATATTATAGTGTTGTTGAAACCAAAGTTTTCGCCATCGAGGACAAAATTATATTTTCATTAGATTTTCCATTGGTTCACACTGAAACTTTCGATCACTATCACCTTTATTCAATTCCAAATCAAAACCAATCAATTATTATCCCACCTGCCTCCTACCTAACACTAAGCAACGAAATGTACCAGTACCAGAACGAAGAGTGCGTTGACCTACAACCAAATTTCCTGTGCGAGAAGAATCACCTTCTGCCCATCCAGGACAACCCAGACTGTGTGACGTCACTTCTTTCCTCCAATGCCTTTGCTGATAAATGCCATCAAATTCCAGTCAAAATCAATCAGGAAATAATCGAGGAAATCAATGATGCCCACTACATAGGCATCTTTCCGAACAAGAGAAAATTCCAGACAAACTGTGTGGAAAACGATGTCGCTGTGCTGAAAGGTGTATACCTCTTTATTGTTCCACCAAAATGCTCCCTGAGGACTTCCAAATACACCTACCGGAACGAGAAAGGATCAACTGTAGGACACCCCCTCACATTGGAAGAAATCAAAGACATTCATATTCCAATCCTGCAAGTCGAGAAACTCAACTTGGAGAAAGTTTCCCTTGATAAACTGCACGAGCTCCAACTAGACGAAATTCGGGAAGACCCATTGGACCTCATCAATCTTCGCCCGGATTACTCCAGATGGTCCCTATGGAGCGTCGCGACGCTAACCGCCTTCGTCGTGGTATATCTTGTGGTGACCCGGAAACAAGATATCCTTCGCCTACTCAGCCCCAACAAACCACCAAACAACCAGGCCATCAACGAAACTCAAGTGGTTCCACCCTCGAGTTCCTTCTAAGGGATGGAGGAGTTATGTATGCCTTCCCGTGGGAATAGCTGAACTAAGCATTGCTGCCTATGCAGATTTCCAGGAACACGTCGAGACGGTGTTGTATTCAACTTCGGTTCATGGGAACGAAGAAACATTTAGAATAGACATAGACTTCGAGCAATAAACATCTCATTATATTATTTGTTGTTAATTAAAGTTTTTGAGTTAAATAAATTTTTTTAAAACTAAGTTCCGTGATCGGAAAACATAAAGATACTGTATTGAGTTTAACGATAGTTTTTATTCTGTAATAATTGAATAATTGAGAAAAGGAGAATATAATTTTATTAGATCCGAAAAATAAAAATAATAAATTTAGAAAAGTTTTCTGCGTAAATCTGTCTGCGAATAATATTGATTGTTTGAGTCACAGCATTCGTGGAGATGGTCCATGTTTCCGGAGAAGTGCCTCGATATTTGCTGGCACTCTGTCTGTCTTTTTCCAAAATAGTGGTAAAGTAGTATTCAGTGATACACATACTCTTGAATACACTAGATGTTATGAACTGTAAACTTCCGATACTTCGAGTTTCTTCGTCTTTATTGTCTATTTCTTCCATATCACACATCATTTCATCGCACTCGGAATCAAAACCTAAGTCAACCTCGTAAACATCCATGGCTGATAGATTAATCATATGAAAAAGCACCATCCTTTGATATATAAATATAAAAGTGTAGAAATTCTGTTTGAGGTATTAAATAACCCTTGCTGTTAGTTCAAAGAAATCTGTGAACTTCTCTTGAGGCTAGCGATGAGTCACCAAGTTGTGTTGACAAATACCGACGACCTGCTTACTTGGAATTTTTATCATCCAGATGCTCACATTACTAATGACATGACATCTTTCAAGGTTAATGAGTACACGTGTGAATTAGTTGTTTCCTGTTGATGTTTCCCCTTACAAAACATATCTAGTTAGTTCAAAGAAATCTGTTCAATGGATTGGTTCAATGGATTCTCTCAAAGTTGGCGAGTCAGCAGTATATGTTTCCTGAAATATGCTGATTGATTTCCCACCCATATTGGAGGTATGTATTCCCCTTTCCACTAAAGGACCACGCGCACTGAATCAACTCGGTTCGGCCGACTCGGCTCGGCACGGTTGGCACGTTTTGATATGCATGTAACTTAATGTATCGCCACGCACAGAATCGGCTCGGTCGGCTTAGACCGGCCGGATCGTCTCGGCATCGGCGGAGAATGTTAGAAGGTGCAAAAACTGCCGACAGTGCCGATTGCTCTCAATGCTGGTACGGTGTTTGAGACAAAACGAAGCAGTAAATTGAGAATGACATCATAAAACTTAGCAGTAGACATTCGAAAATACTTAAAGAATTTCTCAGCATCTGCTAGTAAATCAGAAAATAAATAAGTGATAGAACTCTCCATAGGTTCCTCTTTCAAGATTGATGTTATGGATCCTGAATCTTGGTTTCCGTTTTTCTATTTCTTCGCATGCTAAGGCAATCATAATATCTTCCTCAGATTCAGATGAACTCATTTTCTTTTGTATTTTAAAATTCGTCTGTACTGAACGGCTGCTTAAGACATACTGAATGTGCCGAATCAGTGCGCGGTATAAGCTGACGTGTCGACCATGCCGAGCCGAGTCGACCGATCCGAGTCGATTCAGTGTGCGTGGTCCTTAATTCGTCTGGGATATATAAGGATTCAAACAGAATTACAGCTAGAAAAAAATTGTGTTGTGCGTGCAGAAGAATAGTTATTCGTTTTATACCATTTTGTGATTGGTTCAGCCGAGCAACACTTAGAATCGGGCCGCCAATGAGGTGGAGAACTGGGAGAAAGGGGATTAGGGATGTATTCAGCTGTCCAACCATTGGCGCAAGTTACACAGAGAAGAGCAGTTCCGAAGGAAGGAGAGCGGGTTACGAAGGGAGGAGGGGATCCGACTCAGAACCCTTGCGAAGAGGGATCAATTATATACAATATGTTATATACTTATGAATGAATAATTTTCGGATATTTATGCTTTCTTTTCCCCTTCCTTCCTCTCTTTTTCATGTATCACTATAATGAATGGTTTTCCAACTTCAGTTCATGTGAACCATTCAACATGTACACAGATATTATAATTTTACAAGCTATTTGGCATGGCATTCTGCTCATACACCAGCCAAATGATGGAGAAGTTTTCATATGCTTTGATAGTAATGGTACGTGGAATGAAACTTGGCCCTCTAAGAGGGTGAGAATGACTCTATTCGAGAATAATAATATGCGAACCCTCAAAACTTCAATACCCACCAATAGTAAAGAGTATAAGTTATTGATAAGAAAAAATAGTTCCACTGAGCAAACAAACAGAAATACTCCTCCCCTCCATCAGCTAATAAAATAAACGATTCAGAATCTTCAACAGTTCTTTCTCTCATTTACTACATAGCCGTGTGCTCCTCAGCAATACTTCTCTCATTGTTGGTGGAAACATTTAAAAAAATATGGAAGGTACTTACTGCATGATGGATCTTATAACCAAACATGGGAAGCTCAAACCCTTACACTAGTTCACTGAAGATGAACTGCGACAATTTCCACTAGATTATCTAATTCGTAAAGCTAGACCAGAAGAACTTCTTTTGGCATGGCACAAACTACCAGAAGAATATATGGACAAGTTTGAGCTACAGATTCAGCTACCTCTCTTCATTCATGATAATCGTCCTGACTGGGAAGAACATGTAGACAGTCCGGCCCCTTCACAATCAAAATGCTATTCATGCCTGAGTAGTGTGAAGTGATATTTTCAAGTATATTTGAACAAAAGACATGTTTTTTGAAATTTTATTTCATCCAACAACAAATAGAGATCCAAAATTCATTGATCTATGAACTTCTCAGAGATCAATAGTAGAAGATCCAACACTGCGTCATCATCTTTCGGATTCAACTTATGGTGACCCCAGGCTAATGTGTGAACATTATTGGGTGAAACAAATCTTTTATCATCACTGGATGATAACGCAATCTTGTTTCTCAATTCTGTGTAAATGGTGTGTGAATAAGAAGTAAAAATATACATTTTTACATTTACATTTTTGGAAACTTCTTTAACCTTTTTCATCAATGTCGTGGTCTTAACACAGTATGCCTTCGCACCGGTACCATAAAAATATTCTATTGGTGTTCCACAAAATTCGTCTTTCATCTTGCCGACAACTGATACTGTTTAGGGAATTTTGTAGATATTATCGATTGTAAAATGTTATGTGTCAAAGAATTCTGTTTTCTTTAATATCGTCGTATGCATTTTCTGTGAATATTTCCAAAATTAAAGAGTCGGTATCTGTGTAGCAGAGGTTTGCTTTGTCACCATATTTTGTTTTGATGTAGCCATATTAAAAATCATAAATGATAGTTTTTGAAATATCCAAAATTGAAAACCCTACATAAAGAGGCTTATCATATGTCACAGTTAGTTTTTCCATTTGGATGGCTACTAAATTCTCATCGAATACTGAACATGATTTAAAATGAGGTTTTGCTATGAATCCTTCAGCTCCTACATACCCCGGCATACTTCCCCAATTAGTGCATAGTTTAATGTCTTGTCTTTTATCCACGTTTTCCATGGTTTTTCCGAATATCGAGTTTATGATGAATTCAAAAAGGTCACGTTCAAATTCATTCCTGGCAGAATTCCTGAGATTTGTATTCAAATCAATATATTGCTTCAACCATGCTGACTGTTTGAACTCCAAAACCCAATGTATCCTTATCAATTTCAATCCATATTTCAAACACTGTTTGAAATTTCTATAGTGTATAATATATCTTTCCTTGGTCATCAAATTTGGAGTCAACTTGGAATACTTGCTTCCAGGGGTTTTGTATTCTCTGTACAGTAAGGAAGGTCATTATGATCATTATGTAAGTGTGGTGGATATCCCATATCAACTTCCAGTACATATCCTTAGGCGATGTATTTCCAATTTTAAAACAATCAAAAGTTCCCAGCTCATGCTTCTCCAACCATCTGAAATCTCGCATTGGAAGACATTCACTCACAGCAGCTCCATACAAATTTGTTGCATCGAGATACAAAATATACGAGTTTGGTCTGGAAGCATCATAAGATGATATAAATGGGTTAATAGCTATAGCCTTTCTTTCACTGCACTGACTTACTCCACCACGAATCCCTTTCTTGAAGAAGTGAACCATATCAATATCAGTTAGGAGCTCTAATTCTACTTTGGTCAATCGCAACATTGCGTCCCAACTCAGTGAGGGAGCTGTCACATACTGGGCAGGATCAAGTTTATATTTGTCCAAGCACACCTTCCAAAAATTTTCGAAGACATCTGCCAAGAGTAGAGCATCTGATTTCAGGTACACATCAGAATATTCTCCCAAAGTTGAACATCTGAATTCCTGCCATACTTCACAAGCTCGATTATAATTCCCTTCGGAAATTTCTTTGCAACTGAGAATATCGAAGAAATCAGATTGACTTGGTAACTTCGGCTCATCCAATTTTTCAGAAGAGTCCACATATGAATAAGGAAAAACTTTTACACCTTATCATATTGAATTTTCTCCCATCTGGAAAATATTTCCTTACCTCCCGACATTGAGACGGTTTCAGTGTTTTGTTCAGATTATCTAGAGATTTGGATAAGAAGCGAAAAGAGTCAACAAACCTCAAAGAGATGTACTTATCTTTATTTTTAGGGTCTTCTGATTTTTTCATCAAATAAATTTTGTTTTGGGCAATCACTGAGATGTTTTCTTTATTGAGAGATAGTTTTTTTATGGAAAGATGACAGTCATAATTCTTCAAATTATAGAAGAAGACAGTGATGAATTTCACCACTTTATAGTTCAAATTACATCTGGAAAGAGCGCATGCGCGATACACACCCGTCAGATGGCAATGATCTCGGACTTTGACGCCTTCAGGTTTATAGAATTCATCACAAATATGATACTTTGTGGAGCTCTGAAATTCATTCTCTTCATTTTGTTTTTGTTTATTGTATAATTCCAAGACAAGACCATCCAACCTCTTAACAAAAACCTCGATTCAATCACTTCCACAATATTGTACGAATTTTGAGTATTTGTCATCAAAATTACACTTCAATAGAAAGCGAATGAATATGGCTCGTGTTCGTATGCTTTCAATGTGCTCATCAGATGGCTCACTGTGATAAAAAGGTTTCAGCAAGCTCTCAAAATCAGCATAAATCACAAAAGGAACTGAGAGCTGCTTTTCGAAATTAATGAATTTCAAAATATTCCCAGGTAAAGTTTCACCATGCTTGTTGATAATCGTATCTGATTTTGGAAGTATCACACACAGATGATTACAATCATATTGTTGATGGAACTATGGTCTCACACTCTCATGAAAAAATTGAAGACAACCGTCGCAAATATATGCATGACCATTATGATTTGATTTTTGTCGTGTAACCAACTTAGACAAATCTGTGATGAGACAGTAGTGATTATTCCCATTCGACTCACTAATCAGCAGAAGATTTACATGTGTTGCAGATCGGTGTGTTGTGAAATGTAAGGGCCCTACGATGTTGGTAACCATTTTACCTTCTATAAATTGCGTGTCTATACCGAAAACATTTATAGAAATATTGTTCATTTTTTCAAACTTAAAAATATCCTTCAATTTCACTGGAAAATCAATTCCTTCAAAATTAAGTAATGTAGTATAATGAGGGTTTGAAGATGGACTCGAAGGACCTCCACTTGAAAGAAAAATCGCCGCTATAATGGACCACGCGAAGCGAGCACTATCCAAGTTCTTCACATTCAAAACGGCTTGTTTCATATTAATTGTAGGGTCTCTTTCCTGGAATTCTGAAGTCTCTGAAATCATCTCATTTATGAAATCTGCGTAGAGACAATCCAGTCATTGGAACAAGTTATAATTTTGTTTTTTGTGTTGGAGGATTTCATGTCACCTAATTCTTTCTCAGGTATGATATAATGTCCAAATAGTTCAAAATTTATTCTCAAGCTCTTGTATCCCTGTATATATTCAGAGATGATGTTCAGAAGTTGATGAAGATGTTCATGAAGATGGAGTAATCAACATGTATTTTACTACATTTCAATCAATAACTTGATATCCTATTCTTGAATGCATGCTGAAGTTGCTCTATACCGTCGTCCACATTCGACAAAATATTCACATCTAACCTTTTTCTCGAGTTTGGAACACTTGTGGATGAATCACCCAATTTAATTTTAGCAGATACACGACCACTAACATCATTGAGAGGACAGATATTTCGTATATGCCGGTTTAGGTTACTTTTTGATGAAAAATCCTTTCCACATTTTGTTACACTTCATGTTTCATTCGGCTCAGTGGTTACGTCACTAACCATATTCACTCATAACAATTCCAAATAAATCGATGAATCTCCCGATATACGCATGTGCAATGCTGATGTTTCTATAGCGGTCAGTGACCTTTTGGAAAAGATCCGGTGTATAGGCAACCGGATTCTACAAAGTGCATGATTAGTCGAGTCATCAATCCGATGAATTGCAGGTGTCGCAAGGTTAATGACTTCTGTGTGAAAACATATGGTGTCTAGACAAGCGTATGATTTGTCGTGACAAGTCTTAAGTAATCACTGACTTGATGAATTCATGTAATGAAAGATTGCATAATAAAAAATAATTCTTTGGAAAATATTTATTGAGTTGTATCCATTATATACATTTGATATATAAAATGAACATTTGAAAGTGCACATTTACATATATATTTATTATGATGAAAACAACTTGCTTCAGAGGCTCGTAAACCGGGTTCATCTTCAGATTCTATGACTGGTTGATGGGTGAATTTTTTGATGTATTCAGCTTTCTTCTTTCCTTTGACAAAAATTGTGTCAACTCCTTCAGTGAGCTTCTTAATTATATTTCCGAATTGGTGCAATGGTGTGAATCCATCAATCCAATCTATACAGTGATGATTATGCATCAACCAAGTGGCCTGACTGTGGAATTTTGGTGGCAGCATGTTTCATGGAAATGGGTGTTTGAACACATAGTGAGAAACTTCTCTTTCATTGAATGCGGCCAATTCCTTGGTTATTGATTTATCGTTCTCGATCTTGAAACCTTGTACATCTATCGCCAATATCATATTTTCAATTTGATGAGTTTTCTTATCAATGATTGCTTCGCATGATAAGACTCAATCAATTGTTTGAGTACTTTCAGGTTCTTATGGTGTTGTTTCAATCTTCTTCGATACTCTGATATCATCTTCGAACTGATGTTTCAAACATGAACATGTTTATATATAACAACATGTTGAGCATGCGCATTAACATTGCTTAACAATTTTCGTCAATGGATTATATGAAAATTATTTCTCGTGTAGAATAAGGCAATAAGCTATTACATTCTTGGATATGACTTCAGCAGTCTCAATCTCAATTCATGGACTATGGACCCGGTCTGAATCGCTTCTTTTTGACGTGTGCAGTCGATGTGGACCAGCGGTGCCTTCACTTCAAATTCATTTGGATTGAAAACAGGTTGATTTGATTCAAGATGATAGTAGCTCTCTTCATAGAGTTTTGCAAACTTGTTATTCTTGAAATCAAGATTCAAGTCATTGTAAGGAAATCGTTCGGAATTCAAAAATACTCTTAAATTACTCATATTACAATGATCGAAAGTACGGTGGTGAGCTTTTCTTTTTTAGCATGTTAAATTCAATAATAACATGTCATGAGTTTCAACCTTTGTTGTTTCCACCGCCCAAGTGTTTCGTGTTGTTTCATTTAAAGAAGGATATTCGATCAATTCCCACCTTCTGAATTTCAAAGGTAATTCGACATTACTATTGAGGATTTTATTCAATCGTAGTTGTTCCTGAATACTTGGTGTTTATGAGGAACACACCAAGCCAGCTTATCTATGGCCACTTTTGGTTTTTCAGAATCATCTATACTAGTGACAGCATCCAAATCATGGCTTTCACGAGTCATAACTAGTTATTGTCTTATATTATTCACAATTTTTCTAAAGTCTTCAAAAAAGCCAGCCCACAACTTGAGCAGAATACAAAAATTGAAATTTCCTTCATCATTAACCAATATTTTATCATCAAGTTTAGGAAACCAACCAGCGTTTTTCAAAGAAACACTTTCATTTTCATTCATAGACAAATAATTTTTTTTCGTTGATACTAGTCCAATGTTCCTGACAGAGTCGACCACCACATTATTTAACTCATATCGTAGCTCACGGAATAAGAAAGATATCGCGTTGTTGATGAATTTTACTTTCGTAATTGGTTCTCCATCCAGTCTTGTGAGCTCTCCCTCTATGTAGATGTATGAATTACAAGGCAATGTATAAGCGTCTAAGTCCTGAATTGGAATTCTTATTTCATCATTATATTTGATGTCAATAAAAAAATTTAAAAACAAACACAGATTCAAAGCAAAACTGAAGGAATTTATATATAGAAATTCCAGGCATTTAATACACTCTTGTTTTGACATATTGAAATGACTGTAACAATACCACCTATATTATAATCTGACAAATAATTATCACAAAACAGATAGATGTTTAAAATGCTTACATTCTGGCATGTGTTCATGTATGTTTGTGTAAAAATATCTTTAAATGTTTTTTTATTCATAGATTATTATCAACTGCGGTTCCATTTGATACGTCTAGAAGAGTACTTCGACCACGCCACTGAAGATGACTGCCGCAGTTGCAGTCGAAACATTTGGATATTTAAACCAAAGAAGACCATGGCAAAACCCGGAAACCAACCAAAATATGAGTTTTTATTGTCTGATCTGAGTTTTACTCTTTGAACTGATTTTATCTTGTTTTGTATACCGGGTGGCTACGGAAGTATTGCCTACGGAATATCTTAGTTATTGTATGAAGTAGGTTTGTGAAATTTGGAGCGTCGATATAATGACATAAGAGCAAGAATTTGAGCATATTGACATGTCGAAGTTAACTTCCGGTCTGACCGGAAGTAACATCAACTTTCTTATTTTAAATGGAAACCCTATTTTTATTTCTTTTCTCTTTATTCAGAATTCAATTCCCTTTCTAATGACATATCACAAGTTGATATCTAACCAGAAACTAGATCAGAAAAAAAATATTGAAATTCACCGAGTAGGCCGTGGAAGCAAAATGAAAGCCAAAAATTGAAAAGTTGGCTATAGAAACCATACGTCACTTGATAACAGTTGCTACTACTGTGATATTTTATTCTCATTCGTCGGCGTTATAAAAAGCCGCCAAAAAAATATTGGAAAAATTGGGAAAAAAACAATACTCTGTAGGTCCATAACTAAAATAGGAACATACAACTTTTTCTTGCCTGTACTATTCAGCATAACCATTCCTTTCTAATGATATAATAGAAAGTAATTTTTTGAAATGAAATACCAAAAAATCCAATTATTATTCTTCAAATAACTAAACAGATTATCGCCATACGCAAAAATAACATTAAAAATAATGTAGAATGATAAATTATATCCTGTAGGTTCTAGGTTGAATAGGAACATAAACGTACTTGGTCTGTGCCATCGTCCATAGATATTCTAATATCTACCTATGGACGACGTTTGTGCTATTCAGAATAATCATTCCATTGCAATAATCATTCGAACCAAAATATTAACAAGTAGGCTGATTAAGATGTATTTTGGAATGAAACAAAAAAGAAACGAGAGCTCTCACGAACGCTGCTATCCATATTATTTTGACGTTCGAAGTAGTGTTTTTGATTCTGCCATTTTAAAAGGGTTTGGAAATCGAAATCAGTTAGTGGAATATTCAAAAAATGCCCCGTTATTCACGAACCGAACAAATTGACATGCTTCTCATTTATGGTGAATGTTTAAAAAATTCTTATGCCGCTGAACGATTGTATTTAGAGCGATATCCAGGGAGGCAGCAACCGTCAAGAAGGTATTTCCAGTGGCTTGAAGAAAAATTAAGAACTGAGCCTGATGTTCACGAAGACCAAGAAGCATTTGTTATTAATGAGGAAACTGAAATTAATGTATTAGCTTTAGTACAATATGATAGCACAATTTCCTCAAGGCAGATTGGCGCCGAATTAGCTATACGTAAGGACTCTGCTAGGAAAATTTTGAAAAAACATCGATTTAAATCCTTCAAGTATCAGTTGCATCAACATTTGTATGAAAATGACGGTGAAAGGCGCCTGGAATATTGTAATTGATTTCTTCGACAAAATGCTGAGAATCACCTATTTAACTATTATATCTTGTTTACGGACGAGTCAAGATTTACCAACAATGGAATATTTAACAGGAATAATACAAGGTAGGTACTGTACTTTATTTGGATTATTTATTGTCGATAGTCGAAGTGTAAAGTGCTAAAAGTGTGAACGGTCTTTTGTTTCAGGTACTGGGCGATAGAAAACGAGCACCGGTTTCGACAAGGTGGCTTCCAGGAGAGATTTGGTGTGAATGTTTGGCCAGGAATAGTTGGAACTCATATTGTTGGCCCCATTCTTTTTCAAGACCAACTAACCGGAGAGAGATACTTTAATTTTTTAACGAATGAAATTTCGGAATTCATTAGCAACCTACCAGCGGAAATAACTGAGAGAATGTACTTCCAGCAAGATGGCGCCCCTCCGCATAATTCAAGAATAGCGAGAAATTATCTTCAAAATCGCTTTCAAGAGAGACTAATAACAACCCATGGTCCAGTCAGGTGGCCACCAAGGTCACCTGATCTTACTCCGTGCGACTTTTTTCTATAAGGGCATCTTAAAAATATGGTGTATTCCACACAGCCTACAACTCTACATGAGCTAGAAGTAAAAATTCTTAGAGCTTTCTAAGATATCACGCCCCAAATGTTGAGAAACGTTTTACATGAAAATATCAGCAGAGTCAATAAATGTATTGACGCCGAGGGAATGCATTTCGAACATTTGTTTTGAATTTATTTTATCTTTAATCCTATCAATTTAATTTTTTTTTTTTTTCTATAAATCTGTTTTTTTGTTATTTGAATAATAATAATTGGATTTTTTGGTATTTCATTTCAAAAAATTACTTTCTATTATATCATTAGAAAGGAATGGTTATGCTGAATAGTACAGGCAAGAAAAAGTTGTATGTTCCTATTTAAGTTATGGACCTACAAAGTATTGTTTTTTTCCCAATTTTTCCAATATTTTTTTTGGCGGCTTTTTATAACGCCGACGAATGAAAATAAAATATCACAGTAGTAGCAACTGTTATCAAGTGACGTATGGTTTCCATAGCCAACTTTTCAATTTTTGGCTTTCATTTTGCTTCCACGGCCTACTCGGTGAATTTCAATAATAATTTTTTTCTGATCTAGTTTCTGGTTAGATACCAACTTGTGATATGTCATTAGAAAGGGAATTGAATGCTGAACAAAGCGGAAAAAAAAATAGGGTTTCCATTTAAAATAAGAAAGTTGATGTTACTTTCGGTCAGACCGGAAGTTAACTTCGACATGTCAATATGCTCAAATTCTAGCTCTTATGTCATTATATCGACGCTCCAAATTTCACAAACCTACTTCATACAATAACTGAGATATTCCGTAGGCAATACTTCCGTAGCAACCCGGTATAGGCCGTTTCTTTTATCATGTGGTAACAATGCTATATTCTAAACCATAATAGATACAAAGAAGATTAAATGGGAAATAAGGTAATTATTGTGGTGAGCAATAAATTGGTCATAGAAAATTTACGAGGATTCTCGCCCTTCCCAACTTATACAGGGAAAAATGAAAATGCTGTTTTCAGTTTTTTACGAATAGACTTGTTATTTCAGAAAATATAAAAAAATGAAATAGGAAAGTTTTATTATATTCAAAATGTACTAGAACTACGTAACGATAAATTTTTAATCAAACGTTTCTTGTCAACACCGCCATCATCAAAATTTTTTTTCAAATACGGACCTGTCTATTTCATCACAAATATTGATAGAGCGATAAAATCACAATAAAACTTTCCTCTTTCATTTTTTTATATTTTCTGAAATGACCATTCTATTCGTAAAAAACCGAAAACAGCATTTTTAGTTTTCCCTTTATAAGTCGGGAAGGACAAGAGTCCCCGTAGATTTTCTCTGACCAATGTACTGCTCACCACAATAGTTAAATTTTTTCCCATTTAATCGTCTTTGTATCTATTACGGTTTAGAATATAGCAATGTTACCACATGATAAAAGAAACGGCCTGTTTATAGTCATATGTTTAGGTACAGTTGTGTGATTATTATTTTCATATATGTTTTACTGATTCATTTTACAAATTTTTACTATTTTACAAAATTTTACTATTTCACTATTTTTACTTTTTTACTATTTTATGTATAAGTCTCTAACCACTTACTCTCTCGACACAAGTGTTCAGTCACTTATCGAGTTATATATTTGTTCACATATTGTATTTCTGAAATGTGAAATTATTGCTCTCATTCATATGTGAATAAATAAATATATATATATATATATATATATTTTTTTTTTTTTCCATACGGAATGTACCAGTCAGGCCCTGTCTCCGGAGCTCCGATACTACCGGAGGGCGCGCTGATGTATCATTAACCCCAGCAAACACTCCCCACGTCCGTGGGGTGAGTGATTACTGGGTTCGAGAATCATGTGCCCTGAGTAAACGTGAGTGAATCAAGAATGACGGCCTCCTGCATTCTTCCGGCTAGGTTTTCTGCCGCATCACGGCATGCCGGTATGATTTTCAGATTTGAGAGCAGCGTGTCCATCATTCCACCAAGGACCCCTATAATTAGAACCACCATCTAGACAGAATGGTTTGGATAAAGCCTGTGGACTTCAAAGAGAAGATCTCGATATTTAGTCCATTTTTCCTCCTCTTTTCAGACGATGTTCGTCCTACTTTGATGGTCGAGGAGGACTACATCAGGCTTATTGGCTTGTATTTGCCTGAGGGTGGGGAATGAGTAGTTCCAATAGATTCGGCACTTCTCATTCTCCACAACGGACTCAATATCCCCCGGAGCATAAGGCAACACCGGTGTCTCGTCTACACCGTACGAGTGTCGTAGATAGTAGTACAACACTCGTAGGGCCGCGTTATGCCTGTGGATTATTATTATTATTATTATTATTATTATTATTATTATATAGAGTTGCTATGTGTGGAACTGATAATCTTCAATTGTGTTATCACTGAAAGGCTCACTCGTGATTTGTAGCAGTTCCATTATATTAAAAGTTCTAATCCCAAAGATTTCAAGTATTGTTTGTTTTCTGGTGTTAGTAATTCAGCAGTTGCTCCCGAACTGTCTTTCAAAGTTAGCTTGACTTTCTTCTTATAGGTTTCTTGGAATGCAGGGTTATCAAATCTCCACACCATTATTTAGAAAGTCTTTCTTCTCAGGTGCAATCTAACAGTAACTTCTTAGTTTCGAAAATCAATTAAATTGAAATTTTGATCCACAACTCTTACAATGACGTTGTTGATTGTATTGATGTCGACGGAAAAATACAGAATGTTCAATGGAGATTCAACTATTTTATACCCTCTTGGCACGGTTGGAAATAATAATAATAATAATACTCCCTCATAAACACTCGTTGAGTGTACCCAAAGGCATGGCCTGAGCGGGTAGAGGACGGCTATTATTATTATTTGTCGTAGCGCTCCGGGGCGACTTACTGATTTTTTTGGTGGCGGGTTCACTTTTCAGCTGTAGGAAAACCCGGAAAACCTACAGCACCACCTCGGGTGGTCGGTGTGCACTCCAAGCTAGCACCAGACGAGATTGGCATCTGGACAACTCACAATACACTTGCTTTTCAACAAGGCATGCGGTCGCCTATCAATCCGATATATAGTAGATGAGAAAAATTCTCTTGTAACTACATCGGGCTCGAACCGACTATCGCTATACTGGAGTTTCGAACGGACTGTGCATTAGACCGCTGAACCACCGACCACCTGATTACGAAGAAGAACTGATGAATCATATGCACTGAATTACCATTTAGAAATGAACCCATCGCAATATTGCAATCAATGCAAATTTTATTGATTGAAATAATTTTCACTTCATGATCTGATTTGAAGATGTTATTTGCATCAAATATTTTTTTCTCGAAGCCTAATAACTGACCAATAGAGTTTTGTATTGAAAAATTTATTCTGGTGTTTGTTCGGATAGTCACTTTCGAAGTTGTCCAATTTGGGGAGATGGATATGGCAACATCTTCACTGTTACTAGTCATCTGCTTGATGAGGAGATCAAGAATATCTGATACATCATAAAATCCTTCTGAATTCATCGTGTTCACCCCATACATTGTTGGATTTTTTAAATTTGAAATAACATTGAACGAATCAAGCCTATTTCATAATCCACATTATCGTCCAGATGAATTGGACGATTGAAATTATAACTTAACAATGAGGATGAATCACTCAAAGTGAAAGTAAAAGACATATTTTCTCAGTGGCAGTTTATTGATTAATGAAGGAAATACATCAGAGATATTGATTATATAAAAACAAAAGACAGTATTGTACACACTGATAAGAGTTAAACTTCTGTATAGAATCATAGTTATATTTTATATTATAGACGTCACCAGCGCTGAGGAAGTATTTTATCAATTCCTTGGGTGGTTTAAGATTTCCGTATCAAAATATATAACTTCGGCATTATCCTTGGCATATACAGTCCAATGATTTCCTTCTCCTTAATCAGAATCCAGATTAATTGTACCGCACTCCTTGCTTCTAATTTTTTTGGGAAGTTTATCTCTCATAAAAACACCTCGAAAGTACGGAATCCCCAAACGCTCTACATTCTTCATCAAATCGATATTGGTCAAGGCTCGGCGTGGTAACTTCAACAGTTTTATTGGAATGGTTGAGCAAACATTCCATAGCCTTTACGAGGTCTCAAATATAGACCTTTTCCTTTTTGTTCCATCGCTAAATCATGTCTCTTTTGTTCAGTAAGTCTTTGTTTCTCAGATTTTGCTTTATTGACAGCTGAAGCGATATATGCTGCCCCACCCCCTACAGCACCTAGAACCCCTAAAAGTGATAGTAAAAATGGTAGAAATCCACCTTTTTTGGAATTGGTATGATTCTTTTTCTCTGTTTCATAACTATTTTGATGTGATGAAGACTGAAAAACAGAAGGTGTTGCTTCCAGTTCTGAATCAAGATGAGATCAATGCGGAGAATTCCGTTAGAAAACATGGTGAACTATTTGGAGGTCAATCTAAAAGAGGGTTACTTGTAGGAGCAAGTGGGTCAGGCAAAAGTAACGTGATGTTGTCTCTGCTGGAACAACCCAACGGTCTTCGTTTTACAAATGTATATCAACATTGTTAAAATCAATCATAGTTAATCCTGAACCCACTATACTCCTTGTAGTCCTTCCTGGAGCCGAACTGATTCTTGGTCTTGGCTTGGGAAGAGACAAGTTGTGTTCCTTGAGTGTAGTGTTGTAATTCGTGGTTTTATTATATTAACAAACTTTGATACATGTGATGTTGATAAACCCCTTGCAGGATCATAACGGAGGTAATGTGCATTACTTCTTCTCATTATATCGATATACCGGGTGGCTACGGAAGTATTGCCTACGGAATATCTCAGTTATTGTATGAAGTAGGTTTGTGAAATTTGGAGCGTCGATATAATGACATAAGAGCAAGAATTTGAGCATATTGACATGTCGAAGTTAACTTCCGGTCTGACCGGAAGTAACATCAACTTTCTTATTTTAAATGGAAACCCTATTTTTTTTCTTTTCGCTTTATTCAGCAATCAATTTCCTTTCTAATGACATATCACAAGTTGGTATCTAACCAGAAACTAGATCAGAAAAAAATGATTATTGAAATTCACCGAGTAGGCCGTGGAAGCAAAATGAAAGCCAAAAATTGAAAAGTTGGCTATGGAAACCATACGTCACTTGGTAACAGTTGCTACTACTGTGATATTTTATTTTCATTCGTCGCCGTTATAAAAAGCCGACAAAAAAAATATTGGAAAAATTGGGAAAAAACAATACTCTGTAGGTCCATAACTAAAATAGGAACATACAACTTTTTCTTGCCTGTACTATTCAGCATAACCATTCCTTTCTAATGATATAATAGAAAGTAATTTTTTGAAATGCAATACCTAAAAATCCAATTATTATTCTTCAAATAACAAAACAGATTATCGCCATACGCAAAAATAACAATAAAAATAATGTGGAATGATAAATTATATCCTGTAGGTTCTAGGTTAAAAAGGAACATAAACGTTCTTGGTCTGTGCCATCGTCCATAGATATTCTAATATCTACCTATGGACGATGTTTGTGCTATTCAGAATAATCATTCCATTGCAATAATCATTCGAACCAAAATATTAACAAGTAGGCTGATTAAGATGTATTTTGGAATGAAACAAAAAAGAAACGAGAGCTGTCACGAACGCTGCTATCCATATTATTTTGACGTTCGAAGTAGTGTTTTTGATTCTGCCATTCTAAAAGGGTTTGGAAATCGAAATCAGTTAGTGGAATATTCAAAAAATGCCCCGTTATTCACGAACCGAACAAATTGACATGCTTCCCATTTATGGTGAATGTTTAAAAAATTCTTATGCCGCTGAACGATTGTATTTAGAGCAATATCCAGGGAGGCAGCAACCGTCAAGAAGGTATTTCCAGTGGCTTGAAGAAAAATTAAGAACTGAGCCTGATGTTCACGAAGACCAAGAAGCATTTGTTATTAATGAGGAAACTGAAATTAATGTATTAGCTTTAGTACAATATGATAGCATAATTTCCTCAAGGCTGATTGGCGCCGAATTAGCTATACGTAAGGACTCTGCTAGGAAAATTTTGAAAAAACATCGATTTAAATCCTCCAAGTATCAGTTGCATCAACATTTGTATGAAAATGACGGTGAAAGGCGCCTGGAATATTGTAATTGGTTTCTTCGACAAAATTGTGAGAATCACCTATTTAACTGTTATATCTTGTTTACGGACGAGTCAAGATTTACCAACAATGGATTATTTAACAGGAATAATACAAGGTAGGTACTGTACTTTATTTGGATTATTGTCGATAGTCGAAGTGTAAAGTGCTAAAAGTGTGAACGGTCTTTTATTTCAGGTACTGGGCGATAGAAAACGAGCACCGGTTTCGACAAGGTGGCTTCCAGGAGAGATTTGGTGTGAATGTTTGGGCAGGAATAGTTGGAACTCATATTGTTGGCCCCATTCTTTTTCAAGGCCAACTAACCGGAGAGAGATACTTTAATTTTTGTAACGAATGAAATTTCGGAATTCATCAACAACCTACCAGCGGAAATAACCAGCAAGATGGCGCCCCTCCGCATAATTCAAGAATAGCGAGTAATTATCTTCAAAATCGCTTTCAAGAGAGACTTATAACAACCCATGGTCCAGTCAGGTGGCCACCAAGGTTACCTGATCTTACTCCGTGCGACTTTTTTCTATGGGGTCATCTTAAAAATAGGGTATATTCCACAGCCTACAACTCTACATGAGCTAGAAGTAAAAATTCGTAGAGCTTTCCAAGATATCACGCCCCAACTGTTGAGAAACGTTTTACATGAAAATATCACCAGAGTCAATAAATGTATTGACGCTGAGGGAATGCATTTCGAACATTTGTTTTGAATTTATTTTATCTTCAATACTATCAATTTGAATTTTTTTTTTTTCGATAAATCTGTTTTTTTGTTATTTGAATAATAATAATTGGATTTTTTGGTATTTCATTTCAAAAAATTACTTTCTATTATATCATTAGAAAGGAATGGTTATGCTGAATAGTACAGGCAAGAAAAAGTTGTATGTTCCTATTTAAGTTATGGACCTACAGAGTATTGTTTTTTCCCAATTTTTCCAATATTTTTTTGGCGGCTTTTTATAACGCCGACGAATGAAAATAAAATATCACAGTAGTAGCAACTTTTATCAAGTAACGTATGGTTTCCATAGTCAACTTTTCAATTTTTGGCTTTCATTTTGCTTCCACGGCCTACTCGGTGAATTTCAATAATATTTTTTTTCTGATCTAGTTTCTGGTTAGATACCAAGTTGTGATATGTCATTAGAAAGGGAATTGAATGCTGAATAAAGCGAAAAAAAAATAGGGTTTCCATTTAAAAAGTTGATGTTACTTCCGGTCAGACCGGAAGTTAACTTCGACATGTCAATATGCTCAAATTCTAGCTCTTATGTCATTATATCGACGCTCCAAATTTCACAAACCTACTTCATACAATAACTGAGATATTCTGTAGGCAATACTTCCGTAGCCACCCGGTATGAATTAACATCTGTATTTCTATAACCAAGGGGCTGTTGTTTCTTGAACATCAATTCATTTAAACCTGCAGTTCCAACGGAATTGAACTTGTTGTCAATAACAATATCGGCACCATCAAAATCCACACTTGCGTTACCTATGGCAAACTTTTCCGTAGATGGATCAAAATATACTCCAAATGTGTCATAAAATTTATTTTTCGTATCCGAAATTTTGTCTTCTATATATGCACGTGGCAACGGAATCGCAAACTGTTGTAAGTATTGTTCCTGCGCATTCATCACAGGGTTCATACTTTCCTCAAAATAACTCCCTTCGAAGTCGGATTTTGGAATGGTCGAATCATATTGAAATGTATCTTCATCAGGAGTGATCTGATAAAATTCTTGAGGTGTTGGTTGATGTAATTTTTTGGGTGTTGATTGATGACTTGAATGAGGTGATTTAATTTCATGTTTTAATTTTTGCTTTAACTGAGTCGTTGGTGGTTGTTGAACAGCAGATAAGAATTCTTTGAATGGTTGAGTGATTGGTTCATAAGTTTTTTCCATATGAGATTTTGCAATATCAGATTTGAAAGTCTTATATTTTCGTCTTGAAGCCTTCCTTGCTCTAAATAGTTGTTCATGTAATTAACTGTTCATGGTGACTGACAATCATTCCGAAATCTTGAAGTTTATATATGAATAAATGTATCGTCCATCGTTTATAGAACTATCTGTATCGATAACGAGAAAACCAAATTTATCTTTCCAAAAATAAGAGCATAGCTCTTTGAAATTCTGCAAGGACATGTCTATACTGACATGATCATCATATATATGCTTCAGATTTGTTAGGTCTTGTTGGAAAATAATGAGCAAATCAGCGTTATCTCTAATGAGCTGTTTGGAAATGGCAGAATAAGTTTGGCATAAATAGAAACAATCCGAGTGTCTGTGACGGCCGAAACAGAATATATTTTTGATTATGTTTTGATCACATGTGGCAACATCATCGAATATTATAACTGAATGATCTTTTATATTTTCAGGAAGCATAACTTCAACAGAATCCTTATATTCGTGAAATCCAATTTCTTTCATTGGTGTCAGCAAAATCCTCAAATAATTATATTTAGGTTGATATAATGATTTTGAAAATAAGTAGGTACCGGTTGAATATAAATATTTTGATGATTTTAATGAACTGATGTTGGAGCGATTGAAACTTTTGATTGCATCGCAATGTGCTAAAAACACCGGTGTGAATAATGAAATTATAGGCATAATTGAGGAACTTCGCAAGGCAGGGATAATAAAATAAAAACACATTATGATTTATCACCAGTTGGTGTTTAACCGTGACACCATGCCCATCGATAAATTTGGAAGACATTTCCAGAGAACATCTCAAACACCATATTCTAAACCAGAAATACTTGTATTTGAAAATGATGCGACATCCTATGAATTTCTTTTTTCCGGGAAAATTGAAAGCATCAATTCTATACCAAATGATATATATAATATATCACTGGGGGAAGAGTATGCAGATGCGGTTTCATTGTTTAACCTTATTGGAAAAGTTTTAAATAAAGGTGATAAGATCATTTTCTTAGTCGATCAGCAGCAGCATAATCAACTGTTTGTCGAAATTGTACTTCAGTGCCCTATAACTGAAAATGGATGAAATCAAAGAGAATATTGTAGGATAATTACAAAGAAATTCACGAAGACACTTCAGAAGAAGGCGTGTTATCATCACAGGTTTGAATGATCTCCTTCAAGCCGATTTAGTTGAAATGATTCCCTACTCAAAAACTAACAAAGGATTCAGGTACATACTAGCTGGTCGTTATAAACGTATTTTCCAAATATGTTTGGTGTGAATCCGTTAAAACTAAAAGTGGGGAAGATGTGACTGATGCCATGAAAAAAATACTGAGAGAAATGATAATAATACTCCCTCATAAACACTCGTTGAGTGTACCCAAAGGCATAGCCTGTGCGGGTAGAGGACGGCTATTATTATTATTTGCCGTGGCACTCCGGGGCGACTTACTGATGATTTAGGTGATGTATTCACTTTTCAGCTGTAGGAAAACCCGGAAAACCTACAGCACCACCTCGGGTGGTCGGTGTGCACTCCAAGCTAGCACTAGACGAGATTGGAATCTAGACAACTCACAATACACCTGCTTTTCAACAAGGCATGCGGCCGCCTATCGAATCCGATATAAAGTAGTTGAGAAAAATTCTGTCAATGTATTGACCTTGAAAACGGCCATTGTACCCATATCAGATGTATCATACTAGTTGAGACTTGTCTGCAACCAGAACTATGACGTCAGCAAATTCCAGTTAATTTGACACGTGCACTTATCAACCTTGAAAGAGGCCGTTGAACCCGTATCAGGTGTCACCTACTTGTCGAGACTTGTTTGTAATCGGATGTTATCGAATTCCAGGTAATCTGATATTATAAGAGGCCGTTGAACCCGTATTGGATTTCGCTGATCTGTCTAGACATGTAACCGCAAGCATGACGTCAGCACATTTCAGAAAATTTGATATCTGACACGTGCACTAATTGAAAGAGGTCACTGAACCCGTATTGAATTTCGCTGATCTGTCTAGGCATGTAACCGGAAACATGACGTCAGCACATTCTAGGTAATCTGATATCTCACACGTGCAAGTGATATATACAAACCCCTAAGAAACCCTTAACTTGTAACTTCCATGTAGTGTTGACTAAGGTTTATGAAAACGTGAGTAACCGTGCTTTATAGCTAGTTTAGTTCTGCTAGCGACGTTGTACGAGACACATCTCTGTCTTCACAAATGAAGTTGTATTTCGTAAATTCGATTTTTGCTTTTTAAAAATAGTTTCTCGTGGCCCTAAAGCTTAATTTGCACTTATTGACCTTTGACCTTGAATCCCAAAGCTCTCTCATAGGTTTTGACCTTGAATCCCAAAGCTCTCTCATTGGTTTTGACCTTGAATCCCAAAGCTTTCTCATTTCCCTTCTACTATTGTCCAGTACTCACTATTTACACTGAGAGCTTTTTGAAAATTTTCACTCATATTATCTATTACATCCTGTATATCAAGTAATACAACTCTTATCGTGGACGAGTATCATGTAATTATAACTTTAATTGACCTCAGGTATAACTGACAAAAATCAGGAAAAGCTATCGATGCTTAGCCCATTATCTTGTCTATTCCACCCTGTAAATCAACTGATGCAATTCCTAATCGTGTAATATGCTATTATTACTCTAATATACTTGAGAAATAACGTGCTGAAATTTCATCAAATCAAAACCGTGCTTAGTCTATTTTAGTTGCAGATAGATGATATAAGATTAGGAATTTTTGGCTATGCATCGTTCACCAATAAAACTCGTTAGTTTTTTTTCTCAGATATGTCATCTATTGCAAATCTTAGACAATTCAAAAACATATACCTCCTATATAAAATAAAATTAGTATTCAATGTGTGATGTAATTTCGATATTTGTACCTACTCGTATTCGAATACTCACCTGAGTGTATATGGCTTTGAACAAACACTCCTCTTTTTTACCAGATGGAGGTGTTCTTATTATGTCTATAACCTCTCCGTGTCTATCTAATTGTAAACCAATGCTTCCTAGTAATAATGAAAGTTTCGTCACATATGTTTGCTGTATCAATCCACATTCTAATGAATTCACTCTGAATGCTACCAGTTCAGTCGATTGGCCACCAAGTTCTTGTTGTTCGTTGATTTTGAAAGAAAATTCTGAAAAATTCTTTATTTCAATAAATAATACAGTTTTCAGTTATTTTGGAGCATATTATTCACCCCACTGGAAATTAATTCAACAAATGGAATAAAACTTCACGGGTCATTTTTGCGATATTTTCGATTCGTATTTTTTGCAAAATAAGTGGGGTTAAGTTGTTCCATTTGAAATCGAAATAAATTTATAGAGCACTGCATAGTAGTTCTTACACATATATATTCGATTCAATTCCTAGAGCTCACCATATATATAAATGAAAAGTAACTTGTGACATATATATCCGCCCATGTTGAAATCACGGTTGCTGTGGCATCCGCGGTAAAGTGGTATCCGATATACGGATGTCACAGTGCATCGAGCTCCAAAATATCGCAAACGGTTCGAGGAACCCTTGGGATTTCTGTATGAAACTATACAACAAGGTTCACGGAGTTTCCATGCGCGGCGTTATAGTAGCACATTAGTATACTGAAAGTACATTTCACGTACAAGTTGGCAACAAAGAACGGTATAGTTTGGCATTTGTATATTTGTTTTACTTGCAGAGTGGCATCCTTGCAAGGTTGCCAACTTCACCTTCAATGGGAAACTTACATTGAAGGTTTTTGGATGAAAAGATCAGTTATTGCAGCAGACCTACCATTTTCAATTTGCAAATTATATTTTTGTTCTATAATTCACTCAAATCAGATTGTGAGGCAAAAGGAAGAACTATTGCGATAAAAAACTAAAAATGTTGACGATAAATCATACGAGACAGAAAATGCATAATCTCTGAAATCAATTAGATTATCCGAATCGACTACGACATGAAGCAAAGGTACCACTCAGTTTTCACAATAATTTTCACAATAATCACTATAGCATAATCTCTAGATTTTATCTGAAGTGAACTACGGGATGAAGCAAAACTACCACTCAGTGTCAACAATAATTTTCGAGTGGTATATTTTTATACTTCACTACGAATTAGAGTGTCAGTAATCGAACTGCAATATTGATATTTACGAACAATTATTGAAATAATGGAGATGGGAATCAAATTTGATAACAAAACACTAACATTCTCTCTCTCGAGATTGAAGAAATATTCTACAACTCCTTTGTGCAGGTTGAATGTATTTCATTCTGTCTCTAGAGATAAAATGAATATTCTCAAACTGTTGTAGCAATAGTAAAGTTAGCCTTGACTTAATTATTGCATTTCATTTCATCCAATTGAAATATTTAATCGTGGAGAAAGTTACTGTTACTCGGTTAGAATGAAAATTCGATGCGGATGGGAAGTTTCGAGCGCAAGAATACAACGACATCGTAAGACATGAAGAATATAATCAGACAAGTTCTTCTCTCTGTTACAATATAAACTTTTTGAAGTTCGAGAAGAAAGTGTATATTATCACTTAATTTGTGAGTTGACGCTTCCTCATCAGACCAGGCAGTAGCCTTCTGATCAAAAATGTCTAAGTGCTCAATCTGATGGTTCGAGATACAGGGTGTCGACGTTGTAAAGTGGTCATTTCTTCGAAGAAATATTGCTCTTAGGATAACATTCAAAATAAAAATGTTTTTCGTGATAAATACTGCTTATCCACAAGGCAATAACTTCAGACTGTTTTTAAATAAAAAATATTTTTAGGTAGAATGAGTGAAGCATTATTTAAACAGATATTCTTAATCGACCCTTTCAAATGAAAATGTGAAAACCATATGTGAAATATTAAATTGCTCATAATTTGAATATGTAAATAATGATAAATTAATGATGTTTTTCTGGGTGAGTGAAAAAGTCACAGTTTTTTTGGTGGCATTTCGTATATTTTTATATATTTTGATTACGGACTATGAACTATTCAATGTACATACTTCCCGAAATTGATATAAAGTCTGAAACAAATGTTAGTCGGTGACAACAATTTTTGTTTTTGGGATACACAGGGTAATAGTTGAAAAGGGAATAAGAGGGCGACCAGCTATACAGGCCATTTCTTTTATCATGTGGTAACATTGCTATATTCTAAACCGTAATAGATACAAAGACGATTAAATGAGAAAAAAGGTAACTATTGTGGTGAGCAGTAAATTGGTCATAGAAAATTTACGGGGATTCTCGCCCTTCCCAACTTATACAGGGAAAACTGAAAATGCTGTTCTCGTTTTTTTACGAATAGAATTGTTATTTCAGAAAATATGAAAAAATTAAAAAGGAAAGTTTTATTGTATTCAAAATGTACTAGAACTACGTAACGATAAATTTTACATCAAACGTTTCGTGTCAACACCGCCATCATCAACTATTTTTTTCAAATACGGACCTGTCTATTTCATTACAAATATTGATAAAGCGATAAAATCACAATTCAGTGGTATATCACACTCGACATTTTTATAACGTTTCATTTAAAATGACTAGCATCATCAGTGACAACAATTTTTTATTACGGTCCTGTCGTTAGTTTGTTTATGAATTCCACAGAATCTAACGCTTCCATATAAAAATTATCAGTGACGTTTTGAATGAATGTATCTATGAAAGTTGTATTCATACTATAAAAATTCATAAAATATTTCTGCAGTTTCAGAGACGAACGATAGCAATTTATCCCAGACATAAACTTACTTAAGAGGAGAAGAAATTAAACAAACAGAAAAACAATTTATTTCATAATGAATTTGTGGAAGAAAATAAAACCAATACAGAAAAAGAATCCTACATTAAATGCTCGAATTGACAATTTCTGTGGCAATTTTCTAGCATGATGGTTGTATTGCTATTACATGCATCTCTTATTTTCGGTTTGTAATGGTCGATATCAGTACTAGGTGTCGAAAAAACTTTATCCTTTATGTATCCCCAGACAAAAAAATCCAAAAGAGTAAGGTCTGGGGATCGAGCTGGCCAGGCAATTGGTCCATTGTCTCTAATCCACTTTGTTGGGAATATTGCATCTAAATGTTCCCTTACTTATGCTGCATTATGAGGAGGGGCACCGTCTTGTTGAAAATATTGTATTTCACGGCGGGTGCTTAATGGCAATTCATCTAAGTAGCCATCAAACTCATTGGATAAAAAATTTAAATACATTTCACCATTCAAATGCTCATCGTAAAAGAAAGGACCTAGTATGTTTGTTCCCAAAATTCCCAATCAAACATTTATTCCGAACCTCTCCTGGAAATTGGTTTTTCTATGTAAATGTTCATTCGTATCATTCCACCTATAATGGATGTTTCTGTTAAACCAACCACTGTTGGTGAATTTTGATTCATCCGTCCATATTATTTTTTTACAAATATTTCGAACTTCCCTATTTCTACGTCTTAACCATTTCGCAAATCGTATTCTCCTTCCGTAATCCCTTTCATTAAGGTGATGAACCTTGCGTATCCTGTAGCATTTGTATTTGTTCTTTTTCAAAATATTTCTGGTAGATTTTACAGATATCCCAAGTTCGTGGGCAATTTCTCGTAAAGAATAATCTTGATTAGAAATATTTTTGTGACTGTCCAATCCTAGATTTAAAAAAAATACGTTATTTTTTACTTTTTAGTCTTTATAAGGTAATATTTGCTTACCCAAAACATTTATTTGGTTCCTTATACTTCCAGTAACAACACATTTTCTAGTTTTATTTCTGTCAAATGCACCACAGTCTCTCAAATTTCTTTCTAATCGTCTAAACATTTGAATGTTTGGAATGCGACGATTCGGGTATAGCTCACCATACATATTTCTTGCCAAAAGAGGATTTCTATTTAATTTTGCATATGTAAATAGCATATCAGTCATTTCGTCATTCGAATACATCTTTAATATGTAACCGAGTGCTTGAATGTCGGACAGTTCTTAACAGATATCAACAACTCATTTATTTTTCCTGCCATAGAAATCAAGCAAAGCCTACGTGTTTAAATATGGTAAAAGAAGTGAGATGCTATTTAATTGTATACCAAATTAGACAACACTTGTATTTTGATCAAAAACTGATATTTTCATTACTTCCAGGATTGAGAATTATGAAAATAATCCGTGTAAAAATTGATACAGGAGAAATCAGCCTTGAATCAAGGATTACTGTAATACAAAAATCCCCAAGAAGGAAAAATACGAATGTTCGTTGTGTTGGGGTATCTTCCTATCGAGTATTGGGTAATGACTGAAGTATCCTAATAGTTGAATGAGTGAGAAATCAAAACAATATACAGAAGAACTAACGACAGGACCGTAACTAAAAATTGTTGTCACTGATGATGCCAGTTATTTTATATGAAACGCTATATAAATGTCAAGTGTGATATACCACTAAATTGTAATTTCATCGCTTTATCAATATTTGTGATGAAATAGACAGGTCCATATTTGAAAAAAATATTTGATGGTGGCCGTGTTGACACGAAACGTTTAATTAAAAATTTATCGTTACGTAGTTCTAGTACATTTTGAATACAATAATACTTTCCTCTTCCATTTTTTTATATTTTCTGAAATAACCATTCTATTCGTAAAAAACCGAAAACAGCATTTTTAGATTTCCCTGTATAAGTCGGGAAGGGCGAGAGTCCCCGTAGATTTTCTCTGACCAATGTACTGCTCACCATAATAGTTACATTTTTCCCATTTAATCGTCTTTGTATCTATTGCGGTTTAGAATATAGCAATGTTACCACATGATAAAAGAAACGGCCTGTATCCGTTATTACAAAAGTTGTTGAAAAAGCTTTCAAAATAAAGATTTTCTGATCATCCTGTATGTCACTTTCATTTAACATCCACCTTTTTTGGGCACTAGGATTGAGTTGGGCCCATGAAGCTGCTGCCTGGTTCTATTTTAAATTTATGTTGTACCTTTCATGTCTTGCTTTTATGTATTTTTTCATATTTTCCATAAGATTTAGATACATTTTCGATGGAAATCAAGTAGGCAAACCGTACATTTTCTGTAAGCTGAAAGAAATGAAACACTCTTCTGAATGAACAATGTGAAAATATTTAGGGTATTTATTTTGAGAAGTCGCGCATTTTCTATCTCAAATTGGAAAGCAGCTATCGTCCACTCACGCATTGTTGATATTCATTGTATTCGTCATACTTTTTGGGATTTTGTAGTAGTTTTAGTATTACAAGATCAAACCTGGTATAATTGAATTCGTTATGATATGATATGATATGACTACTGTCGTGCTAAGCGAGAAGAGACTATCTGAGAAATTTATGAATACTGAGTTTAGGTCAGTTTTTGTTTGACTTCATCGTTTTACATCTATCTTTCAAGGGTTGAATGTCAAAATGGAAAATTAGCCGATATCATATGCTCACAAAAAATGCCATATCTTCAAAAAATGGCCTCAACCTAATGAGAAAACTTGATTTTTTAGAGAATATGAAAACTGCAGATACGTCCTCTTTGATTAGCAAGGCTGTATATTGTGTTAAATGTGTGATTTCCTTTGATTCAGTTAAAAGCGCATGACTTCCAGGCACATTCGCCGTAGTGAGTTGCCTCTTATTCCAAAGATATTGAAATATTTAGAAAAATTTAAGAAAATTCTATGGCCTCATCAGCTCTTCAAGTTTGAGTAAAAAGCCTGTTTCAATCAAGTCTATACCATTGCCAACTTCGTTATCATTCACGCTACGAATTCAGTTGAATGAGCAAACTAGTCGAATTTTTCATGGCAATTGACCGCATTAGTGTGACGTCAAAATGTATGCAACTAACAGTGCATTAAGTCCTAACGAAATATATCTGAACGAAGATGCGCTAACATGAAACTTCAGTATCCATTACATAAGGTGGTCAAAATTATATTATTAATTTAATTATTTCGCTATTAACAGCAATATTTAAGAAATGTATGTATTTAAAATCGATAGAAAAATAATTAATACGTCTTATAGAATGGTTAACATAAAGAAAGTCTTCTAAATAACTTAAAAATCAAGAAGTTACAGAATGTAAAACGCGTTCAGTCTCTGGCTTATGCAGAAAGGATAAATAATTCTGATAATAAGAATATAAATGGAGAATCTGAAACCATAGCAAATAAATTCAACGGGTATTTTAATGAAATAGTTTCAGAAATGCTGGAAGACCTGGAAAATGTCCCATTTGATGTGAAATTGTTATAGTGAGAAATGACTGGTCAATGTTTCTCAGGCCAGAAGAAATCATTGGACTTGCCAGATCTCTCAAAAACTAGGAATCGCATGTTAAAAGGTAAGACCTCGTTAATCCTTAACTCGCACAAGTTTCGACTTCTGAGGGGTGCCGTTCCTAGGGGGATGACAGCTGGTTAACGGAGAAAACAATTTAAAACAACAATTTTTTTAAACACGGCACTGTGACATTGTAGAAGAAGATATAACATTGTGTGGTTTTGAATACAAAGAAGATGAACAGACAGAAGAAGAAAGAGAAAGGAAAAGACACACTGCAGAACCCTTGGGAGATAATAATAAAGATAAAATAAATAGAAACACTGATATTGAACTTGATGAAAATAAGAAAGAAGAAAGGCCAAAAAGAAAAGCCAAGCCACCACTACGATTTGATGATGAATTTGGTTATTATTGTATAAATATAAACTATTGTGATGCTATGACCCCAGAAAATTTTCAGGAGGCGATAACCTGTAAGGATTCAAACAATTGGAAGAAAGCTATGGACCAAGAGATGGACAGCCTAGTTAAGAATAAAACATGGATACTTGTTGACAAGCCACCCAACAACAAAAAGGTAATTGATGTAAAATGGATCTACAAAAAGAAGAGTGGTAGTGAATATAAGGCCAGGTTAGTGGTTAGAGGATTCCAACAAACTGATTGTAGTGATGATTCTTATTCCCCTGTAGCTAAAATGCCTACTTTAAAGTTGTTATTATCTTATTGTTGTCAAAATTCTTTGGAAATCCATCAAATGGATGTAGAGACTGCGTTTCTTAATGGTAAAGTTTTATCGGAAGTTTATGTAAAACAGCCAATGGGCTATGAAAATAATACAGAAAAGGTTTATAGGTTGAATAAATCATCTTATGGTTTAAAAGAAAGTCCACGTGCCTGGTATGAATGTTTCAATAAATTTCTGACAGAACTAGATTTTCAAAAATGTAAATATGATTATTGTCTGTATTTCAAAATTGAAAACCACATAGTTGTGTACATTTTATTATTTGTTGATAATCTCTTGATTTGCTGTAGAGACAAAAAGGTAATTAATGACATAAAATTTAAATTATCTGATAAATTTAGAATGAAAGATTTAGGCAAAGTAAAAAATTACATTAGTATAGACATTGAATACAATTATGATCAGGACAACATTTTAACTCTGAGTCAGGAAAAGTACTTACATTGAGTCTTTAGCGAAAAGTTATAATGTTGAAAATGCTAATTGTACAAAACGCCTAAGGAAATAAATTTAAAACTAGAAAAATCTGAATTAAATGAAGATGTTAAGTATAAAAATTTGATAGGGGCACTATTGTATGTGAGCTCTGGTACTAGACCAGATATTTCTTTTTGTGTAAATTACTTGAGTCGCTTTCAAAATTGTTGTGGACACATTTTAGATATGCCTTCAGAGTACTAAAATATTTATTTTTGACAAAAAACTTGAAATTAAAGTATTATAAAAATGATAATGCTGATATATTAGACTGCTTTGTTGATTCTGATTGAGCAGGAGATATAATTGACAGGAAATCCACAACTGGATATGTAATTAGATTGTATAGGAATGTTATCTTGTGGAAATCAAAAAAACAGAACTGTATAACTAAATCTTCTACATTTGCTGAATATATAGCCCTTTCAGAAGCAGTAACTGAAATACATTTCTTAACATGTCTCATAAATGATGTTTTTACAAAACATTTTGAACCTGTCAAAATATATGAAGATAATTCAGGTGCAGTAGCTATAGCTAATTATGGAAATTTTACAAAGAACTCGAAACACATTGAGGTACATTATCATTATATTCATGAAAATATTAAGAAAGGAAAAATTGAAGTTGTAAAAATAGAGTCTGAAAATAATATCGCAGACATATTAACTAAAGCATTGGGAAATGTTAAATTCCTTAAATTCAGAGACTGTTTAAATATAAAGGTTTAGGGCATATATGTAGAAATTGAATTAGGATAAGTTGGTCTATAGAATTGTTCAGTTAGTAGAGACTGTTTTGTGATCTAATATGGAAAATTTGTTAACTATGTTATTTTTAAATATTATTTGTTGCAGTATAAATGTAAGGAGGCTTGTTGGTATGAGTACATTTATATTGGCAACACTGACCATACTCTTTCAGTTGCATGTCTATGCTTTTTGACAGCATGTAAAACACTGGCCGATGTGGATTTGTATTAATATGTTTTCTATAATAAAAGTCGTTAAGGACAAGCTGATTAAGTTTTATTCATCATATTAACAGACCCAAATCGCAATTTTCCAGTTTACCAAGAGTATTCTCGATTTAATTGGGAATAACAACCTAGCGTTAGCCATTTTCTTGTATTTATCAAAAGCATATGACTCTTCAAATAGACAATATCTGTTGGGGAAACTTGAAACATATGGAATTCGTGGAAAAGCCTACAACTGGTTTCGATCATATCTATCATCAAGATATGAAATAAATATATCACTGACGCCATCGTTCATTTCATCCTAATAATCATGGCGGTCATGGTAGGAGTTTTGAGTTCATAGAATTAAAATATGATTCAAACTACTTAAAAGTGATTGGAATCAATAGGATTGCAAAACTCATAATTTTCATGGTAAGATTATGATTTTCCACTACTCCATCCACTAATTGTAATTTTATCATTTAGGTTATGATAGTGATTAGAGAGTATATCTACATATGATGCTATAAATACTAGAAAAGCTATCAGTTGTGGTTCCTGCTAATCAGATATTGGACAGTATGGAAATGGTTGCTGACATCTGGAGCTGTGTCGAATTATTTTGAACCGATTGATCAAGGAATTTTTGGAACTAAAACCAATGAATTTAGCTTGCTAAAACAACAATATTGGAGCTGATTAATTTGTAAGTGAACTCAAAATTATATATTTTATACAGAGTGTTCTGATCTTTCTTAATTTCATTAATCTATGATAATATTAACATTTCTTGAGATTGTAGAGAAATCACTTGAATTGTTTAATACAAATTATCAATAAACTAACTGCATTTTCTCTTTCTTTTCAGTTTTGGTAGTGTCCTTTTACATTCCCCTATCACTTTTGATGTACAATCTGGTACTTATTGAATGATCAGATTACAAAAACTTAAATAGCAGTTGTTGTTTCCGAACTAATCGAAGATGAGCCCTTCTGGACTGGGCAAAGAAAAAAATCCAAAAGTTTTGAATTGATAATTATGGACATACTGAAACGTAAGTAATTATTTTTTTTACCTCTCGGGGCAACATAGAATTATTAATAATTATTGGATGGTCGTTTTCTCATATCATAAAAATTAATATGAGTTTTCAGTGACTGTAATGACTATATTTTCAGAACATGTAAAATATGTTTGCAGTTCAATCACAGATGAAGAATGTGACTCATAGTGATGGACTGGATGACATTAGCAGAGCAGAAACTAAAAAGAAAGGAGAAATGACCGAGAGAACAACCATATCATTATTGATTCAGTGATATCTGTTTTTATTTTTCAAAAGAAATAGGTTTTCATTCAATATTATTCTTCTAATAACACTTAACTTTGGTAGATCTATCAATAAATTTTTCATCTGATTCAGGTGGTAAATCATATTATTAAATACTTTAGTCTGTTCATAGTGATTCAAGATTATATGTTTTATACTGCTAATTTTAATTTAATTGTTAATGATGTAACTGTCTTGCTTTATAACTCTTTATCCATGAGATTTTAATCATTGACAATAAAGTTTTTTGACTGATTGATATGTTTTACATCATTACCCCCTCATATACATATTTTATTTCTTAGTATACAGGGTGGAGCTTATACTCATTGTTTACCAACACTTATTTTTCTACACTTAAAATTGTATTTCTGGAATTTCAATCGTCACTCTTTGGTAGGTGAATAACTTTGTTGATTGCTATTGTTGTTATTCATCTACTGAAAAGTGACTACTGACATTCCAGAAATATACCTATAAATATAGAAAAAAGTGTTGGTAAACCATGAGTATATGCTCCACCCTGATGTTACAATGTTACATTTTACAAATGTTGCATAGATATTTTGAGTAACATTATATGTATGTAATAAAATCACATTAAAGTTACGCAAAATATGATACATTTATGTAATGTTAAGTAATTAACATTACATTGTAATATTTAAAAGAGGCACAAAGGCATATGGACGCAACGTATCTGTAACATCAAGCATATATCTCTGAATAACATCATTAAGTCACATTGTGATAAAACTGTTATGTTTAAGTTATGTTTTTATGTTTACTGGGCTGTGTCATTTTTTGGTTCAAGAGATTTCAAGTATTTCCACATTTCTTTGGGATCATTTTTGTTCAAATCAATTTTTTCTTCATAATATTTAACTTTTTTTAACTTCAGTAACGCAACATATTAATTTCTATTATGTTTGAATTGGTTCCACTTGGTTTCATTTTCTTGAGAATTTGCTCTTTTGATAATCTTATAAACCTGATATATATCTTTTGTTTTGTTTTTAAAATCATCATTGTAATTTGGTAGTTATGGTTTGACTTTATCACTATTGTTGTTAATGGTGCAAATTTATTTACTATACTGTCAGTTGTACCCAAAATGTCATCTAAAATTACGTCTACATCTATTGAATTCAAATTAAAATTTGAGCTTAAGAGTTGTTTATTGAAATTGATATATGAAGCATCATTAATTTTTCTTATCTGTAATATTTTTTGGGCAACATGAAACTTTGAATGGCTACCACAATTTATTGATATAATTGAGTGATCACTTATTTTAGGAACATCATGAACTTCTTCTTTAAAATTATCACAGTTAGATACAACATAATCAATTAATGTACTACTAGTGTTAGTACATCTAGTAGGTCCTTCCACGATTTGATCATGTCCATACATTCTAAAAATATCCTTCAATTTCTTTACATAAAAACAGTCACTTTGATTATGTTAAAATCACCTAATAATAACCTTTTTGAATTTGTGAAGTTGGCATCCAGAATTTCTTCAATCTTGTCAATAAACAACCCATGAGAGGAACTGGGTGAGTGGTAAACTCCACCAATTTTGAATTTTTGTCCACAAAGCTTCACTTCTATAAATTGAAACCAATAGTTTTTATCCAAAATGATAGTTTTGTGTTTTTTGTATTCTATTCCCATTTTCACATAAAAAACTAATCCTCCAGTATGTCTACTTTTGCTATTACAACGGACAATGGACAAAATTATTTCGGTTTTATGGGACATGAGGCTTTGAATATTTAAGAATACAATGTCCTCATTTAGTTTTGGTGACGACTGGTTTACTTGTATATTGGCTTTTATTAATGGTTTTTTGAAATGCTTACAATTGTTGGAATACCCTTTATATATTTAATTGTCTTTACTTGTCGCCGTTAACAATCATTTGATTCAATTTATTTTTTATATGAACATTTTTATATCTTTAAATTTCATTCGGTTTTTCAATATTTCTTTTGCATCCTCAGCATTTTTGAAAATTACTTTCACTGATCTACTTTTACTTGGATCATATTTACCTAACCTGAAAATCTTTATATCCGTGTCTGTTATAGTTACATCTTTAATGATATTCAATATAGTTTCAGTTTCTTCACTAATCCTTTCTGCTTTACTCTGTTTTGAAGGTTCTTTGATGTTCAATATTATGAGATTATTTGCACGACGTTTTCTGTCTTCCACTTCAGTTATGGCATTCTCAAATTGAATAGTTGGATTTTGCTCTTCCGAACTTTGGATCCCATTCCTATGCCGATTTCCGTCCTCATTTTTGATATCCAGAATTTCATTTGATCTTTTCTCCAATTTCTCCAATCGTAACGAATCTTCAGGCTTATTTATGTTGCTGATTTCCATCTTCATTATCCTCTGCTCCACAGCTATTAGTTTTCCCCTGATATCGGATGAATTATTATGATCACTCACCCTCTTTACTAGATCTGGCAGCTTGATGACATTTTCTCTGCAATCTGTACAAAAATATAGCATAATTCTTGCAGTCATTTGAACTACCCGAATTTCTGTCGCTGATATGTTTGAACAGTTTTTGCAAATCACCCTCTTGCATAAATCACATGGGTAACCAAACGTTTCAGTTTTTGATTATTTAAAAATGCAAAAGCCCTTACATAGAAAGCAGGTTCCATTACTTGACATTATTGTAACTGGTACGCCACTGGTGGCATCAACTCCAACCTCATGAATGACGATCCAAAAAAAGAAACAGTCTAGCTGGTTTGTTATGGAATAAAAAACACACACCTCAATAATGTTATTGCAAAAGTGCACAGTTTTCACTTTGAATTGCTTTTGTTGAAACACAATTATATAAGATATAAGTTTATGTATTGATTATTTCTCACTGAAAATTGCGATTTTAAGCAGAGCTTCTCTACGCTGGAGTACAGAACAAGAGCTGGGAAGTTACAGTCAACATTTTGAAAAATTTATAAAGACATTACATTTTCTCCTCTAATTCATTCCGGTAAAAGAAACTAATCCAAATTGTATCTTACAAATGAAATACATACATTCAATACTTGATTACCTCACTTATTTTTAAACAAATTTATATATATATATATATATATATATATATATATATATATATATATATATATATATATATATATATATATATATATATATATATATATATATATATATATCTCGAAGGAGTAGGCAGATTGAGACCTTAGAGAGAACCAGTGACGAGACATGGGGAGTAGGCAGATTGAGACCCCGACGTCAAGTCACAAAAACCTAACGTAATTATACCTGAGGAGTAGGCAGATTGAGACCTCAGCGTAGAATTACGTTTTAACCTTTCATTAATTTTATTTCTATTTCAGTTCTTGAAAATGGCTCCAAAATCGGAGCCGAAACGTCGAATTTCAACAAATTCTAGACGCGGTTCAACCCGAACTTTTAGTTTTCATATATATATATATATATATATATATATATATATATATATATATATATATATATATATATATATATATATATATATATATATATATATATATATATATATATATATATACATATATATAAATTTGTTTAAAAATAAGTGAGGTAATCAAGTATTGAATGTATGTATTTCATTTGTAAGATAAAAGAAGTTGAATGATGGTTATATTGTATGACCTTTCTTGACGACGTCAAATTGCTTAAATATCCGTTGTCCTTGTTCAACCATTCCAGTCTCTAGTTATATTGATACATAATAGTCATTAACGTTTGATGTTTGTGAAGGTTTGCTATCAAGTATGGCTATCTTTTCACTGTCATAATTATGATAACTTGATAACAGCTTAGATATGCAGAATTTAAACCTCGTTTTCCACTTTACAATACTTACCCTAACTTATTCAGTTTATTAATGGTTATGCTTTCATACTGGATCTATTAATAATGCCAACACACACTATGTGTGATAACACATCAAAAAGTAAGGCCCTAATATTTTCCCTAGTTCACACAAGTCTCCTGAAGAAGGGTTGTTCATGAGGATGCAGCTGCTTAACAGAAAGGACTAATTTTCAACAAAACTGCGACTGATTTTATATTAGTTCTGAATGATAACAGAATGTACTGTTCAATTTGCAGATAGTTATACCATTCGCATGCCAAATGTGCGAAGGCGTCCACCTCTTATTCTTCAATTTTAAAATATGTTGAAAGGCTCATACTCAAGAGAAAGTGATTTTTTAAAAAATCCAATTTTATGATGTTATCAGGCCATTCCTAAAACACAGAAATTTTGGATTATGATAATCATGTTTTTACTTGCCATTTCAGTGCCAAATATCGCAGAACTTCCAAGAGGACAATAATAAAATTATATTTTCGCCAAAGCGCACAAAACAAAAGTGAAGATTTTAGTAAAAATTAGTCAATTTCTCATATGAAAATATTATCAAAAAGTAGGATCCCTGAAAAGTTTTTAAAAGTTGCAATTAACAACAACAATAACAAAAAAACATATTTATTTTCATACACAATTGCTTTGTTTCTCCCCCCATCAGCTGATGACCACTACAGAACATAAATTACCGCCATGTTGTGACGTCAGCTGACAGTGCTCTATTAATTCACCAGGCATTGCACAGGGGAGTGTTATAGGACCGATTTTATTCATAATTTACTTGAATGATCTATGCAGCATTGCTCAAGAAGCAGAGAAAAGTATTGTAAATTATGCAGATGATACAATTCTACTAATAGGAGCAGAAGAAAGTGATGAACTTATGAACCAGGGTAATATTTATTTCTTAATAGCCAAGAATTATTTTGATAGAAATACATTATTGTTAAATGCAAAGAAAACAAACCTTATGATTATCATTACCGACAAAGTAGAAAAGAGAAACCGCCAAGTAATAAATTGGCAAGGCCATGAAACGAAAATCAATGAATACACTAAATTTCTATGAGTATATATAGATAATTTTTTGAAATGGAATAAGCAGACTGATTTCGTGTATCAAAAACTGAACAAGGTCATTTATGCAATTAGGACGACATCCAAATACATGAATGAAAAAACGTTAAAAGTTCTTTACACTTTGAATTTTGAGTCAGTGTTGAGATATGGGATCATGTTCTGGGGAATGGAATAGAATTTACAAAAAATATTCATTGCACAAAAACGAGTTCTGAAAATTATGTATAAAATGCCATTTAGACAAACTTGTAGAGGGCGATTCTAAGAAAACTAAATTCTAACAGTCTTTGCTTTATATCTATTAGAATTTTTAATAGTAGGGGAGCCCACGATGCTAAACGTGGATTTACTCGAGCGGCATTGGGTAGCAAAGCTTAGATGACAAGAAGAAAAAAATGTTATGTAATGTAAACCTTTTCATCGGTGGAGGAAGCGGCTATACATTTTCTCCTAATGTGACAAAAAAAAAATTAGGAAAACGGTTTACCCTAAAGGCCATCCCTGCAACTTCCTTCTAACTCCATGCGTAAGCGCTCAACATTTCACTTATTTCAATTTCAATCGATTCTGACCGGACTGGCGGCAATTGACGTGGTTTTTTGATATTAAAAGCAGATTAGTTTTTGAAATCGATCGATAAAGCCGTTTAAAAGTTATTCAAAAAAAAAACATTTGAAAAAAAATTGTAGTTTTTTTGAGATTTCTCAAAATCTACCCGTACGAATCGGTTCAAATCATATTGAAAATCTAAGTTTCTAGATAGAGAAAGAGTGAGAGAGAAATAGTAACGCAGAGAGGGCAATACAGGCATTACGCAGCTGCACGCATTAGACTTTATCGACGAATTTTTCTTATTTCGGTTTTTAGAAATCGTCAGATTATATATTTTTCATTATCCTTGGATTATTTCCTTCAAAATAAAAAAAAAATAGCCACGCTCGAGAATGTCGAGATGACGTTTTTTTACAACTTTGTAGCCCTCCCCTTTCTTTTACGTCACTCTCAAATTGTCAGATTAGTAGAATATACAATTTTTAGCATGTAATTAACTCATCCTATCTCAATCTGACGCGCTCGAGAATTTCTGATAATCAATTTTTTTTACTCATCTGATCCTTCATCCTGGACGCGCGGCCTTATTTATGAGGTTCATATTTGGTGGAGGTACTTAACCGGGTACAAGGTATCCCCCTATATATTAATCTGCCGGCTTCAGTAAATCCCGAAATCCCCGCTTGGGCTCCCCTGCTATAATATTTATGCATAAAAAAAAAACAAGGATGCTTTCACTGGAAATAACATGAATATCAACTACAATACACGAACATAAAATATTAACTTCCCCATACACAGATTAACTCTCACAGAAAAAAGTCCTTCATGTATGTGCATTAGAATATTTAATAAATAACCGAACAGCCTAAGTCTATCATGATTCATAAAGTCTTCAAGAGTAAAGTAAAAGAACTTCTTTTGAATCTGGAACCATATGATTCAAAAGAAAATTTTGAAGCAAGTTTGTAAATCTTGAAAATTACTGTTTTTGTTATTTGACGTCTTTTCGTTCAATGTTTGTATGTACCATATACATGGTGTTCCAAATTAAGTCGGCACCATTGCCAACTCCGTTATTATTGATGCTACGAATTCGGTTAAATGGGCAAACTAGTAGCATTTTTAATGGCCTTCTCGATGCAGAAAACAAAAAAAAATCAAGAGTTGCGTTTGTTTTCAGAATATTTCATAAAATGATATTTCTTTCAATGGAACACCCTATTTTTTTCATGCATTTCGATTCGTAATAACATTCTCAACAACAAAGCTCATATCACCTTTCTTCCTAAAAAGGAAAATGAGCGACTTATGAGGAAATATTTATTTCTTCCACTAGTACAAAAAATTTCTTTGTTTTTGCGAATAAAACCTCATGATTGTCCAAACACCCAATTTTGGTACTTATACGAATGACAATATTTTGTTACTAATAGCAAAATAAGACAGTAAAAAGAAAAAATTGATACCACTGAGCTAGGTATTAATGTACAAAACGATAATTTCTATCTTAAAGCCATTCCGCTAGACGCATTTATTTTGTGAATCAAAATGTCTGCTTTAATGATAACTTTGAAGCCGTTTTTGTACAGAACAGAAAATACTGGAGGGTCATATGAATTTGGTTGGAAAAAATGTGTTTGATTCGATAAAACAATTATTATGAGCAATCAAGATGCCTTGAAACTTTGTTGAAATATTATTTGTCAAATATTCTCAAGTATATCATGACAATGCCATACATTATTGTAACTGTCAACTACTGTTCTAATCTTTTTCGAAATGCCGTTATCCCATCAAGAAAAATGTGATATGTTAGAATCCTACTTGGTTTGCCAGAAAAATAGCGTAAGAGCACTCCACCACTCCAGCAATTCGTTCCCCGATCGTGAATTACCTAATCGACGTTTTTTTGCTCTGCCTCATCGTCGATTCAGGAACAATAAAAAAGTTTTTGAGAAGAGGAGAACTAAAAAACGTTTTGTAATATCTGAAGATACAGAAATTGACGTTTTTCCTACTTTGAGGTATATCCAAATAATTCCATCAGAGATTTATCTAGAGAAATGCTGTTCCACTGTCTGGTATTCAACGAATTCCGAAGAAACATAAGATTTCTTCTTATAAGTAGGACTAGTGCAAACACTAGAACCTGGTGATCCTAAGAGATGATTGGGGTTTTGTAGGTGGTTTATAAATAAATGCAGACAAGATCCAAAAAAAAACTTCTATAGAAATATTATATGGAGCGATAAGGTTAGGTTAGAACGTGAGTGGGCCCATATCAGGCCCTGCGCTGCGGCCAATGGCCTATGGTTATATTTCTCCTAGTATATCCAATCTCTTAACGAAATAAAGGAGTTTATTGTGAGAACAATTTACCAGGTTCTCTGGAGTTACTGTTGTATTGCTAAATGTTGAGAATCTGGTTATGGCCGCTGCGGGGCATGTACATAAAATGTGTTCAACCGTTTCATCCTCCCCCATCCATAGAATCTGCATCTTGTGCAATTCCGATTTTACGCATGTGGTGTTTGAGTTTGCAGTGGCCAGTGAGCAAACCTACTATAACTCTGAGAAGTGCTCTACTGAGTTCTAGCAGTTTGGCGAAGTCCTGTTTTTTCCTTGTGCAAGCAATAAATGCTTTGGATTGGGATGGAGCATTGAGGCTAATTTTTCAAATCGTGGGATGTATAATAGAAAGAAGTTTCAGTTTTGGAGTAGACATAATCCATTTCTAGTCCATCCCCACAATCCGCAAAGACGATTTAGTATTAATGTTTGGTGTGGTCTATTTAGAGGAAGAATTATCGGTCCATTTTTCTACCATGGTTCTTTGAACGGAACCCATTACATTAATTCATCAACAAGAGTGTTGGAAGAGTTTTTCAATGATCTTGATCTGGAGGCTCGTCAGATGATCTACTTTTGGCAGGATGGAGCACCAGCACATAATGTCAGTGGCGTAAAAAGAATGCAGCGAAACAGATGGATTGCTACAAATGGCCCTGTTAAGTGGCCCCTCGTTCACCAGACATGACATCTCTAGATTTTTATTTTTGGGGATTTCTTTAAAACGAGGTATACAAAATGAAACATAATAATGTAGATGAACTGAAAAATTATATTGAAACTATAATTAATAGATTTGATGACCGAACTGTGTTGAATGCCACACGTAGTGTCAATAGAAGGGCCCAAATATGTGTTCAACAAGAAGGCGGTGTTTCTGAACATTTACTCGACATTTTATAGCGCTTTATCAAATCCGTTTGTTATAAATGTTTCCTATTGATAAAACTGTCTTATTTTCACCTTTATGAAAAAAAGTCAAATTAGATTTGTTGTTGAGAATGTTATTACGAATCGAAATACATGAAAAAATATGTGTGTTCCATTGAAAGAAATATCATTTCATGAAATATTCTGAAAACGCGACTGTCAATTTTTTTGTTTTTGGCATCGAGAAGGCCATTAAAAATGCTACTAGTTTGCCCATTTAACCGAATTCGTAGCATCAATAATAACGCAGTTGGCAGTGGTGCCGACTCAATTTGGAACACCCTGTAAAAGTATATAGTGTACTGTATATATAAATTTCTATATAAAATAAAGAATATTATTATTATTATTATACTGTTTCGTGCCTAAATTATGAGCGACATCTAGCGGGGATGCACTTCCTTGCAGCATGAAGTTAGATGTAGATGAATATTCAAATTTATTTCGTCTATTTCAGAAAATTGTTTTACGGAAATATCGTTTCTTCCATCATTCATATCCAAGGCCCGCTGTAGGCAATTCCTTAAATATTTACTTATTTCGTGTGAGAACATAAAACAAAAAGAACTGTTACGATACTTCTATTATCGTTCTCATGTCATCCGTACGTAAGGTCGAGAATGACGCATATCATTTCGCGCCAAATGATTTAGGACTCGGTGTAATGTTGGTTGCATATTTGTGACGTCATCACTAAAGCAGTCCATATCGATGCTGAAGACAGAAATAATTTCATAAATTGTTATTTTTCCAAATGAAAAACCTTGAATTTTATCTTTTTTGTCGATTTGTTATAAAATTCTGAAGTAATTTTGCCTAAGTTATATAGTCCATATAGTCAAACATTCTCAAACGTCACAATTTATTGTCACTTTTCATTGTGTCACTATTTTTCGAAACAGGTAGAATGAGTGAACCCCTCGTTCAACATACATACATACATACATAAATACCCATTTGAAAGCGGGCACCTCTCCAAATTCCTCTACAAAAGACTGTATTGTCATGACAGACAGTGCCTACACATTAAATTTTGGACTGATCAACAAAATCTCCATTCAATTCGATACATTTATCGTATCGTTTTATAATGTTAACCATAACATTCGATAATTGGTTTGGGGTGATATCTCTGCAAGCATGTCTTATCTTTCACGCAGCCCCTCTTTGCTTGTTGAGCGAGTTTTGTATACTTTTTCCTTAATGAATCCCCATAAAAAATCTAGTGGAGTCCGGGATCTGGGGATAAACTCAATCAATGCACTATTTCACCCTATCCACCCATTAGGATAATTTCCTTTCAACCAATCTCTAACAATCAGATCACCCATCTAATTGAAATAGAATGAGCCTCTTCTATCAGTGGATGTTCATCCATAGAGTTGGAAAATTAGTTTAAAAAAAAAAATTAAAAAAAAATTTCACCATTCAAATTGATTTTAAAATAAAAGGGCCAATTATTCTGGTATCTAATATTCCGCACCAAACATTTATTTTTTGTAGTACTGTCTTCCGTTCAGTACCTTGAATTTTGAGAATTTACTGTTTCCAAAATTCCGGTTATTTAGATATTCTCCTTGACTCCTTGAGTCCATAAACTAAACGGTGAAGTTGTTAAAGCTGTGTACACGTAACTGTTCAATTCAATGAAAGAGTTGTATTTCGTGTAAGTAAATTTATTACAATCGCAAAGCGCTTTCGGCTGTTATCATGTGCTATACCTGCAAGTAAGTAATAATGGAACAATAGTTATAGGGAAGTTAAGAAGTCAAGTATTTATACAGGAGCACTATAAATCGGATGATCGGACATACATAGAACATGTTAAAATTAAGTACTTAATATATACCCATTAGGGGATTTTTGTTTAAAATTTTTTTCCGGATTTGCATTTTTCAGAAAATCAGTCACGATGTAAAACCGGAAAGAATAAAAAATAAAAAAAAAATTGAAATTTGACATGTAGAGAAATTGAAATCTAACAGATGAAGTGTGGTGACATTGACATAAGGTCCATGTCCAATGGAAGTAAGGAGTGAATTTAATACGACAATGTTTTGTGATTACAGAATGTGAAAGTTTACCTAGTGAGCAAAGAACAATAAATTCAGAAAATTTACTATTTTAATCTCTTATGTAGAGGAATATATGGTCAGTTTAATTGAACTTGTCTGTTTAAACATAGGTTATTTCACTGTAATTCTTTGTCAATTTGTAAATCTTCAAGAAAATCTAGTCTATTAAAATTCTTTGAGTTGACTTGTTTAAAAATTTTTGAATTGCGATTTGGACTCAAGTTATGTTTACTGAATGTAATGTGATTCATTGAATTGAAATAAACTACACTCCAAGCTCATTTCATCATCGCCTTCATCTAAGGTATGAGGAAACTTTGGTTTAAAGGATTCTATATTATTATATTTCCTAATACTTCTCCTTATTGTTCACGCGGTAAGTTAATGTCCAACTTGCAATTCTCACACTTGTTTTCGGATTATTATTGAAATAATTTGATATCCGTTCAGAATTATTTCGTTTTTGTCTTTTTACAGTATTGCCATTCTTCAGAATATGTTTACAAATAGCCCCATACTGAAAATTTTGTTTACTCGTCTAACTGTAGCTCTACTAATATTCCGACGCACCGGATGCATGTCATTGAAAATTCTACACACTTCCTTTTTGAATCTGATACAATTTTGACCGAATTGATGATTAAATCGAGAATTTGTTGAAAAGTACAAAAATTGAGGTGTAGGCATTTATGTTTACAATATTGATTATTGAATTCAATGTGAAGATGTAAATTTCATTCCAATGACAAAAAAACTGCAGTGTTCTTAAGGACATAGCTATCCCAGAAACAGAATTTGACACCATGTTGAATAACTGCTGTTAAAAACGATATTTTCAAACAGATCGTGCTTTATATCACATCCATTTGAAAGCATCACAAATTCAGTGGCGTCGTTAAATTTAATTGAAAAAAATCGCTAGTGTTTTTGGATTTTTGACATTGAAAAAAATTCGAAGTAGGCCTTGAAATTTTTATCTAGATTTTTTTATGAGTAAGAACACAAAAGATTTTATCTCTATTTAGAATGTATAGTACTCTACTAGAACTATTCATGCTCTATCTATTGAATTTTCTGCTACAAAGTTTTGCGTCTCTTCTTCAAATAAATATTTGGTTCTAGGCTATCTAGCTCATAGCTAACCTAACTTTCGTTTTCGTTGGCAGTAATGATTTTCAGCTCCCCGTCCAGGGCCGGGATTCCGAAGTCACGATCGAGCATGAATCGTGTCGTTTTCACAAATTTGACGATTCCTAGCCTATACGCCGATCGTATATGTGTTGTAAATAGCCTACATTTTGACGATTAGTTGACGAAAAGTGGATTCCGAAGTGACGATTTGGCCTCAATGGTGTCGTCTAGACAATTTTGATGATTTCGAGGCTATATGACGATCGTAAATGTGTTGCAAATTGCCTACATTTTACGATTAGTTGACGATAACCATTTTCATGTCGTCAGTATATCTATCTTGGTCTAATATATGTGTTGCTCTTTTTATTAGTGGTCATTATTGCTTGTGTATTTGTTTCCATCCCGTTATTTACCTATGATCCATACTTCTGCAGTTGGGATTTTTTGTTCAGAATGGCTTTCAGAGCAACCCAAAAGTTTACTGGGAGTTGATAATGAATTTCATGGGGAAAAGGGCATAGCTAAGTGGCGGTAATCTACCCTGTTGAAAGAAAATGGGAATTCTTTCGAAGATTTCTGAGGGTTGTGCTCGTAAAGGTACAGCCGGTTGACGGAAACATTAACAATTTTTTTATTATTATTTCAAGGTACCATTACAACTGATGCAAGATTTTTTGGGAATATTAATATTATTAACGAGTTCGAAGAATAGGATGTAGGTACCTAGGTATAATGATATACCTATAAATAAGTATGCACCAAATGTACGTATTCCTTTGAATTAAATTTCAACAGAAAAAGCAACAGAATTACTGGAACCTCCACTATGCGAGAATGGATTCCTAACAAAGATATACATTAACAATTAAAGATGCATCTTATAATGATAATAATAGGAGTAGTGTGTACATAACTGCAGTACAATAATTATTAATATTATTATAGAGTATTATACCTATGTAGTTAGGTATAGGTACCTATCCCGGTTTACTGCAATATCAAATTTTATGCCAGTAATATAATTTATACACTGCAATGAAAGAAGAGGCTACTTCAAAAGTATTATATAGAGGTATAGGCATTGTTTAAATAATATTTAAACAATGGTATAGGTTACCTACCTATTGCAATTACAAATTTCTTTATTTTTTAAATGCTCCAAAAACAGCGGATGAATGATTACAGAAATAGTTTGCAAACCTTCTGTAAATGCATTTTCAACGTTAATTGGAATTGCTAGAGGTACACCTACCTATCATGAAAACTTGCCACTATAATATAACTTGCTTATGCTTCCTGAATAGAACATTTACTTTATAGCATCCTACAGGTATGCGCCGCAGTGATTACAAATTTCTTACAGCAAACTTGCAGAGTAGGTATATGAAAGTTGAAACAAACTTGCACTTATTTAATACATTTGCAATTTCAGTACAATACCTCTCCTCTTGTTACTCTTGTTTAGATTCAAGGAAACCTTAGGCAAAGAATATATGTAGATATTCTTTGCCTAGGTACCTACCTATACAATGTAGAATTAAGCGCAAAAACAAACATTCAAGAAATTAATTTTATTCACATAATAAAATGTTCAATCAATACTCTGGACTCCTTCAACTAAAAATGTAAATTTAAAATCACAAAAAACTAGCAGATTGAATAAAATATATTGAGAATATGTCAATTATCAATTCAGAATTTTATGTTTAATGCGGTTTAATTCATCATCTTACCGTTCCATGTTGATTTTATTGTGTTGACTGATCGAGTACCGAAATCACCCGACGATTTTATTGGGAATCAATTATTACAGTCGAATCGTCCAAGAATGTCATTTAGGTAGGTACTTACAGGAAATTTTCAATCAAACCAAGAGATCCTGAGTTCGAACCCCGGTTTGTCCACATTTTTTTAATTCACTTCTAATTTTCATCTTTCCGTTTGCTATGCCAAAATCTTATTCTGGATTTTAAATTCAATTACATACGTTAATGCTACTTTTTTTCATTTATTCTTATTTTCTACGATCTACGATCATGTTACCTCCATTTCCATCAAGTACCGAGAATACCCGACGATTACTTCTTGTCGTCTGAAGTTCGAATCGTTGATCGTTCGTTCGTTCGTGATCGAATCGAAAGTTCGGAATGGCTGATTTGCCACTGTCAGTTTCAGTGTGTCATTCGTCAGCCGCATCAAATAATACATCTAATTTCCACTTGGAAAATTAGCACTTGGTTTTATTGTTATTGTAGGTCTTTAATAGGAATGATAGTTGAATGTTTATTTCGCAGCTTCTTTTTTTTTAATTTCGACTAATTTTATGTAAATACATTAGTTTTATTGGGGAAAACATGAAACTCAAAATTTGAAGTCTAAGGAAATGTGAAAAAGAGAATTTTCAAGTGGGAGAAACAATAAAGTGGTTATCTGGAGAAAAATAGAGATAAACAATTCCTTGGTTTATGCAACAATACCTAATAATAATTAGTATCTAAGCATCATACCTGTTATATGGGATATTATGGCACTATGGCCTCATATGTATCAGGTTAGACGCGATAACAATTCTACTGAAAATGCTGATATTTGTTAGCAGCATTCGCAGCCAATGCTGAATCAACAATCCAATCAACTTATAAAAAGGCAGAATACCATTTTGGTAGTTAGTTAATAACAGCTTGTCCATACGCTAAGTAGTATTTTTCGTAACGGTGGTACAAACCACCTCGTATATTTAATAATGTTGGAGATAACTTATTACCTAAGAAAGCTGTTACCGACCTATAGAAATTCGCGTAGGTGAATTATTTTTATTCAGCGCATGCGTACTTCCTTTTTTGACTGAGAACTTGGTTGCATGTATCAAACATTACCACTGAAGCTGAACTCATCAAGGAATTCCATACAGTGCGGCTTTTAATAGCCCACCCCCTTGTTAACTTTTGAACGGTTTGGCGTACATGAAAAAAACGTTTGGAGGGTATCACCGATACTATTTTTTTAAATAAAACACATTGTGATTGCTCGACAGATGGCGCGGAAGGGGAACAACAACTAAAAAATTTTAATTTTGAATGGCATGGGGGGTCATATGTCACATCGTTGAAAAGATAATTCAATTCTCTTTTCAACCATCTAAAAATTTTTAGAATTCCGTTCCACCAAAAAAGAATTCTGTCCCGTTATTTCACATCAAACCATTAAGGAGTATCGTGATCAGGTAAGAAAAGGGATTCAGACCGCCAGATCCGCACTTATTCTGACATTCAAAATGCATATTGTAAAAAAACGAATTGACGAAAATATAAAAAATTGTGATGGTTGAAAAGAGAATTGAATTAGATGATGTGCCCCTCCGCGCCATCTATCCAGCAATCGCAATGTGTTTTATTTCAAAAAGTAGTATCAGTAAAACCCTCCAAACAGTTTTTTTTTAGTTTGTACGTCAAACCGTTCAAAAGTTACCAGGGGGGGGGGGGGCATTGAAAGCCGCACTGTATCGGTGGATCAGAGGTCTAATGCACAGGCCGTTCGAAACTCCAGCAAAGCGATAGTCGGTTCGAGCCCGATGTAGGTACAAGAGAATTTTTCTCAACTACTTTAAATCAGATCGATAAGCGACCGCATGCCTTATTGAAAAGTGTATTGTGAGTTGTCTAGATGCCAATCTCGTCTGGTGCTAGCTTGGAGTGCACACCGACCACCCGAGGTGGTGCTGTAGGTTTTCCGGGTTTTCCTACAGCTGAAAAGTGAATACGCCACCAAAAATTAGTAAGTCGCTCCAGAGCGCCACGGCAAATAATAATAATATATATTATTATTTTTTTAATCCGTTAGGAGTTACCCAGACAGGCCCTGTCTCCGGAGCCCCGACACTTCCGGAGGGCACGCTGGTGTATCATTAACCCCAGTAAACTCTCCCTACGTCCGTGGGGTGAGTGATTACTGGGTCCGAGGGTCATGTGCCCTGAGAGGCTGGAGCGAACCAAGAATTACCGCCTTCTGCAATCTTCCGGCTACGATTTCTGCCGCATCATGGCAAGCCGGTACGGTTTTCAAGTTTGAGAGCAGTGTGTCCAGCATTCCACCAAGGACCCCCATTATCAGAACCACCATCTTGACAGAATGGTTTGGGTAAAGCCTGCGGAGTTCAAAGAGTAGATCTCGATATTTAGTCCGATTTTCCTCCTCTTTTCGAACGATGTTCGTTTCGACATGAGCTGAAAACTCAATGGCGAAAATCGTACTACTTTGATGGTCGAGGAGGACTACATCAGGCTTATTTGCTTGTATTTGCCTGAGGGTGGGGAATGAGTAGTTCCACTAGATTCGGCACTTCTCATTCTCCACAACGGACTCAATATCTCCCGGAGCAAAAGGCAACACCGATGTCTCGTCTACACCGTACGAGTGTCGTAGATGATAGTACAACACTCGTAAGGCCGCGTTATGCCTGTGGATATAGGCTGAGACCGCATAAGCTGGACCAGCTGACAGCAAATACATTATGGTCTCAGCTGCCCCACGACACGCTCTGCATCTGGTGTCAGGGACCTCCATACCCATCACGCGACTGCGGTAGACGGGGGTGTTGAAGACACCATCCTGGCAGGTCATTATGAATCCCTCGGTTTCCGACATCAGCCCACTTGACCTGAGAAAAGCGAAGGTCAGGTTTCTGGGCAAGCCAAGGTCTTATGTTCTTATCCTTATGTAGCTCTAGGAGCCTGTCACACTCCGCAGCTTTCACGTGGGCTGAACGGGTTCCAACTCGGAGACCGAGTTCATAGGCTGCACGGGTTGCTGCCTTGAGAAGAAATGCTCCAATCCCTGCTGTTTCGTGATCATATATTGAGCAGAGAAGGGGATCTGAACTTCTGATGACTTTACAGGCTCCATCCAGTACCATTCTGTTGTGTAGACACTTCAAACTCATAAGTTCACGTCTTCCCCGTTGTCTGGGGAAGTATAACCTTGGAAAGGACGATTTAGGATGCAAGTTAGTTTTTTCCCAACTCCTAAAGATGCATCATTTTGCGAGTTTTTACGTCGAGTCGTCGCAGCTCTTCCTGAGTCCATTTCATCACCCCAAAGGAGAAGAGTAGAATGGGAACGGCAAGCATATTAGTTGCAGCAACTTTGTTCTTCCCCGACAGTTCTGATGACCAGATCTGTCGGAGTTTGTGCTGATACTTTCCGCGGAGAGAGTTTTTAACAGTAGCTACCTCTTGGGTGTGGCGTTGTTCTACCCCTAGGTAGGTCTCTCCGGCATCCAGATGATGTGGGATGCTTTCGTCTACGAGTTGAACATCCTCTCCGTATTCATTGCATCGTCCTCTTTTGAGATGAACCGTGGCACATTTGTCGATCCCAAACTCCATTCCGATAGCATGCGTATACTCTTGCACCACCCATAAGGACTGATGAAGATTATTTTCTCCGCAGGCATAAAGTTTAAGGTCATCCATGTAAAACAGATGGGTGACCTTATGCCTCCGGTTGCTGGGGGTGCCGCAAATGTATCCGCGGGTTTTCCGTAGTGCAACGGACAATGGCAGTAGTGAGATGCAGAAGAGAATAGGGCTGAAACACGCACCTTCTAAAGATAACCTGCTCTGTTTGGACTCTGACTAGATGTTATGGTGAAGCGAGTCCTCCAGAGCGGCATCAGCCGTTCAATGCATCTCACTATTTGATCGGGTACCGCAAGGCACCTGAGAAAATGCATGATGAGTTCCTGCGATGTTGTATCAAATGCCTTGCGATAATCGAACCAGGCCATTAAAAGGGTACGCTTATACTGCACGGAGTCCTACGTGATGCATCTGTCGATCAGCAGGTTCTCATTGCAGCCAGCGACCACCTTCTTTGACCCTTATTGCTCATATATCCGTTCATACACCGGCTCAACTGCGGAGGGTATTCGTTTGTTTAAGATGCGTGTACAGTTCGACAATATCATAATTCTTAGCTTAGAAGACAAATGTTAACGAATTTTGAGTCGCTCATAGCAGTTGTTATAAAGAGATGTCCGATAGAGGGTGTGTGATTTCTTCGATCATAAATTGATGACGCATAGGTAAAGATAAAATAATCGAACTGTAAACATCTTATAACATGCGTTCAAGAATGTTATCGGTCTGTAGTTCTTCGGATCAGACAAATCTCCGTTTTTAGGAATTAGTACGGTTAGCCCCTCAATAGACCAATACGGAATCTGCTGCTCCCCATCTGGCCATGAGTTGAAACCTCTTGCTAGATGGTGGTGGGTACAGGGAAATTTTTTTCACCAATAGTTATTTAGGCCATCAGGGCCTGGAGCAGCAAAGTTCTTCGAGCCTTTGAGGGCCCGTCGAACTTCTTCCGGGGTTATCGGATTTCGCAGTCCATAGAGCTCAGGCTGACGAAGCCTCCTGCAGAAAGCTTCGAACTGCGCTAGGGCTGGAGTATCTACACGTTGAGTGGTTGCGGAAATTCGTAAATGCCCTTCCAGACAGTTTCTACCTGATCAGCTGCCGGCGGGTTATCCACAACACGTAGATGCTCTTGGAATAGGCGAGAAGGTTTATCGCGGAACTTGTCGCCCGCCTCACTAGTGACTTTTTTGCAGCCACCAGCATTCGTATCCTCTCAAGACAGTGCTGTTGGTGATGGTAAACAGCACGCCTTGATTTAGTCTGTGGTGAGCTCGTCTTGAATTTGCGGCATTTCGCCGCACTGCAGGCGTGCAGGGCCTATTGGCAGCCACGTAGGCCGCCACACACTGGATACTAGACGCGTGTTGTCTCGCCGACTTGATCTCTGCATAAATGACATCACTTCCTACTTCCTATACAGCAAAGCCCTTCGTTTTGCAGATGCTTCAAGGTCATTCATAATGTAAACGATGCAAGTCTACAGTCCGATATAGATAGACTATCGGACTGGTGTTCTCGAAATGGCATGGACCTCAAAGTGGTAAATGCCAAATTATGCGACTTTGCTGCACACATCAGTCACGTCACTAACGTTTAACTACCATATTGACGCACAACCACTACAATCTGCAAACGAAATCAAAGACCTAGGCATCATCATCGACCGTATTCTAACTTTCAACGACCACATCTGTTGTCCAAAGAACCAAAAAAATGCTTGGCAATTCGCCGCACTGCAGGCGTGCAAGGGCCTATTGGCCGCCACGTAGGCCGCCATACACTGAATACTAGACGCGTGTTGTCTCGCCGACTTGATCTTAGCTTCCATCTTGTGAATGCGTCGCTCATGCCACCCAATCAGAGGGGTTGGTGTCCCTCCTCTCCGCTTGGGACAGGGCCTGAGCGGCGTCATACACGGAAGAGTTGATCTGCCAGATGTCAGCCTCTTCTGAAAGGACATCGTGAATTTCCGCATCCACCCGTGCCAGTTGTTGTGGCTTCAGGGGCTTGGTGTTGTGAAGCGCCCTGCGGGTTCTGATGCCTTTCGTTGGTGGTATGATGCGGGGCTCATCTACAGCCATGTCGACACGTGGCATATCTGCCACTTCTGCCACTACGTTAACCGGCTGAGGAGGGGTTCTAACATAGCCTCGAACCCGAAGGTGGGATACATAATTCCTTAGATTTTGTGCAGAAAAGGCAGCGTGTTCTGGGTGTGTTTCACACCACAAAGCATGCATTCTCACCATGTATCCTCTTCGGGTGCGCTCACTGCTCTCATAGCAATGCAGAAGACTGTTCCTTAGTTCATCCGTCCACTCAAAGCGTCCGTTGTCATTGCGGTCGTCATCGTTTGGCAAATCATCGTTTTGGGCCCCACCACCTTGCCTATGACCCCTAATCCGAAGGGGTTGGTTGTGGGGGCCTCTTCCTCGTACATCCTGAACCGAGTACTAGGGTATACCAGGGGGTTAGCCTAGTATACCCACGGCTGACATCAAAGAGAATGTGCATTCCCTCCAGGGTGTGCCTTGGCTGCCGCTCCGGTTTTGCACCAGTTGCTCAGGAAAGTGGTGTCGAAACTCACCAAGGCCTTGGATGGTGGTTGGCTCTCCTTGCTTATTATAAGTATTATTATTAGTATTTTTATTATTATTATATATAAAAATAACACGTAACTATCACGTCAATCTTAACCTGAGGCTTTTTCTACGAATCGCGCTTGTGCCATTTCTCTAGCCATCAGTTAGAAGCTTTACTGTCACTTTGGAAGACAGAATAGCTTACGGTTTGGCTTGAATGTTAATGAAAAAACATTTTGGTTGGAGGTTAGAGATAGCTGACAGCTTAATTTGCTCAACTGTCGATGGAAAATCCAGCCTCAAGTCACATAATGTATTGCTGCATATTTGTCTGTATCACTGGAAGCTTTGAAGTAGGAACTGGGTCTACTAGTTAGTTTTTCCTCAGCTCATTATGGTCTGGTGTTAACAAACCGATATCATTTGTGACCGTTCTGTTAGGTATTTCTATATTTGTAGGTTGCGGCTTTTTTGGTGGGGGACGGCTATCATACAGGATATTATTATTTATTGGATTGGTACAAGACGACTCTAATGTTGTATGATCTACCCTAGCACTGATGAAAGGCAAGAAACTTGAAAAGTGCCTGCAAGTGGTCATCTCCATTCGAATGAAGAATAATATCCATTGATTATAGGTACTGGAGTTTTATTCCGTCACCAAATCGTTTTTTTTTACCTCGACACTACTTCAATGAGCAAGTGACCATCTTCCGGAGGAAAGAATCCAAACCATGCTCATTGTACATATATGGAAGCCATCCATCGAAAAATATGGTGAAACCCTGCCCAAGCTGTGAAAAGTCCAAGGCACCAGAGACTCCTCCTCAAGATCCTATTTTACGACCCCGCCTTAGTCATGTACTTTCTCATAAAGTTTTCTTTCTGACATATGTTCTTTCTTCATGCTGTAGTCTGTAGATACCCTACCTATAAATGATGGTATCCTGCAGAAATCTATATTCCACTAGCATCTAGATTATTTCTACTTCTCATCAACGATTTGTGCGAACAATTTCATGTGCAGTACTCAGCATTGCAAAATTTCATACCGCTTTCTTCAAAGTTCGATTCAAGACCCAAACTGAACCCATTAAAGTAATCCAAATTCGATGTTCTAACATCATTGGCAACATCTTTTCATGGTGGTAAAATCGCATTAGGTCCATTCCCGAAAAAACTTTTCATGAAATTGGTTTTATATTTTGTGTCAAGAGATATTTTACATATCGTCAATGCTCATTACCTCATAATCTACAAGTCACAAATCCTATCAGTCCTGGAATAATATTCCATAATATGTGCAAGTCCTAAACAAACAGTTCTAAAGCTCTTATATAGATTCTGCCCAAAAAAAGAATTCGTCTCATAGGTGATGCCTTGCTTATAAACTTACCTAATCATCAGAAACACCGCAGAAAAGTTAGCAATCAGTCTTTATTTCATAGTTATTTTCATGGTAGATGATTTTCAGAAAGATCATCAGTCGTTCCAACGTGGACCGATTCATCGAGATTGGCCAGTATAGTTCAGTCTTTTACTCCTTGTTGCCATAGGAGGTATTTGTTCCCAGAGGCAAACAGCAATAAAAAATAAAAAATAAACAATTCACAACTATTTTCCCTGGATTATCACGATGCTCTCCAACATAGCAGGATGTTTATTTCACGAAAAACATATTGAAAAAAATATTGTTTGCTATTTTTCTCCTTGCAAAATTCAAGTTGACAGTCATCAAAATGGTATGAATAAACTTCATTTTCAGCGACTTACCGGACATAAGAAATTTCATCTCAAGAGTGGTAAATTGAATGTGATCTTTTCTTATAGAATCATGCGGAAACGTATTGAATAAACGTTCTGTTTGTTTAGCCGTGTCCTGAAGTTCTCTATATTTGAGTAGCATCCTACTAGATCCTTTAGCTTTCTAAAATAACACGAAAAATTATATAGAAATGAAACTAAAATAATGAAACTCACCGAAAGAGGTTGAGGTGCAGGAATATCGTTTCCAGGTAAATCAATACTAGTAATTAAAGCCATTAACAAAATTAGCCTGGCATTCGAAAAAATAATGTCAACACAAGGCAACTCCCCAGATAATATGCTCAATGGCAAGCGTGGGTCATCAACAATCAAACATTTGGAATAATTGATAGAGAGGGTAAGTGGGCTCAGTAAATGCATATCTGACGTTAACGAATTTCTGAGTGAAATCTGCCAATTTTCGTTACTCCTTGCTATCAAAATTTGTAAATCGGTTAATTCAACTCGGAAATGATCGTAACTGATTTTTTTCATGGATTCAAAAATATCCTTTTGGTCCTTTCCCTCATCATACATCTTCCTTACTTCAAGAGCGGAAGTTCGTTTTCCATGTGTAAATATTTTCAGACGACCCAGATTCACCATCAAAATATTTTCTTGTTCAACAAACTTGCCATTAGAAGGAATTATCACCAAAGGCGCATGTAAATCTATATTGAGGTCGAGGAGTATATGCTTTTCTATTGCATACTGTAGGCCCAATGAAGTCATCTCTTTAACATCTGATAGTTTATGGCTAGCTACATCTTGAAGCCTGAAATGAATATGCTGATAAATAAATGTAGAAATAAAGGAGTAAACAAAAGAATATCTATATGGATGGTTGAGGACAAAACCATAAATACCAAGTCCTCGGATGTTTTCTCATCTGAATCGCTTTATAATTTGGGCCTTGGTGGCGCGCGAGTAAAGCGTTCGCTTCTCAATACAATAATCCGCAGGTGCATGTGATAGAATCCTTGCGTAATCACTGGTCCCGTGCATTGCATCACACGTTAAAAGGTAAGGTATACATCTTTTCTAGCTCGCACAAGTCTCTCGAAGACTTCGGAGGGTTGCTCGTAAGGGTGCAATTCCTTCTTTGTACAGCATTTATCGGATAATTATTCGCATATTTTGCCACGTCCGGAATTTTCTTTTCGCATGTTATGGTCAGAGGGACAAGCCTGAAAGTCTTGTGCGCAAAATTCAGTAATCGAGAAAAAACACATTTTTTGCGTTTTTTAGGTGTTCACTTATAGCTTACGTGTGATGCATTTTTGACAATAATGACTATTCTAAACAAAATTAAAGTACACTAAATTTTCTTCAATTAGCATATATCAAATTAATTCTTATGATGTTTCAAACCGTCGGCGTCGGCCAAGTTGTGGATTCAGTGCTTCCAAATGGTAACATAAATAATGACCTTTACTGACGCAGAGAGGACTGGTAACTGGGATTCCGATATCAAAACTATATATAAGATAACCTGTGGTAAAAGTCCATTGTGTCTCGAAGTGGAGTGGTATAGATTCACGATGAAGAAAAACTTAAAATCATCTCCACAAATTTAAGATAACCACCAAATGTTAGTGATGTTAGAACGATAAAAGACTATCGATCAGTTCAATGGTTTCATAGTAGTACATGTTTCGAACCTATATAGGTTCATCATCAGCTAAGTTTAAAATTCTACAATAAAAAAAGAACAGTGTAACTATCTGTAATCTTATACAATATGATATTACTTACCTGGAGAGAAAATTATGTAAAACTTTTAATGAAATAAAATGAGTGTCACCACATGTTCCCACTAGGGGGTTATGTGGGCACTAACAAGTTGTGTTTAATAAAAATTAATTAAGTAAAAGTGGTAATGAGGGAGGCTGGGAGCCTGTATCCCAGTTTTCAAAATAATTGAGGGAGGCTTAGAGCCTATATCCCAGTAAATTTTAGGGCGTAACATCAGTAGGAAATTCGAAAGTTTTTTTTAAGTTAACGATTCAACGTGTGAAAATGGAATGTCGTTAGTGATAGACCTTTCCAGAATACGTAGAATAGGGATGAAAGATATGAACCGAGCCAGTATGAGAGAGAAACAGGTATATTTCACGCGCAGCATGTGGTCAGATTTAAGAGATGCGCAAACGTTAGTGCGACAGAGGAAGGGAAAGAGAGAGAGCCCACCAGGAGTATTTTGTATTTTATATTGGTCATTCTGGTATGTCGTAAATCTGGTGACAGTGGTGACAACTGATTCTGTCATTACAATGTCAGTATTGTCATCTTCAACTACCAGATGACGTTTGATCTTTGTTTTGATATGAATGATTTTACATTTTGTATACAGTGTCTTTCAAAAGTATCGGAACGGTCTCATATTTCAGAAACGGTACAGGGTGGTTTTTGATGATGCCCGATTCAATGGTGATATCGGAAATGTTGCCAAATCAACAGTTTTTCAGATATTGAGAGTAACTCAATTTTTTTTAACGGAAAACCATATTTATTTTCATTGCAATCAATTCAGCGACGCCTTATTACTTATGTCTCCAAATATCAGATTTTGAATTAATGTAGTTTTTGAAATATGACAACATGGCTTTTTCATTCAAAAGTCTGGGAACGTTCCAATATTTTCAATACGGTTCAAAAAAATTCGTGAAATTTTATACATGCTGGTTTTCGATAATGCCTGATTCAATGGTGACAACGGAAATGTTGCCAAATCAACAGTTTTTCAGATATTGAGGTCAACTCAATTTTTTCAAATGGAACACCCTATTTGTTTTCATTGCGATCAATTCAGCTACGCCCAATTACTTATGTCTCCAAATTTCAGATTTTAAATTATTGCAGTTTTCGAAATATGACAACATGGCTTTTTCGTTCAAAAGTCTGGGAACGTTCAAATATTTTCAATACGGGTCCAGAAAAATTCGTGAAATTTTATACATGCTGATTTTTGATGATGCTCGATTCAATGGTGATATCGGCAATTTTGCCAAATGAACAGTTTTTCAGATATTGAGGATAACTCAATTTTTTCATATGGAACACCCTATTTGTTTTCATTGCAATCAGTTTAGCGACGCCTCATTACTTACGTATTCAAATATCAGATTTTAAATTGATGTAGTTTGAGCAACCAGTTAAAGAAATCTTAAAAAATAAAATATGTCAGGCAGCTCTTTTAATCACACCCCAAATGCTAACAATACCTTGAGGGAATTTTATGAGCACTTGGTCAGATAGTTTGCAGTTTCTGTTATTTGATTCAAAACTATATTGGAGAATAATTCAATTATTAAAAAGTTGTTTAAACAAAAACCATTTTGTATGAAATTTCATGATATTTTCTTGAGCCCTTTTGAATATATTGGACCGTTCCACATTTATTCACAATCTGGTATTTGGAGACATAAGTAACGACGTGGCGCTGAATTGATTGCAATGAAAATAAATAGGTTTTCCATTTGAAAAGACTGAGTTACCCTGAATATCTGGAAAACTGTTGATTTGGCAACATTGCCGATATCACCGTTAAATCGGGCATCATCAAAAACAATTTTATATAAAATTTCACGAATTTTTCTTGACCGTATTGAAAATATTGGTCCGTTCCCAGACTTTTGATCGAAAATGCCATGTTGTCGTAATTCAAAAACCACATTTATTTAAAATCTGATATTTGGAGACATAAGTGATGACGGGGTGCTGAATTGATTGCAATGAAAATAAATATGGTTTTCTATTTGAAAAAATTGAGTTACCCTCAATATCTGAAAAACTGTTGATTTGGCAACTTTGTCGATATCACCATTGAATCGGGCATCATCAAAAACCGATTTGTATGAAATTTCACGAATTTTTCTTGAACCGTATTGAAAATATTGGAACGTTCCCAGACTTTTGAACGAAAAAGCCATGTTGTCATATTTCGAAAACTGCATTAATTTAAAATCTGATATTTGGAGACATAAGTAACGAGGCGTCGCTGAATCGATTGCAATGAAAACAAATAGGGTATCCCATTTGAAAAAATTTAGTTATAGTTATCTCGGGTAACTGTGACCGTGATCTTCATTAGTTCGCATTTAATTAAGTCTATCTAATGAACCTGAACTAATATAATAATGTAATTTTGCAGGTATTTACTTCGAAGGTCAGTTTTTGTAATACGCCACAGAAAAGTGTTGAAAAACGTATCCCATGAATTTCATTCATATATTCAGATATACATGTCCATAGGTCACACTTCCCCTGGAATTTGGGACAAATGTGACTCTTTATTCTTTATTCAAAACATAGTTCTGAACTTTTCAATATTGAAATTGAAATGCCCTATTGGAAAAAAAAACAAAAGATACTCGTGAAATTGCACATTTATTGAAAAGAAGAGTTTACAAGTACAAATCTGAAAAATCGAATGGGAATTTCATTGATCCCTATCTTCTGACAAGTGGTGATGGAAGCACAGTTGTTATTTCATCATCTGAAAGTGTATCAATGTCTTCCACATCTGGCCAGGTATTTTGTTTGACTCTCTGAAATTTCTGTATATAATTTCGTAATATAGCTGAAAAACTATTACTGTTTCGATTGGCTAAATGAACCAGGTTCACACGTACCCCGACAAATAGGTCACACTATCCCCAATAACATTTTATTTTGGGGCAAGTGTGACATATAATGAAAAAATGTAAAAAACAAAATTTCAAGAAAAAACGGCTATCTATAGTTAGATTTATTGTTTGGGTAGAAGAACAGTGTATAAAATGGATTCTTACCTTAGATTTCAACAATAAACTCAAAGCTTGAAATAAACTCGTACTCGTTCTGATTTATGAATTGTAGGTTAAGAAATTGAGGAAAATATTTCGAATTCACAAGATCTCTTCTGTATTTTATATGATGGTTATGGATTTATTATGAGTATAGCCTATTCCTCGATACATGGCATTGGGCTTTCGCCGGTTTTAGCGAAGATAGAGAGCAAATTCACACTTGCCCCAAATTCACACTTACCCGAGCTTACTATATCCTGAATATCTGGAAAACTGTTGATTTGGCAACATTGCCGATATCACCGTTGAATCGGGCATCATCAAAAACCACCCTGTCAAAATTTTCGTAAATTTTCCATTGGCCGTTTCTGAAATATGAGACCGTTCCGATACTATTGAAAGACACTGTATAAATATTAAATGTTATCAATGTTATCGTACAACACGCATTATCAAGCAACATGTGTACTATGAATTATGAGGATTGGAGTAGACATTTCACGTTTCCAAGCATGCAGTTTTGGCAGTGCGGAAACGTTTTATATTTCAAAATCATGGACTTGGAGAGTTATGTTAGTCAAGTTTTATTGTAGTCATCATGATTTCTTATATTTATATTTTACTAAGGCTGCCCGTTTAACAATAAATAAATATACAGAATGACACAGGAGTATCTTTCTCTAAGTTATTAGTTTATTTATACATGTCACAATAATTTCAGTGATTTATCAACAACAGGTTTGATTCGAGTAATAAAAGTTTATTTAGTGTCAAAAATAATCCCTAGATCTTACATTTGTTATATTGATTATAAATTTTGGTTATTAAGGTTATACTGATTATCAACTGAATTAGATTTTCCATAAGCACAACCAAAAGTTCAGAAAATTTGTTGATAAGTATTTTATATAATTACTATAATTTACATCTTGATATCGGTCAGTCAAAGGTCTTTGAAAAATCTTCATGAATAACCGACCTAGTATTCTACGACATTTATGATCAAGTTAGTGTGAATAAATAATAGAATCTTTATTTGTCTCAAGAAAATAAGCATTTTTCAGACACGTTAGTTTCCTAAACCTACCAACAATGGTTGAAAATTCAAAAATATAAATATTTGATGCATAATGATCATGACAATTGGAATTACACTAAGAATTACGATAGTACAAGAGTTTTTCTCATGTACAATAAACTGATTAAACATATACAACAGCACAGTATTCAGTTTACAAGTAAAACACAACCGAAATTTCACAAGAATCAAACAACTCTCAACATAACTTCCTTGTTTCGAGGATGAAAAAGTACAACCGAATAAGTATCCGATCACTGTTCTTGTTTCCATAAGTGACCATTCTGTTGAAAGGTGTAATTTTCTTGTCATTGCAAGAAAATTTCTCCAAATGAACAAAGCCTTTGGCTGTACTGATTCTTGTAAGTTTTTGATTTCTTGATTGAGATATGTAATTTCGTTTCCTAGCTTCGCTTCGTCTTCCCTAGCTCGGACAAGTCTTTCGAAGACTTTTGAGGGTTGCACTCTTAAGGGTGTGCAGCTGGTTGACGGAAATAATAATTTTAACAATATATCAATGATTTTTGAACAGGAGCTTTTGCAGGAATCTGATTCCATGTTGTCACTACTCGTTTCATTTCTGAGAAAATTTTTCTGTGACGACGACTTTTGCAAGAGTGGAGTGGGCTGCATCTTGATGGTGATATTGTCAATTCCTCCTTAGCTTTGGTATTCTCTTTCGATATCCAATTCATGTTCATTGGTAAATGGTTGGCTGCTTTCATTGTTTCATTTGTGAATACTTGAAGAAAACAATAAAAACATTTTAGCAAGGAAAAATGTATTATTAAACAAAGTATAGCTACCTTTTTTGGTGTAGAAGTGAAATTATTCAACTGATCTTCAGCATGATTTTGCTCTTTAGATAAATTGCTACATAGAAGAGTAAAAGCATTCACCTTAGTATTGACTTCGTTTCTATTCCCACTTCGGTTAGACCATGACATCGACACTTCTGTTGAAGGATCCTACAACAATAATACACTATTATTAAATCATTCCACATCATATAATGACTAAGGCTTTCACTACCCTTGCTCAATGTTCTATGTGGCTTTGGGGTATTTGGTCATGTATCCATCATTATTGGGTTAGTGTGAAGTTATCTACGAATTTCCAGCCACGGTTTGCAAATTTTACGTGCGACATTGGCAAACTTCCATATATTTCCTAGCCACGCTTTTTACCTATTTGCGCGTATATCTTCGCCTTTATTGTATTGTTGTAGATGATTCCTGGCAGAATTGCTGTCAATGGAGTATCTGATTCATATAGGGCCTCAAAATGATTGCAAGTTGACATTCGAAATATTTGAAAAAACATTTCCCCTTGGTATCTCACTTGTTTCTGCGTGTTCGTTGATGAATTTTTCACAGAAATCATGAGAATGACAAGAAGAAACGAGAAAAAAGTATTGTGGAATGTGTACCACCGAAGAGGAGACAGGAGAAATTGAATTCGGATTTTTTTTTAAATTTCAGTCTGTATCTCACTTGTTTTTGCGTGTTCATCGGTTCCTCTTGTCATTCCAATAATTTCTATGAAACATTCATCAGCGAACACGCAAAAACAAGTGAGATACAGACTGAAATTTAAGAAAAAATCCGAATTTTATTTCTCTAGTCTCCCCTACGGTGGTACATATTCCATACTGTTTTCTCGGTTCTTCTTGTCATTTTCATAAATTATGTGAAAAATTCGTCAACAATCACGCAAAAGCAAGTGAGATACCGAGGGTAGTTTTTTCAAATATTTCGAATGTTAACTTGCAATTATTTTGAGGCCCTATATGAATCGTATACTCCATCTAGAGCAATTCTGCCAGGAATCATCTACAACATTCATATATGTATTAACTACAATAAAGGCGAAGATATACGCGAAAATAGGTAAAAAGCGTTGCTAGGAAATATATGGGAGTTTGACAACGTCGCACGTAAAATTTGCGAACCGTGGCTGGAAATTCGTGGATAACTTCACACTAACCATTATTGAATCTTAACGTTTCGCCAAAATGAGCGGTTCGTACTCTACATCTCATGTTATGATTGAAGAACTTGAGATCTAGAGTACCAGCCCAGTGTTGTATATTATTTACACTTGTAACTTCTGCAGAAGCCAACTGCTCTTGTTGGAAAATCGTCACAAAATAAATACCATGAATCTTGAAAGTTTGGTGCTTCTAGAAAGAGATTCAACTGCTTGTTGATATGGGACATGTTCCAGTTGCTTGTATGTGTTGATGGCAGTCTAAAACAAAATTATTTAATTGCAATCATTTTCACCAGAGCAAAAATCTAATGTTACCATAGATGATGCAGTTGGCAAATCTTGCGAGTCGATGCAAAAAGGCTCTAATCTTGAAGTATTCGGGATAGCACATTTTCCCCTATAATAAACTCCTCCTTTGTGAAGTGGTGCGAACAAACCTATGAAAAAAGTGGTTTCATTGATTAATTATGAATGGATGGATGAATGTACTTTTATTTACCCGTGTTTTTGCGTCCCAGTTCCTTTTTTTTCAAGCCCAATCGCCATCAACCATTTTTTACCGCATGATGGTTCCTTGTTTAGGGAAGTAATGAAATGAGATCCCACTGATTTTATCATACCGTGACCAGCAATTGAGCAATTGGAAACACAACATAATTGGTGCATACGAATAAATTTTATTCTCAATAAACAAATAAAAATAGCATCTGTCAATTGTCACATTGTCGATGATTCAAAGCAGGGAATTTTGTCGACCAATAAAATTCATTCTTAGCCCACAAGTGACGCGCGCAACTTTCACCTGCACAGGTAATTCTGGAAAGGTCTATTGACAAAGGGAGGATCATCTTTCAAGATAGACCAACGTCAAAAATGATAGACAAATGACACGAGACACAAACACACAGAATACAGAAGGAGAAGAAACAATCCAATATCGCAACTAGTATTCCGAGCAGATCGATCTCATGTCATTTATCCATACCTATAACCTATTACAATGAAAATTAAAAAACGAGTATGTGAAAATTTTAAAACAAGTATGTGAAAATTATAGGTCCATGCGAACACGACAAAACAATAGGTTCGATCCACTCCGCGAAGAGAGACATCTATCGACCATTCATAGAAGGAGGAAAAACGTCACACATCCCAGAAGTAGACAGGCCGATTGATGAGTGTCCCGACAGAAATTAGTGAAATTACGTAACAAGTGGATTAAGTTTCTTGTGGAAGATCAAGGTAGGGAAAGTATTTAAAGAAAATTAAGTGAGTTAAAAAACTTTCTACAGTCGAACTGTGCTTGTTCGTTGAGAGAAAAAACCTTGGGATTATTAATTGCAGAATTTATTTCGTAAATTTCAAGAAACTTGAGTAAATAGCCTTTTTGTCAAACATGTAATATATCTAAATCGGTATCAATATCAAATTTATGATTGAAATCAAGAATATAATTTGCAAAAGAACTTTTAGTATTATATTCATCTATGTGTGGGTTTCTAGAGCTCTCAATTAATTTAACATGTTCAGATACTCTTGTTTTAACTTTCCTACCACTTTGTCCAACATATTGAGCAGGACAATTTGGTTGTGAACAAGAAATTCTGTAAACACCAGATTTATAGGAAATGGGTACTTTATCTTTAGCGTTGACTAACAATTTAGAAATAGAATCAATGGTATAAAAAAAAAATTAATATCGTTGCCAAACCTTCTGAAAATATTTTAAATGTCCATTGAAGTTTTACCTGAATAAGGAATGGAACAGTATTTATTCGAGTTATTAATAGGGATCAAGCTACGATTAAAAGATTTAGATCTATGTTTGTTATAGATTATATCGATTAGATGAGAAGGAAAGCCATTATTGTGGCCTATTTGCCTAATAGTGTTCAACTCATTGTTGAAATTTTTAGGCGACATCGGAATATTGAATAGTCTATGACAGAGTGAATTGAACGCTGCAAATTTGTGAGAAGAGGGGTGGCACGATTGAAAAGGAATTACTGAGTCTGTGTGAGTGGGTTTTCTGTAAATTGAAAGATCAATAAATCCAATCCAATATTAATTTTTCTTTTTATACCATTGATTCTATCTCTAAATTGTTAGTCAACACTAAAGATAAAGTGCCCATTTCCCATAAATATGGTGTTTACAGAATTTTTTGTTCACAACCAAATTGTCCTGCTCAATATGTTGGACAAAGTGGTAGGAAAATTAAAACAAGAGTATGTGAACATGTAAAATAAATTGAGAGCTCTAGAAACCCACACATAGTTGAGTATAATGCTAAAAGTTCTTTTGCAAGTAATATTCTTAATTTCAATCACAAATTTGATATTGATACCGATTTAGATACATTACATGTTTGTCAAAAAGGCTAAATACTCAATTTTCTTGAAATTTTCGAAATAAATTCTGCAATAATCCCAAGGTTTTTTCTCTCAACGAAAAAGTACAGTTCGACTGCAGAAAGTTTTTTAACTCACTTAATTTTCTTTAAATACTTTCCCTAGTTATATCAAGATATCATACGAGGTATAACATTACGAATGCATGTTCCCAGGCAGTCCCCCGAAGCCAGTCCGCCGACTCAGCACAACGTCACTTTGAACCGATGTTATTTATATACCTTAAATGTAATTGTTCATCATTCATTTTCTGTCTTTTGTCAGCTTAATACAAATAAAGTTTTTTAAAAAGTCCTTCGGCCGATCGTTAGAAATAATTCCCTACCTTAATCTTCCACAAGAAACTTAATCCATTTGTTACTGTCTCTCTTCGCGGAGTGGATCGAACCTATTGTTTTGTCGTGTTCGCATGGACCTATAAGTTTCACATACTTGTTTTAAAATTTTCACAGACTTGTTTTATAATTTTCATTGTAATAGGTTATAGGTATGGATATATGACATGAGATCGATCTGCTCGGAATACTAGTTGCGATGTTGGATTGTTTCTTCTCCTTCTGTGTTCTGTGAGTTTGTGTCTCGTGTCATTTGTCTATGTCAACTTTGACGTTGAGCTATCTTGAAAGATGATCCTCCCTTTCACAATTCACTAATGACATTCCATTTTCACACGTTGAATGGTTAACTTAAAAAAAAACGAATTTCCTACTGATGTTACGCCATAAAATTTACTGGCCTCCCTTATTACCGCTTTTACTTAATTAATTTTTATTAAACACTCAATTTGTTAGTGCCCACATAACCCCCTAGTGGGAACATGTGGTGACACTCATTTTATTTCATTAAAAGTTTTACATAATTTTCTCTCTAGGTAAGTAATATCATATTGTATAAGATTACTGATAGTTACACTATTCTTCTTTTTATTGTCGAATTTTAAACTTAGCTAATGATGAACCTATATAGGTCCGAAATATGTATTACTATGAAACCATTGAACTGATCGATAGTCTTTTATCGTTGTAACATCACAACATTTGGTGGTTATATTGAATTTGTGGAGATGATTTTGAGTTTTTCTTCATCGTGAATATATCTAAGATGCTTTCTTCCAGTGGGCACCACCTGTATGCTAAGCGCAGTTACCTGTACGGGAAACAAACGACCTAGATTCCATACATCACACGACGTACAATAAATGTCTATTTCAGGTCCAAATGAAGTCCAAACATCCAAGGACCAAATATGGATATGTCTTGTACGTTTCATGACTGGACGTCTTATGAATATTTATTGGACTTTTAATATTGGACGTTTATCAAACATCCTTATACAGTGCGGCTTTTAATAGTCCCCCCTGTTAACTTTTGAACGGTTTGACGTAAAAACTTAAAAAAAAAACGTTTGGAGGGATTTACCGATGCTACTTTTTGTAATGAAACACATTGTGATTTCTCAAAAGATGGCGCGGGGGGCCACATCAACTAAACTTAATTTAAATGGCATGGGGGGTCATGTGTCACATCGTTGAAAAGATAATTCAATTCTCTTTTCAACCATCTAAATTTTTTAGATCTTCGTCAATACATTTTTTCACAATATGCATTTGAAATGTCAGAATAAGGGCGAATCTGGCGGTCCGAATCCCGTTTCTTACCTGATCACGATACTTTTAAATGGTTTGATGTGAAATAACGGGAAATAATTTTTTTTTGGATAGAACGGAATTCTAAAAATTCTTAGATGGTTGAAAATAGAATTGAATTATCTTTTCAACGATGTTTCACATTTCCCCCATGCCATTTAAAAAAATTTAGTTAATGTGCCCTCCGCGCCATCTATCCAGCAATCACATGTGTTTTATTTCAAAAAGTAGTATCGGTGAAACCCTCCAAACCTTTATTTTTAGTCTGTACGTCAAACCGTTCAAAAGTTAACAGGAAGGGGGATATTAAAAGCCGCACTGTATGTACGTTATAGAACGTCTTTGGAATGTACAGAACTGGATCTAATTTGTACTCTCAGAAATTGTGTTTTATTTCAAAAAGTAGTATCGGTGAAACCCTCCAAACCTTTATTTTTAGTCTGTACGTCAAACCGTTCAAAAGTTAACAGGAAGGGGGATATTAAAAGCCGCACTATATGTACGTTATAGAACGTCTTTGGAATCTCCAGAACTGGATCTAATTTGTACTCTCAGAAATTGTTCGTTTATGTATGCCCACTGGATTGGACAACTTGAAATTACAGGACTGCATCCAATTTGTACATTCAGAAAGTGTGCATATCTCAACAGGATGAAAAAATATTGGATTAACCTGAATTATTCATTCATAATTATACATTTTTCTGTACGTTCGTAGGACGTTAAGAACTGGTACATCAAATGGATGAACTATGTTGAATCAAATTTCTACATGCTGGGAGAACGTCCATAGGATGTACATAAACAAATGATTATACAATTATGTGCTCCCACTAGATGAATAATTTTGGATCAAATTGAAAAATATATAAATGTACATAACAGCTGTAAAAAACTGGGATCCATTACATTTACAAAAAATTGTACGATTTATACACTTTCTCTGGATGTCAGAGTTTTGAGTAAGGGTAAGTTTTCATCCATGCGAATGTGAAATTTTCGTACATAAATATAAATTATAGTTTATTTAGGTTGATTATAATAAAACTGAAATACCTATTATGTAATGTTTTTTCATTAAAATTCTCACCGCCTGGAATATGTTGATGAATTAATAAATGCTGCATATTTTCCTGATTCTGGTATGATGAAAAGAAGAATAGGTTCTATGACTCTCCGCTGCATCCCGCCGGCCGCTATACCAGTTTAAAGGTTAGAAGTCAGAACGTTCTTATTTCAGTTTCTGTTTTTCATATGTACTATTCTTGCTTTGTGGATTTCACAGTGAATTTGGGGAACCTTCTAAACATAAATTCAATTTAGGCTGTGGTGTAGACCCATACTGTCTGGTCTGGTGTTGAGCAAGTGATTAGTAGCAAGGTGAGAGGAGGAACAACATAAATGGCTTTATACAGATGAATGTTGCGTTTTCTATAGGTTATTCAAGTTATAAATATTTTCTTGGCTCATTTTCGAAAGTAACATTATTCTATTAGTTATAGTTCATCCATTATCAATTGCAACAACTCATATAGATTCAAAGGCAGCACCGCGGTCCAAAGGAACCTAATTAACGTGCCTTAAAATGCAAAATCGTTGGCTGGCGGATAATAAATCTTCACTTAAATGAGGTGAGATTAAACGAAATTGTCGGTATAAGGGTTTTGAACGAGTTTTTATGTTCTGCAATTGATATTGGAAAGAATATATCTGCACATGATATATTTTAGTATGGTAATTTTACTGAACTGAATTTTCAGAAGCTGATCTACATTTCAAAAAAAGGATATCAAAAGGAGGTTGAAGAAGTAGTTTCGAAAATGAAAGGAAAAGAAATTAGTTTTTTTTTCAAGATTTTGAGTTTTCTATGTCCAATTAGTGGTATTAGTGTTATTCGTGTTTATCCTGACTGTCCTCTGACAAATATTTCACGAATTTCAACGGAATCTTCCTCCAAACAACTTACTCATAGCTTATGCTATCTCCCCTGTATATCTGAATTTCTTCTGATGTTTTGGGGTTTCTAGTGAACCTTTCCATAACATGCTTGTGCGACTTTTAGACCGCTTAAAAACTTTCTCATTCAAACCGTCAAAATCGTTAATTATTCCTTTGAGAGAAATTATAGTTTCATTAATTCAACATTAGGTCTAGCTAAATTTTGTCTAATCTCTCTCCGCAAAAATGTTCTCTTTTGGTCAGTGTCAGTTCAGTCAACATCTACGCACATAATTAAATTTTTGAGTTCCAAGATTATTAGGGTCCATTTCATGCAGTTCATGAGAAACTTTCATTCTGTGTTATGTTGATCTCCCAGAGGAAAAAATGGGAACACCAAGAAAATAACTCACAAATTCTTCCCAACGATAAAAGTTGCCAAAAAATACTGAATCTGTGCAAGACAAGCATCAATTATTCATTAAAACTTTTCATATGACCCGGTCAATAAAATCGACGCAGATAACCAGTTAACCCTATTTAGTTTTGACAGTTCAAAGGTAAAAAACGTTTTATCGCGGACCAGGCAGTTTTATCGAGGGTAATACCACAAGAGGTTTTTATTTTATCAGATAAACTTTCATTTTGCACGAAAACTTGGTTGCTTTGGTAATTGACGAGAGCAAATAACATGATAAAATCACGACACCGAAGGTGGAGTGATTTTATCTAATGTTATTTGGTCGAGTCATATTACAAGCTACCAAGTTTGAGTGGAACAAAATTAAAATTTATACGATGAAAACAAAACCTCGAGTGGTATTTAGTGAGATAATTAACGAATGAAATAAATGAATTATTAAACAAAAGTGAATAGAACATAATTTATTGAATTAAATCAATAATTCATTGAACAAAAAGTACATTTAACAGAAAATATTATTCAAATGTACAATTAGTGAGAGTACAGTTTTGGTATACAATCCTACCCGAAGAAGACTGCTGAATTTGATTATTTTCCTCTATTGGATTTGTCACTAAAGTGGAATGATGCTGTGAGTCTAACTGAAGGTATGGCTTCAGAGAATTGGCGTTCGAATGTCCGGTCAGCTTGATAATTTGTTGTTCTGAGACTCTTGCTTTGGCCAGAGTAGAAATAGTGCTAGCTCTATGGGAGTGATTAGTAATTTTATTTTTCAGATCTAGATCAATTTTTTCTGCAGAAATTCTGGTCCACTTTGAAATTTCGTTCACACCAATGGGCACATTTTTGTAGAATCCCTTGGCATTTTTATTTTTCCAAAACGGATTTGGTATTAAAAACAATCTATCTGAAGAAATATGTTTGTTTCGTTTTTCTAGAAGCATTTTCAACAATCTTACACACACGTTCGGATTTCCTTTATTTGTAGTCAACCACTTACTTTCACTGCACCTTTTATCTCCACCTTGAGCTGTTTTAGAAAAGACCGTGTGTTGTACTCCACTCTGCCTGTCAATGTTCCATTATTGTATTTTTCGGCTTTGAAATAATAAATTTTACACTGCGCACTTTCACAACCTCTCCAGGCTAATTCAAAAGCGGCGATATGAAAAAGTTTTTTTTGAAGTCCCATATGAGTATTTTCATCCCACTGCTCTGCCATTTTTATATCTTCTTCTTTACTTAATGCTATAGAACCTTGTCTTCTTTTATCTAAGTTGCTCTGCAGTTGCTTGCGTTCAGCATTTTTAGTGTTTCTAGCGGCTTGAAATGTCACATCTTTGAATGGGTCAAACACAATCTTATAATCCATATAATAATTTTCTTGCACAATTTTGGCTACAGTATTCCACATTGTTTTAACTACGTACTCCTTGTAGTCATTTCCGTCTGATTTCTTCATATTATACGCCCAATCTTCCAATATGCTTGAGATTTCCGGCTGCGACGTTGAAGGTAATAGTTCATACCCCGTTTCTCGACAAAATAATTCAAACTGCCTCCAAATTGATGATTTGGTTTTTTTGGTGTTTTTTTGAAGTGGCGTTGTTCTATTGCAGAATTTATTATTTGAGTAGTTGATAGCAACGCGTCCTTGGGTACAGCGTCGGATTCAATAAAGTCATACGAAAATTATTAGTTGTTGCCGTGGTGAAGGTAAATAACAGTTTATCCACTTGCAAACAGTTACGTTCCTATTTATCCGATATCAAACTGCCAAAACTGACGTTTCTTATGGACGATTTTATACATGAGTTTAATTATCAGTATAAAACCGAATAATTGGCCAGAATAATCCGCTGCTATTGATTGAAATACCAGAAACATCAAAATTTGACGTCAAAAAAATTATCTATAAAAACTTTTGTTACTTAAACAATTATTGAAAAATGTTATTGATTATTAGAAAAATCAATTACCTCTAAATTAGTCTGTTGGTTTCGAGTCAAATTATATATATATATATATATATATATATATATATATATATATATATATATATATATATATATATATATATATATATATATAAGAAAAATATATATATATATATATAAATATATATATATAAGAAAAATATATATATATATATATATATATATATATATATAATTAAGTGGGAATTCTCGGGTAGCGGTCTGTTGAACAATGAAACTCATTCGATTTAAATCTTCAATATTTCGTCAACCTTTATTGACTTCTTCAGGAAGAGCTACAATTAAAAAGGAATATGAGTTGTTGAAGGACTACATAAAAATAACATGATAACTTACAAAATTCCTGAATAAGGAATGGAACAGTATTTATTCGAGTTATTAATAGGGATCAAGCTACGATTAAAAGATTTAGATCTATGTTTGTTATAGATTATATCGATTAGATGAGAAGGAAAGCCATTATTGTGGCCTATTTGCCTAATAGTGTTCAACTCATTGTTGAAATTTTTAGGCGACATCGGAATATTGAATAGTCTATGACAGAGTGAATTGAACGCTGCAAATTTGTGAGAAGAGGGGTGGCACGATTGAAAAGGAATTACTGAGTCTGTGTGAGTGGGTTTTCTGTAAATTGAAAAATCAAGTTTGCAATCACTAATATTGATCAATAAATCCAATCCAATATTAATTTTTCTTTTTATACCATTGATTCTATCTCTAAATTGTTAGTCAACACTAAAGATAAAGTGCCCATTTCCCATAAATATGGTGTTTACATTTCAAAAAAAGGATATCAAAAGGAGGTTGAAGAAGTAGTTTCGAAAATGAAAGGAAAAGAAATTAGTTTTTTTTTCAAGATTTTGAGTTTTCTATGTCCAATTAGTGGTATTAGTGTTATTCGTGTTTATCCTGACTGTCCTCTGACAAATATTTCACGAATTTCAACGGAATCTTCCTCCAAACAACTTACTCATAGCTTATGCTATCTCCCCTGTATATCTGAATTTCTTCTGATGTTTTGGGGTTTCTAGTGAACCTTTCCATAACATGCTTGTGCGACTTTTAGACCGCTTAAAAACTTTCTCATTCAAACCGTCAAAATCGTTAATTATTCCTTTGAGAGAAATTATAGTTTCATTAATTCAACATTAGGTCTAGCTAAATTTTGTCTAATCTCTCTCCGCAAAAATGTTCTCTTTTGGTCAGTGTCAGTTCAGTCAACATCTACGCACATAATTAAATTTTTGAGTTCCAAGATTATTAGGGTCCATTTCATGCAGTTCATGAGAAACTTTCATTCTGTGTTATGTTGATCTCCCAGAGGAAAAAATGGGAACACCAAGAAAATAACTCACAAATTCTTCCCAACGATAAAAGTTGCCAAAAAATACTGAATCTGTGCAAGACAAGCATCAATTATTCATTAAAACTTTTCATATGACCCGGTCAATAAAATCGACGCAGATAACCAGTTAACCCTATTTAGTTTTGACAGTTCAAAGGTAAAAAACGTTTTATCGCGGACCAGGCAGTTTTATCGAGGGTAATACCACAAGAGGTTTTTATTTTATCAGATAAACTTTCATTTTGCACGAAAACTTGGTTGCTTTGGTAATTGACGAGAGCAAATAACATGATAAAATCACGACACCGAAGGTGGAGTGATTTTATCTAATGTTATTTGGTCGAGTCATATTACAAGCTACCAAGTTTGAGTGGAACAAAATTAAAATTTATACGATGAAAACAAAACCTCGAGTGGTATTTAGTGAGATAATTAACGAATGAAATAAATGAATTATTAAACAAAAGTGAATAGAACATAATTTATTGAATTAAATCAATAATTCATTGAACAAAAAGTACATTTAACAGAAAATATTATTCAAATGTACAATTAGTGAGAGTACAGTTTTGGTATACAATCCTACCCGAAGAAGACTGCTGAATTTGATTATTTTCCTCTATTGGATTTGTCACTAAAGTGGAATGATGCTGTGAGTCTAACTGAAGGTATGGCTTCAGAGAATTGGCGTTCGAATGTCCGGTCAGCTTGATAATTTGTTGTTCTGAGACTCTTGCTTTGGCCAGAGTAGAAATAGTGCTAGCTCTATGGGAGTGATTAGTAATTTTATTTTTCAGATCTAGATCAATTTTTTCTGCAGAAATTCTGGTCCACTTTGAAATTTCGTTCACACCAATGGGCACATTTTTGTAGAATCCCTTGGCATTTTTATTTTTCCAAAACGGATTTGGTATTAAAAACAATCTATCTGAAGAAATATGTTTGTTTCGTTTTTCTAGAAGCATTTTCAACAATCTTACACACACGTTCGGATTTCCTTTATTTGTAGTCAACCACTTACTTTCACTGCACCTTTTATCTCCACCTTGAGCTGTTTTAGAAAAGACCGTGTGTTGTACTCCACTCTGCCTGTCAATGTTCCATTATTGTATTTTTCGGCTTTGAAATAATAAATTTTACACTGCGCACTTTCACAACCTCTCCAGGCTAATTCAAAAGCGGCGATATGAAAAAGTTTTTTTTGAAGTCCCATATGAGTATTTTCATCCCACTGCTCTGCCATTTTTATATCTTCTTCTTTACTTAATGCTATAGAACCTTGTCTTCTTTTATCTAAGTTGCTCTGCAGTTGCTTGCGTTCAGCATTTTTAGTGTTTCTAGCGGCTTGAAATGTCACATCTTTGAATGGGTCAAACACAATCTTATAATCCATATAATAATTTTCTTGCACAATTTTGGCTACAGTATTCCACATTGTTTTAACTACGTACTCCTTGTAGTCATTTCCGTCTGATTTCTTCATATTATACGCCCAATCTTCCAATATGCTTGAGATTTCCGGCTGCGACGTTGAAGGTAATAGTTCATACCCCGTTTCTCGACAAAATAATTCAAACTGCCTCCAAATTGATGATTTGGTTTTTTTGGTGTTTTTTTGAAGTGGCGTTGTTCTATTGCAGAATTTATTATTTGAGTAGTTGATAGCAACGCGTCCTTGGGTACAGCGTCGGATTCAATAAAGTCATACGAAAATTATTAGTTGTTGCCGTGGTGAAGGTAAATAACAGTTTATCCACTTGCAAACAGTTACGTTCCTATTTATCCGATATCAAACTGCCAAAACTGACGTTTCTTATGGACGATTTTATACATGAGTTTAATTATCAGTATAAAACCGAATAATTGGCCAGAATAATCCGCTGCTATTGATTGAAATACCAGAAACATCAAAATTTGACGTCAAAAAAATTATCTATAAAAACTTTTGTTACTTAAACAATTATTGAAAAATGTTATTGATTATTAGAAAAATCAATTACCTCTAAATTAGTCTGTTGGTTTCGAGTCAAATTTATATATATATATATATATATATATATATATATATATATATATATATATATATATATATATATATATATATATATATATATATATATAAGAAAAATATATATATATATATATAAATATATATATATAAGAAAAATATATATATATATATATATATATATATATATAATTAAGTGGGAATTCTCGGGTAGCGGTCTGTTGAACAATGAAACTCATTCGATTTAAATCTTCAATATTTCGTCAACCTTTATTGACTTCTTCAGGAAGAGCTACAATTAAAAAGGAATATGAGTTGTTGAAGGACTACATAAAAATAACATGATAACTTACAAAATTCCTGAATAAGGAATGGAACAGTATTTATTCGAGTTATTAATAGGGATCAAGCTACGATTAAAAGATTTAGATCTATGTTTGTTATAGATTATATCGATTAGATGAGAAGGAAAGCCATTATTGTGGCCTATTTGCCTAATAGTGTTCAACTCATTGTTGAAATTTTTAGGCGACATCGGAATATTGAATAGTCTATGACAGAGTGAATTGAACGCTGCAAATTTGTGAGAAGAGGGGTGGCACGATTGAAAAGGAATTACTGAGTCTGTGTGAGTGGGTTTTCTGTAAATTGAAAAATCAAGTTTGCAATCACTAATATTGATCAATAAATCCAATCCAATATTAATTTTTCTTTTTATACCATTGATTCTATCTCTAAATTGTTAGTCAACACTAAAGATAAAGTGCCCATTTCCCATAAATATGGTGTTTACATTTCAAAAAAAGGATATCAAAAGGAGGTTGAAGAAGTAGTTTCGAAAATGAAAGGAAAAGAAATTAGTTTTTTTTTCAAGATTTTGAGTTTTCTATGTCCAATTAGTGGTATTAGTGTTATTCGTGTTTATCCTGACTGTCCTCTGACAAATATTTCACGAATTTCAACGGAATCTTCCTCCAAACAACTTACTCATAGCTTATGCTATCTCCCCTGTATATCTGAATTTCTTCTGATGTTTTGGGGTTTCTAGTGAACCTTTCCATAACATGCTTGTGCGACTTTTAGACCGCTTAAAAACTTTCTCATTCAAACCGTCAAAATCGTTAATTATTCCTTTGAGAGAAATTATAGTTTCATTAATTCAACATTAGGTCTAGCTAAATTTTGTCTAATCTCTCTCCGCAAAAATGTTCTCTTTTGGTCAGTGTCAGTTCAGTCAACATCTACGCACATAATTAAATTTTTGAGTTCCAAGATTATTAGGGTCCATTTCATGCAGTTCATGAGAAACTTTCATTCTGTGTTATGTTGATCTCCCAGAGGAAAAAATGGGAACACCAAGAAAATAACTCACAAATTCTTCCCAACGATAAAAGTTGCCAAAAAATACTGAATCTGTGCAAGACAAGCATCAATTATTCATTAAAACTTTTCATATGACCCGGTCAATAAAATCGACGCAGATAACCAGTTAACCCTATTTAGTTTTGACAGTTCAAAGGTAAAAAACGTTTTATCGCGGACCAGGCAGTTTTATCGAGGGTAATACCACAAGAGGTTTTTATTTTATCAGATAAACTTTCATTTTGCACGAAAACTTGGTTGCTTTGGTAATTGACGAGAGCAAATAACATGATAAAATCACGACACCGAAGGTGGAGTGATTTTATCTAATGTTATTTGGTCGAGTCATATTACAAGCTACCAAGTTTGAGTGGAACAAAATTAAAATTTATACGATGAAAACAAAACCTCGAGTGGTATTTAGTGAGATAATTAACGAATGAAATAAATGAATTATTAAACAAAAGTGAATAGAACATAATTTATTGAATTAAATCAATAATTCATTGAACAAAAAGTACATTTAACAGAAAATATTATTCAAATGTACAATTAGTGAGAGTACAGTTTTGGTATACAATCCTACCCGAAGAAGACTGCTGAATTTGATTATTTTCCTCTATTGGATTTGTCACTAAAGTGGAATGATGCTGTGAGTCTAACTGAAGGTATGGCTTCAGAGAATTGGCGTTCGAATGTCCGGTCAGCTTGATAATTTGTTGTTCTGAGACTCTTGCTTTGGCCAGAGTAGAAATAGTGCTAGCTCTATGGGAGTGATTAGTAATTTTATTTTTCAGATCTAGATCAATTTTTTCTGCAGAAATTCTGGTCCACTTTGAAATTTCGTTCACACCAATGGGCACATTTTTGTAGAATCCCTTGGCATTTTTATTTTTCCAAAACGGATTTGGTATTAAAAACAATCTATCTGAAGAAATATGTTTGTTTCGTTTTTCTAGAAGCATTTTCAACAATCTTACACACACGTTCGGATTTCCTTTATTTGTAGTCAACCACTTACTTTCACTGCACCTTTTATCTCCACCTTGAGCTGTTTTAGAAAAGACCGTGTGTTGTACTCCACTCTGCCTGTCAATGTTCCATTATTGTATTTTTCGGCTTTGAAATAATAAATTTTACACTGCGCACTTTCACAACCTCTCCAGGCTAATTCAAAAGCGGCGATATGAAAAAGTTTTTTTTGAAGTCCCATATGAGTATTTTCATCCCACTGCTCTGCCATTTTTATATCTTCTTCTTTACTTAATGCTATAGAACCTTGTCTTCTTTTATCTAAGTTGCTCTGCAGTTGCTTGCGTTCAGCATTTTTAGTGTTTCTAGCGGCTTGAAATGTCACATCTTTGAATGGGTCAAACACAATCTTATAATCCATATAATAATTTTCTTGCACAATTTTGGCTACAGTATTCCACATTGTTTTAACTACGTACTCCTTGTAGTCATTTCCGTCTGATTTCTTCATATTATACGCCCAATCTTCCAATATGCTTGAGATTTCCGGCTGCGACGTTGAAGGTAATAGTTCATACCCCGTTTCTCGACAAAATAATTCAAACTGCCTCCAAATTGATGATTTGGTTTTTTTGGTGTTTTTTTGAAGTGGCGTTGTTCTATTGCAGAATTTATTATTTGAGTAGTTGATAGCAACGCGTCCTTGGGTACAGCGTCGGATTCAATAAAGTCATACGAAAATTATTAGTTGTTGCCGTGGTGAAGGTAAATAACAGTTTATCCACTTGCAAACAGTTACGTTCCTATTTATCCGATATCAAACTGCCAAAACTGACGTTTCTTATGGACGATTTTATACATGAGTTTAATTATCAGTATAAAACCGAATAATTGGCCAGAATAATCCGCTGCTATTGATTGAAATACCAGAAACATCAAAATTTGACGTCAAAAAAATTATCTATAAAAACTTTTGTTACTTAAACAATTATTGAAAAATGTTATTGATTATTAGAAAAATCAATTACCTCTAAATTAGTCTGTTGGTTTCGAGTCAAATTTATATATATATATATATATATATATATATATATATATATATATATATATATATATATATATATATATATATATATATATATATATACCGGGTGACCCGGAACCAATTTACCCCCCTGTATCTTCGTTGTTATTTTATATGGATGTTTCAAATTTGGTACTTCGATTTGATGTTATGAATGTACAATTTAGCAAGTATCAATCCAAATATGACACTTCCGGTTTGACCGGAAGCACATCTAATTTTTATATTTCAAATGAGAAGTATATTTTTTTTTTGAAAATAACAATTCAGTATGGAATTACCTTCACAATGATATATCACAATGATACTTTCAATTCACAATCTGCTTACATAAGTGACATTTTATAAAAAAAATACTTTTTGTATTCCCCTCGTAACGAAATATTTTCATGAAAGTATGCTGTGGAAGATTGAACAATATAATCTAAGTAACAGTAATTCATGGCCCAACTTTTCACACAATAAGTTTCAACATCATAGGAATTTTTAAAGTTGGTTAGAAACTCAAGTGCATATTGAAATACAAAAAATTAGAAAAAAAACTTCTACATTTTTGTTTCCTAATTATTTTTATGAAGATAATTTTCATGCTATACTTTGTATTGAACATTTCAACATCATGTTAGTTGGCTATGGAATTAAATTTATTCTAAAGGTCTGGAGTTATTTTTGAAACTGCACAATCGGACTCACAAAATATTTATTTCGATAATTTTTCTACAAAATAGTAGACATTTGGAACATGTACAGTTTTATAACTCAATTCAAAAGAAATTCCATACCTATGACAGACTTAATTATTCTAATTGTTCAAATTGTCGCCCGTTAACGTCAATGCATTTTTGTATTTTTTCGGAGCATGCCCGCATAACATTCACGAGTTGAGCCGGAGTAATTTCGTTAATGGCTCTCCTTACCCTGTCTTCAAGTTCCTCGCGATTTTGAGGTCTATTATGAGCATAAACTTTATTCTTCAAGTGAGCCCAAACAAAAAAATCCATTGGCGTGAGGTCTGGTGACCTTGGTGGCCAACGAATTGGGCCATGAGTACCAATCCAATTGTCGTTGAAAGTTCTAGTAAGATGTCCTCGGACTACATTCGAATTATGTGGAGGTGCTCCATCTTGTTGGAAATACATAACGCGACGTGTCGCTAAGGGAATGTCTTCAATAAAATTTTGGACTTCATCATTTAAAATTTGTAGGTACCGTTCACTTGTTAAAGCTCCATCAAAAATAATTGGTCCCACTATTCTGGTTCCAAAAATTCCTAGCCAAACATTGAATCCGAATCTCTCCTGGTGTCTTCCTTCTCTGAACACATGCGGATTTTCTTGTGCCCAATAACGTAAATTATTTCTATTGAAATGACCATTGTTTGTAAAGCGTGATTCATCACTGTATAGAATATTGTAATGGAAATTTTGATTTTCTGTTTCTTTTCGTATAACCCAGTTACAATACGCAATCCTTCTCTGCACATCATTTTCATACAAATATTGATGAATTTGATATTTGAATGAACGATACCGGTGTTTTTTCAAAATTTTTCGAGCTGTTTCTCTAGGTACCCCGGCCTCATATTCGATTTGCCTTAATGATGTATTTGGATCAATTTCAACCGCTGCTAGAACAGTGATCTCCGTATCTTCGCTTACAATAACATGTTCCCCATCATGATTATTCCGTTCTTTCCTGAACTGTGACTCCAATATTGCAAAATAGTTTCTACTACTAGGGTGCGGACGGTTAGGATACCTATCCTGGTACAGACGCAAGGCTAAATAGGAATTTTTCCTTGCTTCTCCATATATCAACAACATATCAACCTTTTCAGTTTGGGTAAATCGGTAGTAGTTGTTCATTTCACAAATAATTATCTTCCCAGAATCCCACAATTCAGAACATTCGAAATGTCAACAATTTGGCGTAAACACAACAACAGAACAACTCAACAAATTTAATTCCATAGCCAACTAACATGAAGTTGAATTGTTCAATAAAAGGTAGGTATAGCATGGAAATTATCTTCATAAAAAATAATTAGGAAACAAAACAAGGTTTCGTTCAATTCTTGTATTTCAATATGTATTTGAGTTTCTAAGCAACATTAAAAATTCCTATGTATTGGTATCCAAAAATTAAGAAAAACTAAAATCATAAAAATAATTAGTCTGCATAAAACTTATTGTGTGAAAGTTGTGCCACGAATTATTGTTACTTACATTATATTGTTCAATCTTCCACAGCATACTTTCATGAAAATGTTTCGTTACGAGGGAAATACAAAAAGTAATTTTTTTATAAAATGTCACTTATGTAAGCAGATTGTGAATTGAAAGTATCATTGTGATATATCATTGTGAAGGTAATTCCATACTGAATTGTTATTTTCAAAAAAAAAATATACTTCTCATTTGAAATATAAAAATTAGATGTGCTTCCGGTCAAACCGGAAGTGTCATATTTGGATTGATACTTGCTAAATTGTACATTCATAACATCAAATCTAAGTACCAAATTTGAGACATCCATATAAAATAACAACGAAGATACAGGGGGGTAAATTGGTTCCGGGTCACCCGGTATATATATATATATATATATATATATATAGATATATACAGTGAGGGGCAATATTATGGAATAAATTCAGTTTTACGAGAATAGGCAACTTTTGAGACAAATCCCGAAACACGTCGATTTTTATTTCCAAATTATGATTTTGTGGCAGATATGTCATACTAGTGACGTCATCCATCTTTGCGTGATGACGTAATCGATGATTTTTTTAAATGAGAATAGGGGTCGTGTGATAGCTCATTTAAAAGGTTATTCAATTCTCTATTCAGTGATATGAACATCAACATAATTATTTATACAGGGTGGCCAAAAAAATATTTAATTTGTAAATGAAATTAATTGTCACAAAAAGAAGTATTATCATTTATTAAATACAAAATTACATTGTACTACTGTCGGAAAACAGAAAAAAAAATTATTTGACAAATAAAAATTGCTTTTCGCTTAAATTAAATGTTCAAATTGCCACCCACCGGCCTCTTGGCAGTAATGGAACCGACGAATACATTCTTCTTGAACATTGTGGATCATTTCTGGAGGTATATTACGAATTTCCAATCTAATTCTATTTCTTAAATCTTGTAAATTCTGTGGTCTATCGATGTAAACTTTTGATTTTAAGTAACCCCATAGGAAAAAATCAAGTGGTGTAAGATCTGGAGATCTTGCGGGCCACTCTATTGTTCCTCGTCGACCAATCCATCTCCTAGGGAAACATCTGTTTAAAAAATCACGAACAGGACGTGCAAAGTGCGGAGGTGCACCGTCTTGCTGAAACCATATGTTTTCATTTGGCGAATTACGATCATTTTCATTTGGAAACATGTCTGTAAGGGCGGGTATAAGTTCATTTTGTAAAAAATCAAGATATATTTGCCCCGTAAGAGACCCATCGAAGAAAAAAGGACCTATAATTCTATCCTCGACTATCCCTGCCCACACGTTTAGTTTTTGAGGGTGCTGAGTGTGTACCGCAGTCATCCAATGGGGATTATCTTGACTCCAATATCTGCAGTTTTGCCGATTCACTGTTCCATTTAAACAGAAGGTTGCTTCATCAGAAAAAAGGATTTCACGAATGAAGCGTGGATTTTGATTACATAAATCTTGCATTACTTCACAAAACTGCATTCGGCGATCTGGATCATCCTCATTGATTTCGTGGACATTATGAATTTTATACGGATGATATTTCTCTTTTTTCAGCACACGTAAAACAGACCTTTTAGAAATGTTTGTATCAGCTGCAATTTGCCTAGAATTAATTTGAGGATTCTCTGCCACACTTAATAATACAGACAGTTTCACATCCTCATTCATTGGTGGACGACCAGCATTTGCAACATGTTTCACGTGTCCAGTTTCTCTAAATTTCTTCTCAATTTTACTAACAGTGGATTGTGTGATAGGCGTATTAGGATATTTTATGGTAAATAAATTACATACTTTTTGTTGTGTTCTGGTTCTATCTCCATATCCAACCATAATTAATACTTCGATTCTTTGTGTTTCAGTTAATGGGGCCATTATTTATTTATTTCATGAAATAAACTAGTCCTCATGAGAAAATGTCAAGAACTGACTTACATTTGACCCAAGCCAACTCGATTTGTAAAAACTATACTTTTTGCTATCTTTTTAGTTCTCATTATTTATTTGCCTAATATCGGAATTTATTTTTGTTTCTTCATAGTAGTAGAAAGCACAGCAGTTCTAAACATTTATTTATAAACTGTTTCAAGTGTTTCAATAGTAGACAAAATCAATGAGGATGATCCAGATCGCCGATAGACCACACATTTCCAAGATATGACAAATAGCATTACATTGGAAATTCGTAATTCAACTCCAGAAATGATCCACAATGTTCAAGAAGAATGTATTCGTCCGTTCAATTACTGCCACGAGGCAGGTGGGTGGCAATTTGAACATTTAATTTAAGCGAAAAGCAATTTTTATTTGTCAACTAATTTGTTTTTCTGTTTTCCGACAGTAGTACAATGTAATTTTGTATTAAATAAATGATAATACTTCTTTTTGTGACAATTAATTTCATTTACAAATTAAATATTTTTTTGGCCACCCTGTATAAATAATTATGTTAATGTTCATATCACTGCATAGAGAATTGAATAACCTTTCAAATGAGCTATCACACGACCCCTATTCTCATTTAAAAAAATCATCGATTACGTCATCACGCAAAGATGGATGACGTCACTAGTATGACATATCTGCCACAAAATCATAATTTGGAAATAAAAATCGACGTGTTTCGGGATTTGTCTCAAAAGTTGCCTATTCTCGTAAAAATGAATTTATTCCATAATATTGCCCCTCACTGTATATATATATATATATATATATATATATATATATATATATATATAATTAAGTGGGAATTCTCGGGTAGCGGTCTGTTGAACAATGAAACTCATTCGATTTAAATCTTCAATATTTCGTCAACCTTTATTGACTTCTTCAGGAAGAGCTACAATTAAAAAGGAATATGAGTTGTTGAAGGACTACATAAAAATAACATGATAACTTACAAAATTCACAGAGTTAGTTCTAACCTATGGAACATTTGGGAGGACAATTGTTATTCTCCGCTGCAGACTAATCGCTTAATTTACCTGACTGGAGTGTTACTATGGTTTGAATAAGGATTCGTTTAAATACAATGGTGTTAATTAGTGTAGGTATTCCATTGGCACCAACTGTCAAACTACACACAACGTTGAATGGAATTTAAAATATTACAATATATACTACTAAGTTGTCCTGTATCGGTTTTGTAGTTAACTGTGTTAGGATTTTTGTTGATATGGACCATCTCAAGGAATAACCTGTTTTTTTGATTGCTGACTTTGTCTAGAATTTTTGGATTTGAATAATCAAACCGGTGGCCTGTTTTCTGGGTGTGGTCGACTGCTGCACAGGAGTTTTTTCCCAATTGGGCATCACTCTTGTGCAGTGAAGGTAGTTATGTCGGACAGACCTCACAGTGGTTAAAACAACGGCTAGCTTGCACAAGAGTGATGCCCAATTGGGAAAAAACTCCTGTGCAGCAGTCGACCACACCCAGAAAACAGGCCACCGGTTTGATTATTCAAATCCAAAAATTCTAGACAAAGTCAGCCATCAAAAAAACAGGTTATTCCTTGAGATGGTCCATATCAACAAAAATCCTAACACAGTTAACTACAAAACCGATACAGGACAACTTAGTAGTATATATTGTAATATTTTAAATTCCATTCAATGTTGTGTGTAGTTTGACAGTTGGTGCCAATGGAATACCTACACTAATTAACACCATTGTATTTAAACGAATCCTTATTCAAACCATAGTAACACTCCAGTCAGGTAAATTAAGCGATTAGTCTGCAGCGGAGAATAACAATTGTCCTCCCAAATGTTCCATAGGTTAGAACTAACTCTGTGAATTTTGTAAGTTATCATGTTATTTTTATGTAGTCCTTCAACAACTCATATTCCTTTTTAATTGTAGCTCTTCCTGAAGAAGTCAATAAAGGTTGACGAAATATTGAAGATTTAAATCGAATGAGTTTCATTGTTCAACAGACCGCTACCCGAGAATTCCCACTTAATTAATAGAGTTCGGTCGAGAATACTTTGTTATTATATATATATATATATATATATATATATATATATATATATATATATATATATATATATATATATATATATATATATATATATATATATATATATATATATGTAGATGTCACAAGTTACTCTTCATATATCTATATATTCAAATTCAAGGCCAAATTCATTCAGCTCGAGTAAAAGCGTAAAAAAACACCGGATGTGCCTTATTGCTATTGACGGCAGAGATGCATTTTTCTTGGAATTTCATTCGAGAGAATGAATTAATAATTCCATCATGATTTTCTGTTGTTCTAAGCCAGGCATTTTTTTTATTTTTTTTGTTTTTGTCAATTTGGCGGCGGCCATTTTTTTTCTGCACAACGAATCACGTGACGTTTGTTTCTCTTCCAGCCAATTGCTCTCAGCAAATCACTTGAAAAAACGCGCGCCACTTAGGGTGAAACGCTTTGACGACCCCCCACCCCCGAAACTCTTCGGCCAAATCGTCATCTTCTTAGTTCTTCAGTTCTTCAGCCCCCATCCCTCCACCAACGGCAAGAACTCGATGGACGCGGCCATCGAGAGATAAATCACACCGTGTGGAGCAATACCAATACGGCCTCATGAAAAGTGATGCTGTATTGGGGTTGCCATACTACCTATGCATAATTGTTTCTGAAGTAAATTGGGATTTAATACATATTGGTTGATCATCACTTTTAATCTAATTGTTTGAAGGCCTTGAAGAAATATTAAAGTTGAATTCAGCTACTTTGAGGTAATATATAAATATAAAAAGTATGGGTCTCTTTGGACAAAGAATAGGAATTATCAAAAATCTGACCACAAGGAAATTCATGGAATGCAAAATCAGAACGATATAATACCAAGACAGGAATGTGAGGGAAGTGAAATATCATCAGGTATTTCAGTTCTTATATAATATACATTTAAGACCTGAATAATAAGTGAATAATATGCACTAGATAAATAAAAAACTGCCTGTCGCAGTAAAATATTTCTTTTGGAAGAAAAATATCCAAATAACTTGTACTTACAGGGAATAAGAATTGGATTACATTTTTATTGGTTATCTATCCATCTATTATATTAAAGCAAAAGATGAACGGAAATACTAGGTACCCAGGATATTACGTAATTGAGCAAAAATATTGTTTATATTCCGTAGTCATACATATAGATATAGCATATTCGACATCAAATAGGATGGACGCCTTTATGGGGTCAATCAAACCAGTAGGATAAAATCATCGTTATACAAATATGTAAATGATAAGACGAAGAAAAAAAAACAAGGCCTGAAACGAAATCCAAGTTTATTTTTATTAAAAAGAATGATCCCGCCACAGGAATGAGCTAGCATATCTTCATGTTTTAAACGGCCGCCACATTTATGTCGACATCCCCACCTCAAATTTTGCGTTCAGACATTCCGTACTATGGCAACCAAAATGAACCGTGTAAATAGACGAAAGAAGGGCAAATTTACCTCGAAAACTTACGTCTACGGGCAGAAAAGTTCCAATCATTGTAGTTGAACCTGACCTGACTAACCTAATTAGACAGAATACTTCATTCCTATTTCCACCTAGACTTTCTCTGTTTTGAAGATTCTCCATACAAAAATCTCCCAAAATCAACAGTTTCCATTCTCACCTCGAAAGAGTTAAAAAACTAAGGTTGCAAAACTGATATAAACAGAGTTTCTTGATTTTTGTCGACTCACATATAGACTTTAACGATTTTATCAGCTTAATACTACTTATTTCGCAATTTACAGAAGTCTCCCAGGAAAAAACTACCGTAGACGATAGAAAATGCATTTTTCTTCAAAAAAGACAATATGCAAAGTTTCTTCAAAAACACGGATCAGTATCCAAATAATAGTCACATAATCTTCATTAAATGGTCGCCAAAACGAAATGAATAATGCTAAAATTTAAGACACACAAGAAGGAAGATACAACATTGTCCTCTGTCTGTAGAAACTTTGCATTGCAGTTTTTATTTCCTGGGATGTTCTAATAGTCCATGAGGCAGTTTAAGAAATAGACGATGATGTGGAAGTGTTTCTCTCCCTGGCATCAGCCATGATGGTTCAGTTGGTGATGATTGCAAAAGGGTTATATACATAAAAAACTAACTTGTGCGACTCCTTGAAATCTTCAACTGACCGAATCGCTGATACTGTCCAATTAGATGGTTTTTTTAATGTAATGAATTGCAGTTATGTAGTTTTCTTTACTTGAACAATGATTTTTTACGAATTGAAATATTACATTATACATCATGGGACAGAAATGCAATATTTTCCCAAGGTGCGATTTGTAGCACAAGGGCGAAGCCCGAGAGATACAAAGCACCAAAGGAAAAAATGGCATTCTGTCCTGAGGAGTATATTTTTTTACAAAAACACAAAAATTTAGAATTAATAAAAATTTGGTCAAAGTGTTTTGTCATAATTAGTAGTAGTAGTTTGTGTAATTCGTATCTTGACAACATACATCTTGTTGACAACCAATGGTGACATCAAATAACAAATTGAAATTTGTGAAAACAGCTTTGGAAATTGTTAACGGTGATGGAACAAGAAATCGATGGAGAACCTCAAGAAATTGTTGATACTGCTCCTGCAGTGATTCTTGACTTGTTACCAGTGAAATCCAGAAATCTGAATGGCTTTAGAGAATGGTGTTCCGAAATGTAATGTTGGTCTACTTTAATGAAGTTTCTAAAAAATACAAATCATCTACTTTATGAGCGCAGTAGTCCATGATACGATCTTGTTAACTACTGTATGATAACACTGATATTAGCAAGAACCCCAAATTATTGCACAGTTTGAAAAGGAATTCGCAAGGAGAGCAGGCAGAAAAATCCAAAGTTTAAGAAGAGACCCAAATGTATCCACCAAATGATAACGAGTATTTAATGATTAAAGTAAAAAAAATTACGAATATGGACCAAGAAATTAATACTGTAATAAATATCTCTTCTCTTTCATTTACAATAGTTCCAAATTCGTGTTATTTAGAATCATGTTGTTTCAGCAAATGGACGTACAGAAACGTTGAAGTATCATTAAACTGATCGGGGCATTACACCGAAACAGTTATGTATTTATGCAACAATTCAGTACATTGAACTGTTTCAATCCAAACAAAACCAATTAGATTAAAAGTGATGATCAACCAATATGTATTAAATCCCAATTCACTTCAGAAACAATTATGCATAGGTAGTATGGCAACCCCAATACAGCATCACTTTTCATGAGGCCGTATTGGTATTGCTCCACACAGTGTGATTTATCTCTCGATGGCCGCGTCCATCGAGTTCTCGCAGTTGGTGGAGGGATGGGGGCTGAAGAACTGAAGAACTAAGAAGATGACGATTTGGCCGAAGAGTTTCGGGGGTGGGGGGTCGTCAAAGCGTTTCACCCTAAGTGGCGCGCGTTTTTTTAAGTGATTTGCTGAGAGCAATTGGCTGGAAGAGAAACAAACGTCACGTGATTCGTTGTGCAGAAAAAAAATGGCCGCCGCCAAATTGACAAAACAAAAAAAATTTAAAAAATGCCTGGCTTAGAACAACAGAAAATCATGATGGAATTATTAATTCATTCTCTCGAATGAAATTCCAAGAAAAATGCATTTCTGCCGTCAATAGCAATAAGGCACATCCGGTGTTTGTTTACGCTTTTACTTGAGCTGAATGAATTTGGCCTTGAATTTGTTTTGATCTTGGCAACGTGTTTGATCTCCGCCGCCTTTTTGTTGTTTACTGTCTTGAACTGAATTAAATTACGAGAAAATACAATTTGGCCTTGAATTTTTTTACTTTCTCGAGCTGAAATTCCAAGAAAATGCACACAGCTGCCGGTGTGTGAAGCACTGCAGCCAGATGTTGTTTTTTTCAGGAAATTGATGAGTCAGCAGTCGGAGTTAAGAAATTTGAGTGAAGCCAAATTGCTGGATTCAAGACTTTTAGTGTCTCACTATAACCCATGGCATTGTATGTCTGTCTTTGTTTGTTCGCATGTATTGAAATGAATAACGTCAGTTCGAGAAAAATACATTTATTTTTTCAAATAGAAAATTACACTTCAGTGCCATGGTAATATTCATCATCTTTGTTCGAATCGTTGTTGAATTAATTTCAACAGCTTGTACAATGATTCGCCCAGTTGAAATATCGAGGGCTAAAGGCGTCTGTAGGGCATCTTGACGTCGTCGTCGATACTCGGGGCACTGCAGGCATCGTGCGAGGGGTCACCTCCTCCACCACCTGACTTGCTGGCGGTTGGAGCAAAAACCAGACAGTTTCTTGGCAAGTTTCGTTGCGAAAGACTTTCCTCAGCTTCTATGCACTCGAATCGACATTTGAGGAAGATGGCGGGTGGCGGGGACATGTTTGGTAAATCGTAAAAAGCAACGTTTGGTCCTCCTACCTCCACTACACCCATGCAATACGATTTTTTTGCGATATTACGGGGAATTTTTTGGCGGGTGCAAAAAATCTAAAATCCAAGCCCAAGTGTTTGAGAGAATGCAAGTTTCTCACGAGTGTTTATTTCGACTATCAGTTGTTTATATTAGCATATTCGAATAATTGATATATTGAAATCCGTCAGTTTTCATAGGTACACCCTGTATAACTAGTCTCAAACCGCTTCATGAGATCTCGGTAGGTATTAATCGAAATTTCAGACATTTCATTCATATTGGTACCACGGTATATTTATTTTATCATCAAAATACTGTGATTTTTTGCCAAATAATCAAATAAACTTCAAGTATTCATCCACATATAATTTGAGTTCATTTACAATCTTGACATCCATATCTAAGCGTGTGCTCAACGATTTCAAGCAAGTATTGCTGGCACAGCAGAAAGATATAAGCCCAGTGGCTGGAACATTTTGATGCTCGAGTTGATACATATTTGTCATTGCTGTTTCCTCAATAAGCCATTAGCGATGATTTTTTAAGAGAATTTCATATTCCGAGAATTCGTTTTACAAAAATCGGAAGTTGAAATGGGTATGCGAATTTCTTAAGTGTTTGTGAATAAATTTGGTACAGAAATTTGTTCATTAACATATTTGCGTTCCAAAGAATTTTCGATCACATGATGATTTAATCGAACACCTGAATAAACAAAACTAATCGGATTTTGAGACCAATTCACCCGATTCTAGGTGTACATACATACATACATACATACATGCATGCATGCATGCATGCATGCATGCATGCATGCATGCATGCATGCATGCATGCATACATACATACATACATACATACATACATACATACATACATACATACATACATACATACATACATACATACATACATACATACATACATACATACATACATACATACATACATACATACATACATACATACATACATACATACATACATACATACATACATACATACATACATACATACATACATACATACATACATACATACATACATACATACATACATACATACATACATACATACATACATACATACATACATACATACATACATACATACATACATACATACATACATACATACATACATACATACATACATACATACATACATACATACATACATACATACATACATACATACATACATACATACATACCGTGCATGAAGTGTATTTGTGGTGCTAACGTTGACATTACGACATTGAGCAAGAGGGCAATCGGGTCGTCTTCAAAAACTAATTCATTTGTTGATACCCTCCAAATTAATGAAGCTTTGTGGAAAAATTGATTGTGGTAACGGACACCACAAATATATTATCATGGTATAGTGTAAATGGAAACCACTAATATTGGACTTATGATTTGTGTTTTTATGATACAAATATAATACTCCGGTTGTGTGTAAATAATGTTAACCACTAACATTCGTTTTCTGACTCGTCTAGCACAAATATAGAGGTATGAAATTACCTTCAGTGGTATTCACTATCATAGGATGATGGAAGAATATAGATATTTTGCTAATTCGTACATTTTATCTAAATCTGAAAATGGGCTCGACGTAATGGAAAGTTTCCATCACTTCCAGATGTCCTCCATCATGGATTTCTTGTAGCACGTCCTTTTTTCTGTTCCTGGGTACCACAGTCTTTCGACTTTCTTCCCCACCATTCTCGGACACACGCTTCAGGAACATTTTCCAGGGCGAGGGAGTTTCATTTGGCCCAGTGAGATTTAACCGCTGGCGAATGATTTACGGTTTCTTGATGGTCTTCGGCTACTATTTTCTCCGCCGGTAACTGAACCAAGATCTGGATCTTTCTCTTGGTCTTTCTGGATCGTGTTGTTAATCCAGTTATCATCTATTACCGTGGATCTACAAAGTATTACTTCTTTCAGAAATGCAACCGCAACAGTGCATCTGCATTCTTATAGCTAGTCCCTACTTGGTGTCCAATATCAAAGTATCTCGATCCAACGTGCCACTCGACCATCGGAATTTTTGAACTGTAAAAGCAGTTTAGTGCTTCAATTCTCAGAAGGAATCTTCTCCCGTGCACGTACTTGTAGAAGTGCTCTACCCCTTTAAAATCAACCAAAAGCACAGTAATTTTGCTTCAGCTTAATGAGGGTCTTGCTGGAATATCCAACAACCACTATTTCCGTCCTGGATGAGGTCAGCTCCGAGTCTAACGTAGCTTGCATCCGTATCCATAATGAATTTTCAGTTCGGAAGGGTATTGTTCAGAAATGGTGCTTTATCAATGCCCCTTCAGTTTCTTGAACGAGTCTTGACATTTTTCGTATCACTGAAACTGTGTTTGCCCATCTATGAGCCTGGTCAGAGGTTTAACGATATTGGCAAACCTCTGCACATACTAGCGATTGCAGGTACACTAGCCAAAAAAAATTGGCTGGTGTATGTCTTTAGGAATGGGTCATTCCTTAACAACTTTGATCTTATGCTCATCTAGTGCTACTTCCTTTCCAAGAGACAACGTGTCCGAGATATAGTACTTCTTTCTGGAATATATGGCATGCTTGAAGCTCATTTTCAATCTGAAGTTCATCAGTCGCAGAAATAACTATTTCAAGTTTTTCACAAGGTCCTTGAACGATCTGCCAAAAACAATTATGTCGTTATACACGTCTTCCAGAACCGTCTCTATCAATCTTTCAAATAAAGCTGGAGCATTGCAGAGTCTGAATGGCATAACTGTGACCTACTATGATCCTGAACCGACGGTGAAAGCTGTCTTTTCTGGAGAAAGTTCTATCTGCCAGTATCCACTCTTCAAATCTATGGTCCAGAAAATCGTAGAACCGGCCAGCCTGTCTAAGATGTCATCTATTCTCGGTAGAGTTTAACTATCCTTCTTCGTCAGGTTGTTTTACAATTCTGCGGGCGTAATGCTGGCTTAGCTAACAGTACTGCTCTAACTCCGATTCACCGAGGAAATTAGCGAGCAGTGCCCCGAAATTGATCCTTTCTTCAAGGTCATTTGGTAATAATTGGCATTCATTCCCCTTACTAATACAAATTTATCCTCACGCAATGAGGTCTTTCCTAGTGCGATACGTCATCCAATTTTCTCATCATGAAGCTTGAGCTCGAACATCACCACGATTCCACTGCTGCACCTTCGTCTGAGCTAGCCTCCAGAATGGTTTCAACTTCTTGTGTACTCTCATGTCTTCGACCAAAAAGACACGAATAATTTTTTCACTTTTTCCATGAAGCACCGCCAGCTCTTCTCCGTTGGCAGGTAGGACGTATCTTTGAAATTCAACTCGTACCCTTAGGAATTCATGACGCCAATTCCAATTCGATATCTGCACTTAAGTTCGAGGGGGAAACATGTACTTCAAAGCTTGTAGAACTAGAAATTTTGAGTCAGAGTCAATTCCTTAAATCTTAAGTCTTTTTGTCATCGGCTGAGTCATTCAGTCTTAGGCTTGATTGAATCTTTGAGTCAGTTGGATTTTATTATGAGTTTTTTCAATCCCGAACTTGAGTGAGACTTTCAATTATTTTGAGTCTTGTACAGATTTTAGCTAGATGTTTCCCCCTCGACTTGCTGCCCTACCTGAAATTGGACCAACTGAACCATCAAGTTGGAACAGCATGGGAGAGCCAGCCTCATTATATAGCGAGCTACAAATGGGCAGTCCTAAAGTGAAACAACGGGCTTCAGTAGCATACATCGGAGACGATGCAAAACTAGGAATGGACATCATGAATTCCAGAGGGTTCGAGCTGAATTTCAAATACGGCGTTCTACGTTTCAACGGAGAAGATCAGGTGCTTCATGGAAGAGGTGGAGAGATAATTCGTGTCTTGTTTGCCGAAGATATGAGCGTACCTGAGAGAGCTGAACCCATGCATTCTGAAGAATCACCTGGACGGGGGTGCGAGCAGTTGCAAACGTGGTGATGTTCGAGCCCAAGCTTCATGCTGAGAAAATTGGCCGAGGAATCGCAATAAGAAAGACCTGGTTGCGTGTTGATGAATTTGTGATAGTACGGGTGATAAATGTCAATTATTACCCGGTGACTTTGTAAAAACGAACCATTTTCGGGCACTGCTCGTTAATATCTTTAGTGAATCAACACAGTCAGCGATATGGAAAAAGAAGAAGTCATCGAGCCATCCGACAGTCCCTGGTAAAAAAGATAGATGGATCAACAAGCTTAAGCGTACATTATCGTCAACTGAACAACCTGACAAAGAAGGACAGTTACCCTCTAACAACAACAGAGATGGTTCCCGTTTATTCTCTGAAGTGACTAGACCAGTTCTCGAGCGATGACGTCATGAATTGTTAACGAGTCGAGACCGATATATTGTGCATGTCCGGCTTCCGCTCGTTACAATATCTCACTAAATGAAAAATTTATGCTCGGTTTAGGATTCAAGCATGAACTACATTCAAGAAATTCCGAAATCATGAAAAGTTGGATATAATTAACGATCTACCACTTGATGTTTACAGTGGTATCAAAGTGAAAGTTTTCATGAGAGCATCTGAAGTATCAATATTAAGGCAGGGTGGTTGAAAAATGTTATGTAGAAATTTCCAAAAATTAAAATCGACCTGTCCAAGGATTCGGAAATTAATATTATTTAATTAAATAATTTAATTTTATTCCAATATAGGTTCCCACACTGTATTCATAAAAACATTTATGTCACTTCACTTGTGCCACTAGGGCCTTACTAACTTCTTTTTCGAATAAAGGATGAGATTTTTTTCGAAAGTACTTTCAATTCTCTATCCACTGACAGGTCCTGAATTATTCGTAATTTTATTTCAGCTTCAAGAACGCCCTTTAGCATAATTATGTGCTCTGCGATGGATTCGGAATTACCATGATCAAGTTCATATTAATTTTCAGAACTCTTCTTGACATTCAGTTTCAGTTGATACGTTAAGAAGAGTACTTTGACCATATCACTGAAGATGACTGTCGCAGTTGCAGTTGAAACATTTGTAGATTTCAACCGAAGACGACTACGGCAAAACCCGTAAAAAAACTAGAACGAATTCTTATATTGTTTGTTGTCGGTCCTTTATACTTCTGCCAAATTTTAGATTATTTGGATGATTGAAAGTGGGTTAAAATTGAATTAAAAAATTCTCATCATTATTATTATAATAATATAAAATTCTTGTACTGTCGTCAGTCCTTGATGTATGTGCCAAATTTTATATTATTATTACGATTGGAAGTGATTGAAAATTTAATTGAAAAATTCTTGTCATTTTTATTATTATCACATTATCATTATAAAATTCATGTGTTGTTATCCGTCCTTGATATGTGTGCCAAATTTTAGATCATTCGGAAGTGGAATTATTATTATTATCATAAAATTCTTGTATTGTTGTTGGTCCTTGATATGTGTGCCAAATTTGAGATTATTCGTACCATTGGAAGTGGGTGAATATTGAATTAAAAAATTATCACCCTTATTATTAATATTATTACAATAACATTTCAAAATTCTTGTATTGTCGTCGATCTTCAATATGTGTGCCGAATTTCAGATTATTTGGACAATTATATGTGGGTGAAAATTTTATTTGAAAATCCTTATCAGTGTCATTATTATTACAATAATTTTATAAAATTCTTATTTGTCGTCGGTCCTTGATATGTGTGCCAAATTTAAGATTATTCGGAAGTGGGTGAAAATTTATTTCAATAATTATTATCATTATTATATATATATTAAACTGTTTATTTTCTAACTTCACTAAAAACATAAAACTATTTCACTGAATAATTAAACACTTAGATCTATACAACAATACAACTAACCTAAATATTCCAAACACTTCTGTACTTCTTCAAAAACTGCTTATCACTTCTTCATAATCTTCTTCCTAAATTCTTATTCCCAGTCAAATGTCTCGCGTTTATATATAAGTACTCAAATGTAACCAGAATCTTCGCGATGCGACGGTTCGGTTATCCCGAATATTCATTACCGGCAATAATCTGCCTTTTTCTAGGAAACCATATCGACGACACGCGTGCGAGTCGATTCAGCGGCGTAGCTAGGGGATTTTCATCAATCTCGTAACAATATTTCTATCGCAATAATATCATGAAATTCTTATGATGTCGGTCCTTGATGGGTGCCAAAATTTTGATTATTCGGACGATTGGAAGTAAGTAAACATTGAATTTGAATACTCTTATCATTATTATTATTATTCAATCTTGCAGAAAAACTCAAAATTATAAAACAACCACAAATATTAGGAAACGAGTAGCCTTACACACTTACCAGTCGAAAGAAGCCCTGAGAAGAAATTATCATACCATAATAGAGGGCGCTCAACGCAGCGAACTGCAGGGTATCTACAAATATTGGTGTGCGTGATATTTCACTCTATAAATATTTGTGGATACTTACACACGAAAAACGCCGATTCTAGTCGATTGGGTACTATCACACCCAAGGATTTCGAAAAACATGTCAGAATATTGTGGAATACGCATGTATGTATACCACAATATAAATCATTACCACAAGTACTGATTGTGCACGCACAGGTTACCACAAATATAAGGATACCTACTCACACATACATACCTACTTACATACATACACACCCATACAAAGTTGAATAATGAATAGTAAAAATAGACATGGGCGAGAAATGGCGTGGAAAGACCTTTGGGAAATCACCAAACATTTTTTTTTAATTTAAGTGAGCTCGTGAACAACTTGGGCATTGTATTGGTCTAGCATCTAACACCTGAAGACAATGTTGAAAAGAGTTGAAATATTCAGATTAGACGCGGACAGTGGAAAACCACCTCCGCCGAAGAAATAAATGACTTCGAACATTGGAATATTTTTGAGTGAAGTCCATGTTAATTCAAATAGACAACGATGGTCTCGTAGCGACGAGGTCCGCATCAAAAAAAGTACGATCCTGGGAAGACACCAAATCTGACGATTACAGGAAAAAAAAAACATAATTGAAACATTCAAGTGAGTTGGATGATTTCAATTAAACACGTCTTCGAATATTTCAGAGAAGTAATCGAGTTCGTGAACAAGATTTCCATTTAAAAAAGAAAATAACTTCAAAATGCTGAAGACAGTATCAAGATGACTCGACATATTTCTGAGTGAAGTTTATGTTATTTCAAATACACCAAGATGGTTCTGCAACGAAGTAGGGTTAAGACATATACATACAGATACGAATGGGAAGATCGAACTAATCAGATCGGTTTCAATTCATGTGTCCAGAGATGACTTGGCATATTTTTGAGTGAAGTTTATGTTATTTCAAATACACCAAGATGGTTCTGCAATGAAGTAGGGTTAAGACATATACATACAGATTTGACACATACTTGAAACGAATGGGAAGATCGAACTAATCAGATCGGTTTCAATTAAACAATTCATGTGTCCAGAGATGACTTGGCATATTTTTGAGTGAAGTTTATGTTATTTCAAATACACCAAGATGGTTCTGCAACGAAGTAGGGTTAAGACATATACATACAGATTTGACACATACTTGAAACGAATGGGAAGATCGAACTAATCAGATCGGTTTCAATTAAACAATTCATGTGTCCAGAGATGACTTGGCATATTTTTGAGTGAAGTGTGTGTTATTTCAAATACACCAAAATGGTTCCGTAGCGTAGTACGGTTAAGACATTTGACGCATACTTGCAATTGGCGGGAAGATCGAATCAATCATATCAGTTTAATGTATGCAAGTCATGTGTTCAGAGAAGTGAGCGAGTTCGTGAGAAAGACATCACCGACTCAAAAAATCATGACAGCGATAATAGACGCAATTGGTAATCAGTGGAGTATACAGAGTGTATCAAAGAATAACCATCGAATTTAGTATATATATATATATATATATATATATATATATATATATATATATATATATATATCTACAAACTACGCAAGTGTCGCACCTTATAGCGCACTGTGAGCAGCACAACAAGTGTCTACATAGCATAAACATAGTTCATTCACAAGACACACACAACAAGTCAACACTGTGTTCTGTGAGTCTATGTTTATGACATCAGTCACTCCGCTCATGTCACCTTTCACTTGTCTTTCTTCTGGAGCAGCATCAGCGCCATCTGTCGGTGGTGGTGATGACAGCCAAACTGCTGGCGAGGTGTCATCTGTCAGCCATTCAAACGTCATTAATTAACTATCATTTTGACGTTGTAACTGTTGCCTTTGATTAAACATCTCCTGGCGCAACTTCACAGCTGTCACATATGTCTGTGGTCGTCTGGCATTTCTGGCCGTTCTCCTCATATGCCCCCAGCATATCATAGTTACATATGACAGACGCACGCAGATAACAGAGTGCTTCACTCAGTGACTGAATTGAATAACTGCTGAGTGATTCAATCAGCTAATGACCGAGTGTGATATTTCTTGGCGGCTTTACATACTGATTATTTCGCTCAGTGAGAGCTACAGAGTGATTCTTTCACTCAGTGGCTGAATAACTACTCAGTGATTGGTTCAGTTGAATGGCTAACTTACTCAACGCCTGTTTGCGACGGTTCTCGGTGACTCAGAGAAAGACATCAGTGCCATCTATTAGTCTTTTAAATGTTATTAGCATCGTAGTGTCATCTGTCAGCCTGTCACGGTTCACTTTTTGTTTTATGAGACTATCAGAGATGTCATCATCATCTGTCGGCGACAATAGTATATTTTTGACTACTGGAAAACATCATCATAAGAATCGTGTTACGCAAGCTGCCAAATGGGGTTGGTACTTGAAGAGGAGCATAAAGTGTTGAGGGGGTAGGCGTTAGTTCTATCGCGCAGACGCAGTCATCGAGAGCACACCACAATTTTCATAATCATACTCTCTCTTTCTCTAGTTCGAAGACGTTAATTATATTTCTGATTCACACAAAAAGGTTTTTAAAAACTTTTTATTTGAACAGAGTAATAACTTAAAATATAGAAATATGAATACTAACTATTACAATTCAATTGATGGTATTTATATAGAAATTTGCACGAATCAGCTATAAACAATTGCAGGTCATCGATCACTAATATTGCTGACAGATGGGGTTATCGAACTGTAACTCGTTACTCTTGCCATAATTCCATCATGAGTATTAACAAGTTCGGTCTAAGTTCCTCAGCTCACCGTATGCAACAGCAGTCTTACCATTCCCCTGGCGCCATACTCAACTATACGGCCAATGGTACACTGATGCTGAACATGTGAAAATATGTAATGTGGAAACGCCAAGTGCGCCGAATGATGTTGTCAATAAAAAATACGTTGATGATATCATGCGAAAGTTCAGAGTCAACTTGTAAGCTGTCATTGACTCTATTACAGCCTTGGATGTTCATGCGAAAGTTCAGAGTCGACTTGTACGCTGTCATTGACTTCATTAGAACCTTGGATGTTCGAGTGACGAAATATATGACAGATTCTTTGAAGAACCGTAAAGTCTTCAAAAAGAATAATGACATTTGAATGGCTGACAGATGGTCCTGATATCCCCACCAGAAAGGAGAGTGTCAGGTGACATGGGCCGCAGTGGTCATGATGGTAGAGCGCTAGTCTATCAATCCGAGGGACGTGGGTTCGATTCCCAGCATGGTCACTGGTCTCGTGCTAGGAATCGCACGTTAAAAGGTAAGACCTCGTTAATCCTTAGGTCGCACAAGTTTCGACTTCTGAGGGCTGTCGTTCGTAGGGGGATGACAGCTGGTTGACGGAAAAAATAATTTTAAACAATTTTTAAACATTAGTAGGTTGACAGATGGCGCTGATGTTCCTTCAGAACCAAGAGCGTCAGGCGTCATTAGCGGAGTGACAGATGACACCTCGCCAGCAGTTTGGCTGTCATCACCACCACCGACAAATGGCGCTGAAGTTCCTTCACAAGGACGAGTGGGCCGATGACACTTCGCCGACAGTTTGGGTATCATCATCACCACCACCAATGGCACTGATGCTACTCCAAACAAGTAAAAGGTGACATGAGCGGAGTGACTAATGTCATAAACATAGACTCACAGATCACAGTGTTGACTTGTCGTGTGTGTCTTGTGAATGAACTAAGTGTATTGTTTATGCCATGTAGACACTTGTGCTGCTCACACTGCGCCAAAAGGTGCGACACATGCGTAGTTTGTAGATCGCCCATCAATACTTTCATGAATATATATGTATTAGAATATGTTTTATTTTAATTTTGTGACTCGAAAATTACGTCCCATTTTTGCTTCAAAAAACATGCTCATTTTTTATGAAAAAATGAACACATTTTTGACTGAGGTGTTCATCATATTTTGGTGCAAAAACGTGCTCTATTTTGACGCAAAAAAGCGACACTTTTTTCGATAACAAAAAAATTGACATGGTGGAATTTTCAGTGATTTTTGAGTCACTCAGCATTCACTCAGCTTTTTCCACCATGTCAATTTTCGGTAATTTAAAAAAACAAAAATACCATTTTCCCATAAGAATACATGTACTTATTTTTTAATGAAAAGAAGTGAAATCTTTGACATGGTGGTACGATTTCAGTGTAGCATTTTCAGTGAAAGCTAAGTGGCTGTGTGAGACACTGAAATTCCACTCACTCAGCTTTTGCCACCATGTCAATTTTCGATAATTTTTTTTTATTGAAAAAATTACTATTTTCCCATACATGTAGTGTTGAATGAAAAAAAGTGACACCTTTATTGACATGGTGGTCCGATTTCAGTGAAGCATTTTCAGTGGCTGAGTGAAATACTGAAATTTCACTCAGATTTTTCCACCATGTCAATAAGAGTGATACTTTTTAGGACAAAAAACATGCACTTAAAAAAAAGTTACAGTTTTTGCATAAAAAAGTGACAGGTTTTGCATAAAAAAGTGTCAATTTTTTATGCCAAAATGACCTCCAAAAATATGTTGGATTTTGAATGGGATTGGGGGTTCTTACGCGAGATCCAATTGGCTCACCACCACCACGCAGATGTAGGTCACAGTAGCATTGGCTGCTCGTTTTCAAAGTGAATAACACCTCATCAAATCTATTGTGACACCAAAATTTACAGCATTGATATATATTGTCTATGTGCTTTACACCGAACACCATATGTTAATGGTCTCTGATGCTGTGAACTGAATGGTTTCGCAAACATTGTAAATCTTAAGAAGAGATTGGTGATTAGAATGACTTATGCAAATAAACTTTTTGTCGCAAATTTATATAACTGATAATCTGTGAATTTTAAGAACATCTCAAGAAAAGACATTAGATGCTACAACTACCATAAATTGTTAAAAATTTTAATTTGTTCTGCCGATAACAAGTTTAAAAAAAAAAGACAAATAAAATATTTTTCAAACATTTAATTAAAAATAGGATAACGACCGAACTCTATTATTTAAGTAGGAATTCTCGGGTAGCGGTCTGTTGAACAATGAAACTCATTCGATTTAAATCTTCAATATTTCGTCAACCTTTATTGACTTCTTCAGGAAGAGCTACAATTAAAAAGGAATATGAGTTGTTGAAGGACTACATAAAAATAACATGATAACTTACAAAATTCACAGAGTTAGTTCTAACCTATGGAACATTTGGGAGGACAATTGTTATTCTCCGCTGCAGACTAATCGCTTAATTTACCTGACTGGAGTGTTACTATGGTTTGAATAAGGATTCGTTTAAATACAATGGTGTTAATTAGTGTAGGTATTCCATTGGCACCAACTGTCAAACTACACACAACGTTGAATGGAATTTAAAATATTACAATATATACTACTAAGTTGTCCTGTATCGGTTTTGTAGTTAACTGTGTTAGGATTTTTGTTGATATGGACCATCTCAAGGAATAACCTGTTTTTTTGATTGCTGACTTTGTCTAGAATTTTTGGATTTGAATAATCAAACCGGTGGCCTGTTTTCTGGGTGTGGTCGACTGCTGCACAGGAGTTTTTTCCCAATTGGGCATCACTCTTGTGCAAAGCTAGCCGTTGTTTTAACCACTGTGAGGTCTGTCCGACATAACTACCTTCACAACCTTGGCATGGTAGTTCATAAATTACATTGCTAAGGAGTGGAGTTGGTGTTTTGTCTTTGATTTTGGAGAACAAGTTGGAAAGTTTTGTATTATTACGCTTGGCTATTTTGATTTGTGGAAAGTCTTTGAAAATTTTTATTATGCGGTTGGATACTTTGTCGATGAATGGGATTGATTTATACAATACAATATAAGTATAAATCAATCCCATTCATCGACAAAGTATCCAACCGCATAATAAAAATTTTCAAAGACTTTCCACAAATCAAAATAGCCAAGCGTAATAATACAAAACTTTCCAACTTGTTCTCCAAAATCAAAGACAAAACACCAACTCCACTCCTTAGCAATGTAATTTATGAACTACCATGCCAAGGTTGTGAAGGTAGTTATGTCGGACAGACCTCACAGTGGTTAAAACAACGGCTAGCTTTGCACAAGAGTGATGCCCAATTGGGAAAAAACTCCTGTGCAGCAGTCGACCACACCCAGAAAACAGGCCACCGGTTTGATTATTCAAATCCAAAAATTCTAGACAAAGTCAGCAATCAAAAAAACAGGTTATTCCTTGAGATGGTCCATATCAACAAAAATCCTAACACAGTTAACTACAAAACCGATACAGGACAACTTAGTAGTATATATTGTAATATTTTAAATTCCATTCAACGTTGTGTGTAGTTTGACAGTTGGTGCCAATGGAATACCTACACTAATTAACACCATTGTATTTAAACGAATCCTTATTCAAACCATAGTAACACTCCAGTCAGGTAAATTAAGCGATTAGTCTGCAGCGGAGAATAACAATTGTCCTCCCAAATGTTCCATATATATATATATATATATATATTCATTTATATATATATATATATATATATATATATATATATATATATATATATATATATATATATATGTGGTCGGTGGATCAGCGGTCTAATGCACAGGCCGTTCGAAACTCCAGCATAGCGATAGTCGGTTCGAATCCGATGTAGGTACGAGAATTTTTCTCAACAACTTTATATCGGATTCGATAGGCGGCCGCATGCCTTGTTGAAAAGCAAGTGTATTGTGAGTTGTCTAGATGCCAATCTCGTCTAGTGCTAGCTTGGAGTGCAAACCGACCATCCGAGGTGGTGCTGTAGGTTTTCCGGGTTTTCCTACAGCTGAAAAGTGAATACATCACCTAAAACATCAGTAAGTCGCCCCGGAGCGCCACGGCAAATAATAATAATAGCCGTCCTCTACCCGCACAGGCTATGTCTTTGGGTACACTCAACGAGTGTTTATGAGGGAGTATTATTATCATTATTATTATATATAATTATTATATATATGAACTATTAACTTCAGTGGTTGCATTAGCATATGTCCTCAGCTTCCTGTGAAGGTTGAGGTTCTGTTGATTGAGAAGCTGAAAGTAGGTGTGATACAGTTGATTCAGATGGTATTGAATCTGTTGATGTATTAACGTCTTCAGATGTTTCTTTTTCTTTCTTCTTTTCAGAATTTTTTGGTTCCAAGGTAAAATATTTTTTATTAGCCCTGTGAATGTAAGTATTTGTTCAGACAGATGGTATAGCATTTTATAATAATAATAATGTTTATACACACGAAAAAATTTTTTTACATATTACATATTACAAAAGTTGTGTACAATGTTGTTGTAAAATAAACAAGTTACCCACAAAAATCATAGATTGCGCGTGGGGTTTCATTTATCTTGTATTCTATGTTATGATCTCTATAATATGTATTAATAAACCGAAAACCTATTTAAAAATAATATTATATATTTTTTTTTTGTCCACATATATACACATATATGTATACACATATATATATATACACATATATATCATACCCACACATATATAAGTACGTAGTGTTTATAGAAAATAATGTATACCATTTATACCCATATATAATTTATACGTAAGAGCTTAGAATTCTAATCCTATATTCATATATTATAAAATATGCTAAGATGAAATACAATGAACAAATGATTAAAGAAAAGAATTATTAAAAGTATTGAATTATTTTGGTGTCCCTTTGAACCACATATATATTTCCTAACAATAATAGCTAACAGTTACATGGATCAATCAAATTACGAATATCCATTCTATTTGAACCAAGCAAATATTTTTTGGTCCTGAACAACTTTATGCTATTGATCCCATATTTAATATCAGTTGGCAGGGTATTCAATAATCTTGCTGCAAGGTAAGTGTGGCATCTTTGTGCTAGGGTTCTTGTAGCCGCATTTGTTTTTAGATTTGCATTAGTTTTGTGCCTGGTGAAATATCGGTGATCTCCAAATTGCATATTTTTTCCTCTGAATTTGAATGACACAACATCTATAAAGTAAAGCTACCTTATATCGAAGAGTAGCTTCTTTGAATAGTGCCTGTGAAGGGTAAGTTGAATTTTTTCGATACATTATTTTTATGAACTTTTTTTGTAATGATTCCAATTTTTTCAGATGAGTTTTAGCAACTCCACCCCAACCAAGTATACCATACCTCAACCTAGATTCTACAAATGCGCTATAAATTATTCTCATTTGTGGTAAATCAACAATTGTTTGAATATATTTAAATTTGAATAGTAAACTTCTTAATGTGCGGGTAACAGAGTTGACATGAGCGTCCCACCTCAGACATTGGTCTATAGTTATACCTAGGTATTTTGATTTCTCAACACGCATTATCTGGCTTGTTTTCCCTCTATCATCTTCGATGACTAGATTATCAAAATTTGGCAAAAAACTCCTGCTATTAGCGAAGGATATAAAAATAGTTTTCTTGTAGTTTACCGTCAGCAATTTGTGATCGAACCACGTTACTATTTTCTTGAGGTCATTTTCAACTATTTGTTTGAGATCGGTCCAGTTTTCTCCATGGTATACGATAGCAGTAGATGATCAAAGGGGGTTTTGGGACCGCATGCGCAGTACGGTCGAGCTTGCCACGGGCCATCGGAAATAGTCGGGGAGGAGATCGGTAGAAGTCGGCCGTCGCTGGACTGCGTTCATCGTGTGACGTAGTCGAGAGAGATCCCGTAGACCGTTAGCACTTTGCCAATACAGCGCGCATCTTTTGAATTGAATTTAAAAAGAAAAAAAGATTTCCGAGAACGAGGTTTGAACCAGCGGTTTAAGTTTGGTAGCGAGTGACGCTAGCCTTGTCTCCACGGAGACTTCGTACAAGTTGATGTACAAATGTGGGATATATATTTCTCCAGCTACCAGAGCACGGTGTTTGAATATTTAAAAAAAATAATGATTGAAAGTGTGATGATAATAGTGGTGTTTGGAAAATGGGAAAAAAAAACATGGCGGCTGTCAAATGTTATACAGGCCATAACATAATATTTAAGTGAAAAAACATGGTTGCCTCGGCCATTTGTCGAAGAAAATACCATTGGGGGTATGGGGGGGATTCAAAATGTTTTCGTGAGGGGGTCCGTCATTTTTAACGTGCGATTTGGAGTGAAAATTAGCATTTTAAATCTTACTCGTTTTTTGAAACGCAAAAAACGCTTATTGCAGTAACATTTTTGCATGTTTGAGCGTTTAAAATTTTAGGTGTTTTTTTTGAACGCGAAAAACGACTATATTGTATGCTTTAAAATGTCAAATCCCCATAAGAAATAAATGTAAAAAGTGTATTTCTACCGCTTCTAATTTTACTTGATTTTTGGGGCGCTAAAACGCATATTTTTGTCACATATTTTATGCGTTTAAGCGTTGGTATTTTTAGTTGTTTTTTGGAACGTGAAAAACGTCTATATAGATCACATTTTTGTGCGTTTTAGAGTTTCAAATTGACCAACCTAACATTTAGGTAAACAATAAAACAGTTTGAGGAGAAAAATTTTATTGTACAGTTTCATTTTGGTAACATATCACATAGCCATTTGTATAGAATATCTACGTTTCGGAGACTGCAATCATAGTTGGTCCGGTTCCCAATGTGATGCATACAAGGTGATATACCATCATTGTCGCCGAATGTGGGAACCATCCATGACGTATTATCATAGTCCTCCAAATTCACAACACGTGTCGGCAAGTCCAATTGGTGAAATTTCTCTGTAAGATAGTCACGTTTTTGGAATCCTCGTACATAAATGATATCAACATTCTGTAAATTTTTCTTGAGGATGGAATCTAATTGATGATATTCCACAAAGCCAGAGGAATACCTCAATCCATGAACGTTCCGCTCCAAGAACCAGGCAGTACGTTTATCTGCTCTACTCAAAGAGGAAAATGGTATAGTTGGCAGCAGCAGAAAATTACTACATTGAATTCCAATCCTAATGGCAATCTCCTTAGGATGGAATTGTTGCTCGATGGTAAAGCCTTGAATATCTATAACAGCTATTCTCATGTTGACTCTGCGATTGATACTGAAGTGACAAGCATATGTTCAGTTTAATTTGTTAATGATTTCGCTGAGTGGGAGGTGCTCAATAACAGTGTCGTGCACAATGATGCAATAGGCTCTAGTATTTTGAGGAAATCCTTCAGATGCCTCGATTTCGAGTTTCACATCAACAGTGGAACTTTTTATGCTCTCATCCCTTCTGGAACAATCGATGACAAAGAGAGTCTTACCAACAAATTCGGTGGAGCTCAGCAGAGGATTAGGTTGATTAGTAATTTTGTAGCTGAGACCGAATTGTGCATAGTTGAAATAGGACTGCGAAAAATTCCCCTTTGCGAAATTCAGATGCATATTCTCTTTGGGATAATTCTCGCCGTTTAGAGTGGCGATATTCGAATGAGCGAATATTGTTGGATCATTGTTGAATTTGGTGTAATCACGGTCTTTTTGGAAACATACAATCACATAGCGAGGACTTTCGAGAAACGAGGAAGTCTTGACGGCCCATATTTCACTTTTTGCACCTTGTGTGAGAGCAGGCAACATATGAAGTTCCCATTTTCTGAACGGCATGAGAATAGGAGTATCAACTTGGATGGCCTTCAAGAGTTGCAATTTAATTTGATCGTGCGGAAAGATTCTCTTAACTTTGAGTTCAATATTTTCAATTTCCAACTTGACTGCTGTCGTACCAGCCGGCGATCCAGCGGTCTCCTCTATTTTGAAGCAGTTGCTATCATCTGCAGCTCGTACAAATAGGATGGTATGTTTGCCATAGGAAACACATTGATAATCATTGAAAATATTCAAAAAATGCTTCATGGGTATGAGCATATTGAATGATAGATCAGTGGTGTTGATAACCCCAGCGTTGCTGGGAAAAGTCCCACTTGAATTGGCCAAGTGCTTGATATCTTCGTCGGTGTAGGTGAGAAAGCCTCTGACAGTACTAACAATTCCAACTTCACGAACCGTCTCCAACCCCTTACCGCTCTGTTCATAACTAGCAGATTGAAACATGAAAGCACCAGCATTGTTTACGAATGTTACACGACCATCTCCTTTGGTTTTCACAACTCTTCCACTGATGAATAACAGACTATCATACAAAGCATCGTAAGCGTCAGATTGATTGATATTGATTTCAATGACGTCATTGTTGCGAAAGGACTTGACATATGGGTAGTAAGTCCGCCATTCCACCTTCTGTATGGATTCATCGTTGTGTGGTTTTCGAAAAATGTTGAACACTTGATTGGACAACATGATAACCGAGAGATTCCAAAAACAGTTTATTTGCAGGTGACAGCAGTTGACGCACGTTGAAGGTCTTGGTGAAGACTGAGGTGGGGTATGGTGGTGAGTTATTGTTATGAATAGTTAGCACCATATTTTCTCTTCAATTCCAAACGAACGATTATTTCTTCGTTTCGAAAATCAACCAGTTGAGAATTTTGGTCGAGCACTCGCAGCGTAATATTGTTTATTTCGTCTCTATGAGCAATGGGTAGATAAATGAGGTGGTTGGGTGTTTCGTCAATTGCGTAACCAGGATCAACACCAACAGCAAATTCGTATATCGTATGAGACGGTACGTTGTTGTAGAATGCTCCAAACGTAATGTTGCTATCTATGTGTACGGTGCGTACTTTAATGATATCCACAGGTAGATCTGATGCCTAATGCAAGTTGGGTTTGAGAAGGGTAGACGAAAACCCTAAAATGCGAGCCAAACTGTTTTCAGGTCGGAAATCAATTGAGTGTTTAAGGCAGAATATTTCGCTTTTCAGCGTATTATTATTCGGTTTGAGGTAGAAAAATTCCTCGGGGTTTTCCTTGTACGTTTTGGGTGTGATGTGTTTGCTAATCAAAGCCTCAATATCACCACTTCGTAGGAGCCAACAGGAATATCGATACTCTGTTTAGTTTTGCCACTGTTTTCAAAGTAGTGGAATTTCGTATTTTCTTCAATGTTTGGTATACTGTTGTACGAATGGAAGATGAGCAAAGCCAAACTGTATTCTGAATCAGAATCCAATTGAATGGGCGGATTGAAATCGATGGAAAGCGTTGAAGAACGACTCGTTAACGTCAATATCATAGACATAACTGATATAGTGTCGGAAGCAACACGCTTTAAATAATAAACAACAACTTGGATGAAAAATCATTTATTACAATAATAACATTCATATTGTGAGCTAACTGGACCATGATACTCTGCTTCTTCTAGTGATTGGGCTGACAATCCACACTCATTTTTGTAATGAATGAAACACGGTAGACGAATCTGCAAAGCGAATCGATTTTTGTAGTCTTGTGGTAATATATGCCATACATCCAGCAACTCCCAAGGTCCTGCGTTCCCAATCAAATATTCGATTGACAAAGCTCGCAGTTCAGCATCGGTGAAATCTCTCAAAGATTTATATTTATGCATTTCAGCCAGCGATTTATACATCTCAGCGGTGGACATTATGAAGTAGAAACTTTAGGCAAAGATGTCCACAGTTACTCTGATTGTAATTTTGATATTGACTATTGTTATATGTAATTCTTACACCCCTCCCAAAATATCTTGCCAATTCCATTGGAGGTTTGAAATTGCCGAAACTATCGAAATATTGTGCGGTATTGCCGTTTTTATTGTAAGCTACCCAATGAGCGCCCGCATTCAAGTGAGAATCCAAGTTCAATACAGCGCATTCTTGCAGCCAAGGACCACAAGTTGGCAACGTATCACGCATAAAGACTCCACGAAAATGCGGTATTTTCATCTGACGAGCACATTTTTTTATTTCCGAATCGTATAACGCTCTATAGGGTAGCTTATCTAGCAGTTTTTTTGTTTCTTCAAATAAAGACCTCGTCCTTTACGTTGTTGTTTTTTCAGGAACAGTCCAAATCCTCGAGGGGTTTTGCGCAGGTACAGACCCGATCCTAAATGTTCCATGGCTTAATTGTGACGCTGATCTTCTTCCAGCTTCTTTTTAGCATTTTTTGCGTCTATCACGGTTTTTGCGATGGCGCTCGCTCCGCCTGCCATCGTACCCAAAGCCGAAAGTGCAGCAAATATAGGTATGAGGGGTAGGAGTCCTCCAGATTTGGCATCAAATGGAATTATTCTAGGAACGCGTATTTTCTTACGTCCTCCAGCTTGACTTAATGCCATTTTAGCTGCTCGCAAAGCCGAAGCACTAGATTTCTTAATATTAGTAGGATTGTGTTTCCAATTTTTAATAATTTTTTGAAGCAAGTTACGGCGAAAGGACACGCCGATACCTAGCTTACGTTTGGCTTTCATGGTGGAAGTAACAAGCCAAGCTGCAGCCCGTTCCCCAAATTTAGCGTCTTTAGATTTAACTCGTTCCCAAGCTCTATTTTCCAACACTTGATCTGCTTTATGACGGTCTTCTAGAGAGTCGGATTGAGAATATGCAATATCGTGCTCTCTGCAGCTTTCGTCCAAAGGATTCACGCCAGTTTCTCCGCGTTGTAATCTCTGCCTCAATTTGGTGCCTGGACCGCAAAACGAATAACCTGGTAGATGTAATTCGAACGGGAGCTTATTGATGATTGAATTGACAACACCTGCACCAGAGTAAGTCAACATTGATAATGATGAAAGATACCTTCAATGCGTTTATTTATAACCGTGGCGCGCTCATGTTTTTTCATCACATCATGGAGGTCGTTCAACAAGACAAGACACTGCCTATTGAAAATTTAGATTTTTTGAATGGAGACCTCGATAGCAGTATGGCTGGGAAGCATGGTAAATTATTACCGAATTCGTTTCGTGCAATTATTTGCGGACCAAATGGTTGTGGAAAGACAAATGCCATCTTAACACTGTTATTCCACCCGAATGGAGCAAAATTTGAAAACATCTACGTATATTCAAAATCTTTGTACCAGCCCAAATATCAGGTGGTTCAAGAAATTTTGGGGAAAGTCAAAGGATTGGGATATTATCCGTTCAGGGAAAATGAGGAAATCATAAGCCCTCACGAGGCCAAATCAAATTCCATATTCATTTTCGATGATGTTGCATGCGATGGTCAACAGAAAATTCGAGAATACTACTCCTTTTGTAGACACCGAAATATTGATGCTGCATATCTTTGTCAGACATATTAAAAAATTCCAAAACAATTGATACGAGACAATTGTAATATGATTGTGCTTTTCAAGCAGGATGAAATGAATTTGAAACATGTATTCGATGAACACGTTTCCCCAGACATGACGTTCGAAGAATTCAAGGAAATGTGTGCAGAATGTTGGCGACAGCATCGATATGGAACCGTTGTGATTATGAAAGAATTTGATATAAATGCTGGACGTTATCGTCAAGGATTCGATAAATATATAAGTATACAGAGGGATTGATGTATCCCGCAGTTATCATCATGAAACCGTTGAGCAAAGAAGTTGATGTTATTCGAAAGACTAAAATCAATGAAATTGCAAAAGCTATTCAAAAAAAAGATTTGGCTTTGAAATTGGGTAGATCTGAAGAAGATGAGACGTTGCAAAAATTCTTTAAACCTGTATCTGTCCCATTGAGGAAAATAGCAGCAATGCCGCCGCCGACATCGCAATCTCCTACTACCCCAATGAAAAGTGAGACAAAATCTGAAGTCAAACAAGAGAAAGTGAAAGAGCGTGAAACGTCTCCATTCGAAACAACGCCTCCATTCCAATCCCTCGAACATGTTGCAGGTACAGATGATGCTGATGATGAGGATATCTTTAGCGTAGGCACACAAGAGGAACAAGATAAGAGCTTTGTGTCAGACATGAATGAAGAAGTTTTACAGGAATATATCGATCAATATCCTATAATGGCTCAACCGTACATTATAAAACATTGGAGTAATGACAAAGAAATAGATAAAGTATACGGTCCTGTATATGATGGTGTATCTTCAAAATGGTTCCTAGGTAACAAAGAAATAGATTTCGACAAACGCAGCGGATACATTAAAATGGGTGGATATCAGTGGAGAGCACCCGGTATATATGAACTCATATTTTTAAACACACCTGAAAACTATAATAATAAAGATATGCAGGCATACAAATCAATTGTAGATTTGTCGAATATTCACAAAAACTCCCTAGGCTATCCGAAAGGTAGTAAAAGATACAAATATACCGAAATAATCAAACCGATGTTTCCCCCAGCAAATCAACGTAAAATATCGACACGTACCGGTTCATCTAAAACATCTGCAGCAAATGGTAGCGGTTTGCCTAAAAATATACCTATTGCAATGACATTCAATACCAAACCGATGGAGTTTGTTTATTGGGATGACCAAAACGAACTATGTGAACGCCTCAAATTATTGATAGCCTCTCGGGATGCTGGAAATACTTCGCATGACAATGAGATTATTGCCATTTTGAGTGAACTTAAAGAGGCAAATATAATCGTATAAGATGGTGTACGTTCCTCCATTTACACATTTTCAAAATGGTTATCGACAAGTTTGGACGTAGCGACAGCACCGCCGATAAGAAGCGAAAATTAGCCACGCCCTCTGGAGGCAGCGGCTTGCTGCACACTCCAGATGGTGACATCGATTTTGATAATTTGAAATTGAGTAATGTAAAGAGGCCCACCAAAAATACTGATGCTGCCAATAAACAATATGTTGATGAAATTCATGAAAAAATTACTGCAAGTATACGACATCAGAGTGAACAACACCATTCGGAAATAGCTCAAGTGAATGATGAAATGGCAAAAATGCAACATGAAATCAAAAATGAATCGAATAAAACAAACAAACAGCTGAAAAAGAGAATTCAAACCCTCAATCAGAATTTCGTTCAAATAATGCAACAGCGTGAGGTACGCTATAATGAAACAAAGTCATTTTTCGAAAAATTCAACCTACAATACAACACTTATGTTGAAAATATTCGTGGTGATTTGTTGAAAAAAATTGCCGAAATAACCGATTCGATTCATTCGCACAATTTAAAATGGGATATCAAGCACAAGGAAACGCTGCTAACCAAGAATGAACTAAACCAATTTCGAATTGATATTTTACAGCAAATCACCAAAATAAATTCAGATATAGCGAGTGTAAAATCTGCTGTCGAGGAAATTACTAAAAGACAAAATGTTGTGTTTGCTTCACCATGATAAAATAGTAGGTTTCACAGTTACGTCATCACATACGTATGATGGCTTCCACAGACAAGATTCAACTTGTCCGTGAACTGCATAAACCTGTTAGAAAAAATTATCCTCGACGTCGCACCATTATTAAAGGCTTAGATGATTTATGGCAAATGGACTTGGCTGAAATGAGACCGTACGCCCATCAAAATCGAAATTTCAAACTCATTGTAGTTGTTATAGATTGTTTTTCGAAATTCGTGTGGACTCGCCCGCTGAAAACGAAAACGGGTGAGGAAATTACTAAAACGTTTGCAGATATTTTGGCACACACGAAACGATGCCCGAAAAATCTACAAACCGATCAGGGGACGGAATTTTACAACAGTAAATTTCAGAGTTTGATGAAAAAACACGAGATAAATCACTACAATACGTACAGCATCCTCAAAGCCTCTATGGCCGAACGAATTATAAGGACTTTAAAAGAAAGATTGTACAAGTATTTCAGATTGAATGACACCTACAAATGGTTGAATATATTACCTGAAATCACTAAATCTTACAATGATACGCGCCATTCAAAGACGGGTATGAAACCTTCGGAAATTGATAAAACCAACGAAAAAGAAATTCTCAAATCAACATACTCACACTTGAAAATAGCTGGACCGAGAAAATTCGCTATGGGCGATGTTGTGCGGATTAGTAAGACAAAGCACTTGTTCGAAAAAGGTTACACACCCAATTGGACTACGGAATTATTCAAAATCATCAAAGTCAATATCACCAACCCTGCCACCTTCATGCTGGAAGATATGCAGGGTGCTCCTATCAAGGGTGCTTTTTATGCAGAGGAATTACAAAAAACAGCAAATCCAGATATATATCTCGTGGAAAAAGTTCTGAGGAAGAAAGGCAAAAAAATGTACGTTAAATGGCTCGGTTTGCATAACAAACATAACAGTTGGATCGAAAACGTTGATTTTGTATAGAATCTTATGGAAAAGAAGCACACTCTGCAAGACTATTGGGAGGGCCTTTCAAATATTTTTTCACAGTCAACAAACATGCAACAACAATTTTAAAATTGACCACGTGATCTGAAGCTATAAAAGCGTATGCAAGCACAGACGAATATTCAGTTTGAAAACGAAAATGTCTCAAGACAGTGGTTACGTCAGTGAAGTTGAAGTAATGTGCGATAGTGATGGAGAAGATTACAACGAAACTCTAAGTGCCATCGACAGAGCATTGGGGCAATACGAAATGGCTGCTCGGAACGAACATCAGTTGATGTTGATGGTCTTCCCTATGCTATCCTACGAAATTCGATGTGGCATAAGTCCATCCAGAGATTTTAGCCCATGCATCATTTTGAAGCAACAATTCTTCATTCGACCAATCAATTTCGCTTCTTTTGAATGGGCAACCCTCATTGACATCCTACAAGAAATAAAGGAAAATTTCTTTGAATCACAAATCGATGAGTATGTAGATGAGTATGATCCAATCACAACACGTTGCGGAGATTATATTTACATCACACAGTACATCGAAAGTAATACCAAACAAATTTCCATTTCCAAGGATGTCACGAACATGGAACTGTCCCAACAAGATGTAACCGACATTCTAAATACACACTTGGGGGTGCTGTCTGACCGTATCGCTATGCTGGATGCTATGAACTTTTGTGACTATTATCGCGGTGTTTTTGATATTATTCAATCATGGTTACGCGATAATAAGACTAATTTAAGTTTGGAAGAAATTATAGAAGGTTTTTGCCAAGCCTCATCTTTAGATAGTATGTTGGCTAATGCTTTACGTAAATATTTATTTTATTATAAACAAAAATTTGTGTATGATTTATGTAATAAATGAGAAAAAGAAATCAAGTTTTTTATTTCAACAATTATTGGTTAAAAAACAAGTCAATGAACTGTCGAATTTTTTCAGTTTTGAAGTGGAGGCATTTTGATTATCAAACGAATTATAACTTTACCGGGAATTGAAGAAAAAAATATTCAACTTACCTTATTTTGCTCAACACTGTACAAAGCCTGGTGCTGCTTCATATTGTTTTTTATCACTTTGGAGGTGTAGATGAAATATCTACTCCTTATATTTCTAATATGTTGGAGTTTGGACCGTAGACGTTTCATCTACGGTCCAAAAATCGCTCCATTTCTTCATTACTTTTTCAAAAAAATATTTTGGAAATAAAAAACAAGAAATATTTTTTGTTTTTTCTATATTAAAAAAAATACCCTCCCTAAAATACAGTAATAAAAGAAAAAAATATAATATATATATATATATAAAAACATAAATGAAAAATGAATTGTTGAAATATTGTTGAAAATAATGTTTCTTATCAACATCACAAATAGTTGGAGTAAGCTTAAATTTTTTTCAAAAAAATTTCGCCCTTTTCGTTCTATGTAAATGATCAATGCATTCATCTTTATTTTGTAAAGTGAAAAGAACGTGCTTAAAATCATATTGACACCAATATGATTTATCTTGGTAGGCATTATGTAATTCATTACTTGTGAAAACTTCATGTAAATGTTTAACTTCAAAATTTTTTATTTCGTCACACCTGCATATTTTAAGCATACTTTGGATATGTTCAAAACAATCTTTGCACAATCTTAAGTTAAAGTCAACAACTTCGTAAAATTTCATCCAAATGCAGTATGAATCATGACGACAATATGGTTCCAAATTATAAATGTTTAATAATGCTGCACGTATTTGTTTTTTTCGTGTACCACCAAAAAACCTCCCACCATATTCGAAATTCATGAGAATGTCCTCATCCTCATCATAAACAATTTCTTGACGATTAATGTTTAGCCATTTGAAATGGGCATATTTTTGAATAATTTGTCTTGTTAATATTGAAGGTAAGGATGAATGTGAATTGATGAGGAACAAGGTTGGACTCTTGATATTTTCGCAAACGGTTTTGATGCACAACTGTTGCAAATTCATTGTACCTGCAAACGGGAGAAAAAATTAATTTAGAACAAAAATGGTGAAAAAAATTAATTTAGACTATAGTGTCCCCACGGTAATGTATCAAATGATTTGGGAATAAGATAGCGTTTATCGTCATACGGACTAAACACATCGTGAGCGAATGATCGGATTGTACACTGAGTAATTTTCTTTTGCTTGCAATTTTTCAAACAATCCACGTAATCTTCGAAACATATTTTATTTTTAACGACATTATATTTCACTCCTTTCGCTTTTTTACATACTTTGCCTCCCTGCACTTTGTAGGTATACATTTTTGAACGTAGCCCTGCAAAATGCGTGATAATTTTGCCATTTGCTTCATCCTTCATTAGTCCAGGTACCTTTTTATTCACAAGTGGAATGTTAAACTCGTTATCTTTTGAATAATCAGACGTATCGAATTTGGAAATGTTTTTTGATAATTTCTTCGTATACAATCGTTACACGTTAGTTCATAAATGAAACTATCTGTATCGGTATACATTAACTTGGATTTTTCCACACCCATAGTGGGAAGCATAAATTCATAATGAAATTTGAACATGCAAGTTTTTGACAAATCCAAAATAGCCATCCCAACATACATTAGTTTATTGAATACAAGTTCGGCTTTTTTCAGTTCAATAGCCATCAAGTTTGAATCGAAAACTGTACGATTATGAAATCGAGGGCTGGAAATGAGATTTTTTGCTCCATATCTACCCTCGTAGGAAGAAACTAATTTTACGATTCGGTGCAACCGGATGTTTTCCATGGTTTTACCAAAAATAGCATTATTGGCCAACTTGAATTGATTTTTTTCGAAAGAATTAGTGGCTGCAGTCCTCAATCGAGTATTCAGCTCGATATAAGGGCGCAACCACGCAGATTGTTTAAATTTCAAAACTTTATGGATTTTAGTTAATTTTAAGCCATGTTCCAGAGCTTGTTTGAAGTTCCTATAATGAAGCGTATACTCTTTTTTATCATGCAGGGTTGGCATCAATTTTTTCAATTTGGAATTTGGTGGTGTGCGGTGTTCAGGACAAAACGGAAAATCTTTGTGTAAATCGTGCAGGTGTGCAGGGTACTCTAAATCAACTTGCAGAATATAACCTTCAGGGCTGTCGTCGGGAATTTGAGTCACATCAATATTCGTATCAACCCATTCGAAACCTCCATATGGTAGACATTCTGACATTGCCCACCCATACAAGTTATTCACATCGAAATACATGATATATTTGGACGGTTCTGTAGGATTGTATGTTGACATATACTTGTTATTCGCTACCGAATATCTATTACAACAAACTGAAATTCCGCCCCTTATACCATTTTCCACAAACATAACCATATCAACATCTTTTAAAATTTGCAATTTACACCCTGTATATTTCAACATACAGTCCCACGTATACCCCGGCATGGTATAATACCACGAAGGATCCAGCCCATAAGTTTTCAAGTCAATTTCACGAAAATTTTCGAAAACGTCTGCCAAAAGCAATATATCTGTTTTCATGTATAAATCGCTGTATTCCCTCAAAGTTTCAATATCAAATTGCTGCCAAACATTTTGAGCATGAGCATACTTCTCATCGTCAATTTCAACATCGTTGAGTTTATTATAAAAGCGTTTTTTGGAGGGTAGCTCGGTGTCGAGGAGTTTTTCCATATTATTAACATAATCGTAAGGAAATACCCCTTTCTTAGTGAGAAGCTTAAATTTTTCATCATCCAATTGCGCAAATTCCTTTTTCAAAATTTTAAAATTTTTTGCATCCATTGTGGAAACCAACTCATCAAGACTAGCTCCCATAAAACGATAAGAATCTATGAATCTAAATTTAATGCTGGTTTCACTATCGTATTGAGTAAATGAAATGTATTTCTCTTTGTTGATGGGAAGTATGCTCACACACCCCTTTTTTGCTACATCCCGTATAATAAAATGACTATCATATCCGGAAAGGTTGTGGAATATAATGGGTACCATAAAAAGCTTCTTAAAGGCAAGATTGCAAGATTGGTGACTCCAACCCCTGAACAACCCCGAAAAGTGACAATGGTCCCTAACGATAATATCCTGCTTGGAAAATGGCTTCTCGCAAATATGGCACACTCTAGCTTTAACAATATCGGGGTTACATATCATTGGTACGATATTTTTGATTTTGGATTCAACAAATTTGGCAATACTTGCCATTTCATTTGTAAACCATTGGATGCAATCGTTGCCGCGATGACTATTGAACTTGGACAAGCTGTCATCGTAAGAGCATTTCAAGTAGTAACCTGCACTGAATGCCTTGTGCTTTTGATATTTTGTTGATTTATCAGACATTTTTTCCTCACAATTTTCCAAAGCGGATTCAAAATCGGCATATATAACGAATGGACATTTTTGCTTATACACATAATTTCGAAATTCTACATAATCAAATTTTGGAAATGAAATTTTACACTCGTTAATATTCTCACACAACCCGATATGTTCTGACAATTTTTGTTCGCTATGAAAATAATTCAAACATCTATCGCACAAAATTTTTTTAACCTTATGCTTGCTCAACTGACTTGATAACAATCTAGACATATTGTTAATCCAGCAATAATGATATTTAATTTGCGAATCATCTGTATCCCTAGGTAAGGCGTCGTACTCGTTCAATTTAGGGAAATATATATTTTGAATTAGTAGTAAATTAACGTGTTTATTCAATTTATTTTTGGTCAATCGTGCAGGTACTACTTCGTAAAATGCTTTTTCTTTGACAATATTCATTTCTAAACTATATACATTTACGGAAATATCATTTTGTTTTTCAAATTTTGTAATGTGGTGAATTGGCATAGGAATTTCCAAACCCCTTGTATTCAAAACCGTGTCATAATTTGGATAAGAAGATGCACGTCAAACATTTCCTTTGGGAGGGTACAAAGCACTCACGATCGCTCTAAAAAAACACGCATCATCTTGATTATCAATATTGATGCATGCATGCCTATTTTGAATTTCTTCAGGTAACCATATAAACCCTGAACCGTTCCCTATTCCGTATTTATTTATTGATACCTCAAGCAAAAGAATTTTACTCAACGCCCACCCCGAGTCTTTCTCTTGAAATTCTTCTAATTTGTTCAAAATAACACCCACAACATGTTTATTGTACCAAGCCGTCAAGTCCGTACCCAAATCAATGATTGCATTAGGGGTATTGAAAAATTTTCGATCAACTATTTCGCCGTCATTTGACTTTTTGATGAAATCCCCCAACAGTGTCATGTTCACCTTGAGGCATTGCATCTCCTTCAAAATTTTGGAAATTCTCGATTTGAAAACAAAATACGCATCGCTCAAAAATTTTCGCACTTCTTTGTGAGCTAAATTTATTATTACACCCGTCCTTACTCTACCATTGAAAATTGCATTGATATTTTCCCATTTAACCCTACTGCTTCTATTCAAGCCTGATCCAATATACTTATCATTTTTCATAACATTTATTATACATCTAATACGTTTCAATTCCCCAATTTTACTAACAATTTTCTTTTTTTCCCCTATTGAAAATTTAATTTTTTTCATTGCCAACTCACATTTTCTAATATGCCTACTTATCAAATTCAGAGACGTTCGTGCAATGGCACTTGAATAATTTTGCTTGATCGCTTCAAGCAATCCATCAATTTGTGATAAAGTTTTTGAAAACACCATTTGGGGGCAACAGCTGTGTGTGTCGGCGGCGGCAAACGGATGCTTGCAGGGTGCGGTGGCAGCTCGGTGATGATGCTGCAAACTGAAGCTTCCTGGAATGGCGAAGTGACGAACGGAGATGATGCCCAAAGGGAAGCTTAATGAAAAATGCTGCTGTTGTGATTAGGGAAGGTATAATATAACTATCTGAAAATCAAAAAGAAATTGTTTTTTATTTTCAAACGAACTTTTGTCACATACAAAGGAACGAACCCGAATGGCAAAAATAATACTAACCTTAATTTTCCACAATCTCAAATGACGCCGCTGGATTGGCTTTCCCAGTGTTCATCATTCCTTTGAATATCACGGAATATTTGCTGCTCGAGAACTCTTCTGTATATACCCGATATACCTCGGTTACTCTCTGCGGCAAAAAGGTGACGCTCTGCCCCAAATCCAGCAGCACAGCCTCGCCAAATTTCCCTCGGACTATCTTCGCACTTGATATCCTTTGCGGTGCCCCCACAGGTAAATCGGATAGTTTGGTGATTGGTTTCCTGCTCACGATTGACCCGGCGGCGTTCAATTTTTGTAGATCCATCTGAGGAAAAGCATAATAAAAAGTTTTTGTTATAACCCAAAAAAAATACACAAAAATCAAATGCACCTTTGAACTATTAAACCACTTTGAATTGGAAATTACAATGAATTTTGAAAGCGCCCAAAGACATGCACAAGAAATGGAAATTAAACGAAAACTCAAAAGGCAAACATAAAACATTTACGTAAATTCATCTGAGTAAAAATCTAAACTAAAAACACACAAATTTTGAACCGAAAATTAACCAAAAAAGGCAGGCATAAAAATAATTGAAAATTAAATGAGAAACTCAACAGACACATATAAAAACAATTGAAAACACTTACTTTTCAAATGAAGTTGGCACACTGGTAACTTGCTACTAGCACAATCAAACATAAAATGATTTTCCTTCGTGTCTCGCTGTGTGTTTGAATACCAATTCTCATGTACGCCTTGCCGATAACCTTCGGTCGTTGCGGTCTGCATACTTCCCATCTGGCAACCTCAACTCGGCCATCAAAGTGCTTATCGCATATTAAATTTCCTGTTTGAGGCGGTTTCTCATTGCGATAGCGCTGACTCGAATTGCGCGTTTCACAACTGATAATGGAATGAATAACGGATGTTGATATCAAGCTGTTTGTTCATATATTCACTAGCGAAAATATTAAATAAAATTCGATTTGTTTTTTTGCAATTTTTATTTAAACCAAATACTCCATTTTTTATTAAATTCTACAATTATTTCCTGTACAAGCCTCATTAATATACATGCTAATATAATGGATACTATAATGAAAATTCTATAAAGATCAAATTCCACTTTTGACTTGCTTTTCTCTCGCCCTGCTGGAATAAACTGGAGTTTTTGTGTCTATTTCTCGAAGATCTTGTCTTGTCCATCATTGACTGATGTTACTCGCATTGTTTTCCATTGGGTCCGGTTGCATTCAAACTCATCGGTTTTCACGCATATTGCCATGTATTTCACACCAAATGGCTTATTCACGTACAAAACATTATTTATTATTGCAGTTAAAAGTACAAAATTTGTTTTCAACAGCGGAGACATATTCTGCACTCTGAGGTTGGATTCTTCGTAACGGGTATCTTGTTTGAGGTAATTTTCGCATGAAAACTCTGTCTTGAATGTTTAAATTATTCAACTGCTTCCAAACATTCTCTTTTTCTTCAAAAAATTGTCTTTTTTAATTCCTGAAGACGTCTCTCAAATTTCTCTAATTTACGTCTGTATTCTGTCGATGTCATTATGCTACTGATTATTTCAACTATGCTCAATGCTACCTACATACTTTCCAAAAATAATGTTTCCTAACCCACAAATTTCTCTGAATGGCAACACTCTTTCCCCCTAACTTCACGCTTAATTTTACAACTGGCAACATCGAGCGCTTCATGTAGTACAATCAGTTGCTGGATCTATTTCGATTACGTCACAAATGAACTTAGACCGTCGAGCGATGATTTTTCGTAACACTGACAACACCTATTTGCAGTCAACCTATACGATTAATTTTACAACTGGCAACACTCACATCAATACCTTGATTCATAGCCTAGTGTGTTCAGTGGGTGCTCCATAATCAGCAGTTCGACGGTTCAAACCTCATTCTCGGAAAACTTTTTTTATTTTTTTAAATGCAAAATATTCAAGTGAACTCGATAAATGGACGCACGTAGAAAATTATTAGTATGCAAAAATGTAAAATTGGATATAAAACGACTGAAATTTGAAACGCTCAAACATGCAAAAATGTTACTGCAATAAGCGTTTTTTGCGTTTCAAAAAACGAGTAAGATTTAAAATGCTAATTTTCACTCCAAATCGCACGTTAAAAATGACGGACCCCCTCACGAAAACATTTTGAATCCCCCCATACCCCTAATGGTATTTTCTTCGACAAATGGCCGAGGCAACCATGTTTTTTCACTTAAATATTATGTTATGACCTGTATAACATTTGACAGCCGCCATGTTTTTTTTTTCCCCATTTTCCAAACACCACTATTATCATCACACTTTCAATCATTATTTTTTTTAAATATTCAAACACCGTGCTCTGGTAGCTGGAGAAATATATATCCCACATTTGTACATCAACTTGTACGAAGTCTCCGTGGAGACAAGGCTAGCGTCACTCGCTACCAAACTTAAACCGCTGGTTCAAACCTTGTTCTCGGAAATCTTTTTTTCTTTTTAAATTCAATTTAAAAATATTCAAGATGCGCGCTGTATTGGCAAAATGCTATCGGTCTACGGGATCTCTCTCGACTACGTCACACGATGAACGCAGACCAGCGACGGCCGACTTCTACCGATCTCCTCCCCGACTATTTCCGATGGCCCGTGGCAAGCTCGACCGTACTGCGCATGCGGTCCCAAAACCCCCTTTGATCATCTACTGATAGCTATGTCATCAGCAAAACTAATTATTTTTCCACAAGAGTTTAAAGTGAATAGTTAATATATATGAAAAATATAACTGAACCCAGGATCGTTCCCTGTGGAACTCCGTACTCAACAATTTCTTCGAAGCTTTTTTCTGTATTAACTTTTACACATCGTTTACGGTCTTTCAGGTAACTGCCTAATAAATCATATGCAATACCTCTTATTCCTATGTTCTGCAAAGTTTCCAATAACTGAGTATGACTAACCATGTCACACGCTTTTGCTAGATCTAAAAACACACACAGCGTGGGAATTTATTTACCGACATTTTCATAGATTTCACTAGTTAATAAAGTAATAGCATCCTGAGTGGATTTGCCCTCTCTGTATCCGAATTGCATGTTAGATAAGATGTTATGTCTTTCCAAGTACCCTGTTAGTCTAGCTTTTAGTATTTTCTCAAAAATTTTCGCTAAACTAGATATGAGTGAAATGGGCCGATAATTCGATATATATTTTTTGTCACCGTTTTTAAACATAGGTATAATTGTTGATATTTTAAACTGGAGGGGGCAAATGCCGCTTTCGAATATTTTATTAATTATGTGTGACAGTGTTTTTTTTTATTTGATCTTTTACTGCTTTTAATGTCTCAGCTCTCAAATCATCTATCCCAGGAGCTTTGTTACTTGACAATGAATCAATAACTTTTCCAATTTCTTCATCGTCTGTCGGGAAAAGAAATATGGATTTTTTCATGGGATGTATAGGAGGGGGTGGCGTCAGAGGTTTTTTAATTTTGGATGCATAATTTTTACCTACGTTTACAAAAAATGTATTGAACTCATTGGCCATTTCTTTGTCCCCTGTGATTTCTCTTCCCTCCACCATTACTTTAACAATGTTACCTTTATTATCTGACGAACTTATTTTTTTCACCGTATTCCATAATGCTTTTGCATCGTTTTGGTTTTTTTCTATTTCAGTTTTATAGTAGTTGGCTTTCGTATACCTAAGTAAATTATTGAGTCGAGTTCTATATTCCAGAAGAGATTGTTTCACGGCATTATCACCTGGGTTCTGTTTATACTTTTTATAGAGTTCGCCTCTTTTTTTAATTGATTTCGTCAAGCCATCAGTGATCCATGGGGTGCGTTTTTTTTCATTTTGTTTTTTCTCATACGTTTTTGTATTCTGCTGTATAACTGATGATAATTTGTCTAGAAAATATCGTGTAGCCTGATTTGTATCGTGAATCAAGTATAAATGGTTTCAATTCGTTTTTTGAAGATCAATTTTCAATTTATTGTTATCCGTGAAGCTGAGTAAGGTTTTCGAATTTTTGATTTGGATGTTTTCAATAGGTAGATGAATGATTATGGGGTAATGATCAGTGATTGCAGTTTTTATGACGGTAGGAGAATAGCTTTCACATTTATAGTGATATTTACTTCTTAAGAAAATGTGATCAATACATGTTGAAGCCTCCCCTTGTTCCCTTGTGGGAATATTGATCATGGAAACAAAGTTTTGTTCTCCTAGAATATTCAGATACATATTTACAAGGTCATCATTTTCCGAGAGAATATTTATATTAGTATCTCCTGTTAGAATATGAAAATTTGCATTTTTGTTTTTTATTTTATCGAGATGATTTTCTAGATTGTGAATGAAATCTTGGATGCTAGTCGAAGGGGATCTATAAATTGCTGTTATTAGGACTTGTTTTGCGTTTATTGAAATGTCTAACTCAATAACTTTTATTTCTCCAATATTATGAAACTCGTATGAAAATGCCAGATTTTTCCTCACGTAAGTGATAACTCCATCACATTTATTTATGTTGCCCTCATTGTATACAAGATCATACCCCGCCAACTGAATTAATTCTACATCGTTTATTTTCCAGGATGATGCAGTCAAACTCTTTGCTGAATTGATTGAGGTATAATCTCAGTTCATCAAGATTTTTGTTAATACTGCGAATATTTTGGTGATATATTCTGAAGTTTGCTTATTTTAATGCTAGGAATATTTTCATATTCTAGAACAGAATACCTATGTTGAATATGTATCAACTGGTTCATAGTTATAGTCTCTTATATACTGATTCATTTTGTAAATATAACAAACTGTATTTTATATAAAAATTTCAGAAATTAATCGATGTATTTATTTAGAAAAAAAAATTATTCATACATACATTATATTGTGTAAAAGTTTTTCAATTTGTGTTATTTCCAGATCTCGTTGGTCTGGTTTGTTTCATATATGTTTTCTTCGATGGTATCCTCTTCTTCTCTTGCTTTGTTTCCTTTTCTTCTGAAGTTTTCTTTTCTGTAGGATCGTCCTCATTTTCCGAATAGCCAATTGTTTCCAGTTGATCTACAGTGTACTTTTCTCCGTCGATTTCCAAGTAATGTCCTCTGATTGGGGCTTGAGATTTATTCTGTCTCGCTTTTTTTAGGTGTTTCGCGAGAATTGTGTTCAATGTTCTATCCTCTATGCTGAGATCGTTCGTATAGCGACACCAGTATCTTTCAATAGATTCACTCTTCTGAAGACATTGACCTTTTGTAGAAAAGATACAAATTCTATAACAACTCCTTTTTCTTTGGACGATTTATTTACGTAATATATATTATTTAAATCTTTTACTTCAATATTTACATCCAGTAAGCGATTAAACTCCTTTAGATCGTCGCCTAGTACCAAACAATCATTGTACCCAATTAACATAACGGTTTTGTAATAAACATTGCATACATATCATCAAGATGATGCCACCTAAGCGATTGCTTGGTTGTCAACATCAACTTTTCAATATGTACAAACTACATGTAGGTACTACTTATGGTAGATTTGTTATGAGTCATGAGGAGATATAAATGAAAAGAGTGTGAGAGATCGAGAGGAAAATATACGTACATATTAACACATAGGTATAACGGTAAACAGTGACGGAGGTTTCAGTTTAGAAATTATAATTGGTTTTGATAAATATCCTTAATTCTTTTTTTATTCTATTTTTACTGACGATATTTTTCAGATTACAAGGTAAAAGATTAAACAGTTTGGGGCCTATATAGGAAATAAATCTTTGATTATGCGATAATCTACATCTTGGAACATGAATTACTTGATTTGTAGTTGTACGGGTATGGTGAATAATAGATACATATGTTTTAGTTGAAAACATCATAAATAATAGGCAGTGATAAATATATAGTTTTCTTAGTGGAAGTAATTCAGATTCGGTGTAAAGTCGATCAGTAGAGTATCTTCCATTCTTTTTCAGTAATATTTTCAAAAGAGTATTTTGGATAACTTCAATCTGATGAAGAAAGGTTTTAAATGTTCCTCCCCAAATAATGATGCAGTAGCATATTATGGATCCTGCCAAAGTATTATAAATAATGAGTAAATTTTTCTTGTTTAAAATGTTTTTTAGTTGATAAAACGTATATGTCAACTTACGGAGTCTTTTTACAGTATATTCTATATGGTCATTCCATTTCAGAAACTGATCAACCATAATACCCAAGTATTTGATAGAACTGTTTTTTTGTATTGTTTGGCAAGTGCATTCTGTGAATTCAGTGCAAGAATTTTTATGAATTTTCATTTCGCTGATAGCTGGTTGGTGTGTGATTGTTGACGAGAAGGTTATATAATTTGATTTTTGTATATTGATACTCAGCAAGCTGTAATTCAGCCAACTTTCAACCCACGTTCGGCATTGACGTGAGCCTCATCCCATGATTTCCCTGTGAATATGACTGCAGTGTCATCTGCGTAAGAGACTAGTTTTTCGTTTTGGTTACTGAAATTTAAAAATTTTGTTTATATATAATAAGAACAGGGTAGGGCCCAAGACAGTGCCCTATGGTACACCCATATTTACTTGTAATGGATCACTGTGTGAGTTATTTCTTCTAACCACTTGTTTCCTATTGGTCAGGTAATCCCTGAAAATGTCCAGCGCTACCCCTCTGATTCCAATAGTATATAGACGCTGAAATAAAATATCATGGTTCACGGTATCGAACGCCTTCGCTAAGTCTAAAAACACTGTGATACATTTCTGGTTATTTTGAAAGTTATTGAAAATAGAATCAACCATTTCAAATACTGCCTTTTCGGTCGAAAAATTTTCTCTGAAGCCGAATTGGAAGTCAGATAAAATATTGTTTTTTTCGCAGAAAATTACTCATTTCAATTAAACATTTCTCAAACATTTTTGCGAAATTGATTATAACAGTAATTGGCCTATAATTAGTTGTTTGTGTTTTCTTTCCAGACTTGAATATTGGCGTTGTGTTTGACTCCTTGAATCGCTGGGGAATTTTTCCGCTTTTAAATATACAGTTGAAAATATGAAGTGAAGGATCCAATATATATTGATGTTTTTTTATTGTGAAAGTGGAAATTTCATCTGGACCTGGAGAAGTCTCATTTTTTAGATTAGATATGACATTAATTAATTCGTTCTTACTCACTGGGTGAAGATATAGAGAATCTTTTAGATAACGGTTTTTTTCTAAAACAGCTATTTGCGGTTTCTCAATGTGATTTGCCATGGCTTTTCCAGTATTTACAAAGAATTGATTAAAGTGGTTGGCTTTGTCTTCATCTGATGTCAGCTCCTGATTATTATCATCCATAATTGGTAAGTTTTTAGACTTATTATTTTTACTGTTTCTATTTGTTATTTCATTCAAGTTCTTCCAAGCCTCTTTATAATTATTTTGTGCTTCTTTTATTTTCGTTGAATGATATTAATTTTTTGTAATTTTGATAAGGTGTCCCAAAGTATTTCTGAATTTTCTGTATTCGAATGCATTATTGTCTGTATATGTTTTATTCAATCTTTGTTTCAAGTAATCCCTATGCCTAATTGAGTTCAAGAGTCCTTGAGTCATCCAAGGTTTCAATTTCATATTTTTATTTTTAGTTTTGTACGCGATTTTACTGTTTTTTTTATATAATCAGAGAGTGTGTCCATGAGGATATTATATGCATTTTCAGGTTCATTACAAGATAGAACTGTTTCCCAATTCTCTTTAGCTAGTAGGTTCCCTAATTTTTTGTTATCAATAAATAACGGTTTTGTGGCATTCGATGGGTTGCTTGTACTTTTTTCTGATTGATACTCCAATTCGATTAGAAGCGATATGGTATGATGATCAGTTAGATCAGTTTTAAATATACAGGGGTTGAGTTGAATTATGTCATTTAATTTACCTGTCAATTTGACATATATATGATCAATTAGGCTGGATGATGCTTTGGTTTCCATAGTTGGCTTATTTATAAAGGAGAAGAATCCTAATTGAGCCATCATACACACATAGTCGTTCACTTTGTTATCAGTTGTATCCAATAAGTTTATATTCACATCATCTACAAATATCTTATTATCCGCTTCAAGTTGAATTGAGTAATATGTTTCAAGGTCTGAGAGGTATATTTCTAGATTTGAGGCAGGAGGTCTATAGGATGTAGTTACTATGAAAGAAATGCTGTCTAAATTCAATGACAATTCTAGCAATTTTAGCTCTGAAAGTTTTATAACAGAGTGGTAGCAATTTAGTTCTTTTTTATATATATTATAATTCCATCATTTTGATTGTAAGTTGATTCGCTATAAATTATTTCAAAATTTGGTATGAGGAAGCTGTCAAGTTCATTCAGTATCCAAGTTTCTGATAAAATGATAACATCAATGTTTTCAGTCTGAATAGCTTCGAGGTACAGGAGCAATTCGTCAAAGTTTTTCCGAATACTTCTAATGTTGAAATGAAAAATATTGAAGTATTGATTACCGCTAAATAGGTTAATATTTTTATTTATGTTCTCATAAATCAAGGTTTCTCTCTATTCATATCTCTCCAGACTCTCTAGGTAATTCAACATAATTTATATATCAAATAAAAAATAACAATATTTTTACAGTAAATTATAATTAGATAAGACTTTGTGAGTAAATGAGTGGTGATAAGCTGCTCCGAGCCATTAGATTTACAAAAAAAAATGTTCGTAAGTGCACATAAGAATATCAATAGTCACATGATTGCGAGAAAATTTTAGAAAAAGTTGAATAACGAATGCAATGCAGTGACAAACTGCAATTAATTTAAATTCACTGAGAGGGTTTCTTGTATTTGAGGATATCATGGTAGCAGAATAGCTTCAGATATTTATTATAAATTTTTGTGACTATCTGTCCGTTGGAAGACCATACTTCCTTCTCTCCTAAAATTGATTTTGCTTGTTTCAGCAACAGCCTTCTCATGCTCGTAAGGTCTTCTGCTATGAATATCCCTTTACCTTTGAACATTTTCGCATTTCGGAGAATGTTTGACTTGATTTATTTTGGCAACTTCAGTATAATAGGCCGGGATTTTTCCGAGTCATTTGATTGTTTCCCAATTCTGTATCAGGTTACTATTATATCTTTATTGACATTTATTCCGGTGTTAGCGTTGATGAGTTGTACTACTTTCGAACCTATATTCTCATTGGATTCTTCCGATACTCCGTATAAACAGATATTATACACTTTCAAGAGCTGCTGCATGTTATCCACTTTTTGTTCCAGATTGAATATCTTATCATTTTGTCCTTTTACTTCTTCCTCAAGTTTTCCCGGATTTTGTTCTATCTTGTCGGTGAGTTTTTGCGTGATTCGGTTAATAAATTCATCGTCCCTAAATAATTCACTAATACAATTCTTCACGATTGATAGTATATCAGATTTGCTTCTAGTTGATGACATTATAGAACGTTTATCGATTGCTTTATGACTGAATTTCTCACCTGACAGATCAGTTTGCTTTCTTATTCTTAGCTCTTCTCAGTTCGTGATGATTTGTAACATTCCCTGTGATAGCCACCATCTGTATATTCACATAGAAGAAATATGTCATTATATTTAAGGTTATGTTTTTTCGCAGTTTTTGAATTAATTCACATTTTTCCAATGTCTTTTCAGAAAATAATATTATTTTGCCACTACTTTTGTTGCAAATAACACAAATTGATGTATCACCCATGACTTGTTTTTTAATACAGATTCACTTTTATTCAAAAAGTCACATAAACAAATTATGAACATATAATCTACGTATCATACACCAATGATATTGAATTTATTTCAGTCACTATATATTCGAAACATTTTATATTGGTAATTAATAATTAATATCAAATTATTAATACCTGAAGATACCATATAATATTATTTCAGCTGATGTAAACATGAACTGAGTACTAAACAATACTTGCGCAGTAGAAATACCAACTGCGCAGTGAGGGTTTGCGGTAGACTTAACTCGCCATCTCATTCGCACCCACCCATATACATACTGCTTCGCGCTCGCTCCTACAGCTACCCTACGTGCTTGTCAGGCAAGGGGTTGGAACTATCAATAATATCTGGCTAATATTTCATGAATTTAGATCGGTATTTTACACACCTTTAGTACCGTTTACCTGCCAAAGCCACTGCAACCCAAACTTCATAATGGTCCATCGTTCTTACCTGTGTTGGGAGCATGCGCTGACAAACTTTCAGCTTTTATAAAATAACGAAGGTCTGGAGTTCACAGGCTCTAAGACTATATGTATGTATGTATCGTCCTCCAATCCAGGTATCACGTGATCAGAACTTTCTGAGCTGTTCGATTTCAAACTCTATTCAAATGATAAATGCAAAAGGACAAAAAATCTAATGGTATGAAGTGAGGTGATATACACACCAAGAATCGGGTGATTTGGTCTCAAAATCCGATTGATTTTGTTTATTCCGGTGTTCGATTGCATCATCATGTGATCGAGAATTCTTTGGAACGCAAATATGGTAATAAACAAATATCTGTACCAAATTTATTCACAAACACTTAAGAAATTCGCATACCCATTTCAACTTCCGATTTTTGTGAAACAAATTCTCGGAATACGAAAATCATCGCTAATGAGGTATTGAGGAAACAGCAATGACAAATATGTATCAACTCGAGCATTAAAAATGTTCCAGCCACTGGGCTTATATCTTTCTGCTGTGCCAGCAATACCTGCTTGAAATCGTTGAGCATACGCTTAGATATGAATGTCGAGATGGTAAATAAACTCAAATTATATGCGGATAAATACTTGAAGTTTGTTCGATTCTTTGGCAAAAATTCACATAGGTAGTATATTGATAATAAAATAAATATACCGTGGTACCAATATGAATGAAATGTCTGAAACTTAGATTATTACCTACCGAGCTCCCATGAAGCGGTTTGAGACCTGTTATACAGGGTGTACTCACGAAAAATGACGGATTTCATTATATCAATTATTCGAATATGCTAATATAAAGAACTGACAGTCGAAATAAACACTGGTGAGAAACATGCATTCTCTCAAACACTTGGGCTTGGATTTTAGATTTTTCACACCCGCCAAAAAATTCCCCGTAATTTCACTAAAAAATCGTATCGCATGGGTGTGGTGGAGGTAGGAGGACCAAACGTTGCCTTTTACGACTTACCAAACATGTCCCCGCCACCCGCCATCCCCTCAATTGTCGATTCGAGTGCATACAGGCTGAGGAAAGTCTTTTGCAACGAAACTTGCCAAGAAACTGACTGGTTTTGCTCCAACCGCCAGCAAGTCAGGTGGTGGAGGAGGTGTCCTACTAAACATGATACATAATAAAAATATTTTCCAGATATAACTTTTGTGCAATTTTGTGATATTGGCAAACTAACATTATATCTTATATAACACAGTGTTTTCAACTATATGTTTAAGTAACATCAAAATAATGTAACCAATAATATTCATTAGATAATACATATAATGTTGATTATATGTTGATATGTGATATGTCTTAGACAGAGTAGTTACCCGAAGAAGAGTAACATTATCAGAGTAGTTATGTTATTTGTTCGATATTTTTTGTCTAACTTCCTCAAAACATTACTGGCATGTGTACAGGGAGCCTTGAAATTAATATTATATTAGAGGTTTCTTAAATGTAATTTTGGGTAATGACCACGTCATGACGTCATTCATATGACATATGACATTTCAACATAACCTAAAACCTAACCTCCTAACCATACAACAACATATATCATAAATGTCGACAAAAACTCAAAATCTACGTAACTTAAAAAAAATGATATCCATGTTCAAACAATATTACCCAGTAAATATGAAATAAATATATCACTGACGCCATCGTTCATTTTATCCTAATAATCATGGCGGTCATGGTAGGAGTTTTGAGTTCATAGAATTAAAATATAATTCAAATTACTTAAAAGTGATTGGAATCAATAGGATTGCAAAACTCATAATTTTCATGGTAAGATTATGATCCACTAATTGTTATTATATCATTTAGGTTATGTAGTGAATGTAGTGATATCTACTATTGATTAGAGAGTATCTACATATATGATGCTATGAATAGTAGACAAGCTATCAGTTGTGGTTCCTGCTAATCAGATATTGGACAGTATGGAAATGGTTGCTGACATCTGGAGCTGTGTCAAATTATTTTGAACCGATTGATCAAGGGATTTTTGGAACTGAAACAAATGAATTTAGCTTGCTAAAACAACAATATTGGAGCTGCCTAATTTGTAAGTGAACTCAAAATTATATATTTCATACAGATCTTTCTTAATTTCATTAATCTATGATAATATTAACGTTTCTTGAGATTGTAGAGAAATCACTTGAATGGTTTAATACAAATTATCAATAAACTGCATTTTCTCTTTCTTTTCAGTTTGGTAGTGTCCTTTCACATTCCTCTATCAGTTTTGATGTACAAACTGGTACGTATTGAATGATCAGATTACAAAAACTTAAATAGCAGTTGTTGTTTCCGAACTAATCGAAGATGAACCCTTCTGGACTGGGCAAAGAAAAAATCCAAAAGTTTTGAATTGATAATTATGGACATACTGAAACGTAAGTAATAATTTTTCTTTTACCTCTAGGGGCAACATAGAATTATTAATAATTATTGGATGGTCGTTTTCTTATATCATAAGATTAATATATGAGTTTTCAGTGACTGTAATGACTATATTTTCAGAATATGTAAAAGATGTTTGCAGTTCAATCACAGATGAAGAGTTTGACTCATAGTGATGGATTGGATGACATTAGCAGATCAGAAACTAAAAAGAAAGGAGAAGTGACCGAGACAACAACCATATAATTATTGATTCAGTGATATCTGTGTTTATTTTTCAAAAGAAATAGGTTTTCATTCATTATTAGGTACTTTGGTCTGTTCATAGTGATTCAAGATTATATATTTTATACTGCTTATTTTAATTTAATTGATAATGATGTAACTGTCTTGTTTTATAACGCTTTATCCATGAGATTTTAATCATTGACAATAAAGTTTTTTGATTGATTGGTATGTTTTACATCATTACCCCCTTATATACATATTTTATTTCTTAGTATACAGGGTGGAGCTTACACTCATTGTGTACCAACACTTATTTTTCTACACCAAAAGTTGTATTTCTGGAATTTCAATCGCCACTCTTTGGTAGATGAATAACTTTGTTTTGTTGTTATTCATCTACAGAAAAGTGAAAACTGAAATTCCAGAAATATACCTATAAACATAGAAAAAAGTATTGGTAAACCATGAGTATATACTCCACCCTGATGTTACAATGTTACATTTTACAAATGTTGCACAGATGTTTTGAGTAACATTATATGTATGTAATAGTCACATTAAAGTTACGCAAAATATGATACATTTATGTAATGTTAAGTAATTAACATTACATTGTAATATTTGAAAGAGGCACAAAGGCATATGGATGCAACGTATCTGTAACATCAAGCATATCTCTGAATAACATCACCAAGTCATGAATCCATCGTAATTCATGGTTTTTGTATCATAAGCACCCGATATGTCAACTGGCGAATCATTGTACAAGCTGTTGCAATCAATTCAACAAAGATACATATTCAACGATTCGAACAAAGATGGTGAATATTACCATGGCACTGAAGTGTAATTTTCTATTTGAAAAAATGAATGTATTTTTCTCGAACTGACGATATTCATTTCAATAAATGCGAACAAACAAAGACAGACATACAATGCCATGGGTTAGAGTGAGACACTTGAAAAGTCTTGAATTCAGTAATTTGGCTTCACTCAACTTTCTTATCTCCGACTGCTGACTTATCAATTTCCTGGAAAAAAAACAACATATGGCTGCAGTGCTTCACACACCGGTATTTTTCTTAGAATTACAGCTCGAGAAAGTAAACAAATTCAAGGCCAAATCATATTTTCTCGGAATTTCATTCAGCTCGAGACAGTAAACAACAAAAAGGCGGCAGAGTCAAAACAAATTCAAGGCCAAATAGTGTTTTCTGAGAATTTCATTCAGCTCGAGACAAAGCGTAAACAAACACCGAATATGCCTTATCGCTATTGACGGCAGAGATACATTTTTCTTGGAATTTCATTCGAGGGAGTGAATTAATAATTCCATCATAATTTTCTGTTGTTCTAAGAAGGCATTTTTTTATTTCGTTTGTTTTGTCAATTTGGCGGCGGCCATTTTTTTTTCTACACAACGAATCACGTGACGTTTTTTCTCTTCCAGCCAATTGCTCTCAGCTAATCAAGTGAGAGGACGTTTTTTTTCATAATTTCCGCCATCGCCACCATGATTTTTTGCCTCCAGCCTTTGTCGCCATGTTTTTTGGCAGAAAAAATGCGCGCCACTTAGGATGAAACGCTTTGACGACACCCCCCCCAGAAACTCTTTGGCGAACACGTCATCTTCTTCAGTTCTTCAGCCACCAACCCTCCACCAACGGCGAGAACTCGATGGACGCGGCCATCGAGAGATAAATCACACCGTGTGGAGCAATACCAATACGGCCTTATGAAAGTGAGGCCGTATTGGGGTTGCCATACTATACTTGCATTCAACAATGTAAGATGTGACAGTATTGTGAATAAACTAAGTTCTTTTGGTAATGACTGGTTTAAATTAATTTTCTTGCTGTGACAAACATTTCAATACTGATATAGAAAATTTTCTGCGGTAATCACGTTTTTATGCATTTTTTTCGAGGAAGGGCCAATTTATGTAACTTTGTCATTATCATAGTCCTTCACAGTCCATGATGTCATAATAATAAAATAAAAATTAAAACTGTACATTTCAGTACAAGCATTTGAACAATTTCCTTAATTTTAGTCTCAAACATTAACAATTGAGACATAGTTAATAATTAAATAAATAATGGAGCTAGAACTGTAATAAACGGCTCAAGTCGTTAATTAATTAATAGTCAACAAAAAAGACCTGAAGTGTTATAGACGTATCTGCAATAGTTTCGAAGTAATTTTAATAATAACAGCAAAAGAGCATATAAATAGGACAAATTTAAAGGCATAATAAATAAAAGTTGTATACATTTTTAATTTTTTTTTTTCATATAAAACAACACATGGCTGTTTTTATCTCGGGATTAAGTATCAAAAAATAAACGGAAAAAATAAATTTGTTAATAACAAATTGTTTATTACATAAACAAATAAAAAACGAATAAAAAAAATTGTTTTTTGTTTGTATCTAATAGAACAATAAAAATTATGATTTATAGAGAAAAAACGGTCCGTTAATTTTAAAATTTAGTCGCAAAAAACTATTGTTAATTAACAAACGCTTTTTTAGCAACAAATACATTTTTTAGGGAACCGTTTTTTCTGTAAACATCATAATTTGTATTATTAAATAGATTACAAAAAAAATTGATTTGCTCGTAAACAATGTATTTGTTTATAACAATTTCTTAAACAATGTTAGTAACAAATTTAAAAAAATTATTTTTATGTAGCTCTTAACCATCAGAAATCGAAACATTCAACATATCAACAACAACAAAAATTATCAACTTTTTTTTATTTTTTATTTTCAATTATTAATAAAAAGCGAAAAATAACTCCACGAAGTGAAAAAAATCTTGAGGCTTTTGTTCAATAGTTATCGTGGTTTCGATCTTAACGTTCAATTTGGAAAAATTACTTAATTAACAAATCCATAATTTATGAAAAAATTGGGACAAAAATTTTTTGACCACGGATTATTGTTTATTTATGTATTCCAATGCTCATTAATTTTATTTATTTTTATATTCATATTAAATATTATAAATAATTTTTTTTTGTTGTCTAGTCAGAGTGACGCAACGCGCGCGGAAGCCCGATCACACGTATTTCCCTAATTTTTTAAGGCTCTGTAAAAATTATAAATATTGGAGGTACAGTTACGGGAGTCGGGACTTTTATGGCAAATTTGCTGATCTTTTCAGATCTTTTTTAAAATAAAAAAAAAATCATTATTTTTCGAGATGTTCGAAAAAAACAAAACCCCTACTTTTTTTTTCACTTCATTGTTTATAACTTTTGCAATTTTTTTCGGCCCCTTTTGGAACTTTCCCGAAACATTCTAGATAATTTTCCGAATCGAATGAGACCATGGTCGTAATTTTCGGAGACTATACAAAAATTTTAGGAAAAATGATACATGTTAACTAGACTATTTAGGTCCTGAACACATATTCTTCGAATAAAAACGATTTTATAGGGAACTTTATGGATCATGTGTGATTTTTACTGATTATTTGACTGTTGACAATACAGGATAATATTGAATTTCGGCTATTTTCGAACACGAATATTTCGATTGAAAATTACACAGAATGTCTTTGTCGTTTTTTGGTCTACATTTTTTTCAGACGATAATCTACCTAATTTTTTACTAGCACCAGAAACAACCGTTTCACGCAAAAATTTTACCTAAGCTAATCGATAACCTTGCTATACACGTTGAATGCAGTTGAAGAGCTTATGAGCCTGCTAACTATCCAGAAAAAAAGCTTGCTTCGCTCGCTGCTTTATGACTTAATTGAGAAAAATGAAGGGAAAAATGACCTAATCTAAACGCTAACCTTGCTTTCCAATTTAAATGCAGTTGAAGAGCTTATGAGCCTGCTAACAATCTTAAAATAATGCTTGCTTTGCTCACTAGTTTATGGCCTGATGTAGAAAAGAAGAGAAAATGACCTAACCTAAACGCTAACCTGGCTATCTAAGTTGAATGCAATTGAAAAGCTGATGAGCCTGCTAACAATCCAGAAATAAATCTCGCTTCGCTCGCTATCTTATGAGAAGGAGAACCTTACCAAAAAGTTAACCATGCAATCCAAGTTGAATGCACCTGAGATATTTTACACAAACTGTGTAAATTTCATTGAAATCGAGCTCATGTCCACATTTGCAATTTTTACCAAAGTAAAATACTGAACTGAAATGAACATTTTTGAATTTTCTAGGTTGCTCTCATCTTCGGAATTGCGGGTGCATTACGTTAAGATTAATTGACAAACGTCACACTTAATGATATTGAAGACGTAAATACATTTCTCATTGTCAAGGTGCTGAATACAAAGACAAATATAACGGAAGTATAGTATATTATTATAAAGTATAATAGGTTTATTCATTCAATATATAATTTCAATACATAACCGATAAAACGCTTACATATATGGAATGAATAAACATTGCCTACCCCAAGGAGATCAATCCGCGCGGGGTTGTAGGCTGATGAATATGCAATTCAATTCAATAGCATCAATGAACATTAATAACAACAATAGAAAATGATCAGGTGAAATATATATGATGACCTGGAAAATATGGTATGATTTAAAATAAATATAATATAATAAAAAGTGTTATTATATTTGTATAAACTTATCTTAGACATCTACACATTTTCTGCATTAATAAATGACGTAATACACCCACAAAAGGATATCCTGAGCATGGGGGTATTGTTCATCCATTTAGTGCTACAACTTCAGATTTAAAACAATTTTCATTATATGAGTCATAAAATGTGAAAGGATAAAATTAGTGGATAAAATAGTTGTAAAATAATAAATATTTCCAATAGATCAATGTTACACTTACTTCTAAAATTTCAATTTAAAAATTTAAAATTTGAGCTATGTGGATCTATTTAGACTATAACAAGCATTATTATTGAACAAGAAATCGTGAAGTTTGGTTAGGGTAATTTCAGAAATCCAATGCTTATTTTTTTTGAACAAATTATAACAGTTCACATTTTTTATGATGAACGGTAGTTCATTGAACAGTTTCGGACCTAAGTAGGTGAAACATTTTTTATCTATAGCTTTTTCAGCTCGAGGTACGGTAACAGTATTTATTCTGGATCTAGTATAATGCTTGGTATTGCTTCAGGAGTAATATTTTAGAATATAACTAGCACATGTTATATATTCGCGATATAATGCTTCTGATGGGTATATCCTAGGCTTATTGAACATTTTCTTTATTACGTATTTTTATATTTCATAGTACAACATTTTTAGATATTTTATATCGAGAAGATTCGATAGAATTTTGAATTCATATGCTGTATATCTCAAATTTTTAATGACATAACTTATGTACTCGTCCTATTTCAAATGGCTGTCGATATTAAATGTCTAAGTATTTGATTTTATGCAAAGATTTTATTTTCATTGGTTTTTGTGTATCGTTATTGATATTAATTTCTTTAAATAATGGTAGGTTATTGTTGTAAGATGTGAAAGGTACATAGACAGTCTTTTCGTAATTAATCGTTAAAGATTTATAGTTGAAAAAGTCAGTTATTTTCTTGAAGTCATTCTCGACGGTATTTTTCAGTGATGTCCAGTTACTCTCTTGGTAGAAAACTGCTGTGTCATTTGATAACTTCTTCCTTCAGTTCTTGTTCAAACAGGTCATTCAAATATATGTTAAATAGAATTAAGCCTAATATTGTTCATTGGGGGATACGTTATAGATTTCCATTCACTTAATATGTTGTTAATCTTTACACACTGTTTTCGGTCACGAAGGTAGCTTTCTAAAACTCCTCTGATTCATATATTTTCTATATTGTGTAGAAGTTGTTTGTGGTCCACTGTGTCAAATGCCTTTGCTAAGTCTACGAAGACATATATTGATGGTTGTTTTTTATCGATCGAAGCATTGATCATTCCCGTCAGTCTGGAAATAGCATATGAAGTTGAGTTTCCCTCTCGGAAGCCATATTGTCGGTTTGACAAAATATGAAAAATCTGCGTGATTTTTTCGAATATCTTACTTATAGTAGAGATTATAGAAATTGGGCGATAGTTGCTAATTTCTAGTTTATCCCCTTTTTTGAAAATTGGTGTTATTGCTGAGTGTTTCATTGATTCTGGAAATTATGTGAAACTTCGCCCTACCAATGTCAACCATTGCCGGTTGTTTATATTTTATAAAACAGAAAAATGCACTTCTCACTCAGTAGGCAAAAACACTTTTGGAAAGTTACCAGTCATAGTTGCAACCTACTTGGGATTATCAGATCCGCTGATAAACTAGTCATTCTCTACGCAGATCTTCTGCGACTTTACTCGCAGAATCTGGAGCTGACATCATTATTGTAAAACAACACGGCGGCTGGAAATCCACGGCTGTAGCCGAGGGATACATTCAAAATTCAGTTAAAAAAAGAAAAAAAAACAGATATTGCACGCCGGTTCCTCCAAGGTATAAGTTCTAGCACGTGTGTCGATCAAAAGACTATAAATGTCACAGGCGATGAAAAAGTATTGTGTGGTTTTCCAGCTATTATTAATTTTAGTAGATGTACTACAGTTTCATCTATTTTGAATGTTTTTGCTACTTTTATAATTGTCAAATAATAATATGACCTCCCTAGGGAGAAAATATGTCACCCCTCTTTTGATACCGGAGAAATTAACTTCTCCTCCCGCAGGCGTAAAAAGTTCATTTTCTTTCCTATATGTCTAATACATGTTTTCCTTTACCTTGGTGATATATATCAAAGCAAACTAGGAATTACTTGTATATTATACAGGGCACTTGATACTTGTGGCTTGTACATACCTCACGTCTTGGAATGGTTTGATAAACTAGTGCAAAGATTTAAGTCAAAGTAACAACAACAATGAATGGATAAATGGAAATAATAGTTCCGTTCTAAACACCAGACGGACTAGGATCTCAACAGAAAACGGGCACAGAGCTGCAACAGCTCGACGAACAATACCCTTCTGTGTTTTTTTCGGCCCCTTTTGGAACTTTCCCGAAACATTCTAGATAATTTTCCGAATCGAATGAGACCATGGTCGTAATTTTCGGAGACTATACAAAAATTTTAGGAAAAATGATACATGTTAACTAGACTATTTAGGTCCTGAACACATATTCTTCGAATAAAAACGATTTTATAGGGAACTTTATGGATCATGTGTGATTTTTACTGATTATTTGACTGTTGACAATACAGGATAATATTGAATTTCGGCTATTTTCGAACACGAATATTTCGATTGAAAATTACACAGAATGTCTTTGTCGTTTTTTGGTCTACATTTTTTTCAGACGATAATCTACCTAATTTTTTACTAGCACCAGAAACAACCGTTTCACGCAAAAATTTTACCTAAGCTAATCGATAACCTTGCTATACACGTTGAATGCAGTTGAAGAGCTTATGAGCCTGCTAACTATCCAGAAAAAAAGCTTGCTTCGCTCGCTGCTTTATGACTTAATTGAGAAAAATGAAGGGAAAAATGACCTAATCTAAACGCTAACCTTGCTTTCCAATTTAAATGCAGTTGAAGAGCTTATGAGCCTGCTAACAATCTTAAAATAATGCTTGCTTTGCTCACTAGTTTATGGCCTGATGTAGAAAAGAAGAGAAAATGACCTAACCTAAAAGACTATAAATGTCACAGGCGATGAAAAAGTATTGTGTGGTTTTCCAGCTATTATTAATTTTAGTAGATGTACTACAGTTTCATCTATTTTGAATGTTTTTGCTACTTTTATAATTGTCAAATAATAATATGACCTCCCTAGGGAGAAAATATGTCACCCCTCTTTTGATACCGGAGAAATTAACTTCTCCTCCCGCAGGCGTAAAAAGTTCATTTTCTTTCCTATATGTCTAATACATGTTTTCCTTTACCTTGGTGATATATATCAAAGCAAACTAGGAATTACTTGTATATTATACAGGGCACTTGATACTTGTGGCTTGTACATACCTCACGTCTTGGAATGGTTTGATAAACTAGTGCAAAGATTTAAGTCAAAGTAACAACAACAATGAATGGATAAATGGAAATAATAGTTCCGTTCTAAACACCAGACGGACTAGGATCTCAACAGAAAACGGGCACAGAGCTGCAACAGCTCGACGAACAATACCCTTCTGTGTTTTCAGTGTCACTACTCTGGTTACTTTGTCTTCCCCAGGGTGCAAATCGGTGACTCGTCCCGTACACCAGCAGAGAGGTGGAATGTTGCTATATCTGATGAGAACTAAGGATCCCATTTTCACATTTGATTTATTTTTGGTCAATTTTTGGCGCTGCTGCAATTTTCCAAGGTATTCTTTGGTCCATCTGCTCCACATATGTTGCTGAAGTTGTTACAGTCGTTGGAATCTACACTGTTCGGAATATCTTCGAAATTAGCAGCATGCAATGCAGGTATAGGTCTCCCAATAAAGAAGTGAGCAGGTGTGATAGGATTGAAATCATTATGTTCGGAACTCATACGATTTAGAGGTCGGGAATTCAATATTGCCTCAATCTGCACGAGTATCGTTTGAAAATCTTTATAAACAAGAAGTGCTTTACCTAATATGCACTAGAGGTGAATTTTATTGATTCAACTGCAGCCTTACAAAGACCACCGAAATAAGGAGAGTATGCGGGAAAGAATCTCCATTCAATGCTGTCATTAGCACAAAATAATATGAATTGGATTATGTTTTAGAAAATTCATAATATCGGTAATTTCATATATGGACCCTGTAAAATTAGGGCCATTATCGGAAAATAATTTTGCAGGCTCACCCCACCTTGTTAAGAAACGCCTTAAAGTTGCAATAAATGCATCAAGCCAAAATATTTTCTTTTGACCTCTTTGAGTTAGATTGACAAATACCCAACGGTACATTTTACATATGTTTCTTGAGACAACATTTTTATATTGTCTAGAACGAATGAGTATATGAAATGGTGATTCTGAATAGTTGGGCCAACCATCTGAATATCGTTGAATGACCAACCTGGTGAAGAAGGAAAATAACCGTCGAACACTACTTTTTGTGCTTAATGATTCGTCTTTGATGACTGTGATGTGAAGAAAGATTTGAGATGAATTCTTGACATGTGCGTGATATTCGTCCATGAAATGAAAATACAATTCTCTCAAATTTTGATTACCCTGAAATTTAGATTCGAGATTCACAAATATTTTGAGAGCTTGTGCCTTCGATTCACCCAATCTCACGTGAGCTCCTTGGGTGGAATGGAAATGATAAACGTAGATGTTAATGAAATTTAGCTCGCAAGCGTCATCTTTTGAAGAAACTATTTCTCATGGTCAAGGTTTTAGAGCAAGAGCCCAGGACTGCCAGACTTTCATTATTGAATAAAAGCTGTCCCCTATACAGGTGAGAACGACCAGGGACTGTAGAGTTTGGGTAGTGGTAACTCGCAGGTAACAGGTAGTAAAGGTGTATAAAATAGTACCTTAAATTCGTTGAAGTATAAAGCTCAATTTTTTTATATATTATTAGGGATAACTTTAGGAATCTTGTCATCCATTGCCAGACACTTATGACAGTTGCTACCCCCTGCCAGACACCCCTAAACTTTAATAAATTATAATTATACTTTCGTTACAGTATAAAAGCTAAATTTTATATATGCTACTTGGGGACCTATGAAAAAATGTTACCTCAATAGCCAAACAGTTTTAATGGTTTTTACACCTTGCCAGCACATTGAAAGTCCGATGTAGGTGCGAGCGCGAGCGCTTAGTCGATTGCGATCTTTAAAGATATCCGGTAAAAAAATTATTTTATGACGTTCATAGCCATGTTATATAAAGTAAAAAATGCAATTTTATTATTAAAAAAATACAAAAAAAGTATTATATACATATATATATATATATATATAGTGAATAGAGTATTTCAAGTAGGTAAACATCTACCTTTGAATTCCATGGCTCGTGTCGAATTAAGTTTCAAACTAGTGACTGTAGATGCCACAAGTTACTATTCATATATATTTATATATATATATATATAGTGAATAGAGTATTTTCGTTTCAATTCCGAGAGCTCACGATCCGTGGACTGTAGATGTCACAAGTTACTATTCATTTATATATATATATATATATATATATATATATATATATATATATATATATATATATATATATATATATATATATATATATATATATATATATATATATATATAAAATATTTATTTGTTGTCGTTGATATTTTCATTTCCTTCGTCACTACTCGTCCGTCGATGTCATGATCGTCTTCAATATCGCCTTCTTCGTCAGTTTATGAAAAAAAAACTAAACAAGTTTAGACAAATATGGATAATTTAAAAATTATGTACAATAATTTGTCATAATAATTACATATCTATTAAGTTTTGAGCGAATCACAAACATAACTTGCGCATCATCTGTCTGTTAGTGATGTATTGGAGAATTATGTGTAGCTACAACCACGTTTTATCATTGGTATTTGTGCAGTTTTTTTGTGACATAAAAGTGTAATTTTAGTAAAAAGTGTTATCATGGGAGACAAATTAATTTGTTTCGTGTGTAATAAAAATGATGATAAGATAATATTGTTCTCGGAGGAAACTTCAAACTAATGTCAAACTGTTTTGAAAATCAGAAAAAAACACAACCTTGAATATAAAGACATTATTCTGCCAGATGAGTATACAGAAAACGGTTATCACCGGGGATGTTATAAAGCATTTACAGGACTTATGAAAAATCACTTAACTTCTGAACCTGAAAATTTGACAAAAAAGAGTGAAAAACAACAATCAGCCTGTGTTTCTACAGACAATATCTCAACAACCTCGTCGTTGATACCTAAGTTGACCACAGAACCTCAAGAAAATATTGAAATATTTGAACCAGATGTTGGTGAAGTTAATGATTTAACTCAGGATGGAAATATTCTAACCGAAAAGGAAGCTAGTAATATCGACTATCTAATTGTTTGTGTTTTGTGACAGGAAACATAAAAAAAAAACATTCACGAATGCTACCACTTCATAAAGCTGATACCAACCAATTCAAATATAGTGTACTACCCAACACCGAAGGTCAAGAGAAGATGCAGAATTATTGAATAAATTTAAAAAAAATCTGTTCCAAAAATATCATATCATACAGAATGCAGAATTCGTTTCAATAATGAAATATCCTCTTCTAAAAAACCATCCAGTAAAAGTGATTGGCATTTTCATCGGGAATATCAACAATTAGCTTACCTGGATTTCATGCCATCACAGGTTGTCATCTTAACCCTGCGTTTTTCAGAAAAGGAAAATCAATACCATACAAGAAATTTTAAAATATCCCGAGTACCAAAAGCGAGCTATTGCGGCAATTTCTGCGAGCAAATTATGAATGTAATATTTGGAATAATGCTTATTTGAAAAATCCAACCACATATCAACCAGACAGTAACGGCTGGGTATTGAAAAAGGACAAATACCAATTCTTATGATTCGCTCAAAACTTAATAGATATGTAATTATTATGACAAATTATTGTACATAATTTTTTAATTATCCATATTTGTATAAACTTTTTTTTTCAGAAACTGACGAAGAAGGCGATATTGAAGACGATCATGACATCGCCAGACGAGTAGTGACGAAGAAAATGAAAATATCGACGACAACAAATAAATATTTTTTTTACATACAGTGTGACCCATTTAAGATGGAAGCACCCTTATAAAACTTACATTTTTCAACCGATTGGAATGAGTTTTTTTTGTTAGGTAGATATTCAAAAAGTCTATTAGGACACCAAATATCATGAATAAATCTCAATTTCCAGGGCCAACTAATCTTATTCTTCAAGGTCAAAAATCTAAAAAAATTACTAGCGATTTTTTTAGAAAAAATCTGACTACACCACTGGATTCGCGACATTTTCAAATGATTTACATGTAAATTACGTTGGAATGCGTCAATCAATGAAAAAGTTATAAAGGAATGAAATTTGAAAAATATGCCGTTTAATCAATCCACCAATTCGAATTCATGAATTTTATGAAAATTCTGAATACACCACTGGATTCAGGATGTCTTGAAATATCACTGGTCACAGTTTCATCGAAATCTGTTCAGTAATAAAAAAGTTATAAGGGAATGAAATTTGAAAAATATGTTGGAAAATGAAATTTTAACAACGTTCTTACTACACCACTGTTGATTATTGAAAAAATTATTGGGGTGATTATTGCAATGTCGTACAATTATAACATCTGAAAATCATGATGGTAAAAATAGTCTATAGGTATTTCTCGAAGTGGAGTGGATACATAAACAAGTACAATCAGGAGAGAACTCCTGGTTAATCTTCATGAAAACAATTTCAACAATATAAGACAAGTCTAATGTACTCCCAATAGAAATTATAACGAAAAAAATATGCAATGGATAATAATTATTATCATTCCAGTAGGTAACATCAGCTGTGATTTTTTCCTTTTGTTGAATGGCAAAAAATGAGAGTTGCAATTTTAACTGCCTGTTATTCAGAATGCATTAATGAAATAAACAAGTTAGCTGTGACTTACAGTTTCTCATCTATTTATTTGCGCATGAATTGTCATTTTGTTACGCACCATTGGTGAACTGAATAATTTGTGTTCCAAAATAAAAACAGATAATGGCTCAATATTGCCCCTAATCCAGTGGTGTAGTGAGAACGTTGCTAAAATTCCATTGAACAACATATTTTTTAAATTTTATTCCTTTATAACTTTTTTATTACTGAACAGATTTCGATGAAACTGTGACCAGTGATATTTCAAGACATCCTGAATCCAGTGGTGCATTCAGAATTTTCATAAAATTCATGAATTCGAATTGGTGGATTGATTAAACGGCATATTTTTCAAATTTCATTCCTTTATAACTTTTTTATTGATTGACGCATTCCAACGTAATTCACATGTAAATCATTTGAAAATGTCGCGAATCCAGTGGTGTAGTCAGATTTTTTCTAAAAAAATCGCTAGTAATTTTTTTAGATTTTTGACCTTGAAAAATAAGATTAGTTGGCCCTGGAAATTGAGATTTATTCATGATATTTGGTGTCCTAATAGACTTTTTGAATATCTACCTAACAAAAAAAATCATTCCAATCGGTTGAAAAATGTAAGTTTTATAAGGGTGCTTCCATCTTAAATGGGTCACACTGTATATATAATACTTGCATTTTTTACTTTATATAACATGGCTATGAACGTCATTTTTTTAATGGATATCTTTAAAGATCGCAATCGACTAAGCGCTCGCGCTCGCACCTACAGCGGACTTTCAATGTGCTGGCAAGGTGTAAAAACCATTAAAACTGTCTGGCTATTGAGGTAACATTTTTTCATAGGTCCCCAAGTAGCATATATAAAATTTAGCTTTTATACTGTAATGAAAGTATAATTATAATTTATTAAAGTTTAGGGGTGTCTGGCAGGGGGTAGCAACTGTCATAAGTGTCCGGCAATGGATGACAAGATTTCTAAAGTTATCTCTAATAAAATATAAAAAAATTGAGCTTTATACTTTAACCAATTTAAGTTATTATTTTATACACCTTTACTACCTGTTACCTGCCCAAGTAACCACTACCCAAACTCTTTGGTCCCTGGTCGTTCTTACCTGTATAGGGGACACGCACAGAAGAACTTTCAGCTTTTATTCAATAACGAAGGTCTGGCCATCATGGGCTCTTAGGCAATTTATTTTTAATTTACAAAGAAGCGTATAACTCTCAAAAATTGCATTATCATGTCCTGACACGATCCAACCAAACTTGGTTTCATGCAAAATAGGGAGAGATGAACCCAATTTGATTTGACCGGTACATCGAGATTCCCAAAAAAATTCTGCGCCGATTAGTAGATAGTATTAGGAATATGGAAATTTGGTTCTGCCAATTGTATGTTTGAAGGAATGGCTATGATATATAATTAAATTTTTTTTTTGGGCAAATTATCACCTACTTCTGGAACGACCAAACGGACCAAACTGTTTGATCAAAGCTGAAAATGCATTGATTCAAATGAATTTACACTTGACATTCAGATTTTATAACAAATTCAACTTTGATTACATCCAAATGGAATTGGGCTGACTTCCAGAATCAAGGAACGCCCTGCAGTCATGAATAATACTGTCTGAATCAGCCACTTGAGCTACTACCGTTGACAGCAAGACATTTTTCTGAGACAGGTCGACACTTACCATTCATACTGTTCTGAGCTATGTTTGAAATTAGTTTGAAATCGATTGCAAAATTTGTATCGAAACGTCAACAAGAACAACCATTAAACAACAATATTTTACATATTGCTTCGTCATCCAGTTCTAAACTTTGTTCATAATTTCAAGTCTCTAGCTCATCGGGGCGTTATCGATTGCAAAATTTGTACTTCAAAGACAAACATTATTATTATTAAGCTATAGCATTTTCTTCCAGTACTAAGCTTTTAGAGTTGGATTAAAATTTGTACTGAAAAGGCAAATAATATTATTCATACATTTCAACATATTATGAAATAATATTACAAAAACCTAGTCAAAATACAAATTCGGTTTGAGATAAAATATTACATCAAGTGAAACATTGCATAAATTTTATTAATATCAGCGAATAGTATAGATATTGGATTAACTAAGTTTACAATACCTCCTACAATTATTATCAAATCAGTAGCTCTACAGAACTCACGACAGAACTCAATGTATTTCATATTTCACTACATAAACATAGGCCATAACATTTCATTCATTCTATCTACGGTAGGGTTCGTTTTCATATTTCGGCTTTGGCTTTCTAGTTCTTTGAGTTCTGTGGTTCCAAGGCTGTATCCGATCGATTCTCACTGTCATTATGACAATTACTAACATGATCATATGGCTGACTGATTGGCCAAATAAATGGATCAGATGAATTGAAAATTGGTTGACTGGAGTGACAACCGCTTTTTGTACAACCAATGCCGGTGATACGAAAAGTTTAATTTCTTTTCTATATCTTATATATCATTACCACGGTGATATAGGTATATCAAAGAAAACATGGAATTACTTTTATATTATACAGGGCACTAGATACTTGTGGCTTCTACAGAGATAGCATTTATGGACCAGCACTTCTGAATACAGATGAAATGAGGCTATAAAAAAATGTAAGTTACAAAATTGTATTTACAGGCGAGTCACCTCCTCGAGTATTGTTTCGGATGACAGCGGGAAAAATTACTTACTAGTTGCCCCAAAATGATTTTTTTTTGTTAAAATTATTTGAATTGAAATGATGGATAAAGTAAATTTGTAAAGATGGAAAAGTCAGCAGCTACTATTGAAAATATGCTGCATAAGCAATGGTAATCGCCAATTTATTCTGTCGTCTCCTAGACTATGAAATTTTGTAATTAGCTCAGTGAGCGGCACTTTTATTACGCCATAAAAAATCAAAGAGTTTGCCGAATGGCTCTTGAGTTATCATATGTACTTTAAAATACAAAAAGTCATAGAGACAACTTCCCAGCGTGGTGGAAAGATCGAATACACCGATGCCACACTTATGTGTCGCCTATATTTATATGTAATGAAATGGAATTTGATTATACTGCAGATGACCGATTCACTGTAAACAGAGGTGAGGGTATAATATTACTGCATGTGAATATACCCACTACGGTAGCTGACCTCTTTTGTATAACATAAATCTTTTATATATTGATTAAGGGAAAGCACCAGCTAATTTAATTAAACCATCCTTCAATATGTCTTGAGAAAAAAAAATTAAAGCAACTATTATGACTACATCTCCAAAAAATACATGCCTTATCAGAAAAAGAAAACATAAATATTTATAAATAAAATTTTATGTGGAATGAGGTAACACAAATTTTTATAATAAATCCACTCTTTATACATTTCAATTAAACCATGAATGTGAGTTTAATTCGATCATCAAATTAAAACAAAATTATTAACTTACCCATCAATGGCAGATTCTGGTGGAACCCTGAACACTTCCATAATTTTATTGATAGTTTGGGAATCATATATCATTTTAAGAGGTTGTGCCACAATATTAATCCTCTGATCACAACTTCGATCTAGAGGATTAATTTCATACAAAACTTCCAAAAGACCTTCGAGGTCACCAGTCTCTGAGGTGATTATCTTCGGAATGAAATCATTTTGCTGCAAACCCAGAGAGGTAAAATCGTCTAATTTGATATGTACCCTGAAAAAAAGTTTAAGTGAGTTCAGAATATGTGTAGCTTCAATCCGAATCATCTAGTACGGTAATAAAGGATAGTGACTAAGACAAATGCTTTTTTTCTATTAATAAAACAAAACATACTTTTTGTAATCGCGCTATAATATGTGAAATTTTAAATCCATTTGCCTTTTGGCATCAATTTCCAACACAGCTTTCTGCTATGATAATGAAGAGCCCTGTACAAATTACTACGTAACATATATATCAGCTAATAGTGCTCACATTTTGAAATGTTGTAAATCCTGGCATCCTCATTACGTAGACCAATTTTCAGATCGATCCTATGACCAGTTTTCGAACTACATGGGATCAGAAATTCGATTTTCGCTATTTGGGTATTATGCAACGATTTTATTTTTGTGCTCTAAATTATATCTCACAGAGGGGCATTACAGCATGGCAAGACAATGTTCATAGAAATAGACAAATATCAATGCCCCAATAGTATTGATTTCCTCTCAATTTGTTTAAACTAGAAAACAAACGGCTATAATTTGCCGATTTTTGAAAAAGTGTGGTACTTCATCAACTGTATGAATATTCATATGAATGCCTGTCCAACAGTATATAGTGTTTTCCAGCAGGGTGATCATCATTCCACCAGGGACCCCTATTATCAGAACCACCATCTTGACAAAATGGTTTGAGTAAAGCCCGCTGAGTTCAAAGAGTAGATCTCGATATTTAGTCTATTATTCCTCCTTTTTTCGGAAGATGTTCGTTTCGCCAGGAGCTGAAAACTCTATGACGAAAATCGTCCCACTTTGATAAGTAGTTCCAATAGATTCGGTACTTCGGTAGTAAAACACTCGTAGCGCCGCGTTATGCCTGTGGATATAGGCTGAGACCGCCTAAGCTGAACAGGCTGACAGCAAATGCATTATGGTCTCAGTTGCCCCACGACACGCTCTGATTCTAGAGTCAGGGACTTCTATACCCATCACGCGACTACGGTAGACGGGGGTGTTGAAGACACCATCCTGGCAGGCCATTATGAATCCATTATGATCCATCACATACTCAGTTATTGTAGAGTTCTGAACAACTTCATCTGGCGCTTAGTGACCCCATAACCTGCAACAACGCAGAAATATGTGAATTTTTCAAAAACGGTAGCCCCTGGGGTTGTTCAGCAGAGGAAAAAGACTTGAATATAAAAAATTCCAAAAGTTTACTGCCAAAAAAGTTAGGGCAAGTAAAACAAAATTCTGATAGCGTACGGCGAACCCTCTAATTTCTACATATAAATTAATACCAAATCTTTATTTCTCACCTCAAAAAAACCGTTCACCAAATTTTGTTTGAAAAAAATATTTTTTGCAAAATAACCGAGAATAAAATTTCAAATTCAATACCCTGTATCCCCATAACGATACATTTGTGGAAACATGTTCATATAAAATTTTCATCTTGAAATTAGTCAAAGAATTATCCTCTGAACTTTGTGCAAGTTCTTGATGAACAACCTATATAAAAAATAGTAAGTGACAATGAGTATTACTAGAACAATGGGAATTATACCGGTTACACATTCCATTGGTGGTGGCCGGTAGCTAAGCGGTTTAGATCTCCGGCCGTAAAACTTCTGCTTTCATCGGACAGCTGTGAGTTGCCCACATGCCAATCCTGGGATCCTATTCTCGAGTTTTTACGTATACGAATTTGATCTACTGTTTCACACCAATTCGCATGAAATATACAGTGCGGCTTTTAATAGCCCCCCCCTGTTAATTTTTGAATGGTTTGACGTAGAGACATAAAAAACCGTTTGGAGGGTTTTACCGATACTACTATTGATATGAAACACATTGTGATTGCTCGATAGATGGCGCAGGGGGCACATCAACAAAAAAATGTTTAATGGATTGATGATTGATGATTGATTGATGATGAGAAGTATTTACTATTGGCTGTTTGAGTACTAGAATATTATTGCAACGACGGAGCTCTCATCCAACCAATATTATGTTGTTCAATATTTTCCATATTCAACATTCAAAACCGATATTACGAATCACTCTTAAGTATACCTATTGTGCTATAAAGACCACATATCTTTCTCAAATATTTATTCATGAAATAGATAGTGAATTTCAAATTAATATTTAACTCAACTTTGTCTCCTTTTTTTACTCGGTCATATTCTGTTTCCTTTCCAAATGAACATAAATATACTTATTACTTTTTTTTCTAAAACTGTCAAAAAAGTCTTTTTTTTTGTGGTTTATAAATTGAAAGTGACGAAGAGTGAACAGTGAAAATCGTGGATAGTGCAAATGGTTTTTATGCAAACATCGTAAAGAAAAGGGCATTCGTAGCTTCTCTGACTATTACTATTAAGTACTATTATGTACTTATCGTCTGCTAATTGCAGTTCACGAGCAATATTATTCCATATTTCATCTTTCAGTTTAGATTTCATATAGCCTGGATCCCTTGTATCATACAAAATTTTATGTTTTCTTACGGCTTCAAATACTTTTTCCTCCATATTTGACGAATGCACGCACACGAAATTCTGTCTCGACTAGTGTGCGGCACACGCATGTTTCGGCACATTCGTGTATTGCCCTGCGCTGTGTCTCAATATGCGCATGTACATGAACACCCGTAGAGTAGAAAACCGTGCCCTGCGCTGTGTTGCATGGGCTGCGTCACGTGTGTCTCAATATGCGCCTGGCCTAAATGTGAAAGAAAAAGTGGATGAACACATTTCAACTGATTCATCCGAATCCTTACAATTTACTTAATCCTTTGATTTGTGTTTCCATTAATAGTCATCATTATATGACATACAGATTTCTGTAAATACTTTTATGGAAGAAGTAGGTATTATAATTCAGATATATTTTCATACCTTATTATTTATTTTCAGATTTTCATTATGGAAAGCTAATGTCAATATGGAGAAGTTAGAATCAGTAAATTCAGAATATTGTTAGAAGTTTCGATTGTGCATTGAGCATTTCGAAGAGGAAATGTTTTCCAGCATGCAAAAAAACCGTTTAAAGGAAGATGCCATTCCAACAGTTTTCAATTTGACATTTGAGAATATAGTTCCAGTTGAGGGTAAGTTTATATTACATGAAAAATATGGGCCCATAGTGTTCGAAACATTCATATTTCATTAGACTAAGCTCTACATGTTATCAAGGGTAAAGTTTCATTTTAGATGATTCTATAACTGAAGAACTGAAGCAACCAGCAGTTCTGCTATTTTAAACTGGAGTTTTACATACACCTGTGCTTGATCCAAGTACTTCAACAGAAACTTTCAACCTTCCAGGAGATATTCAACTCGGTAAGTTTTCATTTCACACAAAGATCTGAGATAATGTCAGCCTTACAAGTAGAATGTTGATTAGATAGTATTTGCTTTGCGATTGGTATCAAATAATATAATCTGGTTTTATGTTGTCAGTACCTATTTTTTGCCAAAGAATATTTCTGATACCGTAATATGAGAATTTCGAGTCGCAGGTTTTTTTTTGAAATCCTTGACATTAAGATACATTTTTTCCAAAAAAATTTCAAGATGTCACAGATAAATTCTTTTAAAATTTATTCTTTTTTATTTTATATTTTTCCTGCACAAACATGTTTATATCTTGTGATAATTCAATATAACCGTTAAATGATTTACACAAACCTTTAGATAGTCTATCTATATTTACATTCATCTAGAGTTATACCTTTATGGAACTTTTGTGTTCATGTTGATGTATTGTACCGGGTAGATACTAGATAAAAACAATATAAAAAAACCTATACAGTACAGTAGCAAAAGTACTTTGTGTGTTCATTCAAAGACAATGATCCACCAAAGCAGAGCCGGGCGGAGACGATCGTAAACAACCATAGGATTTCATTTGCAGATAGGGTATGGAAACAATGAAATCCTATTTGCTGTTTATGATCCACCTTGATGCATTATGAGTCTAACAGTCAGTAGCTTTCTCAGACAGAAATATTTCTGCATGAGAAAGAATTTATGAACAATTCAACTCTACTATGTGTCTCATTTATTCATAATATTTCAGTTGTTTTTGATGAAGATGCTGATAAAGTCCTCCACCGCCAGTGATTCATTCGCCTGATAATGAAGCTATTGCCAAACCAGGATGTTCGAGTATATCAGTCATGACTACCAGTTTTTCAGACAGTCAGCATCCTATTGGTGAGAACTAATTAGATTAAATATAGATTGTAGAGCGGGTCGTAAAGGCCGTGCATCACCACTAGCACTTCGACCTAAAAGGTCTATTGTGTGTGTGACTACAAATTAACTCATGTTGATGAAAAAAATATATAAATATGGACATTTCACTCTTTCACAGATAACAACAATAACTAATTATAAACGTCCAGATGATACTCTCAAAATGTCTGATTTCATACTCGGCATGATTTCTTCAAAATCATTTTCTAATTGTGTATGTTGCTCTATTCAAAACCAATTATTATTATTATATTTTCTAGATGCAATGATCCAGACGTCTCAAAAATTGACGAGCAACACTCCCTGAAAAGAAGAGCTATGAAAAAGGATTCGAGGTTTGAGAAGAAAGATTTTGTCTCCACCTCCTGCACCAACATCAAGCCCGAAAAAAAAATTGCCTTTGATGATGTTTCTGTATTTCTGAAAGAACATTTATCTGAAAAAGGTATCAACTTCATAATAACGCAGACTGATTTGACAAGTCAGTCACCAAAAGGCTCTAGGTATTCCACCGATTATAAACAGTTTGCTTTAACAGTATATTTCTTGAGTCCAAAAGTTTACAAATTCTTGTCTAAAATATTTCGATTACCCTCAATAAGTACACTATCTCGAGTTACAAACAAATGGGATATTAGTCCAGGTTTCAGTGACTTTTTGTTTTCTGTGTTGAAATTGAAATCATTATGTTAACTGAACAGGCCAAAGATTGTATTTTGTGTTTGGATGAAATGTCTCTGAAAACAAATTTATTCTACAATTTATGTTATTATCTGTTGAATTTTGGAGGCAATGTGAGAATTGATGAGAAATGTTATTTACTTTTCTTTATTTATAAGAGTGGGATTTATTTTTACTCTGAAATTCTTCATTTGAGAACCGTGAATAACCAAAATGATGAAGTCTTGCAGTAAATTGAATATTGTTAAATTTTCTAGTGGTATTTTATTTTTTATTTTTTCATTAAATTTCGCAATATTGATTGTTTTGATGTACATATTGCTCAAGCCAACTGAACCTCTCCTATAAAGTGTGTTCTTATTTAACTTTTGATTTTTATCTCATTTCTGTAACTTCCTTAGCTTAATTCCACAGATTGTTTGGAACCAAACAAGAAGTATATTATATGTAATGTTATTATTAGTTAAATTTTGGAAGCAAGTTGAAAATTAATGAGAATTGTTATTTTCATTCTATGAAAACCCAAAATTCTGATACTAATTGCATGTTGAAATTATTCATTTGTCATATCTCATCTAATAGCATTGAGTAATATCATAAATACTGTAATTTACTTACAGGTGTGATAGAAATCTCTCGTTATCGTAGAATATGTATAGTGTACAACTTGAGATAATGGTCAATCAACATAATAATGGAATTATCTGTGTTCTTCTTTATTTTTTGTTTTATATGTAGAAGTGATATAACCAATTCTATATAGCAATAAAATATGTCTCAAACTTTCAGTTGTTTAATTTTTAATTGGTCTTTTCCACATAATATCGATGTCAGTCATAGGTATGATTGTAACCTTTGGTATGAAGGTGGATTCTTTTGAACAGGGGTCAATTACCCAAACTGAAAATACTCCTAAGTAGATAAACAATGCCGAAGCTGGGACCGAAGAGTGTCCCAGAATCGACATTGCTCCACACGGTGAATCTCTCGATGGCCGCGTCCATCGAGTTCTTGCCGTTGGTGGAGGGTTGGTGCTGAAGAAGATGACGTGTTCGCCGAAGAGTTTCGGGGTGGGGGGGTTCAAAACGTTTCACCCTAAGTGGCGCGCGTCTTTTCTGCATTTATCTCACACATCCGGTGTCTGTTTACGCTGCTCGAGCTAAATTGACCTTGGAGTTGTTTACTGTCTCAGATGTTTGTTTTCCAGGAAGAGATAAGAGAGTTGAGTTTGAAACCAAATTGATCGATTCAAGGCATTTCAAATGTCTCACTCTAACCCATGGCATTGTATGTCTGTCTTTGTCTCTGTTTGCATTTATTGAAATGAATAACGTCAGTTAGAGAAAAATACATTTATTTTTCACATAAAAAAATTACACTTCAGTGCCAGTGGCGTAGTATGAAGATACATTATCATTATCGATTAAAAAAATATTTTTGATGCGTGGATTTAATAAATCTATATATGGATTCGGATATTTGAACACTCAGAACCATTGACACGAAAAACATAAACCAATCGTGCAGTGTTGGCGGCGGCGGCAGCTCACATTTGGAATCCTTACTTTCTTGATCAGCAGCAGCAGCAGCAGCAGCAGCAGCAGCAGCAGCAGGGGCTTGCATCTTGACGTCCACGGGTTGGGTAGTTGGGTGGGGCGTCGACGACGAAGACGATGATGGTCTCGAAGTGCTGCTGCAAGAGGGGCAAGACATCTTCAGCGGAAACCACTGCGTATCGCTATAGGTGAGATTTGTATAAATCTTCCGCCGTCTGTACGATGAGGTGTTCATCGGGATTTCAGCTCTCAACACAGGCAAATATCCATTATTGGCTAGCGCCTGTGTCATTTTCGTCCAATTCGAAGTACTCGAATCATCGTCGTGCAAATACGATACCAATACCTCACCGTACTCATATGGAGGGCTAATATACAGTACGTTCGACAGAACGGCTGCTAGAATTATATAATTTGTTGTCATCGTGACGATAACTCAATGTACACTGAGAAACAGCGTATATCTCACTCAAATATATACACTGAGAGGAACACACCCACACATACACCATTGCTCAATGTACATGGCTCGTATTTCTTTCAGTCTCTCTCTCTCTCTCTCTCTCTCATTCATTCGATCCGCAAAATAAATCGAGAAAAATTGGTTTTATACATCTACTAATACATAATAATAATAATAATACAATATGAATAATAATACAATATGAATAATAATATTTCGTGTGTTTTCGGCTAGTCTTGGTGTGGCTGAAGTCATGGACTTGGTACTGGCGGCGACGGCGGCGGAACGTGGTGGATCGGTGAATGCTGCTACTGCTGCCCCATCCATTTACCATCGTTAATTTGCATACTTTGGAAGCGTTTGAAAATACACAGCTTGTGCTCGTACTCTGCTATTTGCGCCTTGAGCTCGCGCAAATTTTGCAAGTGCCGATTGACAGGAGTGTCGTGGTCGTCGTCGTCGTGATCGCCGTGGGGCCTCACCATATCAGGTGTGACGATATCCATTGCCAGATATCGAAACAGTGTCTCACGGCACAATGCACTTCTATTTCTCCGGATGCTATATGATTCAAACAGAGCGGGCTTTGCTTCTCGAGTGTCGGTGGAGGCGTTGTGACGACTGTACTTGTAGTAGCCGCAATATCGACGATGTGTGGTCTCTTAGGCAGATCGAGCACACACTTCAGCAAAAAATCGAATTTTTGATTACCTTTCACGTATACCACATCAGCCTCGATGATGGGGCGCAGCAGTTACCGGATCTCGTTGAATTCGACATAGCAATCAGAGTATGGAATGCCGTGGATATTTCTCTCCAAATATCGTACTTTATCTGTTTATCTGCTTCGCTCAGGTCATGGAATGGCACTACGGCTTTGAATAAAAAGTTGTTTGTGCGATGCCCGTCGGTGATGGCAAGCTCTTTAGGTTGGAATTCACCGCCCACAGTGAAACCCTGAATGTCACAGGCTACGAGTTTCATCTTGTTGTTTTTTGTTTGTTTGATGATTGTTGAACTGATTCACTGCTTTGATTAACTGAGAGACACACACTCGGAGAGAGAGAGCGAGATTAATAAACACCGACTGAACAACTGAAAGTTTGGCTTACAACTGACGCTCTCGACCTGTCGATGCCTGCAATACATACATACACACAAACAAAGAGTGGATTCCCCCACTACTTACTGCTACTACTGTATGTCACTATTTTTTTTATGACAGACGGCGTACAATCCCGCTCAAGGGCAAGTGTTCGAGCATACAGTCGTGAATGATGATGCAATAGGCTCGAGTATTGGCGGGAAATCCGACTCTGGCCTCGATGTCAAGTTTGACATCGACAGTGGAGGATTTCATGAATTCCGCTTTACGGAAACAATCTATTACGAACACGGTCGCTCTGCTTTTGAATGCTCCGTAATCGAGTAGAGGGCGCTTCTTCGGACAATTGGCATAGCTCGGATAGAATTCCGTGTAGGCTCGATGGGCTTCGACAAAGTTGTTTCTGTTGAATTCCAAGTGCATACGTTCATGCGGGTAAGTATCGCTGTTCATGGTTAGGCGTATGTAGCTGATGTCGATGTGATCGAAATAGGACGCATCTCTAGCCGCATTGCCAATCCGATTTGTTTGGAAGGCCACAATGACGAATCGGGGACTCTCCATGGCCGAGCAAGTTTTCACAGCCCAAACTTCCTTGGTGGAACCGTGAGTGAGTGCAGGCAACTCGTGTATGTCCCACTTGCGATACGAAATCACTACAGGAGCGTCTTTTTTGATGGACTTCAGCAATTTCATACGAATGTCGTCATTGGGCACCACATGTTTGACTCTGAGTACAACGCTCGTGATCGTCAGTGTGGCTGTGGTGGCTTCGACTACTGGATTCGCCACCTCCTCTATCAGCATGCAATTATTATCATTTCTACTTCTCACCAAGCGAATGCACTGTCGTCCAATGGTGGCATATCTATAGTCATGGAATATGCCCAACAAATGCTTAAGCGGGATCCACATGGCGAACGAATCGTCGGGGGCGTTGTGAACCGTTCCGCCAGGATAGGTCCAGCCGGCAGTGCTCAAGTGTCGCACATCATTTTCCTCGTAACAAGTATAGCCGCGAAGGGTGCTCACTATACCCGGCGATCGAACAGAGTCCACCTCTTTGCCATTGATTTCATAGTAGATGGCCTTGAAAAGGTATGCGCCGGCATTATTGATAAATCTAACATTGCCCGTTCCTGCGGTACGAGTCAGAGAGCCCTCTATGCACACAAGAGCATCGTTCATCAGTATCCACACATCGCTCTGCTGAATTACAATTTCGATGATGTCATTATTTTGAAAGGACTTGACGTACGGGTGGTGCGTTCGAGTCTCAACTCTGTTGATGGATTCGTCGAACTTTGGATGATTGTACACGTCGAACACTTGTCTTGATAACATGATGTCCTTGCGATTGGAGAAAGTGTATGCTGGAGTGAGACAGAGTGTGTGCGTCTGCTCTCTTCGACTGCGTCTGCGCGACTGAATTGATTCCAGCACCCTCTGCACTTTTATGCCCAAAGGCATCATGATCATCATTCTGATCAAATACCAACCCCATTTTTATGACAGCTTGCGCAGCACCAGTCGTATAATGATGGTCTCTCCACGGAAATTCACACTGCAACAGTCCTGATCGAGAATATTCAAAGTATTTCACCACATGTCCGCGTTTCACGTAAGCTACCCAATGCGTTCCGCGATTCCTGCTAGAGTCCAGATTGATGATTGCGCATTCTCTGTACTTGGGAAATTTCGATGATGATGATGAGGATCGAGGTAAGTTGTCTCGCATGAAAACACCAATGAAATGAGGTATTTTCAAACGTTTCACATATTTAAGTAATTTCTCATCGTACAATTGGGCAGCTTCAGCGGGAGTTTTTTGAAAATTTCTTCTTGAGAAACAAACCGTAGCCGCCTTTAGCGGTCTTGCGCAGAAACAAACCGGAACCTCCTACATTTTTGTTGTCACCACCAATGCTCTCCATTGCGGTATTATGACGCTTGTCTTCCTCCAATTTCTTTTTGGCATTGGCCGAGGAGATGATGGTCCTGGCTATGGTGCTGGCACCGCCTGCCAACGAGCCCAGCGCTCCCAGAGCGGCAAATATCGGAAGCAGAGGCAGCAAACCACCGCTATTCGCTTCGGACGATATTATTCGGGGTACTCTGATTTTTTTGCGGCCACCCAATTTTTTCACTTGAGCACAGGCAGCACGCAGTGCCACCAAGGAGGATTTTCGCAGAGCCTTCGCACTCAAATCTTTCAGCTGATCAGGTTTCAGTGTTTTTCGCAGAGTCTTGGTAATTTTCTTAACCAAATCTCGACGGTAAGACTTTGGCTTTGCAGCAGCAGTAGTCTTCTTCTTCTTCTTCAGACCCATTCTTAAATTACGTTTTGCCTTCATGGTTGTGGTGACCAGCCAAGCAGCAGCTTTCTCACCAAATTTGGCGTCTTATGATTTGACACGTTCCCAAGCTCGATTTTCCAGCGCCCAGTCGGCCTTGTGTCTCTCCTTCAAAGACTTGTTTTGCGAGTATGCAATATCGTGAGTCTTACAAGCCGAATCCAAAGGGTTCACACCAGGGTCTCCACGTGCCAATCTCTTCTGTAGTTTGGTACCCAGTCCACAGTACTGGTATCCAGGCAAATAAAGCTCGAATGGCAGATGATTAATCAGAGAGTTCACCACACCACGACCTTCGTGCTCGACAGTCAGCATGACACTGACGCGAATGGTGTTGCACACCTACTTACATAACTGTACTTCACTCAAACATGAAATTGGTGCAACAAGAGCCGGCTCTGGAAATAGTCAATTTGGATACCATAGGTGGAGGAGGTATTGGCGGTGACGACGACGATATACGTAAACACGACTCCCTGCTACCGAATTCATTCTGAGCGATATTTTGTGGCCCCAGCGGATGTGGTAAGACCAACGCTGTACTCAGTCTGCTGTTCAGCCCGAACGGAGCACGCTTCGAGAATGTTTACGTTTATTCAAAGTCGCTGTACCAACCTAAATATCAGCTACTGCACGATGTACTCAAACAAGTCAAAGGCGTAGGTTATTTTCCATACAGGGACAACGACGAGGTAATCGATCTGTCAAAGGCGAAAGAAAACTCAATTTTCATATTTGACGATGTGGCGTGTGACAAACAGAATAAAATCAGAGAGTTCTATGCCATGGCACGCCACAAGGGTATTGACCCAACCTACTTGTGTCAAACCTACTCGAAAATACCCAAACAGCTGATCAGGGACAATTGCAACATTATAGTGCTTTCGGCAAGACGATATGAATTTGAAGCACGCCTTCGACGAGCACGTCTATCCGGATTACACCTTTGAGGAATTTCGCCGCATGTGCGCCACCTGTTGGAAAGAAAAATTCGGATCTCTGGTCATTGTCAAAGACTTTGATGTGAACAAAGGGCGCTACCGCCTGGGCTTTGACAAATATATACAAATGTGATGCGAGGTGGCACGGCATTCGTACTGAAGCCATGGCGCCGACCACATCACCCCGCATCGAGACGGAGATTGCTAAAGCTCAACGCAAACGTCAAGTCAATCAGTTGTCGAAAATTGTGCGAAAAAAGTATCTGAGTCTGAAACTCGGAAAATCCGAGCATGATGAAGCACTGAGTAAATTATTCAAAATCATTACGGTGCCGTTGAAAACATTGAGTGCGAAAGTGCCGCCACTCACCAAGCGATCACAACTGACAGTGAAAAAAGAAGAGAAACAGGAACCTTCGACACCATCGACTCCAGACTTTATGAAAAAGGAAGAAGACGAAGAAAGCTACCACACAGATGATGGTGATTATGATGATGATGATGAGGATGACTACTTGGAAGTTTATCCCGAAGTAGCAACTGAATTCGTGAATGAACATCGCGCCAAATCCGGCATAATAGATGTGAATTACGGCCCCATTTACGACAAACCAAGAGCGCAATGATTGCTCGGTATAAAGCTGATGGACTTCGACAAAGATACGGGGGACATTCGCATTGATGGTGTAACATACGAGGGCACTCCGGGACTATATAGTTTGATTTTCTACAAAAATCCCAAATACGCTAAAGCCGATTTGGTGGCATGCCAGCAAATTTTGACAGCTACAGGTGCGCATGTAGATGCGCGAGGTACGTTGAATCCATCTCAGACTGCCAAATACGAACAGTTGATTCGACCAATGTTCAAAGATCCTCGATCAAAAATAGGTGGTGGTGGAGGTGCTGGAGGTCGAGGTCGTTTCACCGACGGCAGTGGTATCCCAGATCAGTTGACATCCAACACGAAACCCATAGAATACGTGTACTGGGACGATGTGAACGAGCTCGTTGACAGGTATATGCTTCTGGTAGCCGCCAAAAATGCCGACAGCACCTCTACCAACAACGAGATCGTGGCCATCATCAATGAATTGAGAGAAGCAGGCTATATTCGATAAATAAAAGCATAGACGTTTTTTTGCATGCCACAGTCGCATCATGAGCATCAACAAGTTCGGTCAAACTTCGTCAGCTCGCCGTGCACGGCAGCAACAGCAGCATCATTTTCCTGGTGTTATACTCAACTATACGACAAATGGGAACATTGATGCTGAACATGTGAAAATATGTAATGTGGAAACGCCAAGTGCACTCAATGATGTTGCCAACAAAAAATACGTTGATGACGTCATACAGAAGCTCAAAGATGACGTCATACACAAACTCAAAGACGAGCTGGACACCACCAAAAACAATCTAACAGCCTTGGATAGTCGAGTGATGAAATTCATGTCACTTTCGCTGAAAAAGCATGAAAATACCAAGAAACGCTTGGATAAATTGGCACTGGATATTGTTGATATTCCAGCCTCTTAAGTAGAAGGTGTAACGCCCAGTGCAGTTAGTGTATTGACTCCGCCATTAGCGAAATGACGTCATCATCATCATCTGAGAAAAAACAATTGGTTGATGAGCTCCATGCTCCAGCCAGAAGGAATTTTTCTCGCAGACGTACCATCATCAAAGGACTCGACGATCTGTGGCAGATGGATTTGGCAGATCTTCAAAAATACTCCAAAGCCAATAAAAACTTCAATTATATTCTCGTGGTGATTGACACCTTTTCCAAGTACCTATGGGTGCGCCCCCTGAAGCCCAAAACTGGTCGAGACGTCACCGAAGCGATGAGTGACATATTGTCGAAAGCGAAAAGATGTTCCAAGCTCCTACAATCAGATCTCGGAACTGAATTTTACAATTCCATCTTTCAGACTCTCCTGAGAAAGTACAACATCAAACACTACAGCACGTATACCGTGAAAAAAGCCGCGATCGCAGAGAGGGTTATACGTACTCTCAAGGAGAATCTCTTCAAGTATTTCAGTTTGAACGGTACCTACAAATGGCTGGACATTTTGCCGGACATTGCCAAAAACTACAACCAGCGCAAACATCGAACGATCGGCATGAAACCGTGTGACGTCACCAAAGACAATGAAAAACAGGTGTATAAGTCAACGTATGATTATGCCGAACGTGCTGGTCGAAAAAAATTCAAAATTGGCGATTTCGTGAGAATTAGCAAGGCCAAGCATGTTTTCGAAAAAGGATATACTCCTAATTGGACTACGGAACTATTCAAAGTTGTCAAAGTGAAAATCACCCAACCAATCACGTATTTGCTGGGGGACTTGGAAGGGCGACCAATCAGCGGCACTTTCTACGAACAAGAACTACAAAAAACAAAAAATCCCGAAGTCTATCTAGTGGAAAAAATCATCAGGCGTAAGGGTCGTAAAGTACTTGTGAAATGGCTGGGGTTCGATAGTACGCACAATAGTTGGATTGATGCGACAAATCGCATGTAATTCAATGGAAAATTGGCATAATCTCAACTGGAAGAGGGGGCCTTTCATCGTCGTCGTCTCTCAGCTCTCGACGACGTAGAAACTCGATCTGGCGTATGGAAGGAGGGTGGGGGGTGATGGCGGCGGCGGCAGCGGAGAAATAAACCGATGCCGAACGGTCAACTTGTTTGGTGCAGTGAGCAACGTCGTTGTCGAGTCGAGAAGAGTCCTCTGGTTACGAGTCGGCGTCGGTGGCGTCAGCTTCATCATCATCATTATCATCATCATCGGACCGAGAGTGGGCAGATCGAATGGCAGATTTAGATCGAATATGTGACATGTACAAGGAGGCCATCAAAGCGGAACATTTCTTCGCGTGCAACGCCACCTACGAGTTTCGCAACACCGACGTATTGAGCATGCAATGCGGCATAAGTTTTGCTCGGAGTTTCGTGACTGCAGTGAAACTCGTGTGCAAGGTCCAACACACCATATGCTCCAGCCTGTCCTTCAACATGTTTGAATGGAGCCAATTCGTGGGGGCCATCAATCAGTTGCTTTACACTAGCCGAAATGGTCTGAATGCAGCAGCAGCCAAGACTATCCGAATCAAACTCGACTGGGACGATGTTATGGATTTGGAATTACACACGTATGCAGAGATTCAACAAGTGCGAGTTTCCAAGAATGACACCTACTTCTACCTGACGGAAGCGGATGTTCAAGAAATCCTACATCTAGATGCTACTGTGATGGCGACAAGATTTGAATATCTATTGAATATGAACTTTAGTCAATATTATCACGATTTATTAAGCAGTGCAAAAACTCTAGCTAAAAACAATGGTTTGTCATTTGATGAGGCTATAAACTTGTGTACTAAATCATCAAAAGATGATAAACATCTATGTTTTCGTGAATACTTATGCTATTTGCCGGATAATGTAATATTTGATTACGAAACGAAATAAATGCATATATTGAGAGCAGAGTTGGCGTTTTAATTCAGTATGCAGTGTGCAGTGTGTCTGTGTGTATGCCGAGAGAGAGAGATGCAGCAGTACGAAACAAGACTCGACTCGTATCGAAGCTGGACTTCGACATTTCCTGCAAGTAAGTTAGCCAAAGCAGGCTTTACGTATACCGGTTCGGAAGATGTAGTTGCATGTCTTTCGTGCCAAGTAGAAGGGTTCAGATGGCTGCCCAATGACGATCCTATGGCTGACCATCGTCGATGGAGCCCCCATTGTGATTTCGTTCGTAGTTATTACTCTGAGCACAGACACAGACCGACGACAGATGGCGCTGATGTCCCTCCAGAACCAAGAGTGTCAGATGTCATTAGCAGAGTGACAGATGACACATGGATGACACCGCCACCACCACCACCACCGATAGATGGCGCTGATGTTGCTCCAGAAGAACGACAAGTGAAAGGTGACATGAGCAGCAAAGTGACCACAGATGTCATAAATATAGACTCACAGAACACGGTGATGATGTGTCGTGTATGTCTTGTGAATGAACTAAATGTATTGTTTATGCCATGTAGACACTTGGCGTGCTGCTCACAGTGCGCCATCAGGTGCGACACATGCGTAGTTTGTAGATCACCCATCAATACGTTTATGAAAATTTATATATCTTAAAATATTTTTGATTTTAATTTTGCTACTCGAAAATACCCTTCCCCATTTTTTTTGCTTCAAAAAACATGCCAATTTTTATGTAAAAAAGTATCACATTTTGGATTGAATTATTCTTCCAATTTTGGTGCAAAAACGTGCTCTTTTTTATGCAAAAAAGTGACAGTTTTTTCGATAAAAAAAACACCCAAAATTGACATGGTGGAAGGATTTCAGTGAAGCATTTTCAGTGAATTTTGAGTCACTCAGCATTCACTCAGCTTTCACTCAGCATTCACTCAACTTTTTCCACCATGTCAATTTTCGGTAATTTTTTTTATAAAAAAAATTGACATTTTCCCAAAAGAATACATGTATTTTTGAATGAAAAAAAGTGACACCTTTATCGACATGGTGGCAAAAGCTGAGTGAAGCATTTTCAGTGAAAGCTGAGTGGCTGAGTGAATCACTCAGCTTTCACTCAGCTTTTTCCACCATGTCAATAAAAGTGTTACTTTTTTGCATGAAAAAGTGATACTTTTTTGCATGAAAAAGTGACACTTTTTTGCATGAAAAAGTGACAATTTTTCGTATAAAAAAATTATACTTTTTTTATACAAAAAAGTTACCCTTTTTGATGCAAAAGTGATCTCTAAAAATATGTGGGATTTTGAATGGGAGATTGGAAGGGTGAAACCAAATATAATAATAATAATAATATCCAGACACGGATTACATATTGATTTTATTTAATGATAAATATAAAACATAATCGACTATTATTTGATTAAAAATATATACAAGAGCACAATTTCTTGCATTTTCATTTAACATTTTTCTTGAAATTTTGTGTGTGGCAATCTCATTCATCGAATTCTGAATCCTCATCTCCTGAGCCTATGAAGCGTTTATATGTGAGATCTAATCCGTAGGGCTCACCACCACCACGCAGATGTAGGTCACAGTAGCATTAACTGCTCGTTTTCAAAGTGAACAGTACTTCATCAAATCTGTTGTGACACCAAAATTTGCAACATTGATATATATTGTCCATGTGCTTTACACCGTACACCATATGTTGATGGTCTCTGATGCTGTGAACCGGATGGTTTTGCATAGCCCTTCTGAATGCTTTATAGCAAGTGCGGCAAAATCGTAAATTATATTTTGGAATACGATATGCATTCGCCCACACACAGTATTGGTCTTCGTGCAAATGACCCTCCCAGTCTTGATTTTTTAGAGCTTCACACCTATCTTCAAAGCTGATTTCTCTCGTGTACTCTTAAGTGACTCAAATCATTGAAATTTCGTTTGACGCTCCGAGCCTGCTTATAGATTTGTACCCATTTTTCATCGGCAAACATTTTCAAAATTCGATCAGTGAGCGTCCATGGTAGAGGTGAGGCCTCGATGAATTCAACTATTGATGATGTACATCTGACTACTTGCAGACAGCATACATTTTTCAAAGTGTCTACCATGGTGGTGGTGTATGTGTGTGCGTGTGTGGGTATGTGCTCTCTGAAAAAACATTTAAATTCTATTAGATATCTAACTGACTGTAATGGCCCCACGGCAGAGAGTCATGAGAGCCGACAATCAAACAGCGCTTGTCGTCGTGGGGGTTGAGAGCGATCTTTGTTTGCTCTACACTAAAAACTTTGTGTGAAAAGGATCGAATACAGCGTTGCGAAGTTATTTTTTCCACATTGTTTTTCAGACATTCCACATAATCTTCAAAAGTGATGTGATTTTCGACAACGCTGTATTTGACCCCTTTGGATTTTTTTACGGTTTTTCCACCTTGTATCTTATAGGTGTACAACTTTGATCGAAGCCCCACGAAATCTGTCATGATACGACCATTGGCTTCGTCCTTCATCAAGCCGGGCACTTTTTTATTTTCGAGGGGAATGTCAAATGGGTTGTCGCTTGGGTAGTCGCTCGTATCGAATTTTTCAATGTGACTGCTAATCAAATCCCGATAAATATCATCGCACTTAATTTTATAAATGAGCGAATCAGTATCCGTATACATCAATTTGCACTGATCGTGCGTGTACTTTTTCATCATGAAGCCGTAATGGAAATCGTACACGCATACCTTGGAAATATCGAGAATCGACATTCCTATGTACAAGGGCTTATTGAATAACAAATCCGTCTTTGCCATCTCGATAGCGACGAGGCTCTCGTCGAAAATGGCGCGACTCCTGAAATTTGGACTGGCAATCAGATTTTTTTGCGCCATATCGTCCCTCCCACTTGGAGACCATTTTCACCACACGGTGCTTCCGTATGTTTTCCATGGTTTTCCCGAACACTGCGTTATTGGCTAGTTTGTAGTTATTTTTGCCAAAAGCAGTTTTTGCTTGAGAGCGTAATTTCGTATTTAATTCAATGTAGGGACGCAGCCACGCCGACTGATTGAATTGCAACACCTTGTGGATTTTCCTGAGTACAAGACCGTGTTTGAGTGCTTGTTTCAACACCCTGTAGTGCACAACATATTTTTCCTTGTTATACAGCGTGGTCATCAATTATGGTAATTTCGAGCCTGGCGGTGTACGGTGCTCGGCACACAAGGGTGAATCTTTGTGTTTGTCATGCAGATGTTTGGGGTACTCCAAATCGACTTCGAGAATGTAGCCGATGGGCGAGGTGTCCGACACTTCCGACACATCGAAATCGGTTGGATTTTTGAGCCATTTAAAGCCATCGTACGGAAGATATTCCATCATGGCTCAACCGTACAGGTTATTCACGTCGAGATATAGCAAATAGGTCGACGGTTTGGAGGCGTCATACCTTTCACCCATGTGCTTGTTATTGGTCGAGAAGAATCTGTTGCAGCACTGACTGATGCCGCCACGAATTCCTCGCTCGACAAAGAGAAGCATGTCGACGTCTTTCAGTATCTGCAATTTGCACTGGGTGTACTTCAACATACAGGACCACGTATATCCCGGGAGGGTGTAATACCACGCAGGATCCAACCCATACGTCTCGTGGCCGATATTTCGAAACTTTTCGAAAATATCCGCCAAGAGCAATATGTCGGTTTTCATGTATCGGTCAGAGTACTCGCCCAGTGTTTTCAAGTTGAACGACCGCCACACGTTCTGGGCATGCTCGTATTCGGCATCGGTGATGTCACAATCGTTCAACTTGTAGAACTGATCGCGCGCCGGCAAACTTGGGCATTCCAATTTCTCCATCGAATCGATGAAATCGTATGGGAATATCCCTTTTCGAGTGAGTAACTAGTACCAGTCGGCATCGAAATGTGCGAATTCGCGCATTGAAATCTTCAAGTCATGGATGGTCAGTGTTTGCACCAAATGCTCCAAGCTCATGCCCATGAAGCGAAAAGAGTCAATGAATCGAAATTTAATGTCAGTGTTGCCGTCGTACTGGTAGAAAGAAATGTATTTTTCTTTGTTGACAGGCAACAGGCTGACTCGACCCCTTTTTGCTATATCTCGAATAATAAAATGACTGTCGTATCTGGATAAATTGTGGAAAATGATTGGCACAACGAACGACTTTTTGTAGTTCAAATTGCAATGCGCATGCGCATATCCACGGAACGCTCCCGTGTAGTGATTATGATCTATTACAATTTTGTCGTCAGTTTTCCAACGTTTTTCGCAGATGTGGCAACATGGCGCTGTCGCTCTATCTGGAATACCCCCACACTTCCGTAGGGCGCGCTGGTGTAACATTAACCCCAGTAAACACTCCCCACGTCCGTGGGGTGAGTGATTACTGGGTCCGAGAGCCATGTGCCCTGAGAAGGCGGAGTGAACCAAGAATTACGCCCTTTTGCATTTTCCGGCTGAGATTCCTGCCGCATCATAGCAAGCCAGTATGATTTTCAAGTTTGAGAGCAGTGTGTTCATCATTTCACTAAGGACCCCTATTATCAGAACCTCATCTTGACAGAATGGTTTGGGTAAAGCCTGCGGAGTTCAAAGAGTAGATTTCGATATTTAGTCCGTTTATTCTCCTCTTTTCGAACGATGTTCGTTCCGCCAGGAGCTGAAAACTCAATGACGAAAATCGTCCTACTTTGATGGTCAAGGAGATCAGACTTATTGGCTTGTATTTGCCTGAGGGTGGGGAATAAGTAGTTCCAATATATTCGGCACTTCTCCTTCCTCACAACGGACTTAATATCCTCCGGAGCATAAGGCAACACCGGTGTCTCGTCTACACCGTACGAGTATCGTAGATGGTAGTACAACACTCGTAAGGCCGCGTTATGCCTGTGGATATAGGCTGAGACCACATAAGCTGGACAAGCGACAGCAAATGCATTATGGTCTCAGCTGCCCCACGACACGCTCTGCGTCTAATGTCAGTGACCTCTATACCCATCACGCGACTGCGGTAGACGAGGGTGCTGAAGACACCATCCTGGCAGGCCATTATTATGAATGCTTATCCCGATGTAGCTGTAGGAGCCTGTCACACTCCGCAGCTTTCACGTGTGCTTTTTGCTGAACGGGATCCAACTCGGTGACAGAGTTTGGGTTCGTCCGTTCAGTGTCGAATAGGAGACCGAGTTCATCGGCTGCACGGGTTGCTGCCTTGAAAAGAAATCCCAATCCCTGCTTTTCGTGATCGCATACTAAGCAGAGAAGGGGATCTGAACTCCTGATGACAGGCTCCATCCAGTACCATTCTGTTGTGTAGACTCCAAACTCAAAAGTTCACGGACTCCCCGTAGTCTATGGAAGTATAACCGTGAAACGGACGATTTAGAATGCAAGCTCCTATAAAGATGCATCATTTTGCCTTTGAGGGCCCGTCGAACTTCTTCCGGGGTTATCGGATTGCGCAGCTCATTGAGCTCAGGCTGACAAAGCCTCCTGCAGAAAGCTTTGAACTGCGCTAGGGCTGGAGTATCTAGCAGCAGTTCTGTCGAATGTACTGTATATAAGCCCGCCATATGAGAGCGGCGAGGTATTGGTATCGTATTTGCACGAGGATTCGAGCACTTTGAACTGGACGAAAATGACTCAGGCGATAGCCAATGATGGATATTTGCCTGTGTTGAGAGCCAAAATCCCGATAAACGTCTCATCGTACAGACTGCGGAAGATTTATACAAATCACACCTAAAGCGATACGCAGTGGCTTCCGCTGAAAACATCTTGCCACTCTAGCAGAACTTCGAGTTCGTCATCCCCAACTACCCAACCCTCCACAACGCCAAGATGCAAGCCCCTGCTGATGATCATCATCCTCCATCGGATTCCAAATGCGAGCCGCCGACACTACACGATTGGTTTATGTTTTTCGTGTCAATGGTTCTGACTGTTCAAATGTCCGAATCCATATATACGTTCATTAAATCAATGCATCAAAATTTGTTTTTAGTCGATAATGACAGTGTACCATCATACTATGCCACTGGCACCGAAGTCTAATAAATATGCATAATTTCTATGTTTGTTTCATTCCCACACTAACAAATTGCGCAGTAACAAAATATAGCTGTGTGTGTATTTTTCTTGGAATTTCATTCAGCTGCCGGCAGCGCAGAGACTCGAAGCGCCACTTGATCTTGGAATTTCATTCAGCTCGAGAGAGAAAGAGAAAGAGAGAAAACTTGATGCTCTCTCTGTTGCTTATGTGTGTGACAGAGAATTAATAATTCTATAATTTTCTGTTCTAAGTCAACCGCTAAGACAGCCATTTTTTTCTACACAGCGAATCACGTGACTTTTTTTTGTCCCCCAACCAATTGCTCTCAGCGAATCACGTGAGAGGACGTTATTTTACTCCCGCCATCGCCGCCATGATTTTTCGCAGAAAAGACGTGTGCTACTTAGGGTGAAACACTTCTACCCCACACTCTACCACTACCCCCCGATACTCTTCGGCGAATACGTTCTTATTCAGCCCCCAACCCTTCACCAACGGCGAGAACTCAATGGACGCGGCCATCGAGAGATACCTCCCCGTCAGGAGCAAAGTATTTTCTGCCTCATGAAAAGTGAGGCAAACTGAATTTTTCCTACGACCACATGGGAAAGTAACGTATATCGCACTGTATAGTTACACGGAAAGAGGCTTATATCACAAGCGTGCGAAATATTTTCCGCACAGGCGCGGAAAGTAACTTTCCGCACGCTCTGAGTTCGTAAAACAGCGGGACATATTAACTTCTGACGACCCGGTTTGCCTCATCCTTTTCCGGGGTTAGCTCGAAACAATCTACCTCTGACGCAACTTAGACAAAGCAGTATCTACATTGAATGCAAATGAACGACAGACACGCATAAGCTTTGCAGGAGGTATGCATTATACGAATTACATCCGCTATCATTTGGAATGTTCGACCTCTCGCTAACATCAGAGGAGGTGGATACTAGCGCCCTTTCGTCGGCACCCTATCTACCACTTGGCACAAGCGCTCTCCCTCCCTCTGGCCAGCAATGGTCGGGGAAAGGGGGAGGCGGCTCTCAGTGCGTCCTCCCGATCCTCTTCCTCCCGTGAACCCTCTTGGGCGACGGCAAGATTTGGTGAAGAAGTTTTGAATATGCCAAATCATGTGTAGACCGAACCGCTAACTTTGTAAAATAAACTTTATTTATTTTATTTATTTAGCTTCTGACGAAGAGTGTGCGGGTTCGATGCTCGCCCGCGGATACTTTTTCGATCGAAGCGCTGGTTGAGGTATGTATGTTGTTTGGAGCTATGGGAAGAGAAAAACTTCAGAACTTCCTAAACCATCTGAATAGGTTTCATCCAAAAATCCAGTTCACCATAGAATTAGAAGAAAACCTTCAAATCCCATTTCTTGACGTATTAGTCACCAAAGAGGGTAATCATCTAGGCCATAAGTTGTACAGGAAGAAAACACACACAGATCGATATCTACACAATGGATCCAACCATCATCCAAAACAGAAACGAAACGTCATCAACACCCTAGTGAACAGAGCTTTGAGAATATGCGAACCAAGGCACATCGACGAGGAAATGCAACACCTTACAACTAACTGTATTACAAGCGAATGTACAACAAGAAATATATCATCCGTGCTTCGCGCCCAAGAGAGAAGACAAGGCACACCAATTAAGAGCAACCCCAAGGCACTGTCTATCTGCCATATATAGAAGGTGTCACCAACAGAATTAGGAAAATTCTGAAAAAGGAGAAAATTATCACCGTCTTCAAACCAACGAAGAAGATATCGGAATATATAAGATCACCCAAAGACAGCAGAGATCCACTCAAATCAGCGGGAGTCTACAGAATTCCATGTAACTGTGGAAAGGTCTATATCGGACAAACGAAAAGGAGCATTTGTACCCGCTTAGTCGAGCACAAGCGGAGTTGCCGTTTGGGACAAACCGAGAAGTCCGCAGTCGCTGAGCATACATTGTATGACGGCGAACACAAGATCCTTTTCGAAAATACCGAGAGACTAGCAACGTCGAATCATTATTCAACAAGAATGTATTTAGAAGCCATAAAAATACACAAACACCAAGAGAACTTCAACAGAAAAGGAGAGAGAATATATTGTCTGACTGTCCCTTCATCTGCTATACAGCGGCTATATAGTAGCATTTAGAGTTTTCGATCTTTCTAGTCTGTTCGGCGACTTCTTAGAGGTCACCTAGAAACTTCGGAGAACTTTCGCGTGTCTTCCACGGATGAGTCATGTGTTTGTCAGAAGAGAACTTGTTTACATTTCGAGTGTGGAGTGTAATTGGATGATCAGGGCCGGTCTCGAGGCCGGTCTCGAAATCGTTACATTGCCCCCTTCTTAAAGACTTTTCATTTTTGTCATTTTTGGAGTATGGAGATATTTGCATGATTCTCCATATCTGCACCTTGCTGTTTGATGGAAGTAGCACTCTACGGTCTACAGGTTTGGTTGTGGACGATGATTACAGCATACCAAGATCTTGACGCCGGTGGATTGGAATATCGTCTCCAACATGCTCCTTATGACTCTCCAGTCCAGTCCGTCGAGCCCGCAGGACAATTTTGGGATTGCCAGGTCCACGAGATTCTGCTCCACCATCATGTCCCTTAATTTTTCAAGGCTGTTTGTTCCATACGTCCTCATAGGACGGTTTGTCTCGAGACTGCTTCTTGGTGACTAGATAGAAGATGCTTCTCTGGCCTTTCCGCAACTGTAGCATCCCTCCAACTTCCGGGTTTTGTTGCCGTAGTTCATGGAGACAACCGTACTTCTTGGAGAACACCACAGCGATGCCTCTAGACATTTGAAGGTCTTCTGCTATACAGTCGGCTAGCGCGTAATCCGCAGGCACCTTAAAAAGGTCTCGTGGTTCTTCTCGAGTCACCCCATGTCGAACTCTCTGTCCGTTTGAGTACAAGGACATGAATTTCTGGAACGTCATCGCATCCTCTGGTGGTCTGAGGGTGCGGACTTGGTCGTGGTTTCCAGCGTAAGGGGCCAACTTATTGATATGGACGACTCTGGGTTTTCCTCTAGGTGGTTTTTTAATTCGGTAGACCACGTCATTTATCCTCTTCAAGATCTCATAAGGGCCTTCCCATCAGTTCCGCAACTTTGGTGATAAGCCTCGACGACGTTTGGGGTTGTACAGCCAAACCAGGTCACCAACCTTAAATCCTCCGGCATCGGCCTTGATGTCAGAGGTCTCCTTCATTCGGTCGCTGGCACTCTGGATGTTCAAACGGACTCTTTCGTGGATGTCTTCTATTCTCTGCCGAAGTTTGCTAACCTCCTCCTCTCTCGCAGTGTCTTGTCCTGGTGGCGTTCCAAACTTCAGGTCACATGGTAGTCGCAGCTCTCGGCTCATAATAATACTAGCAGGGGTTTGGCCGGTCGACTCGTGTACTGCAGAACGATAGGCCATCAGGAACAAATGGAGATACTGGTCCCAGTCTCTTTGGTGGTCAGAGACTACCTTGGATAAGTGGCGGTTCATCGTCCTGTTCATCCGCTCCACCATTCCATCAGACTGCGGATGTAAAGCCGTAGTTCGCGTCTTCCGGATGTTCAGCATTCGACACAATTCCTGTAACAAGTTGGACTCGAAATTTCTGCCTTGGTCTGATGCAGTTCAAGTGGGACACCAAATCGACAAATCCACTTCTTTAGCAGGACATCGGCAACGGTTATGGCTTCCTGGTTGGGCAGGGCATAGGCTTCAGCCCACTTGCTGAAGTAGTCCATTGCCACGAGGATGTATTTGTTCCCGTGGTCAGATTGTGGAAACGGTCCAGCAATATCGATGGCGATTCTTTCAAATTGGCTGCCAACGTTGTACTGACGCATTGGTGCCTTAGGTCGCGTTCGAGGTCCATTTCTTGCGGCGCATACAGCGCACTTTCTGCACCAGTCTTGAACGTCTGCCTGACAATTGGCCCAGTAAAACCATTGCCTCACTTTCTGGAGAGTCTTCGTCACTCCCAGATGTCCTCCGGCGACCCCATCATAAATTTCTCGAAGCACTTCCGGTCTTCTGCTTCTGGGTACAACTGTCTGACGTCTTTCTTCTCCACCATCCTCGGACTCCCACACACGCTTCAGAACTCCATTGTCCAGAGTAAGGGAGTTCCATTGAGCCCAGTAGGACTTGATGGCTGGCGAATATCCTGCTACTTCCTGCCATGTCGGTCTTCGGTTACTCCTCTTCCAGCCGATAACTAAGCCAAGATCTGGATCTTTCTCTTGGTCTTTCTGGAGCTTGCTGTCATTCCAGTTATCATCTACCGCCTTTGTTCTACAAACTGTCGCCTCTTTCTCCTCTGCTCGTCGGCAGTGCGAACAGTCGTCTGGACATGGTCTTCGCGATAGGGTATCCGCATTCTTATGGCTGGTCCCCGCCCGATGTTCGATCTCAAAGTCGAATTCCTGGAGCCTCTCAATCCAGCGTGCCACTTGACCCTCGGGATTCTTAAACTGTAGGAGCCATTTGAGGGCAGCGTGATCAGTTCTCACCAGGAATCTCCTGCCATAACATACTTGTAAAAGTGCTCTACTCCTTTGACCACAGTAAGCAGCTCCCGTCGGGTGACACAGTAATTTCGCTCCGGTTTACTGAGGGTCTTGCCGAAGTTCCCGATGACTTTTTCCTGTACATCCTGGATCTGAGACAGGACAGCTCCAAGTCCCACGTTGCTGGCGTCCGTGTCCAGAATGAATTTTCCGTTCGGAAGAGGATAACTTAGAATTGGAGCCTTGATTAATGCCCCCTTCAGCTTCCTGAACAATGGAACTTTGTCTGTTCTTCCGTGAGCCTGGTCAATGGTTTGGCGATGTTAGCAAACCCTAGCACATACCGACGATAGTAGGTACATAGGCCAAGAAAACTCCGAAGCTGATGGATATCTTTGGGGATAGGCCAGTCTCTAACAGCTTAAATTTTCTGGTCATCTACTGCTACTCCTTTCCCAGAGACAATGTGGCTAAGATAGTGGACTTCTTTCTGAAATAGGTGACATTTTTTAGGGCTCAATTTCAATCCAGAGTTCCTCAGACGCAGAAATACCTCCTCCAGATTTTTCACGTTGTCTTCGAATGTTCTGCCAACTACGATTATGTCATCAAGGTATACCAAGCCAGTCTTCCAGGAGAGTCCCTTCAACACAATCTCCATTAATCTCTCAGAAGTGGCTGGAGCGTTACAAAGTCTGAATGGCATAACGGTAAATTGCCACAGCCCTGAGCCGATGGTGAAAGCTGTCTTCTCCCGATCTTCTGGAGCCAGTTCTACCAGCCAATATCTGCTCTTCAGGTCTAGGGTGGAGAAGATTGTAGAGCCAGCGAGCGTGTCCAAGGTGTCATCTATTCTAGGTAGTGGGTAGCTGTCTTTCTTTGTCACGTTATTTAGTTGTCGGTAATCTACGCAGAATCTTGTCGATCCGTCTTTCTTCTTTACTAGTACAACTGGAGATGACCAGGGGCTGTCAGATGGTTCAATTACTCCTTCTTTCACCATATCGCTGACTATTTTGTCTGCCTCTTCCTTCTTGGCAAGAGGGAGTCTCCTCGCTGATTGACGGATTGGTCGGGCATCTCCAGTATCAATTCTGTGCTGGACTACCTTCGTTCTACCCCCTTTTCCCTGTCCGTTGTCAAAGACGTCTTGGTAACTCCTCACTAAATCTTTAAATCTGGGCTGCTGTGCCGGTTTTATGCATCTCGATGATATGGCAACTAGCTTTTCTAATTCTGCGGGTAGATTATTGGCTTGGTTAATGGTACCGCGTACATTCCTGACCACAGATGAAATTGGCGAGCAGTGGCCCAAAGTTGTTCCTTTCTTCAACGTCACTGAATAGTAATTGACGTTCATGACCCTTACTGGTATAAGTTTATCGGCGCGCAGTAAGGTCTTCCCAAGGGCAATTCCTCGTCCGATTTTTTCATCATGGAGCTCGGGCTCGAACATCACCACGCTCCCGTTGCTCACTCCGCCAACCATACGAGGCTCCAGAATGGTTTCAGCTCTCTAGGGAATGCTCATGTCTTCAGCCAATACGACCCGGATCATTTGTTCGCTTCTCCCGTGAAGTACCAGCTCTTCTACGTTGACACGTAGGACGCCATCTATGAAGTTCTGCTCGAACCCTCTGGAATTCATTATGTCCATTCCAATGATTGCATCGTCCTCGATGTCCGCGACCAGTGCTCTGTGTCTTAGATTCGTGCTGCCTAAAACCAAGTCGATCGTTAACTCGCCATAAACAGTAGCTGGATCCCCTGTTGCTGTGCATAATTTCCAGTTTGACGGTTCAATTCTTGCCGGTGTTTTGGCAAAAGTAGGTACGAGAATTGTTCTTGTCGCACCTCTATCTAGCAGCATGGTGCGAGGCTCGTTGTTAATGAGACCGTCCACGAATATACCTTTGTTCTATCGTTGAAGGACAGCGACATATGCGTTGTTGTTAATCGGGGCTTGCTGGATACAGGCCGACGACTGCCCCTTCTTGACCTTCATCGTTGATGGACATTTGCTACGCACGTGCTCAAGTTCTCTACAATTTCGGCATCGTATCGTATCAGTCTTCTCTCAGGCATAACTTCCTTAATCACTTTTCGCATCACAGCTTCCATGTTAGTAGGCTCATGCGGGTCTTCCTCGATCATCCTGACTCTACTCTGGCTTTTGCAGGATTGTTTTGCAGCCTCAAATTCCGAAGCCCGCGCCAATGCGTCTACAAGATGTAAAGGACGAGCTAATGTTAATGCTTGCCGGGTTTCTTGGTCGCGAAGCCCATCCAAAAATGCCTGAACCGCTAGTCGTTCCATTACATTTTCCGGTGTAGCTGGATATGCAAGGCAAACCAAGCGTGCAATGTCTGCTTCGAATTCTTGTAATGATTCGCTTGATTTTTGGCATCGGATTTTCAGCTGCGAGTGATATACGTGTTCAAGGTGGGCTTGACCATAGCGAAGTTCCAGTTGTTTTAGTAGCTGTTCATAGTCCTCCTATTGTTGGGCGGTAAGGGTCTGTAAAATGTTTGTTCGACACGCAATGCCAGTGTCAATGCTAAACCTTTCTCCCCAGCATTCCATCCATTTGCTTTGGCAGCAGCTTCAAACTGTCGGCGGTAGTTTGCCCATGGAGTATTTCCGTCGAACTGAGATGGTTTCAATGAGAGCTTTCCAGGTTCAGCACTGACCTTGAGATTTTTGATGTCCTTCTGAACTTCGTCCAAGGTCATAATTAGGTCCACCCGTGAGTTTTTGTTGTAAGTTTCTGGGGTGTGCGCATAATCTATTCGCTCTTCTAATTCACTGAATTTTTCCTTCATCCTGCCGATTTCTGTCTCGATTCCATCTTTTATTTCATCTCGTCCTCGATGTCATCTTTGATTTTATCCTCCTCTGTCTCAATGGCTCCAATTCTTCCTTCCAGTCGATTTGCCACACCACAAAGTTCTCTTTTTAGGCCTTCAGAATTTTCTAGAAGTGTTTTCCGAATTTTCTTGAAGCTTTTCTTGAAGTTTCACTTCTAGACTTTTCGAATTTTCTTCAAGCTTTTCTTCTAGATTTTTCGAAAGTTCTTCTTTCAGAGTATTCGAATTTTCTAGAAGTTTTTCTTCCAGGCTCTTCGAATTTTGTAGAAATTTATTTTCCAGACTCACCGAATTTTGTTGAAGTTCCTCCTTCAAACTATTCGAATTTTCCAGAAATTTATCTTCCAAGGATTTCATGGTCTCGTCGAGTTTAATCATTATGGAACTCAAATCAATTCCAGAAACTTCGAATAAGAACGTTTCGGGATCTTTTCCTCCTTCAATCAGTCCATCTGCAAGTCTTTTCTGGAGTACGGCCTTTTTTCCAGTTGTTTCTAACTCACGCTCCTCTAACTCTTGCTTTAATTCACTAACTTTACGGTCAACTAGGTGAACTCTTCTCGGAAACATTTTGTCTCTTATTGTCTTTACCGAGATATCAGTCTATTATTTATTTCACACAAAAAGTTTTCACTTTATTGTCCCGCAACGCGCAAAACTGTCCACTTTCCAAACACTCAAATGTTCAACGGGTCACTCACTAACTGTCACCTATTAGGCGCGATAAATGTCTATCAGTTTTTCAATACGGCGAACACCTAAACACTTATTTATTTTAAACATCCGACTTCTGATAACAAATGTAGTAAAACTGCTTTAACTAATTTTCCTAATTTATTTAAAACACTATTCACAACAATTATTCACAAAAACATTTACTTCACTAGATTCAAATTTATTTCTACTGTGTCAATCTCTATCTGCGAACTCTGGAACTGTAACTAACTCTGAATTCTGACTGTCCCGCCATCTGCTATACAGCGGCTATATATAGTAGCATTTACAGTTTTCGATCTTTCCAGTCTGTTCGGCGACTTCTTAGAGGTCCCCTAGAATCTTCGGTTAGAACTTTCGCGTCTCTTCCACGGATGAGTCATGTGTTTGTCAGAAGAGAACTTGTTTACATTTCGAGTGTGGAGTGCAATTGGATGATCAGGGCCGGTCTCGAAATCGTTACAATACAGATAATAAACATTGAGGAAATCCACAAGGGTATAACCAACGCGTGGATATTAACATAAAGTAATAGGTGTTTAGTACACTAGTTATAAATTAAATGAGAAATTTACACCCTTGTACAAAAAAGTTAAAGTGTTACACATGTTATTAAGTAAATGTAACATTGACAAGAGGACATAAAAAGTATAAAATATGATGTAACTATATAAGATGAAAAGTCATACACAAGTTATTAAGTATATGTAAAATTACCAAGGGGGCAAAAAAGGTATAAACGAATATATATATAAACATAATAGATCAAAAGTATAAAATAATATAAAACAAAATCACTTATTGCCGATATAATGATCATATGCATAGCGCATGTAATAGAAGTTGGAAACCCACGAGGGTAAGACCCGCGCGTGGATATGAACTTACTATTTTATGCAAGCAGAAACTAGAGCTATAAAGGGATTTAAATGTATATATTGTAAAATTAATTTGTATGGGAATGAGGAGGAGAGAAAAATTTTACGGGGTAGCGAATATTCAGTTAGAGATGGCTTAACAATGCTATTGATTTCAATTAATTCGATTCATTGAGAAGGTAAGTGGATTAATAGCTGAAGATGTTTTTAATGCCGACAAGTTGATGGATTTTTTTCTAGTTTGTAGAAATATCCAAGATGTAAATTTGGTTTTGAAAAGCGAAAACGAATTTGAGTATTTTATTCGATCTGGAAGGGTGTTATAAATTTTAGGGCCCAGATAAGAATGACATCTTTGTCCTACAGTTTTGAATGTTCTCGGTACGTGGAAGTGTATATGTCTTTCTCGTACTATATTGGTGTTCAATGATGTGGTATGTTTTATTCTTATGTTGGTTCAGTAGTAGACGCTGACAGTATATCTATCTGATATCGAAAATTTTGGCATGGTCATATAACTGGTCACTTGGGAAGGGTGATTTTTTCCATAAATAATCTTCAAACTTCTATTTTGAATAATAGAGAGGTATTTGATTTGAGTGTTCATTGCCCCACCCCAAGCGATAATTCCGTATATTTTATGAGAATGTACAAGGGCGTAATGAATTGATGTTTGAATGACACGAAGTTTAATTGCGTCTTGCATAATTCTCACTTCATTTTATCCACATTGTAGAAAAATAATAGTTCATTGCAAATATGGTAGGGTTGAAATTGTCAATGTGTCAATATAAGCACAACCTTAAAAATGTATGACATTCGTCGTGTTTCAGAATTCGGCATGAGCCGTAGTTTCTCAGCGCCCATGCGAGAAAACGAAAGAGATATTGTTTTGGCTTCAATTTGATTACATGGCGTCTTATGGCGTGTTACCCATATTCGTAGTTGATAGATATATGCTTCTACCTGGTCTAAATCTGCAACTCCTACTTCTCTCACTTCTTATATGAACATTTTCCGATAAATTGGTCAAGAGACGTTGATTGACTACAGCTTCACAAACACAGATGATGGTAACTAATCCCTCGTAGGTAAGAGCAGCTTTTCCCAAAATTTTCCCAAGTAGTTGCTTTAAAATTCCAATCAAGCGCTCCTACCATCCTCCCCTCCAGGCTGCTGCGGGAACATTGAATTTCCAATGGATTCTCTGTGCAGTACTTTTTCTATTTATTTCGGCCCAATCTAGCACAGAAAATGCATTCTGTGGTCCTACAATTTTTTTACCATTGTCGCTAGATATAGCCTCCTGTATCATGCAATAAAACGTCGAAGGCTAACAGGAAACACTATACGATAAATTGCACAGGTAAAAATCAGAAATCAGATTTTACCTTTATCTTTAGCGAACAATGGTCCTGCAGCATCTACTCCTGTTACTTCAAATATTGATGAAGTGGTCGGTGGATCAGCGGTCTAACGCACAGGCCGTTCGAAACTTCAGCATAGCGATAGTCGGTTCGAGCCCGATGTAGGTACAAGAGAATTTTTCTCATCTACTTTATATCGGTTCGATAGGCGACCGCATGCCTTGTTGAAAAGAAAGTGTTATTGTGGGTTGTCTAGATGCCAATGTCGTATGGTGCTAGCTTGGAGTGAACACCGACCACCCGAGTTGGTGCCGTAGGTTTTCCGGGTTTTCCTACAGCTGAAAAGTTAATACGCCACCAAAAATCAGTAAGTCGTCCCGGAGCGCCACGGCAAATAATAATAATAGCCGTCCTCTACCCACACAGGCTATGCCTCTGGGTACACTCAATGAGTGTTTATGAGGGAGTATTATTATTATTATTATTATCTCGAATTCGATCTTTGGGTAGTTGTAATGGTAGTTGTTTGAAACCTTTTGGTCTGTTATTTTCTGCAAATCACACATTTCGAAAGTGTTGAGCGAACTGTTTTCTTTCCGAGTAGAATCCAACACTTTTCTCTTTTCTCTCAGATTATTCAAGACTGTACTCCCGAATGCAACAGGCTGATACGAGTGTCAAAAATAAGACGAACTACAATAACATGCCTTGGTGGTAATATAATTGGATATCTGAAAGATTGGGTATCTTCTCTTCCACTTATTCTTGTGCGTATTCTCAACATACCAAATTCATCTTGAAAATACATAACATTTTTGAGGATCTCTGAATGATTTCCAAAATATTCTTGTTAAGTCAACTTGATGACAACTTTTTCTGATTCTGCTATTTCTTCCACTGACAAAAGTTCGAAATGAACCTTCTCATCCATGATACGATGCTAAGTATATTGTTGAAATGCGAGAAACCAAGAAATGTTATTTTTTTTCATGATTATCCAATGATGTAACCCCTTTTTATTTTTCTTCCAAAACAATTTCTTCATTGTCATCATATTTTTGACTTGTCCATTTCTGTATTGGTTCTCGTAGCCATGAGAGACCCTTCCACCATTTACTTACTAATAGATTCTTCGGAAAACATCCTCTGTATGGTAAATCAGCCGGATTCATGACTCCTGGAACCAGGTCTCTCTATCCGTAAGTTGTTGAATCTCAAGAACTCGATTTCGAACAAATGGCTTCCAAATTTCCTTACGTTTTATTCAACTCAGAACTGTAGTAGAATCGGTCCAACAATATACAGAAATTCTTAATCAAATTCTTTCAGTATCGATGTCAAAATTTTAGCTCATCAGTAGCTGCCAACAGTTCCAAACGGGATATCGATATAATTTTCATGGGAGCTACTCTATTCTTACTTTGGATAAATTCAATCTATATCGAATCAATGATTCTACTCATACGAAAATTAAAATGACATAAGCTTCTTGAGTCGCATCGTAAAATAAATGTAAATTCTTATGTTCACAATCTCTTTTCATATTTGGACGAATCCATCTGGAAATCTTCACATTGGCCAAAAAATGGACCTCTTCAAACCAATCAAAAAATTGAGCTTTGATGTTATTAGGTACTTCAGAATTCCATGGTAGCTTCAATCTGCGGGTGTTTTGAAATAGAATCTTCGGAATCAATAAAGCTGGAGAAGTGAACCCTTTAACGTCGAATATTTTACTGACTGTTGAAAGTATCATTTTCTTGGTGAGTTTTTCTGCAATTGGGCTATTTTTGAGATCGTCTGGTGACACTTCAAGTATATTTGTCAACTTATTCCATCTCAAATCAAGAACTGAAGTAACACTTGCTTCTGGAATGTAGTTGCTTCCCTTATCGGTTTATTCCCAGCATCTCAATTCCATCTGTGCTTTCATCATGGCATTTTGTACATATTCTTTGAATATTATTACTTCTTCTTCATGGTCTAAACTGATGGTACTATTGTCTACGTAGAAGCTCTTACTAAGGCTATTCAAGAATATCTGGAATCTTTCATCAATGTTTCTAGATAATGTTGAATAACTACAGCCAGAAGAAATGGGTTACACGTCAAACCAAAGACAACTCTGGTGTTCCTATAAATTTTCAACTCACCATCTGGAATATACCACAATAACCTCAAAAATTCTCTGTTGTTTTCGTTTAAACTTATCTGATATCTGAAATAACTCCATATCTCACATATCTGCATTGTCTGAAACGAAGCAAGATGGATGGTATCAGTTCAATAAAGTTCATTCCTTTCTCGAGACACTGATACAAGGATGGTCTATGGGAATGTTCTTCAGCTGAAGTATCGAATACTGGCCTTAACTTTGTGGTGGCATTATTCGGTTTTACTACAGCGATGTGGTAAATAGTGTCTAAGATATTGTCAGTTTTCTTTGGTAACCTCTTCTAATATTCCTTCTTCAAGCCATTCGTGAAAAACTTGATTATATTCTTCAACTTTCCAATTAACAAATCTAATTTTTTCTTGGCTATGCGAAAATTGGTGGGTGAAGGGGAGTGATTTTCTACCCATGGAAGACTCACTTCATATCTGGACTAATGATTTCTTTTTATAGTTGACGAAAAGTGAGCCATTGTTGCCTTTTCTGCTTCTACTCGTGTTAATTCTTTTACTGGACCGTTTATACCAAAAATTTCTAAATTCCATAAATTAGAAATCATTTTGTCATTGATTAACATGCTGGAGACAAACAGCTTGATTTTCGGTTGATAGAATAAGTTGGAAATCTACCCATAATTGTCCACCTCAGCTTCGTTTCCATCAATAATAATAATAATAATAATAATAATACTCCCTCATAAACACTCGTTGAGTGTATCCAATACCCAATACTAGATCACATGACAAAACGTTTAAAGTTACTTGGCTACATATGCGCAAAGTAAAAGTTCTATAGGGCCTTCCCTAGTATAATTTATGTTTAAACCTGTATTTTCTATTTTTCGAGACCATGGACCATTGTAATGACAGGTTGATCGAATGTCTCAAAAATATCATAATACTATCCATCTAGACTAGATAGAGGTGTCTTGTAGCAAACATAATGAATATTTTCAGTATGGTAACCGCCAAAGATATCATGAACCATCTCTTCCTCACTGATAACTTCTAGTTGCATGTTAAGTGCCGTTTTCGCAGAATATTGGATTTTTGAGATCCAGTATCGATGAGTGCTCGAATTCTCTTAGTTTGATCTTGGGTTTCAATATTTACTAAAAACGGTTGTAGAAACACATGTGAGAACGTCTGATTGGATATATCATTTAATGATATGAGGTTGGAATCAATATTTAATGATGGATTTTCGACTGATGCCTTTTTACTGGAGATCAAATGTTTTTCTTCCCAATCTGGGCACATCAATGATACATGTTTGCCATTAAATTTTTCACACTTCAGCTTGGAATCCATGATACATTTCTTCGCCAAGTGGTCATGCCTCAAACATCGATATCAACAGCCATTCTCCAGGAACTTCTTCTTTCGTTCTAAATATACCATTTTCGCAGCTTCAATGCATTTAGTACTGACATATTACTGTTCACAAAAAGTGCGTCATTCAATAAACCAGATGCAGACGGGATATTCTGATTGACAATTTCTTTTTTTCTTTGTTTTGTCTCAAAACTGGTACCTAGCTGAAGAAATTTGTTTTTCATTCTCAACCTCTCGCTTCAACAATTGCATGAAATTTTCTAATCTCTTTTTTAGCGGATCATCAGTAGATAATTTGGAACTTATTTGCCATGTCCACAAAACCTCTTCAGGTATAGAGGATTCTAATAGAGGATAGAGCATTGCCGAACACGTATCTGTTGTTACACCAAGGGTGTCAAGAGATCTCAGTGGGATTCCATTTTGTTATTTAATAGAATCAGATTCGTTTTGTTGGTGAGATTGGTGAACACTAGATTGAGAATAATATAAAATTCCATCAATAGATCATCTCGACCAAATCTTGATTTCAAACTTTCTATAACTTTGCAATAGTTTTTACCAGTCGGCGGGTAATTCTCGATCAGTTTGCTAGCTTTTGAATTTGGAACAGTGGCTTGCAATAAATATTGGAATTTGTCATCATCTTCCATATCATCATCTTCATGAATACGTTTGAATCGATTTTTCGGAGATTCAGTTTGGTTCTTATCAAAATTCTGTTAAGAACTAACTTTCTCTACGACTATTGTATTCTACGTTCATTACATATTGATTTTTAATTGAAGAATAAAGATGATTCCAAGACACCGTGGATTATAACTCATTATTCAACGGCACTCGGCCAATCACAGGTTAAGAATCCACGGGAACTGGGAGGTTTAAGAAACAAATTTCTGAAGAAGGCTTTGCTTGATTGAACTTTTGTCACAGCTTTGCATCTGCGAATGTCAGATTGACTATTTTCTTAGTTTTAACTTTGATCTGCGTGACAAGTACCTAATATAAAAATGAATAGAGCGGATTGGGAAAGCAGTGATAGTGAGGAAAAAGAGATATGTTGTACACCACCGGAGTTATTGGAAACTGCGAAAAGAGCAACTATTAACTTATTGCCGGAAAAATCAAGAAACCAATATTCGAAGGCATACGTGGAATTCATGGATTGGCAAAATTTGAACCAGGCACATTCTTTCTCAGAAAATGTCCTTCTTGCCTATTTTACGAAACTCTCAGAGAAGTATAAGTCATCAACGTTGTGGAAGATATATTCTATGTTGAGAAGCACACTCAACTTGAACAACAATATCAACATAGAGAGGTACTCAAAATTGCGTACGATGTTGAAACGAAAATCTGAAGGTTATCAGCCAAAAAAGTCAAAAACATTCGGCCCAGAAGAAGTAAACAGATTTATCAATGAAGCTCCTGATGAAATCTATCTTGCAACAAAGGTATGTCAAACAATTTTTACTTGAACGTTCCACACTCTCTTAGTTCTTGGTCAGAGTTTCTCTAGTAGGCATTTCATTCACAAATTTTCGAGTGCCTGTTATAGCTCAGTTGGTAGAAGCGGTGTACATCAAGTAATTGTTTAAGGTCGCCGTTTGGTACGGCTTGACAAACTAATCCGACAGAGGAGCCACCATGCCTTCTGTTTAATATTTATCCAAGTTTCCCTCCGTGCAAATGAGTAATGATAGTCAAAACTAATGTCTACTACGACTACGCTTTGCAAACGCTGGGATGGGGACGAAGACAGTCTGTTGCCAATAATACTGTTACGTATTCCGTATAATATATCTCTCAGACTATAAATTATCATTTGGTTTGGAGAATATTCAAGAAGAAATGATTCGTTGAATACTTATTATCAACATTTTTTTAAAATGAAATTCAAAGTTATTATATTCATTACTATCAGGTACAACGACAAAAAAATAAGCCTAGAGATTAGTAATTATATTGGCGCTCTTGGCAATATGCCAGCAGGTGTCCTATTCTCGAGTTGGTACGTATCTATGCGATTTCGATTTTCTGTTTCACATCAATACATATGAAATATATAAGTATATTTTTCTCTCTCATTTTTACGCAAATTAAAAGCGAACTATTCAAGAATAGCCCACCTATTTATTGCGTTGCTGTACTGAGAAGTATAAGAAAATCCTATATCATGGAATGAATTATTTCAGCACCAGTGGCATGGAAACGTTTTTGGGTTTTTGTTTTTGATTTTTTTAATGATGCATTGTCAACCAAGTTTATATTATTGGTTCTGAATCCTAGGAAGGTGAGGTAGATATGTTCCTAGCTAGGTACCTACCTATATATATTTTGATTACGATTGTTGGAAATGGACCGATTTCTAACGAATATTTTTCTTCCTGTTCATATCGAACATTTCAAAGGTGTGATGTTTTGGAAAAAACATATTGAAGTCAGATAAGTGAAATGTTCAATCAATGGGGTGCGGAAAATAAGATATTTCATACTAACCACTCGCCTATGGCTCCTAACACTAGTATGAAATATCCAGTTTCTGCACACTATACCTTTTCGACAACCAACCTGAAAAACAAGAATTTGAAAAATATTTTTGAACGAGAAGAAGTAAATTGAATTTTGCGTGACACCTTCATACCACCTAACTGAAAATAATTCATCTTTAGAAATGAGTGTGCTTCATACTACTTGCTCATGATATAGAATTGATTGATTGAAGAAGTATATTATTCAGTGAGTCTGGGAGATTGTCCATCACGGGGATATCGGAAACGGTTATATAGTTTCAATTCAGTGAGAGAAAAATTGCATAACAAAAGAAAAATTGATAAAAAACTATATATAAATTTTTCTGGAAACACTAAATTTTGTGATCATTAATTTTATTTTTTCTGGTGTTATCGTCAAGCTGTCATATGATGATGTTAGTTTTACTGTCCGACGTTTCGTTATCTAGCAACCATCACCAACTCAATTTATATACTGCCTCGTTTTAAAAAAATTCAAATTTTGATAATATATGTTTCTTTCAAAATTTAAATTATAGAACGAGTTTTTCTTGTAAAATTATTTGTAGGTAGATGAATATTCTTGTGAAATTAAGTCTAATAGGTCGTCGGAAAAGTATAGTTTCTGCACTAGTTGCACAATATACTATTTCAGTTCTCACACAATTATCGACTTTTGTTTTTTTTCTAATACCTTCGAATCTCCAAATTTCTTCCTGGTGTTAGTGCACATCTGGCAGTGAATTCAATATTTAAAAAAAAATGTGTTTTTTTCGAAAAACATTGAAATTTTTTCAAGCTTTTTTTCAACTTGCTTTGTTTGTTTCTCTAATTATTTTTGGAATATAAATGCGTTCTGTGTAGATTTACCATCACAGAAACCAAAATATTTATCAGAAAGTACTTTATATTTTTCTCGGTACTTTTCCCACCCTGATTTTTGAGTATTTTCTCGGGAACATTTGCGAAATGATTCACCAGCGATATTGGTCGGTAATTAGTGATTTGCATTATTTCATCAGTTGATTTATAGGTTTGTAGACATCGGGTTGATACGAGGGATTCCCCCCAGAAGGTTTCAAAAATAACTCTCTTGGGATAACTCAGTTTCTCTACAGTTACACAAAAAATGATCATCCTCCTCTATAGAATGTCATATCAAAAAATCAATGCAAATTCCACCAATGATAGTATTTCGTCCAACCATAAGTAAACACTTTGGGAAATGTAATCTGAAAAATGCAATATATCAATTGCTTTCGTTTCAACAGAAATAGAATCAATATTCGCTCATTTTCGAAAATTCGTCTTTTTGGGCTCACTCTATCGAGTCACGTAAAAGTAGAAAATAGTTTACCTTTATTCTCTGTGAAATATCAAACAATCCACTCATATGATCTCCCATAATTCATCACTTTTTTTTGCTAACTCTGTGAAATGTATTCAGAACAGTTCGTTAAGGTCATCTATAAAATACGAAGAATACGCTTTGAAATGGTCAACGGAAAGACCAAATTTTGGCGAGAAGTCCAAAAACGAGTTAAAAAAAAGCGTTTTCTGCCTCACCCTGTAAGTAGGTACACCATAACTAGTAGATATATTCGAAGTCAATCGATAATTTTCATAGCATTATAAATCAAAAAAAAATCCACTGGCAAACACTTTTTTCCGTATTTGGCGTTAGAGATTGAAACATTTTTGTAGCTCGCCCTGTAGTGCCAGGATCATTTCAAATGAAGAATGTTATTTCTTTCTACCTCTAAAATGATAGAACCCTAACTCAAAAAAATCCACAGAGCTCTAGGAATACATGTTTCCAGTGGTATGACCCTTCATAATACATTTTTCTTCGGAATCATAAACACCTGCCAAATTTCATGATGATCGGGCAACTATAAGTGGGTCAAAATTCACTTACAAGATTTCACCTCAATATACAAATGAATGAACAGAGAAACAAACAAGGCACGTTTGATAAAATCTTGAAAAAATGTCAGCGTTTTCAAAAATATTGAATAAATTAACTGCGAGATGTACACTATCCTCAGCGAGAAGTTTAGAGAAATTACTTCGCGTGTGCTAGAAAAAGTTTCGTTGTATTACATATAGATTAAAACTCCGGATCCCGCCATCGATTGTTGATTTTTATTTATACATCCTCAAATAGCACTCCATGATACGCTTATGATTGATTTGGGGATCCGAAACAACACAACGTCTTTCTTTATTTAATTTTCTTGACCTGGCTCCACCTACCAATGATATCAAAATCACATTCCGTCTCATTGAGGAAATTGAATGAATGAAATATACAATGGCGCTTTCTATCCGGTAAAGTAGGAACTGTTTCGCGCCATATGTTCGAATTTGGCTATTCCTAGCCCATTTCTAACTTGGAATTAGTCTCCCAAACGATATTGTCTGGAGATTCGTTTCCAATCGGAAATTGCACTATTTTTATCAATATTTAGGTTGGCATAAAACAGAAGCCAGTATTGGCTTATTTTCCTCAATTGCTGACCAAAATAATCTCAAATTTCGAAATGAAAAAAATCTCAATATATTCACTGTGTACTCCAATCTTTTTTGAGTTCACCTACCAAATTTCAGCTCTCTAAGTGTAACCGTTTCTCAATGCAATTAAAAGTCGCAATACACGACATTAGACGCCCACCTTAACGAAGGTAGTTATATAGGCGTGAGTTCGAATCCCAACTCTTCCCAAGTTTTTTTTATATTATTTTCAATTAAGGCATTTATTCATTCATGAATGAACACCGATTATTCATGTATAATTGATATTCTACCTTATATTACTTTATAATAAATACTTCTTTTCGGTAATAAAGGCAATAATTTCGATAAATACCTTTCATCATAAATTTATAAATTTTGAAGCCCGGATCAATAGTTTCTTTTTTATATTTTCAAGTTGCATTTATTATGGGTATAATGGGTGCTTGCCGTTCCATACCCACTAAACATGGAAACTTACAACTACTTGTAGAGAACTCCCTGGCCCTTGCAGATTCAAACTTGAAACGGAAAATTCACTCACTAAGGCAGAAAATGTGCATACGTTAAGTTGATATTGCTCACTTACTGAAGACTTCCGGGCATAAATTCATACCTGACAGTTTTTTACCAATTACAAATGTTAACTTTCAAAACACATTAAAAATAATACTTGTATAACATATACATATTAAAACTTGTATCAGTAAGTCTGATGTAAACTTTGATGTGATATTTCTGAAACCAAAGCTTGTCGTAAATTTTGGGTCATGAATTATTTGGGATTTTACAACCAATTGTTTAGAAGGTTTTCATTTCAAAACTATAATTTCCAAGTTGGATACCAGCTTTGATGTACATTATTTCAGCATCCTAAGATTGCAGTAAATTTGTGGTGATAAATTATTGGGAAATTCATGCAAAACCTTTGCATGCAAATTCGTAAATTCTAGACGAACCTAACCTGACCTGAATTATTTAATAAACAGATTAAACTGAAAAAAGAGCACATTGTTTTATTCACCGGTGGCTCAACAAAGCCCGTATCTCATGGTCAACTAGTTTTATCAAATTGCCTAGCAGTGGTGTCATTTCTGTTGGCTTATTTAACACAATTTGAAACAATCCACCATAAAATAACGCCTCTGCAAGGTAGTTTTGAAGTGTTCTGTGGTTTTATCCACAAAACAGACGTTATTGTGTGGTTTTATTAAACTATTTGACCATGATCCACGTAATGACAAGACAGCTGTTCTTGTCATTTAAACTTCCCGCCATTGTTGTGACCAATTACAGATCTCGTCCTCTGTATGGTTATATCGTGGTCACGTGATCTACCGTCTACGTATCCATTTTGGATATGCGTTTGGCTTTTGCTCTAATGCTGATGTGGTTGGTGAACTAGTGTAGTAGTGATGTATAACGAAATCCCGCTTCACTCGCGTCTTCATTACATTTGTGTTGGTATTGTTGAAATATGTGAAGAATGAAGATATATATTCAAAATGAATAACAAGGTGAGTGAATTATTGTTTAGTGTACCTGGTTATATATGCAGAATTGATTTCAATTACGGGAAATTTGTTTACTGTATATCATATGAGAAGGCTTTCATCGCGTAAATGTCTATATAGGTAGGTAGATAAATATATGTTTAGGAAAACACATTCGTAACAGATTACTATACCTACTAGTAAACTTATTTTTTTGTATGTTTTCACGAACAATTTCACTCTTTCGTATGGTTAAAAATATTGAAATTAAAATTACATCAGACTATCAATAAGACCTATGAAGGTATAAAGCAAAGGACAATGGGGGGACATGCTTATTTATACTTCTGGCATTATTTATCCCGTTCAGTGAAAACAAAATCTGCACATAATGTAGGTCTGTGTCCTCTGCTAGGTATAATTATTGAGTAGAATTATTATAATCATAATACTCATTCGAAAGAGGGGGGATGCTGGGAGTAAACAAGCTCTTAAACATATTTCATTGTAAATTGTGAAAGGCTTTTGCGGCCATAGTTAATTACATGGTGGTTCTTTCGGTTTTTAGGCCGACGTATATTTTGAGAAGATCTCGACGTTTCGCAAACACGAGTGGTTAAACTTCTCAAGAGAGAGATTTTTGCATGTGAATTGAATAAGTAACTGGAAACATGCAAAAATCTATCTTGACGAAACCTCGAGATCTTCTTAAAATATACGTCGGCCTGAAAACCCGAAAAACTACCATGTAATTATTCATTGTTTCCCCTAATTATATCATTGGCTTTGGCAATCAAAGTGCATTTTCAAAATATGAATTGGTTTTAATGAGAATATATGACACCAAAAACTAAAAAATTAGATATCAACTCCAATTTCATCATTTCAAATTTTTTTTGAAAAATCTGTTTTTGGGGTGTTTCAAAATTCATTTGTCAAAAACCATCAAATGAAGTAGGAATTTCTATTGTCTTGAGTTGAAAAAAATCACTCGACAGTTTGGTTATTAGCATATGAATAAAGAAGTAGAATATGTAAATAAAGATTATTGAGAAATATTTCTAGAGAAATACTGAAAACCCAATATTTTCAGTAAAAAGTCTTTTCTTCCGAAATTCCTTCAGATTTTCTTTTGGTAATTTCATTCTGGCATACCTTTCATGTTAAGGAGAACCAATCTCACATATCATCTTTTTTTTGCAGGAACGACAGAAGGAACATTAGGACCTAATTAATATAGAAATGTAATATGTATTTTATTAAACACTTTATAACTGCAATAGTTTTTTGGAAATTGAAAACTGCTTTTCCCTAAACTCGTCCATCTTATGTAGGAACTAACAATGGAGAATATTCAGATAGAAATAACTTCCATTTTCTTCTTGGGGCTAAAAAACAGTTGGTGAAGATGCATTGAAAAAAAATATTGGAGTAACAATAGCAAAAGAAGTCTCTCGAGTTTTTGAGAAGGTTTATTTTAGTTTGTTTTTTCTACTTTATTTCGATGTAAAATAGAAATGTTTGACAAAAGTTTAACATCATTTAGAGTGGCTTCACGTGACACTTTCATTACTATTGCAATACTATCTTCGCTCTCATCATCACTGATCATTCTATGGATCAATCTGCTGGATTCCTCTTGAAACTCATCATTTAGTTTTTCCAGAAGTTCATTGATCCTTAGCCATATTCGGATTTGAATCAGTGAGTTTTTCCTCTAAATCACAGCAGTATGTATCGAAAGAAGTTTTCAAAAGTTTCAATGCCGAAATCTCCTGTGTTGTCATTTTGAAATGTTTTCAGCAGTAAATCTCGTCGGGGCCTCCAAATGTTGCTTTTGCCTTAATCACTGACTAAGAAAAAAATTTAATAATGCGGATAACTGCTTTTAACTCCGATCAAATAAATAATAACTTAGATGAGTGAATCGCCACATACGTCTTAAACTTTGTTTGTGAGGGACATCTTCCCTCACCGGCAGTGTCGTGCATTGTTTACAGAAATATTGAGGTTCAATAAAAAAGAAATAATGAAAATCCAATAAGGAATGGAAACCTGAAATTATGATGGAAGAATCTTCCCACGATTTTGAGAACAGCTAATTGACATGTTTTTTCAAAATTCATTCATTTTACTGTTTTCCAATTCGGTTTCCCTCTCTCGATAATTACGACAATGGTATCTTACCTATCAAATGACATATTTTGATATTTTGAATTCCAGCCTCAAATGGTCTTTTACTCATTTCAGAATGCTTCACCATTGCTTTATAATAAAAACCAACGATAGTTTAACACAAATTAACTCAGAATTTGCCCTTTATTCATGAAAAAAAACACCCCAATATGCCAAATACGAAAACAAACAGAAAATATTTTATTGTTGATCTGTCAAATATCAAAAGCAACGTTGCCGTACTGATCAGACTATATCGACAACAAAGCATCTCTGTTCGGCGATAGAAATACTATCGTTTTTACATGCTTTCAATCAGCTGCAATGAACGCTTCAATTGCTTTCTCATTGTTATATATTTCATCCAAGACAGTATTTTTGGGTTTTCGTTGCCATGAAATATACCAGACAGAAATCAAAATATAGCTGACGTGTCTATTGTATCCTTGAAAAATTGCGATTTGAGGGATCACATTATGAAAAGATGTTACCTTCAGTACTTTTTGAGTATTACTCATCTAGGTTGTGTTACTTGATCGGAGGCTTTTGAGAACAAACTTTATTTAAGAAATCACAAGAATTATGGATTTCTATTCAACGGCAAATCTTTTACGATCTTTCAAATTCAAGTAACAAATTGGCCTTGAAAATAATTCAACTTTTCTATAATCACTGGATGTTCACGTGATAACAAGGAAACCTCGTCATATTTCTTGTTGCTTCCTTCATACCAAAGCCAACAAACAATAGTTTTTTTTAATAAATATGAAAAATTCGTTTTATGGTTTAGTTTGTATAAAAACCTGTACTTTGCTATAGAGATGTACTCACAGAGTTCTCATACATTTCAGCTAGTTGAAGGAGAAAAAGGCTGGTTGACATTTGATATAATTAAGTTTTTGAATTTTTGAGATAGACAAACTTGAAGCCATTTTTTGAACACCATGTATAACATCTTTTCGGAATTATTGGCCTGATTTAGATTTCAATTCTGTGTGGAGGCTGCATATCCCAAAAAATTTGAGAAACTGAAATAATTGAATATTAGCAAAACACGTACTTTAGATCAATGTTCTCATAAAGTGTTATTGCCATTCTGCGTAGAATTCAAAAATATATGTGTAATGAGTACTTTCAGGTTTAAGCCCACATACTATTTATTGTTCATATACCTACTACAATCCATCTCTTTCTCTTGTGTAGGGGAGAGCGGGTCACAGTGGCCACATTTTTGGTTTATATATTTTTTCTCTTCTTTAAATGCCTTCTTTGATATGTAGTTCACAGGACTATAATAAATAGAGTTTCTACTGCATAGAAAAAATTTATTGATGAAAAAAAAAATGTCACATGAAATAAACAATAATGATTATGTGCGAACATGAAAACTGTCCACTGTACCCCATAGGCGGGGAACAGTGGCCACATACATGGGGCACATCGGCCACCCAACAAAAACTAACACAAAGAAGAGGTAAATAATACTGAATTACACCACGTTATAGCCACTTAGATCAATGCCAAACCTATAAGTGGTTTGCAATCTGGTGGTACCTCCAGAATTTAAAGGTGGTGGAAGAACGGTAACAATATCACCTAGTGATACTATTGAATTATCTTTAACATTAGGAAATACAAACTTATTAATTAACAAAAAATTAATGAAATATTCATTTAAGTCCGTATTGATATTATTGACTTGACCAACAAAATATGTTATGGTTTTTTTTGTTGCAAACTTTACCAAAACAAATGAATTTACAACAATTTTACTGTTAAAATTATCTTCAGAACTCTCGGATAAGTCATCATTCGAATAATCGGATAAGTCCGACATCTCATGTTCACTCTCACTTGTGGATTCTATAAGTTCCATGATGGGTTTTTTCTTTTGCTTTCGATCACTCCTTTCCATATTTATCTTTCGCTTTAAACTTTCTTTTTTCCATGATTTCTTCTTCTAGCTTAGCCATAACTGGCGTGATTGTCAAAACTTCTGCTTTTTTTTTTCTTTCTCCCTCCTCTTTTAGTTACGTTCTGTTCTGTAAGAGCTTTCGGATATGGGCGCAACTCGTCTGGTGACACAAAATTTGAGGCTGGCACATTATCGTTTGATGAAGAAACTTTCCCCGGTGCCACAGAAGAACGCGTACCGGATGTTGATGGAATGACTTGACCTAGAGGAGTTGTTGGACGTGGATTTTCTGTTTCTTTACTAGTTGATGTGGACAACTCACTTTCTAATCTATCTGTTACAGTTGCTGCTAAATACTCATCGTCTCCATACATATATTTATTTAATGGAAAAATACCTGTGCTTGCGAAGGCAGATACGCAATTCTTTTGTGTAAATGCAAGGGGATAGGCAATCCCTACCAGTTCCGCAATTTCGTAAATTGTTATTCTTTTGTTAGGATAGTAACGCTTCAGAGGACCATATACACATTTGTTCAATGGCTGCAACTTATGGCTTGTATGTGGGGGTAGTGTGAAAAAGAATAACGCCAGAATTCTTTGCTAGCTTAATAACCTCAAAAGATAAATGTGTTTCATGGTTATCCATCAATAGTAATACAGGCTTTTGTAATGAAGGCCTGGCGTGCTCAATGAAATGATGCATCCAGTTTTCAAATATTATAGTCGTCATCCAACCTGACGGTGAAGCTGCCCCTACTGTCCCTACGGGAGCGTTCTTAATCATGTGATCATAGTAATTGACTCTAGGAAATATCAAAAGAGGCGGTACACAGTTTCCAAGAGCGTTAATTGTACCACACATGGTCACCAGAAAGCCTCGTTCAGCAGAGGTAGTCTGCCCAACTTGCCTCTGTCCTTTTTGTGCAATTATTTTAGTTGATCCCTGAACAGTGGTTAGAGCTGTTTCGTCAGTATTATAGATTCTGCTTGCATTCAAAGTTGGGTATTTTTCATATAAATTCTTCAAATCATCATAGAACTTATGGACAACGGGCTTATTAAAAGCCACAGATCTTGCTGTAGAAGTTGCTTCTGCTGTTCGTAAGGAAATTGTGAGATTCCTTTTCATAAACGCAGTAAACCACTCCTTCCCAGCACATTGATCTCGGTACCAGCCATACGGAATAATTTTTTTGTTAGCCACTGCAAGGTCGTATGCTAGTTTTCTAGCAGCTTTGGCTGGTAGACCATAGTGTAGTCTTCCACATTTTATTAGGTATTTACATAACTACACTTCTTCTTCATTATTGAAAATCTTCCTGCATTGATAATTTGGTTTCATTCTTGGAAATTTTGGTTCATCCCAATTTATATTAATATCACGGCATTTTTTAATATACCTACGTAATGTGGTTCGTGATATATTGTAGCGAACTGCAGCCGATTTTGTAGATAAACCTTCATTTAATACAGATCTAACAGCTGCTTTCATATCGCTCTCATCTGTTAGACCAATAGTGCTCTTGCGTTTCCTGTTACGTGGCATCGTCACAATCTTACAATCTGAAGCAAATAAACATGAGTCAGTGTTAAAAGAAATTATAAAGGAGAAATGCTAAACACAAGTTAAATAATTATAAGTACGGGGTACAGTGGCCACCCCAAAATCTTTTGGTGAGCGGTGGCCACTCTGTCCCTAATAAGACTGGCCACTGTGTACAAATCTAACCTTCAAACAAATTTCCTATTTAAAATTTTGTTTTTGATTTTCTAGCCCCCAGCGTGTGTCGGGTATTGGTATAAAGGTTTAATAATATTTTACACGAAACTTCGTAGTAAAATATTTTTTTGAATTGTAACGGTACAAGAAACAAAACTCACCAGATTTTTACACGTGGTGCACACTAAACATAAAACTGCGATACAACCAATTTTCGGCAAATTTAGGAACTATATCATACTGGACACTGGTCTTTGTATACTTGAGCAATTGTCTTCTAAATGGCATTATATATACTGAATGCGTTTGAAAATTATTTCAAACTGTCCATTGTGCCCCGGTGGCCACTGTGACCCACTCTCTCACTTACTTCGAAATGAGCCTCCTGGAAATAAAGACAGTTCCCAACATGACTTGTTTGAATAACGAACCTAAACCATTACATGGCGCAGTCGGAGTCTAAAAGAGAGAGAAAAGTGACGTATTCGAGTTATACTGGATACGAAAACCTGCTTTAGTTCAGTAGGTATTATAGAAACAATAAAAGTGTGTTAGTGAACAATGACCTCACAGGAACATGTAGTGCATCAACATTTCACAACTACAATCCAGCAGCCCGATTCTATGTCCTGGGAAGGATCTCTTGCAGACAACTGGATATTTTTCAAGCAAAAATTCTCGTTGTATATCCAAGCAACGCGATCAGAAAGCGAATTAGCTAAGTACAAAGCATCCCTGTTGCTTTCATGTGTAGGAGACAGAGCTCTCAAAATTTATAACAATTTTACTTATGACAGTAATGAAGATAACATGGATTACGAATCCATCATTCGGAAATATGAAGAATATTTCAACCCAGAGAAAAATGTTACATACGAACGCCACATTTTTCTGACCAGAGACAAGTTAGTAGATGAAACCATGGACAGTTATATCACCGATCTTCGAGATCTTAGCACGTCGTGTGAATTTGGCCAGTTAACAGAGAGTCTGATTACAAGCAAATTGATATTAGGGCTCAAATCAAACCCAGATCTCCAGAACATTTTAATCAGAACAAAAAATTTAACTTTAAGCAAAGCCGTAGTGACATGCAGAATAGCGGAGAGAACCAAGGACCAGCAGCAGAGACGCATCGAAAACTATAGAAGAAAGAGAAGTATTCAAAGTGAAGCAGCAAAGAAGTGTTCCGAAAAAACATACATTCCAAACCCATTCTCCATCTCACTCAGGAAGTTCTTCGCATTCGACAGCCAATAAGAAGATATAGTGCGCGCGGCGCCGGTAGTTATAGTGAGCGCGCCGGTAGTTCTAGTGTGAAACCGTCAGAATTCAAATGTCACAGGTGCGGAACAATACATGGAAGAAATCAGTGTCCTGAATTCAATAAGCATTGTATGAAATGCCAGAAATTGAATCACTTTTCAAAAATGTGCAAATCGATTAACGAAATTGCTTATGGTCAAGATGATGATGATCTATTTATTTATTGTATCAATTCAATAAGCAAAAATGATTGGAGAGTGTCAATTGAGGTAAATAATAAAACAGAAATCGAATTCAAATTAGATACGGGGGCCCAGGTAAATATAATACCATCCAATTATTTGGCAAAATTAGAATTATCAAAAAATAATTTAATTTACGACAACATAAAATTAAAAACATATACAGGAACCGATATAAATGTTTTAGGTAGGTGCAATCTCTACACAAATTTTCGGGGGTAATACAACAAGACCTTGTTTATCAGCGAATACATTTTTTAATTTAAACAAAAACGATTTTCTAAAACAAAAATGTTTGGGTGGAAAACGACGGTCGAGTTATATTTGATCAGATTATTTCCCAAATATGTCAATTAACCAATAACATTTATTCCACAACGTACATAATTATTTTTATCAAATTAATGAACATAATGTCACACTACTTGTGAAATGTGTTGCACACATTTAGGCAAGATTATTTCTTGAATGAGGTTGATTAAAACCAACAACAAATAATTTTATTGATAATGAACATCGACATTTCATAACAATTAACATTGGGAAAATTATTATTTTAATTTTGTATCCGAACAGTTGTAATAAAAATTGCAATTTGTGTAGGTAACAAATGTTTTTTTTTCATTGCTATTTATATTAGATGAGACATTGATATTTAATGAAGACGATTGGGCAGATGAAGCTGGAACAGAGGCTGACAGATTGTTGGCAGTTGTTGATAGACCGGTTGTTTTAATATCATACATTTTTCTCATTTTCTTAATTATATCCAGATGAGTGGGATTAATTTGAAGATATGGTTTAATAGAAGATGTGCTGGTATGTCCTGTGATTTTGATCAGTTGCTCTCTTGAACTCCACTTTTAGCTATCTTACTAACTGCTATTAATCGGTTAGAATGGTTAGTTATTTTTGCTTTCTTGATTCAGATTGTCTGTGCTGCTTTTTTGTACCAGGTAGTAGATTCGAGTGATTTCCAAAAACGATTGGGGGTTAAGAATAACCTATCCGATTTAATATTATTGCCTCTTTTGCTGAAAAGCTTTTTAAATAATCTTACAGGGCACATTTTTGTTTCTATATTATTCTAAACCAAACATTTGCTGTCCGTAAGGTTTATATCGCCTCCTTGTGCAGTTTTAGTGAATCTGGGATTATATTCTATTCTACCTACAACAAGAAAAAAATTATACTTCTAGACAGAAATGCTTTTAAACATTTTACCGGTAGAATTTCCTTTACGGTCGACTTCTTTAAAGTAACTTATTAGACAAAAAGTCGCTTCAACGGCTATTATATGGTAGTTTTTTTTGCAATCTTTCGGGAGTATTCCCGTCCTATACCTCAACTATTTTCAGATGTTCTTCATCACTCAAAGCAGAAGAGCTTTCCTTTCTTTTAATTTGGTTTTGTTAAAGAATTCTGCGTTTTGCATTTCTTGCATCTCTGGCAGTTTTGAAAGCTGTATCTTTAAATGGATCGAAACATTATATTGAACGTGCATCTCTTGCAGTTTTTTTGCTACAATATTCCACATCTGTCTCCAACATACCTTCTTTATATTCCGTTCCGTCTTTCTTCCGCATATTAAACCCCCAGTCTTTCAATATTACAGCCAATTCTCAATTCTGGTATCTTCATTGAAAGAGTAACGTTTTATCTTACTAAAGTTGGAAAACTGTAGCCATACAGAAGCATGGGTTTTCATAGTGTTGCCTGTTGTACTATTATGATTTGCCAAATCGATATGTTCACACAAAATATTACTGAAACGTGAATTCATTTTTGCTCAAGTTTCAGAATCAAACACTTCTTTAATGATGTTTGTTTATATATTACTTTTGTTACGCATCCAAACAGTGCATTAAAAAAGCCTTTGCTGCGAATTTTGCATGTAAACGTTTCAAATTCTGACGTATTTTCGTTGCCTTATGTCAAAATATTTGTCTAGAAATCCTATCGAAAATGGAGTTTTCACTGATAAAAATCAATATTAGGTCATTCAAACGATTAAGAAATTATTGTTTTTTTTTACAAACTGTTGCCAAGAATTGTAAGAATCCCTGAAAAACGTCACAACGAAAAGCAATATGGAGGACGAAAATTTAATCGCGATTAAACTGCTCTTGAGAAATGATCACTTAATTAAACAAAATATATTTGAAAAATGGTGGTATCTGATTGGTCTATTTCATCATGAATGAAATAATCTGAAGACTAGTTATACATATATCGACTCAGATCGTCGTGAAGGACTCTGTACTTTTACTCGAATAACTTACTTGACAGCTGATGCAGCCGGTCTTGTTTCTAATTTACACTTCACATTTTTCAGATTGGTTACAAGAACGGTTATAGGTTCATCAGCATCCTCATCATCTCGTAACTCTATTTCCAATATTCTCAATGAAAATGTTACAGACGTTTCTACGTATTTCTCTGGGTACATAGCGGGGGCTGCATTTTCTTGATAATCTATGGCTTTATACAGCTTATTCTTCTCTTCGGGTGTCATTTCATTCTTCAATTGTTTTACTAGAAACAAAAATAAGAGACGTAAAAGTTGAGCAAAAACTTACTATACATTCAATACGTTTAACATTTTCTTGCATGTACACAAATATTTATGAGCTTTGTTTCTATAATACTAATTGGAACAAATCAAAATGTTTATAAAGGAGAGAAGATGGAAGTGACAATAGTAGTAGTAGTAACATGGTTAGTGAGTGGATAAACAGAGTATATAACAGCATTTTTGGAACGTTTAATATAAAAGTAGCATATAAAATTTCACATAAACTACAACAGATGGTCGGTGCGACTAAAGATAGGACAAAATAAATAAAAAAGTCGGGAATTTATGAAATGAGCTGTAAAGACTGCGATAAGAAATATGTCGATCAAATAAGAGACGTAAAAGTTGAGCAAAAACTTACTATACATTCAATACGTTTAACATTTTCTTGCATGTACACAAATATTTATGAGCTTTGTTTCTATAATACTAATTGGAACAAATCAAAATGTTTATAAAGGAGAGAAGATGGAAGTGACAATAGTAGTAGTAGAAGTAACATGGTTAGTGAGTGGATAAACAGAGTATATAACAGCATTTTTGGAACACTTAATATAAAAGTAGCATATAAAATTTCACATAAACTACAACAGATGGTCGGTGCGACTAAAGACAAAAGAAATAAAAAAGTCGGGAATTTATGAAATGAGCTGTAAAGATTGCGATAAGAAATATGTCGATCAAACTAGAAGGAATAAAAAAGTACACAGTTTATATCCATTTTTCGAGACCAGAAAAATGGAGTGTTGCCCAACATGCTTTCGATCACGACCACATATTTGAAAACACAAGTTTGAGATCAATTAGACACATTCATGACCACAGACTTCTCGGTGGATTTAAGTTCAGAGTACACTGAAATGTTCTCTTCTTAATGACATAAAAAAAACTAAATCAAAAGAAATAATTCCGACTAGGGCCGAAAATCCCCTTCTCTCCGCACATTTCACAAACTGTAAAAATTAGGCAAATATCTGACAGAAAACAACTACTTCCCCCCTACGGACATTGAATTATATTTGTGCAATGTCCTCCTTTGAGGAACAGATGTCAGAGATGAACAGAAAGTAGTTGTTTTCTGTCAAATATTTGCCTTATTTCTCCACTTCGTGATAATGCATGGAGAGAAGGGTATTTTCAGCCGTAGTCGGAATTATTTCTTTTGATTTATTTGATCCTCTCCGTATACTCATACACTTTTCGAACTATGTTCGATTTATCAAAAAATTATTAACGTCAAATTCAAAACCAACAGGTATAAAAATAATTCAGAATAGGTATATTCCAAAATAGTAATACATCTTCAGTAGGTAGATTTAGGCGGGGATAATGAATGCGCTGCACTCAGATAAATAGTATTTATAGTATTAGACACTTTCACTGCACTGGAATTAATATAAAGGAGTTTAATCTCGACACCAAACCGCTATTTTTAGATTGAGAATTAACGAATTCGCGACTTTGAAAAATTATACAAACCAAGATAAATACATATCGGTACCATACCACCAAGAACTTTGGGAATATTTCAATGGACTATGTATGAGGGTGGTATTCAAGACAAGTGGGACACTACAGAACCTTTAGTGCAACCCAAAGGACAAAGTCGTGAAATCGGAAAAATCCAGAAATTATGAAATTGAATGTGAGGACTGCGATACAAAATATTATGGGCAGACAAAAAGATCTATAAAAATAAGATATGAAGAACATTAATTTACAACAAAATCATTCTGTATACTTTAGTTCATTAAGATTAGTTATTAATTCGAACAAAGTTCGAAAATTAGTTAGGCAAGTTAATAACAACAGGCAGCTAGATTCTAATGAAAGCTTAGAAATAAGTAAACATAATTAAATTATGAATAATAATGGTGGAAAAATGCCTCACAGTTAGCTTTGTAGTTTGTTTAAAATTATGTATCTAATTTTGTTACATGTCAGTAAATGAAGGAACGTTGTAATTTTAATTCAGGTAGATGATAAAAGAATTGACTTCTCCAGTGGGCTGAAGTCGGAGACCAAGGGATCCATAATGGCCTGCCCGGATGATGTCTTCAACACCTTGGTCTACCGTAGTCGCGTGATGAGTATAGATAGTACGCGAGTCCTCGTACAAAATCGAAAGTGATAACTAGCAAGTTGTAACTTTGTAGGTATACTGTTTAAGTGTGACGAGTCAGTCTGACAAGATGTCGCAGATAGAAAACCTTGAAAGTGGTGAGTTTTCTTTTGTCGCCAAATCGACATCTTTGGAGCGTCGGACTGCTGAAGATTTTTATTAATTTTGTCGGACAATGGTGCCATTGAAAATCTCATTGAATTATCATTGTATTCTCCTAGATAAATCAGACAAAAATGTTCAGTACTTCTAGTCTCCCGCTCTGAACGTGTCGATATCACTACTTAGGTTGGTGACAGGCAGCAATTATTCGCAATTCACAATTTATCCCTAGCTATTCGTCAAGTTAGATCAATGATAAAATAGTCAGTAGAAAAAGCACCCCACGTTTTATAAGGTTATATTTTCAAATCAAGTTTCTCTTTTTTGGTATACAGCGCCTTTGAGTGTATTTTATTAGTTTTTTAAAACTTTATTCTTATTTAATAGATCATATCGTGAATCTTATCAAGTACTCAATTTAAACAAAACAATTAGTCTGTTTTCATTGCTGGGTTTTCCAGAATAAGGTGATATCAATTCTGCAGTGTGAACTTAAGCCCAAAATAGGTCATTTCGTGTCAACGTATTTGGTTTGGTGGGATAACTGGTTGCATTTTTTACGGCCATCTCGATGCTGAAGACAGAAAAAAAATGAGAGATGCGTTCTCAAATCATGAAATGTTATTTCATTGAATTAAACACCCTGTATTTTTTTACGTATTTCGATTCATGATCACATCCTCAACAAAACGCCCATATGAGTTTTCTTGTTAAAGTGGAAACAGAGAGTTATTTGAAAAAAGTAATAGAACAAAAAAGTTGTCTTAGAACATCGTTAAATTACTTTCATGAAGTAAAATATCCTCAAGTAAGACTCACTGAAGTTATTTAAAGCATTTTTTTGTGACAGATGTTTGAATTATTTTCATAGCGAACAAAAATTGAATGAGGAGTTCGGCTCTGGACGTATAAGTGATATACACTATTTGTTCAGCTCCGTATTATTGCAGCCAAAAGTTACTACCAATACTGATTTGATTTTTGAAAGTTGTACCATCAGATAAGTGGAAGACGGAAAATTCAAACCTAACAAGCAGTAAGTGGAAACTCTGTTCACATCAATCGAGAATTGATTAATTTCTGCATGCACTAAATTCAATACGAACAAAAAAGTAAAGGTGTTGAAGATAAAAACTGTTCGAGGCAAACGGTCTTATCGCCGAAACAAATGCAGACAGGACCGTATTCAGCACCACTTACATTTCGTCGGGATTCATAACAATGTTTGCCTCTAGCCAGGGGGCTTCTGACTACAGGAACCCCCAAAGCTCTCACCTATCGCAACATCCACAAACAGATAATCTCAATCAAAATATGTTGAAGAAGCAATATTCAGCAGTATTAAACCAACCAGTTTCAACAACATTTCCAGGCAAAAACCAAGCCATATTATTTAATGCCATCAATGAAACAAAAATTCAGGAATATATTCTCGCCATTGGTTCACTGATCGGCCCAAAAAATGTCATTTTTTGTTCAAGAATATCCAATAACCGAGTATGCGTGTATCTATCAAGTCCAGAAATTGTTGATTTGTTTTTGAACGAACATGGTCATATCATTGTCAATAATGAAATTCTGCGTGCACGAAAGTTGATAACTCCTTCCGAACGACTTGTTATGTCGAATGTCAGCCCAACTATACCCCACAATATATTGGAGAGAAAACTACAAGAAATAGGATTGACGCTGATGTCCCCAACAACTTTTCTTCGAATGAATATACCAGATCCGCAGTACTCCCATATCCTTAGTTTCCGCAGACAAGTCTATCTACACCTACAGATCAAATTACAATTCCTGACTCAATTCTGGTTACACATGATAATACCCAGTATCGCATATTCCTATCAACAGACACTCTCACCTGTCATAGGTGCAAACAAGTAGGACACATAGCATCTCAATGTCTAACGATTCAAACTGAATCACACTCACAAGAAGAAATCCCCAGTCCAAGTCAAGATGTCGTAGGACCCGAGGACCAAGAAGATCCCAACCTGCGAAGCAGTAGTCAAACCACCGAAACTGAAACAATTCAACACTCAAACAAAAGAAGTATCTCAGAAATTCAAACACCTCCACCAAACAAAGGAGACGACGACCAATCATTGTTCAATAATTTCCGCAAACCGGAAGATGCCACCACGAAGAAACCTCGAGCAAGTAGTTCGAAAGAAGATCTCTCACCTATAGAGAAACTGATGCTCCCAACTAAAGAATATATTGAGGAAAATAGTGATTCTATGGTACTCACATACCAAGAACTGAGCGCCTTTTTGGAAAATGTTCAGGGATCTAGCGATCCTCTGAGTGTATCCAAACAATATACCATCGACACACATGCACTCATCAATATGATCACCAAAGTCTACCCGTACTTCACAGAGAGAAGAATAAAATCGAGATGCACAAAACTGAAAAAACGATTGATGAAACAACTACTCATGAGTCAAAATCCCCCATTGACCGCTCTCTCGGACACAGACAGTGATATCTCATCCCAAGATACTTACTAGAACAGTAGCTAGACCTTACCGTTTACATTTTTCAATATCCTTTTTCTCTCGAAGACACGTTCATGTTACAATGGAATCTGAATGGATTCCATACTCAACTGGAGATGTTGAAATTACTTCTGTCAGAGTACCAACCCAATGTAATATGCCTTCAAGAAACACACTTCAAAGGTCATACTACACATGAACTAAAAAACTATACCTCGTTCCATAAAAACAGAATAGAACAAAACAGGGCCAGTGGAGGCGTTGCCACATATGTACATAAATCTATCGATGCCAAAGAAATTACAATTAATACAACGCTTGAAGCGATCGCTATAGAAATAAATGTTCCGAAGAAAATACACATCTGCAACATCTATATCCCACCAAACAGAGACATCAACTACACTGAGCTGGATGATCTTATTCAACAAATCCCAAAACCCAGAATAATTGTCGGGGATTTCAATAGTCACAATGTTATATGGGGATGCGAGACAACAAATGTAAAGGGTCGAATATTAGAACAAATCCTAGATGATCATCATCTAGTTATCTTGAATGATGGAAAAACAACCCGATTCAATTTCAGAGGAATTTCGAGCGTAATAGATCTGAGTATATGCGACCCATCACTGAAATTACTACTTTCTTTCGAAGTCCTTGATGATCTTTTTGTAAGCGATCATTACCCAATCAAAATAAATATAGAGAAGATTAGAGAAAGTTCGAAGCATCTTCCAAAGTGGAATCTCAAGAAAGCCAACTGGAACTCGTTTGAAAATGAAATACAATCAAGGGTACCTCAGTTCCAAATATACGATGATGTGAATGAAACAGTAGCACTATTCACAAAAACAATCATTAATGCAGCTGAAGTAGCAATGGGAAAAACAAAACCACTAAGGCGCAAAACTCCTGTACCATGGTGGAATGCAGAGTGTGAGAATACAATAAGAGCATCCAAGAAAGCATTCAACAAATACAAACGACACGGAACAGCAGAAAATCTTGTTGCATTTAAAGAACTGAGAGCTAAAGCTAGATGGACGATGAAAAATAGCAGAAGAGAGTCTTGGAAGAATTACGTATCCACCATGAATTCGTCAACCCCAGTGAATGAGGTCTGGAAGAAAATTCAACGGATAAAGGGCGGAAATACTGACATTGGTATAAATCGTATTGTACATCACGGCGAAGAAATATCCAACATAGAAGAGATATCCAACATATTTGCAAAATCTTACCAACAACACGCAAGCAACCAAAATTATACGCAAGATTTTCAAATGTTGAAAACCACGGAGGAAGCTGTACCCATTGAAATAGTCGTGAACGAAAATGAACCACTGAACGTACCGATCTCCTTAAAAGAATTCAACGATGCTCTCCAAACATTAAAAAATACAAGCCCAGGACCAGATGATGTACTCATCATTTTTATTCAGAACTTACCACTTGATGCAAAAACTCATTTATTACAAATCTTTAATCGTATATACCTAGAGAACCAGTTCCCGATAGCTTGGACACAAGCGATTATAATACCAATACTGAAGTCACAAAATACCAAATCGGAATTAGAATCATATCGCCCAATTTCCTTAACAAGTTCGATGTGCAAACTAGTAGAGAAAATAATAAATAGAAGGCTCATATGGTATTTAGAAAATAATAAAATACTCACACCCAAACAAAGTGGTTTCAGACAACAACGCTCAACAGTGGACAATCTAGTAGATATTGAAAGTTACATCAACGAAGGGTTTGCCAATAAACAAACAAGCATTGCTACTTTCTTCGATGTGAGCAAGGCTTATGATACGTTTATCCACAATTTCCTGAATGAAAGATCATTCCGAGTAAGAGCCAATGGAATATTATCAGAAGCATACCGTCAAGAAAATGGCACTCCTCAAGGATCAGTTCTCAGCCCTACATTGTTCCTAATAGCAATAAACGACATAGTACTCAATATACACCCACCTGTTCAGGCCAGGCTATTTGCAGATGATCTAGTTATATACACCAGAGGAAAGAACTGCAATACTATGCAGCAAAACATACAACAATCTGTAAACAACATCGAGAACTGGCTAGAAAACACAGGTTGGAAACTTAATGTTCAAAAAACGAAATATATTCACTTCTCAAGGAAATTAGATCCACCTGCTCCCGAACTCAAAATAAATAATGGCAACATACAATCAGTAAAGGAAATAAGGTACCTTGGTATGATATTAGACCAGAAGCTCAATTGGGAAAAACACATTAAGCAGCTGAGGACTTCTAGCCAAAACGGAATCAACCTCATGAAAGTACTGAGTAACCATCATTGGGGTGCAGATAGCAAGACATTGTTATCATTGTACAAAGCGCTTATCAGATCTCGAATAGATTATGGATCCATAGTTTACGCATCTGCCCGCAAGTCAGTACTCAAAACATTAGACTCTGTACACAATTCAGCAATAAGATTATCTCTAGGAGCATATAGAACAAGTCCGGTAGAAAGCATGTATAGTGAATCCGGTGAACCTTCGCTTTCATTGAGAAGACAATACCTCAGCCTATCTTACGCTATGAATATACTGGCCAATGAAAATAATCCAGTGCATCATAATGTTTATGCTCATCGATTCCAGAACATATATCAAAATAAACCACGAACCACGCCACCTTTTTATGAACGATTCAATAGATACAAACATGATCTCGAAATTACCTTCCCAAAAGTGTTTCCCATGAATAATTCCAATATCCCACCTTGGTTGATCGAAATACCTCAGATCAATACAGATCTGTCAGTATTTAACAAATCCGAAACTCCTTCCAAAATAATCCTCAATAGCTTCAACCAAATATTATTCGAACATCAAGACTACACTAAGATTTACACGGATGCATCTAAATCTGAAAACGGAGTATCAGCAGCTATTGTAACACCCGCATCATATACTGGTTACAGACTACCGGAGCAGAGTACGGTATATACAGGAGAGACATACGGCATTTTTCAAGCGGTGCTATATAGTGAAAGGCAAACACTAAATAAAACCTCAATTATCAGTGACTCGTTAAGTGCCATGTACAGTCTACGTTCGGTATATTCAGATAATCCACTAGCTATTATTCTGAAAGAAAGAATCCACAAACTGACACAGACGAACCAAGTGGTCAAACTATTATGGGTACCCTCACACATCGGAATTCCAGGTAATGAAAACGCTGACAAGATAGCCCGAGAAGCCCTCACTGATCAAAATTCAGAACAAGAAATGTCAACGACACACAGAGACTTGAAAGCTCATGTGAAGAAAGCAGTTCGAGCGCATTGGCAAAATTTATGGCAACAGAGCAGATCGAAGTTAGCAGAGGTTAAGATGTCAGTTATTCCTTGGAAAAATAACCCAAAACAACGCAGAGAGCAAGTGATCCTGTCCCGTCTACGAATAGGACATACCAAGTATACCCATGAACACTGTTTGAAAAGACAGGAAAATGATATATGTGATTTGTGCCAAGTCCAAGTGTCGGTCAAACATATACTAGTTCGTAGCTAAAAGACAGGAACACGGTATGTGTCATACTTTGGAACGAACTCTGGGTGACGACTGTAACGTTAAAAATGTTGTTTCCTTTCTAACGGACATTGGTATTGTTAATGAAATTTAGCTAACAGTGAAATGTAATTCAACAAATTGTAAAATTCATACTGATGTTGCTAATAACCCTGCGTGGTTGATGCAACTATAATTTGAAATAAAAAAAAAAAAAAAAATTGAATGAACACATCGGGTTGTGTGAGAATATTAACGAGTGTAAAATTTCATTTCCAAAATTAGATTATGTAGAATTTCGAAAATATGTATATAAACAAAAATGTCCATTCGTTTTATATGCTGATTTTGAATTTGCCCTCGGAAATTGTGAGGAAAATATTTCAGATAAATCTACAAAATATCAAAAGCATAAAGCGTTCAGTGCATGTTACTACTTGAAATGCTCTTATGATGACAGCTTGTCCAAGTTAAATTGCCATAGGGGTAACGATCGCATACAATGGTTTACAGATGAAATGGCTAGCATTGTCAAATTTGTTGAATCGAAAATCAAAAATATTGTACCAATGATATGTAATCCTGATATTGTTAATACTAGAGTGTGTCATATTTGTGAGAATCCTTTTGTAAAGAAGGATATCATTGTTAGGGATCATTTGTCACTTTTTGGGGTAGGTGATGGTGTCATTAATTTTGTAATCTCGCCTTCAAAAAGCTTTTTGTGGTACCCATTACATTCCATAATCTTTCGGGGTATGATAGTCATTTTATTATTAAAGATGTAGCAAAACGAGGACGTGTGAGCATACTTTCCATCCATAAAGAAAAATACATTTCATTCACAAAATACGATAGTGAAACTAGCTTTAGATTTATCGATTCATATCGTTTTATGGGAGCCAGTCTCGATGAGTTGGTTTCCACAATGGATGCAAAAAAATTTAAAATTTTGAAAAAGGAATTTGCACAATTAGATGATGAAAAATTCAAACTTCTCACTAAGGAAGGGGTTTTCCCCTACGATTATGTTAATAATACGGAAAAACTCCTCGATACTGAGCTACCTTCCAAAAAACATTTTTACAATAAGCTCAACGATCTTGAAATTGATGATGTGAAGTATGCTCACGTTCGAAATGTTTGGCAGCAATTTGATATCAAGACTTTGGGGGAATATAGCGATTTATACATGAAAACAGATATATTGCTTTTGGCAGACGTTTTTGAAAATTTTCGTGAATTGACTTGAAAACTTATGGCTTGGACCCCAGGTGGTACTATACTATGCCGGGATATACGTGGGATTGTATGTTGAAATATACCGGGAGTAAATTACAAATTTTAAAAGACGTTGATATGGTTATGTTTGTGGAAAAGGGTATAAGGGGAGGAATTTCAGTTTGTTGTAATAGACATTCGGAAGCTAATAACAAGTATGCCTACATACAATCCTACGCAGCCGTCCAAATTTATCATGTATTTCGATGTAAATAACTTATATGGGTGGGCGATGTCAGAATATTTACCATATGGAGGCTTCGAATGGGTTGATACGAATATTGATGTGACTCAAATTCCTGATGACATCCCGAAGGTCATATTTTACAAGTTGATTTGGAGTACCCTGAGGATCTTCACGATTTACACAAAGATTTTCCATTTTTCCCCGAACACCGCACACCACCAAATTCCAAATTGACAAAATTAATGCCAACTCTCCATAATAAAACAGAGTATACATTACACTATAGGAATTTGAAACAAGCTCTGGAACATGGTTTGAAATTAACTTAAATCCATTATTTTGAAATTTAAACAATCTGCGTGGTTGCGACCGTATATCGAGCTGAATACTCGATTGAGGACTGCAGCCATTAATTCTTTTGAAAAAAATCAATTCAAGTTGGCCAATAATGCGATTATTGGTAAAACCATGGAGAACATCCGGTTGCACCGAGTGAAATTAGTTTCTTCCTACGAGGGTAGATATGGAGCAAAAAATCTCATTTCCAGCCCTCGATTTCATAATCGTACCGTTTTCGATTCAAACTTGATGGCTATTGAACTGAAAAAAGCCGAACTTGTATTCAATAAACCAATGTATGTTGGGATCGCAATTTTGGATTTGTCATAACTTGCATGTTCAAATTTCATTATGAATTTATGCTTCCCAATATGGGTGTGGAAAAATCCAAGTTAATGTATACCGATACAGATAGTTTCATTTATGAACTAACGTGTAACGATGTATACAAAGAAATTATCAAAAAACATATTTCCAAATTCGATACATCTGATTATCCAAAAGATAATGAGTTTAACATTCCACTTGTGAATAAAAAGGTACCTGGGCTAATGAAGGATGAAGCAAAAAAATTATCACACACTTTGCAGTGTTGCGTTCAAAAATGTACACTTATTAAGTGCAGGGAGGCAAAGTATGTAAAAAAGCAAAAGGAGTTAAATATAGTGTTGTGAAAAATAAATTAACCTTTGAGGATTACGTGGATTGTCTGAAAAATTCCAAGCAAAAGAATATTATACAATGCACAATCAGATCATTTGCTCATAACGTTTTTAGTATAGAACAGGCAATAGTGGCCCTTAGTCCGTATGACGATAAATGTCATCTTATCCCCAAATCATTTGATACATTACCGTGGGGGCATTATAGTCTAAATTAATTTTTTTATCCATCTTTTTTTTCTAAAATTTTCTCTCGTTTACAGGTAGTACAATGAATTTACAACAATTGTGCATCAAAACGATCTGTAAGAATATACAGTCTACAGGAAGGTTCCTCATCCTCTCACCTTTACCTCAATCATTAACAAAAGAAATTATTCAAAATTATTCGCGTTTCAAATGGCCGTATATCATTCATTATCAACGTCATGAAGATAATAATGATGATGATAATCATGATGAGGGTTGTTTATGTATTCTATGGGATTTCGAATATGTGGATATGTCTGACTTTAGCAATTTGAAAAGACCTATTGATTTTCGTACGGCATTATTGAATGTTTATGACTTGGAGCCATATTGTCATAATGATTCGTACTGTATTTGGATGAAATAATATGAACACACACACACACACAAACACCTGAAAGCACCAATTTTGGCTAATATTTCAACTACTAGTTTATAATTCATTATAATTCAAAATATGTATATATATTTTTTTGTAGCTGTATTTTAGGAAAGGTATTTTAACTATAGAAAAAATCAAATTATTTCCTGCGTATTATTACAATAATCCATTTGCAAGAATAATGAAATATTTCAAAGTTAATAAAGCTGTTTGTGTTCACATTTCACAACAAAATCAATGTGAATACTAAAATCTGAAGTCGAGTTCAAAAACGGTGCAACCCAAATCAAACTCAACGTTTGTTTTTGAAAATGCGATTATGCCTACAATGGAGGAGGATAGTGAACCCCTGGCTTTGTATAGTGTTGAGCAAAAAGAGGTAAGTTAAATATTTTTTCTTCAAATCTCGCTAAAGTAATAATTTGTTCGAAATAAAAAAAGGTCATAACTTAATACATTTGAAAACATGGTGAAAAATTTGGTAGTTCATTGTTGTTCTTTTAACCAACAATTGATGAAATAAAAAAAAACTTGATTACTTTTTCTCATTTATTACATAAATCATACACAAATTTTTGTTTATAATAAAATAAATATTCACGTAAAGCATTAGCCAACATACTATCTAAACATGAAGCTTGACAAAAACCTTCTATAATTTCCTACAAACAAATTAGTTTTATTGTATGATTGAATAATATCAAAAACACCTCGATAATAGTCACAAAAGTTCAGAGCATCCAGCATAGCGATACGGTCAGACAGCACCCCCAAGTGAGTATTTAGAATGTCGGTTACATCTTGTTGGGACAACTCCATGTTCGTGATATCCTTGGAAATGGAAATTTGTTTGGTATTACTTTCGATGTACTGTGTGATGTAAATGTAATCCCCGCAACGTGTTGTGATCGGAACATACTCATCGATTTGTGATTCAAAGAAATTTTCCTGTATTTCTTGCAGGATGTCAATGAGGGTTGCACATTCAAAAGAAGCAAAATTGATGGATGGAATGGAGAACTGCTGCTTCAAAATGATGCATGAGCTAAAATCATCAACATCAACTGATGTTTGTTCCGAGCTGCCATTTCGTATTGCCCCAATGCTCTGTCGATAGCATTTAGAGTTTCTTTATAATCTTCTCCATCACTATCGCACATTACTTCAACTTCACTGACGTAACCACTATCTTGAGACATTTTCGTTTTCAAACTGAATATTCGTCTGTGCTTGCATACGCCTTTATATCACGTGGTCAATTTTAAAATTGTTGTTGCATGTTTGTTGACTGTGAAAAAAATTTTTGAAAGACCCCTCGGAATTATATGATCTGTGTATGTTCCCCATAAGATTCTATTCAAAATCAACGTTTTCGATCCAACTGTTGTGTTTGTTATCCAAACCGAGCCATTTAACGCACATTTTTTTGCCTTTCTTCCTCAGAACTTTTTCCACGTGATATAAACCTGGATTTGCAGTTTTTTGTAATTCCTCCGCATGAAAAGCACCCTTGATAGGAGCACCCTGCATATCTTCCAGCATGAAGGTGGCAGGGTTGGTGATAATGACTTTGATGATTTTGAATAATTCCGTAGTCCAATTGGGTGTGTAACCTTTTTCGAAAACGTGCTTTGCCTTACTAATTCGCACAACATCGCAGACTTTCAATTTTCTCGGTCCAGCTATTTTCAAGTGGCTGTATGTTGATTTGAGAATTTCTGTTTCGTTGGTTTTATCAATTTCCGAAGGTTTCATACCCGTCTTTGAATGACGTGTATCATTGTAAGATTTTGTGATTACAGGTAATATATTCAGCCATTTGTAGGTGCCAATCAAACTGAAATACTTGTACAATCTTTCCTTCAAAGTCCTTATAATCCATTCGGCCATAGAGGTTTTGAGGATGCTGTACGTATTGTAGTGATTTATCTCATGTTTTTTCATCAAACTCTGGAATTTACTGTTGTAAAATTCCGTTCCCTGATAGGTTTATAGATTTTTTGGGCATCGTTTCGTGTGTGTCAAAATATCTGCAAACGTTTTAGTAATTTCCTCACCCATTCTCGTTTTCAGCGGACGAGTCCACACGAATTTCGAGAAACAGTCGATAACAACTAGAATGAGTTTGAAATTACGATTTTGATGGGCGTACGGTCTCATCTCAGCCAAGTCCATTTGCCTAAAATCATCTAAGCCTTTAATAATGGTGCGACGTCGAGGATAATTTTTTCTAATAGGTTTTCACGGACAATTTGAATCTTGTCTTTGAAAGCCATCACACACATATGTGATGACAAAACTGTGAAACCTGCTATTTTATTATGGTGATGTATACACTACTTTTAGTAATCTCCTCGACAGCAGATTTTACACTCACTATATCTGAATTAATTTTGGAGATATATTGTGAAATGTCAATTCGAAACTGGTTTAGTTCATTCTTGGTTAGCAGCGTTTCCTTGTGCTTAATATCCCATTTTAAATTGTGTGCATGAATCGAATCGGTTATTTCAGAAATTTTCTTCAACAAATCTCCACGAATATTTTCAATATCAGTTTTATATTGTTGGTTGAATTTTTCGAAAAATGACTTCGTTTTATTATATCGTACCTCGCTCAGTTGCATTGTTTGAATGAAATTCTGATTGAGGGTTTGAACTTTCCTTTCCAATTGATTGTTTGTTTTATTCGATTCATTTTTAATTTCACAATACAACTTTGTCATTTCATCATTCACTTGAGCTATTTCCGAATGGTGTAGTTCAGCTTGGTGTCCTATAGTTGCAGTAATTTTTTCATCGATTTCATCCACATATTGTTTATTGGCAGCATCAGTATTTTTGGTGGGCCTATTTACATTACTCAATTTCAAATTATCAAAATCGATGTGCAGCAAGCCGCCGCCTCCAGAAGGCGTAGGTAATTTTCACTTTCTATCATCACTGCCACCAGCGGTGCTGTCACTACGTCCAAACTTATCGACAACCATTTTGAAAATGTGAATGTATGCATGGATGCATGTCATCTTATAGAATTATATTTGCCTCCTTAAGTTCACTCAAAATGGCAATAATCTCATTGTCATACGAAGTATTTCCGGCATCCCGAGAGGCAATCAATAATTTGAGGCGTTCGCATAGTTCGTTTGGGTCAACTCAATAAACAAACTCCATAGGTTTGGTATTGAATGTCATTGCAATAGGTATGTTTTTAGGCAAACCGCTACCTTTTGCTGCAGGGTTGGATGTTTTAGGTAAACCGGTACGTGTCGATATTTTTCGTTGATTTCGTATAGGAAACATCGGTTTAATTATTTCGGTATACTTGTATCTTTTACTACCTTTCGGATAACCTAGGGAGTTTTTGTGAATGTTCGACAAATCTACAATTGATTTGTATGCCCGCATATCTTCATTATTAAAGTTTTCAGGTGTGTTTAAAAATATGAGTTCATATATACCGGGTGTTGCTATCCACTGATATCCACCCATTTTAATGTATCCGCTGCGTTCGTCGAAATCTATTTCTTTGTTTCCTAGGAACCATTTTGAAGATACACCATCATATACAGGACCGTATACTTTATCTATTTCTTTGTCATTACTCCAATGTTTTATAATGTACGGTTGAGCCATTATAGGATATTGATCGATATATTCCTGTAAAACTTGTTCATTCATGTCAGACGCAAAGCTCTTATCTTGTTCCTCTTGTGTGCCTACGCTAAAGATATCCTCATCATCACCATCATTATCATCTGTACCTGTAACATGTTCGAAGGATTGGAATGGAGTCGTTTCGATGGATTCGAATGGAGACGTTTCACGCTCTTCCACTTTCTCTTGTTTGAGTTCAGATTTTACCTCACTTTTCATTGGGGTAGTAGGAGACTGCGACGGCGGCGGCATTGGTGCTATTTTCCTCAATGGGACAGATACAGGTTTAAAGAATTTTTGCAACGACTCATTTTCTTCAGTCTACCCAATTTCAAAGCCAAATATTTTTTTCGAATAGCTTTTGCAATTTCATTGATTTTAGTCTTTCGAATATCATCAACTTCTTTGCTCAACGGTTTCATGATGATAACTGTGGGATACATCAATCTCTCTGTATACTTATATATTTATCGAACCCTTGACGATAACGTCCAGCATTTATACAGTGTGACCCATTTAAGATGGAAGCACCCTTATAAAACTTACATTTTTCAACCGATTGGAATGTTTTTTTTTTTGTTAGGTAGATATTCAAAAAGTCTATTAGGATACCAAATATCATGAATAAATCTCAATTTCCAGGGCCAACTAATCTTATTTTTCAAGGTCAAAAATCTAAAAAAATTACTAGCGATTTTTTTAGAAAAAATCTGACTACACCACTGGATTCGCGACATTTTCAAATGATTTACATGTAAATTACGTTGGAATGCGTCAATCAATAAAAAAGTTATAAAGGAATGAAATTTGAAAAATATGCCGTTTAATCAACCCACCAATTCATGTTCAGGAATTTTATGAAAATTCTGTATACTCCACTGGATTCAGGATGTCTTGAAATATTACTGATCACAGTTTCATCGAAATCTGTTTGGTAATAAAAAAGTTATAAAGGAATAAAATTTGAAAAATATGTTGTTCAATGGAATTTTAGCAACGTTCTTACTACACCACTGGATTAGGGAAAATATTCAACAAAATATTATTTGAATAAAATTCATGAAACGTTTATGGGAGAATCGATTTCCTTTCATATGTATGTCGAACCATATCAATCAATCAGTTAATCACAACAAACTTTAGTGTCAATAATTTCAAATGAATCTACAAAAAAATAACTGTAAGTACATTTTTCTAATTGCTACAAACTAGCAGAAAACAATCTTTTATTCACAATCAATGTAAAAATAGAAACCAAGAAGATACCGAATTGAAAAATAAATGAGTGCAATTCATATTCTGGTGGCCTCCACCAAACTTCCATCCAATTCAATGCATTTATCATATCGCTTACGAATATTTTTTAAAGTATTCCTCAATTGTTGTGGAGTAATTGCATCGCAAGCTTGCTGAATTCTGGTGCACAGTTCCACTCGATTCCTTGGTCGTGATTTGTAAACCTTTTGTGTAACATAACCCCAAAGGAAAAAATCGAGTGAAGTAAGGTCAGGCGATCTTGGTGGCCATCCAATTAATGTACTCCCCCTTCCTATCCAACGATTAGGGTAATTTTGATTCGTCCAATTCTTCACAATTTCCGCATTATGTATGGAACAACCATCTAACTGAAAATATAAATTTCTTGTTTCTGCAAGGGGAAGTTCATCTATTGCGTCCGAAAATTAATTCCTTAAAAATTGTAGGAAAATTGCGCCATTCATGTTGCCGTCGAAAAAGAATGGTCCAATTATCCTTTCATTCAGTATTCCACACCAAACGTTCACTTTTTCTGAATACTGCCTTTTACAGTTTATCACCCTGTTAGGATTTTCAGTGGCCCAATAGCGAATATTTTGTGATGAAACCACTCCATTTGTTGTGAAACTAGCTTCATCACTAAATAAAATTTTCTTTAAAAATTGCCTGTCATTAAGATACTCGCCCTGGGCCCATAAGCAGAATTCCAATCGTTTTTCTTGATCACCTAGTTCCAGAGTATGTAAAAACTTTGGTTTCAATGGCCTCAATTTATTTTTCTTCAGACATCGCCTAATATTCTCCCTAGGTAAGTTTAAATCTGCTGACAACCCTAAAACTACTATTTGGATTATTTCTGAAGTAATCTAATATAGTCTGGTTATTTTCGTTCCTTCTTCGTATATTGTTCTTTAAAATATATGTGGTTACTGCTCCAGTCCGATTGAAAACTTGGTTTATTTTATGTACCGTGCTGTTATTTATGGCTGGACGATTTGGGTGTCTTTCATTGAATATTCTAGTTACTTCTCTTTCACTCCGGTAATCATCACCGGAAAGACGTATAATTTCGATTTTTTCTTGAATTGACAATTGAGCCATTATCTGTTTTTATTTTGGAACACAAATTATTCAGTTCACTAATGGTGCGTAACAAAATGACAATTCATGCGCAAATAAATAGATGAGGAACTGTAAGTCACAGCTAACTTGTTTATTTCATTAATGCATTCTGAATAACAGGCAGTTAAAATTGCAACTCTCATTTTTTGCTATTCAACAAAAGGAAAAAATCACAGCTGATGTTACCTACTGGAATGATAATAATTATTATCCATTGCATATTTTTTTTCGTTATTATTTCTATTGGGAGTACATTAGACTTGTCTTATATTGTTGAAATTGTTCTCATGAAGATTAACCAGGAGTTCTCTCCTGATTGTACTTGTTTATGTATCCACTCCACTTCGAAAAATACCTATAGACTATTTTTACCATAATGATTTTCAGATGATATAATTGTAGGACATTGCAATAATCACCCCAATAATTTTTTCAATAATCAACAGTGTTGTAGTAAGAACGTTGTTAAAATTTCATTTTACAACATATTTTTCAAATTTCATTCCCTTATAACTTTTTTATTACTGAACAGATTTTGATGAAACTGTGACCAGTGATATTTCAAGACATCCTGAATCCAGTGGTGTATTCAGAATTTTCATAAAATTCATGAATTCGAATTGGTGGATTGATTAAACGGCATATTTTTCAAATTTCATTCCCTTATAACTTTTTTATTGATTGACGCATTCCAACGTAATTTACATGGAAATCATTTGAAAATGTCGCGAATCCAGTGGTGTAGTCAGATTTTTTCTAAAAAAATCGCTAGTAGTTTTTTTAGATTTTTGACCTTGAAAAATAAGATTAGTTGGCCCTAGAAATTGAGATTTATTCATAATATTTGGTGTCCTAATAGACTTTTTGAATATCTACCAAAAAAAAATCATTCCAATCGGTTGAAAAATGTAAGTTTTATAAGGGTGCTTCCATCTTAAATGGGTCACACTGTATCAAAATCTTTCATAATCACAACGGTTCCATATCGATGCTGTCGCCAACATTCTGCACACATTGCCTTGAATTAATCGAACGTCATGTCTGGGAAACCGTGTTCATCGAATACATGTTTCAAATTCATTTCATCCTGCTTGAAAAGCACAATCATATTACAATTATCTCGTATTGTTTTGGAATTTTTGAATATGTCTGACAAAGATATGCACATCAATATTTCGGTGTCTGCAAAAGGAGTAATATTCTCGAATTTTCTGTTGACCATCGCATGCAACATCATCGAAAATGAATATGGAATTTGATTTGGCCTCGTGAGGGCTTATGATTTCCTCATTTTCCCAGAACGGATAATATCCCAATCCCTTGATTTTCCTCAAAATTTCTTGAACCACCTGATATTTGGGCTGGTACAAAGATTTTGAATATACGTAGATGTTTTCGAATTTTGCTCCATTCGGGTGGAATAACAGTGTTAAGATGGCATTTGTCTTTCCACAACCACTTGGTCCACAAATAATTGTACGAAACGAAATCGGTAATAATTAAACATGCTTCCCAACCATACTGTTATTGAGACCTCCATTCAAAAAATCTAAATTTTCAATAGGCAGTGTCTTGTCTTGTTGAACGACCTTCATGATGTGATGAAAAAACATGAGCGCGCCACGGTTATAAATAAACGCATTGAAGGTATCTTTCGTCATTATCAATGTTGACTTACTCTGGTGCAGGTGTTGTCAATTCAATCATCAATAAGCTCCCGTTCGAATTGCATCTACCAGGTTATTCGTTTTGCGGGCCTGGCACCAAATTGAGGCAGAGATTACAACGCGGAGAAACTGGCGTGAATCCTTTGGACGAAAGCTGCAAAGACCACGATATTGCATACTCTCAATCCGACTCTCTAGAAGACCGCCATAAAGCAAATCAAGTATTGGAAAATAGAGCTTGGGAACGAGTTAAATCTAAAGACGCTAAATTTGGGGAACGTGCTGCAGCTTGGCTTGTTACTTCCACCATGAAAGCCAAACGTAAGCTAGGTATGGGCGTGTCCTTTTGCCGTAACTTGCTTAAAAAAATTATTAAAAATTGGAAACACAATCCTACTAATATTAAAAAATCTAGTGCTTCGGCTTGCGAGCTGCTAAAATGGCATTGAGTCAAGCTGGAGGACGAAAGAAAATACGAGTGACTAGAATAATTCCATTCGATGTAAAATCTGGAGGAATCCTACCCCTCATACCTATATTTGCTGCACTTTCGGCTTTGGGTGCGTTGGCAGGTGGAGCGAGCTCCATAGCAAAAACAGTAATAGATGCAAAAAATGCTAAAAAGAAACTTGAAGAAGATCAACGTCACAATAAATCCATGGAGCATTTGGGTTCGGGTTTGTACCTGCGGAAAACCCCTCGAGGATTTGGACTGTTCCTGAAAAAACAACATCAACGCAAAGGACGCGGTCTTTACCTAAAAAAGCAAAAATACTGTTAGATAAGCTACCCCATAGAGCATTATACGATTCGGAAATTCAGGAGTGTGCTCGTCAGATGAAAATACCACATTTTCGTGGAGTCTTTATGCGTGATACGTTGCCAACTTGTGGTCCTTGGCTGCGCTATATTGAACTTGGATTCCCACTTGAATGCGGGCACTCATTGGGTAGATTACATACAATCAGAGTAATTGCGGACATCTCTGCCTAAAGTTTCTACTTCATAATGTCCACCGCTGAGATGCATAAATCGTTGGCTGAAATGCATAAATATAAATCATTGCGAGATTTCACTGATACTCAACTGCGAGCTTTGTCAATCGAATATTTGATTGGGAACGCAGGACCTTGGGAGTTGCTGGATGTATGAAATAGGTTACCAAAGGACCACAAAAGTCGATTCGCTTTGCAGATTCGTCTAACATGTTTCATTCATTATCAAAATGAGTTTGGACTGTCAACAACATCACTTAAAGAAGCAGAGTATCATGGACCAGTTAGCGCACAATTTCAATGTTATTATTGTAATAATAAATGATTTTTCATCCAAGTTGTTCATTATTTAAGGCGGGTCGCTTCCGACACTATATCAGTCATGTCTATGATATTGACGTTAACGAGTCGTTCTTCAACGCTTTCCATCGATTTCAATCCGCCCATTCAATTGGATTCTGATTCAGAATACAGTTTGGCTTTGCTCAGCTTCCATTCATACAACAGTATACCCAACATTGAAGAAGGTACAAAATTCTACTACTTTGAAAACGGTGGCAAAACTAAACAGAGTATCGATATCCCTACTGGCTCTTACGAAATTGGTGATATTGAGGCTTTGATCAGCAAACACATCACACCCAAAACGTACAAGGAAAACCCCGAGGAATTTTTCTACCTCAAACCGAATAATACGCTGAAAAGCGAAATATTCTGCCTTAAACACTCAATTGATTTCCGAACTGAAAACAGTTTGGCCCGCATTTTAGGATTTTCGTCTTCTCTTCTCAAACCCAATTTGCATTACGCATCAGATCTACCTGTAGATATCATCAAAGTACGTACCATACACATAGATAGCAACATTACGTTCGGAGAATTCTACAACGACGCACCGTCTCATACGATATACGAATTTGCTATTGGTGTTGATCCTGGTTACGCAATTGACGAAACACCCAACCACCTCATTTATCTACCCATTGCTCATAGAGACGAAATAAACAATATTACGCTGCGAGTGCTGGACCAGCATTCTCAACTCGTTGATTTTCGAAACGAAGAAATAATCGTTCGTTTGGAATTGAAGCGAAAGTATGTTGCTAACTATTCATAATAATAACTTACCACCATACCCCACCTCAGTCTTCACCAAGACCTTCAACGTGCGTCAACTACTGTCACCGGAGAATAAACTGTTTTTGGAATCTCTCGGTCATCATGTTTCCAATCAAGTGTTCAACATTTTCCGAAAACCACACAACGATGAATCCATACAAAAGGTGGAATGGCGGACTTACTACCCATCAAATCAACATCAATCAATCTGACGCTTACGATGCTTTGTATGATAGCCTGTTATTCATCAGTGGAAAAGTTGTGAAAACCAAAGGAGATGGTCGTGTAACATTCGTAAACAATGCTGGTGCTTTCATGTTTCAATCTGCTAGTTATGAACACAGCGGTAAGGAGTTAGAGACGGTCCGTGAAGTTGGAATTGTTAGTACTGTCACAGGCTTTCTCACCTACACTGACGAAGATATGAAGCACTTGGCCAATTCAAGTTGGACTTTTTCCAGCAACGCTGGGGTTATCAATACCACTGATCTATCATTCAACATGCTCATACACATCAAGCATTTTTTGAATATTTTCAACGAATATCAATGTGTTTCCTATGGCAAACATACCATCCGATTAGTACGAGCTGCAGATGATAGCAACTGCTTCAAAATAGAGGAGACCGCTGGATCGCCGGCTGGTACGACAGCAGTCAAGTTGGAAATTGAAAATATTGAACTCAAAGTTAAGAGACTATTTCCGCATGATCAAATTAAATTGCAACTCTTGAAGGCCATCCAAGTCGATACTCCTATTCTCATGCCGTTGAGAAAATGGGAACTTCATATGTTGCCTGCTCTCACACAAGGTGCAAAAAGTGAAATATGGGCCGTCAAGACTTCCTCGTTTCTCGAAAGTCCTCGCTATATGATTGTATGTTTCCAAAAAGACCGTGATTACACCAAATTCAACAATGATCCAACAATATTCGCTCATTCGAGTATCACCAATATAACGCTCACTTTGAACGGTGAGAATTATCCCAAAGAGAATATGCATATGAATTTTTCAAAGGGAATTCTTCGCATGCCTATTTCAACTATGCACAATTCGGTCTCAGCTACAAAATTACTGATCAACATAATCCTCTGCTGAGCTCCACCGAATTTGTTGGCAAGACTCTCTTTGTCATCGATTGTTCCAGAAGAGATGAGAGCATAAAAAGTTCCACTGTTGATGTGAAACTCGAAATCGAGGCATCTGAAGGATTTCCCCAAAATACTAGAGCCTATTCATTGTGCACGACACTGTTATTGAGCACCTTCCACTCAGCGAAATCATTAACAAATTAAACTGAACATATGCTTGTCACTTCAGTATCAATCACAGAGTCAACATGAAAATAGCTGTTGTAGATATTCAAGGCTTTACCATTGAGCAACAATTCCATCCTAAGGAGATTGCCATTAGGATTGGAGTTCAATGTATTAATTTTCTGCTGCTGCCAACTATACCATTTTCCTCTTTGAGTAGAGCAGATAAACGTACTGCCTGTTTCTTGGAGCGAAACGTTCATGGATTGAGGTATTCCTCTGGCTTTGTGGAATATCATCAATTAGATTCCATCCTCAAGAAAAATTTACAGAATGTTCATACGAGGACTCCAAAAACGTGATTATCTTACTAAGAAATTTCATCAATTGAACCTACCTACACGTGTTGTGAATTTGGAGGACTATGATAATACGTCATGGATGGTTCCAGCATTCGGAAACAATGATGGTATCTCACCTTGTATGCATCACATTGATAAGCAACCCCACTATAATTGCAGTCTCCGAAACGTAGATATTCTATACAAATGGCTTTGTGATATGTTACCAAAATAAAACTGTATAATAAATTTTTCTATTCAAATTGTTTTTTTTTTATCTAACGTCACCTGATGATGAAAACGCAGCGTTTTGAAAAATCTCCACCTCATACCCTCAATGATGTGTTTTTTCTTTAACCTCCATGTTTCTCCTCTTAAATGATATGTTGGTATACCTGGTATACTAAATTTGACAAGCAGTCACCATGTTTTTTCTCTTATATAATATATAAGACATCCTATATATCTTTTTGCTGAATACTGTGCTCCCCTGCATTGCCCCAATGACCCATTTCCCACAAGATATTTGACACACACACACACACACACACAGCAGCAATGAACGTTCCAGTTCTCTTAAATTATACATTTTGAAACACCTTGTATAGTTTCCTCATCGGAATCACACCTTCAAACGTTACACCCTCGTCACTCCGCAATTTTTCACATTTAATCCAAACATCATCATTATTATCAGACTCACAATCATTATATTTTTTTAAATATTCAAACAGCGTGCTCTTGTAGCTAGAGAAATATATATCCCACATTTGTACATCACCTTGTACAAAGTCTCCGTGGAGACAAGGCTAGCGTCGCTCGCTACCAAGCAAAAGGACAATGGTTCAAATCTCTGCTGCTGAAGACTCTTTTCTTTATAAATTCAATTCAATTAATTCAAAATATTCAAAGTGTGCGCGCACTATTGGCAAAATGTTATCAATCTAAGGGATCTCTCTCGACTACGTCACACGATGAACACACGAGAATGCCTTTTTGCCACTTCCGTCTTGGATCTCTCATAGGTGATCTACTAAGGTCATATTCTACAATGAAACAAAAATTGAAAAAAATCAATAGGTGACAATTTTTCCATAGGGCTGCTGTCTGGTTTTTTGAAGAAGCGTCAACTCATAGTAGATACTCAAACAATCTCTCATTTTGAACTATGCACAAATTAGATTTTTTTCTCGAAATTCAAAAAGTTTATATATTGTAACAGAGAGGAGAACTTGTCTAATTCTATTCTTCATGTCTTATGATAGTCGTTGTATTCTCGCAGTAGACCCAAATACTAGTGATCTAATGAATAATTGTAATCTGAGAGCATGAGGTCTGGAGCCCTTGCTGCCCCTCTAGTTTTGTTTAGGAATTCCCTAATACTTATGTGAGATTCTCAACAGGTCACATAATCGCTCATTTTTGTTCTTTTTCTTTCCCGTTTTGTTTTCTTCTTGAACTTTACCCTTTCTGCTTCATCATAAAAACTCTTCAGATAATCTCGGATTATCCATGCCTTGAATCAAGATTTTGAACTGCTAACATTTCACAACTTCTATAATATCCATAAGGAGTTTAATCAATTACATCAAATCACCCTTATGAATGATATAGAAATTGTCAAAAACATTTAATTATCTAGGAAAATTTATAGTTGACATCTAATATTCTGTGCCTTCAAAATTAAATAAAATACGATTTTTTCAGTGACGGGTCCGCATTTGAAAGTATGCCCTATTACGCTATTATTTTGAATAGACACAATTGCCACTACTACTCGACAAAGAATCCCTATTTGGTCAGAGAAGTTGATAAATATTTTTTTGATAGGACGCTGAAATATTCTCCAAGAGAATTTATCAAAGTTTTTGGGGCATGTACTGATTGATACCAGGCACGAGTTATATTACTAAAATCTCTTCACAATCGGGTAGGAAGGTGTTGCTAAAATAAATGGTTCCCAGACCTCTAGATTTTCATTTCTGGGGATATGTTGATAAAGAGGTCTACGACGAGAAACCAACGACACCAGAAGACAATTAAAATAGATGTGAAGTTTTCTCTTCATTACAGCATCAACTTGAATTGAAGTTCGAACAACAATTGGAAACTCAGTTTGTGCATAGCTCAATATGGAAGATTGATTGAACATAAGCTGTGAATTCACGCGTTATCAAATTGTTTGTGTTTATTTGGTTACTTCCTTTGTACAGCATTGTTATTGTTTCCAAGACTTTTTCATATTTATTTAATAATTAGATATATTTTAAATGGAAATCATGTCGGAAAATTTAACATTTTCTGCAAAACATAACCATCCTTTGATCAGTGCCACATATACGTATAACATCAAAGATAAAAACAATATTCAAATAATAAAACAAAAATATTCATTACATTAAAAGTCACCATGAAATGCGGGCTGTCGTTTCTACAACTCTCCGACGGACAGCATGTCCAATACCATGTATGTGGATCTTTTGGATTATTTGAGTTTTATTCTATTCTATAGCATTCATAGAACCTTTCAATATTTTCACATTAAAATTGCTTCAGTAAATATAATGAGTGGTTATAAATTTTGTTTTTTTTTTTGTTGGTTTGCTTACAGAAAGAAGTGTCCATCGCTAGTACCTTCTATCGATGAGGTATTTTTTATTCATTCATTCATTTCAAACTTGAAAAACTGGCGTCCAGCTAGTCAAATATTATATTTAAATTTTAAAAACACTCTTGCATGTCACATAAGAAATCAGGAACTTGTAAGGCGGTCCAAAGAATTCACACCTTCTTCTACTGACTAGCCCGGGTAGTAAAAATTGCGCTGAATAAGTTACGGAGCTTACACAAAAATCTGTGTTATAAGGAGTAATGAAATGGAAATATTTAGTAATCCATATTCATTATTGTATGCGCGCTTAAAGATTTGCCGTTATATATTTGAGTTGTCAAAATGTATCGTCCACAAAAAGTACCACGATTAAATTAAAAAAATTGTTAAAAAATTGTTTTAAAATTATTTTTTCCGTTAACCAGCAGTCATCCCCCTACGAACGACAGCCCTCAGAAGTCGAAACTTGTGCGAGTTAAGGATTAACGAGGTCTTACCTTTGAACGTGTGATTCCTAGCACGAGACCAGTGACCAGGCGGGGAATCGAACCCACGTCCCTCTGATTGATAGACTAGTGCTCTACCATCCTGACCACTACGATGATTCAGTATCAAGTCACGCACTCATATATCAAACGGTGATTCATTTGTATATCAAATAAGGATTTTTTGGTCAAAATTGATTGTTTTGGGATAATTGATTGTTATGGTTTGGTGATTACGGTCGGAAGAAGCGGTTTCCAAGCTATCATCTTTTATATATATACCGGGTGGCTACGGAAGTATTGCCTACGGAATATCTCAGTTATTGTATGAAGTAGGTTTGTGAAATTTGGAGCGTCGATATAATGACATAAGAGCTAGAATTTGAGCATATTGACATGTCGAAGTTAACTTCCGGTCCGACCGGAAGTAACATCAACTTTTTTATTTTAAATGGAAACCCTATTTTTTTTTCTTTTCGCTTTATTCAGCATTCAATTCCCTTTCTAATGACATATCAGAAGTTGGTATCTAACCAGAAACTAGATCAGAAAAAAATTATTATTGAAATTCACCGAGTAGGCCGTGGAAGCAAAATGAAAGCCAAAAATTGAAAAGTTGGCTATGGAAACCATACGTCACTTGAGAACAGTTGCTACTACTGTGGTATTTTATATATATATATATATATATATATATATATATATATATATATATATGTATATATATGTGAAAACTAATAGTTCGGGTTGAACCGCGTCTAGAATTTGTTGAAACTCGACGTTTCGGCTCCGATTTTTTGGAACCATTTTCAAGAACTGAAATAGAAAGAAAATTAATGAAAGGTTAAAACGTAATTCTACGCTGAGATCTCTCTAATGGCCGTGCACAATGTATTGGCGCGAGGTGAACTATGGGCGGGAACTGAATTGGCGCTAGATGAGCTGTGTGTGGGAACTTGGTTGGCGCTAAGTGAGCTGTGTGCGGGAACTGGGTTGGTGGGAAATGAGTTTATGCGTGCAATGAGAGGCTTCCAGGTATTGGGAAGTCTACGTCCGTCGTCGCGAGTGTTGAGGCAATTGGGGCGCTTCTCTATCTCGAGGGCTTCTCGGATGATCCTGGTTTGCAGAGTTTTCTCGGTGGAAATTGTTTTTGTGTTTTTGAAGTCTATTTTGTGACCTGTGTCTTCTCGATGTTTATAAAGTGCGGAAGTGGAAGATGCCTGACGCACAGCAAGTTCGTGTTCGTAGACTCTGGAAGTTACTCGTCTGTTAGTCTGGCCAATATAACTTCTCGGGCAGTCTGAACATGGTATTTCATATATACCTTGAGAATCGTTTGGTATTGTGTCCTTGGGAGATCTGAGAAATTTGGATATTTGGTTGTTGGCCGTGAATATTGTTTTCATCTCGTGTTTTCTCAAGATATTATATCTATATATATATATATATATATATATATATATATATATATATATATATATATATATATATCTGAGATCTGAGAAATTTGGATATTTGGTTGTTGGCCGTGAATATTGTTTTCATCTCGTGTTTTCTCAAGATATTATATCTATATATATCTATATATATATATATATATATATATATATATATATATATATATATATATATATATATATATATATATATATATATATATATATATATATATATATATATATATATATATATATATATATATATATATATATATATATATATATATATATATATATATATATATATATATATAGAGAGAGTGAGGTAGTCTCTTGACTGGACTAGTTGAAAAAAAAAAAAACAATTTATCTAAGAATATTCTCAGTGAAAATATCCCTTGGGGTTGCAGTCAGAAAAAGTGGTCTGGTAAAGAACAACTCTTTGTTAAATTGTCGAGCTTTCGAAAATATTTATTTTCATTTTCAAGACATCTGAAAATATTAATCGTGTGAACAAACAGAACACTCTTAATATGATGTAAAACAACTTACTAACGTGAGATTAATTTTGTGAAAACAGCAGAAAACTTCTTGGTTATTCCTTATGTATGTAAGGTTATGTCACAACACAAAACGAGATGAAACAACAATAATAAAACTATGTCATGTACATGAACACGATTAAAAAACATTATGATTTTATGAGTTATGAAGGAAAACTTTTAATTAAAATTTGGAAAAATGTTAATCATTTTAAAACTCGCCTTTGAGACCGCACGTGGTTCAAGGGACGCACACGTCAAATGTCAACGCTGAGGTCTCAATCTGCCTACTCCTCAGGTATAATTACGTTAGGTTTTTGTGACTTGACGTCGGGGTCTCAATCTGCCTACTCCCCATGTCTCGTCACTGGTTCTCTCTAAGGTCTCAATCTGCCTACTCCTTCGAGAGAACTGAGGAATTGTGGGTTGAGGAACTGTATTTATAGTGGACGTGGCTGTAATGGCCGTGTACAATGTATTGGCGCGAGGTGAACTATGGGCGGGAACTGAATTGGCGCTAGATGAGCTGTGTGCGGGAACTTGGTTGGCGCTAAGTGAGCTGTGTGCGGGAACTGTGTGAGCTTTGGGTTGGACAGAACAACAAATTGTTGGCTACCTACCAATGAGTAGATAAACATCTAACTTTAGATTCCATGGCTCGGGTCAAATTAAGTTTCAACTAATGACTGTAGATGTCATAGTTTCCGTCTTGTTATATACTGCTTTGTCTTTCGGTACATATCCAGAGTGAATTCGTTTTTATTTCGAGAGTTCTACAAAGCTGTCCTGATGATTGGGAAACCATGAAACGATCGTAGGCAGATGGTGAAACTCTCGGAATTAAATCGAAAACACTCTATTCCTCTTCAGATTCTTTTTGCGTTAACGCACTAGAAACTTGATTGAGCTTTGGGTTGGACAGAACAACAAATTGTTGGCTTCCTACCAATGAGTAGATAAACATCTATCTTTGGATTCCATGGCTCGGGTCAAATTAAGTTTCAACTAATGACTGTAGATGTCATAGTTTCCGTCTTGTTATATACTGCTTTGCCTTTCGGTACAAATCCAGAGTGAAATTCGTTTTTATTTCGAGAGTTCTACAAAGCTGTCCTGATGTTTGGGAAACCATGAAACGACCGTAGGCAGATGGTGGAACTCTCGGAATTAAATCGAAAACACTCTATTCCTCTTCAGATTATTTTTGCGTTAACGCACTAGAAACTTGATTGAGCTTTGGGTTGGACAGAACAACAAATTGTTGGCTTCCTACCAATGAGTAGATAAACATCTAACTTTGGATTCCATGGCTAGGGTCAAATTAAGTTTCAACTAATGTCTGTAGATGTCATAGTTTCCGTCTTGATGTTGATGATCTGATACTCTCTGTTCCATCAGAAAGAGTGGAAGAAACGCTCTATTATTTCAATAGTTATGACATTAATCTACAATTCACTTCAGAGGTAGAGCAGAATCATAGTATCCCGTTCCTCGATATGAGAGTTTGTACGTTCTACGTACAAAATGGTACAGGAAGCCGATTTGTTCAAATCGTTTCCTGAATTTTCACTCTTATCATCATAAGAGCATGAAGCAAAATTTGATTGTCGCACTGAAAAACAGAGTGACAGGTCTGTCACATCCTGTTCATCGACAGGAGTGTTTGAAGGAGTTGGGAAGGATCCTCTTGGACAATTCTTATCCTAAATACATGATTAATAAATTTCTTTTTAATACTTCTACCATAAATAATAATAACTTAAATAATATCATTGAAAATAACGTCAACACTTTGAATAATCAAACACAATCACAGCAAAGAATCTTATGTAAATATAGGAGCCTTCCTTATATACAGGAATTAACACCCAAACTCACCAATATTTTTAAATCTCCAGAAATTCGCATAGCGAAGAAAAATCTCAAAACTGTAAATCTTTTATACTCAAAAACCAAAACTCCTCTTTCTAAATTTGAACAAACTAATGTAATTTATCAATTATCTTGTGTCAATTGTGACAAAATATATATTGGACAGACAGGTAGAAATCTCTCCGGACGTATTGCTTCACATAAGAGTGACTGCACTTGCAGAACACAGCATTTCAACTTTTCACAATATTAATTTCAATGAAACCACAATTTTAGCAATTGAAGAAAATTATTCCAAGAGAAATTTTCTAGAGATGGTTTACGTTAGTAAAGAACCTAATAGTATGAATAAGCGGTCTGATATAGCCAATCTTAGTATAATTTATAATTATATTCTTTCTCTCCACAAAAATAATTTTGCAAATTCAAATAACTTTAATAATAGTTCTCACAATCCCCCATAGAGGGCATAATTCAGCACAGAGCTGAAGCGTGTTTCATGGAACATACAAGGTTGACTGTTGACATTTGACGTGTTTTACGTTGAAATTTGTCAGTACTCTCTTCTTCTTTTTCTCGACATATTTTTACCGCCCTTGTGCGTCCCTTGAAACACGTGCGGTCTCAAAGGCGAGTTTTAAAATGATTTACATTTTTCCAAATTTTAATTAAAAGTTTTCCTTCATAACTCATAAAATCATAATGTTTTTTAATCGTGTTCATGTACATGACATAGTTTTATTATTGTTGTTTCATCTCGTTTTGTGTTGTGACATAACCTTACATACATAAGGAATGACCAAGAAGTTTTCTGCTGTTTTCACAAAATTAATCTCACGTTAGTAATTTGTTTTACATCATATTAAGAGTGTTCTGACAATACTGACAATACTTGTAGAATTGGAAAAATCTTGAGGTTGCAGTCTTATATATATACATAACAAGGATTCTCATATACTGTTTATAGAAAACCTACCCACACAAACCGATACCTCAACTCAAAGTCCCACCATCATCCATCGCAACTCAACTCTGTCGTAAATACTCTGATATTCCGCTCCATTCGTCTAACTGATGACCACAGCAGACAATCCGAACTCCACAACGTGAAACAAGCTCTCCTACAAAATGGCTACAGACCAGATCACATAGAAAGAAACATCCAAAAACAGCTCCAGAAGTCACCAGAAAACAAAATCGAACCACAAGTTGAAGACCGTCCATCCAAAGTTTTCTTCCCATACATCAAAGGAGTAACAGACAAAATCAGCCGAGTTTTCAGAACAGCCAATATCAAAACCATCTTCACCACAGAGCAAAAACTGTCACACCTCATCAGATCAACGAAGGACAAAATTCCCAACGAAGACCACGGTATTTACGAAATTCCCTGTTCTACTTGCCCCCATTCATATATAGGAAAAACTTCAAAACAGATCCACTTCCGATCTTATCAACACTCCCTTTCCGTTAGAAACCGAGACACTTGCTCCGCATTAGCCCTTCATTTCATCCAAACAGGTCACCCCATAGATTTTGAGAAAACCAGAACCATCGCCCCAGTACGTTCCAGAACCTCCAGAATCATCAGAGAAGCCATCGAAATCGAAAAACGTCCTGATTGCCTGAATATTAAAGATGAGAGCCGTAAATTGAACCCCATTTGGAAACGGCGTCTTCCTACCGTAATCACCAAACCACAACAATTAATTATCCCAATCCAAAACAATCAACATCAGGCAGACACAGGTAGGACGAACGAGAAGACCCGCAAGACACGCCCACTTTCAGGTACCCAAGTACCATTAATACCGCAGTGCAACCAACATCAGATCGTCTTTTGAGATCAAGGAGTAGGCAGAGACCTTGTAACCTCATCAGACCAAGACTCGAAGAGTAGGCAGATAGAGACCTCGAAGTCACTCTCTTGAAAATGGCTCCAAAGTAGGAGCCGAAACGTCGAGTTATAAACTCTCAACGCGGTTCAACCCAGGAACTTAGTGATAGAAGTGATAGAAAAATATTTCATACAAAAGTTTTATGAGTTCATGAGAGCTATATTTTGATATAATTTTTATATATACAGAGTGTTGGTGTAGGTGCTACAGGTCAAAATGCCATTTTTTAAAATAGAACGCACATATTCTAGTTTCTGGTTAGATACCAACTTGTGATATGTCATTCGAAAGGGAATTGAATGCTGAATAAAGCGAAAAGAAAAAAAAATAGGGTTTCCATTTAAAATAAGAAAGTTGATGTTACTTCCGGTCAGACCGGAAGTTAACTTCGACATGTCAATATGCCCAAATTCTACCTCTTATGTCATTATATCGACGCTCCAAATTTCACAAACCTACTTCATACAATAACTGAGATATTCCGTAGGCAATACTTCCGTAGCCACCCGGTATATATATATATATATATATATTAAATATATATCAAATTCAACAATTTGAATTAGAATTTTTAACACTAAAACCTCATTTTGTTTTTTAATGTTGATTAACTGATTTTTGATAACTTACATATAGAACTTTCTGGGTTTGCATCATCCTTGTCAGAGCCGGAAAAACTACTCCACATCCAACCAAACCAAGGTTTCTTTTCTTGAACTCTTGCTAAACGTTCCGATTCCAGCTCTACTTTCTGGCGTATTATAATAATATTCGTCATATCCAACATTTTCTCGCACTCCATAATCCTCACTTTATCATCAGACTTTACCTGAAAATGGAAAATACTTTCACTTCCATAATGTAACATATCATTACAAAATGGCCCGGGCCTGTCCGCAATTGGCTTTACAGCATATGCTTTCAGTTACATCTAAGATTATCGTAGATAAGATGGGAACCCACAATCAATTTGGGTTAAGTTTTAAAACAGCTTTAGCTGAACTTCGCCTATTCATCAAAGTTCATTCCTTTATCATATTTCTTCAAATGTATCTCTAAAGTTTTATGATTATGATGAATAAAGACCATTTATTATAAATATTATTATTAATTTACCGTCGTCGGTCACCAAAGGCGCTAGTGTAAAATATACGAATGAATTTGAGTCGCAGTAGATTTTGGAGTGCAGGATGAGAACCCCATTTGCAGATGTCGCTCGAGTATTTCAGTAGAGCGACATTAAAATGCATAATACCTGGCATATTTCCACAAGAACTGAACTGAATAATATATCTCCTTTTTTGTTATATAAATGACGTGTTTAACAACGGCGCTGCCATCTGGTAAGTATATAATGTCCTAACTATCGTTTCTCCGATTTAGGCTACCAAAATGAAAGCCACTACCTCAAGTAGAGAATCAGTTACAAAAATAACTTTTCCGACCACATTCCACCAAACGACTGATATTCAGAAGCTGATTCTTTCTCCAGCTCTCGTAAAATATTCAACACATTGGGAACTTTTCATCAAAACCTGAGAAGGAAAGTTTTCAATGTTGATTTTGGAAAACTATATGCAGCTTTATTTCTAGGCTGAACTATATCTTCATCTTTATCTCAACACTCATTCCCAATCTTTATCTATGCATTAACTCTAGTAATTTCAAGTAAAAGTTTGAATTCGCACAAAAAATGGCATGCAAAAATAGTTCTGCTAGTCGTTTTGCTGCCCTCTCGTTGCAAAATTTGAAGGATGCATTGCTTATTCAAACAGACAGAAGTCTACCATCCAAATCACTTTCAATGAGTACGGATCCTATTGTATCAAAGATATTATCGAAACAATTTCATCATTACACTCATCAATAACAGAACTAAACAATATCTAAACTCACAAAAGGCATGTTCACGTAGCATTTTTTGGGCGTCAGGACCGTACTCAGGTTTTGAAAAAATATGAATATTTCAATGAAAATTTTATGGTGAATTATGAACTCAAACGCAATGTACCTTTAGAACATCCTACGATGTCACGGGCCAACCTGTACCATACTAATTAATAGAAATGATCCGTCATCAAACAACGTCATGTAATTCATTATTCTCGAATATCAGTCGATGATATCAAAAATATAAACAATGTTGTGTGCATCTCTCTTCTGTTTGAGAGCGAACTGCGCGAATAACAAGTTCACCGCTATCCTTCCCCTCGACCAAGATAATTTACGAATTCCTAGATAATAAATATCTCGAAATGTTTCATCCTACTCCCTCAATAGCGCGTCATTCTTCCGCCCACTGCATAACATATTATTAGTAAATTAGAGCCATTAAGACATGATTCACCTAAGCAGATTTATTGCTTAGGGGAAATTAACGACTTCACGTGTTCAAAAAAATCATATAAATATCGAAAATTCAAGAGACAAAGTCGGTATTTGTGAACGAAAGCTGATATTTTAACCCTGATACAAAAGCGCTCATATACTGGTTACTGGAAGTGAAATTATTGTATTGTTTTCTTCACCTATCGAGTGTGTTGTTGTAAGAGCTGTCCTTCATTTAGAAGCCCTGAATGGGTAGATACAGCTATCGTTTATATTGTACTAAAGGTTTATGTCTTCTAGAAGTAGAACAATATACAGTGAGAGTAATTACTGTTACTTCGAATTTTGGTATATTCTCATAGGGTTACCATGTTTGTGTATTTGCTTGATTTGTTTTAATTAAGGTTTGAACTGATTACCCGTTTACGTTTTGTTTATGTAGTATATGTCTGATTATTGATTTATTGATTTGTTTGCCCGATTTTATCGCATGTTACCTGTATAATGACTTCATATGTGTATTATTAGTACGCGTTTTGTATATTCTGATATTTGATTACTAGGTGTGTTATTGGTTTATTGCGTAAATCAAAGGTATTAAGTAATGATTATGAGGTTGCTATCTTTGAAAATATGTTTTATCTACGTGAACTGTTATTCAGAAACATTTATGTGCTTACTACCATTATGTATTTAACTGTTTTTAATATACCTCCATCAGTAGCAATTACGGCTAGAAATGTAAGAAATGTTATCTCGTTAAACATGCGTTCAGAAAGCTTGCCTGTTTTCAACGCTAATTTAAGTATTTTAGATTTTGTCTTGATAATACAGGATACTGAATTTTTGCATAATGGACGGAACAGCAATTATCCGCCCTGATTCGACTAAGATTACCTAAAGATAATTAGTTATAAACTGTTTACCCTGCATTATATGATTATACTGTGTTTTTGATACATGTTAAAGAGGTCTGACTTGCGGGATAGCAAGCAGATCTAGAATGGAACTACTTGTATTTAATCCGAAACTAATCTATGTTTATTTAATATACTTATCAAATGAATCTGTCTTGTTGTCACAGGTCGTCACGTACTTTCTAGGACCGTCAGGGGTATGACGTAGCCGCTCAGGTTATAGTCCATATTGATGTGATGTTTCCCGACGTTTCGATACGCCTAATCGATATTGCGTTAGAAACTCTAGGATATTCTAAACGGAGTAGAGACTAAGGTCGATACCCATTATCACATTTGGTGTCAGATGTGCTGGGTATTGAAAAAAAAGTTACCCCTTTGTAAGATTGTTTGGGTGAACCGAGTAAGATAGAAAGACAAAATGAACGAGTTACCACCTATAACTCCACCTTGTGTGCCGCAGCGCACTGAAATCGAGCACGATAATACAGGGTATCTTATAAATCTCAAGAATTTTCCATCGTTTAACGGAAATTCGAATAAAATAGTATTTGTCCGAACGGTAGAAGATACAGCTTCTTTAGCAGGATGGACAGACGCTCACAATTGGGCGAGAAGTCAATAAACGAATTTCAGAAAAATCGCGTTTTCTGCCTCGTCCAGGAGTATAATGTACACCATAATTGATATAATCAAAGGAAATTGATATTTTTCACATGATATTATACTCAAAAATCAAGAAAAATCCATTCGCAGAAAATATTTTCCATAATTAGCGTCAGACAATCAACCCATTTTTGTAGCTTACGCTGTAGAGCCAGAAAAAAAGCCTAAGAAGAAAGTTGCTTGTTTTGACCTGTAGAATGATATATCCAAAAATCAAAAAATCTATCGAGCCCCAGGAATACATGTATCCAGTGCCATGTCCTTTGCAATGCAAAAATTCATGGGTTTGGAAGCTATTGATAAATATATTGAGGCAAGAGTATGAAAGAGAAAAAGTCTTACAATTCTCTTTAGGATTGCTAGATCCCATTAAAGGAAAAGTTATGTTAGCTAGTTCAATCAGTCTACAAGAAGCATTAGAAATTGCAGATAAGAAGATAGTGTTGAAGAAATTGAAATGTTATTGGATTCTCGGAAGCTAGACTTAACCTGACTAAAAGAAAATGAAGACTCTTTTAGGCCCTCTAGAGAAGGGGATTGCAAATAGATCGGTAATGATAAGAACAGTTGAAAATAATTTGAACCAGCCCGTAAACAAACAATTGTACACCGGAATAGAAGGAGAAATCGTGCAAGGAATTTAGGAAAAGATGAAACACAGAAATATGTTAACCCGGAAATTAGAAATCGAACAAAGACAGTACGAATGAATTCATATGACGAACAAAGAAATACATTAGCCCTGAAAGTAAACGGAATTCCAGAACAGGCTTTAGTGGATTCCGCCGCCCAAGTGTCTCGCGTACAGTATAACGCCGTAAACGGAGGAAAGATTATTAAAGGAAAGGATTATGCCCTCGAAGATGTACAAGGTAGATTGATACCAAATAAGGGTTCTGTGAAGTAGAATTTGGAAATAAATGAAAATATTTTAATTGAAGATGTATTCGTAGTGATAGGTTCATCGGAATTCATTACTAATGTGATTATCGGTCTTGAATTTTTGCAAAAATATCAAGTAAGTTTGAATTGGAGTACTAACCAGATTATATTGTGTGGAGAAACCCTAGATTTGAAAAATGAACCTCAAGATGAAATGAGATCGAAAAAAGAAAAAAATTACTTGCAAAAGAAATGCGAGAAAATTGGTGGAAATGTGCAAGAAACAGGAAATTTTTTGAGCGCTTCGGAGATTTCTTATTTAAAAACAAATTATGAAACTATAGTCTGATCCACATTGAGAAGTCAGTTAACGTGACATACGTGAGTGCATTTCAAATGGGACATTTCACGCCAATGTTGCCTAGGTCGCCTACAGGTCCGGCCGAGCAATAAAATATATCCCTTACGTTTTTGGTCCAAGTTGATTTGTTGAAACGTTTTGAGAAATAACTTTAGTTTAAAAAAAATAGTAATGAATGTATCTAATTACCTGAAAAATAACAATAATGGTATGACTTTATCAAAAGTAGTAAGTAAAGTTTCTGATATGACTGGAGTTTTTCAGCGATCTGTGTATCGAAATCGAAACAAATATGTTCATGGTCCCATTCGTAACCCCACAAGAAAAAAAAATTCAGTTTTTCCAATAGCCGTGTGAAAACATATTGTTAATTTATTTAAAACACTACTTAAACAATTATTCAACTGAAACATTGACTTCACTATTTATTTCTACTGTGACTCTGGAACTATATCTACTACTCTCTGCGACTATCTTCTCCCGTCGAGCACCTTATAAAGTGTGTCCCGCTTTTCATGAATACACCCTAATATCTCAGTAGTATAAGGTTTGAGCCGGTACTCTGCTCCTTCGTTCACCTTCCCGCACCCCCCTGGCCTACATATGGCTTGCGGGTACTTGCGGGTACTTGCAAGGGGGGTATGTGCGAGCATATGGTGCAATTACATTAGGCAGACATTGAGACAATGATCGTTTGACTTGTAGCTGTAACGAGACTTACATACGCGGTAATGACACATTGCAATTGGATTGATGATTGTCTCTGCTATGTACAAAGTTAATGAGAGAGTACCTACTCCTCAACAAACTTATTGTAATGGATTATTTATATGCGGTAATGACGCATTGCAATTGGATTCATGATTGTCTATGCCATGTACAAAGTTAATGAGAGAGTACCTACTCCTCAACAAACTTATTGTAATGAATAGTTTATATGCGGTAATGACACATTGCAATTGGATTCATGATTGTCTGTGCCATGTACAAAGTTAATGAGAGAGTACCTACTCCTCAACAAACTTATTGTAATGGATTATTTGTAAAGAGTACATCCAAACATTTCAGAGATCCATCGAGTTATGAGAACAAGCATCTCCGTACAATGCATGTATAATATATAGTGGGAGGGGGACTTCCTCCACTCTCCAATTAACATATAAAAGACTATCGAGAATCTCACCCCTTCAGTTTCTCATCTATAACGAACCACAACCTACAAGTTTCAATTAATTCACACACAAAAAAGTTCGAAAAAGTGATATTAGTGATTTTCAAAATAAGTCAGTGAGTGTTTTTTTTTGTTTTCTAATCAATATTTTCTCAAGTGTCTTACTATGTCTCAACTAGATTTGGAAAAAATCAACGCCGTGATCAATAAACCAATTGAAGTGTTTGAGCAGAGGGTCATATCAACACTCCCAATTGCCAAACCTTTTCCAATAAGTAATATGTTGGTTCGCACAACTCGATTTGGCAGATCTATATTGCTAACATTATATAATGAAAGTGAAAATGAATTTTTCAAATCATGGCTACCAAAATACATTGCCGATCAATTTAGTGACAATGATGTTAACTCTATTAATCATTCAAGTGGTAAATATACTCTTACCTATATAGGACAGGGTGGACCAGTTTCAGCGGGTTCAAGAACGCGAACTCTTGTAAAATTCGACTTTATCGAATAAAATTCAATTGAAATGTTCAGTAATTTTTATTCACTATAGTCTATAGATATATTGAAGTAATCTTAATGTAAAATATTAGATTTGAAAACAAAAAATTCACTCAAAATTTAAGACATCACCGAATTGAAATCTCGTGTTTATGTATGTATCCTCCAGCTAATACACATGGAATAGGTATGTTAATATTTTTTATCTTGTGTTTCAGAGTGATAATGTGGATGTTGTATTCGGCTGAAAATTGGACCGAAGCCACAAACCTCAAGACAGCAGTCGAAAGACTTCAGTCATATTTGAGTGCTTTGAGTTGGGACATCCTTCATGCAATGAACTATGATCTCAGCATTTGCTATGACGAAAATGAACTCGAAAGGTGTAAACAAGAGCAGAAGAGGTACAACGCTGGTGATGAACTCTGTGAAAAATTCATGGAAGGGGCCTTGGAGATATCCGATTTCTGCGAAGAGATGTTGAAATGTGATTTGAAGAGATTTCTATGCAACCTAACCCCATTCCTACCGAATGACATCATTGAGAAATACCAAATATATGATGATGAGAGTGAAGAGGAAAATATTGTTGATACCCCTAATTGAATAATAGAAATAAAATAAAATTAAGAATATGTTTTATATATTAATTGGACTATGTAATTACTACATAAGCAGATAGCTGAAGCCATAGTATTACTTGACACAAAAATGTATATGGATTGAATTTATTGAAAATATATTCATTAATTATAAAAGTTTTTTCTTTCACGATCCCATAATAATACATATGTAGGTTGGGTAGATGATACCCCGAAACCAAAAGAAATACAGCAACAATTTTCCACCCCTCCAATAATTTCTAAAGTAAACACACTCCAAAAATATGAATTATTTGATTAATATTATTATAGTAAATTCCTTTCGAAATAGAAGAGTAATTGGAAACAATAATTGATAAATTTATATTCGATTCTCTAATAATAATATAACATGCAACTCGGCTATTTTTTAATTAGTTCATGTTTGGTAGTCGTATTGTAATGATGAGCAGTGTACTGGATAAATTTGGGCGTAAGCGAAAGTGTGGGAATGATTCAATTCTACAATCCCGACTAGTATATGTTAGTTTCAAGAAAACCAAAGATGGCCAATACGATATTGAACAAAGACAATTGAAAAATGTCGGACAGCCAGTTGATTCAGCTGATTGTGTTACAAAAGAGTTTCTTGAAGATACAATTAATGAAACTAAAAAAATAGTCCTATCAGCTGTTCATGCTTCAGTGCAATTAGCAATGGAAGAATTATCTCGTGAAGTGGAAAGGAGAAACGTATCTATGAACGCTCACATAGATTCGATAGTTGGCGATGTGTCTCGTCAAGCTAGAACAGCATTCAATGAGAAGATATCTGAAGCTAGGGTATTACTTCATAGAAAATATGAAAAATTGGATCATAGACTTATGGATTTAGAACAAGAGAAAATTCGTTTATCTGAATAAGCATTATTATTATAATATTAAACGAAAATGTGCACTTGCTGAATTTATTGAAAATATATTAATTATTTATAAAAGTTTTTATTATTTTCACGAAACTACTATAATAATACCCAAAACCCAATGCATAAACGAATTCCTAATCTCCTCTCACCACACCACATGAATAATTATCGAATAACCCGAGGCCATTGCATGATGCGCCCTAACGAAAATCGCCCCTTCCCAGTCAGGTAGGTAGGTAGGTGGTAGGTATTACGTAACGCCGGGGAGAGTGTATTTAAGAAAGTGGTTCACACTGTTGCATTCATTCTCTAACGGAATCAACTGAGAGAATGACGTTGTGTCATTGTACCTAGACACAAGTATAATATGATGCTCCGGTAATCTACCTGACTTTATGGGGCATCATACCCTTCCGGGCAAATAAAGAAATATCATTTTTGATATGGAAACTTTTTATCGATGATAGGTACATATTAATTATTTAATTGAAATTTCAAAATTTAAATATGTTTTTCGAAAGGAAACAAGAAAAATTATAAAAATGTAATTTTTTCGATATGGCAACTTTTTGTTGATGATGATACATATTAATTATTTGATTGAAATTTCCAAATTTAAATATTTTTTTTTTGCGAAAGGAAACAAGAAAAATTATATTATAAAAGTTTATTTTGAAAATAATAAATACAATAAAATTGAACTATGGTGCTGAAGATTCAGTGATTGTTGTATTTGTCGTTGGTTTTCGCCCTGGATACATGTCACATCTCCGCTTTTGTTCTTCATGGGAAAGGCACCAACATTCCCTGAAATGGATTTCTTCATTAGGCCATAAATATCCTACTCGATCACACAACATGACATCGCTGCGACATCTTGCACACCAGTAGTTCCAGCAGGTCTCGGAGAATATATCACATCTAATGCAACGAGGAATCATCTCCGAAGTTGTTTTGTTTTTTTGCACACACGAAACATAGACTGGTACCTGCCATCATATGACTTCTGTCCCAACCACCTTGGCAATTATAACATATCAATGTGTCACGTATTCTGTATGGATACACATAAATCTTAGCTTTTGAATCCCATGCTGCTGTTAACACCATAGCTACAATGTCCATATACACGACTCTATGGGAGTGAAGTCTTGAGTAGGAACTGATTTCACTGTTGAATTTTCTGCAAATATATAGTTTTTCAAGTCTTGTGGTAGAGGGGTGTTAATCCCACTTTTGGAAAACATGTAAAGTTCTAGTCTTGGAGTAGGAAATGACATCCCTCCTCCCGAAAAAAACATTTAAAAAGACATCATTGACTCAATAGAATTCAGTATTCATCTTTATTTCAACTGAAATAGTAGTTGTGTGTAATAGAGTACAGTAGTTGTATAATAGAATAATGGAAGCCAAAATGGAGATAATCGACCAACTCATTGCAGTTGATGTCAATCAATTTGATGATGAGGAGGAAGCAGATAGCGGATCTGACAGCGGTATTGAAGAAGAATTCGAAGCTTCAGATGAGATCGAGCAAGTCAGCAGAAGATTCGCCGATATGACGATAAACGAAACAATAAGTGAGGATTGTGTTTATTGTCACCTTACATTATTTACCGCCATACAGACAGTTGATGGTGAATTGGCGAAGTTGTGTGGGCCTTGCTATAGGCTATATAGTATAAGATATGATAACCAGGTCGCCAGATATAGGCATATAGACACACATGTGTCTAGCTTATATGGCCAAATAGGGAGGCATTATTGTACAGTGTGTACAGACTCCCTAATCCTAATAACATGTCAGAGGGCATGTAGGGTGTGTAATGTTTAGTTTTTTTTTCGTGTACTTGATCGTGTAAATTTAGTGTAATATATAGATTAAGTTGTTTGCATATTGTACATATTTATATAATTTAATAAAACATGTTATAAAACAATATTTGTTTCAGAGTCGAAAAAATTATTTCGAATTTGTATCCACAACAAATCCCTCTCCTAAAAAGTCCCCAGACATCTTCATTCATTAACAAAATGTATATAAATTGAAAGGATCAGTATATTGCTATCATTCCATTCGAAATGTCTCAAGCTGACTCTACAAGTGAATTAGGCCGTTGTAGTCCATCAGAAACATCTTCTTCTAACTTACCAATTCAAGTAAATGAAATATCGTCTAGTACAGATAGAAGTTTCGATGATGAATTTTACGAATCGTTTATTGACTTCGTTCAAAATCCGGAACAATTGTGGGAATATGAGCCAAGCGATAACGATAATTCGGATGATGAAGAATTAATCGAGTCTGAAAATGAAGAAGAAGAAGCAATTGAAATATCAGATGACGAGAGTGATGATGAGTCAATGATATTTGAAATTCTGTGATTGGTAGTAACAGATCTTTTGGGAATGCATAGTATATGAAAATGGAGATGCATACTGGAGGGGGCGTGTGTTGGGGCCCCCTCTGTTCTGTTATTAACATAAGATTTTGAAAATTTTAAATTAAGATTTGTAATTGTTCTTAGATGAAACTCTCTTGGGAAAAATCAAGAATAGATTTTCAGACTCAAAAGAAATAACATAAAAAACAAAATAAAACGAATAAAAAAAAAATCCTTTCCTGCATACATTTATAATTGTTCTGAGAAAAAAAATCATTCTTTGTGACGAAAATACAGAGTCTCAAAATTTATTTCTTTTGGAAGGGTCTCTTCTAACAATAAAATCAAATAATCCCGCTGGGATAGATTTCGATATTCCGACTTCTTTCCGTCAAAATGTATTTGTTAAATCATACTCTATAAAAAAGGGTCTCCTATCGCAATAAAAACAGGTATACGTTGAGGTACATTTCGATATTCCGAAGGTTTGGAGACCATACACATTTCATTTGTAAACCAGAGCTCCTCGAGTTTGGTTGTGTTCAAATTAAAATTTTTCATAATTCATTTTGTGATTTTATGGATATATCAAGACGCAAAGTAACATCAACGGAATTAGAACGTGCTATAAAATACATTTCGATGGAGAACAATACCAGGGAATTAGGAACAATCGCCGAATTACCGAGCGTTATGGAGAACAATACCTGGGGAATTAGGAACAATCGCCAAATTACCGACCGTTATACAAACCACGCCATTCAACAAAAAAAGAACTAGGCCGCAGAGACTACCCTCTTACAGGCGCAGAAAACAACAACAAGAAAGTCCCAAAGCGTTACGGAAACAGAAGAAGAGAAAAAATCGCAACTGTGCAAAACTAATGATGGCGGCGAAAAAATACAACCCGATGGTCACCGCTCCCTGGCCTAAGAGCAAGAAGAATTCTACGAATAGTAATGAACTCACCAAAACAATTGAAAAAAATATTTCGTCCGCCGTCCCCACGTCTGAGCAGAATAATGTGGAACCGGATTCAGAAGAAGCACATGGAAAAAACACAATAATTGACACGCTGAATTCCACAGGTATGGATGAAGTAGAAAAAAATTCCACATCATCCTCGTCAATTTCTACAATTATGGATGAAGATATCCCACAGCCTAACAACATCGTTTCGCCCATCAGGTCTCCTCCAATTCGAAGAGCCCCCTCAAGTATGAGTTCTGAAGATTCATGTGCTATGAGAACAGATATAGGATTCGACAATAGATTTCTCGCAATGATTACGAACTTGAACACACTTGAGGGGGAACTATGTCAAGAAATGAATGAAATGCAGAAAGAACGGATGGCGTTGGAAAAAAAATATTCGGGAAAAATGGAAGAGTTCGAGAAAATAAAAAAATACAAGAGACAACTTTATTTGGGGGTGGAAAAGTTTCTGAAGATTTGGACACTAGAACATCGACCAACTTGATGGAAACTCATAGCATTTTTATGTTTTTCAGCCCTCTACAGGAAATTTATATTTTTCAGTTTTTTCATTTCAGCTCACCTAACTAAAAAATCTACGAAAGTTCTCCATGGAGTATATGATATTATTTCGGAGATATACACAGGTATAGGCGGGGTTTTGGGGCCTATATCGGACTTTTGTAGGTTTTTTAATTGAAAGAAAAAAAAAATCCCCAAAAGTTCAACTCAAATAATCTAATTAAAATTCTCTTTATCATGTGAATACAAATTCCAATGAATCAGCCATCATAATAACTATTCTTTCTTTATTTTCTCAAGAAATCATTTTTCATACAGATAATAATCCAAAAAAAAAATACATTTTCCATACATTTCACATAAAGAATAATGTTAGTTGATAAAATTCAATTATTCATTCAAGCAATAATATATAACAGTTCAACTCAGTAATTATCAGTAATGATTTTCTCGGGGCATATGCAGTGCCTGACTTATGAATTTTGAAACACGGGCTCCAGAATTCAGTAGCGTACTCAGATTATTTTATTTTTTTTTTGTTGGTTCTGAAAAGAACCTTTTGGTTTTGTTGCGCGGATTTAATCGGCTCATGAATACTTTATAGATTCAAATCTACAGTAGCGTCAGAATCATAATCTATTTCCTCCGGTGCAGGTTCTTGAGTAACTGGACTCCATTCTCTGATTGTTGGATTCCATATAAAATGCGAGTGAATTACTATATTACTTGTTGATGTAATTATGTCAACTTGTAAAGGTAAGTTCACATCGATAGGTGTATCAGACAGATTTGTGTCCGAAGGATCATTAGAGGTTGAATCAGCATTATATCTAGATGTTGTTGTCATTGTATGAGATATGAAGAATTCTATAAGGTTTTTCAGCTTTAAATGCTTTGTCACAATGGTGGGAGATACATTTCCCACTCCATGTTGCATATGTGGTGGGGTTGTGGTAGTTCGTCTATAAATATGATATTTCAAAATGGGAGAAGCTATAACAGTTTTTGACTTGAAATAATTCTCGTAAGACTCGTAAGAATAATTATAATGAGTTTATTACCGAACAGTGAATTTCGATGCTGATGATTTGTTGAAGATGGGCGTGCAATCCCAATTTATTATAGTGCAGGAGCAGACGGAAGAACCGCCGGTGCTACATATTTCTGATAACGAGCTATCACAATGCAACACTATCCCGGATCAAGCTCAGGTGCAAGAACCTCAGACACAGGCTCTGCATATGCCTGATATTTCATATAAGCAGCCAAGTAAACGCGCTCAGAAACGTTGTGCCACAATCGAAGTTCCCAACACTGCTGCATCAACCTCAACAGGGCCAAGGTCTTCAAAGAACAAGAAAGGACGTAGTGTTTCGAAGAAAGGTATGTGTTCCTCATCTTCAGAGAGAGAAACACCAAATAAAATTGAATGCATTCCACTAGCATCTCTGTTGCCCTTACAGATGTATACGGAAATGCTGAACGAGACTAGGCGAGCGAGCACAAATGCTAAAAGCACGTTCCTAAAATGCGATGAGGTTGATCGACAATTAGATGAAAAAATGACAAAAGATCATGAAATTGAAGAACAAATTGCAGTGAAGGAAGCCGAAATTGTAAAATTGCGAAAGCAAAGAGAGGGGGTGATGACAGAAGTTAGTAGGGAGAGGCTCAATAACCAAGATCTTCGGAAACAGGCAGAAATAGATTTGAAAAAATCCAAACAGTTACATGAAACGGTCTCTGCTGTTTACGAAAGATGGCGTCAGGAGCTAGATGCGGCTTTTCAAATAAATATTGATTGATTAGTAGTATATGTTTTTAAATATATGTTTTTTATAATATATGTAAAAGAATCAAACAATAAAGTTGTAATGAAAAAGTATATTTTTGATTTTTTTTATAATTTTTCAATGAGATCTATCAAACAATTACATTTTTGTCAATCCAGGAATTATGCTTATTGGAGAATCCTAACCATTTCACACGAACTCTGCTACCACTCTTTTTCAATATCTTCTCGACAAGGTATACGTCTGGGTTTTTAGTTTTCTGTATCTCTGCTTCATAAAAACATCCTTTGATTGGATTTTTATCCATATCTTCAAGCATATAAGTTGGGGGGTAGGTACTATTGATTTTTGTAATCCTAAATAATTCCGTTGTAAAATTTGCTGTATATCCCTTCTCAAAAACGTGCTTGTATTTAGATATTCGAACGATGTCATTAATGCGATACTTGGGTATGATTTTTTTTTTAATCTTTTTCTTCTCTCTTTTTGGAATGTTCAATTTTGTAGTAGACTTCACATCTTTCGGTTTCATTCCAATAGTTTGGTGCACTCTATGATTATATCTCTTTGTTATAATTGGGAGAATGTCTAACCATTTATAATTCCCATTTATCGAAAACTCTTTGTATAACCATGATTTAATCGTACGTATAACTCGTTCACATATAGCGGCCTTCATAACGCTAAAAGTAGAGTAATGGTTTATTCCATACTGCTCCATCAACGAAAAAAAGTGTGAGTTATGGAATTCTTTTCCGAAATCGGATTGTATATGTGTTGGGGAGTAATTGGCCTGTTGTAGAATTGTTCTCATAGCTCCAGCTATGACTAATCCAGTCTTGTTCCGAACAGCCTTTGTCCATAGAAATTTTGAATAACAGTCAATGACTACCAGAACGTATCGATAATTTTTGTTAAATCTGGAATACGCCTGAAAATCAGCAAGATCAATTTGCCATAGATCGCCGACGCCTTTCAGTACTGTAGATCTCCTCTGGAAGTTGCGTCTAGCCGGCTTATGTAATTCATCAACCACCTGTCTCTTGATATCACTAGCCATAGCGGTATTTGCAATGTGTGCTATTCGGGTGATGGTATGGTTCTGAACTGTAATATCTGATTGTATCTAATATATTAATCCTTCTTCGCGTAGTTCCTCTAACAAAGATACAATTTCGTTTTGATGCATAGTGTTCCCGCTTAATTTAGAACCAATTAACAATCGTAAGCGACTCACCAATTCTTTAGGCTTATTCCAATATACATAGTTCTTCGACTTCGTTGTGAACACTTTCTTTAATTTTGTTATATTGAGTCCTTTGCCAGTCAGATTCAAAGTTCTAGTAGGGTTTTTGAGTGTTTTCATTAGAGGTCTGATGATGTTTTGATATTTATGGGACTTTTTGAACTTTATACCATTTTTTACTTGATTTTTTTTATATATGACCCTTGTCAAAGTCAATATCTCAATATAAGTACGATGAATTCTCGAGTCTGCAACTACCGGAGGTTCCTTGAGGAATATTAGATTATACAGATCCCTGCTACCGACAGCTTGATATTTTTGTACAATGCCATCATGAAATGTTATATTTCCATTGTTGAAACGTACTTGCAAATTTCCCATTTTCAACAAATATGTTAAAGGATCTATGCGAATACCATATTTTAAATCATATGCGCTGTCGCCATTCTTGAGATTTTCTAAATGTTTTTTCAATTCCATTTCTATATTTTGTTTGGTGACATTGCTCGTTTCCAACTCTGAAGTATTCGATAGTGATGAAGGTGTTTCAAATAGAGTGGACGGCCCCATTTCATCATTATCCATATCTGTTATTGTTTCATTTGCAATATTAGAAAATGAAGAATCACTCGAATTGAAGGAATTATTTTTCTTTATAGGCGTACTTGTTGATATAACTCTCGTCATTGTGGGAGTTGTAGACGGCATCGCATTAGTTCCAGAAGAAAGGGCATTTAGTGGTTTTGTAATAGGATCATATAGTTTCTCGAGCATAATTTTTTCTTCCACATTCCCACTCTTTATATTGTTGAATTTTTTTCGTACAGCTTCTGTCGCTTCAACTAGTTGTCGTTTCATATCGATTTCGGCTCTTGCACATTCATTTCTCATTGTATTCATCATTATAGGAAGTAATGATGTATATGTGATCTCGCTAAAGTTCACCGAACGAATAATCATTTTTTGAGTTGTCATGGATATATGAAAGTATCGAATCCCATGCGATATCGTCCATCGTGTACCATTCTATCTTTGTCTATAACAAGAAAACCAAATTGTTTATTCCAACATTTCAGACACATAATCTGAAACTCTTTGAATGTAACATCAGGTGATACATGATCTGAGAATATATGATGTAGATTCGTTTCGTCCTGCTTGAACATTATTATGAAGTTGGCGTTATCACGTATCAATTGTTTGGGTACTCGAGAATACGTCTGTGCAAGATAAAAACTGTCCACTGAAGAGTGTCTCCCTCTGGAAAAGTACGATCGAACGATGCTCTGATTTTCACAAATTATATCATCGAATATAAATACAGAATTTGGTTTGGCATGGGCGGGTTCTACTATACTTTCATTATCACTGAAAGTGTAAAAACCCAAGCCTTTAATTGGTTTCAGCACATTGCGTAAATATTCATATTTCGGTTGATTCAGTGACTTTGAATACAGATACACATTTTCGAAACGTAATCCGTGCGCATGCGTTAGAAGGGCAATCATTGCATTTGTTTTTCCACAATTTGATGGTCCAATTAATAATGCTCTAAGGGATGAAGGCAATAGTGGACCATGTCGATTCGACTTATTTCCGTCCAATCCACTTCCCGCGATTCTTTCGTCTAAATTATCAACTCTGAAGTTTACCTGCTGTTGAACAACACGCATCGTGAACGACCAAACTCGTAATAAAGTTAAATATATGGAATATATCCCATTTAAATGTCTACCGTCGTACGGAACAGACGTAAGAACTACGTTTCGAGTAGAAAAGGTCGAGGAATTGTGAATTCGTTAATAAATAAATTACCGTTTGAAGTTCATATACCCGGTTATCAATTTTGCGGACCTGGCACTAAATTGGAAAAAAGATTAGCTGCCAATCAGAGAGGAATCAATCCATTGGATTCTGCGTGTCTTTCACACGATTTGCAATATTCAAAAAATCCAGACAATCTCACAGCAAGGCATATAGCCGATAAACAACTCGAATACGCAGCTTGGGAAATATTTAAATCGAATAAATCATCAGTAGCTGAGAAGGCTGCAGCTCTTCTAATTACCAATATTATGAAAACCAAGAGACGTTTCGGAATGGGATGCGATGCGAACATTACCTCAAAAAAAAAGAAAAAGCGAACAATAAAAAGAAAACAGAAGTCGAATAATAACGGAAAGATTGCATTTGGGGCGGGTGTTGTTAGAAAAGTGCGAGATGTACTGCGAAAGGCTGGCGGTGACCGATTTATAGCAAAAGACGTTAAGAAAGCTAATGTGCTAGCATTGCATGCAGCACGTAAGTATTTGAAAGCAGCAGGTGGAAAAAAACAGATACGTACACCACGTATCATACCCATACCAAAAGTGGGGGGAATATTGCCATTGATACCAATTTTCGCTGGATTGTCTGCATTGGGTACTTTGAGCGGAGCAGCTGCAGGTATCGCAAGAGCAATCAATTCGGTGAGGGAAAGTAGGGAGGGTCTTAAAGAAGTTCAACATCATAATAGAAAGATGGAAGCTATAGCTTTGGGAAAAAGAGGTAGTGGAATATATCTGAAACCATATCGCAAAGGACTCGGTATCTATCTGAAACCGCAAAGTTCAAAAAACTAATTGATGCCCTACCTCTTAAGCCTCTCACCGATATTGAACTTAATTATTATGCCACACAGATGAAGATTCCATTCTTTCGGGGAGTATTCATGCGAGATAACTTACCTACATCAGGACCGCATGTCCATGAAACAGCAATCATGAATTTGGATAGAAGTATCGGTCGGGGAACACATTGGGTGGCATACAAGAAAAATGGACGAAATGTTACATATTTTGATAGTTTTGGAGATTTATCGCCGCCCCCGGAGCTAGTTCATTACTTGCGAAAAAAATCGAGAACACCCATCAAAATTGTATATAACTATGAACGCCAACAAAAATACAATACAGTTGTGTGTGGGCATTTATGCCTGAAGTTTCTCTCACAACCATCTACAGATATTTAAAATGGAATATACTCCGGAAAAAGATCGAGAGGCAATTAAGAGAATGGGCCATTCTTTGATAGCGTATTCAAGGCTGCGTAGTTTGTTGAAAATGAGTAAAAGGCAACTTGCTGATATGCCCAAGGAGGTGATGATTTCTTGTGCGGCTCATGAAATCGCCCATGTTTGGGAAAAGCTCCCAAAACATCTTCAAGACGATGTTGATATTTCAAAATATCAGTTTTGTTATGAACATAATTCTGACGGTGCCAGCACATCAAACGACGTCAATGATGGACCCACACCGAGAAAAATATATTGTTGTTATTGCAGCATTGAAGATTGTAATATAGGAGCCAATAACAATGTCGTGGACGTCTGCAATATTTCGACTCCAAAGAAACGCAAATTATATCATTTATGTTGTATACCACAATAAATTGGTGTGATGTCGGAGATAATGCATCAGTCATGTCACGCAAGTTTGAGTTACAAGTTGTGGGAAAAAGTGTCCTTAGCGCGGATTTTTACCCGCCCATTGAATTGGACAGGAATGCTCGTTATGGCTTGGGGCTATTAGGATTCTATGGATGCAATACTATTCACAATATCACTGACAAAAACAATACAGTCGGTTTTGAGATCCCCGCAGATGACTCATATGATGTTCCAAGATATTTTACTATGAAAATACCATCTGGAGCATATGAGATTGAGGAAATAAATGATTATCTACAAAAGAAACTGGCATCTCGCTTATTTCCGAATGAAATACTCGATAGCATGTCAATGGATGAAATGTTCAGTCTTCAAGCGAACAATAATATATTCAAATGTATATTGCAATCAAAATATAATGTGGATTTCCGATACGAGAACTCAATAGGTCCAATGCTGGGATTCAAGAAACAGATGCTCAACAGTAATAAACCACATCAATCTACATTTCCTGTTAATATTGTACCTGTGAGACTCATTCGTTTGGAATGTAATATAATTTCCGGATCATATATAAATAATGAAGAGAATCATATTCTATTTTCATTTGATTTAGACGTCGAACGCGGTTATAATCTCACAAAGGAACCCCGGAACATCATTTATATGCCCATTAGTCCAGAAGGACGTCAGTTCATTGACAACATCACTGTGCGCATATTGGATCAAAAAAATAATCTAATCGATTTCGGAAGTGAGGAATCCATAGTTGTTATTCTGGAACTGAAAAAGTTATAAGAGCGAGTGTTATGGGTTTTTGCTACAACAATGAACGTGTGCGCGAGAGCAGTGGAAGAAGTCCACCAGCATCAGATAATAAAAAGAAAGTAACGTCTATGGAAAAGATCATTACTAAAGTGAGTGCGAAACAGCAAAGACGTAAATTGTCCACGAGAGATCTAAATTTTCTGAAATCAATTGGGCTTAGAATACGAGAATAAAAATGGTGTTGGAGGCTAACAATGAGAAGTTGGATATTTTCAACGAGCCAGTTGTTGATCACAGCCTTATAAGTTTTCATGAGCATACATACAAACCCTATGGATCACCATTGTTCAAGAACTCTGATGAAATCCGCATCATGATCAATAACCAAGATGCAATTCTTGACATTGCCGATAGTTTCATTTACATAGAAGGAAAATTCACACCAAAAGAAGTAAATAAAGTCTGTTATATGTCCAATAATGCTTTGGCATTTCTCTTCGATGAAATTCGTTATGAAATGGGTGGTGAACATGTTGCGGTAGTTCGAAAGCCAGGTATAACTTCCACGATGAAGAATATGATTTCATTTGGTCAGACACATTCTCATTCACTTCTCACTAGTGGATGGGGTCTTTCCGATACGAAACAATGTATTCTCGATGAAAGTAGTCATGTATTCAGCGGAAAACTCCCACTTAAATATCTGATGGGTTTTGCTGAAGATTATAAAAAATGCATTCTTAATGCTAAACAAGAACTCATTTTGATAATAGCCCGCTCATTCAAGAATTCATACATTGGGGAGATAGAAGCTACATTGGAAATCTCAAAGATTGAGTGGAAGATAAGACACGTTGTGGCTGAGGACAAACAAAAACTCAAATTATTCAATAGAATTAATAAGAGTGGGCTGAATGCAAAAGTAAAATTAGCTTATCGTATGTGGGATCTTTATGAATTACCATCATTACGTGCAACATCTTCCGACGTTTGGGCGATAAAAACTACAAATATTTTGGAAACGCCCCGATTCATCATAATAGGATTTCAAAACACCAACGCATCCGAAAATGAGGCAGTGGATGTCACAAAATTTCTGAGTGCTGATGTGAATAACATTCGAGTTTACTTGAATTCTGAAGTGTATCCATATGAGCGTTGGAATCTAGACTTTGATAGAAAATTGTACTCGCATGCATACTATGCATATGAAAACTTCCAGCGTAGTTACTATGACAGAGATCTGAGTGAGCCACTCATGGATATTGCACAATTCAAAGACAATCCATTATTCATCATTGATTGTTCACATCAACCGAATGCTACAAAATCGTCTACTGTGGATATCAAATTGGAGTTTGAAACACGAAAAGCGAAATTCCCAAACAACACCAAAGTATACGCACTGATTCTACATGATGCAATTTTGACATATAATGCACTGGATGGATCTGTTCGTAATTCATTTTGACGAAAATGTATTAAGTGATTTTTTGTTTGTATCCATTTATATTTAGTAGCTTATTCTCAAGTGTAGTAGTGCTAGTACTAGATATATACAATAAATAAAACATATTCTTGAAAGTTTTTTTTTATTTTCTATAAATCAATTCCTTCCATCCACTCACAGAAATCAGATATATGCAATAAATAATAATAATCTTCAGTTTGTTTGAAAAAAAAAACATCATACACTATCAAAAATGAATTGCATTATATTGGAACAGAATCAAATAAGAATTTTCCAGTTATTGCTTCAATTACGGAATATAATAAAGAATTATAGTTTGAATGATATTCATGTTTATCTATATTTCAGCGTTTAGTAATGTAATAAGATGATTCAATCTATCCTCTTCATTCATATTATATTCTTGGGTTAAAGATCCAACCAACCTATTACATATACGAACATTTTCCATAGGATCATTTTGATAGAATTCAATATCACTATGCCCCCAAGGGAGCGTTTGAGTTGTATTAGGAATAATGAAACGTTTATCATCGTTGAAAGATAGCGCTACCTTATTTCTTAATTCGGTGAACATATCATGTGAAATGCTCCTAAACGAATTCATTTTACGTAATATAAATCCCCCATTCTCAATAATTTTTTTATAATCATCGGATGTCAGCTGAGTTTTTATTACAGATTTTTTCACTCCCTTGGCTCTTTTTATTTCAGTTTCCAACGATTGTACATAATAAGCTTTTGCACCCGTTCCATAAAAACTAATTATTGGATCGTTGGGGAATTCATCTTTGAAATTACCCAAGACTGAAGGTGTAACTGGTAAATTGAATTTATTTTGTTCTATGTAATTTGATGTATCAAATTTGTCTATATTATTTCTGATGTAATCATAGAAATTTTCTGTCTGCACTTTCAGGATAAGAGAGTCTGTATCGGTATATAGAAGTGATGCATTGCGCCCAAATTCTCTTTTTATAAATCCATAGTAAAAATCATACATGACAACCTTGGATAATTCCAAAACGCAGAATCCCAAGTATAGCGGCTTATCATAATGTATCTTTACCTTAGCCATCTGAATCGCAACGAAGTTCTCAGAGAAAATTGTACAGTTTTTGAAATTCGGACGAGCAATTAAGATTCCGGCTCCCAATTTTCGCTGAATATTCTGCCAATGTGTTATCAGTTTCACATCCACTCTATTATCCACGTTTTCCATTGTCTTTCCATAGCAACTGTTGTTCATCAGCTTGTAGAAATCTTTCTCAGACTTATTACGCGATCTATTACGCATTCGAGTATTGAGATCGATATATGGCTTCATCCAACAAGACTGTCTGAATCTCAATATTCTATGGGTATGCATAACGATTAGTCCATTATTCATGGCCTGTTTCAGGTTTTTGGCGTGTACTATATACCTACGTTTATCATTCAAATTTGGTATCAATTTAGGGACTTTAGATTTTGAATTTGGGGGGATAATTTTTTCCACTAGAAAAGGTAGATCGCTGTGAACGTCGTGCAATTCTTGAGGATAGTGTATATCGACTTCAAGAACATATCCGAATGAATCATTATCTGTCACACTCATTATATCTAAATTTGAAATTTCCTCACGGGTTAACCATTTGAAATCACCAGTAGGCAATGCTTGCGACATACTATGACCATATAAATTTGTTGCATCTAAATATGAGATGAAAGACGTGGGTTCATTGGGATTGTAATCGGGAAGAAATTTATTATTTGCCACGTGTTTTCTCTCACTGCATTGACTTATCCCTCCACGAATTCCTTTTTTGAAAAAATTGATCATATCGATATCGGTAAGAAGCTCTAACTCGATATCTGTGTATTTCAACATTGCATCCCAACTGAGAGCGGGTGCAGTATAATAGTGTAAGGGGTCCAACTTATACGCATTTAAACATATTCGTCTGAAATTTTCGAATACATCGCATAGCAATAATACATCAGATTTCAGATATAAATCCGAATATTCCCCCAAACTTTTACATTCAAACAGATTCCAAACAAGTTCAGCTCTCTGATAATCCTCGTCGGATATGTGCATCTCATTTAAGTTATCATAAAACTGATTTTTTGTTGGTATAGTAGGAACATTCAACTTATTGATGTCATCCACAAAGCTATATGGAAAAACACCCTTCTGCCTCATTAAATTGAATTTATTCGAATCAGGAAAATGTTTCGACATCTGTACACACTGCTCGTCACACAAATTGGCAGCTAATTTCTCCAGAGAACTGGACATGAATTTGAAACTATCTATGAATCTCATTTTGAGATAATTTTTCTTTGTTTTACCCTTTTTATCGAGATAGCTATGTGTATAGAGGTGTTTCGTAAAAGAAATGTATTTTTCCTTTGTTTGAGGGATAACATCAACCCTGTCTTTTTCTGCATATAATTCTTTAATGAACATATGACAATCATATCCACTCATGTTATGACATACAATCGGAATGAACTTTGGAATTTTAAAGTTGAGATTGCAGACAGAATGAGTTGCTGGAAATCTTTTTTTTCCAGTGGCATGACAATGGTCCCTGGCCTTAACATCACCATCCGTGAATGGTTTTTCACATATACCACATGTGGTTGCATTATTAAAGTCTTGTTCCTCTTCCACAGTTTGCTTATCCATTGGCTTTATATATTTCAAATGTGTGTTGTATATATTTTTCAAATCTTCTTCTATTCGCATTACAAATACTTTAGAAGCGTCAACGCCTCTGTATGTAACGAATTTTGATAACTTATCATCAAAAGAACATTTGATCATGTATGCGAAAGAGTATGCCTCATGCTTGAATGTTCTATTCATGTATGAGAATTCTGGGTTTGGTTCATTACCTTGAATCGGTTTCAATACAGATTCAAAATCTACATAGACTACAAATGGCAACTCCAACTGCCTTTCAAAATTTTCAAATTTTAATTTATTTCCAGCCACCATCTCCCCATATTTATTTACTTTCAAATCATTACGAGGTACTGTAGTACAAATATGATTACAATCATGCGTCTGATGACGTAATAGTTGTCGCTCATTTGAAAAATACAATAAACACCCATCACAAAAAAACTTTTTATGTTCGTGGGCTGAAATTTGACTCGATACCAATCTTGAAAGATCCCGAATCCAACAGTAATGAGTATTTCCCGCATTATCTGCAAGAAGCAGTAAATTGATATGTCTTGTGAGTTTTTTCTGAGAATATCGCAATGGCCCTACCACATCATATTTCATTTTTTTGTTTTCTATTTTCGATTCTAAACCATAAACATTGACTGAAATATCATTCAAACGCTCAAACAATTTTATATCCCGTAATTTCATTGGAAAATTCATACCTGTCACATTCAAAACATCTGCATAGTGGGGGTATGATGACGGCATTGATACATTATTATTCGTTGGAAATAATGCTGATGTAATAGCCCACGCGAAACAGTGTTGATCTTCATTCTTCACGTTGACTATTGCCGTCTTGCGCTCGATGAATGCTGGAAGTGCGATGTAAGAAGACCCTCCGAACGGACTATATTTGTTTAAATTCACTTCGAGGAATAGGACTTTCTCACAACTCCAACCTGAAAAACAAAATACATATCTATGTATATTACTTGATTATCAACATTTGAAAATTGCTTCTTACTACTAACCTGAATCACGCTCCTCAAATTCAGTTGTCTGGGCAATGATGTTGTCTCGGAATGTGTTGAATAATGCATTCAAATCAGTGGATCGATCGGCAATTCGATTTATTGAATTAAATGATTTTATGTCTGTCAATTCCTGTGTTTGGATAATATAACTTCCAAATACTTCCATATTGACTTTGGTGGAATTGTGTAGTTCTATAGCTTTTTCCAGTAGTTCAACTACTTTTTGCTTGATCTCATTGAAGAATGGTGCATATTCAGAATAATTATTCGTGCTACTCACTCTGTAGCTAGCTATCCGACACTTGAATGCAGATTTCATCGTCTGTACACCGGATCCATAATGAACACATGATTTTGTTCTATGTGCAAGCGTTCTAATATGCGAATTGTACTGGGATTGAGGAATTGTTACTTCACAACATTCACACGTATACATTGATACAGGGAGTGCATCATTACCAACACCATTATTCAATTTCATTCGTTTAGTTGAAGAAGGACCTCCCATCTGACAACTCTCACGTTGATGACGCTGTAAATTGGCACGTCGAGTGAACAATTTTCCACATTCACATAAATTCATCTTTTCAGAATTTTTATATCTAACTCAAAAGACAAACTGAGGAGAATAGGTTCTCGCTATTTCTTTTATATGTTGATTTTCGGAGAGTGGAGGAAGTCCCCCTCCCACTATATATTATACATGCATTGTACGGAGATGCTTGTTCTCATAACTCGATGGATCTCTGAAATGTTTGGATGTACTCTTTACAAATAATCCATTACAATAAGTTTGTTGAGGAGTAGGTACTCTCTCATTAACTTTGTACATGGCACAGACAATCATGAATCCAATTGCAATGTGTCATTACCGCATATAAACTATTCATTACAATAAGTTTGTTGAGGAGTAGGTACTCTCTCATTAACTTTGTACATGGCATAGACAATCATGAATCCAATTGCAATGCGTCATTACCGCATATAAATAATCCATTACAATAAGTTTGTTGAGGAGTAGGTACTCTCTCATTAACTTTGTACATAGCAGAGACAATCATCAATCCAATTGCAATGTGTCATTACCGCGTATGTAAGTCTCGTTACAGCTACAAGTCAAACGATCATTGTCTCAATGTCTGCCTAATGTAATTGCACCATATGCTCGCACATACCCCCCTTGCAAGTACCCGCAAGTACCCGCAAGCCACTTGTAGGCCAGGGGGGTGCGGGAAGGTGAACGAAGGAGCAGAGTACCGGCTCAAACCTTATACTCTCAGTTATTAATGATACGATTTTCTTGAAATTTTGGTGGTGATTATATGTTAGGTGAATGAAGTATTTTGGCATAGTGAACATTTTCATCGACCATTGGCGTGCGGTGTTGGGGGGTGGAAAAAAAAACTGTTTTTTGGGAAAAGGATATTAGGGCTCATTTTAGATACCTAATTTTATCAGAATTAAAATCAGCATCCCCAAAAACAATCTCAATTCTTATTTTCAAAATCCCAAGAGATTTTGGTGGTGATTTAATGATAGAAAAATGAAGTATTTGGCATACTGATCATATTCATTCAATATTGGCGTGCGAAGTTGGGAAGAGAAAAAAGCAAAGATATTAAGGCTTATTTCAGACAACTTTTCTTATCAGATTCGGAATCAGCATCCCCAAAAACTCCTTAATTCATATTTGGTAATAATGAAAGATCTACGCGTCAGCTTGCTGAAATATTCAATGGAGGGCATCATGATCGAGAACCAATTTCCCACGATACCGTTGCCAAAATCAACAAATTGTTCGCAAGGACTGGAGCGGTTTTCAAAATAAGACCAGGGAGGTACAATTTAAATCAAAGACACTATCTGGTACTGTAAGGGCAGTTGCGAGGACAATGAATTTAACGAAAAACAAAGTATGGAGATGTTTGAAACGCAACAGGATTAGGGTATTTTGAACTACGGTTTGAATTTTTCTTATGCTTGCAGGGTTACTATCTTAACGACAGACTTTTACAACAAACGGTGTGGTATCTAGTCAAAATTGTAGGTTTTGGCAGCTGAAAATCGGAAATGGGTAATTTATTGTAAAAATCAATACAGTGAAAAAGTTAACGTGTGGTTCGGCATATTCAACGAACGGATTGTTGGCCCTCATTTCCTGGATAACCTGACCGGACAAAATTTTCAAAATTTTTTACAAAATGATCTCTATGATTTTCTCATGGAATTGCCATTAGCACAAAGACAAAAATTAATCTCTCAATTAGATGGTGCCCCCATTGATTGCAATTTTCTCTATGGAGTGGAAATGGTAGAAATTCTCCATTAGATCCATGGCCCTCTAGATCGCCAGATATTACCCCTTGTGAATTTTTTCTGTGGGGACATTTGAAAAATAATAAAGTGTATCCTACTCGGCCGCGTAATGGAGAGGAACTTTGCTTTGCAATTAGGCAAGCGTGTAAGGAAATAACTCCCCAAACTTTAAGAAAAGTGAATATACGTTTGAGAAGAATTGTTGAAAAGTGTATTGATTCAAAAGGTAGTTATGTTGAAAATACAAGAATCTAAAATAAAGTAATTCGTAATTTCGTTACCACTGTTACAAATAAAGAATTAAAAAAGTGGGTTGAATTTTTTTTTCTGCTCAAATCAGCTCGTGAGATGTTGAAAATATGAATTTAAGGGTTTTTGGAGATGCTAATTCCGAATCTGATAAGAAAAGTTGTCAAATATAAGCCTTAATATCATTTCCTCAAAAAAAATGCCTTTTTTCTTCCCCCAACTTCGCACGCCAATGTTGAATGAATATGATCAGTATGCCAAATATTTTCTAACATAAAAATTTTATGTTGAAATCACCACCAAAATCTCAAGAAAAGAGCATTTATAATAACAGATATTCGGGTGTATTCATGAAAAAAGTGAATTTAATTTTTTTTTCTGTTCAAATCAGCTCTTGGGATTTCGAAAATATGAATTGTGGGGTTTTTGTAGATGCTGATTCTAATTCTGATAAAATAAGTTATCTAAATTGAGCACTAATATCCTTTTCCCAACACCGCACGCCAATGGTCGATGAAAATGTTCACTATGTCAAAATACTTAAATTACCTAACATATAATCACCGCCAAAATATCAATAAAATCGCATTATCAATAACTTAGATATTAGGGTGTATTCATGAAAAGCGGAACTCACTGTATACCCACAGATTCTTTTCACAGTTCTCGATTCATCGGGATTATAGAACGACTCATACAGAAGCGGATTGAAGCAATCGATTTTATTCGAGCTAGTTCTCGGCAATGAGTCATAGTTGTTGATCCGTTAGCCAGCACCAGTTGTTTATTTAGAAGTCGAGGGTACATAATTAATTAGGCGATCATGGCTGCCTCGAAATCGTTGCAATATGATGAGAGTACATGTTCACAAATACGGAAAATTATACATGCATTCTGAAAAACTTACCTCCAACTTTCCACAGAATCTTGAAAGGGGTGAATAAGTAGAAAATCCTTCAAGTTTAAGCAAGAGTACCTATTTTAAGAAGGCTACTATACGATATGGGTTTTATTTACGGAAAATTAAATAGAAATTCCATCGTGATTGAGAAAGCAGAAATAATCTTTTGTAGTCATCGATTCCTTCGAGAAATGATATTCAGGCAGGAAGGAGCCAATATAATTTATATGGACGAATCGTGGTTCAGTCTAACTATCGAATATTCAATTTTTCGAAACATATAATCAACATTTTGACTTTTGTAGAATATACTTTCAATTGACCTTTCCTTTCAATTCACTTTCCTCATACAGGGTGTTATTGAAGTACGTGGCCAAACTTGAAGGAGTGATTCTTTGAATGATTCTGAGACTGAAAGTTCATATAAATATAGGTCCGGTAATGCTTCGTTTTCAAGATACAGGGTGTCAAAATTTTTAAAAGAAATCTTTTTTCCGTTAATATTTCAATAATCCTTCAACCGATTTAATTGAAATTTGACAGTGTTATTAAGGATCGTGAAGGGCTGATTTAGCGCTAACTATATCAAAAGTATCATGTTCAGTGGCGTCCCGGAACGCACCGTAACCAATATTTTTGGCAGAAAAAAGGTGCGCCACTGATATTTTTGCAATTTTTTAATTTGTTCCACATTGAGCAACTGAAATTACAACTTTTTTATTTCTAGAATTTTTTCGTATATTAGTTTGTTTTTTAGAAAAAATATAAAAATCACTTTTATGTAAGTCCCTGGGACAACACAATAAAACATTTCAACTACTAAACCATCAGAAACTGGGGTGTTACTGTTATTTTTTTCATATGAACAGTCTATTCCAGTCTTTGAATTTTTATCAAAATTAATACCATAATAATAATGATAATACGAAAACGACGATTTCATTTGAAAATTTTGACACCCTGTATCTTGAAAACGAAGCATTACCGGACCTATGTTTATATGAACTTTTCGTCTTAGAATCACTCAAAAATCACCCCGTCAAATTTGGCCACGTACTTAAATAACATCCTGTATAGGCAATAAGAGAAACTCTTATTACTAAAAATAATGCACCTTTTCGTTGTAATACAAATTTGAGAACACCCTGTTTAATTTATACTTTGCATAATTTACATACATATAACTTCCTGAAATTGTTTAATGTAAGCACTACTGTTATTTCAAAATATGTTCACAATCAGTAAAACTCCTACCGTCTAGCGTACCTGTGTACGGCCCTGCTCTTTATATGTCATTAATGTCTCTTTCTGATGTATGAACTCCGGCAATAGTGTTATCCTATCTTGCATTACTGACTTCTCAATGAGGATCCGACTGATTATTGATTGATTTATTTCTATTTAATATTTCATACGTTATTGTCAAATGTATGCAATGAAGATATAAGGATTTGCCAGTAGTTATGGAAGTGAATCATATGTCGTATCACCAGTTAAAAGAGGCTAGATTAAAATGATACTAATCACTACCCCAGTGCGGATGCAAAAATCGATGTGCGTAAATTAAATTGCGCGAAAACTCAATTATTAGAAGTCGGCAGATAGTGCATGACTCGCAGTGTCGTAGAAACGTAATTGAAACGGTGTGCGAATAATTAGTGCAGGAGGTATTTTATTGGACAAAGATACTAGGTCTTGAAGAAATGTAACGCCCGAAGGTGTTACACAACCACCTGCATAACAGCATACCACTGATTGTATGCTTGGACTTTGACATAGTGACCATGTATGCTGCCGGGCCACGAAAATGTAAGAGGTCCACCTAGTTGCCAGCGCTCTACAGTCCCCAGAGTTTCTGCTCTGATTAAAGGAGATGAGTCCATGGCGCTTCATCAAGCCGCTCCTAACCAGCCGCCCCCAGAGGAAGAGTCAATGACCTTCCAGATGACGGCAAGCAATGCCGCCTTCCCTGAGGAAGCGTCATTCACTTCCAGATGAAGAAAATCAGTGCCGCTTCACCGCTTTTCCAGAAAGCGATTAGCCCGCCAGACACAAGGATGCCGCGTCCCAAGCGACTTCGGATTATGTTTGAACTGTTCACAAGTAAGACTTTATAAAATGAAAGACTTTAGAATTATATGTAAAGATCTCTTGTTTGTTGTAAAGTAATACGCTAGTTTGTTTGTATGTTTAGTGATAATTTAATGTTTTCAGATATGTCTTAGGAATTATGTACACTATCAAGGACAATTGCTAGAGTTACATTTTTGCTAACCCGAGCATTGTTCAACTTCTGGTTACTATGAGTTCTCGCGGACGAAGAAGTTTCATTGTTTTGCAAAGAATTTAGTATCAAGCTGTATTGAGCAGCCGTTACTATTGTTTTGTTTTTCTATAATTACGCTAATGCCCGCGTAGTATCTCGGATATTAATTAGTCTACAGCGTAAGGAAATGCAAAAATACGTCGATTTTCAATCAACAGGGGACATCTTTCTATCACAACTTCAACTGTCATACCTCTCCCCCACCCCTTGGTTACTATCACCTAAACAATTTTAATAGGGAAAGTAGTAAGTGTGACACATTATTAAAAAGGTTATTTCATAAGGAATTATGCCATGTCAATTTTCGCTACCCAAGTTTTTGTTTTAGCGCCCTCTTGCGGGAAAAACAACTGTTCCGTATTCCAAATTATGATACTTCATTTGCTAGCTAATTTGACATTAATTCAGTAGCAATGCATTATAGAATTTTTCTAAGGAAAAAAACAAAATGGCGACTCCAAAATTGCGGATAAAATTTAAAATTATGGTCCGATTTGAATCAAAATCGATAAGTGGTGGTTTTCATGACGAACACTTTGAACATCTACTGTGAATTAATGTAGTTTGGGATGATTGGACCATAATTTTAAATCTTATCCGCCATTTTGGAGCCGCCGTTTTGTTTTTTCCCTTAGAAAAATTCCATAATGCATTGTCACTGAATTAATGTCAAATTAGCTAGCAAATGAAGTATCATAATTTGGAATACGGAACAGTTGTTTTTTCAGCAAGAGGGCGCTAAAACAGAAACTTAGGTACCGAAAATTGGCATTCCTTATGAAATAACCTTTTTAATGATTTATCACACTTACTACTTTCCCTATTCAAATTGTTTGGGTGATAGTGACCAAGGGGTGGGGGGAGAGGTATGACAGTTGAGGTTATGATAGGAAGACGTCCCCCTTGAATTAAAAATCGACGTGTTTTTGCATTTTCTTCACAAATTATGTGTTTTGAAGATATTCTATCTGTTTCGTTTTCAGTGCCCCACCCTGTATAGATGCACATGAAGTGTACACCATGGCCGCCATCAGTATAAACATATTTATTGATGCGAACAGTAATACGGGGAGAGTTCTTACATCTAAATAATTGAAAAAAATCTCTCTCTGACCTACCACCTTTTTGTAATCGAGGATTTTAACAGAATCGAATGAAGTTTATTGGTATTTGAGAAACATAATATTGTTTTTTTATGTTAAACAATGAAGATTTTCAAATTATAAAATATTCTTATCTAACATACATACCTGAACTTTCTAGCAAAATTATAAACGTATTTAAACACGAAAAAATTTAAAAATTGCACAAAAGAAAATTAAACCTTTAGAAAACTTGTTCACTAAATTAAAACAAAAAGATCCAATAACTGAAAAATCCAATGTAGTTTATGAAATTCCCTGCCTAAGTTGTAATAAAAAATATTTGGGTCAAACAAAAAATATTTGAAATCATAATCATAATTTGAAATCACGAATAGCTTTGAACATCGAAGAAAACCTCAATTTGCACAGTATGTTTTGCGAAAGCTCGGGTAGCAACAGACCGAATCCCCGATAGAAAACACTTTCTTAAAGAATATGCCGGTCGATATAATTTTCATCTTGAACAATAACTGTACATAGAAAAACTCTGTATTTCCCACAAGGGTTCATATGATATATCCTCTGTAAAACGAGAACAAATCAGGAAAATTAACCGATCCGTTTTCTTTGTACAGGGTATTTCTGTAATTTTTCTTGATATTAGTATCTTGTATACTTGAGTCACACTGTATAATATTCATAATTTACGTTCGGTCAAGTGTCCAAATGGCACATATAACTGGTGCTCTGAATTTATCTGATCACGTAATCCAAACAATATATAACGAATAAACGTATACTTTCAATCTCCTCTCTATACAATATGAAAAAAATACATATTTTTTTAATTCGGCCGGTCTCATTGGATAAATCCAACAGAAAAAATTCAATTTTCGTACGATCCGACTCATGACGTTGATGTTTCATTCTGAAAAAATTTACATTTTCCGTAAATTGGAAAAAGTCATGATTTACCCTGTATATTAATTTAAAAAATGCTTAGAAAACATACTGTTGCACTGGCCAAGTGTAATACTGTGGTGTAGATAAAAACCTTATAAAAATTTTGTGATATTACCACCCATAAAGTTCAGTTATCTAAAACTTTAACACTCTGTATCTCGTAAACTATACATATAATTTTTGTGTGTCCATAGTAAATTCTGTTTAGAAGCCAGAGTTCAACAACATATTGAAATTTTGGACAATTTGACCAAAAGACTTTTTGCACAAGAAGTGTGCGTGGTCCTTTGGTAATTATTTTTTGAGTGGTGAACAGTTACATCATAAAATCAATAACGCACTTCATTTTATTGACGACTAAATTATTGAAAAACCCTTTCAAATTCTGACATAATTTATCGGAACTTCGCCTCATTTCGGCATTCGCAGTCTTCATGCCAATTTTTGTATGGGCACTTTATAATGGAAACTCTCATTCTTTCAATTGGCAGCATCGAGAAGAACGCCAACTTTTTTTTCACAAGTTCTCGAAATCATTTATGTACTTGGCAGTGGCGATGACATATATTTTTTGTGCAAATAAAAATTGTAGTTTTTTAAATGAAAGCCATGAGAGGACTACTCAAATTATCCATGATGTTTGGCATTACTTTTGAATCTTGTCAGGGGCATAAAACAAAAAATCTTCACCAGAAATCTGTCTATTATATTCAATGAATTAATACTAAAAATTGCGGGTGTTGTGTATTAGTTCTTATTTTGCAAAGGTTCATTACAATTTAATTAATTTCTGAACTCATTTTCAACATGATTGCAAGAAAAACTTACCAATTGATTATTGACTTGTTTAGAAATTAGTTGTTGGTATTCCTTACAAGCATTGCGATATTCAAGAATATGATTCCAGTCCCAATTTTTCCTTTTTCTTTTGATTTCGCCTTCAACAACACAGTCATAAGCGAAATGCCACCATGCCTTGTAATGACCTTTATATATTGTCAAATTAGGTCTGTATTTTCGATAAGGGATGCCTCTAGACATTCTGTCCATGGAATCTGCTAATGCAATTATATCTTGATACTGCGACTTACTGATACCAATGAATAGCTTTTCCATTTGCAAATTGAAGTGTACTTTGGGAACAGAGTAAGGTGGTGAATCGCTTGCAGGATTCTGATTGATTCTCAACCTAGCGGAAGAATTTATCGGCCCCAAAACTGTAAATAAATAAAAATTCAGTTTCATCATCTGTTGTGTAATATTCGAAAAAAAAAATAAATAATAAAACTACATGAACATTAATCGATACGGGTAGAAATATACACCTACGATAGATGTCCCGACCAATAGCATTGATTAAATTATAAGAAACGTTGCGTCAAATATCTGCTGCCAGTTAGGTAGAGAATAAAGAAAAATAAAAAATATACAGTGTGCCTAAGATAAGGATGAACAGCATAGGGATCTCGGTAACCGTAAGAGTTACACAGTAGGTCAAATGGGCAAAATGTTGCGCAATTATGGGGTCAATAAATAGATGTTAATAAATCCCAAAAATGTAGTTTACTTCCGGAGATATTCGGAAAAAACCGAAATTTGGCGATTTGGTTTTTATTATTTTCGGAAGTTATTTGAAAAGTTTCGAAAAAACCAAAAGCACTTTCTCATTGCCATCATCAACTTTGTTTTTTTATATGGCACGAAAAAAATGTACACCCTGTAGGACATAGCATTTTTCATTGCGAATGCAATGACATAGGGCACAATATGTTTTCTAATGTTTTTATTCAGAAAAAATGCTTATGACTAGTTTTTCAACATAATCTAATATTTAACCAACAGAAATTAAAATAATAAGAACTAAGAAGGCAAGAATTATTGTTAAAGATTGTAAATAGTAAGTGCTATAGCATATGTTCAAACAGATTTCCTCCAGTTTGTAAACACAAGTATGCCCATTTCACTGTGGAATCTACAACACGATTCAACATTTCAGGGGTAATTCTATCAAATGCTGATCGTACTGAGCGAATTAGGTAAGTGTTTCTCGTTTTAAAAATTTTCTTTGTATAACTCATTTTTAATATGGGCCCACAAAAAAAGTCTAAAGGTGTTAGGTCTGGTGACCTTGCTGGCCAGGGTGTATCACCATGAGTGCCAATCTATTTACTTGGGAACCGTTCACACAGGTATTGGCGAAAAGCTATGGCATTATGAGCTGGTGCACCATCTTGTTGAAACTAGCAATTATGCACAGCGTCCAACAGCAAATTATCCAATGCATCTTCCAGATCTTGTCGTAACAGCCGAAGGTATCGTTGAGCAGTTGAAGACGTCTGGTAGATGGATGGACCTATAACCTTTGTGCGAAAAATTCCACACCAAATATTAAATCCGAATCGATGTTGGTATCTGGATGATCTCTTCACACGTGGATTTTGTTGTGACCAATAGTGTGTGTTGCGCCTGTTGAAAATACCGTTATAGGTAACCATAGTTTCATCCGACCAGAGTAGAAGATTTAGGCGGTTTCTAAAAAAATGAGGAGGAGTGGAGGGAGGGACCTAACCTAACCTGGGCTGTGATTGAAAATCTGTGATCTAACCTAACCTGGGATGTGAATGGACATCTAACCTAACCTAACCTAACCTAACATAACCTAACCCAACCTAACCTAACATAACCTAACCTAACCTAACCTAACCTAACCTAACCTAACATAACCTAACCTAACCTGAGTTGCGATTGGAAATCTGGGTTGTGAACGGGTTGTGATTGGAAATCCGTGATCTAACCTAACCTGGGATGTGAATAGACATCTAACCTAACCTAACCTAACCTAACCTAACCTAACATAACATAACATAACATAACATAACCTAACCTAACCTAACATAACCTAACCTAACCTAACCTAACATAACCTAACCTAACCAAACTTTTGAAAGATATGGTCAGTATCAAAAGTGATTCAGGAATTAGGTTTTACGATATTTTTTAAAACAATGTAAAAACATTTTAAAAAAATGTTAAAGAGTGAGGATTTCTTACTCAGATAAAAAAAATATAGTCACAACTGAATCCTATATTATTTATTCGAATATGTATACATATACGTGGAAAACTTCAAAATCTATCAATTGTCATACAACGTTTTTTTTTAATATTTTCTCATATATTCAAAAAATATATTGAAAAAACTGAAGCAATTATATATTTTTTTTAAATTGTCCCATCTATTTGCTTAATGATTTGTTCAAAGTTCTGTTAGGAAAATAAAATACTCTAGCCGTTGTGATTTTTTCCTTCATAACTACAATCTGCTTGCTTGGTGATTTGTTCAGAGCTGAAGTTATGATTTTTCTTTCGGTACGAAAATATACAGTCAAAAGTATCACCCTCGAATATTACAACAGAAACAAAATTATAATTTTTCTACCATTAGCAGAAAGCTGAAAAGAGTTAACAGTTTATGTTAGAGGGGTTATCAAAATAAATTTTGCCATATTCTCTTGGAAAATTTTCAAGTCAGAATGGTGAAAGACTCATTGAAAACAATAACATACTGTATCTGCAGATAGAGTTATGTATGCCTTCCCGTGGGAATAGCTGAACTAAGCATTGCTGCCTATGCAGATTTCCAGGAACACGTCGAGACGGTGTTGTATTCAACTTCGGTTCATGGGAACGAAGAAACATTTAGAATAAACATAGACTTCGAGCAATAAACATCTCATTATATTATTTGTTGTTAATTAAAGTTTTTGAGTTAAATAAATTTTTTAAAAACTAAGTTCCGTGATCGGAAAACATAAAGTGGCGCAGTCGTTGTAGGATTTTGAACGGATATTCGTTGTGAATAATCCGTCAGTCCAACTGTTAATTCAAGAGAACCTTCGTTTCTGGACAGTCCCTCTGGGTAGCAGATCAAGCAGAAGCCAAAGAAGTAAAGAAGAAAAGAAATGAGAACAGCCATCTCAGTGGTACTAATGTAAGTTGCTTTTCCTTGTATCTTGTCTATGTCATTCTCCTCTAGTCCTGATTCATCTCCCGAAAACAGTGATTTTGAGTTAATTTTTAGTGAACAAAATTCGCCGAAACCTAATTCAATTTTCGAAAATAGTTCTCGCGAATCAATAGAATTAGAAGCACTTCTTTCGAAGCTATCAATAAGTAGAAATATCAAAATGCCAGTTCCAAAATTTGAATCAAAACTTTTGGAAATTGTTCCAAAATTTGACGGCAATCCTTTGGAACTTTCATCATTTTTAGAAACAGCTAATTCAATTATTACTACATACTGGGACCCAACACCCGAAAATATCAGTTGTGTCCAAAATATTACAATAATTTATGGAATTTATTCAAAATTGATAGGTCAAGCTCGCGAAGTTTATAGCATTTGCATTGATAAAGATTGGCTCCAAAAACCGAATAACAGTGATCAATCGAAAATTAGGCAACCTCAAAGACCCAATCACCCAAATCAATTGTCCAATTTTCGCCAATACGCAACTCCTAACCCCAATTTTCAAAATTTCAAACCCCAAATGCATAATCCCTCATTTCCACGCGGCCCAATAAATATTCAGCCGAGACCGGCAGAACCCCAAAAATTCTTCACAAATCGTCAAGTATTTGGCAATCCAAGAGGCTCAACCAACGTTTGGAGACCAAATAACCAAAACAATTTCAATCGCCCCAAGCCAACACCTATAAGTGGCATTTCACAAGCCACCACTTCTCGTCAACCCAATACTAGACCATACCAAAACCCCAATCGACCAAATTTCATTGCAGAAGAACTTTACAATTTTGATAATCCCCATTATCAGGAAGAATCAATACCCTTCCAAAATGAATATTACTCCCAAAATGATTTTTGCTACCAAAATCAACCCTGTTCCTCCAATGAATTTTATTTTTACGAAAATATGAACTATGACCAAATCCAACCTGAATATGTCGATAATCAATATCCAATCGATACCCAAATCGATCAAAGTTCCTCACAGGACCAAAATTTTCAGGAAATCGACCATCACGAAAAAATTTCATAGAAATACATTCTATTTACGATCGAAAGGACCTCCCATACATTCAAATTTCAGATCCACCCCTGAAACTTTTGATTGACACAGGAGCGACTAAAAGCTTTTTGAATCCCGAAATTGCCGAAAATTATTTTCCCGATTTTATCAGAAAAGAACCGTTTACAATCAGCTCAATATTTCAGACCACTTCGAAAAAATTTTGCGCTGAAATACCAGCCGTTCAGAAATTCCACACTGAGAAAACTATAAAATTTTATTTGTTTAAATTCCATCACTTCTTTGATGGACTGATTGGTTATGATACATTGAAAAACTTAGATGTTCAATTAGATTTGAAAAATTCAAGTTTAAAAACACCTGAATCAGAGCTTCCTCTGGCGCACTATGAAAGCAAAAAGAAATTACTCTTTTATGCTCGTATAGAACCATTTACAATCGAATCAATCAAAATTCCTGTAACAATACCAAACGGTGACATCACGATTATCGAAACAAAATTATTTGAATGCCGAATTCGCGAAGGTTTGACAACCTCTCGATACGGCTATGCCCCTGTCGAAATTCGGAATGATACAGGTGAAATACAAGAGATTTACCTTTATGAATCTGTCCCTGTGAAAACTTTTCATCCCGACCAATTCGAATTGTACCATGCTTCAATCGATCATAACACCCCTTCGAATATATTCAAATCAGACATCACACAGCTTATACGAACTCAACACATGAATTCTGAAGAAAGACACCACGTTGAGAAATTGTGCCTATCATTTTCAGACATATTTCACCGCGAAAATTCACAGCTGACTTTCACGAACCAAGTGAAACACAAAATTAGGACCACCGATGAAGTCCCAATTTTTACAAAATCTTATCGCTATCCGTTTATTCATAAACCGGAAGTCGAAAAACAAATTGACGATATGCTTCGTCAAGGCATCATTCGACCAAGCGATTCACCTTGGTCCTCGCCAATTTGGATAGTTCCAAAGAAGGCGGATGCCTCTGGCAAGAAGAAATGGCGTATAGTAGTGGACTACAGAAAAATCAATGAGAAAACCATCGATGATCGATATCCGATTCCAAATATATCGGACATCCTTGACAAATTGGGTAGATGTATGTACTTTTCTACCCTTGATTTGGCAAGTGGGTTCCATCAGATCGAGATGTACCCTGATGATGTAAAGAAAACAGCTTTCAACGTAGAGAACGGCCACTACGAGTACCTTCGCATGCCGTTTGGTTTGAAAGGAGCTCCAGCTACTTTTCAGAGAGTAATGGACAACGTCTTGAAAGATCTATAAAACAAAATCTGTTTCGTCTACATGGACAACATCATCGTTTTTTCCACTTCGCTACAAGAGCACATGGTCAACCTTAAAAGAGTTTTTCAGAAACTGCGTGAGAGCAACCTGAAAGTCCAACTCGACAAATCAGAATTCCTGAAAAAGGAAGTTTCCTTTCTGGGACATCTGATAACAACAGAGGGAATAAAACCAAATCCCGATAAGGTCAAGGCCATCATGAATTATCCGATACCCAAAACGGCAAAATAAATAAAAGGATTTCTTGGTCTTCTGGGCTACTATCAAAAATTCATAAATAACTTTGCCAAAATCACCAAACCCTTTACAAGTCGACTGAAGAAAGGAGCAAAAATCGATATAACTGACCCCACCTACATCAAGACATTTGAGGACTGCAAAACCTTACTATCGAACGACCCGATTTTGCAGTACCCCGATTTTACAAAAGAGTTCAATTTGACCACGGACGCCAGTAACGTAGCGTTAGGTGCTATATTGTCCCAGGGCCCCCCAGGACATGATAAACCAATCGCCTACGCATCACGAACCCTCTCCAATGCCGAACAAAATTATTCGACTATCGAGAAGGAACTTTTTGCAATCGTCTGGGCAACCAAATATTTTAGGCCCTATCTTTTCGGCCGAAAATTCAAAATTTTTACGGATCACAAACCCCTTCAGTGGTTGATGTCTTTAAAAGAACCCAATTCACGATTGGTTCGCTGGAGACTGAAACTTGAAGAGCTTGATTACCAAATTATTTACAAAAAAGGGAAAATCAATACGAACGCTGATGCCCTTTCTAGAATCGAACTCTACCCTAATGAAACTGTCAGACAGACTAATGAACTCCCCATATTGAGACATATGCAGGAATTTAACGAAAACCCTGTCCTAGACAATGAAAGACCATCCACAAGCAGAGACCCAGAAAATAACACACCTGAAAATATTCAAAATCAGGATAACGAATCGAACGCAGGACAAATTGACCCCAATGACAATGACGAAAATGAAACTGTTCACACAAGTGCAGAAGACCCAATATTGAACATCCACATCACAGACAAACCAATCAATAATTTTTTGTGCCAATTAATGATAATTTAAGTTGATCGAAACCCTCGAATGGAAACAAAAAAACTATTTAGGAATTCAGTATGTCGTACCCGATGGTATCTATATGTTACCAACGAATCATTTCAAGCCAAAATTATTGAACATCTGAAAGAATTTGGTGTTCCAAAACGCACCTACGTCTTTTACTTCCAAAATGATACCGAAGACGTACTCTATAAAGATATGTGCAGGTTCATACCACAAACATTCAAAAATTCCTCCTTTAAGCTTTTCAAATCCAATAAACTCCTCTTCGATGTGACGAACGAAGATCGTCAACAAAATCTCATCAAATCCCAACATGAAGGTGTTACCAACCATCGAGGCATTCACGAAACCATTGCCAAACTCAAAACCAAATATTATTGGCCCAAGTTACACGATGACGTAAGAACATTTATTAATAATTGTCCAATATGTCAACAATCTAAGTACGAACGTCACCCACCTTTGATCAAACTACAGTTAACGCCCACTCCCAAAAAACCATTCGAAACTATACACGTTGATACCTTCAAATTTGGCAGTATTATATCTTTAACAATCTGTGACAGATTTACCAGATTTGGACAAGCGTACATCATTCCCAGTCTTTCCGCACTACACGTATATCAATCACTTTTGCAGTTCGTTTCAACTTTCAAAGTCCCCGAAAATATCGTCTCTGATAATGGTACCGAATTCTCCCAAAACCTTCCAAAAGAATTCGCGAAACTGCATAGAATCAATTGGCATTATACACTTCCATATAATCCAAATTCCAATGCCATTGTAGAAAGGTTCCACTCCACTCTCATAGAACACATGAGAACACTCAACCTCTCGAAACCAAATCTGAACCCCTTTGAAAAATTGACTTTCGCCGTCCTTGCATATAATAATAGTCTTCATTCAACAACAAAATTAAAACCAATAGATCTAGTGTTTGGACATCTAGAACTAAAAGATCCAATCGATATTGATTCCGAATTCGAACCAATCAATACCACATTGAACGAACACAAAGAATCTATTTCCCAAATATATAGAAAAATTCACGAAGACACGTCAAAACAAAAATCAAAAATAATTTCAAAACGTAACGAAAATCGAAAAGACCCTCCAAATTTTGAACCCGGAACCATTGGATATATGAAAACACCCGAAAGACAGTCGAAAACGGCTCCCCTCTACAAACCCGAACACATTCTCAAAAGCACTGACCTAACTGTGACAACCCTACAAAATACATACCACAAACAATTTTTCAAACCACCAAGAAAAATGACAGATCAAAATCTGTTACAGGTCGATGATACTTCATCAGACAGCGACTCAGAAGGTTCAAATCCAGAACCTCCAGACGAATCCAGGGATCCTTCCCTTTAAATTGGGAACCGCACGAATCAAAGTAGCTTCCCATACTTTCCTACATTATATTCAACTTAGTCCATTAGAAAACCAAATAAACTCAATAACCAATCAATATAAGCTATTAGAAGCCACAATAAATAATACAACCCCTTTCAATAGAATTGCCCTATTTAACGCATATAAACACCTCGAATACGAAGTCAAAAATGTTAACCACAAATGCAGATCCTTGTTTCCCCATAAACGCACAAAACGAGCCTCATTGCTCCTCTTGGCTCCCTCGTAAAATTCATAAGCGGAAATCTAGACGAGCAAGATGCGAAAGAAATATATCACAGCCTAGCCGAACTCGAATCAAACCAAAATCGAATTATCAAAAAAAAACAATAAACAAATTTCAATTACTTCAAAATTGATGGAAAATATTAACGAAACAATGACTTCAGTTTCAGATAATCAAAAACTGATAGGAGATAAAATCAATGAGTTGAGAATTGCACTTAACGAGACAAAATTCAATTATGCACATTTTTTGGAAATTCATGAAATATTGAATCAAATAAAAATCAATCTCGATTCTCTACTAGATTTTCTAACAGAAACAGAAAATGCTATGGGATTTGCGAACTTGAAAACATTACATCGCAGTATCGCCTCTCCAGACGATCTAAAAACAATAATAGATGAACTCTACTTATCACATAGTCATTCTCAATTACTTTTTGATAATAAGGAATACCTCAAATATTATAGTGTTGTTGAAACCAAAGTTTTCGAAATCGAGGACAAAATTATATTTTCATTAGATTTTCCATTGGTTCACACTGAAACTTTCGATCACTATCACCTTTATTCAATTCCAAATCAAAACCAATCAATTATTATCCCACCTGCCTCCTACCTAACACTAAGCAACGAAATGTACCAGTACCAGAACGAAGAGTGCGTTGACCTACAACCAAATTTCCTGTGCGAGAAGAATCACCTTCTGCCCATCCAGGACAACCCAGACTGTGTGACGTCACTACTTTCCTCCAATGCCTTTGCTGATAAATGCCATCAAATTCCAGTCAAAATCAATCAGGAAATAATCGAGGAAATCAATGATGCCCACTACATAGGCATCTTTCCGAACAAGAGAAAATTCCAGACAAACTGTGTGGAAAACGATGTCGCTGTGCTGAAAGGTGTATACCTCTTTATTGTTCCACCAAAATGCTCCCTGAGGACTTCCAAATACACCAACCGGAACGAGAAAGGATCAACTGTAGGACACCCCCTCACATTGGAAGAAATCAAAGACATTCATATTCCAATCCTGCAAGTCGAGAAACTCAACTTGGAGAAAGTTTCCCTTGACAAACTGCACGAGCTCCAACTAGACGAAATTCGGGAAGACCCATTGGACCTCATCAATCTTCGCCCGGATTACTCCAGATGGTCCCTATGGAGCGTCGCGACGCTAACCGCCTTCGTCGTGGTATATCTTGTGGTGACCCGGAAACAAGATATCCTTCGCCTACTCAGCCCCAACAAACCACCAAACAACCAGGCCATCAACGAAACTCAAGTGGTTCCACCCTCGAGTTCCTTCTAAGGGATGGAGGAGTTATGTATGCCTTCCCGTGGGAATAGCTGAACTAAGCATTGCTGCCTATGCAGATTTCCAGGAACACGTCGAGACGGTGTTGTATTCAACTTCGGTTCATGGGAACGAAGAAACATTTAGAATAGACATAGACTTCGAGCAATAAACATCTCATTATATTATTTGTTATTAATTAAAGTTTTTGAGTTAAATAAATTTTTTAAAAACTAAGTTCCGTGATCGGAAAACATAAAGATAGCTGAGTAATTGGGTATTTCAATGTCTCATTACTTTAGATTTATTCATTTGGTAGTCTTACTGAAGTATTTGGATTATTTTGAAATTTTATATTTGCTGACAGATTGCAATACCGTATTAGGAAAAACTTTCATAATTGTTGTTATTATGAAATGTTATACCATCAGACATATTTTCTATCCAAATTAGGGAGAAATTTTCGCTATTGTTAAATGCTACTAAAATGTAATTATTAGAAATACCGCATGCACATCACGATACGGATTATTTTGAAATATTATGTTTGTAGACTTGGATTATTGTCGTAGGCTATTTAAAAGTGATTATTCGAAAGACTGCTTTCACATCACCCTACGGTTTATTTTGAAATACATTAGTAGACAGATTCCAATGCTCTAATCGAGGAAAAACTTGCAGTATTGTTGTGGGCTATTGAAAAGTAGTTATTGAACATACTACGTTCTAATCACCCTAGACAAACTGGTAAAAAAATTCATTTCTCGGTGTTACTGATGATTTTGAAACTTTCTATAGATTATGAGGTGAATACTCATTAAGAATTTCAGATAAAACTAGATCATACAACGTTCTCTCCTCAATCGTAATCAGTTAGTTAGCGACTCAGCAGTATTTGTTCACGAAGTATTGTCGAAAATTTAGTATTCAATTGTTGTCCGAGTTAGTTGTTGAAAAACAAAATTTTGAAAAAATGTATTCCTGTGTTTGCGGAAAATCTTTCACACGTAGTGACAATTTGAGTCGACATCAGCGAGATAGTTGCCGTGGGGACCATCTAAAAAACGAGTGATGTTCGACGTTGAAGATGCTACTCCAAGTGATAATTAAGAGCTAGGGATCGTTTCTGCTTCGAAAGATAATCAACAGCGAGAGATTGTTCGGGCAGGACCTTTAGCGAAACGTCTAAAAACGAGTAGTGGTGAATCTTCTGTGCTGCCTTCTTCTACTAGGAAAAGGGTGATATTACCCGGTGAAGATTCCATTTCAAGTTATCAACAGGTAGGGCCTTCAAGTAAAAGGGTGAAGAAAAATGACAATGAACTCTATAAGTGCGAAAGCTGCAATTTGACAATGCCGCATTCTAGAATCACTGCCCACAATAGAACACTGGCACATAAATCAAATCCATGTGTTGATTTGGGTACTGGTGTACAACTCATACGAAGTGCATTCAAGTGTCATATAGCTAGTTATAGAATTGAAAGCAAGAATGCCCATTCTGAATATACCAGCTTTTTTAATGAGATCAAACATAGAGTAGTTGATCTATTAGGAAACATCATTGAACAGCACAACTCAGTCAAAGTGAATATGGAGGTCTTTGGGAATTATGTGCACCAAACTCAGGAAGTGGCAGACATCCAATCATTCAATACATCGAATCGAATTGTTGATCTATCCAGCGATATGAATGAATTATTCGACACTTTCCGAGATAGCACCATTGCTCAAACAACAGAATTTGAAGAACGAGACTCAGGTTTGTAGTTATAATTCTTTTTAAAATGAAAAAAATCTAAACATTTGTTTATCTCATAGATAGCAATAATACTAGACTATTGATTGATAATGATAATTAAAAATTAACTTATTCAATTATCCATAAACATACCCTTACAATAGGCATTTTGGTAATGAGTATTCAACAGAAAACAACTACTACTCCATACGACCGTTGAGATATATCTGTTTTATACTCGGCAAATTTTTCTACAAATAACAACTTTGCAATGTTTTTTGAATACATAGCTGAATTCATTTTTCCTACGTACTGGTTTTATAGTATTGAATAAGACTTGTAGAAAACTTTGACGAGTATCAAACTGATATAATTCAACGATCGTGGGGGGAGGGGGTAGTAGTTATTTATTTGTTCGATAATTACCGAATGACTGTAGGTGTCGTTAGTAACCTCGTGTGAAAAATTATTGTATAGATTTTTTGGTGAAAGATTGTTTTACATTATAGATTTTTCACTAATTCATTTATCTGTTGGTTTCAGGATGGAGTTGTGACAAAATTTTATTTCTCGAGGTGAATGTGAATAAGTATACCCCCCTTGGTGGATCGTCGTACATGAAACACCGCGATTTATTGAGACAAAAAGGGCCGATATTAATGTGCAGAATGAAGACCAGTACTGCTTTGTGTGGGCCATAACATCGGCATTATTTCCTGTAGATGCTAGAACATCAGAAGTGTCATCATATCCGCACTATTCCACGGTCTTGAACATAACAGGTATGAATTTTCCAGTCGCAATCAAAGATATAAAATTATTTGAGCAATTGAATGATATTTCAGTTAATGTCTACGGATTAGAATCCAAGTTCGAAAATAATAAAGTCAAATATGAGGTTGTTGGTCCATTACGATATTCTCAAAGAAAACTAGGAAGGCATGTCAATTTGTTGCAATCACAGATGATGCGGGAAATAGTCATTACACTTGGATAAAGAATTTGTCGAGGTTGGTGTCTACCCAAATTAGTGCTCATAAAGATGCAAAATATTTTTGTGATGGGTGTTTATTATACGCCACAAACAGATTTCAAAATAAATAAATATGGGAAAACGGTGGCTGGTAATAAGTTGATGTTTGAAAGTTTCGAATACAAATGAAGGTACCATTTGTAGTATACGCAGATTTTGAATCTGTTTTAGAGCCCATTCATACTAGTGAACAAAACCCAGAATTCTCATACACGAATAGAACTTTCAAACATGCACCATATTCATTCGCATATCTGATAAAATGTTCTTTCGATGATAGCTTATCAAATTTTGTTTCATACAGAGGAGCTGATGCTGCAAAAGTGTTCACAATGCGTCTTGAAAATGATTTGAAGAATATTTATAATCAACATTTGAGATATGTGAAACCAATGCAGGATCAAACTGCGGAAGAGGAGAATGAGTTTAATAATGCTACCATATGTGGTATATGTGAAAAGCCATTCACAGATGGGGATGTCAAAGCTCGCGACCATTGTCACCTCAGCGGCAGAAAAATATTTCCTGCAACGCACTCTGTATCTAATTTGAATTTTAAACTTCCGAATTTCATCCCCATTGTATGTCACAATATGAGTGGTTACGATTGTCACATGTTCATTGAAGAATTGTATGGGGAAAATGATAAGATTGATGTTATCGCTCAAACGAAGGAAAAATATATTTCATTCTCAAAAAATGTCTACACACACAGCTATATTGACAAAAAGGGTTTGACGCAAAAGCACTTTTTGAAAATGAGATTTATAGATAGCTTCAAGTTTATGTCAAGTTCACTGTAAAATTTGGGAAATAATTTGATTGATGAGCAATGTGAAGAATTGTTGAAGCATTTTCCCGATGTAAATAAATTTAATTTTATGAGAAAAAAAGGGATTTTTCCTTATAGTTTTGTAGATAACATCAACAAGTTGAATGTTGGCACTTTACCAAATAAAAATTAATTCTATGACAACTTGAATGAAGAACATATATCCGAAAGAGATTATTTGAGGGCTAAGCATGTTTGGAATCTATTCGAGTGCAAGAGTTTGGGGGACTACTCGGATTTATATTTGAAATCTGACGTACTATTACTATGTGATGTATTCGAAAATTTCAGAAGAATATGTTTAGACATATATAAATTAGATCCAACGCAATATCACACCGCAGCGGGGCTAAGTTGGGATGCTATGATGAAATATACAGATGTAGAATTGGAACTTCTTACTGACATAGAAATGATTGTTAGCTAGTAAAGGAATCACAAATTTGGATATAATGAATGTGGCAAATGATGGTTCATATGGATATGTTCTCGAGGTTGCTATTCATTACACGCAAGAGCTGCATGATCAACATGCAGATCTTCCTTTTCTAGTAGAAAGTATTATCCCACCAAATTCTAAATGCAAAACACCTAAATTTATTCCAAATTTGAACGACAAGCATAAATATAAAGTACATTTTAAAACTAAGAGGCCTTAATTGTAACGCATATTCATAGAGTATTGAGATTCAAGCAGTCATGTTGGATGAGGCCTTACATTGATCTCAATACCCAAATGCGAAATAGATCAACCGATAAGTCGGAAAAAGATTTCTACAAGTTAATGGTGAATTCAGTTTTTGGTAAGACTTGTGAAAACGTGGATAAAAGAGTGGATGTGAGGCTCGTCACACATTGGCAAAATATTCGACAGAAATTGGGGGCCGGTGTCCTCATTGCACGACCGAATTTTAAAAACTGTGAAATTTTTTCCGAAAATTTTGTGCTATCGAAATGAATAGAATAAAAGTGCATTACGATAAACCATTGTATTTGGGTTTCTGTGTTTTAGAATTATCCAAGACTGTTATGTATGACTTCTATTATAATTGCCTGAAGAGAAACTTTGGGCAGAATATCTCTCTCATATACACTGACACGGACTCATTGATTCTAAGAGTGCAAACAGAAGATTTTTATGATTTTATGAAAAATAATATAAATCGATTCGATACATCGAATTATTCTGGAGATAACAAATTCAGCTTACCAGTTACACCCTCAGTCTAGGGTAATTTCAAAGATGAGTTTCCCAATGATCCGATAATTAGTTTTTATGGAACAGGCGCCAAAGCGTACTATGTACAATCTGTCGAAAATGATGTGAAAAGAGCCAAAGGAGTAAAAAAATCTGTTATAAGGAACCAGTTGACACCTGATGACTATAAAAAAATTGTTGAGAACGGTGGTAAAATTTTTAGAAAAATGAGTTCATTTAGAAGCATATCACATGATATGTTCACCGAAATGCAAAATAGGTAGCCTTGTCCTATAATGATGATGAACGTTTTATCATACCTAATACGACACAAACACTTCCGTGGGGGCATAGTGACATCACTTTTTATCAAAATGACCCTAATGAAAATATTCGTTTATGTGATCAGATAGTTGAATCATTTCCTGATGAATCCAACATGGATCCTGAGAGTAGATTGGATTATCTAATCACATTACTGAATGCTGAATTAGGTGAATAATATCATTCAAAAAATACTCAATAATTTTAAGAAAGACTGGAAAATTCTTATTTGCTAGATCCACAAACATAAAGCAAGATTACCTGACCAAATGCAAATACTTATCCTACCCGATAACACAATTTTTCCAAAATCACCGCTACACTCATCTACTTTTGTGAAAAAGTCGATTATTCATAATGTCTGTAAAAAAATGTTCAATCAGAAATTATTAAGTGATTATTTTTAGGGGAAAGTTACGGTACTGTTTTCTGGTAGACCTTTTTATAGTTTGGAGGAATATTTCATGCACTTTCAATAATTCATAGTAGCTTTTTTCAACTTCCATAAAGAGGTTTTGCGTTTTTATTCTTATTTATTTTTTTTTTTGTATTCTGATGTTATTTTTATTTACACATTTTAAACATTTGTATCTATTTTTGTATGTATATATCCTTGTTAACACGAAGTTACTGACGACATCTACAGTCGTTAGTGGAAACTTAATTTACAGTATGTTTTTTTGTTTTTGTTTGTATTTTGACATAATGTTTTTATTCATATCATTTATATTTATTTATTGTATAAACATAAATAGTTTTCATATTTTATTCATGCTTTTGTCAACAAGAATTGCTTCGTCAGACAATAAAGTATATATCGATTGATTGATTTGGGGGTATGGTTATATATAACAAAGAATTTTTTGGAAAACCATCAGTACAGATCTGTTAGCTCCGGAGGAGAGATGAATAATGTAATTGACAAATTTGGACGCAAGAGACGATGTAACAATGCATCGAGTGCACGTCAACCTATAAGCAATGGTTTCAATCAGACCAAAGATGGACAATAAGACATGATGGGAAAGCTATTGGAGAACATTGGTCAACCTATAGATGATGGAGATTGTGTAACGCAAGCATTCCTCGAAGATAAAATAAATGAAATGAATCAGCTGACTCTTGCAACTGTGCAAGCTTCGGCTTCAGCTATGCAGAGTAGAGTAGATTCATCCATTGCAGAGATTTGGAAGGATGAAAAAAATTTCATTTCATCATTATATACAGGTGTAGAATCGAGGATTGAAATATCGTTCTCTACAACAGCTGCACAAATTGATAAAAAAATTGTTCAACTCGATGAAAGAATTACCGAATCATTGAATGCAAGCATACGAATGCTACAAAAATTGGAAGAGAAGCAAGAACGTTTTTCTTCAATTATGAAAGTTATTGTGGAGGACTCGGACAGATACTCATATTTATTCAAAAAGTTCCATGGTATAGAAGGAAGGGAAGTTGAGCAGAACGTAAATTTCGAATGATTTACAACTTAACCATTTTGTAAAATATATAATCCCCCCTATGATTGTATTCAATATATTTATGCTCAAATAAGAAAATGTGTTTTTTTATTTTATTACAAAATACAATACAATATAATACCAATATAAATACAAGAAAAAAACCTAAGATCATTTAAAAAACATGTGACCTTTATAAATAAGAAAAAGCGTGTTCGTTATTAATTTTATTAATAAGTCCTAATGAATAAAAGAAAAAAAACCCTGAGCTCATTTTAAAACATGTGACGTCTACTTGAAAAAAAATAATTTTTATAGAAAAATTACACTATAGCACTGTTTTCGATCCAACAATTATGATCATTAGAGAATCCTAACCACTTCACAAAAACTTCAGTTCCTCTCTTCTTCAACACCTTCTCAATAAGATATATATCAGGATTACGTGTTTTTTGCATTTCTTTCTCATAAAAACAACCTTCAATGGGATTCTTATCCATGTCTTCCAGAATATAAGTTGGAGGATGTGTACTGTTGACCTTGACAATTTTAAATAATTCAGTAGTAAAGTTGGCTGTAAATCCCTTTTCGAATACATTCTTATATTTGCTAAGGCGAACTATATCATTCACACTGAATTTGGGATTAATCATCTTCTTTTTTTCTGATAAATTTCAACTGTGTAGTTGGTTTCACATCAATCGGTTTCATACCAGTTGTTCGATGTACTCTAGCGTTATACCTAAATGTTATGGATGGGAGAATTCCCAACCATTTGTGGTTTCCATTCAGTGAAAACTCTTTGTATAGCCAAGTTTTTATTGTTCTAATGACTCTTTCAGCCATGGCTGCTTTCATAATACTGAATGTTGAATAATGCTTGATTTTGTATTGCTTCATCAATGCTGAGAAATTGCTATTATAAAATTCATTTCCTTGATCACTTTGAATGTGTTTTGGAGTATACTTGGCATCTCTCAAAATCATCTCCATTGCATTTGTTATCGCTGAACCAGTCTTTGATTTGACAGCCTTCGTCCATAAATATTTCGAATAACAATCTATAATAACCAAAACATATCTATGACTTTCATTATATTTTGCATAAGGTTGAAGCTCAGCAAGATCAATTTGCCATAAATCTCCAAATCCTTTGAGAATGGTAGCTCTTCTTTGGAAGTTGCGACGAGCTGGCTTGTGTAATTCATCAACAATTTGTTGTTTAATATTCCTTGTCATAGTTGGGACGAATTTTTTTAATAATCTCCAGATAATATCCAATCAAACACTGCGTCTACATCGACCCGCTTCACTAATATATTATACCCTCTTCTCGGAGTTCTTCCAATATAGATATGATCTCATTATCATCCCCCGTGTGTCCACTTGCTTTCGAAGCCATCAATAATCGTAAGCGATCAACCAATTCTTTGGGTTTATTCTACTAGACATAGTTTTTCGGTTTTGATGTAAAAAAATTTTCTGCAATTTCGTTCTTTCGATACCTTTACCACTCGCATTGGAACTTTTCATTAATGTCGACTTCATTATTGGTTTCATTACATTTTGATATTTATTAGACATTTTGTATTTTATTCAATTTCTTACTTGATGTTGCTTATATATCTCTTGTTAAGGCCAATATCTCAGCATAAGTACGAAGAAAATTTACATCCTCAACTACATGAGGTTTCTTGAGAAATCTTGAGTCATAAAGATCCGAACTGCCGGGAAATTGATGCTTTTGAACTGTACCATCCCAAAATGATATATTTCCTTTAATGAAGTGAACTTCTAATTTACCCATTTTCAGTGTTTGTGACGAAGGATCTGTACGAATACCATATATTATATCATAAGCTCTGTTACCATTCTGAAGATTTTGCAGATGTTTCGTCACATCCAAAATATCATCATTTTTGTCAATGTTGGGAGATTCTAAATCCGAAGAGCTGATGAGTGATGTTGGTGTATTGAAGAGGGTGGATGTTCCCATTTCAAAATCCCGCATTTCCTTGGTGGTTTCATCATCAGTATCGATAAACGATGACGCAGAAGATGTATCATCACTCTTGAAAGGTTTTCTAATTGGGCTGCTCGTTGAGATATATGGAGCGATTGTAGAGGAAGACATGGGTGGTTGTGGTTTCACAGTAGACAAGACATTCAGAGGTCTGATAATAGGCTCATAGAGTTTTTCAAGTGCTATTTTGTCTTCTAAATTTCCACTTCTGATGGAATTGAATTTTTCTCGTACAGCTTCCGTCGCTAAAACTAGTTGACGTTTTATATTTATTTCAGCATCTGCATCTTTATCTCTTAAAGTATTCATTTTTCAAGTTGTTGAAGTAACCTCGACAAAACTCAAAGACTGATTGAACATTCTCATATTATATCATGGGTATATGAAGCTATCGAATCCTTTGCGGTACCGCCCTTGATGCACTTTTCTATCAATAACTAGAAATTCATACTGATCGTTCCAACACAGCATACACATCAGTTGAAATTCTTTGAATGCTACTTCAGGTGAAACATGATCTGAAAATATGTGACGTAAATTGGTTTCATCCTGCTTGAATATGACTATGAAGTTAGCATTATCTCGCACCAGCTGCTTGGGAACTCGTGAATATGTTTGTGCGAGATAAAAACAATCCACATCTTTGTGACGCCCCATACAAAAATATGATCTAATAATATCTTGTTTTTCACAAATCACATCATCAAAAATTAATACTGAATTTGGTTTAGCTTCAGATTGTTGCACAATAACCACATTATCGGTGTATGTGAAGAAGCCTAATCTCTCTACCGGTGTCAATACATGGTGCAAATACACATATTTCGATTGATTCAAAGACTTTGAACAGAGATACTCATTTTCAAAACGTAATCCTTGTGAGTGTGTCAGTAGAGAAATCATAGCATTAGTCTTGCCACAGTTTGATGGTCCTATTAACAATCCTCGAACAGAAGAGGGAAGAAGTGGTCCATGTCGTAATGGTTTTTCTCCCTTCAATCCACTTCCGAATTTTTCATCTAAATTTTCCACTACCAATTCTTCTGCCTGCTTCACAATGTGCATTTTACAGCAGTTTGACACTGAATAATAATAAATATTAATATGCCTACCATCATATAGTGTAAAACACCAACCCAGTAGTAGTCAAGAAACTATGAGTATGATTTTCATCAAAGTTTTGAGGTAATATAATAATAATAATAATAATACTCCCTCATAAACACTCGTTTAGTGTAACCAAAGGCATAGCCTGTGCGGGTAGAGGACGGCTATTATTATTATTTGCCGTTTGTTAAATCTATGCATAGACCTATAACTTAACCTTTGTCCAAAAATACATTTGAAAAAAAATATAAAAATGAAATCAAGAATGAACAAAGAAAAAATCAGTTTCCCATTTAAAATGTATTGAAACTGCATCAACCTGTACACCAACCTTTGCGTCAACCTTTGATTCAAAGTATGGTAAAAAAAAAATCTTGAAATGAAATAAATTCTTTATCTGTAATGTACTAATAAATGGAATGGTGCAACTATCAACTCATTAAGAATACCATTTTGGAATACCATGCAAATTAGATCGTTAAGCCTCGCCATTAGTTCATAGACATGACTTGTTATAAATTGAGTGAGGAATCGCGCATCAATATCCTCTGCTCACGAATATAGCAAGATGTCAACACTCATTGTTTATGCAGAGGCAGACTCAACCACGGGGGTGAGAGATGTCATGGATGTTGGGGATGGGCCACTACAAGTGGACGAAGTAAGTTCAACATATGTCATATATCGGTTTTTTGTGGCAATACGGCTCTGAACGTCAAGATCCCAATGCCATTGTGGAGTCCTCTTCGGATGGGGAATTTGAAGATGATGATGAGGACTACAATATGTATGATTATGACGTACACGGCGAGGGTGAGCCAGGTCCTGTGAATTATTCAGATTCAGACATAGAGGATCCAAATGATCATGAGGTAATATATATATCATCGGATACAGATGGATCCACCATGGATATGAACGATTATGGTGTACATGGTGAAGATAACGAATCAATTTCGATATCTTCAGATACCGAAGATTACGATTCCGATGCCACCATAGAATTGTAATCGCTGACATTTCCCCGCCTTATCATCCCACATAAACGTGTGTAGGATTAAAATAAAAACAGTCAGTACAAAAAGACCACACAAACATTCATTCCATAAAAATCTTCAGTGGTTTGAAAAAAACAACAGTCCTTTTCACGGCTACAAAACACACCCACACACACCAACACACCCTCACACCCACTGTGGAAAGCATTTTCCATATTTTATTTTCAATGTGTTTCAATTTTGTGGGTTATACCAAATAATTGTTTTCATCTTCTTCGTTGGAATAGAGAAGTCCCCTACGTCAATTCCACTATGTATGTCAAGATTTCTCATAGCGAATTTTGGCGGTCTCATTAAAATTCAATGTCATTTTCAAGATGAAGTTTTTTTTAATCATTAAAGACAGACTATTTAAAAAATCATTACTCAAATTCCATGATGGAATCATTTGAATTATCGAACACTCAAGACCTCATTACAATTTGATAGGGTTTTTAAGGGAAAGTTTTGTAATTACTATAGACTGAGTTTTGGAAAGTAATCACCTCTATGGTATATAAAAAAGGTGTGACAGCCTATTCTCAAACAGTTTCATAGTATTCATACCCTGTAACAAGCTCAAATATATATTGCAGGATCGAACAACTAGGTGAGTGATTTTTTTCTATTGAAATTGACAAATATTTTCATGGATCTTACTATGCAATCTCTTCCTAAAGTGGATTTGGAGAAAATCAATTTCATGATCAATACGAAAGTGAAAAATTTTGAACATAGGGTGATCTCATCATTTCCTATTGATAAAGCTTTCCACATAAATGATATGAAGATTTGTGCTACTCGATTCGGTCGATCTATTTTGTTAACGTTACATGATGATTCTGAGAATGAATCATTCAGATCGTGGTTACCAAAATTCATTGCTGATCAATTCTCAGTGGATGATGTTACTTGTATAAATTCTTCCGGAGGCAAGTATACCGTGACATATTTAGGACAGGGTGATGAAGCCTTGATAGGTTTGAGAGCTCGTTCTCTGATGAAATTCGAATTGATTGAATAAATCCAATACAGTGTTTCTTCTATATTATACATTGGGAAGGGGCAGTAAAGTGATTAATTTGAGGTGAAATATACTCATTTTCTATAAAAAAAAATCACACACCATATACATTTGATTCAAAAGTATTAATTTTCTGATGTGAGTATAAGCGATGAAATAGCTTATATTCACATATTTTACAACTATCCATTATTTTGTTTCAGATTGAATATGTGTATGATCTACTCTAGTGAACATTGGCCCGAAGCCACCAACTTGAACACAACTGTCGAGAGATTACGATCTTATTTGAGTGATTTGAGTTGGGATGCTATCCATTCAATAAACTATGACTACAGGATTTGCTTTAATGAAGATGAAATCAGGAGATTTGAGCAAGATCAAGAAAAGTATAATGCTGGTACAACACTTTGTGATGAATTTACTGAAGGATTTTTGTATTTGCATGATTTTTGTGAAAAAATGTTCGAGTATGATTTTCTTCGCAATTTAATACGATATCTACCTGAAGACATCATCCAGAAGTATCAACTTGATGATCATATTGAAGACAATGATGCTGATGAAGGGGACAGCACAGATGTATAATAATAAAAATAAAACAGACTTCTTCCCATAAAAATGTGTTTTATTTATTTACTAAGTTTATAACAATGCAATCATTCACAGTATAAAAAAATACAAAAGTAACGTAAAATAATACATTTTCATCAAAATGAATTACGAACAGAACCATCCAATGCATTGTATGCTATAATAGCATCATGTATTGTTTGGGAAAGCTCATTGTGGTGTTTTTTGTTAATTCAAATTCATATTAATATTATTATTATTCCAATTGCACCGATCGACATATCCGGTCAATGGAAGAGATTTTGGAGTGTCGCGACTGCGCAGGAAGACACCCTGCAAAAAGGAACAAATTGACCAATATAGAAAACCACCTGATTGGTCACGCAGCCCGTTGTTGATCTTGTTCGGTCTCTGCCACCATTGTGTATCATTTTTGTGACACCACGTCGTGTATATATATGTGTACGTTGATCCTATCCGCTGTTGTAAAGGGTGACATAACGTCCCGCAACACATCAGAGAAGAAGGGGTACCCCTCCAAGCAGTCTAGGACGATTTTGGATAGAACCGTTAAGTCGTTGATGCAATTGAGGTTATTTATTTTGGTCATAAAATTACAGTACATTATCGATCCACAAATGAGCTTTCGATTTAAAACATTGGTCCTTCGATCCGAATTGCCGGAAATTCAGTTTCTTTAATGCATCAAAATTCAAAAAAAAATCTGTAGAGTTGAAAATAAAAGTAATTTTTTTATATATAATCTATTCAAAATCACTATTACTGCTTGAAACTCGAAAATTTCATCAATGTAGTTGAGTTTTTTAGTGAAATTACAAAATAAAAAAAGATCAATTTTCAATTCAAATATTTAGCGGCTCTTAGTGGAATAATTCAAAAGTAATAACCCATTTTCAATCATTTCGTCTTGGACACAGACACGTTTCCTCACTTGATAGGTGGGCGGTCCGTGTGTGACTGGTGCATGCGCATCTCATTCATTTGGAAAATCACCTCGAGAGTTGATCGCATATCCACATCATTTGATACATGAAAATCAGGTGTTTTGCTCGCGCTTCGTTCCGTTCTAGCATAATGGACAAGGTTAGGAAATTCTAAACCTTTCGAAAAACTTGTATTAGAACTTTATTGACAGTTAGATGTACAGAGTTAGACAATATTAGAGATGAATTTCTGAAACACCATACGAGTCTCGTCAATACCCTCCTACCAGAAGCCACAGCTAGCTTGGATGACCAAGACACTATTCGCGAGGGTTTTTTGGCAGAATTTTATTTCATCAAAGGTGTTTATACTGATCTTTTCGAAACAGATGTCATAAATACAACTTCGATTGGTTTGAATTCCACCATGCACCCCACCGGGGGTTCGCACTCCCATGTACAGTTGCCGAAAATTGAATTGACGAAATTTTCCGGTGACTACAAATCATTTCCTTCTTACCTAGATTCATTCAATGCGCGTGTCCACAATAATCCCGCCTTGAGTGCCATTGAAAAGTTCAATTATTTAATATCTTCCCTGCAGGCAGCTCCTCTGTCGTTGGTTCGAACCCTTTCCCTTACTGCAGATAATTATTCTATTGCTTATGATACTTTGAATGCCAGATATTCGAATGTACATTTACGTGCGCAAGCTCTATGGACTGAGCTTGATAACGCTCCAAAAGCTATGTCGGAAAATGTGGGGTCTTCGAAAATTACTCGACATTTTCATATATCTGCTCTTAAATTGATGAAATTTCCCACCGACTCTTGGGATTTTATTCTGTTGATGATGATGCTTAAACGTCTCGATCATGTCATCGTTACGCAATTTGAGTTGCAACACGGATCAACGACCACTCCGAGCTTCAAAAGCTTGGTGGACTTTTTTATTAAACACTGTATAGCCCTAGATACTCTCAGTTTTTCATCATCATCTTTCCACAGTAAACGTAATTGTGATATTGCCTATAATAATGTTACCAAATCACAATCAAATAATTATTCTCCACCATCTCGCACTTCTACGTTCTTTGTCAATAATTCTGCCTCTGAACATTGTCTTTTTTGCAAGGGAAATCACACGATATATCGATGTCAGGCTTTCGTGGCCAAATCTTTAACTGACAGATATAATTTTTGCCGCTCGTCACACCTTTGTTTCGCTTGTTTGAGCTCAACACATGACGTTCGTTCTTGCCAATCAGCCTATAAATGTAAGAAATGTTCCTCAAAGTCCCATCATACATTATTGCATACAGATAAACTGACGCCATCTTCAACAGTTCCGAAAGGAGATACATCGAAACATGATGACAATACTAATACCAGTTCGCATTGTTCAACTGCAGGTCCTGTTATTTCGGCAATGGCTAGTACCTCCTGCCTCGTCGAACATGAAAATGAAACTGTGTTGTTATCAACCGCCTGGGTTGACATATTGGACCATCAAGGTCGATTTCAATCTTTTCGATGTCTCTTAGATTCGGGAAGCATGACATCCTTCATAACCCAAAAAGCTGTTCATAAATTAGGGTTACAAAAAACTTATTTCAATATTGAAGTTAAAGGCCTCAGTTCTATGACATCTTGTTTAAGTAAGGGCAAAGTTACCCTGTCAATGAAACCTCTTGGCAAAATATCCCCTTCGTTCATATTCGACGGAATCATTCTTGAAAAAATTTGTGATGAGTTACCATCTCTTAAAATTCCCTCCGATTCGTGGTCCCATATCAATAATATTCATTTAGCCGATCGCCGACCGAACTTCAATAGTCCAGGAAAAGTGGACTTATTACTGGGGGCTGACCTATTTTCAAAAATAATTTTGAACGGTAAAATTTCTGGTAATTTAAATGAACCAGATGCAATTAATACTCGTCTTGGATATATTTTAATGGGTCAAATAAATATTTCTACTCCGTCTATATCGGCATTTTCAATTCAGCGTTCTGAGCCTGTGAAACTTGAGGAAACCTTGAAAAGTTTTTGGGAAGTCGAAGGAGTTCCTTCTTCGAATCAATTATCTTCTGATGATGAGATAGTGGAAAATCATTTCAAGTTAACCCACGCTCGGAATGAAATTGGTCGTTATACAGTTTCGCTCCCTTCTCGTGAACCTAACCTCTCATTTCCAGGGATCCGGGAACTGGCCTTGATGCGATTTTACTCGTTAGAACGCCGACTACTAAAACAGCCTCATATTTGTACACAATATCGAGAATTCATGCGAGAATACCTCGATCAAAACCATATGCAGGTGATACCAGATAATGAAATCCACTATATCCCCCACCACTGTGTCATGAAACCGGACAGCCTGACAACGAAGTTAAGGGTAGTCTTCGATGCATCGGCGAAGTTACCAAATCAGAAATCTCTGAATGAATGCCTGTTTACCGGACCTAAGTTACAACAAGATATTTTTTCTATTCTGCTGAGATTCCGATGTCATTTATTTGCTCTGTGCTCAGATGTGAAACAGATGTACAGGATGATCTCTATTGATCCGAACCATAAAAAATTCCAGAGAATCGTCTGGAGATTTTCCCCAGATGATCCCATATCTGATTATACCCTTTCCACTGTCGTGTATGGTATTTCCAGTAGCCCATTTTTAGCTCTAAGAGTCTTGTTACAATTAGCCCAAGATGAAGGCGAGTACTTTCCCTTAGCGTCGGAGTGTATTAAAAATTTGTCTTATGTCGATGATTTCGTATGCGGAGCTTCTACCTACGAAGAAGCGCGTACTTTGGTTCACGAACTTATTGAGTTAATGAAACGTGGAGCTTTCCAACTCAGAAAGTGGTCCAGCAACGAGTCTTCCCTTCTTGCTGATTTGCCACTGTCGCATCTTTCTACCATACCGTTGTCGTTTGAAACCCATCAAGAAACTGCATCTCTCAAAATTCTGGGGTTGCAGTGGAATCCCAGTGAGGATGCGTTTTTTTTCTCCGTCCATCCATCGGATATTGAATCATGCACAAAAAGAATCATGTTATCTGAACTAGCTAAAATTTACGATCCACTAGGGTTTTTAACCCCAATTACTTTCTTCACGAAATATTTAATTCAAAGGCTGTGGGTGTCGGGCATTGGTTGGGACGAGGGTCCCAGTCATGACATAGTTCGAGTCTGGAATCAATATAATAAGGAACTACCCTGTATTTCCACTTTGAGAATCGAGAGAAAATTGTTGTTGAAAGGTACGAACTCTTACGAATTGCACGGATTTTGTGATGCGAGTGAAAAGGGCTATGCCTGTGTTATTTACGTGAGAAGTATTGATCTCAATAATCAAATTAATATTCAGTTTGTTTGTGGTAAGTATAAAGTGGCTCCATTGAAAAAAATCACGATTCCACGTCTTGAATTATGTGCCGCAGTTTTATTGGCGAAATTACTTTCAGTTTCCTTATATATTTTCAAAGATAAAGTACAATTCGAAAAAACGTGTGCATGGTCAGATTCACAGATCGTCCTTCACTGGATCAAAAGCTCTCCGCATCGATTCAAAACCTTCGTATCGAATCGTGTAAACTGCCTCCTGAGTCATGGTATTATGTTGAATCCAAATATAATCCCTCAGATGTAGCCTCACGAGGCATCCTGCCTTCAGATTTATCTCAAGAATCGAGTTGGTTCAGAGGATCGGAAATATTACAGAACTTCAAAACTCCTTGGATGGAAGAGAAAGCCTATTCCTTTCGTCCCTCTCTACCTCTAGAAGAAGAACAAAAAATAACGTTGTTTCTGAATCCCAAAAATGAAGCCCTTGTGGACATTTTGTTGAATAATTTTTTTTCTCTCACCACTTTGCATACATTCTACGGTTTGTTTTCAATTGTCAAAACCCCCTAAAGAGAAGAAAAGGTCCGCTCCTGACCTCGGAACTCAATGATAGTCTCGGTCATATAATTCAAAGAACTCAACAAATTTCTTTCGCCGATGAATTACGGTCTGAACATTTTTCCAAACCTTTGAAAAAACTACACGTTTTTATCGATCGAAAAATTTACTCCGCGTTGGAGGCAGATTAGAAAATTGCCTACTTCCCTATGATACAAAATATCCTATTCTTTTGCCGCGAAATAGTCGCCTTATCACTTTGATTATAGAATATTTCCACAAAACACATTTGCATGCCAGTTTTCGTACCACTCAATTCTTAATTTCTCAACGATTTTGGATTTTATCTCCAAAACGGGCAATTAACTCAATCCTGAGTAAATGTTATCGTTGCTGGAAGGTTAATCCTAGGACTTTCCAACCCCCTATGGGAAATTTACCCCAATCCAGAATTTCGAAAGTGAAACCTTTCAGCCATGTTGGAGTAGACTTTGGAGGTCCTTTCACTCTAACCATGACTCGGCACAGGGGAGTACGAACATGCAAAGGATACCTTTGCTTATTTGTGTGTTTTGCAACAAAGGCACTCCACTTGTAATTGGCCAGTGACTTATCGACGGAAATCTTTTTAGCCGCGCTACAGCGCTCCATGGCCCGACGTGGACGCGTGTCTCATTTATACAGCGACAACGGTACCAACTTTGTCGGTGCTTCTAGAGAGTTGGCTATATTTATGAAGGAGGTCGCAGAACGTGAAAATATCTAGCATACTTTTATTCCGCCTGCTTCCCCTCATTTTGGGGGTTTGTGGGAAAGTGGAATCAAATCCGTGAAAACCCATCTCCACCGGGTGATCGGGCAACAAATTCTCACATACAGTGTGACCCATTTAAGATGGAAGCACCCTTATAAAACTTACATTTTTCAACCGATTGAAATGATTTTTTTTTGTTAGGTAGATATTCAAAAAGTCTATTAGGACACCAAATATCATGAATAAATCTCAATTTCCAGGGCCAACTAATCTTATTTTTCAAGGTCAAAACTCTAAAAAAATTACTAGCGATTTTTTTAGAAAAAATCTGACTACACCACTGGATTCGCGACATTTTCAAATGATTTACATGTAAATTACGTTGGAATGCGTCAATCAATAAAAAAGTTATAAAGGAATGAAATTTGAAAAATATGCCGTTTAATCAACCCACCAATTCATGTTCAGGAATTTTATGAAAATTCTGTATATTCCACTGGATTCAGGATGTCTTGAAATATTACTGATCACAGTTTCATCGAAATCTGTTTGGTAATAAAAAAGTTATAAAGGAATAAAATTTGAAAAATATGTTGTTCATTGGAATTTTAGCAACGTTCTTACTACACCACTGGATTAGGGGCAATATTCAACAAAATATTATTCAAATAAAATTCATGAAACGTTTATGGGAGAATCAATTTCCTTTCATATGTATGTCGAACCACATCAATCAATCAGTTTATCACAACAAACTTTAGTGTCAATAATTTCAAATGAATCTACAAAAAAATAACTGTAAGTACATTTTTCTAATTGCTACAAACTAGCGGAAAACAATCTTTTATTCACAATCAATGTAAAAATAGAAACCAAGAAGATACCGAATTGAAAAATAAATGAGTGCAATTCATATTCTGGTGGCCCCCACCAAACTTCCATCCAATTTATCATTTCGCTTACGAATATTTTTTAAAGTATTCCTCAATTGATGTGGAGTAATTGCATCGCAATCTTGCTGAATTCTGGTGCACAGTTCCACTCGATTCCTTGGTCGTGATTTGTAAACCTTTTGTGTAACATAACCCCAAAGGAAAAAATCGAGGGAAGTAAGGTCAGGCGATCTTGGTGGCCATCCAATAAATGTACTCCCCCTTCCTATCCAACGATTAGGGTAATTTTGATTCGGCCAATTCTTCACAATTCCCGCATTATGTATGGAACAACCATCTAACTGAAAGTATAAATTTCTTGTTTCTGCAAGGGGAAGTTCATCTATTGCGTCCGAAAATTCATTCCTTAAAAATTGTAGGAAAATTGCGCCATTCATGTTGCCGTCGAAAAAGAATGGTCCAATTATCCTTTCATTCAGTATTCCACACCAAACGTTCACTTTTTCTGAATACTGCCTTTTACAGTTTATCACCCAGTTAGGATTTTCAGTGGCCCAATAGCGAATATTTTGTGATGAAACCACTCCATTTGTTGTGAAACTAGCTTCATCACTAAATAAAATTTTCTTTAAAAATTGCCTGTCATTAAGATACTCGCCCTGGGCCCATAAGCAGAATTCCAATCGTTTTTCTTGATCACCTAGTTCCAGAGTATGTAAAAACTTTGGTTTAAATGGCCTCAATTTATTTTTCTTCAGACATCGCCTAATATTCTCCCTAGGTAAGTTTAAATCTAAGCTGGCAACCCTCAAACTACTATTTGGATAATTTCTGAAGTAATCTAATATAGTCTGGTTATTTTCGTTCCTTCTTCGTATATTGTTCTTTAAAATATATGTGGTTACTGCTCCAGTCCGATTGAAAACTTGGTTTATTTCATGTACCGTGCTGTTATTTATGGCTGGACGATTTGGGTGTCTTTCATTGAATATTCTAGTTACTTCTCTTTCACTCCGGTAATCATCACCGGAAAGACGTATAATTTCGATTTTTTCTTGAATTGACAATTGAGCCATTATCTGTTTTTATTTTGGAACACAAATTATTCAGTTCACTAATGGTGCGTAACAAAATGACAATTCATGCGCAAATAAATAGATGAGAAACTGTAAGTCACAGCTAACTTGTTTATTTCATTAATGCATTCTGAATAACAGGCAGTTAAAATTGCAACTCTCATTTTTTGCTATTCAACAAAAGGAAAAAATCACAGCTGATGTTACCTACTGGAATGATAATAATTATTATCCATTGCATATTTTTTTCGTTATAATTTCTATTGGGAGTACATTAGACTTGTCTTATATTGTTGAAATTGTTTTCATGAAGATTAACCAGGAGTTCTCTCCTGATTGTACTTGTTTATGTATCCACTCCACTTCGAGAAATACCTATAGACTATTTTTACCATCATGATTTTCAGATGTTTCAGGTGTAGTAAGAACCTTGTTAAAATTTCACTTTACAACATATTTTTCAAATTTAATTCCCTTATAACTTTTTTATTACTGAACAGATTTTGATGAAACTGTGACCAGTGATATTTCAAGACATCCTGAATCCAGTGGTGTATTCAGAACTTTCATAAAATTCATGAATTCGAATTGGTGGATTGATAAAACGGCATATTTTTCAAATTTCATTCCTTTATAACTTTTTTATTGATTGACGCATTCCAACGTAATTTACATGTAAATCATTTGAAAATGTCGCGAATCCAGTGGTGTAGTCAGATTTTTTCTAAAAAAATCGCTGGTAATTTTTTTAGATTTTTGACCTTGAAAAATAAGATTAGTTGGCCCTGAAAATTGAGATTTATTCATGATATTTGGTGTCCTAATAGACTTTTTGAATATCTACCTAACAAAAAAAAATCATTCCAATCGGTTGAAAAATGTAAGTTTTATAAGTGTGCTTCCATCTTAAATGGGTCACACTGTATGAAGAATTTAATACAGTCATAATTTTAATCGAATCTGTCTTGAACTCTCGCCCTCTCGTACCTCTCAGCAATGACGTTGAAGACATTAATGCATTGACCCCAAATCATTTCCTGACTTTGGAACCAGTCTCTGTTCTGCCGCTCCCCGATTTCACTTCTCTGAAGATGAATAGGTTATCTCGATGGCAAATGCTCCAGAAATTGCAACAAGATTTCTGGAAACGTTGGCATCTGGAATATCTACACACCCTTCAGCAAAGGGGTAAATGGTTGGAACCCACATCCCCCTCTCCTGAAGTGGGTACCCTAGTACTACTTAAAGAAGATAATTGCCCTCCTTGTAAATGGGTGCTGGGTCGCATAGCTGAATTACACCCTGGACGTGATACTATCATAAGGGTGGCTACTGTGAAAACCCCTACTGGAACACTAAGACGCCCCTTAGTTAAGTTGTGTCCTCTTCCGAGTTCCGAATTGGACTCTTCTTAGTTATTTATAGTTGATTTTATTTTGCTCTTTCAAGCAGTAGGATTTTTTGTTGTTTCATTATTATTATAGTTTTGCATTTGATAAATGAAAAATAATTCATTTGCATTCAGTATCATTTATGCAGTTGATAAATGAAAAATAATTCATTTGCATTCAGTATCATTTATGCAGTTGATAAATGAAAAATAATTCATTTGCATTCAGTATCATTTATGCAGTTGATAAATGAAAAATAATTCATTTGCCTTCAGTATCATTTATGCAGTTGATAAATGAAGAATATTTCATTTGCATTCAGGCTAGGGTTAAAAAAATAATAAAGTTCATAAGTATTCTTAATCATTATCAATTTTTTTTTTTCTCGGGGGAGAATGTTTGGGAAAGCTCATTGTGGTGTTTTTTGTTAATTCAAATTCATATTAATATTATTATTATTCCAATTGCACCGATCGACATATCCGGTCAATGGAAGAGATTTTGGAGTGTCACGAATGCGCAGGAAGACACCCTGCAAAAAGGTACAAACTGACCAATATAGAAAACCGCCTGATTGGCCACGCAGCCCGTTGTTGATCTTGTTCGGTCTCTGCCACCATTGTGTATCATTTTTGTGACACCACGTCGTGTATATATATATGTGTACGTTGATCCTATCCGCTGTTGTAAAGGGTGACATAACGTCCCGCAACACATCAGAGAAGAAGGGGTACCCCTCCAAGCAGTCTAGGACGATTTTGGATAGAACCGGTAATCGTTGATGCAATTGAGGTTATTTATTTTGATCATAAAATTACAGTCATTATAGATCAACAAACGAGCTTTTGATTTAAAACAAGCATCATGTATAATTAAAGCATATACTTTAGTATTTTGTGGAAATTTCACTTTTCTTGTTTCAAACTCCAGCTTGATATCTACCGTGGATGATTTGGTAGCAGTTGGTTGGTGTGAGCAATCAATGATAAATAATGGGTTGTCTTGAAACTGCTGAATATCCATAAGTGGTTCGCTTATATCTCTATCATAGTAACTACGTTGGAAATTCTCATATGCATAGTAGGCTGAGGAATAAAGTTTTGTACCAAAGTCTAAATGGGTACACTTCAGAGTTCAAATAAACTCGAATATTGTTTATATCAGCATTTATAAATTTTGTTGCATCCATTGTCCTGTTCTCGGACACATTTGTGTTTTGAAAACCAATTATAATAAAACGGGGTGCCTCTAAAGCGGTAGTGGTTTTGAGTGCCCATATATCCGAAGATGTATCACGCAATAATGGCAATTCATACAGATCCCACATACGATAAACCGACTTTACTCTTGAATTCAGACCACTCTTATTGATTTTTGTTAACAACTTGAGCTTCTGCTTGTCATCTGGTATAATGTGTCTTATTTTCCACTCAATCTTTATGATTTCCAAAGTTGCATCAACCTCTCCAATATATGAATTCTTGAATGAGCGGGCTATTATCAAAATAAGTTCTTGTTTAGCATTTAGAATACCTTTTCTGTAGTCCTCGGCAAAACCCATCAAATTTTTCAGTGGTAGTTTTCCATTGAATATGTTACTACCTGCATCAAAAATGTGTTGTTTGTATCAGAAAGCCCCCATCCAGTAGTTAGAAGTGAATGAGAGTATGATTGCCCAAATTAAATCATATTTTTCATGGTAGAAGTTACTCCTGTTTTTCGAACTATAGCAACTTGCTCTCTGCCCATTTCATATCGAATTTCATCAAAGAGAAAAGCCAAAGTGTTATTGGACAGATCTTTCTGTCTGTCTTTCTTTGGTTCGCTTGGGGTGTATTTTCCTTCAACATATATGAAACTATCTGCAATATCAACAATCACATCTTGATTATTGATGGCAATGCGGATTTCATCAGAGTTTTTAAATAAAGGTGATCCATAAGGTTTATAGGTATGCTCATGTAAACTTATGAGTGAATGATCGATCACTGGTTCATCGAAAATATTCAACATTTCATTATTTGCTTCTAGAACCATTTTCATTGTCGTATTCTTAGTCCGATTGATTTTAAGAATTTGAGATCTCTCGTAGATAATGTATGTCTTTGCTGCTCAGTATCTACCAGTGAAATTATCTTCTTTTTGAAAAATGTCTTCTCTTTAGGAATATACGATGGAGTGGTTTGGTTCCCCGAAATGATGCGCTGCTTCTGCTTATTGTAACAAAAACCCATTACTTTCGTCAATTCAACTTCTTCAATTCTAATATGATTACTATTGACTCTTCACTTCCGAAATCAATTAAATTATTTTTGTGATCAATAGACTGGCGCCCTTCTGGACTGACTGGCATATAAATAATGTTGTGAGGTTCTTTTGTGAGATTATAGCCAGGTTCGACATCTAAATCAAAAGAAAACAGAATGTGATTTTCTTCATTATTTATGTAGGATCCCGAAATTATATTGCATTCCAAGCGGATGAGTCTCACAGGAACGATATTAACAGGAAATCCAGATTGATGAGTTTTACTGTTGTGGAGCAGCTGTTTTTCGAATCCTAATAGTGGAGCTTTCGAATTATTATGTCTCAAATCCACTAAATATTTGGATTTCATTATGCACTTGAATATATTGTTGTTTGCATGAAGATAAAATAGATCGTCCAATACTGCAATATCGAGTTTGTCATTCGGGAATACTTTTGCCCATTTGACCTACTGTGTAACTCTCACGGTTACCGAGATCCCCATGCTGTTCATCCATATCTTCTCCTATCACCATTAGCACGGTGATAGGAGAAAGTCGGTTATACCTCGGTAACTATTATTGAAAAAATATTTAAGAGAGAATTATTTCATAATAATTTTGAATTTATTAGCAACTTTCGATAATCTGGTAGATGACTATAATATATAAGTTGAGATTCAATGCCTTTTTCCCTTTTGAGTTTGTCCTAGCTTTTGGAAAGATTTATTTCCATCTTCTGGGATTAAAAAGAAGAACATTATGATAGATATGTACTTAATGATAGATGGTATTGATTAACTTACTTTTTATTTGGGGTTAGTTTTTATTATGATGAAATTATATTCTTCATTGGTATGAGGTGATTTATGTTTGAACATTTTGAAGTTGAAAACATTTGAAATACTTGACTTTAGGAAGGATTGAGTAATTCGAATTTTTTTATCCTATAGTGCTAATAAGGAGTATTTTTCAATCCGGTGTTGGACATCATTTTTCTTGTTCATATGATTTTGTTTCTGTGATATGAAGGCCATCTTTCACTAGTATAGAGTTCCTTTGCTTTCCTTTCATTACAGTTCATGTGATGATCATATTTATTGGCGTGATCTGCCAGGGCACATCTTTCTGGGTGGAGCTTGCTTCTGTATGATGTTAATCTTTGTTTTAATAGTCTAGCAGTTTGTACAATATATATTTTGTTGCAATTTTGACAAGGTATACGTATACGTATACGTTGTTGCTTTCAAGGATTGGAGTTTTATCTTTCACTCTAGAATAAATTGATTTGTTTGTAAGTGCTGATTTGTTGGCTATTTTGATATGTTCTATGGTTTTGAACAGTCTAGTAAGATTGGTATCTCATATGTATGGTGAAGATGTGAAAATTAGGGGACTAAAACTAGTAGTAATCGTTGTGTTACTATTCGAAACATCTTATGTGAGGTTGATATGTTGTTCATCTGATATGGGTGAGGTGCTGGACAATATATTTTTCAATGAACTAACTTCTGAAATTCTCGATAACCTGTTTTTCATCTGTTTCACCAAATTACCTTTTATAAAAAGTTTGTGGTAGGACAGGTAATTCAAATTCAAATTTCTGCCTGAACTGCATGGTTTCGTATACCAATCTATTGAAATTATGTTCTCGTTGGAACGGATGAATTTCGTGTCTAGAAATGGTACCGATTGATCGGTGTTCTCTACTTCTATAGTGAATTGGATATGCAAATCATATGTGTTGAAGATAAAGAGAATCTCCTCTGTATTGTCTTTAGTGAAAGGCTAGAATAATGTCGCCAACGTAATCAAGGTGTTCCAAATTAAGTCGGCACCATTACCAACTCCGTTATTATATTGATGTTACGATTTCGGTTAAATGGGCAAACTAGTAGCATTTTTAATGGCTTTCTCGATGCCGAAAACAAAAAAAAAATTGACAGTCGCGTTTTCAGAATATTTCATAAAATGATATTTCTTTCAATGGAACACCCTATATTTTTCAATGCATTTCGATTCGTAATAACATTCTCAACAACAAATCTCATTTGACTTTTTTTCGTAAAGGTGAAAATATGAGTTTTATCAATAGGAAACATTTATAACAAACGGATTCGATAAAGCGCTAAAAAATATCAAGTAGATGTTCAAAAACACCGCCTTCTTGTTGAACACATATTTGGACCTTCTATTGACACGTGTGGCATTCAACACAGTTCGGCCATCAATTCTATTCATTATAGTTTCAATAAAATTTTTCAGTTCATCTACTTATTATGTTTCATTTTGAACACCTCATTATTCAGAAATCCCCAAAAATGAAAATCTACAGGTATCATGTCTGGTGAACGAGGGGGCCACTTAACAGGACCATTTGTAGCAATCCATCTGTTTCCAAAATAGCCTCGCAACATTCTTTTTACGCCACTGACATTATATGATGGTAATCCATCCTGCTGAAAATAGATCATCTGACGAGCTTTCAGATCCAGATCATCGAAAAACTCTTAAAACACTCTTGTTAATAAATTAATGTAACGGGGTCCGTTCAAAGAACCATGGTAGAAAAATAGACCGATGATTCTGCCTCTAAATAGACCACACCAAACATTAATACTCAATCGTCTTTGCGGATTGTGGGGATGGACTAAAAATGGATTATGTCTACTCCAATAATGAAAATTCTTTCTATTATACATCCCACGATTTGAAAAGTTTGCCTTATCGCTCCATATAATATTTCTATACAAGTTTGGATCGTGTCTGCATTTATTCATAAACCACCGACAAAACCCCCATCGTCTCTCAGGATCACCAGGTTCTAGTGTTTGCACTGGTCTTAAGTTATAAGGAGAAATGTTATGATTCTTCAGAATTCGTTGAATACCAGACAGTGGAACAGCTATTTCTCTAGATAAATATCTGATGGAATTATTTGGATAAACCTCAAAGTAGGATAAAATGTCGATTTCTGTATCTTCAGATATCACAAAACGTTTTTTAGTTCTCCTCTTCTCAAACACTTTTTCATTGTTCCTGAATCGACGATGAAGCACAGCAAAACACGCCGATTAGGTAATTCACGATCGGGGAACGAATTGCTGTAGTGTACTTACGCTATTTTTCTGGCAAACCAAGTAGGATTCTAACATATCACATTTTTCTTGATGGAAAAACGGCATTTAGAAAATTATTCGAATAGTAGTTGACAGTTACAATAATTTATGAAATTGTCATGATATACTTAAGAATTAATTATTAATTGGTGACTTTTGAGTCCAAGAATCATGTGCCCTAAGCAGGCGGAGTAAACCAAGAATTACAGCCTTCTGCATTCGTCCGGCTAAAATTTCTGCCATATTACGGCAAGCCGATATGATTTTTAAGTTTGAGAGCAGTGTAACCATCATTTCACCAGAGACCCCAATTATCAGAACCACCATCTTGACAGAATGGTGTGGGTAAAGCCTACGGAGTTCAAAGAGTAGATCTCGATATTAAGTCCATTTTTCCTCCTCTTTTCGAACGACGTTCGTTTGCTTTGATGGTCGAGGAGGACTACATTGCGATTCTCTGGGCAGGACTGATAAAACTGAAATTTACGAAAGTCGGATAGTCATATCCAAATTATGTTTTTTCTCACATTGTACTATAGTCATTCAATGACTGAACACCTATCAAAGATATATTTATTGCCAATCGGGTAGGACACATTCGGGAGAAACTACCCACGGCTTGTTGGCGTCATACAGCTGGGGTTACTAATTCTGGAGCACGCGGTCTTACCCCTTCAAATAATTCAAAAGTACTTTATGGTCTTGTTGTAAATTGTGCAATGGTTCCTTAGTTTGAATAGTTTTAGAAAATGAATACTCTGTATAACGAAGCTCCTGAAGGGGTTGCCAGGGAAACGTAATAAATAAATGGATGATAGAACTGAGAAACACATAGAAAAGCTTCTAAAATTATTGGAGTTAAAATATCTATCCAAAATCAATATTATATTGGAAAACTATTATCAACAATCAAAAATAGGAAGATCACTTCATTGAATTTGACTGAACGTGTATTTGATACCAGCGACTTATGCAATTATCATAAAGATGAATCCTTACATCAAAAGTAACTGGAATATTGGAAGAAATACTTATATATACTAAAGGAAAGGGTCATTCTGGAATGAAATATCAATAACTGAGAGCAGGTAGGAGAATTTACATTTAAAAACCGACATTTGGGAAGGGCAGTTTTGCGGCTTCAAAAGAAAAACGGTTATTTAAGTCGATCCATTTAAGAAGACGTCTACCAGCCAGAATCATTCAATGATTTAATCTTCATTTCAAATCATTACAAATTGTAAAGGGTTCTGGCCAGAATTTCTGTTTATTCAGTAATTACAAATTTATCATTTTGTTGACATATGTCATTTTGGTTTACGCATTGTCACGTCAGTTCAACTTGTTCAAAGTACGGAGTATTCATTACATAAGTTTATTTGGTGAAGTGAAGTTGTTTTATTTCAGTGATTTTAATAAAATTGCCCTGAGATCGTTACAATTGACAGAAAGTAATTGGCCTATGACTGTAGCGGATCCTTTCAATGGGCAGGAAAAAGTTTTTGTAGGTATAACAAAACTGATCCTTCACATGATATGATTGTATATGGAATAAGATTATTTTTAATCAATTTTCAACGAATATTTTTTCATGATGAAATTAAATAGTAATTTGATGTCGAACAGAGAAATAGAAAACCTAGAAATTTTCATGACTATGTGATATATGCCTACCAAAGTGATTGTTGGAGACAGAAATTGATGCTTAGCTGGCATCGTTTAAAGGAAACAACGCCTGGGATGTAGTGGAGTAGCCAGAAAAAAATCTGATATTGAAAATAAAGTGCGGTATAAAGTACGGTTAGTAGCGAAGGGTTATTCCCAAAAACCTGGAATAGATTATGGTGAAACAGTTTCGCCTATGGTGAAGCACTCCACTTAGAGATTTTTAATTGCAAAATCTGTTCATTTAAATTTGAAAATCACTCATCTAAATTCATGTTCTCAAAATGGTTGAAACAAGTCATTTATGGGTTGAAGCAAGCCTCAAGAGTGTGCTATGAAAAAATTTAATATATTTTATCTAATCTAGGCTATGAAAAAATCTGAATATGAAGCTTGTGCTAGGAATCGCACGTTAAAAGGTAAGACCCCGTTAATCTTCAGTTCACACAAGTTTAGACTTCTGAGGGCTGTCGTTCGTAGGGGGATGAATTTTAAAAAACAACAGAACAATTTTTTGTGTATATTTTAAATATTAAAATAGTTTTAAAACGATTATAGGTAGCTCTGTAAGTAAATGATTTAAAAAAAAAATTTGATTGTGATGCAGAAACAAATTTTTTGAAACAGAAATTAAGTTCAAATTTCAAAATTGAAGATTTGGGTCAGCTGTAACAATGATAATGGATGAGGATTAATATTGAGAGTGAAGCATCAATAACTTTAGATCAGAAGGAATGTATTGATAAATTGTTGTCACGTTTCAATATGACAGAATGCAAACCTCTGAGAACTCCTATGGAAAATAATTTGAAGTTAGGTAAAAGTAACATTAACAGCGATGCTGTTAGATACAGTTGATTGGAAGTTCTATGTATTTAGCAGTACACACAATGCCAGGCATTTCTTTTTGTATTAGTTATTTGAGTCAATTTAATAAATGATATTGTGGAACTAGAAGGTTTTGTTGACGCAGATTGGGCTGCGAGCATTAGTGATAGAAAGTCTTTTACTGGTATCTTGGGAATGTAAAAAACAAATCTTAGCTGCACTCCATACTACTGATTCTGAATATGTCGCAATTTCAGAAGCCTCTAAAGAAGCCATTTATTTTTACAATATGTTTGCAGAGTTTACGGAAAACATTAGACACCATTTTATCAGGGAGGCTATCTATAATAATTTAATTAATGTGAAATATTTGCAAAACAATACCAAGCCTGATGGCATATTTACTAAGAATTTGTTCAAGCACAATACATTTTCTAGAGAATTAGGAATTGGATATGTGTAATATTTTGATCTAGTGGAGGGTGTTGAATGTAGATCATAATATCTATCAGTAATACTTGCATTGCCACCTATGTTTTTACATTGCTATATTTTGGCAACACTTAATAAAGTGGTACGTTGACGGTTTAACAAATAGGTATATCTTACATATTGTCAAGACTTCACCAATCCAATCAACAATAAAACCTGCAAATATGCAGCAATAGCTGATTCAATGGCGTCCTACTTCTATCAACGGACAATTAATACAAATTGCATATTGTCAAGGCTTTATTATTCCAATCAACAGTAAAACTTGTATATTGCTGATTTTATGGAGTCATACCTCTCCCAACGGACAATACAACTTTCATATTGTCGAATCTTCACCAATCCAATCAAAAATAAAACCTGCTTATTGTTATTCAAATAATAAGCACTTCAGTTCATTGCTAAAATAATATTCACATGCTGTTTACCAGAAAATATCTGTTCCTGGTATAAACTCAAATTTTCTACTGCAACAACACTTTCATATCGAATCTGATTCAATCATTGTTCAGAACCTAATTCCTCAACTCTGTACCTATCACCACTTAGTTTTTCCTCTATAATAAAATGGTTTTTGTATTTTACACGTAATTTCTTACTGGATCCATCTGCCGTCAAACTAGTAATTCCAACCAACACTTCATCGCCCACCTGATACTCTGGCGCTTTTACTCCTTTCTTGTCAAATACTGCTTCTGTTACACTGAATTTTCACAATTCTTTGAGCTACAGTTTCCCGTAACTTCGTAACTCGACCACGGAAGGCTAACGCACATGATCAACGTATTTATCCCCATCCATTTTAATTTGATACCCAAACATAATTTCGGCTGGCGTAGCATTTTTGGTTATATTTACTGTACTATTTTAGTTACTGAACGATTTTGGGTATACAGTTGTCCCATTCGTCTTCATCCATATAAGAGTTCATTGCTGCCAAGGCATCCAGCACTGTTTTGTTATAACGTTTTACTTTGCCATTTGCTTGTGGCATCCCCACTGTTGTTTGATGGTGTCTTATATCGCCTTCACGCTACAAAAATTCCTTAAACTTTTCAGAGATAAATACTTACCGCCATGACTAATAACTTGTTCAGGTAAACTGGTAAACTTAATAACTGGTGCTGTCTTGGTATTTCGTACAGCAAAAATAAAAGTAAGTCTCGTAAACGAATGACTATGGTCAAAATATGTTTTTTTTTTATATTTAGTTTCAATGAAATGCCCTACCTGATCAAAACGTAGCTGTAGAGTATGAATAGGACGAGCCGCTTATGAGTAGAGAACAACTATTATAGCTTTTTCCCACTAGGGACCTTGTTGTATCAACAATTTAAACATGAACGTATGTATTTAGTATAAAAAAAATTGATTTTTGGAAACAAATACCTTCCAGATGGTCACGGTTTGTCACCGACAATTTTTAGGCACCACCCATCTTCTTCCTTCATTAGTCAAACAAAAAACTCTACCAGCTCGCAAATCGTAGACATTATATATTTCTATTTGTCTCGGCATCGCCTGACTCAAATATTTTTCTGATTTTGATGATTTCCATATCTTTGTTCTGAACCGACGATAACCAGTCACTTTCTGTTATCTTTATATCACAACTAATTCGGTATGATCGATGTCGGATTCGCTTGGTACATATTTAATTTGTTTACCCACGGTCAATTTGTATTCTTGTAAACTCAATACACCGATGAAAAATCTGAACTTGTGAATTAGTTACATCCTCTTAATCTGTCCAACAAATCTTCAACACAGGGTATTTGTCCTTGATCTTCATGCCATTGAAGTTTCCATAGTCGTCGCACAAAGTATTTTCTTATCATCCTTCTTATTTACTAAGAGAACCGGACTTGCATATGGTGAAGAGCCTACCCTAATAATATGGGCTTTCAATAGTTCCTTGACAAGTTCTCGAGCTACCTGCCTCTCGCTTTCAGACATCATGTAGGGGCTCCTCTAGATGGGTTTATTAAAAAAAAAAAAACAATTTTCATGCAAGCGCTAGAGGTGTGGCCCAAGTTACGAAAACGGTCAGTTATAAAATCGCGATGATTGTTTAGTATTGTATTGACATCATCGTCTTTGGTAGATTTTTGTGCAAGGTTTGATTTCATGACTTTCACACTACTTTCAGCGTTATAAAAGATAAGCTTAACTCCTATGTGACTATAACTGATAGCTTGCTCTTCGGTAATATTTATTCCCAGTATACAAGGTGTATATGAGATATATTCATTTGTTACATAAAATCGAGGGGGAAACCGCTGAGGAAATTGTGTGAACTAATTCCTCTAATACCCAAGTAATTCCCTAGTAATACCGAACTAATGCCACCAATTCCCAACTATTTCCTCTAATATCCGAGTAATACCTTGAATTCACCAGTAATAACTATAATTCCCGACTAATATCTGACTAATACCTATTAATGCCTACTAATTCCTTGCTAAGTTCTATATAGATTCACTATATTTCATAAACCTTTAATTGAATTTTTGGAATTTTATTATTTCATGCCATTATAATGCACCAACCAATATGTTAAATATTTCTCCACAACGAAACAATACTCATTTCATATATTTATTTCGTATTCGCAAAGTAGTTTATATAATGATTTTTTTTTAAATTAGTGCTTTAGAGAGTATTATACTACGGACTTCCAGCCGACACCATAGGGGGCCTAACTTTTTTACTTTTATAGTTAGACCCATAGTTACTGACGACGAAATCCTGATCTCGAAAAAATACGCATTTTTCAAAGAATTCTGTCGTCTGTCTGTCTGTCCGTCTGTCCGTCAGTCCGTCAGTTCGTCAGTTCGTCCGTTCGTCCGTTCGTCCGTTCGTCCGCCAGTCCTTCCGTCCGTCCGTCTGTCCGTCGTGCCCAGAAACCGCCTTATATCTCCGGAACCGTTGGAGATTAAGAGATGAAATTTTAATGACGCCAATAAGAAAAAAAAAACGTATCTCAAAAATTTCAAAATTTTGCGATCGGAAAACTCGGAAAAATTTTAGGGCTACTTTTCCGAAAATCGAATGTTACTCGATAGGGGTCAGAGCTTTCGTTTTATCGACTTTTTTTTGAAAGGCGTGTTTTTATGCCCTGCAATAGCCTATAGTATTTAGTGGACATCGAAAAATTAATAACGATTTCTCGGCCAATTTTCCGAAAAAAATGGGTTTTTTAGAAAATCTTTCGGGGCTAAACCGATAAAAAAAATCAGAATTCGAAAAATGCAATCAATAAAACTCAAACCGGAAAACAAATGTCAAGGAATCCGTTTTATTTTTTAAACGCTAGGAAAATTATGAAGACCCGATTTTTTCGAAAATCGAGGTCCTCATTTTGGAAATTATCGAATAATTCGAAAACGGCTGCGAATTTTCAAATTTTACAAGAAACTTTTTCTGATCGCCTTTCAAAAATACATAGCAAATGTGTCAGCATTTTTTCCATAAAAGCAGTAGTGCAGAAAATAATAAAAAAAAACTCAAACTGGAAACCTGAAAGAGATATCAAGAATTGTATATAAAGAAATGGATTATACTTGTTTGGATGTACCCGGAAAAAGATTTTGTTGGTTTCAAATCCAAAAATTTTTTTTTTGGAAAAAATAAAAAATCGTTACTCATCTCCAAAACCAATGCAGATTTTCAAATATTACATACCACCTTTTTTTATCGCCTTTCAACGTTCTATAAAAACTTTCCATTAATTTTTTGTCTAGTATCGATAGTCCGGGAAATATTCGAAAAAATCACCAAAACTCGAAAACTAAAGGAGATATCGAAACAATTTATGTAAACACTTTTTTGTAGGTACTCGATCCGATTAACAAAAAATTTCATTTTCATTTTCTAAAAATTTTCAAAAATACCAAAGTCTTGAAAACCGAAATAGATGTTGAAAAAATGTATACCTAGAGTTTCATTGATCTTAATTAGATCTACAAAAAAGGTATATGACTTTTTTGTCTTATACGAAATTTTACGAAAACAAATGAAAAAATTATATCTCATAAAAACAAAAAAACTCTAAAATCTTCAAAACCATACACGTGACAAAAAACTTCATACGAACATTTTCATGAAACCATACATTATTTCTCACAAAAATCTCAACAACTTGAAAATCTCGAAAACCATACACGTGACAAAAAACTTCATATGCAGATTTGCATAACACTTGAACAGGTAAACAAAAAATGTATACTTTTTTCTCTAGTACCGATAGTTTAGGAAATAATACGAAAATCATGAAAATGTTGGCATATCAACCACTAGGCCTCGAGGCACTTCAACTTCCGAGCTGTAGGTGGATCCACGTAGGTTGTAGTATCAAAAAATTATTGTAAAAATAATTACAGTTTAAGCACATGCCCAAAAATCAACTTTTATGCAACCATCAGGCACCTCAACTTCCGTGCTATAGGTGGATCCTCGTAGGCCTCATTCTCGTAGGTAATACAACAAGTGTATCGGTGATTATCGAAATAGAATTTACTTCGATTTTGAGAAAAAAATTATTTTGCCTAAAGCAACATAATTTGTTTCGAAAACGAGAAGGAATCTACGATAATCGCCGTTAACACGAGTTGTATTTGTTAAGATTATTTCGTGAATAAAATCGAAACCATTTGGACTACTATGGCCAGTGATTTTAATTATTTGTTATTCTTCGATTCCGGATCTTGCCTACTAACTGACAGCTCTAGATCTATATACATATCCAGAAGCGAATCAGGAATCGAACTACAAAATCGAAAACACATCATATACATATCCAGTAGCCAATCAAGAGCAGTATATATGCTACAAGAGTTCAAGATCAAAATCGCATGTATTTTCTTATGGTGGTCCATTCTGGCAATTTTAGCTCTTTTTGGAATCACTGCTTCGCGTTCATCGTGTGACGTAGTCGATTAGATCCCTTAGATTGATAAAATTTTGCCAATAGAGCGCGCCGCACACATATTTTGAATTAATTGAATTGGATTTTAAAGAAAAAAAGAATTCCGAGAACGAGGTTTGAACCAGCGGTTTATATTTGGTAGCGAGTGACGCTAGCCTTGCCTCCACGGAGACTTCGTACAAGTTGATGTACAAATGTGGGATATGTATTTCTCCAGACGCTGTTTGAATAATATATGAACAATAATGATTGGGAATGTAATAAAAGTGTGATAATAATAATGTTCGAAAAAATGTGAAAAATTGCAAGATAACGAAGGTGTAACGTTTGAAGGTGCGATTCCAATGAGGAAAGTATACAGGGTGTTTCAAAATGTATAATTTGAGAGAAAAAACGTGACTGCTGCGTGTGTGTCAAATATCATGTGGAATATGGGCCATTGAGGCAATGGGGATAGCAAAGTATGCAGCAAAAATATACATAGGACATCTTACATATTATTTAAGAGAAAAATCATGGCGACTTCTTGTCAAATTTAGTATACCAGGTGTACCAACATATCATTTAAGAGAAAAAACTTGGAGGTCAAAGAAATAAACACGTCATGGAGGGTTTGGGGATTTAAGTTAAAAAAACATGGCTGCTTCTGAGTGGTCAACGCTCATTATAGTTGTACAGGGACGTCTCACAAATATATTGGGGAAAATATATACAGGGAGTTTTGATTTGAACATTATTGCTTTTGGAAAAAAGGTGACAGCTTCTGTCATTTGTCATATGTCTCATCATAAATAGAAAACATCTACCGAGTGTTTTGAAAAAATATCACCAGAAATTGAAAAAGATGGTAAGTCGTTTAGAGAAAAAAATACATAACCACCATTTGACATCATGAAGGAATACATCAGATTCATCTGTGTGCAATAAACGTATTAACGATATTCCGGATCTGTACGATTCATCAAAAAATAAGCACTTCAGGTTTGAAAAAATTGAGGTAGAAGAAAAGTAATAGTGAATTCGGATTGTCCACATCGAGAAGAGTTTGAATTTCATTGAAATGGTTACTTCCGGTTGTCCGATTTCGATGATTTTGATATCAATGGATTCGTTTCGATGTCAAGAAAAATCTTTAAGCATTTTCCATTTCCGAAAGGGCATAGGAGGCTATCTTCGTTATTAGTAAAGATACAGAATCGTGCGGGTACTCTAATAAGACAACTTTTATGGGAGATCAAGAAAATAATAGAATTTCCTCCCGTCAACTGCCATAAGTGCCATAAACCTCACATTTTAATGCGTTATGTACTCATCGCTCAAATGTTAGAAGTCGGTTTGTTATCGTTTGACATTTTTCGTTTAGAACGTCGCTCAATATATCGGTGATAGGAGATAGGAGACAGAGTGACAGATAGTCAGTTTCAAATTTTAGCTGTCTTTTTCGAACGCGAAAAATGGTTATTGCGGTCGCATGTTTACGTGTTTTAGCGTTTTCAAATTTCAGTTGTTTTTTGAGAAATTTGGAAATGTCAAATCTCCATAAAAAATACATGTAAACATACAGTTTTTCGGTTTAATTTTAGGTTGTTTTTTAGAACGCGAAAAACGTTTATTGTGGTTGCATTTATGCGTGATTGAGCGTTTCAAATTTTAGTTGTTTTTTGGGACGCAAAATGGTAAAATCGTTGAAGAAAATAAATATAAGACAAATAAATGAACATGGCTGCTGCATGTATGTGCCAAATGTCAGGTGGAAAATGGGTTATTGGGATAATGGGGATAGAAAGTTCGAAAAATCAATAGGAGGTGGGGGCGGACGATATAGATTTCGTGAAAAATAAATTAGTATTACAATGGCATGCAGAGAATACAGACGTAAAGTAGAGGAGTTTGAGGAGCGTGTCCAAAAGTTAAAGGAAGATATTTAATTTTATGAAGAAAAGGAGAATGTTGTGAAGCAGTTGACTGATTTGGGCATTCAAGACAAACTGTTCAATCGAAAATTACCGCAAACGAGATATCCGTTAAGAAGAATCCAGCCTCAAGCACTGTAGAATATGTCTCCTCAACTGAAAACAAATTTTATTGTGAACGTACCGAAAAGAGTGAAATTCATGGCAATATGCGTGAAGGCAAATGATTTCGATCAAGGTTGTAATAGAACACAATGGAATACAATGCGTTTAACTCGGATCAATGAGGAGCAGTTAGCAGTATTTGTTAGTGATGTTCCAAAGAATACAGCATTCAAGTATAAGCTGAAGCTGATATTTCAAAATCTTCGAGAAATAGACACAAAAACTCAATATTTCGTTCCAGCAGGGCGAGAGAAAATCACATCAAAAATGGAATTTCAAATTTACAGAATCCTCATCATAGTATCTACGATATTAGTATGTATAGTAATGAGAGTATTTCAAGAAATTATTGTAGAGGTCAATAAAAAATGGATTATTTGGTTTAAATAAAAATATTCGAAAATTGAATTTTATTTTTATTATTACCATACAAACATTTTGCTATCAACTTCTGTTATTCGTTTCATATCAGTTGGCATTGGAGCGCGGTCTCCGAGCCAGCATTATCGGTAATGGAAAAACCGTGCAAAAAAAATATTGTTGGAAGTCGTTCATTATCAAAACAACAACGATTAGTGCGTTATTTGTATTGCTTGTTCTGAAATTTTATATCAAGTATTCTCGAATGTTATTAGGAAATTTGTTTCCACATTAAGGTTATAAAAGTGGTTGGGGATGAGCGATAAATTTCAGTTTTCGATTACCCAAGCAGTAATAGATGTTAGACTTATTTGCGTGTGTGCACAATCATCAATAATAAGATGTAAGTACAATATTTTTCTTTGAAAAAGTGCATAATCATGTATTTTATTTTCGAAATTTTGTGAACTGAATTTAATTTAAAAAAAGTTGAATAGTAATACTGGGAGACAGGTAGTCGTGTTTTTTTATAATAATATCAAAAGGTTTTAAAAATTATTCCCAAAAATTACAAAATAAAGTATTTCCTTTGAAAATGTGATTGAGCTTACAATGGAGGATAGTGTTGAGCAAAACAAGTCTGCAAAATAATAAAAATTCAAACTGGATGAAATTAAACACACATAATTTCTTTTTCTTATTTATTACATAAATCATAAACAAATTTTTGTTTATGATAAAATAAATATTCACGTAAAGCATTAGCCAACATACTATCTAAACACCTGACAAAAACCTTCTATAATTTCTTCCAAACTTATATTAGTTTTATTATCACGTAACCATGATTGAATAATGTCAAAAACACATCGATAATAGTCACAAAAAAGTTCATAGCATCCAGCATAGCGATTCGGTCAGACAGCACCCCCAAGTGTGTATGTAGAATGTCGTTTATATCTTGTTGGGACAGCTCCATGTACGTGATATCCTTGGAAATGGAAATTTGTTTGGTATTACTTTCGATGTACTGTGTGATGTAAATGTAATCCCCACAACGTGTTGTGATTAGATCATACTCATCTACATACTTATCGATTTATGATTCAAAGAAATTATCATTAATTTCTTGCAGGATGTCAATGAGGGTTGCCCATTCAAAAGAAGCAAAATTGATGGAACGAATGGAAAACTGTTTCTTCAAAATTATGCATGGGCTAAAATCTCTGGATGGACTTGGACATTTCGTATTTCCCCAATGCTCTGTCGTTGGCATTTAGAGTTTCGTGGTAATCTTCTCCATCACTATCGCACATTACTTCAACTTCGCTGACGTAACCACTATCTTGAGACATTTTCATTTTCAAACTGAATATTCGTCTGTGCTTGCATACGCTTTTATAGCTTCAGATCACGTGGTCAATTTTAAAATTGTTGTTGCATGTTTGTTGACTGTGGAAAAATATTTGAAAGACCCCTCGGAATTATATGATTTATGTGTGTTTCCCATAAGATTCTATACAAAATCAACGTTTTCGATCCAACTGTTATGTTTGATATCCAAACCGATCCATTTAACGTACATTTTTTGTCTTTCTTCCTCAGAACTCTTTCCACGAGATATATATCTGGATTTGCAGTTTTTGTAATTCCTCCGCATGAAAAGCACCCTTGATAGGAGCACCCTGCATATCTTCCAGCATGACGGTGGCAGGGTTGGTGATATTGACTTTGATGATTTTGAATAATTCCGTAGTCCAATTGGGTGTGTAACCTTTTTCGAAAACGTGCTTTGTCTTACTAATTCGCACAACATCGTCGACTTTCAATTTTCTCGGTACAGCTATTTTCAAGTGGCTGTATGTTGATTTGAGAATTTCTTTTTTGTTGGTTTTATCAATTTCCGAAGGTTTCATACCCGTCTTTGAATGACGTGTATCATTGTAAGATTTTGTGATTTCAGGTAATATATTCAGCCATTTGTAGGTGCCAATCAAACTGAAATACTTGTACAATCTTTCCTTCAAAGTCCTTATAATCCGTTCGGCCATAGAGGCTTTGAGGATGCTGTACGTATTGTAGTGATTTATCTCATGTTTTTTCATCAAACTCTGGAATTTACTGTTGTAAAATTCCGTTCCCTGATCGGTTTGTAGATTTTTTGGGCATCGTTTCGTGTGAGTCAAAATATCTGCAAATGTTTTAGTAATTTCCTCACCCGTTTTCGTTTTCAGCGGACGAGTCCACACGAATTTCGAGAAACAATCTATAACAACTAGAATGAGTTTGAAATTACGATTTTGATGGGCGTACGGTCTCATCTCAGCCAAGTCCATTTGCCTAAAATCATCTAAGCCTTTAATAATGGTGCGACGTCGAGGATAATTTTTTCTAATAGGTTTTCACAGACAAGTTGAATCTTGTCTTTGGAAGCCATCACACACATATGTGATGACGAAACTGCGAAACCTACTATTTTATTATGGTGCTGCATACACAACATTTTGACTTTTAGTAATCTCCTCGATAGCAGATTTTACACTCGCTATATCTGAATTTATTTTGGTGATTTGCTGTGACATATCAATTCGAAACTGGTAACCAAGAATGAGTTATCATTCTTGGTTAGCAGTATTTCCTTATGCTCAATATCCCATTTTAAATTGTGTGCATGAATCGAATCGGTTATTTCAGAAATTTTTTTCAACAAATCTCCACGACTATTTTCAATATCAGTTTTGTATTGTTGGTTTGGTTGAATTTTTCGAAAAATGACCTTGTTTCATTATAGCGTTATTTGAATAAAATTACTTGCAAGTGTTTGAGTTTTCTTTTCCACATTATTTTTTATTCCATTCAATTTATTTTCAATTTCATGTTGCATCTTTGCCATTTTGTCACTCAGTTGAACTATTTCCGAATGGTGTTGTTCATCTTGATGTTGTATAGTTGCAGCAATTTTTCAATCGATTTCATCCAAATATTCTTTATTGGCAGCGTCAGTATTATTGGTAGGGCTCTTTACATTACTCAATTTCACATTATCAAAATCAATGTTACCATCTGGAGTGTGCAGCAAACCGCCTCCAGAGGGCGTAGGTAATTTTCGCTTTTAATCACCGGTGTTGCTGTCGCTATGTCCAAACTTATCGATAACCATTTTGAAAATGTGAATGTATGGAGAAACGCACGCCATCTTATAGAATTATATTTACCTCTTTGAGTTCACTCAAAATGGCAATAATCTCATTGTCATGTGAAGTATTTCCAGCATCCCGAGCGGCTATCAATAATTTGAGACGTTCGCATAATTCGTTGGGATCATCCCAATAAACAACCTCCATGGGCTTAGTATTGAATGTCATTGCAAGAGGTGTTTTAGGCAAACCGCTACCTTTTACTGCAGGGTCGGGTGTTTTAGGTAAACTAGTACGTGTTGATATTTTACGTTGTATTCGTTTAGGAAACATCGGTTTAATTATGTCGGTATACTTGAATCTTTTACTACCTTTCGGATAGCCTAGGGAGTTTTTGTGAATGTTCGACAAATCTACAATTGATTTGTATGCCTGCATATCTTCATTATTATAGTTTTCAGGTGTGTTTAAAAATATGAGTTCATATATACCGGGTGTTGCTTTCCACTGATATCCACCCATTTTAATGTATCCGCTGCGTTTGTCGAAATCTATTTCTTTGTTACCAAGGAACCATTTTGAAGATACACCATCATATACAGGGCCGTATACTACATCGATTTGTTTGTCATTACTCCAATGTTTTATAATGTACGGTTGAGCCATTATAGGATATTGATCGATATATTCCTGTAAAGCTTGTTCATTCATGTCTGACACAAAGCTCTTATCTTGTTCCTCTTGTGTGCCTACGCTAAAGATATCCTCATCATCACCATCATTATCATCTGTACCTGCAACATGTTCGATGGATTCGAATGGAGTTGTTTCACGCTCTTTCACTTTCCCTTGTTTGAGTTCAGATTTGCCACACTTTTCAGTGGGGTAGTGGGAGATGGCGGCAGCGGCATTGCTGCAATTTTTCTCAATGGGGGAAGATAGAGGTTTGAAGAATTTTTGCAACGACTCATCTTCTTCGGATCTGCCCAATTTCAAATCCAAATATTTTTTTCGAATAGCTTTTGCAATTTCATTGATTTTAGTCTTTCGAATATCATCAACTTCTTTGCTCAACGGTTTCATGATGATAACTATACATCAATCCCTCTGTATACTTATATATTTATCGAATCCTTGACGATAACGTCCAGCATTCATATGAAAATCTTTCATAATCACAACGGTTCCATATCGATGCAGTCGCCAGCATTCTGCACATTGCCTTGAATTCATCGAACGTCATGTCTGGGGAAACATGTTCATCGAATACATGTCTCAAATTAATTTCATCCTGCTTGAAAAGCACAATCATATTACAATTGTCTCGTGTCAATTGTTTGGGAATTTTTGAATATGTCTGACAAAGGTATGCAGCATCAATATTTTGGTATCTGCAAAAAGAGTAATATTCTCGAATTACCTGTTGACCATCGCATGCAACATCATCGAAACTGAATATGGAATTTGATTTGGCCTCGTGAGGGCTTATGATTTCCTCATTTTTCCTGAACGGATAATATCCCAATCCCTTGACTTTTCCCAAAATTTCTTGAACCACCTGATTTTGAATATACGTAGATGTTTTCGAATTTTGCTCCATTCGGGTAAAATAACAGTGTTAATAAGATGGCATTTGTCTTTCCACAACCACTTGGCCCACAAATAATTGCACGAAACGAATTCGGTATTAATTTACCATGCTTCCCAACCATACTGCTATAAAGGCCTCCATTCAAAAAATCTAAATTTTCAATATGCATTGTCTTGTCTTGTTGAAAGACTTCCATGATGTGATGAAAAAACATGAGCGCGCCACGGTTATAAATAAACGCATTGAAGGTATCTTTCATCATTATCAATGTTGACTTACTCTGGTGCAGGTGTTGTCAATTCAATAATCAATAAGCTCCCTACCAGATTATTCGTTTTGCGGACCTGACACCAAATTGAGACAGAGGTTACAACGCGGAGAAACTGGCGTGAATCCTTTGAACGAAAGCTGCAAAGACCACGATATTGCATACTCTCAATCCGACTTCCTAGAAGATCGCCATAAAGCAGATCAAGTGTTGGAAAATAAAGCTTGGGAACGAGTTAAATCTAAAGACGCTAAATTTGGGGAACGGGCTGCAGCTTGGCTTGTTACTTCCACCATGAAAGCGAAACGTAAGCTTGGTATGGGCGTGTTCTTTCGACGTAACTTGCTTCAAAAAATTGTTAAAAATTGGAAACTCAATCCTACTAATATTAAAAAATCTAGTGCTTCGGCTTTGCGAGCAGCTAAAATGGCATTAAGTCAAGCTGGAGGACGTGAGAAAATACGAGTACCTAGAATAATTCAAGTCGATGCAAAATCTGGAGGAATCCTACCACTCATACCTATATTTGCTAAACTTTCGGCTTTGGGTGCGTTGGCAGGTGGAGCGAGCTCCATAGCAAAAATAGTGATAGACGCAAAAATGCTAAAAAAACTCGAAGAAGATCAACGTCACCATAAATCCATGGAAAATTTGGGTTCGGGTTTATACCTGCGGAAAACCCCTGGAAGATTTGGACTGTTTCTGAAAAAACAACATCAACGCAAAGGACGAGGTCTTTACCTGAATAAGCAAAAAAAACTGCTACCCCATAGAGCATTATACGATTCGGAAATCCAGGAGTGTGCTCGTCAGCTGAAAATACCGCATTTTCGTGGAGTCTTTATGCGTGTTACGTTGCCAACTTGTGGTCCTTGGCTGCGAGAATGCGCTGTATTGAACTTGGATTCCCACTTGAATGCGGGCACTTATTGGGTAGCTTACAATAAAAACGGCAATGTCGCACAATATTTCGATAGTTTCGGCAATCTCAAACCTCCAATGGAATTGGCAAGATATTTTGGGAGGGGTGTAAGAATTACATATAACAATAGTCAATATCAAAATTACAATCAGAGTAACTGCGGACATATCTGCCTGAAGTTTCTACTTCATAATGTCCACCGCTGAGATGCATAAATCGTTGGCTGAAATGCATAAATATAAATCATTGCGATATATCACTGATACTCAACTGCGAGCTTTGTCAATCGAATATTTGATTGGGAACATAGGACCTTGGGAGTTGCTGAATGTATGGCATAGGTTACCAAAGGACTACAAAAATCGATTCGCTTTGCAGATTCGTCTACCATGTTTCATTCATTATCAAAATGAGTTTGGACTGTCAACGGCATCACTAAAAGAAGCAGAGATTCATGGACCAGTTAGCGCACAATTTGATTGTTATTATTGTAATAATAAATGATTTTTCATCCAGGGTGCTGTTCATTATTTAAGGTGGGTCGCTTCCGACACTATATCAGTCATGTCTATGATATTGACGTTAACGAGTCGTTCTCCAACGCTTTCCATCAATTTCAATCCGCCCATTCAATTGGATTCTGATTCAGAATACATATTGGCTTTGCTCAGCTTCCATTCGTACAACAGTGTACCCAACATTGAATAAGGTACAAAATTCTACTACTTTGAAAACGGTGCCAAAACTAAACAGAGTATCGATATCCCTACTGGCTCTTACGAAATTGGTGATATTCAGGCTTTGATCAGCAAACACATCAATCGATTTCCGACCTGCAAACAGTTTGGCCCGCATTTTAGGGTTCTCGTCTACTCTTCCCAAACCCAACTTGCATTACGCATCAGATCTACCTGTAAATATCAAGTACGTACCATACACATAGATAGCAACATTACATTCGAAGCATTCTATAACGACGCACCGTCTCATACGATATACGAATTTGCTGTTGGTGTTGATCCTGGTTACGCAATTGACGAAACGCCCAACCACCTCATTTATCTGCCCATTGCTCATAGAGACGAAATAAACAATATTACGTTGCGAGTGCTTAACCAACATTCTCAATTAGTTGATTTTCGAAACGAAGAATTAATCGTTCGTTTGGAATTAAAGCGGAAGTACGGTGCTAACTATTCATAAGAATAACCCACCACCATACCCCACCTCAGTCTTCACCAAGACGTTCAACGTGCGTCAACTACTGTCACTGGAGATTAAACTGTTTTTGGAATCTCTTGGTTATCATGTTGTCCAATCAAGTGTTCAACATTTTCCGAAAACCACACAACGATGAATCCATACAAAGGGTGGAATGGCGGACTACTACCCATATGTCAAGTCCTTTCGCAACAATGATGTCATTGAAATCAACATCGATCAATCTGACGCTTACGATGCTTTCTACGATAGCCTGCTATTAATCAGTGGAAAAATTGTGAAAACCAAAGATGGTCGTGTAACATTCGTAAAAAATGCTGGCGCTTTCATGTTTCAATCTGCTAGTTATAAACAAAGCGGTAAGGAATTGGAGACAGTTCTTGAAGTTGGAATTGTTAGTACTGTCAGAGGCTTTCTCACCTACACCGACGAAGATATCAAGCACTTGGCCAATTCAAGTTGGACTTCATCAACACCACTGATCTATCATTCAACATGCTGATACCCATCAAACATTTTTTGAATATTTTCAACGATTATCAATGTGTTTCCTATGGCAAACATACCATCCGATTAGTACGAGCTGCAAATGATAGCAACTGCTTCAAAATAGAGGAGACCGCTGGAGCACTAACGCCAAAGACGGAAGTTACGTTGGACATTACAAATATCGAACTCAAAGTTAAACGAATTTATCCGCATGATCAAATTAAATTGCAACTCTTGAAGGCCATGCAAGCTGATACTTCCATTCTCATGCCGTTCAGAAAATGGGAACTTCATATGTTGCCTGCTCTCACACAACGTGCAAAAAATTAAATATGGGCCGTCAAAACTTCATCGTTTCTCGAAAGTCCTCGCTATGTGATTGTATGTTTCCAAAAAGATCGTGATTACACCAAATTCAACAATGATCCAAATATATTCGCTCATTCGAATATTACCAATATAACGCTCACTCTGAACGGTGAGAATTATCCCAAAGAGAATATGCATCTGAATTTTGCAAAAGGAAATTTTTTGCAAGCCTATTTCAACTATGCACAATTCGGTTTCAGCTAAAAAATTACTAATCAACATAATCCTCTGCTGAGCTCCACCAAATTTGTTAGCAAGACTCTCTTTGTTATCGATTATTCCAGAAGGGGCGATAGCATAAAAAGTTCCACTCTTGATGTGAAACTCGAAATCGAGGCATCTGAAGGATTTCCCCAAAATACTAGAGCCTAGTGCATCATTGTACACGACACTGTTATTGAACACCTCCCACTCAGCGAAATCATCAACAAATTAAACTGAACATATGGTTTTCACTCCAGTATCAATCACAGAGTCAACATGAGAATAGCAGTTGTAGATATTCAAGGCTTTACCATCGAGCATCAATTCCATCCTAAGGAGATTGCCATTAGGATAGGAATTCAATGTAGTAATTTTCTGCTGCTGCCAACCATACCATTTTCCTCTTTGAGTAGAGCAGATAAACGCCTGCCTGTTTCTTGGAGCGAAACGTTCATGGATTGAGGTATTCCTCTGGCTTTGTGGAATATCATCAATTAGATTCCATCCCCAAGAAAAATTTACAAAATGTTGATATTATTTATGTACGAGGACTTCAAAACCGTGTCTATCTTACTGAGAAATTTCATCAATTGAACCTACCTATACGTGTTGTGAATTTGGAGGACTATGATAATACGTCATGGATGGTTCCAGCAGTCGGAAACAACGATGGTATCTCACCTTGTATGCATCACATTGATAATCAACCCCACTATAATTGCAGTCTTCGTAACGTAGATATTCCTTACATATGGCTTTGTGATATTTTACCAAAATAAAACTGTATAATAAATTTTTCTATTTGAAATATTTTTTTATCTAACCTCACCTGATGATGAAAACGAAGCGTTTTGAAAAAACGAAACGGTGCGCTATTTTTAGAACGATGCGTTTTGAAAAAACCAAACGGTGTAGTTTTGAAAGTTTGATGTAATTCCTTCTCTCTGCATAGGCAAGTAGTTGCTGCATTTTCAGACGACCTGTTGCTTTTTTTCTCTTAAATAATGTATAAGACGTCCTGTATATACTATTGCTGAATACTTCGCTATCCCCAATGACCCATTTTCCATCTGACATGCAGCACCCATGTTTTTCCTCTCAAAATAATGTGTGATACTATTGCTGAATACTTCGCTATCCCCAATGACCAATTTTTCATCTGAAATTTGACACAAACATGCAGCAGCCATGTTTTTTCTCTCAAATAATATGTGAGACGTCCTGTATATACTTTGTTGTTTTGTTGTTGTTTTTTCCGTTAACCAGCTGTCATCCCCCTACGAACGACAGCCCTCAGAAGTCGAAACTTGTGCGAGCTAAGGATTAGCGAGGTCTTACCTTTTAACGTGCGATTCCTAGCACTCAAGATAGCTGAATACTTCGCTATCCCCATTATCCCAATGACCCATTTTCCACCTGACATTTGGCACATACATGCAGCAGCCATGTTTTTTTTTATGTTCCTGTACAACCATGTGTATTTTTTGTCTTATATTTTTTTCTTCAACGATATTACCATTTCGCGACCCAAAAAACAACTAAAATTTGAAACGCTCAAACACACAAAAATGCAGCCCAATAACCGTTTTTCGCGTTCGAAAAAACAGCTAAAATTTGAAACGCTAAAACGTACAAAAATGCGACTAAAATGGACGTTTTATAAGGTTAGTTCAGTAGTTCGTTCTGCTTCGATTAAACTGACTATCTGTCACTCTGTCTGTCTGTCAATTTGTCAGTCTCCTATCTCTTATCACCGATAAATTGAGCGACGTTCCAAACGAAAAATGTGAAACGTTAACGAACCGACTTCTAACATTTGAGCGATGAGTACATAACGCATTAAAATGTGAGGTTTATGGCACTTATGGCAGTTCACGGGAGGAAATTCTATTATTTTCTTGATCTCCCATAAAAGTTGTCTTATTAGAGTACCCACACGTTTCTATATCTTTACTAATAACGAAGATAGTCTCCTATGCCCTTCTGGCAATGGAAAATGTTTAAAAATGTTTCTTGACATCGAAACGAATCCATTGATATCAAAATCATCGAAATCGGACAACCGGAAGTGAAAACTGGAAGTAACCATTTTAATGCAAATTCAAACTCTTCTCAATGTGGACAATCCGAATTCACTATTACTTTTCTTCTACCTCAATTTCTTCAAACCGGAAGTGCTTATTTTCTGATGATTCGTACAGATCTGAAATATGCGTTTATTGCACACAGATGGATCTGATGTATTTCTTCATGATGTCAAATGATAGTCATGTTTTTTTTTCTCTTAACGACTCACCATCTTTTTCTATTTCTGGTGATATTTTTTCAAAACACTCAGTAGATGTTTTCTATTTATAATGAGACATATGACAAATGACAGAAGCTGTCATCTTTTTTCCAAAAGTAATGATGTTTAAATCAAAACGCCCTGTATATATTTTCGCCAATAAATATGTGAGACGTCCCTGTACAACTATGATGAGCGTTGACCACTCAAAAGCAGCCATGTTTTTTTAACTTGAATCCCCATACCCTCCATGACGTATTTTTTTCTTTGACCTGCAAGTTTTTTCTCTTAAATGATATGTTGGTACACCTGGTATACTAAATTTGATAAGCAGTCGCCATGTTTTTTCTCTTAAATAATATGTAAGACGTCCTATATATATTTTTGCTGCATACTTTGCTATCCCCATTGCCTCAATGGCCCATATTCCACATGATATTTGACACACACGCAGCAGTCGCGTTTTTTCTCTTAAATTATACATTTTGAAACACTCTGTATACTTTCTTCATTGGAATCGCACCTTTAAACGGTACACCCTCGTTTCCTCGCAATTTTTAAAATTTTTTCGAACATTATTATTATTATAACACTTTTATTTTATTCACAATCATTATTGTTCGTATATTATTCAAACAGCGTCTGGAGAAATATATATCCCACATTTGTACACCAACTTGTACGAAGTCTCCGTGGAGGCAAGGCTAGCGTCACTCGCTACCAAACATAAACCGCTGGTTCAAACCTCGTTCTCGGAAATCTTTTTTTCTTTAAAATCCAATTCAATTAATTCAAAATATGTGTGCGGCGCGCTCTATTGGCAAAATGTTAAGAGCTAAAATTGCCAGAATGGACCACCATAAGAAAATACATGCGATTTTGATCTTGAACTCTTGAAGCTTATATACTGAGGGCCGAACTTCAACATCTAAAACATGATGTTTTTTTATTGGTGCCCCATTTTAGCCATTTCAAGCACGCCTATGCGTGTTTAAATCGAACTTTCAAAAATGCGCGTTTTTTAAAGTTACCATGGCAACATCAACAACTCGAGAAACAAGAAGTCTAAATGACAACTTTCGATGAATGATCTGACAGCAGTACCTTCTAACGTCTAATAAAATATTATTAACTAAAACAACCTCTATTCAAACATTATACAACAATTTTAATTCTATAAATGAAAATGGAAAGTACAGTTAGTATTGTTTGATATATTACTATTTCTATTTTTCAAATCGGAGGAAATGGCATTTAAATTGATACTGTTAACATTCTGAGAACTCAATGAGGTTGAACTTCCATTAATGGCACTCCCTATAACGTGTGAATCATTCTTCTTATTGCTACTGCTCTCTTCAACGTAACCACTCGCCATAGCTGCCGATTTCCATCCTACTTGTCGTTGGATTTGATCTATTGTCATGCCACTATTTGCCATAATGGTAGCGGACGTGCGTCAAAAAGCATGTCCTGTGTTTTTCTCAGGATCATCCAATTTGAGATAACGGGCAATTTGCAAGGGACATGATCCAAATGTATTAATACCAACCACTTGATTGGTACACTTCCCCTTATCATATCGTAGGAAAACTCGGTCTGTACTCACATTTTGTGGACGCAATGATAAATACTGCTTTACTAAACGCACATAACTAATTGCTTCATTGTCGGTTACAGTAAAACGTCGAGCCTTCACTGTCTTAGACGGTCGGATAGTAATAACCAATACACTTCCTTCTTCTTTGATATCATGTAAGCGCAAATCGCATAACTCACATCTTCTACAAGATCCAAAAATACCGAAAATGGCAACCACTTTCAAAAATAGTTAGGTAATGTCTGGTGCATCTATGAAAAACTTCCGCAAATCATCTTCATTGAATATATATGCCTTCTTGGCTACGTTATTCCTACTAATTGCCTTCATGAATGCATGCACTTCTACAAATGATTTTATATCGACTCCTTTGTTTATTCTCAACATACATTGAAATTTTGAATGGATAGCCCACATAGTTGACGCCTTGTACTGCTCCGACATTTTCTGAAGGTAAGCAAGCACAACTCGTTCATCTATTTCAATCAACTTTTGCACTTCCATCCTGTGTACGAACTTGTCATATTCTTTGTTATAGGCTTCTCTAGATTTTTGCGGTATTAGTTGCGATTCTGCTTTACTATTCAAAGAATCAATATAAGAATTCATTCAGAAGGACCGCGGTGACAACTATCAATCTTTGATGACAAGTTGCATATTTATTTTTGCTTTTCTCATTTTCATGGCAACGAAAGGTATACTGATTTCACATCACGAATTCAACCGTTGTGTTCGAAAAATCGCGCGTGTTTGAAAGACCTATTTATCCACTTATACTTTAATATACTATTCAATTATCAACACAAAAATTTCAACCAATTAAAACACGCTATTTTAGCATAAGTGGAATAATCTTGGAAACACCCTCGTATCTTCAGTAGTTTTTGACGAATAATCATGAAATTTTAATGGCCGATAGATACACCGGAAATGAATTCGCTGCACAGAAAGAGTCATCCTACGTGATATAACTTCAGATTCGTGTTCAGGATTCCCAAATTACTAAATACACGTGTCTGCTTAAACATTTTCAGTCCTTGAAAATTCTAATTTGTTTCACTTCTCATGAAGACGCCCTCGTATCTTCCGTAATTTTCGACGTAGAACCCAAGATAGGGATGGGATAGCATTAGTATCTCGGTTACGATTGCAGATACAATGTTGGTTAAAGAAGAGAAAAGTGGTACAATCCATAGGCCTTTTATATGGAGTTTGCAGAAGTGGGGTATCTTTTTCGGATTTCGAGATATTTTGAATAAAGTAAAATTTTTGATATTTGATTATATTTATTTCCGACATTATTTTAGTAGATATCAAAAAATGAAAAATACATTTTTATTGTCACTTTTCAAGCTTAACACAAGATGACGCTCACAGATTTTACAACGTTTAGTTTCCGAGGAACCTTCATCAATTTTTTTTAAATACGGCCCTGTTTTTTTATTATAGAAATCAGAGGTATTTTTTATTTTTAATTGCGTCATCTATCATTTATACTTATTTAAGAAATTTTCCAGCTCATTTCAGATAGGTATTCTCAAAATCATTCATGAAAAACCTCCGTTTACGTCTTAATTACAAAAGATGTAACATCATCTAATAGTACTACCTGGATGATTTTGAGTAATACCTGAAATGAGCTGGAAACAGTCTTAAATAAGTATAAATGATATATATGACGCAATTTAAAATAAAAAAATGCTTTGAAATCTGAAATAAAAAAATCAGGGCCGTATTAAAAAAAAAGTTAATGAAGGTTCCTCGGAAACGAATCGTTGTACTGAAAATCTGTTGTCTTGAAAAGTGACAATGAAAATGTATTTTTATTTTTCGATATCTACTGAAATAACGTCAGAAATGAATAAAATTAAATATTGAAAATTTTACTTTATTCAAATTATCTCGAAATACGAAAAAGATACCCCACTTCTGCAAACTCCATATAAAATGCCTGTGGATTGTGCAACTTTTATCTAATTTAACCAACATTGTATCTGCAACTGTTACCGAGATACTAATGCTATCCCATCCTTATCTTGGACACACTGTATACACCGCGCGCCAGCAGCGATGGAACATTGGTGAGTGGGTGGTTCCATCGATGCTGGCGTGCAGTGAGTTAATTTATAGCACATCAATCGATCCTGTAAATTTCATGGTTTTACGTCGAAAATTACGGAAGATACAGGGGCGTTTCCATGAGAAGTGAAACAAATTAGAATTTTTCAGGCGACAGGTGTATTGGTAGTAATATGGGAATCCTGAACACAGATCTGAAGGAACTCAGGTCCAAGTTTGTCCCCTAATAAAATTTTCCGGAAAAATGTATGTTTCCATCGCTGCTGGCATGCAGTGAATATGACTAGGCATGCAGAGTTCATTTCTAGTGTATCTATCGATCCCGTAAATTTCATGATTCTTCGGCCAAAACAACGGATGATGCGAGGGCGTTTCCATGAGAAGTGAAACACACTGTATATTTGGTTTAGAAATTATCACTTAGGTGCTTTATTGATTATTAGCAATCGCACGTTGAGAAGTAAGACCTCGGTAATCCTGGGCTCGCACAAGTTTCGATTGCTGAGGGCTGCCGTTCGTAGGGGGAAGACAGCTGGTTAACGGAAAAAAACAATTTTGAAAACAACTTTTTATTAGGACAGTTGAGAGGCGAGTAATCAAGTTTATGTCGGAATTGAATGAATCTAAAATAAAATGATCAAGAAACATATACATTTTTGCCCTGGGTAACATTTTTCCACCTTGACATTTTTCCTCTGCATTTGAGTCAAAACACGTTGTTACCTTGGTGACTTTAGCAGTTCAAACTAAATGTTTTAGAATTCTTCTATTTTTTCTGAATTGGCAAAAAAAGCTGAATTCAAGATCGAAGTGAATTAATTGAGTTGGCCCAACATATAAAATATACTTCGTTGTCATAGTTATTTTCAGTCATACATTTATAGCTTCATTGTGAGTTCATTGAGTCTCAACTTATACTTTTTCACATTATGATTTCTAGAAATTTTATCTAATTCCCGAATAATTCCTCTAATTCCTATGTAATACCCGAGTAATACCACTAATTCCCGACTAATGCCCAGTAATACCCAAAAAATATCAAGAAATACCTCTAATTCCCGGGTAATGCACAGTAATACCCAATAATTTTCAACTAATACCACTAATTTCCGACTAATACCCAACTAATGCCACTAATACCCAAGGCATATACACAAAAATTCCCTAGCGGTTTTCCCCTCACATAAAACACACAGGTGACACACATAAACGCTTCAGAAACGTGTATACTATGGCCTAAAATTCCTGATAAGGTGACTGGCCTTTCCAAAGGATAAACATTGACTGACATTCAAATCAAATAGTAATGATTTCTCTACGAGATAATAGCTATTTGTTTTACTAGGCATAAAAGCACAAGATTTAATGCTGCGGCTGGTGTTTCATAGCCTCGCTACGCTCGGCTCGCTACGCTCAGCTATGAAACACCAGCCGCGGCATTAAATCTGCTTTTCTGCCGTGTGAAACATATAATTTTTTCTTCAAATTTGTTCCAATTCCACGCAAAATCGACTTTTTCATATTTAAATTGCGTTTCATTGTCAATATCCAAATAACTAAATTATTTCATCAAATGTAACTGGGCCCTGCGTTACTATGTTTACCGCTGATGACGTTTGTTGAATTTGTTTGTTTACTGTTTACTTTGTCATTGTCAATTTTAATAACCAGTTTGATTTAAATTATTACTTGGAAGGTTGCCTAGCAACGAACTTTTTCTGCCTAGGCATTAAAAGTACAACTTCTAAGCCTGCCAAGTGTCATTAAAAGGCCGCTTTTAATGTCATTTGGAGAAAAATTACTAAATTGGAACAGATTTGGTTGACCACGAGTCTTGTCTCTCAGGTAACTGGCTAACGCTTTGAGTTCCGTTATGTTTTCTGCTTGCACATGACGTTACGGTTTAATCATTTAAAGCACCAATAATCAGAGATTTTTCAGGTTCTGTAAAATTACTCCCAAGTTTATCAACTAATGGAAGATGTATATGTATTCTTCACAGAGTGGAAAGTTTTGCCGAAAATTTCTTTCCAATCACCTCATAAATTTGTCCACAGTACGTCATTTTTTTTATAATGTTTTTTATAATTACCATATTTCAGCTATATTTTTGAGTTTATTCAGTTCCTGATATTTGTTATATGTTCATCCTAATTATATCAGGATGCATGCTCGTCTATCATTTTTAGCCATTCACTCACTATATCAGTTCTTGGATCAAACTCAGGTATAACTTGTGGTAAATCTGTACGTTCATGAAATTTAGTTGCTGTACTGCTCTGTATTCACAGAATTTTGTCTATTATGTTTTGCCACCCATTTTAACCTTTTAGTTTTGGACTGCTTAGTCTGTTTAGTATGCTTAGTATACTGTCCGAGGTAGATGAGCTGCTGCTAGATGAACTACTGCTTGATGAGTTACTACTCGTACTTGCATGACTTTCGCTTACGTCTCAGATCTTTTCTTCTGGGCATTTTCATAATAATCTTGTAATTTAGCAAAAGATGAAGACAGCAAAAAAATGTACCCGATTCAGTTCTTGTTCCCACTTCCCACCTGTGGTTGGAATAGGCACTTTCAAATGGAAAATATTCTAACCAACAAATTTTTCATTTTATCTCTTCCTATTCGATCAGTCAGTATTGCTTATCTATACCTCTTCCGTAACCAACCTTTATTCACACATACCAAAGAGTCTAAATAATGAGCAGTAAACAGGCAGAAAATATATTCTAAATACAACTTATATGCACTGTAGGTCCACACTTTTTATTGATTAAATAAAATCGCTATGGCATTACGTGGTGATATGATAATCCTATCTTTCCATTGTCAAAAAACGGAAATTGATAATGATATACCAACTTTTTATCATTGTTTTGAAGATACTATGGATTTACGTGGGAAAAGAGGTTTTTTTTCTATATAGAGAATGTTCTATTTACGTAAGATTGATTGTGGTCTAATTTCAAATTCAGATGGAGATTATTTTTTTATGAGGTTTCATGTGTATTAGTTAAGTTTTGCGAGAAAAGTTTTTCCGATATCGGTAGTCCCAATGTAATTAACCAAGATGAATTGATGATTGTCAGCTCACCTTTCGGAAGCAATGATTATTTATACCGGGTGAAACAGTCATGGAAAATGATTCATTGAAAACCTCACTTGAAGGCAATAATTCCTTACATTTTTATTTTTTTTTTCAATGGTTTTTTACGCCGATTTCGCACCAACCCTTTGAGGTCTGCTAGGATAGAGGCTTGTGAGGAATTGGACAGTTCACGAGGTCCTTTGATAAAAATCGAGTGTCAAACCAACCGTGACGAAGAAATATAAAGTGACAAGAAGGGTTAATACCAGGGTTAATGCAAGTCCTAGTGGTAATGCGACCGTTCAGTTTAGTCATTCTAATATGATATAAGGTCAAATATCAAAAAACAATAAATTGGAAAGCAGAGATTATTGGTCTTGAATTGCGCTTGATCGCAAGTTAGATGTTGATTGGGGTGAAGCAAAAACGTCGATAATTTCCATTGTTAGTTCAAACTTGTAGATTTAGCTACGCATCTTTAAATACTTCAATCAATGAGTAATCATATCGGCTATCTGTTTCTTTTTATTTCTATTTATTTTTGTTTTGGAAGGAAAACTCAGTTTGAAATTGAATTCTTTGACTTTTTATATTTTTTCATTGAAGTCTACAATTTTATTTATTAATATGTCTGGATACAAAAACACATTAAGAATAAATACAAAGTGATATCTTAAACATTCCCCCCACTTTGAAAGACTGCATTCTTTCAATTTGGGTCTTCTCTCCATTTATGGAACATCTATTGGCAAGGAACAAATTTTTGACAAAACTCGCTTCAGTTCACATGTTGTGTTTTGATTGAAGCCATTCTGCATTTTCCATCGGATCCTAGGTATACTTTCATTACTCTTCCCAGTCTCCACTGCAAGGGTGGAAAATTTTCTTCCTTAATTAATACTAACTGCCCTTCCTTCAAATTTTCTTGTTCTTTCTTCCACCTTGTGCGGGTTTGTAATTCTGTGACATATTCTTTCGACCAACGATTCCAAAATTTCTGGAATGTTTGTTGTATTAACTGATATCTGGACAACCTATTCTCGTTGATCTCTCGAACATCTGGATCTACTAACTAAGTGAGTCTCTTCCCATTCAGGAAGTGGGCAGGTGATACATCCATATCATTTGGATCAGACGATAAGGGCATCAAAGGGCTTGAATTCAGTACAGACTCAATTTGTGTGAGTAGTGCATAGAAATTTTCGAATGCGAATTTATTATTTGCCATTACCCTTTTGATGTGATATTTGCAAGATTTAATACCTGCTTCCCATATACCTCCAAAATTTGGTGCATGTACTGGAATCAGTTTCCATGTTACACCTTCATTAGACAAAAAATCTGATACTGAATTTTGGTTTAATTTTAAAAACCTACCCAACTCAGCACAAGCTCCAACAAAAGTTGAACTATTGTCTGAATAAATACAAATTGGTTTATCTCTTCGTGATGTGAATCTACGAAACATTGAGATGAAACCTTCCGTGGTTAAATTTGTAATAGCCTCCAAATGAATGGCTTTTGTTGAAAAACAAACAGACAAATATAACATTTGCTCAACCTAGCGCCTCTGCCATCTTTAGATAAAATATTGAATGGCCCGGAATAATTTATTCCAGTATTATAAAAAGGTGGCATAGGACTTACTCTGGTTTTGGGCAAATTACCTATAATCTGACTACATATTTTTGGTTTGACACGATAACACCTGGCACACTCATGAACTGTTTTTCTTACAAGATTTCTTGCTCCAATTATCCAATACAATTCTCGAATTGAACTCAACAGTAATTGAGGTCCTGCATGCAAAAGTCTTAAATGTTCAAATCTGATAAGCAACTGAGTAAAATGGTGCTTGGAAGATAACAAAATTGGAAGTTTCTGCTCAAAATTCAGTTGTGATAATTGTAATCTTCCCCCCACCATTAAAATTTCATTTTGATCAATAAACGGATTGAGACTAATCAAAGAATACTTTGGACTGAGTTTACCTTTCTTCAATTCATTAATTTCTTTATGAAACGAATCATTCTGTGAAAACTTTATGAGACATTTCATGGCTTTTTTCAATTCACTTGCTCTCCAAGGACCATTTATATTTTCCAATCTACAGTTAGATATGAATCTATAACAATATGCTATAGTTCGCTTGAGGCGATTTAAATTAGAAAATCTGTCAAACTGATGAATGAATAACTACAAGTTGTAATATTACAAATATTCTCTTTTTTCTTTAATTCTGGAAGCTCCTTTATTATTTCAAATGTTGATATTGGTCTTTGGCTACGTTCCAACATAAGCCAACTGGGACCTTTCCATCATAACTCACAATCGATCAATTTCGTTGGAGCTATTAATAATACTCCCTAATAAACACTCGTTGAGTGTACCCAAAGGCATAGCCTGTGCGGGTAGAGGACGGCTATTATTATTTGCCGTGGCGCTCCGGGGCGACTTACTGATGTTTCAGATGATGTATTCACTTTTCAGCTGTAGGAAAACCCGGAAAACCTACAGCACCACCTCGGGTGGTCGGTGTGCACTCCAAGCTAGCACTAGACGAGATTGGCATCTAGACAACTCACAATACACTTGCTATTCAACAAGGCATGCAGTCGCCTATCGATCCGATATAAAGAAGTTGAGAAAAATTCTCGTACCTACATCGGACTCGAACCGACTATCGCTATGCTGGAGTTTCGAACGGTCTGTGCCTTAGACCGCTGATTCACCGAGCACCACTCGAGAGATAAATGATCAGCGGGGTTATCTTCTGAATTTATATGATGCCAATTTGAAATATCCCTCAATTTTTGAATTTCAGAAACTCTGCAACAAAGATTCCCAATAGATGAGGAGAAGTGCTTATCCAATTCAATACTATAGTTGAATCAGTCCATAAAACACAAGAATCAATTCTAGTGTTAATTTATTTCTTAATCTTCTCAACTATGTGTGTAAGTACGAGTGCTCCGCATAACTCCAATCTTGGAATTGAGACAACTTTTAAGGGAGCCACCCTAGATTTTGCAAATATCAAAGATACTTCTACTTCAATATCAGAATTAACACTTCTCAAGTACACACAAGCACCATATGGTTTCAGAGAACCAGCACAAAACCCACGAATTTCTACGTTCACATAATTTTCACAAAGTACTCGTCTCTGAATTTTTAATTGAGTTAAAATCTGAAAGTCATTTTTCAATTCACGCCAATAAGAATCAATATCTGAAGGTAAACTTTCATCCCAAGACAATTTCAGTAACCAAAGTCTTTGCAATAGTATTTTCACAACAATTATACAAGGTCCCAATAAACCAAGTGGGTCAAAAATTCGGAAATTATCACGTAAAATGGAACGCTTTGTAACTTTTTTGTTCATATAATCAAAATTTATAACAAATTTCAATACATCTGTACCAAATGACCAGTATAACCCACCAACATATGGACCGTTTTGCTATACATCGCCATAGCCTGTATTGCAGCCTACTTCTTAACAATATATATAAAGAAGTACAAGGGGACGAACGGTTCCGTAAGTTCCACTAGTGTACTGGAACCATCAACTCATCCCATACCAATAGAAAACCTGAGGATTGGAAATCAGGACCGATAAATCAATCCCGATTTCCAAACAAAGGGGGGAGGTGTTATGTAACGATTCCCCGTATTGTGTAGATAACGAAGACAGCATCCCAGAGTGCATTTACATTGAAGATCATCGGGCTGATAACATGAACTTATAAATATATGCTTTTTCCATTTTTTATTCAGTTATAATTGTACCATTGGCTTTGACATTGCTAATAAAAATACGTTGCAACTGATAATTTTTGGTTTTCGAGTTTTTTGAAAGTAATTTTTGTTCTTTAAAAATTAAGTTCGGAGGCTCCCAAACTTAATTGATGTTATTTGCTCTAGTCATAAACGACCAAGTGACAGGAAAACGATGAAACCTCGGATGGTATTCAGTGGAATAATTTAACAAATCAAATATATGAATTATTAAACAAAAGTACATAGAACATTTTATTAAATCAAATGAATAATTCATTGAACAAAAAGTACATTCAACAGAAAATATAATTCAAATGTACAATAAGTGAAAGTACAATTTTGGTATACAATCCTACCCAAAGAAAGCTGCTAAATTTGATTATTTTCCTCTGTTAGATCTGTTACTAAAGTGGAACGATGTTGTGAGTCTGAATGAAGGTGTGGCTTTGTTGTTCTGAGACTCTTGCTTTGGCAAGAATAGAAATAGTGCTAGCACTATGGGAGTAACTAGTAATTTTATTTTTCAGATCTAGGTCAAAAGTCTGGTCCACTTTGAAATTTCAAAGTGTACCAAATTTTAAAATGTACCAATGAGTACATTTTTGTACCATCCCTTGGCATTTAAATTTTTCCGAAACGGATTTGGTGTACGAAACAATCTATCTGAAAAAATATGTTCTATTCGTTTCTCAACGAACTTTTTCAAGAATCCAACAGGACATTCAGATTTATTTTATTAATAGTAATCCACTCATCCACCCTGCCTATCAATAATTCATTATTGTGTTTTCTTGGCTTTGAAATAAAAAAAATTGCACTGAGCATTTTCACCAGCTCTTCAGGGTTATTCAAGAGGTATAATTGAATTATAGTAACAATGGTGACAGTTGAATTCACAAGGCCTCCTGATGGTGACTCCAAATACTTATTCAAATGTATATACTTGACCAACTCACCATAGGCAAAATCTCGTTGAGTTTCTTTGTCAGATGAGATGCCATTTTGCATTTCAAAGCAAATAGCATCGTTAGGAAGATCTCCGTACATTTTGCTTTTACAGTTGAAGTAGACAGATAATCCATCCAGTTGTAGGATCTGCAAGAAATCATATATATGTAAGTGTCATAATTTACTTATTTTTTATTTAGAGCTTTATGAGATCTCTCGAAATTGAAACGAATGCACTCTTAATTACTGCTATACGGCAAAGACAGTATAAATGAGAAGTAACTTGTGACATCTACGTCACTAGTTGAAACTAAATCTGAATCGAGCCATGGAATCCAGTTAGATGATTATCTACTCATTTACAGGCAGCCACCCTTTTTTTGTCTAAACAACCCAAAGCTCAATCAAGATTCTGGTGCGTTAGAACAAAAACAAAATCTCAAGAGAAAGATAGGTATTTGAAGATGTTCCGTCTACGTGAATGTTTCTCAAACAGATAATCAGTTGACGGGCGATGTTGGACATTTGAAATATGCCTACACCCCCTTCCAACAAAATACCCTCACCACTCAGCGAGTATATAAAATGCAAGTGAGGAGCTATTCCATCACAGTTTTTCTCATTTTGAGCAGCTAGTTTAAAATTGTGAACATGTTCCCTTGTATTTGTGGCAAATCTTTTACAAGAAGCGACAATCGCCTTCGACAACAACGAGACAGTTGTTCATCGACATCTTCATCAGCAAAACGAACATACAATGCATCTTTATTTGGAGATCTATACTTTAAACAAAGAGAGTTGGCAGCGAGAAAACGTGTTACCACGATTTATTGAGATGAAGAAGGCAGTTGTCAACGTGAATAATTATGATCAATACTGCTTTGCGTGGACTGTAACATCAACTTTATTTCCTACAAATAATAATTCTTCACTAATGTCTTCATACCCCCACTACAGCACCGCTTTGAATGTAACAGGTATGAATTTTCCAGTGAAATTACGGGATATCAAATTGTTTGAGCATTTGAATGATATTTCTATCAATGTTTATGGTTTAGAATCAAAATTCGAAGACGATAAAGTCACGTGGGAAGTTGTGGGTCCATTGCGATACTCTCAGAGAAAAAGAGAAAACTCACGAGACATGTCAATTTGTTGCTTTTAATATATATCTATATATATATACTACTAGAGTTCTCGTCTCGAAGACATGTAAGATATAACCAAGAAGTTTGAAACAGCTGTCCACTGTTTACGTTTTTCGGTGAGTATGGTTTGTGAAATTGAGAGCATTATATATTTGTTTTTTTTTCTTATATATATATATATATATATATATATATATATATATATATATATATATATGAATAGTAACTTGTGACATCTACAGTCACTAGTTTGAAACTTAATTCGAAAATACTCTATTCACTTTATATATATATATATATATATATATATATATATATATATATATATATATATATATATATATATATATATATATAATTCTTTCATCATCAATTCTACCACTCAACCAGATTTCAGAAACAGTTATGATATCAAAAATATTAAATACTTCTTCTCTAAATTCCTCAAAACCATTGTAATGGATCTCGTATTCACATGACAAAGAGACAGTGACATTACAAAAAATATTAATGAAGATATGAAGAAAAAAAATATATGACAAGGAATATAATTATACAATTGCCAAAATACACTGCAAAGAGAACAACAAATCAAAGTGAACCTAATATTTTCGTCTCAGATATGGCTTCTTCGAGGAAGATTCTTCTGGTGATTACAAATCCTTCCTTACTTTGCTTACAGTTTCGATTGACACAGGTTTGAAAGTTTGTTGCTTCGTGTGTATATTTTATTCGTTAGTAAAGAAATTGCATCATTCGTGCTTTTGTTTTGACGAAATCCAAATTGTCGGCTAGATATAAGGTTGTGCTTATCCAAAAACTACCAAACGCGCTTTCACTATCTTCTCCAAAATTTTGGCCAAGTTCGAAATCAGACTGATTGGTCTGTAGTTTTCAATGACATTAGAATCTGTTTTGAAAATAGGTTTAATAACTGCTTCCTTAAATTCCTTTGGACATTAACCAGTGCTGAGAAGTAACTTAATGATATAAGATAGAGACTCACTGATTTCACTGCTCAATTCTTTCAGAGTATGCACCGAGATATTATCAAAACCGGGGGTAGCCGAGCTTTTGAGATGAGCAATTACTTTTTCGACTTCTTTTTTGTTTGTTGGTTCAAAAAAAAAAGAGTCTTTTAATAATGTTACATTCTATTCCGTCTCAAAATCCTCATCAACATTTTTTATAACTCCATTGGCCATTTTTTCGCCGATTGTCGCGTAGTGGTCGTTGAAAATATTGGATATTTCTGTGGGATTCGTGGTTGTACTTCCGTCGGATTTGATAATTTCTTTCATGTCGCTACATTTTGTTTTTGCTGAAACATATTCGTTTACAGTTTCCTATATCTTTTTTGGATTATCTTAATTTTTTCATTAGACATTTGTAATAGTTGTTTTTTTGTTTGTTCATCAGATTAGTAATTTTATACTTGTAGAGTTTATATTTTTGATATACCTGCATGTTTTTATTTTTCTTGTAATCTCTGAGTAATTCATCTCGTGTTTTCATAATTTATTGAACCTTCACTTATCCATACCTTCTTTTTATTTGCCGTAGTAGAATGTATTATTCTTTTAGAAGACTGTATATATTTTTTTTTATGAAGTTAGTTGTCGCTAATAATTGTGGAATACCTTCCTGATACAAATCTTCAAATATTTCATCATTCATTAGTCTTTTCAGTTTTTTGTTATCAATGATATGTTTTTCTGTTGTACCTACCCTTTTTAATTGATCCGTTCATGTCAAAGATTTTAAAATTTGCCAGAACGATTTGGAAGTGATCGGTTATTTTAGATTGGAGAACAATAGGAATTAATGTTTTTATGTCGTATGAATTGCTTCATATTCATATTCATATTCATATTCATATTCATATTCATATTCATATTCATATTCATATTCATATTCATATTCATATTCATATTCATATTCATATTCATATTCATAAAAGCCAACATGCATAGAGGTATAAATGAAACTATAAGAAGAATAAAAGAAAAATATAATTGGCAAGGATTAATAAAAGATGTTGAAAAATACATCAAAGAATGTGAAATTTGCCAGAAAACAAAAATTTGCAGAAAGAATTTAGACAATCCAATGATAGTAACTGAAACTCCAAAGGTTCCATTTGAAAGAATAAATGTAGATATTATAGAAATCGCAACGAAAAATTATGCACTAACCATATCTGATGAATTAACAAAATTTGTTCAATCCTATCCACTTGAAGATAAATCTGCAAAATCCGTAATATACTCACTGTTAATTTATTTCCAACACTATGGAACACCTCAAAGAATTCACTGCGATAGTGGAAAAGAATTTAATAATCACTAAATGAAAGACCTTTGTAATTTATACGATATCAAACTCACTTTTTCCAGTGTAGACCATCCCCAAAGTAATGGAAGTATAGAACGTTATCATGCTACACTTATGGAAATGATTAGAGCACACGTAGCAGAGAGTCCAAACGACCATCCCTTAGACATTTTACCATTCGCTACTATATGCTATAATATCACAAAAAATAAAACTCACGGATTTACCCCTTACGAATTAATATTCGGACATACCGCAAGTAGAGTTCCATACACTCTGTATAATGAGAAAGACCTTATAACCAAATATGTCAGAGACATGAATAACAGAATTAAGTATTTCTATAAAATTGCCCGCGCTAGAACCGAGCAAAGAAAGGAAAAAGCAAAACAATGCTTTGACAAAGATATCAAACACGAACCCCCTGACTATAAGAAAGGAGATAAAGTTTATGTCAAAGAATCGCAGATAGGTAATAAACTCAAAAATAAGTTCAACGGACCATTTGAAATAATTGAAGTCTACAAAAACTCAGCCCTATTGAAAAACCTAAATACAAATCAAGAATCTAAAATTAATTTCGATAGAATGAAACCTTACTATGAATAATTATTTTCAGATTCACGATGCTGCTAATCGCGATATCTGCAGTTTTAACAGCAACAACTTTCGGACAATACTCCGTTGTCCCTATAAACAATACAATAGGTATTTATCATCATCAGCGAGAATAAATAAAAATCACGAACGATAAATGGACATTCTTAGTTTATAAAGATTTAACCTCGATAAGGAACGCCTTAGAGCAGAATAATAATATATTGCATACATTAGTCAATAACTTTGCAGAAAATGAAAGTGCACGGATGAAATATTTTTATGCAGACGTTAAAACGCATATTAGCTTATTGACACAACTAGCAGATTCACTTACACTGAAATTGCAAGAAGTATTTTTAGATACACCGAACTTTCGTAGTCGTGTGAAACGTGGATTAATAAACGGTATAGGAACCGTATGGAAGGCAATTTCAGGAAATTTAGATAGTAGTGATGGCGAATATTTTAACGATTGTATCAACAAAATTACATGAACATGAACTAGAAAACCTCATGAAAAATCAGATTTCAGTAGTAACTTCAGTTATTAAAAATTTTAATACTACTATTCATAAGCTTCAACTTGATGAAGTCACTTTTAATGAGGATATTAAAGAGATTAATAATCTTATTGTCGACATTACGGATAATTTCAACCTAATGGAAGCAAAAACAAGGACACTAGAACTTTGCGAAGAACTTATGGAAAGTTATTTATTTATAGAATCATATCTTGATGATATCTTGAACTCTATTACATTTGCGAGATTGAGAATAATTCATTCATCAATCATAACACCAAACGATTTACTCTATAACCTTCAAGAAGTCGTACAATCTATGGAAACTCATAAGTTACCTTTGCCAGTAAAAATGACATCAATTTCAAAATATTTAGATCTAATTGATCTACAAGCTTTTCAAACTGATAACAGAGTTGTTTTTGTCTTAAAAATTCCACTTGTCGAACCCGAATTATATACAAGTTATCAATTATATCCTATTCCCATCCTTGACAACAGGACAGGACTTCATCATATCTTAACAACAAATTATAAATTTATTGCAAAAGATGATGATTCCATGTTATATTTTATCTTGGAAAATTTTAATGATTGCAAAGATTTGAGTTTGAATTTGAAATTATGTTCAAATATTTTGCCATACCCCATTGACAGTAATGCTATATGTGAGACCCAAATTTTCAAACATTTGTTTCAATTACCTAGAATTTGTGAAACGTCTTTATTATTTGCTAAAGATTATAATGTCTTCAACTTAGATCCAAATATATGGCTTATAACTTTATCAGATCCCATTCCAATCACAATGAAATGTTCAGGATTTGAACCAATGTCAAAAGTAATAAAAACAAATTCAGTTTTGAAGTTGCAACCAGAATGTAATGCATTCATTGGCATAACGAGAGTATATTCCAAATCTCTTTTGAATTTTGAAAAGAATGTTACATACAACAGCCATACTATTTCAATTCCATATGAATGTTGTAATCATCTACCAGAAAAGAAAAATCTTCCAAATTTAAAGCCAATGAAACTCAGTAAATTAAATGTCGATGATTTGAATATAGCGCAACACAAATTAGATCAATATTCAGAAGATCTTGATAGAATAATTAATGAACCTTTTGTAACAAAACATATTTCTTGGTTTACCTATTTCATAATTGTAATAATTTGTATTTTGATAATTTTATACATTTTTTGTAAATGCAAGAAAAATCGTACTGTAAAACTTGGAATAATGGCATCAAGAAATGATGATCTACTCCCAAGACCTCCAGGACGAGCAACGTTTAGAACCCTATCAAGATTCATCCCTTTGAGGAAGCGACCAAATATCCACATTGGAGAAGACATCGAAGAAGAGGAACTCCAATTTAATCCAACTTCGAGCAACAAAACTTTTGCCTAAAAGTTGCTGCATCCAAAGCATCAACTTTTTCAAAATGATGGGAGCTGTTATATGAAAAAATACAATGAAGTGTAGTGAATAATAACCCTTACCATTGGACACTGAACCCTATATGTAGCATATTTACAGCAGAATTATATGCAATATGGCAAGCAATGCTATATTTCTCATTCCACGAAAATGAGAGATGTCTGATTTGTACAGACTCCCTGAGTGCTATCAATGCCCTAGAAGATCCATTTACATTGAACGAATGGGCTATCAAGATATTAGCAATGAACACCAACCTTATGGCAGCCAATAAAATAGTAACAATCATATGGGTCCCAAGCCACATGAATATAACCGGAAACGAATTAGCAGATTCTACTGCCAGAGATGCTACCACCGATGCAGTAGATGAAGGAATACCTGTCCCTGTGGAAGATATTAAAAAATATGTTAAACAAAAACTCTTGGATGCCTGGCAAAACCATTGGTTGGAACAAGATGGACCCCTCAGGAAAATCAAACCATCAATAAAGAAATGGTACTACCCAGGAGAACTTTCATCATGTAGAAGAGCTAATAGCCCTGGCAGTCGAAGCTCAACCATAAAAAAAATATAAATATAAATATAAATATGAAATATGAAATATGAAATATGAAATATGAAATATGAAATATGAAATATGAAATATGAAATATGAAATATGAAATATGAAATATGAAATATGAAATATGAAATATATGAAATATATATATATATTTTTTTTCATATTTCATATTTCATATTTCATATTTCATATTTCATATTTCATATTTCATATTTCATATTTCATATTTCATATTTCATATTTCATATTTCATATTTCATATTTCATATTTCATATTTATATTTATATTTATATTTTTTTTATGGTTTAGCTTCGACTGCCAGGGCTATTAGCTCTTCTACATGATGAAAGTTCTCCTGGGTAGTACCATTTCTTTATTGATGGTTTGATTTTCCTGAGGGGTCCATCTTGTTCCAACCAATGGTTTTGCCATGCATCCAAGAGTTTTTGTTTAACATATTTTTTAATATCTTCCACAGGGACAGGTATTCCTTCATCTACTGCATCGGTGGTAGCATCTCTGGCAGTAGAATCTGCTAATTCGTTTCCGGTTATATTCATGTGGCTTGGGACCCATATGATTGTTACTATTTTATTGGCTGCCATAAGGTTGGTGTTCATTGCTAATATCTTGATAGCCCATTCGTTCAATGTAAATGGATCTTCTAGGGCATTGATAGCACTCAGGGAGTCTGTACAAATCAGACATCTCTCATTTTCGTGGAATGAGAAATATAGCATTGCTTGCCATATTGCATATAATTCTGCTGTAAATATGCTACATATAGGGTTCAGTGTCCAATGGTAAGGGTTATTATTCACTACACTTCATTGTATTTTTTCATATAACAGCTCCCATCATTTTGAAAAAGTTGATGCTTTGGATGCAGCAACTTTTAGGCAAAAGTTTTGTTGCTCGAAGTTGGATTAAATTGGAGTTCCTCTTCTTCGATGTCTTCTCCAATGTGGATATTTGGTCGCTACCTCAAAGGGATGAATCTTGATAGGGTTCTAAACGTTGCTCGTCCTGGAGGTCTTGGGAGTAGATCATCATTTCTTGATGCCATTATTCCAAGTTTTACAGTACGATTTTTCTTGCATTTACAAAAAATGTATTAAAATTATCAAAATACAAATTATTACAATTATGAAATAGGTAAACCAAGAAATATGTTTTGTTACAAAAGGTTCATTAATTATTCTATCAAGATCTTCTGAATATTGATCTAATTTGTGTTGCGCTATATTCAAATCATCGACATTTAATTTACTGAGTTTCATTGGCTTTAAATTTGGAAGATTTTTCTTTTCTGGTAGATGATTACAACATTCATATGGAATTGAAATAGTATGGCTGTTGTATGTAACATTCTTTTCAAAATTCAAAAGAGATTTGGAATATACTCTCGTTATGCCAATGAATGCATTACATTCTGGTTGCAACTTCAAAACTGAATTTGTTTTTATTACTTTTGACATTGGTTCAAATCCTGAACATTTCATTGTGATTGGAATGGGATCTGATAAAGTTATAAGCCATATATTTGGATCTAAGTTGAAGACATTGACATTATAATCTTTAGCAAATAATAAAGACGTTTCACAAATTCTAGGTAATTGAAACAAATGTTTGAAAATTTGGGTCTCACATATAGCATTACTGTCAATGGGGTATGGCAAAATATTTGAACATAATTTCAAATTCAAACTCAAATCTTTGCAATCATTAAAATTTTCCAAGATAAAATATAACATGGAATCATCATCTTTTGCAATAAATTTATAATTTGTTGTTAAGATATGATGAAGTCCTGTCCTGTTGTCAAGGATGGGAATAGGATATAATTGATAACTTGTATATAATTCGGGTTCGACAAGTGGAATTTTTAAGACAAAAACAACTCTGTTATCAGTTTGAAAAGCTTGTAGATCAATTAGATCTAAATATTTTGAAATTGATGTCATTTTTACTGGCAAAGGTAACTTATGAGTTTCCATAGATTGTACGACTTCTTGAAGGTTATAGAGTAAATCGTTTGGTGTTATGATTGATGAATGAATTATTCTCAATCTCGCAAATGTAATAGAGTTCAAGATATCATCAAGATATGATTCTATAAATAAATAACTTTCCATAAGTTCTTCGCAAAGTTCTAGTGTCCTTGTTTTTGCTTCCATTAGGTTGAAATTATCCGTAATGTCGACAATAAGATTATTAATCTCTTTAATATCCTCATTAAAAGTGACTTCATCAAGTTGAAGCTTATGAATAGTAGTATTAAAATTTTTAATAACTGAAGTTACTACTGAAATCTGATTTTTCATGAGGTTTTCTAGTTCATGTTCATGTAATTTTGTTGATACAATCGTTAAAATATTCGCCATCACTACTATCTAAATTTCCTGAAATTGCCTTCCATACGGTTCCTATACCGTTTATTAATCCACGTTTCACACGACTACGAAAGTTCGGTGTATCTAAAAATACTTCTTGCAATTTCAGTGTAAGTGAATCTGCTAGTTGTGTCAATAAGCTAATATGCGTTTTAACGTCTGCATAAAAATATTTCATCCGTGCACTTTCATTTTCTGCAAAGTTATTGACTAATGTATGCAATATATTATTATTCTGCTCTAAGGCGTTCCTTATCGAGGTTAAATCTTTATAAACTAAGAATGTCCATTTATCGTTCGTGATTTTTATTTATTCTCGCTGATGATGATAAATACCTATTGTATTGTTTATAGGGACAACGGAGTATTGTCCGAAAGTTGTTGCTGTTAAAACTGCAGATATCGCGATTAGCAGCATCGTGAATCTGAAAATAATTATTCATAGTAAGGTTTCATTCTATCGAAATTAATTTTAGATTCTTGATTTGTATTTAGGTTTTTCAATAGGGCTGAGTTTTTGTAGACTTCAATTATTTCAAATGGTCCGTTGAACTTATTTTTGAGTTTATTACCTATCTGCGATTCTTTGACATAAACTTTATCTCCTTTCTTATAGTCAGGGGGTTCGTGTTTGATATCTTTGTCAAAGCGTTGTTTTGCTTTTTCCTTTCTTTGCTCGGTTCTAGCGCGGGCAATTTTATAGAAATACTTAATTCTGTTATTCATGTCTCTGACATATTTGGTTATAAGGTCTTTCTCATTATACAGAGTGTATGGAACTCTACTTGCGGTATGTCCGAATATTAATTCGTAACGTTCTATACTTCCATTACTTTGGGGATGGTCTACACTGGAAAAAGTGAGTTTGATATCGTATAAATTACAAAGGTCTTTCATTAAGTGATTATTAAATTCTTTTCCACTATCGCAGTGAATTCTTTGAGGTGTTCCATAGTGTTGGAAATAAATTAACAGTGAGTATATTACGGATTTTGCAGATTTATCTTCAAGTGGATAGGATTGAACAAATTTTGTTAATTCATCAGATATGGTTAGTGCATAATTTTTCGTTGCGATTTCTATAATATCTACATTTATTCTTTCAAATGGAACCTTTGGAGTTTCAGTTACTATCATTGGATTGTCTAAATTCTTTCTGCAAATTTTTGTTTTCTGGCAAATTTCACATTCTTTGATGTATTTTTCAACATCTTTTATTAATCCTTGCCAATTATATTTTTCTTTTATTCTTCTTATAGTTTCATTTATACCTCTATGCATGTTGGCTTTTCCACTGTGATACTGTTCAAGTATTATTGGAATTTGATCCTTATCTGGGGTTTGAACTATATCTTGGCAGATTTGGAATTTAATTTCGTCTACTTCTGCTAATATATAGGAAAGCATTTCTTGAATTGGAAGATCTGGATTATTTTCGACATGGTAAGTTTTTGATGGTTCGAATAAATTTTTATCTTTATAAAGTGAGTTGAATATATTGTAACGATTTCGAGACCGGCCTCGAGACCGGCCCTGATCTTATTAATTATGCACCCTCGTTCAACTACAGCTGCATATCTGCTGGCGTACGCATCGCCGAGAACAAGCTGGAATAATCGATTGTTCGATACTATTCGAAGAGCCATCTAGACGAAATGTTCTATACTCCTGAATATTCGAGAGCCGTCAATGGAAACTGCTTGGGAGTATATAAGCGGGACAGGCAGAATGGAGAGTAGAGTTACAGTTCCAGAGTTCGCTGATAGATAGCCACAGTAGACATAAATTGAAATAGTAATGTTTTAGTGAATAATTATTGTAAATAGTGTTTTAAATAAATTAGGAAAATTGGTTAGTGCAGTTTTACTACATTTGTTGTCAGAAGTCGGATGTTTAAAATAAATAAGTGTTAAAGTGTTCGTCGCGTTGAAAAACTGATAGACATTTATCGCGCCTAACAGTTAGTGACCCGTTGAACATTTGAGTGCAAAGTGGACAGTTTTGCGCGTCCCGGGACAATAAACTGAAAACTGTGTGTGAAATAAATAATAGACTGATATCTCGGCAAAGACAATAAGAGACAAAATGTTTCCGAAAAGAGTTCACCTAGTTGACCTTAAAGTTAGTGAATTAAAGCAAGAGTTAGAGGAGCGTGAATTAGAAACAACTGGAAAGAAGGCCGTACTACAGAAGAGACTTTCAGATGGACTGATTGAAGAAGGAGAAGACCCCGAAACATTTTTGTTCGAAGTTTCTGGAGTCGATTTGAGTGCTATAATGAACAAACTCGAGGAAACCACGAATAGTTTGAAGGAGGAACTTCAACAAAATTCCGTAAGTCTGAAAGAACTTCAACAAAATTCTGTCAGCCTGAAAGAGGAACTTCTAGAAAATTCGAATTGTCTAAAAGAGGAACTTCAAGAAAATGTGAAGAGCCTGGAAGAAAAACTTCACGAAAATTCGAAAAATCTGGAAGAAAAACTCGAAGAAAATTCGAAAAATCTAGAAGTGAAGCTCCTGGAAAATTTGGAGAATTTGAGAGAAGCTTCTGGAAAATTCAAATGGTCTGAGGGAGGAGCTTCTAGAAAATTCGAAGAGTTTGAAAGAAGTTTGCGGTGTGGTGAATCGGTTGGAAGGAAGAATGGGAACTGTTGAAACAGAGATGGAGAAAATCAAAGATGACATGGAGGAAGAAATAAAAAAAATTAAGGAAACGCTCCACGATGAGATAAAGGAAAAATTTAGTGAGCTAGAAAAGCGAATGGATTCTGTGCACATTCCAGAAATTTCCAACAGAAATTCAATGCCGGATCTGAGTACTAAATTGGAGGAAGTTCAAAAAGACATCAAAGATTTCAAGGTCAGTTCGGAACCAGGAAAGCTCTCATTGAAACCGCCTCAGTTCGACGGAAATACTCCATGGTCAAACTACCACCGACAATTCGAAGCTGCTGCCAAAGCAAATGGATGGAATGCTGGGGAAAAAGCTTTAGCATTGACACTGGCATTGCGTGGCGAAGCAACAAATATTTTACAAACGCTCACCGCCCAACAACAGAAAGACTATGAACAGCTGGTAAAACACTTGGAACTTCGCTATGGCCAAGCCCACCTTGAACACGTATATCACTCACAGCTGAAAAACCGATGCCAGAAATCAAGCGAGTCGTTGCAAGAATTTGAAGCAGATATTGCACGCTTGGTTCGTCTTGCGTACCCAGCTACACCGGAAAATGTAATGGAGCGACTAGCGGTCCAAGCATTTTTGGATGGACTTCGTGACCAGGAAACCCGGCAAGCCCTAACACTAGCTCGCCCCGCACATCTCATGGATGCATTGGCACGCGCTCTGGAATTCGAAGCAGCAAAGCATGTGCGTAGCAAATGCCCAACTTTTAAAGAAGCGACACCGACACAGGAAAACCAAAGAAGGTCGATGAGGAGGGGCAGTCGTCGGCCTGTATCCAGCTAGCCCCAAATAACAATGCATATGTCGCTGTCCTTCAACGACAGAACAAAGGTGTTTTTGTAGACGGTCTCATCAACAACGAACCTCGTACCATGCTGCTTGATACAGGTGCGACTAGGACAATCCTTGGACCTACATTTGCCAAAACACCGGCAAGAATTGAATCGTCCAATTGGAAGCTACGCACAGCAACTGGAGAGCCGGCAACTGTGTATGGTGAACTTCCAATTGAACTGACTTTGGGCAGCACTAAAGTGAAACATCGGGCTCTTGTAGCGGACATCGAGGATGATGCAATTATAGGAATGGACATCATGAATTCCAGAGGATTCGTGCTGAATTTTAAAGACGGCGTCCTTCGTGTGAACGGAGAAGAGCTGGTACTTCATGGGAGAAATGAAGAAATGGTTCGAGTTCTGCTGGCTGAAGACGTAAGCGTACCGGAGAGGGCTGAAACCATTTTGGAGGCTCGCCTGGATGGAGGTGCGAGCAGTGGAAACGTGGTGATGTTCGAGCCCAAGCTACATGATGAGAAAATTGGACGAGGAATTGCACTAGGAAAAACCTTGTTGCGTGCTGATAAATTTGTGCCAGTAAGGGTAATGAATGTCAATTATTACCCTGTGACCTTGAAGAAGGGAACAATTTTGGGGCGCTGCTCGTCAATTTCCTCTGTGATTAGGAGTGTACGCGGCACTGTTAGCCAAGACAGTAACATGCCAGCAGAATTGGAGAAGTTGGTTGCTATTTCGTCCAAGGACATGGGGCCAGCACAAAAGACCAAACTGAGGGAACTAGTCAGGGAGTATCAGGATACCGGAGTAGGCAAAGGAGGTAGAACAAAGGTGGTTCAGCACAAGATAGATACTGGAAATGCCCGACCAATCAGGCAATCAGCCAGAAGACTTCCTCTAGCCAAAAAGGAGGAGGCTGACAAAATAGTCTGCGACATGGAGAAAGACGGAGTCATCGAGCCATCCGACAGTCCCTGGTCCTCTCCAGTCGTGTTGGTGAAGACGAAAGATGGATCAACACGGTTTTGCGTAGACTACCGTCAACTAAACAACGTGACGAAAAAGGACAGCTACCCTCTCCCAAGGATAGACGACACGCTAGACACGCTGGCTGGATCTACGATTTTCTCGACCTTAGATTTGAAGAGCGGATACTGGCAGGTAGAATTGGCCCAGGAAGATCAAGAAAAGACAGCTTTTACCATCGGCTCCGGATTATGGCAGTTTACAGTTATGCCATTCGGCCTCTGCAATGCTCCAGCCACATTCGAAAGATTGATGGAGACGGTTTTGAAAGGACTATCATGGAAGACGTGTCTGGTGTATCTCGACGACATTATTGTGGTTGGCAGGTCATTCGAGGACCATGTAAAAAACTTGGAAGAGGTATTTCAGCGACTGAGAAGCTCCGGACTGAAACTGAGCCCTAAGAAATGTTATCTGTTTCAAAAAGAAGTACGTTATCTCGGCCACGTTGTCTCTGGGAAAGGAGTGGCAGTAGATGAGCAGAAGATCAAAGCTGTTAAGGAATGGCCCGTTCCGAAAGACATTCACCAGCTTCGAAGTTTTCTTGGCTTGTGCACTTACTATCGCCGATACGTGCTGGGATTTGCCAACATCGCAAAACCACTGACCAGGCTCACGGAAGGACAAACAAAGTTCCAGTGGTCAGATGATTGCCAAGATTCATTCAGGAAATTGAAAGGAGCTTTGATCAACGCACCAATCCTGAGCTACCCCCTTCCAGACGGGAAATTCATCCTGGACACGGACGCCAGTAACGTGGGACTTGGAGCTGTCCTGTCTCAGATCCAAGAAGGACAAGAGAAGGTCATCGGTTACTTCAGCAAGACCCTCAGTAAACCGGAGCGGAATTACTGTGTCACCAGGCGGGAACTGTTGGCTGTTGTCAAGGGAGTTGAGCACTTCTACAAGTACGTGTATGGACGAAGATTCCTACTGAGAACTGACCATGCAGCTCTCAAATGGCTCCTACAGTTCAAGAATCCCGAGGGTCAAGTGGCACGCTGGATTGAGAGGCTCCAGGAATTCGACTTTGAGATCGAACATCGGGCGGGGACCAGCCATAAGAATGCGGATGCCCTATCGCGAAGACCATGTCCAGACGACTGTTCGCACTGCCGACGAACAGAGGAAAAGGAGTCGACACTCTGCAGAACCACGGCGGTCGATGATAACTGGAATGACCACAAGATCCAGAAAGACCAAGAGAAAGATCCAGATCTTGGTTTAGTCATCGGCTGGAAGAAGAGTGATCGAAAACCGTCGTGGCAGGAAATAGCCAGTTGTTCTCCAGTCGTTAAAACTTACTGGGCCCAATGGAACTCTTTCACCTTAGACAATGGAGTCTTGAAGCGTGTGTTGGAGTCGGAGGATGGCGGGGAAGAAAGACGTCAGGTAGTAGTTCCCAGGAGCAGAAGACAGGAAGTGCTCCGAGAAATCCATGATGGGGTCACCGGAGGACATCTGGGAGTGACGAAGACCCTCCAGAAAGTTAGGCAACGGTTCTACTGGGCCAATTGTCAAGCTGACATCAAGGACTGGTGCAGAAAATGTGCTGTATGCGCTGCCAGTAATGGGCCTCGAACAAGTCCTAAGGCCCCGATGCGCCAGTACAATGTGGGCAGCCCATTCGAAAGGATCGCCATTGACATCGCTGGCCCGTTCCCACAATCTGAACACGGGAACAAGTACATCCTTGTGGCGATGGATTACTTCAGCAAGTGGGCCGAAGCCTATGCCCTGCCCAACCAAGAAGCCATCACAGTTGCCGACGTCTTGGTGAAGGAGTGGATTTGTCGATTCGGTGTCCCGTTAGAACTGCATTCGGATCAAGGCAGGAATTTCGAGTCAAACCTGTTCCAGGAGATGTGTCAGATGGTGAACATCCGGAAAACGAGGACCACAGCTCTACATCCGCAGTCCGATGGAATGGTGGAGCGGATGAATAAGACGATAAACCGCCACCTGTCCAAGGTAGTCTCTGACCACCAGAAGGATTGGGACCAGTACCTCCATCTGTTCCTGATGGCGTATCGTTCAACCGGCCAAACCCCTGCAAGTGTTATTATGGGCCGAGAGCTGCGACTTCCATGTGACCTGAAGTTTGGGACGCCACCAGGACAAGACACTGTGGGAGATGACTACGTCAGCAAACTGCGACAGAGAATGGACGACATCCATGAACGGGTCCGTTTGAACATCCAGAGTGCCAGCGACAGAATGAAGGAGACCTACGACATCAAGGCGGATGCTGGTGGATATCAAACAGGTGACCTTGTCTGGCTATACAACCCTAAACGTCGCCGTGGACTATCACCGAAACTTCGGAACTCGTGGGAAGGTCCATATAAGATCATGAAAAGGATAAACGACCTCGTCTACCGCATATATAAGCCACCACGAGGAAAACCTAGGGTAGTCCACTTCAATAGGTTGTCCCCTTACGCCGGAAACCACGATCAAGTCCGCACCGTCAGATCACCGGAGGACGAAATGACGTTTCAGAGGTTCATGTCCCTGTACTCGAACGGACAGAAAGTTCAATATGGGGTAACACGAGAGGAGTCACGAGATCTTTTCAAGGTGACTGCCAATTACGCGTTGGCTCACTGTGTGGCAGAAGATCTCCAAATGTCCAGAGGCATTGCAGTAGTTTTCTCCAAGAAGTTCGGTCGAATCCAGGAACTGAGAGAACAGAACCCGGAAGTTGGAGGGGTGTTAGAGCTGAGGAAAGGCCAGAGAAACATCTACTATCTGGTTACCAAGAAGCGTTCTCGTGATAAGCCGTCTTATGAAGATGTTTGGAAGAGCCTTACGAGATTGAGAGACACGATGCTGGACCAGAATCTTGTAGACCTGGCAATCCCAAAATTGGCCTGTGGGCTTGATCGGCTGGACTGGAGAGTTATAAGAAGCATGTTGGAGACAATATTCAGATCCAGCGGCATCAACATTCTGGTGTGCTCCAACCATCTTCCTCGACCCAAAATGAAGACTGTGGAGTGCTACTTCCATCGAACGTCCAGGTGCAGATATGGAGAATCTTGCAGATATCTTCACACTCCAAGAATGACGTTTCGGGGTGAAACGTCTTTAAGAAGGGGGCAATGTAACGATTTCGAGACCGGCCCTGATCTAATTAGTTATGCACCCTCGTTCAACTACAGCTGCATATCTGCTGGCGTACGCATCGCCGAGAACAAGCTGGAATAATCGATTGTTCGATACTATTCGAAGAGCCATCTAGACGAAATGTTCTATACTCCTGAATATTCGAGAGCCGTCAATGGAAACTGCTTGGGAGTATATAAGCGGGACAGGCAGAATGGAGAGTAGAGTTACAGTTCCAGAGTTCGCTGATAGAAAGCCACAGTAGACATAAATTGAAATAGTAATGTTTTAGTGAATAATTATTGTAAATAGTGTTTTAAATAAATTAGGAAAATTAGTTAGTGCAGTTTTACTACAATATATTCAATAGCTTCCGTAGGATCGAAAGGTACTGGAATAATATAATATTTTCTGTGTTTTACTGGAGAACATTAATTTTGTTATAGGAAAATAAATCATATTCTTCCTCTAATATATCTTTTCATGTAGCTCGGTTGCTTTATGTTCTTGTGGGAAAATTATGATGTTTTTATGGTTTTTATCTAGTAATTGAGCATTTGAGAATTCAAATTTAGAATAATCAATTAAAGATTTTGTTTTATAAAGTTTAACAAATTTTTTGAGTTCTTCTAAAACTGTTTCGGGTGCAACAATTGTTTCTGTGTCTGATACTTCTTCTTGATCTTCATTTGTCATATGAATTTTTGAATAAAATTTTGCACATTGATTAAAGTGATTCACTTTGATTCGTGATAAAGCATCCGCATTTTTATTAATTTTTCCAAGTTTGTAAATAATTTCATAAGAATATTCCTCAAGTTTGAGCCGCCATCTAGCAAGTCTGCTACCTGGATCTTTTATTGAGAATAGCCACGTTAATGGTCTATGGTCAGTTACTAAAATAAATTTTCTTCCAAATAAGTATGGTCTGAAATGTTTCACCGCCCATACGATTGCTAATAGTTCTCGTTCGATGGTAGAATATCGTGTTTCTACCGGACATAAGGTTCTTGAGGCATACGCGATTGAAAGGTCTTTTCCGATGGTTCCTTGAGAAAGTATTGCTCCTATGGCAAAACTACTCGAGTCTGTTGTCAAAATAAATACTTCGTTAAAGTTTGGATATATCAAAATAGGGCTTTGTATCAAATAGGTTTTCAAAGTTTCAAATGCTTCTTTGCATTCTTTGTTGAAATTAAATGGTATGTCTTTTTGTAGTAAACGTGTTAGAGGTTTTGTAATTTTCGCAAAATTTGGGATAAAGCTCCGGTAATAACCCGTGAGTCCTAAAAATGATTTTATTTCTTTTTGATTTTTTGATTCAGGGAATTCTTTTACACATTCAATCTTTGAGGATTAGGTTTAACTCCTTCTTTTGTAATTAAATGTCCAAGATACGCGACTTCTTTTCTAAAAAATTCACATTTATCGGGTTGAATTTTGAGGTTGGCTTTTTGTAATCTCTGAAAAATTTCAGTTAGTCTTGAAATATGTTCATGAATAGTTGCTGAGTAAATTATTATATCGTCCATGTAGACTAGACATCTTTCATTTTGAATTCCTAATAAAATATTGTCCATGACACGTTGGAAAGTACTTGGGGCGTTCTTCAAGCCAAATGGCATACGACAATACTCGTAATGACCATTTTCCACTGAAAATGCAGTTTTTGGAATGTCTTTAGAATCAATTTCAATCTGGTGAAAACCTGAAGCTAAGTCAAGTGTTGTAAAATATTGGCATTGTCTTAACTGGTCAAGTAAGTAATATTAGGTAAAGGATATTTATCGTCAATGGTTACTTCATTGAGTTTTCTGTAATCAATTACGACTCTCCATTTTTGTTTACCTGATGCATCCAATTTTTTAGGTACAACCCAAACTGGGGATGACCATGGGGATATAGATGGTCGTATAATTCCTTGGTCTAACATTTTTGAAATTTGTGTTTTAACTTCATTCTTATGGATCTGTGGATATCTGTATGATTTTGTGAAAATAGGTTAAGCATCGTTGGTAGCAATAGTATGTTTGATCTCATTAGTGAAGGTTAGTTTGTCACCGTCTAAATAAAATATATCTGAGAATTTTAGGCATAATTCAGTAATCATTTCTTTTTCCTCATCATTAAGATGTTCAGTTCTCAATTGTTTTTTGATTTCGTACTCTCTGTCTACTTGTGTATCAGAATAAAAGTCATTTCCTGTGTTGAAATTCATAATTGATTCTGTATCAATTATTGGTTCTAATATCAAATCAGTAAAATTAACTGTCTTTGGAATATTGTTGACATTAGCAACTGTTGTAAAGAATTCTCCTTCATTATTTATTCTTACAAGGGCATTAGGCAGGCGAACTTTGTCCTTTTCTTGAGTTAACAGTATAGCATCAACGTTGGTTAAATTTGTTTTTAATTTAAATACTTGTTCTGTTCGGGATTCAATAGAAATTGTATTTTCAAATTTTAATTTGGGAATTTTGTTTTGTTTTGTGCTAATTTGTTCTTGTTTTTTCAATTCTACCTTGAATAGTGGGACAGTTTTGAAATTTGTTTTCAAAATTTTATGTTTTATGTCGACGATTCCGTCATAGTGTTCTAAAAAGTCTGCTCCTAATAATCCATCAAATTCAATGTCAACATCGTGTACGTATACTTTGCGAAAATCATTATCTTTAAAAGGTACCATAACCGATTCTGTGATTATAATTTTCTCATCAGTTATTCCACGAATTGGTAAATTTTCTCTGTTTCGCAAATTATATTGTTCAACTACTTTTGGTTTTAGTATCGAAATTCCTGCTCCTGTATCAATTAAAAATTTGTATCGGTTTGTAATGTCTTTTATATAATATAAATTGTTTGGATTAACAGAATTTAAACTAATTTCTGAAGATAGCTTTGTATGAATTTCGTGCAATTGACTCCGGTGTTTTGTCCTGAATCTGCAACAATTTTGTCTGTTCGGCAAGATTCCTCAAATTCTCTGTTGTTTCTTCTTGGTTCGCATATTGAACCGCTGGAGGTCTGTCTAGAGATAGACGCGAATGAAAATCCTAATTGTTTATTTCATCATAATAAAATTCATTGTTGGAAGTGTAATCTTCGTATTGCAAGTCTGGATAATAATTATTAGCAGTATAATAATTATTAGATGATGCGACATTGTAAGGATAAAAGTTCTCATTGTATTCATTTTGAAAGTAAGAGTTGTTACTAAGTTCATGATGAAAGTAAAAGTTTTCAACTGGTTGTTCAACATAATTTGTTTCATTAAAATGGTGTGTTTGATATGTTTTTTGAAAATTGGGATTTTTTTGAATTACTGGTTGTCTCAGTTGAAACCTGTTGAAATTTTGTGCTGGATTTCTTTGGAATTGATTTGGCCTATGTTGGAAATTTTGAAATTGAGTTGGTCTTTGTTGAAACATTTGAACATTTTGAGAAGTTGGCATTGATGGGTGTTGAGAATTCTGAAAATTTTGAGGGTTTCTGTTAAAGTTAGGATTGAAACTTACAGATTGTTGGTAGTTTCTTTGAAATTGTGGATTATTTGGACGTACAGTAGTTTGCATTTTTCTTTGTTGATTATTAAAAGTATTTTGGGTTTTTCCTTGGTTATATTTTTGAGTTTCGAAATATGATAATTGTAGTTCTCTTTTAATTCTTAAACATGCTTCGATCATATTCGCTGGGTTACTTGCGCGAATGATATGTCCAAGTCGGGGTTCTAGTCCTGTTAAAAGTGTATTCAACACCATAGATTCAATAAGTGTTGATTGTGCCGCTTTTTGTAAGTGGGTTAAAATCGATTTCTGAATACATGAAAGCATTTTTGCGTTGTGGGTTTGTAGTCTAGAAAAGAATGTAAGAGCGCTTTCTCCGTTTAATTGTTTGAGTCTTTGTAAATCTTGAATAAGTGATGTTAAATCTCTAGCGTCACCAAAATGAGCATTTAAAAGAGTTTTGATTTCACCATAAGTGTCTGAATTTCGTGAATTTATCAATTGAGAAGCTTTTGATTTCAATTTATTTTTTATATGAATGGTCAATAGAACTTTTTGTTGACCGATTGCCATTTGTTGGGCAGCATCGCAAGCATTTAAAAATGTATTCAATGTGATTGGATCTCCATCATATTCAGGAATGATTGAGAATATTTCAGATAATTTATAAGGTTCTAATTCTGGAGGAACATCAGTATGTTCTCGTTCATTATTCAAATTTTCGTCGGTTGATGACATTTTGAGTTGGTTTTCCTTAAGATGGTTAACGGAAAATTGGGTAAATTGTCAAATTTGGTAATAGGACAGTTTCAAAATTAAAAATTTAAAAATAGAAATTTCAAATTTTGAAATCACGTAGTTCGAATATTCAAAATATTTAATGTAATGACTAGGATGATTCAATGTTACTTACACTAATTCCTTACAGCTAAATCGGTTTCTTCGTGTTGGTTTCTTTGGGTTGAAGGAAGATGAAATCCTTTCTACTGTGTGAGGCTAGCGCTACTCTGGGATGAGCAACGTTGGACGACTTCCGCGTGTTTCTCGATGCCTTCTTGGACAGCAAGATGAGCAGCGTACAGCGACTTACGCGTGTTTCTCAGAGCCACAGAGACCGTCTTCTCGTCTTTGCTTCTGGCTCTTCTCCCTTGAAGGTTTGGTATCCACCACCGTTGTGTAGGGATGTCTTCTTCTTTTTCTTCGTTTCTTCGTGTGAGGGGGCCTTACCCTCGGCTAATTATTCTTCTTTTTTCGGTGTTGAGGGATCCTAACGACTGCGCCAATTTGTTAGATTGGATTCCACTCAAATCCGTTTTTAAAAACTTTACTTTATTTTACAAACAATAAAATATTCAAATACAAGAATTTAACGTGAACTTGCACGGACTAAAGCTTGCAGCAGTAATAGTGATGCGTCGATCTTGGAGGTTTCTATTATAAGCTTGGAGATGCTGACTGGGCGTCTTCTGGCTTCTACGTCTTCAATAAATAACTGGAGTTGCGTTACAGGATAACCTTGATAGTCGGCGACATCCTGGCACCATTGGGATTAACTGCGTAGATAACTGCGCAATTTGGAATAAAGGTCCATTGTATTTTTTCATATAACATTTATATTTATATTTATATTCATATTCATATTTCATATTTCATATTTCATATTTCATATTTCATATTTCATATTTCATATTTCATATTTCATATTTCATATTTCATATTTCATATTTCATATTTCATATTTCATATTTCATATTTCATATTTCATATTTCATATTTCATATTTCATATTTCATATTTCATATTTCATATTTCATATTTCATATTTCATATTTCATATTTCATATTTCATATTTCATATTTCATATTTCATATTTCATATTTCATATTTCATATTTCATATTTCATATTTCATATTTCATATTTCATATTTCATATTTCATATTTCATATTTATATTTATATTTATATTTATATTTTTTTTATGGTAGAGCTTCGACTGCCAGGGCTATTAGCTCTTCTACATGATGTTACAGTTTCCTCAGTATATCAATACTTCTAAAAAAAGTGAGTAGTTTCTGTACAGCTCCAAATTAATTTTTTAAAGTAATTTCTATTTCAGGGGATACAATTCCACTTTGCCGTCTGTGAAGTTCATAGGTTGGGCATGTGAGGATATGTTGTACTGTCAGGCGAACTCTACAGGTGTTGCATCTGGGTCTTTCTGAGCCTTCTAGAAGGTATAGGTGAGTGAGATTTGTATGTCCTATTCTTATTCTGCAGAGGGAAACTTGTTCTCTCCTAGAAAGTTCTCCTGGGTAGTACCATTTCTTTATTGATGGTTTGATTTTCCTGAGGGGTCCATCTTGTTCCAACCAATGGTTTTGCCATGCATCCAAGAGTTTTTGTTTAACATATTTTTTAATATCTTCCACAGGGACAGGTATTCCTTCATCTACTGCATCGGTGGTAGCATCTCTGGCAGTGGAATCTGCTAATTCGTTTCCGGTTATATTCATGTGGCTTGGGACCCATATGATTGTTACTATTTTATTGGCTGCCATAAGGTTGGTGTTCATTTCTAATATCTTGATAGCCCATTCGTTCAATGTAAATGGATCTTCTAGGGCATTGGTAGCACTCAGGGAGTCTGTACAAATCAGACATCTCTCATTTTCGTGGAATGAGAAATTGCATTGCTTGCCATATTGCATATAATTCTGCTGTAAATATGCTACATATAGGGTTCAGTGTCCAATGGTAAGGGTTATTATTCACTACGAAGGCAGCGCCGACACCATTTTCAGTACGAGATCCATCTGTGTAGATAAACAGATAATCACTGTATGTTTGACTTTGCTCCAGAAAAAGAGATTTATATGTCAAGGCTGATGTATCTTGTTTCTTCCATTCACTCAAGGATATGTTGATGTCTGGTCTTTTCCTCTCCCAGGGTGCAACGATCGGATGGTTGTGTAGTTGTTGCATATAGTTATCATCATCCTCTGGCAGTAAAGAATATTTAGTGGCTGCCTCTAATTATCTTATATTTATTGGTCTTGTTGAACTTCGTGAATATATATTTTCTATATTCGTGAAACACTGATAATTCAAATGTTTTGGGATAGATCTGACTTTCACAGCATATGTAATTGTATTCATTTCTCTCCGTAGTTTGATGGGTTGAGATGAAGATTCTACCAGAATAGCTTCTATTGGGCTAGTTCTGAAGGCTCCGGTAGCAATGCGGATGGCTGTGTTTTGGATTCTATCAAAAACTTTCAGTTTTGATGGGCGTGCAGAGCCATATATCATGCAACCATAATCAATCTTGGACTGAATAAGTGTTTGATAGATTCTCAGTAGAATTTCTCTATCCGAGCCCCAGTTGATGCTCGCTAAACATTTCATGATATTGATGACTTTGCGGCATTTAACCTCTAAGTGATTTATGTGTGACGCCCAATTCAGTTTCTTATCAAAGATGATACCCAAAAGTTTTGTTTCTTCTCTACAGGTTATCAGATTTTCTTCTAAATATAGAGTAGGGTCTGGATGGTCTGTTCTTAATCTGCAAAAGTGCACGCTGTGTGTTTTTTCAGGGGAAAATCTGAAACCAGTTATTTTTGCTAGAGCATTCACTCTGTTGATTTCTCTTTGGAGGGTATGTTCAATAGTTTCCATGGAGTGGTTTCGACTGAATATGGTGAGGTCGTCAACGTATAATACGGTTTAGATACCTTCAGAGGGGTTGCAAATGAGGTTGTTTATAGCGATTGTAAAGAGAGTGACACTGAGGACGGACCCTTGGGGTATTCCATTTTCCATGATCCTCTCAGATGATTCCCAATTTCCGATCCTCACAGAGAAAGATCTGTCAGCACGAAAAGAAGTCAAAACTTTTGGTGGGTTTCCGCGGATATTCCATTTATGTAATTCTTTTATGATCGCATATTTCCATGTGATGTCATATGCTTTTTGTAGATCCAGCATGATGGCTACAAGATGTTGTCGTTCTTTGAAAGTTTCTTGAATTTCCATTTCGAAAGCACTGAGAGCATCGATGGTAGAACGATTTCGTCGGCAACCAACTTGTCTTTCAGAAAGGAGGCCTTTGGATTCTAGAACCCAAGTTAGTCGGAGATTTATCATCTTCTCAAATAATTTTCCCAAACATGAAGTTAGGGAAATCGGGCGGTAATTCTTTGGGTGACATGAATTCACACTTTCTTTTGGAATTGGGATTATGATTGCTTTCTTCCAGTTGCTTGGGTATACGTTAGAAAGCCAGATTTTATTATAGAGTTTGAGTAGATTGTTTTTGTCTTCCAGAGGTAAGTGGTTCAACATTCCGTACATTATTGAGTCGTGACCTGCAGCGCTTTCTTTACAAGTGTTGAGTGCGTATTCCAATTCTTGTATCTTGAAAATTTTATTGTACGTGAGGTTCTCATCTGTATCAAAATCTAAACTTTCTCTCTCTTCTTGAGATTTAAGAGTTTGGAAATCCTGGTCATAGTTCATAGAACTGCAGATCGATTGAAAGTGATCTGCAAAAGCTTCACTTATTTCAGGGATTCCTCTTATGAGTTCACCATTGATGTCCAATATTTCTGGTGATATGAGTTTACGGTTGCCTGCTATTGTTTTTATTTTTCTCCAGACCTCGGTGGTAAGTGTATCTGCAGTCAATGATGAGACATAGTCCACCCATGAATTTTTCTTAGCATTTTTTATTGTAAGTTTAGCATGGGCTCTAGTTCTTTTGAATGTAATCAGATTAGCTTCTGTAGGATATCGTCGAAATTTATTTAGAGCTCTCTTTCTTGCGGATACAGCTTCTCGGACATTTTCATTCCACCAAGGGACTTCTTTAGATATTTTCCTAGTTGAAGATTTTGGTATACTTTCGTTTGCAGCCAGTAGAATGGTTTCAGTGGTTCGCTGTACTGCTTCTTCCATATTATCGTAAATATTGGGGTTGGGTACGGAGACACAGTTTGAAAAGGTATCCCAGTTTGCTTTTTTAATTAACCACCTATCTTGGGCATTGAGTTCTTGAGGAGGAGAGTCAATTCCAATGATGATAGGGAAATGGTCACTAGAGTGTAGGTCATCCATTGTTCTCCATGTAAAACGTGGAGCAATGTTCGGTGTTACGAAAATGAGGTCTATGGTGGAGAAGGAACTCGATCTCATATTGAAGTAAGTGGGTTCACAATTATTCAAAAGGAACAATTGTCTTTCTTCCATTATTGTTTCAACACGTCTGCCACATGTATCTCTTATTTGAGAGCCCCAAAGTCGTGAATGTGCATTCCAATATCCAACAATGATGGTAGGTTCAGGGAGTTGGTTCAATATATTTTGGATTCCATGTACGGTCCAATGGGGATTCGGAAGATATATGTTACATATCGTGAGTTCAATTGGTGTCCTAATTCGGATGGCAACAGCTTGTAGGTTAGTGTTCAATCTTATTTCTTTCGTAGGAATCGAATCTCTGATGAAGATAGCTACTCCTCCTCTTGCTCTCATGTCAGGTTGTACATCTTTACGGAAGCATTGGAAATCTCTGAGAGAGAAGTTTTCTTCTGGTTTCAAGTGGGTTTCCTGAATAGCAATTAGAATTGGTGATATTTCACATTTAATGGCTTGTAGTTCGGGTAGATGCAATTTTATCCCATTACAGTTCCATTGCAGTATATTTGAGTGAGTATGTATGTTATCCATTATTTATAAATTATGTGGGGAAAACGATGGCTCTTTTTCCTGAGGTGGTGGCATCTCAGAACGTGTCAATTTTCCTTCGCTAATTTTGCGTGGTTTACCTTTAGGCCAGCCTTTTTTAGTTTTTTTTCTAGTGCTCGTTTGACTGGACAATGACTCCTCACCTGATGAATCTTCTCAGAGACGTTTGGATATCTGTGAGGATTGGCTGTCAGAGGCGAAGTATTTCGCAATCTGTAACTCGGAGAAGGATTGCGGGGATTGGATTTGGGAAAAGATGAGTTCTTTCTTCAAAGCGTTAACTAATAGTGGGACTAATTTCTTTATTAACTCTTGTGTATTCGTTATTGTAGGGGAAGTTGTTGGGCAAGGGGTGTTGGCTGCTTGTGAGTACGATACATTCGGTTTCGGGGTGTGTACGACTACCTTTTTTTTGCTCCTGCATATGTTAGGTTGTTCTTTACTTTAATTTCTTGGATAGCAATGTCTTGTTTGTAAACAGGGCACTCTCTAGATCTTGCAGGGTGTGGTCCATTGCAATTCACACAACTGATTGGTGGTTCGCAAGGTTCACCAGTATGGGGAGGTTTTCCACATACACAAACTTGGTCTCTCGTACATCTCATCGCAGGATGTCCAAACCTTTGGCAGCGGAAGCATCTCAGCGGTGCAGGGATATAGGGGCGGACTTTCAAAAAGTAAAAGGCAACTTTTATATTTGGTGGGAGTTTAGGTGTATTGAAAGTAAGAATATGGCTGGCTGTATCTGTTAGAATTCCATCTTTCCTTGTTTTCATTCTCCTTACTTCCACGACTCCTTGTTCATTCAGTTCTTTCAATATCTCTTCTTCTTTACAATTCAATTAATTTAATTTAATTTAATTTAATTTAATTTCATTTCATTTCATTTCATTTCTTTTCTTTCCATTCCATTCCATTCCATTACATTCCATTCCATTCCATTCCATTCCATTCCATTCCATTCCATTCCATTCCATTTCATTTCATTTCATTTCATTTTATTTCATTTTATTTTATTTTATTTTATTTTATTTTATTTTATTTTATTTTTCCATTAGAAATTTCCCAGATAGGCCCTGTCTCCGGAGCCCCGATACTTCCGGAGGGTACGCTGGATCTTTATCCCAATAACCACTCACCACAGCGTAGGGTAAGTGACTATTGGGTCCGAGAAACATGTTCCCTGAGCAGAAGGAGTGAAGAATTACGGTCTTCTGCATTCGTCCGGCTAAGATTTCTGCCATATCACGGCAAGCCGGAATGATTTTTAAGTATGAGAGCCGTGTGTACATCATTCCATCAAGGACCCCTATTATCAGAACCACCATTATGACAGAATGATTTGGATAAAGCCTGCGGAGTTCAAAGAGTAGATCACGATATTTAGTCCGTTTTTCCTCCTCTTTTCGGACGATGTTCGTTTCGCCAGGAGCTGAAAACTCAATGACGAAAACCGTCCTACTTTGGTGGTCGAGGAGGACTACATCAGGCTTATTGGCTTGTATTTGCCTGAGGGTGTGGAATGAGTAGTTGTCTGGAAAAGTATAACCGTGGAACAGACGATTTAGGATGCAAGCTTCTATGGAGATGCATCATTTTGCGAGTTTTTACGTCGAGTTGTCGCAGTATTTTTATTATTTTTTTTCCATACGGAATGTACCAGTCAGGCCTTATCCCCGGTGCTCCGATACTACCGGAGGGCGCGCTGGTGTATCATTAATCCCAGCAAACACTCCCCACGTACGTGGGGTGAGTGATTACTGGGTCCGAGAATCATGTGCCTTGAATAAACGGAATGAACCAAGAATAACGGCCTTCTGCATTCTTCCGGCTAGGTTTTCTGCCGAATCACGGCATGCCGGTATGATGTTTAGATTCGAGAGCAGCGTGTCCATCATTTCACCTAGGACCCCTATTATCAGAACCATCATCTTGACAGAATGGTTTGGATAAAGCCTGCGGAGTTCAAAAAGAAGATCTCGATATTTAGTCCGTTGTTCCTCCTTTTTTTTATTATTAGAATGTCAAGTTGAAGTTGATTGCTTCTTTGAAACAAGATTATAAGTCACTTTTTGAGGAAGAACCTCACACTTCAATCTAAACGATTCTGCTTAAGTTTGCTACATATGGGAAACTTTTTTATTATTGATTTTACGAAAAAAAGTTATTCTTCATAAAAACATAGTCTAAAACCCAAGATATATGGAATCATCAGATATCAAATTTCATCAATCTTATACGAGGTATGTAAAAAAATATAAAATTTTCTTAAGAGTAAAGTAACTTTATATTTCACAATATTGAAAATTGTTGTAATGAAAAGTTGTTCGGAATTAAAAAGTATGTTTCAATATGCAATTACATCCTTCCAATTGAAAAGAAATATACATATTTTTCTCAAATTATCAATACCGAACATTTATCATTTATAATTCATTACAAACATGAAAATTTGCTTATTAATTTCTAAACAGAACGGAAAAGTTAACATGTTTGTAATAAATAAAAATGATAAATGTAATATTGATGATTTCAACAAAAATTATAAAAAAAAATCCAATTGGAAGGATGTAATTGCATATTGAAACATAGTTTTCAATTCCGAACAACTTTTCATAATGACAATTTTCGATATTGTAAAATAAAAAGTTACATTACTCTTGGGTTAAATTCATATCTTTTGACATACCTCTTATAAGATGCAGAACTTTTTATGAAGAATAACTTTTTTTCTTAAAATCAATAATAAAAAAGTTTCCCATAAATAGGCAACTTAAGCAGACTCACTGTATAAGTGCTAGCTTGGAGTGCACACTGACCACCCGAGGTGGTGCTGTAGGTTTTCCGGGTTTTCCTACAGCTGAAAAGTGAATACATCACCTGAAATATCAGTAAGTCGCCCCGGAGCGCCACGGCAAATAATAATAATTGCCGTCCTCTACCCGCACAGGCTATGCCTTTGGGTACACTCAACGAGTGTTTATGAGGGAGTATTATTATTATATCAGTCAGATAAATAAATTATTTTATAATACCAATAAATTGGCATCTACGCATATAATTTAAAGAAAGTTTCACATCTGTCTCAAAATATTGTAGAAGTCATATAAATATTGAGTAATAAAAGTATAAAATTTAATGAATAGCTGAAAATTGTAAATGTTTTTAAAAAATTCGGATTCGAGTTTTTTCGTTTTTTGCATTTTCTAACAAAATTCACCACAGTAATGTATATTTTTTTTACACCATCGGAAAGTAGAGATTTCAACAAACAAAAAGACCAACTTTTTTAAAAAAGTCGATATTTTGACGTGAGATTTTTCGATTGAAAATAGGATTCTTTTTCGATATTTAGTCAAAATTAGGCGAAAAAATAAATATTTCAATTCAAAAAAATTATAGTGTATTTGGAACATAAAAAGGTAAGTTATCACAAAATTTCGTATTTTTTTTAAGATAAAAATTAAAACCAAAAAACTTGGTTATTTGAGTTTTTCACATAAATTTTGAGGTTATGTGAAAAAAAGGTTCACACAACAGTTGTAGATCTTATTATTACCTACCACTTTGCCATTTTACTTTTTTTCACAGGACTTGTAGTTTTGCCGGAAATCGAGATAAACCGTATTTTACCCTTAAAAACTCACTGCGTCCTACTTCCCGACCTCAGATCGCCCGTAATTTATTTTTCCTTATATTCTTGTCATTTATCTTCCGTTTCCAATGGATTTCATCCAACTATAATTTTTTTTTGTTTCAAAAATTATCTACCTATGTTGAAAAAGTGTTAATTACAGAAATATAATGTAAAGGGCAGAAGGACCTCGGTCGATAGCCTTTTGAATTGAATGTAATTCTAGTTCAATAAACAACATTTATTATTATTATTATAATGTAAAGATTCATGAGAAAAAATGGAAATTTTTCGATCGTTCTGTGATGTTCCTAGGTCATAGAGTTGATTCATCAGGAATTCATCCTACATATGAAAAAATTGAATGTTCAGAAAGCACCTTCACCAAAAAATATCACAGAATTGAAAAGTTAATTGGGTCTACTTAATTTTTATGATAAGTTTATACCTATTGTTTCCCCCAAATTCAAGCCATTGTATGAATTATTGGGTATATATAGACAAGTGAATGTGAAAAATGTTTTCATGATAGTAAAAAGGTGCTTATTTCTCATGATGTCTTAAAACATTATGATACAACACTTCATATATACTCTAGAAAAACTGCACTAAGCTAATTTTGTTAATTTATTTTAAAACAATAATTTATATCACAGTCACTATTTTACAAATTTATCTTCACTGTCAGTCGCTATCTGCGAACTTTGGAACTATATTTGTAACTCTGTGGCTATCTCTCTGACTATCCCGCCATCTGATATCCAGCGGCTTTATATAGTCGCATTTACAGTTCTCGATAAATCGAGTCTATCTGGCGACTTCTTAGATGTCCTTAGAACCTTCTCGTTTGTTCTTTGGGCAATTCGCGTCTTTTCTACGCGTTACTCATGTGTTTGCGAGAGGAGAACTTGTTTATTTGTCGAGTCTGCATCGTCTCGAAATCGTTATAATACAATGTGTCCAGTTAGTGCGTAATTCTTTAATATATCGAAAACCATCAACACTAGAGAAAAACTTTGAAAACAGATTTCTTCCGTTACTAAAGATACCCATTTCAAAAATATTTTCAACAACTCTGGGTGTTTTATAAAAGCGGAACCACTCGGAGATGAGTTTTTTCAAATAGAACACCCAGAGATCCAAATCTCTATTTTACTTAAAGGTGGCAAATTCTACATAATGTAACGATTTCGAGACCGGCCCTGACCATCTAATTAATAATGCACACTCGACAAGTAAACAAGTTCTTCGCTGACAAACACATGAGTCCCGCGTAGAAGAAGCGCAAACGTTCTAAGAAACCAAGAGAGCCCTCTAGATGAATCGTTCTATTGTCCCGATCAATCGAGAACTGTAAATACGAGTAAGCCGCTGGATATCAGATGGCAGGATAGTCATAGATAGACACAGAGAGTTATAAATTCAGTTCCAGAGTTGGCAGATAGAGACTGACAGTGAAGATGAATTTGTAAATAGTGACTGTGATATAAATTATTGTTTAAGACGTGTGTAAATAAATTAGAAAAATTATTTTAGTTCATTTTTACTACAATAATAATACAAACAATATTCCTTTACTTCGCGGATTTCGGGTGGGAATTCAGCAAAATTTTAAAGAAATTCAAGTTATATTTGATTGTTGCAATGTTTGACAGGCCAGTACACGAATAATGGAAATGTATTTCAAAAAATTAATTTATAGTCTGCAAAAAAATCTTTGTGAAAGTAGTATTTTAGATCAATTTGTCAATTTGTTTTCAATTCAAACTTGAAGAGCCTGTAAATATTTCTATTGTAAAAAAATACATGAATGGTCCATGTACAAATTTGATAATACCGTAGCAATGTAATATTTCCACAATACAAATGAATTAAAAAACTATAACGTACAATTTACCCTGAAATAGTAGTAAAAATAAGAAAATTACTCATAACTTGACAACGTCGCAACCGATTTTGATTTTTTTTTCAGCGATGAAAATGCCAAAAATGTCGGAATAAATTTGCGAATAAAAATAAAGGCTGTTCCATTTGAAAAATTCTAATGAATGTCTAAATGGACACACTGTATATAACGTGTGATTGAAGTGGATATGGGGTTTGAGCAGTGCTTAGTCATAAAATCAATGGTGTTGAAAAACCAGTTTTGTTTGTTTCTTCCATTCTTAGCGAAAATTAAAAGAAATGTTCCAATTTAGAACGTGAAAGTTTAGCAATATTTGACTTAAAAAAGTTCCACAAATACGTTTTTGGGCGAAATTTTACTTTGATCTCAGATCACAAAACATCTTCAGTTCATGTTCGGAAAAAATAAGAACATTCCAGTTACAGCCGCAACTTGAATAATATTTACAAGAAAGGTAGCGACATTTCAAATGCTGACATTGTTTTTTTTTTTCAATTTTTTTTTCCTTTAACCAGCTGTCACCCCCCTACGAACGACAGCCCTCAGAAGTCGAAACTTGTGCGAGCTATGGATTAACGAGGTCTTACCTTTTAACGTGCGATTCCTAGCACGAGACCAGTGACCATGCTGGGATTCGAACCCACGTCCCTCTGACTGATAGACTAGCGCTCTACCATCATGACCACTGCGGCCCATATAGTCTCCCAAGTCCCAAGTCAAACTGAAATCCCTGATGCAATATCTTCATTTAGCTTATCTTATGAAGTACCTATCACTTATAAAAATATAGCTATAGCAACAAAAAAAGATATAAATTTGTCCAAAGTCCTTGATCTTACTCTAACTGGTTGGCCAAATTCGATAAATGATGACAATGACAATGAAACCATATTTTAAAAGGAACTTAGAATTTTCTGTTGATAGTGGTTGTCTTAGTTGGTAATACAGTTGTAATTGCAAAACAACTGCAAAAGGATATTCTAAGTTTGTTTCATGAGCAACATATAGGAGTAAGAACTAAAATGCTTTTATTATCTTATTGTTGATGACCTGGTATTACCTAATGAAGATGTTAAGCAGTATGTCAATTCTTGTGATGTATGCCAGCAAACTCAAAATTTTTCGAACCCTTGGCCAACTGTTCCTAATAATTTTTTCAGAGAAAATGTTGATTTTTTCAAAAAAAATAGTTTCACATTTTTTATTCTTGTAGATAAGTCTGGGTGGTGTGAAGTTGTTTAAATGATGGCACAAATGTGAAAGAAACAGTTTTGAAGTTGAAACAAATTTTTTCAGTATTCGGATTACCAGTACAACTTATATCTGATAATGGTTCACCATTTGGTTATTTTTTCTGTCATGCAAACGGGATAAAATTCATCCGAATTTCACCCAAAACATCCAGAAAGCAATGAATTTGCGGAAAAAGGAGTTCAGACAATCAAAAAAGGGTTAAAGGAAGCTTTATTTAAAGAGGGAGAAAATGTAAGTGAAGGCACTATCTTGAATAGACTAGAAAACTTTTTATTTGTGCATAGACAAGTACTTCCACATCATTTTCGCCAGCTGAAAGAGCTTTTAAAATTCGTCCTCGTACTAGATTTGATTTGCTGAAACCGTGGTCAAAGAAACAAAATTCCCTTCAAACTGACATTTCGCACGTTAAAAGGTAAGACCTCGTTAATCCTTAGCTCGCACAAGTTTCGACTTCTGAGGGCTGTCGTTCGTAGGGGGGATAACAGCTGGTTAACGGAAAAAACAAAAAAAAAAAACAAAACATTTGATGTTGGATGTTGGCAACACTCAAAGGAGGATAGTCATCATATAATATTTTTGAGCATAAGAATGTCTCGTCTTTTGATTTATAGTTTTATAATAAATCTGTGTTCAGTAATAGAATAATTATGCATTAATTCCTCGTCGAATACACAACAAGTATCACCGGAGAAGCATTTTTGTTCCCAGATATTCTTATTGCAAGCAAATTACCAATATGAATAATGAAAAATTGGTCTTAGAATCGTCACTAATTCGACATGATAGTTAAGTTAACATTAATTTACCTTATAAATCATTTTGATATCCTCTGCTATTGTCCTTTTCCAGTTTGAATCCGTACTCTCTACAATCAACTCACTTAAAGAGATTCCCAACGAAAATGGAAATTTTTTATTCGTGACTCTGTCCTCATATCTCACATGTATATTTTTTATATTTAATTGTATATTTTTTATTATTGTAGCCACCAGTTTTTGGGTGAACTCTTGAGTCCAGCCCAATTTAGCGGGCGGCCTTCCTGAAAAACAAATATTTCCATTTAATGTACTTCAGATAAATAGACAATATTACGAATGAAAACTATAGACTGATAGTAATTGTCAGATATATTTAATATCACACACATATCCAAGGATTTAGCGAAAACTTACTAGAATTATATTGATAAGTTATTTATCAGTTATTTATCGTTATCGTATCGATTGGGAACATCCGATACAGACAGAGTAACCAAGAACTAAGGCCTACTGCATTCTTCCGGCTGAGATATTCGCCGCATCACGGAAGAAGTACTCCTATGGGAACCAGCATTTTGACGGAATTGTTTGGGTAAAGTCTGCGTGGTTCAAAGTATGAGTGTGTTTGAGATTTCGGCTTTGGTATATACCAATTATTCAGTAATTCAAAGGGTAAGTTTCAATCAACTTTTTTTTATTTGGTCCGTTTCTCATTCTTTTTTCGAACAAAGTTTGTTTCGCCAGGAGCTAAACAGAGTAGTTCCAATAAATTCGGCACTTCGCATGCTCCTCAACAGACTCAATATCCCCTGGAGCATAAGGCAACACTGGTGTCTCGTTTATACTGCACGAATTTGTAAGCGGTAATATACTCGTAGGGCCGCTCTATGCTGAAACCATATAAGCTTGACAGGCTGGCAGCAAATGTATTTTGGTGTTAGGACAAATTATGCAGGTGCAGAACTGCCGTCCTTAACAAAAATGCCGTATCTGCATCCGCTATCTTGCTTAGAATTCTGTAAATCCGACCCTCATATGAAGAAAATTCTCAAACTTTTGTACATACGGCAAAATGATATGTTAACTCTGGCTATAAAACGGGATATACATCATTTTTGCTTATTAAAACACAAAATTTATAGGTTTTCAAACCTACAGAATCCAATTCGTCAATATTCATATTTTTTGTAGATACGGCATTTAGGCTAAGGACGGCAGAGAAGTACTTCCGTCTCCGCACTTTTAACATGAGCTTTTTACTGAACCATGACGCTGCTAAGTTCTTCAGCTGTACGGGCTGCTGCCTTAAAAAGATGCTCCGACCACTGATTTCTTATGGTCGCAGATTAGGCGTATAAAATAGAAAGTGGGCTTAACTCCTGATGACTTCAGCTCCCTTAGTAAATGACCTATGGGACTTGTACGCCATTCCATATGGAAAATAACAGGGCAAATCATCAAGATCCATTCTGCTCATTTTCGTCCCCCAAAAGGGATCCTTGCGGCACACCCATTGCCAGGCTATGACTTCACACTACCCAATGCACAGAGAGTGAGCGACTGCAGCGACCCCACGTATTTTGAATCTCCCGCCACCGATTATCAGTCATTCCTCACTAACATCTTGTTATCCACTCGAAGGGTAGTTTTGTGAAAAAAATGTTGTCTTGAGGTATCAATTGAAACAGTCAAAACTCCCGAGTTATCAAAAAAGGTTCTAGTCATTGGAGTATTTTTGTAGACTACTTCGTTAAACGCTGATCAGGCAGAGAGATATGAACTTGATGAGCCGTCTTCGTGATGAAAATACGTAGGTACCTATTGGGGGCATCATTTTAATAGGAGAGAAATATATCGCGGTATATGAAAAGTCTGAACGGTTGATTATCTAATTCAATTACCAACCGAGCTCACATAATAATAGGAATATGTACAGAGTGTACCTACTCATAAAGCGATTTTGAGACTAGTTGCAATATGTACACGGACTGTACTCATAAAGCGGCTTGAGGCTAGTTGCAATAATGTATATATACAAAGTGTACCTACGTCAAGTGGTGGAAAACGGCAAAACCCGCAAATCCGATCTTAGATACACACAAATAAATACTATTATTTTCATGTGTTTGCTGGCAATGTTTCTAGAGTAACCATCAGTGTGGCAACGAAAAGGATTTCAACTTACCGTATCGAGAACTTATTCCCGCCAAAAAAGACACACCATGAAAATGAAAGAAAAATTTTTCTTAGTGGGACTTGAGTCATCATTGTTGTAAACAGATTGCGTCATAGGCTATTTTTTGGAAAGCCTTTCATAGAATCGCTATAAGGAAAACAGGATGTGGCTTAGTCAGCATTCCAGAAAATTCTGTGCGTGAAAGGCTCAGGCGTCCAAGCGGTCCAACGTTGACTGAGCTACTCAGGCTTCAATATGTACTTTTGTTCTCGTATCATACCACCGTCCACACATCTACATGCATGACGTCATCCACTCCAAAATAAAAATATCTGAAGTCTTCGAAAGGGACATTATACGAGAGAGAGAACCCTCGTAGATAAAAAACCGTTCCAGCCGCTGAGGTATTTTTTTGTATACACGACATTCTTTGATATCAGAATTTAAGCTTAGTAAGTATATTATATCGGAGCATACCAGCGATACGTGAATACACTTTGGAAGAATAATATGCATATTTTGTTGTGGTGGCAAAACCGCACAGAGGTTCAACAATTTCATTATTTTTTCTCTAAACAACAGTCAATTATTAGGTATTGTAGAAATGTACTTACCAGTGTATTATTTAGTTAAGATTTTTCAATGCAGCTGAGATATTTAGAGATTTACTTATCACTGTGAGACTTCGCAAGAATTATTTGAACTGAATATAGGTGTTTGTATACCATAATTTGATTTCAAACTCTTTCCCATGACTACGGTTTATTTAATATGTACATGTTTCATACATTATGGAAGTTTGTCATTGTTTATATTTTGTGAGGGAATCCCACAGAGGACCGTTAAATACATACAGAGGGTGACGCCTATTGTCCAATAGCCGAAACTTTACATCTGAAGTATTTCATAGTTTTAGTAAACTGTTGTTGAAGTAAAGAACATGCATAATTTCACATAGGTGAGGGAATCCTACTGAGGACCTGATGGATATGTATGCGCCATACAGAGGGTGACGCCTATTGCCCGATAGCCGAAACTTTACAATTGAAGTATTTTATAGTTTTAGTCGTTGAAGTGAAGAATATGCATAATTTGTTAAAGTACAAAGCACACCTTTCTTTCACTACTCTGCTTGAGTGGCAACACTGTTGTTCTTAGTTTTAAGTTCTGTCATGAATGTCACTAGTCAAGTTCATCAGTTCATGTTCATCCGGTTCATTGTAGCAGTTGAAATAAAATGGTTGAAGAGTTAAAGCTGGATTAAGAAAGGAGTTTTATTATAAAAGCAATATCACATTATCAATTATAAAGGACAAAATATCAACAGTGGTAGCAGAGCGTGGTTTCAATAAGCATATATAAGAATGGCGAATTTAAGAGAAAGATTTACAATTGTACCATTCGCCGGCGTGGACTTCAGCACGTGGTCATTTAGAATAAAAAGTATACTAAAGGAAAATGACGCGTTAAAAGCAATTGAAGAGGATAAGTATAGCGAGAATAATCAGAACTCAAAAAACGAAGCAAGAGCACAGGCGATATTGATAGCTGGTGTGGCAGATAGCCATATTGAATATTTGAAAAAGAACTCTGCATTCGAGATGTTTAAGAATCTGGAAGAAAACTTCAAAAAGAAGGGAGAACGTTCTAAATTGTTCCTACGCAGAAAATTATCAGAACTTAAATATTCAGAAGTCTGTTCACTGATTGAACATTTCACAAATATTGAAAGAATTTTCACAGATTTAAAAGAAGCTGATACAGACTTGAGTGAAGAAGAGAAGGTTAATTATATGTTATTATCCATGCCCCAGTGATATGACGGCATTATAACAGCTTTGGAAACAATGGAGAACTTGAAACTAGATTTTGTGAAAAATAGATTACTTGGAGAAGAAAAAAGAGAGAGAGATTCCAGTGGACGTGGACCCAAAACATATACCACTGCATTTTCATGTTTTGTGTGTGGTAAACTTGGTCACAAAAAAGATCAGTGCAATTTGAGGGACAGAAGTCAGTACCGAGAAAATTATCGTAGGGGTTCTGCAAATTATCAAGGGCCTGAGCGTGGGCACTATAGAGTCTCTAGACAAGGACGAGGGCGCAGTCAAGGATTTGATCGAGGAAAAAATCAAGAATATGAACGAGGGCGGAGTCAAGGATATGAAAGAGGTCGAAGTCAAGGATATGGACGGGGAAGAGGACATCAGTCATATGCAGCGGAGAACTGTGACTTACAAGATATTGCTTTTTTATGCGAAGGTAATTTAAGTGAAGTATAAATTTATAATGATATTTTGAACAAAAATTGTCTGAAATGGTGTATAGATTCTGGATGCTCTGATCATTTAGTAAATGATAAAGATGTCTTTGAAAATTATATAGAACTCCAAACACCTAAAAATATAGCTACTGCTAAAGAAGGTGTAATGTTGAAAGCAATAGGAATTGGTAGCAAATCGGATTTCACAAAGAAACATATAGGATTCCTCTCCTATATATAAAGCAAGACTGGTAGTACGAGGATATTAGCAGAAATAACATTTGGGAAATATTTATTCACCTATTTTGAAATTATAAACTTTGAGAGTACTTTTATCCGTTGCTGCTCACAGAGGATACCATATCCACCAAATGGACGTAAAGGGGGCATTTTTATATGGTGAAATAAATGAACATGTTTATCTAAAGCCACCAGAAGGATTAGTAATACTAAAAGAGCAAGTTGTAAAATTAACCAAATCATTATATGGAATAAAAAAATCTCCCAAATATTGGTATGAAAAATTTAACACAACCGAATATGGATTCAAAAGGTCAGAAAATGATTATTGTCTTTATAGTCTAGGGAATTTATACTTATCACTATATGTTGATGACCTCTTAATACTAGGAAGTGACATCAAGAAAATAGAAAAGGTAAAAATATTTTTATCAAAAAAATTTTGAATGAAGGATATACGTTGTGAAAATTTAACTTATTTAGTGATTTCAATTATTCAAGAGTCAGAAGAAATTCTCATAAATCAAACAAAATATCTGCAAAGCATTTTGAAAAAATATAGTATGGAAAATTGCAATGGTAGTAATACACCTATGGATGTAAATTTTAAATTAGATGAAAACTCAGTAATTGATATGAAATATGAATTGCAATGTAGATCACTGATAGGGTCTCTAATGTATGCCACAGTAGGTTCAAGGCCAGATTTAGCCACTTCTGTATGTTATTTAAGCAGATTTCAGTCAAACCAAAGTGACAATTTGTGGAAAGCGTTAAAGCGAATACTTAGATATGTGAAACAAACCATTAATTATACGCTGATTTATTCCAAAGGTTATGATGATACAGTATCACCATTAATAGGATATGCTGATGCCGACTGTCTACTAGTGGATATGTATTTAAATTGTATAATTATAGCTTGGAGATCTAAGAAGCAAACAACTGAGGCTGAATTGATATCTTTGTGTGAATCTGTTGTAGAAGCATGTTGGTTAATTAAATTATTGTTAGATTTGAATGTAAATGTTCAAAATGTAACTGTTTATGAAGATAGCCAAAGTACTATGAAAACTGTTCAGAACTCAAATCAAAAGAGACTGAAACACATGGATATCAAGTATAATTTTGTAAAACAAAAGGTAGAAGAAGGTTTAATTAATTAATAATTAATAATAAATTTCAGTTAGCTGATTTGTTTACAAAACCTTTATCGAAAAATCAATTTTACTTTATATATTAGAGTTAGGTTTGAAAGAAGTGCATTGAGGGAGAGTGTTAAAGTACAAAGCACACCTTTCTTTCACTACTCTGCTTGAATGGCAACACTTCTTAGTTTTAAGTTCATCCAGTTCATTGTAGCAGTTGAAATAAAATGGTTGAAGAATTAAAGCTGGATTAAGAAAGAAGTTTTATTATAAAAGCAATATCACATTATCAATTATAAAGGACAAAATATCAACATAATTTCACATAGATGACGCAGTTGAAATGTAAATAGATGCGAAGCCACGAATACCTTGTGAAGTTTTCCATCGATCTGTCAAACTTGGTACGAGAGCCGTCAAAAACTCACTGAAATGAAATTATCAAAAAAAACTTTCTACAGAACCGTCAAAAGGGCTCAGTCTATCTTTAGATTGTGAGACCCGTCATCTGGTAATCAGTAGGCGAAGCAGGGAAAGTTTCGAGTAAAATAAAAATTGCGTTTAATATTATAAGAAAAACCCGCATAAGGTATTTCAACTTTCGAGAAAAATGCAAACTTACCTATATATTTTCTCTGCTGACATCAACATTTGCAAATCAGATTTGTCATATGTGTTCGAGTACATTATTCTACCTATGTTCAACAACAACAGCTGCATTTGTCTCATAAGCTATTATTTTATTGTAGGGAAAATCAAGTTTGTTGAATAGAAATAAAAAACATGGAATTGAATAAAACAACATTTACTATCATGTAAGTACAAGATATACTCAATTTAGGATTCGTAGTTGTTTCAGAATGAAAATTGAATCACTAATCATACAATATAAAAAATATTTTGAAAAATTGAGAGATGAGAGGTGTTCATTTGGAGAGTGGCAATTAAATGAAAACAAATAATTTTTATCCTCTTCTCCACACACATTCCTCAGTGTGGAAAATGATATCTGAAACAACTACTTTCCCTTACAGATATTGAATTATATCATATCATACTACATATACAGTGTCGCACATAAAGTTCGCGACATATGGAAGTTTTTTTTATTAATAGATATAAAGAAAATTTGACTTCGCAGTTAGTTTGTGCTTGAAAAATGAGTAAAATACAGCATCTTTCCTTTTTTCATGTGCTACTCTAAACCTGTCAAATTTGAAATTTTTTCGAAAATCCTCGAAAAATCCGTTTTTCATTGGAAATTTCGAAAAATACCACAGAAAAAAGTTGCTCAGTTTCCAATTTTATACATTTGCTTCAAGTTTGGACTCTCTAATGTCTTTTCGACTTTTTTTATTTTTTATTTTTCAAATCTTTTGCTCTATCGATTCGAACGAAACATGATTCAAATTTCATAATTTTGATGAATATGAGACTTCAATGTCATATCTTGCCCAGAAAATGCCCACATTGACCTGTTATTAGAAAATAAAAAAAAAATGCCTCTAGAAATTCGTCTTTGTTGTTGCAAAGTTCTTCTAGTTCAATGTATGGACGTTAATATGTCAGTAATCGAATAAACGAATTTCTCTTCATTCTTATTACACTCGTATTCCTTTTTTTAATAGATTTTCATCCAGTTTAATTATATTTCTGACCAATAATTCAGTTACAAACAAACAATAAATATCATACTTTTCTGTAAACTAAACAATGACCTACAATTTCATAACTATTCAAAAGACTAGCGATTTGAACTAGACATGATATAAAATTTCGAGAATTTAAACAATACTAATGCAACATCTCGGGAAGAAAATATTATAAACTGATCAAATCGAAATGAAATTTTCACTTAGTACGCTTTTGAAACAAATTTTTAATTTTGGTTAATGCCAAATTATTGCGTTTAATAAATCGAGTTGTGTTGTGTACAGATTTTCTTACATTTATAATTCACAAAAAGTTTTATGTACAATGTTATCCATACAAGACAAAGTGGAAATCGTTCTTTTATGTGGTGAGAATGTTCCATATCGAGATGTTGCTTGTATTTTCAATCACCGGCATCCAGAAAGAAATATTCACTTTTGTACCGTGGGAAGGATATTGAAAACATTCTCTGTGGACAATCGTTTCAAGAAACCACATAATCCAATAAAGTATAATGAAGAACAACTCAATGTTTATTTGAGCGTTGTTGAAAACGAAAAAACTAATATTAGCAGTATTAGTGAAAATACAGGGGTTGGCAGAGAAACTGTGAGAATTTTACACGAAAATAATTTCCATCCCTATAAGCCAAATTTCATACAGACTCTCAAAGAAATAGATTTCGATATTCGAGTGGGATTTTCATTTTGGATCCAAGGTGAGAAAGAAAATTATATCGCATTTCCCAACCAAGTTTTCGTTGATGATGTTACAGTTTTACAGTTTTTGAACTCAGGCTTGGAAATATAGGATTCAGCTCCATACATGCCAGTCCACCCAGTTAGGAGACGAACGTTGAGCCGCTTTCTGATGTGTTACAACGTTTTTCCTGGAACAAAACCATTTTGAGTATTTCATAATAGTAATTATTATTGAATTCAAAAATTTCTATAAATAACATAAGCAGAAGTCAATCAAACGGCACAAATGTCATTTGTTTCTTAGTGTAGGAATATTCATGAAACAAGCCATTGATATTATAAATATGGAAACATTGTTAATTTAAGTAGACCGACAAGGAAATTGCTTATACTAAAATTATTAATATTCATATCATGAATCGTTGAAATAAGTCTAATTATTTACTACACAAAGTTTGGGTAGAAATGAAAGAAATATCCGATATTTTTATGAAAATATAGCTAAATATTCATAACTATCGAGTGCGTATTCGTGTTGAAGTGATAATAATAACAATAATATCTAGCTATATTCTCAGAAGTATTAATTTTTAGTTTGAAGTGATAATAATAACAATAATAACTAGCTATATTCTCATAAGTATTGATTTTAAGTTTGAATCACAAAGTTGTTTTTTGTTGAATACTTGCCGACGACTTTACCTATTGTATAGGTTTTATTGCGGAAGATTGGATTACGTAATCCACCATATTTCATTATTAGTTTTATGGTCTTCCGTCAAGTGGTGTCGCCCCTCTTTCATGAAAGACTGCATTGTTCAGAGTTTGAACAAGTTCCTCTCAAAGTCAGTCCTCTCCCTAGTGCGTAGTTGGGTGTTTAGATCTATGTAGGATTTCAGCCAGGGTGATTGTTTGAATTTCAGAACCCTATGAATTTTCGTTTTAAGTAGTCCGTTGTTCAAAGCCAGCTTCAATGCCCGGTAATGGATATTTCTCCTTAGAATGTTGAGTAGCCATTAACTTCGTTAATTGTAAGGTACTTGTCGGAGGTTTGCCAGTCTTAATCTTTGTGTTTGTCGTGAAGATGTACGGGATATTCCAAGTTGACTTCGAGTATGTAGCCTTCATCTGCATTATCCGGAATGGCGGTTACATCGATCTTGATGTCAGACCATTCGAAGCCACCGTAAGGGAGATGTTGACTCATGCTCCACCCATACTGGTTATTGGATGTTATAATACATCAAATAGGTCTCTGGTTTAGTTGAATCGTAGTTATGCAGATATTTAGTATTTGCAAGAGAGCGCTTCTTTGCACAAAGCGCGAAGCTAGTTTGTCCAGGGAGGAGTTCATGAAACGGAAGCTGTCAATGGAACAAAACTGTATCAGGTGTTCATCCACATGTTTAGTGAAGGAAATATATTTTTCATCTTGGCAGCTATATCTGCTATGACAAAATGAGCGTCATAACCGCTGATGTTGTGGAATTCGACGGGAACTACGTGACTGTCTTGATACTATAGATTACAGTCCTAGTGTGCTGGACCCCTTCTGAAAAGCAGCCTCTTGTGCAGGAGTCATATCGATGTCGAAGGGAAACCAAGAGACTGGTTCCATATCTTCTACCATCTGCTTGAGCTCCAGTGCAAACGATTGCATGCAATTAGGTCCACGATAAGAACGATCGAAGGAAAGACTGTCATCATAGGAACACTTGAAGAAATATCCAACAGCCAGCGGAATATGCTCCTGGTACTTCTTATCAGTCGTAGGCTTTAAGATACTCTTCATGTCAGCATTAACAATAAAGGGCACCTTTTCTTTATTTTTAAAGTTTTTAAATTTTAGGAAGGCTTTCTCACCATATGGCATTCTAATAGCAGTGTCATTTAATTTCCCGCAATCCTCTGTATGAATTCTCAATTTTTCTTAAGTTGTGAAATAGTGAAGACTCCGGTCGCAGACGAATTTTTTTCTCAATTGGCGGGACACTAAGCGGGAGAGATCTTTGATGTAGCAGAAGTGGTAAGTAACAACGAGGAATGTTATCAAAGTCATCTTGCACCAGAAGAAGGTTGACATGGCGTGCTTTCTTATCCTCAGTCAGAAAAGTTGGGAGTGTCACAAACGAATTTTTCCTCTTTTCGAAAATGTAAACATTGATGGATACGTACGTTACTTTGCTTCTCAAAATATGGAATTTGTTTGAAAATTATGCTCTTTTTTTGCTCTGAGAAATGATCCAAAATTGAAATGGCAATTTTTCAGTGGCCGAGTGATTCAGTGGGACTGAATTTGTTCACTCAGCTTTCACCGAATTTTCACGCCCCATAAGATAAGCATGGGAAATTGAAATTCAGTGAAATTTCTCAGTCACTGAAATTTCACTCAAATTTTCATACTGCACAATGTCAAATTTAAGTTTATCTTTTTGAGCAAAAAAGTACCACTTTTTCTACTCGAAAAAAGTGTACTTTTTTACCTCAAAAAAGTATAATTTTTTTGAGCTAAAAAATTACACTTGAATAAGCTCTGTGTATTAAGCCTTGTAGACACACTTGGTAAGCTGCTCACAACAAAATTAATTATACATTTTTACTATAAGCTTTCTGTAAGGCCTTAAAGTTGAGTCAAATCTGGCCAAAAACCTTATCCTTGAGGAACTCGATGGGTGAGAGACTCAAGTTACTTACTCCTAAAATATTGAATGGTGAGACAAAAGAACTTGAGAAATGCGTCACTTTACCCTCCAAATGTCTATGTATAAAGTGATTAAACTTTGAACAAATCGAATCGACAATAAAGACAGATATAGGAAAAACCTTGGGTTTAAGTGAGATACATAGCCCATCTTCCTGAGGCTAAAAACTACATGATTTCTTCCGAATCATCTTAATTTTCCCGCCATTATTATTGATATTGTAGCAGCTAATTTCTCAAAAGATGCGTTCAAGATAATAATCCGCTGAATTCATAGTAATTTATCATTTATAAAACATTGAAATAAGAGGCGGTATATCTTCATTGAAAAATACTTAAATAAACAAATGTGTCCTTACGAAGTGGGGAGGTTTCATGAATATGATTATGATGATAAAATATGATTTTTCATTCATTCATTCATTCAATTCAATTAGTAAGTGGTGCTGTTATGGTAAAAAAATTATTTATTTTTATTACATCATAAATAAATAAAAAAAATGTTTGTAGCTCACTTAGTTCAATCTCCGGATTTTAAGTTTGCCCCGATAGGAGCCCGGATTTTAGTAAAACCGGTGTGGCAGCGGGAATAAGCGCCAGTTGTAATCACGAAAACAAGTGAGTTTTTCAGATATTGAGAATAACTAAATTTTTTCAAATGGAACACCCTATTTGTTTTCATTGCAATCAATTTAACGACGCCTCATTGCTTCTCTCTCCAAATATCAGATTTTGAATTATTGCAGTTTTCGAAATATGACAACATGGCTTTTTCGTTCAAAAGTCTGGGAACGTTCCAATATTGTTAATACGGTTCAAGAAAAATTCGTGAAATTTTATACATGCTGGTTTTTGATGATGACCGATTCAATGGTGATATCGGCAATGTTGCCAAATCAACAGTTTTTCAGATATTGAGGATAACTCAATTTTTTCATATGGAACTCCCTATTTGTTTTCATTGCAATCAATTCAACGACGTATCTTCAAATATCAGATTTCAAATTGATGTAGTTTGAGCAACCAGCAAATTCAGAAACCTTAAAAAATAAAATATGTCAGGCAACTCTTTTAATCACGCCTCAAATGCTAACTAATACCTTGAGGAAATTTTATAACCGCTTGGGCTATTGATTAGCAAATGATGACAAACATTTTGAGCACTTGGTCGGATAGTTTTCAGTTTCCGTTATTTGATTCAAAACTCTATTGGAAAAGAATTCAATTATTGAAATGTTGTATTTACAAAAACCATTTTGTATGAAATTTCATGATATTTTCTCGAGATCTTTTGGTAATATTAGACTATTCGAAGACATTTCAACCAACAATGTTCTCATATTTCAAAAACCACATTAATTCACAATCTGATATTTGGAGACATAAGTAACGACGGGGCGCTGAATTGATTGCAATGAAAAATTGAGTTACCCCCAATATCTGAAAAACTTTTGATTTGGCAACATTGCCGATATTACCAATGAATCGAGCATCATCAAAAACCACCTTGTATACAATTTCACGAATTTTTCTCGAACCGTATTGAAAATATTGGCCGTTCCCAGACTTTTGAACGAAAATGCCGTGTTGTCGTATTTCAAAAACCATATTAATTTAAAATCTGATATTTGGAGACATAAGTGATGACGGGGCGCTGAATTGATTGCATTGAAAATAAATATTGTTTTCCTTTTGAAAAAATTGAGTTACCCCCAATATCTGAAAAAAATTTGATTTGGCAACATTGCCTATATCACCATTGAATCGGACATTATTAAAAACCATCTTCTATAAAATTTCACGAAATTTTCTCAAACCTTATTGAAAATATTGAAACGTTCTCAGACTTTCGAACGAAAAAGCCATGTTGTCATATTTCAAAAACTACATTTATTTAAATCTGATATTTGGAGACATAAAACATGAGGCGTCGCTGAATGGATTGCAATGAAAACAAATTGGATGTTTCTTTTGAAAAAAATTAGTTACCCCTAATATCTGGAAAACTGTTGATTTGGCAACATTGCCGATATCACCATTGAATCGGGCATTATCAAAAACCATCTTCTATAAAATTTCACGAAACATTCCCAGACTTTCGAACGAAAAAGCCATGTTGTCATATTTTAAAAACTACATTAATTTAAATCTGATATTTGGAGACATAAAAAATGAGGCGTCGCTGAATGGATTACAATGAAAACAAATTGGATGTTTCTTTTGAAAAAAATGAGTTACCCTCAATATCTGGAAAACTGTTGATTTGGCAACATTGCCGATATCACCGTTGAATCGGGCATCATCAAAACCACCCTGTCGAAAATTTCATAAATTTTTCCAGGACCGTTTCTGAAATATGAGACCGTTCCGATACTTTTGAAAGACACTGTATAGGTATTTACATTTGTGAATACGGGTACATAACTATATTTTATTCCTTCGCTCAGTAAGAAGACAAACTACGCACAGGTGCTTGTGTTTTGCACTTCTTAATGAGCTTCCAGAAAATATGCAGAAAGATTCGACCGATTACGTACAGAAACAGTGATTTATAAAATTGATTTTGAAGTGAAAAGCAAAGATTCCGAGTTCAATATGTAGAAGTATGCACAAAATACAGGTACAGTTCGATTATATCTTTACCCATGCGTGATCAATTTATGATCGAAGAAATCACACACCCTCTATTGAACATCTCTTCCTAACAACCGCTATCAGCGAATCAAAGTTCGTTAACATTTGTCTTCTAAGCTAAGAATTATGGTATTGTGACGATCGATTATAGCTCAAAACAGTGAAAAGAGAAACTGACAGTTTTTTACATTAAAACTAAACTTGCCAAACATTATATTGGCTAGCCTGTACCATAAATTTCGTCATTGTTTTCTGTCATTGGGGTATTGGTGGTCGCCAGTTTTACTTTGTTTAGCAGTCGAATATACCGGGTGGCTACGGAAGTATTGCCTACGGAATATCTCAGTTATTGTATGAAGTAGGTTTGTGAAATTTGGAGCGTCGATATAATGACATAGGAGCTAGAATTTGAGCATATTGACATGTCGAAGTTAACTTCCGGTCTGACCGGAAGTAACATCAACTTTCTTATTTTAAATGGAAACCCTATTTTTTTTCTTTTCGCTTTATTCAGCATTCAATTCCCTTTCTAATGACATATCACAAGTTGGTATCTAACCAGAAACTAGATCAGAAAAAAAATATTATTGAAATTCACCGAGTAGGCCATGGAAGCAAAATGAAAGCCAAAAATTGAAAAGTTGGCTATGGAAACCATACGTCACTTGATAACAGTTGCTACTACTGTGATATTTTATTTTCATTCGTCGGCGTTATAAAAGGCCGCCAAAAAAAATATTGGAAAAATTGGGAAAAAAACAATACTCTGTAGGTCTATAACTTAAATAGGAACATACAACTTTTTCTTGCCTGTACTATTCAGCATAACCATTCCTTTCTAATGATATAATAGAAAGTAATTTTTTGAAATGAAATACCAAAAAATCCAATTATTATTATTCAAATAACAAAACAGATTATCGCCATACGCAAAAATAACATTAAAAATAATGTGGAATGATAAATTATATCCTGTAGGTTCTAGGTTAAATAGGAACATAAACGTACTTGGTCTGTGCTATCGTCCATAGATATTCTAATATCTACCTATGGACGATGTTTGTGCTATTCAGAATAATCATTCCATTGCAATAATCATTCGAACCAAAATATTAACAAGTAGGTGATTAAGATGTATTTTGGAATGAAACAAAAAAGAAACGAGATCTCTCACGAACGCTGCTATCCATATTATTTTGATGTTCGAAGTAGTGTTTTTGATTCTGCCATTTTAAAAGGGTTTGGAAATCGAAATCAGTTAGTGGAATATTCAAAAAATGCCCCGTTATTCACGAACCGAACAAATTGACATGCTTCTCATTTATGGTGAATGTTTAAAAAATTCTTATGCCGCTGAACGATTGTATTTAGAGTGATATCCAGGGAGGCAGCAACCGTCAAGAAGGTATTTCCAGTGGCTTGAAGAAAAATTAAGAACTGAGCCTGATGTTCACGAAGACCAAGAAGCATTTGTTATTAATGAGGAAACTGAAATTAATGTATTAGCTTTAGTACAATATGATAGCACAATTTCCTCAAGGCAGATTGGCGCCGAATTAGCTATAAGTAAGGACTCTGCTAGGAAACTTTTTGAAAAAACATCTATTTAAATCCTTCAAGTATCAGTTGCATCAACATTTGTATGAAATTGACGGTGAAAGGCGCCTGGAATATTGTAATTGCTTTCTTCGACAAAATGCTGAGAATCACCTATTTAACTATTATATCTTGTTTACGGACGAGTCAAGATTTACCAACAATGAGCTAGAAGTAAAAATTCGTAGAGCTTTCCAAGATATCACGCCCCAAATGTTGAGAAACGTTTTACATGAAAATATCACCAGAGTCAATAAACGCTGAGGGAATGCATTTCGAACATTTGTTTTGAATTTATTTTATCTTTGATCCTATCAATTTGAATTTTTTTTTTGATAAATCTGTTTTTTTGTTATTTGAATAATAATTGGATTTTTTGGTATTTCATTTCAATAAATTACTTTTTATTATATCATTAGAAAGGAATGGTTATGCTGAATAGTACAGGCAAGAAAAAGTTGTATGTTCCTATTTAAGTTATGGACCTACAGAGTATTGTTTTTTTCCCAATTTTTCCAATATTTTTTTTGGCGGCTTTTTATAACGCCGACGAATGAAAATAAAATATCACAGTAGTAGCAACTGTTATCAAGTGACGTATGGTTTCCATAGCCAACTTTTCAATTTTTGGCTTTCATTTTGCTTCCACGGCCTACTCGGTGAATTTCAATAATAATTTTTTTCTGATCTAGTTTCTGGATAGATACCAACTTGTGATATGTCATTAGAAAGGGAATTGAATGCTGAATAAAGCGAAAAGAAAAAAAAGTAGGGTTTCCATTTAAAATAAGAAAGTTGATGTTACTTCCGGTCAGACCGGAAGTTAACTTCGACATGTCAATATGCTCAAATTCTAGCTCTTATGTCATTATATCGACGCTCCAAATTTCACAAACCTACTTCATACAATAACTGAGATATTCCGTAGGCAATACTTCCGTAGCCACCCGGTATTATAAAAACAGTTTTTTTTCAAAGCTAAACGTTTCTTGGAATCATTACGTTCAAAGTAAGTACTATACAATGCGTTTTATTCACAAATAATCTTCAAAAGGACATGGCACTGGATACACGTACTCCTGGAGCTCGATAGATTTTTTTGATTTTTGGATATATTATTCTACAGGTCAAAACAAGCAACTTTCTTCATAAGACTTATTTTCTGGCTCTACAGCGTGAGCTACAAAAATGGGTTGATTGTCTAACGCTAATTATGGAAAATATTTTCTGCGAATGGATTTTTCTTGATTTTTGAGTATAATATCATGTGAAAAGTATCAATTTCCTTTGATTATATCAATTATGGTGTACATTACTACAGAACGAGGCAGAAAACGCGATTTTTCTGAAACTCGGCTATTGACTTCTCGCCCAATTGTGGGCTTTTCGTTGAATTTCTTGAGGCATATTGTGTAGATGAACCCAACGAACTGTTCTAAATACATTTCACAACGTTTCTACACAGTGAGCAAAAAATATGGTGGTTGATTAATGGGATATGATGGGATAGTGGATTTATTGTTGATATCTGAGTTTGATTTTTCACAGAGAATGAAAATCAATTTTCGTCTATTCTTTTTGTATGACGCTACAGGGTGACTACAAAAAGACGAATTCTCAAATCTATTCTATATTTAAACGAAATAATGGGAGAATACTTATTTGTTTCTGTTGATATGAAAGCTATGAATACATTAATTGAACTAACCTAATCTAATAACTAATCTAGATATTACCTGCCTCCTTTCGAGGAGTAATTGATCGATGGCTATCTGGTATTGAGCATTTGTTATATCACATAAATAGCAAAGAACCATGACTTTTCAATGATGAGGAACTATTGTCAATTTTGACAGATTATACAATGTGTTTCACTTCTCATGGAAACACCCCCGTATCTTCCGTAATTTTCAACGTAGAACCATGAAATTTTCAGGATTGATAAATTCACTATAAATGAACACGCTACACAGAAGGCGTCATCTTACGTGATATACACTGCACGAAAATAGCGATGGAACAACCCATTTTTCCAGAAACTTATATTAGGGGTCAAAACATTCCTTCGGATTCGTGTTTAGGATCCCCGAATTACTACTAATACACCTGTTTCTTGAAAAATTTTCAGTCCTGAAAAATTCAAATTTGTTTCACTTCTCATGGAAACGCCCCCGTATCTTCCGTAATTTATGACGTAGAACCATGAAATTTTCAGGATCGATAGATACACTAGAGATGAACTCTCTACACGAAAGGGGTCATCATAAGTGAAGTGAAAAAAAATTGAATTTTTCAGAACTGAATATTTTTCAGGAGACAAGTGTATTAGTAGTAATTTTGGGATCCTGAACACGAATCCGAAAGAATTTTTGGCCAATTTTGCTCCCTAATATTACTTTCCGGAAAATTGGATGGTTTCATCGCCACGTAGGATGACCCCTTTCGTGTAAAGAGTTCATCTCTAGTGTGTCTATCGATCCTGAGAATTTCATGATATTTCGTCAAAAATTATAGAAGATACGAGGGTGTTTCCATGAGAAGTGAAACACACTGTATAGTCACCATAACAATCATTTTGTTTTATAGTTGAACACTTTATAGACCAATACGTTGATCATTGATACACTTAGGGGAATATTGCAAGAGCTGGTGAAGTGAGTTTAATTTTTTTAACTTGTATATATAGGTACAAACATGTAAAAATCAAAATCGCTAACACGAGCAACTTCGGGAGAACTTTAGGTTCCGAGAAATTCAACGAAAAGCCCACAATTGGACGAGGAGAAGTCAATATACGAGTTTCAGAAAAATCGCGTTTTCTGCCTCGTCCTGTAGTAATGTACACCATAATTGTAATAATCAAAGGAAATTGATATTTTTCACATGATATTATACTCAAAAATCAAGAAAAATCCATTCGCAGAAAATATTTTCCATAATTAGCGTTAGACAATCAACCCATTTTTGTAGCTCACGCTGTAGAGCCAGAAAAAAAGTATCATGAAGAAAGTTGCTTGTTTTGACCTGTAGAATAATATATCCAAAAATCAAAAAAATCTATCGAGCCCCAGGAATACATGCATCCAGTGCCATGTCCTTTTTAACCTCACAATTGACATTTGTGACTATAATTCCGTACTACCGGGATATTAACACAATTATTCATAGTGTGGAAACCCTATTGAGAGAAAAAAACATTACCTAAATCTATAAATACAGGTCAAAAACATTCATAATATATTTTAATTATTTTTTAGATTATGCCTGAATCTATTCTACACTCATAAGCACAACAATTTGTGTTGAACTTGTGCGAGTATTTTGAAAGGGAGAGAGCGAATGGTGAACATTTTTTACCACTTTCATCTGTTCAAGAGATAACAATTAAAACCACAAAAAACGGTGTACAACATCAAAATAAGAAACGAAAGAGTTTATTTTTGTTTCTTATTTTGATCCATCAACTCCAGGAAAAAGTAGACGTCGTCTCAAAAAGAAAACAGCTGATTACCTGAAGGACAGAAAATGGCAGTACGAAATACTTTGTACGATATGTATGAAAAAAGTGAGGGAAATGAAGATAATATTGATTGTTCATTCGATGGACGTGGCACGAAAATATAGCCGACTAAATGCAGTGCAGGCCATGAATAATCATGGCTAAAAAAAGACATATGTTACAAATATTCAGTGAAACATTAGAATGTGTCGTCATAAAACTCTGCCATGTTTGAATGGAAACTCATTTTTTGATAGGTATCCCCGTATGCAAAGGTTTTGAAAATATTGCACTCCAACCTAGTTTTTTGAACAACTTTTTTCGTTAACTATTACCCTAGAGACTTACATTAATGTGGATAAAATTAGGATGTAATGGGTTTGTGTCAAACGGCTGCGGAGGTATGGATAAAACAACTTCCTTATATGAGTGTGACTGAAATTAGAATACAGTAGGGAGGTCAAAAGTTTCTAGTAAACTCACTGCTTCCATATGTTATATTATCCTATCAAACTTGGTGTCACTGAATTCGTAATAATTGGAAAACACCGTGTGCTAGGAATCGCACGTTAAAAGGTAAGACCTCGTTAATCCCTGGCTCGCACAAGTTTCGATTACTGAGGGCTGCCGTTCGTAAGGGGACGACAGCTGGTTAACGGAAAAAACAATTTCAAAGATTCATTCCTCTTCGCCTATGTATCTCCAGCAAAATTTTTCAAATTTGGAACATTGAATATGCTCACTGGACAGCACTTTTTGACATATTTCGAAAATAAAGGAAAAAATTACAGGAGAAAAGGGGGGTGTACCCATGAGTGTGTCACACGGTATTCTGTTGGAACTAAAAAAACACTCTCATTGTCGGTGGTTCGCCATTTCCATGAATTTGAAAATGTTAATTCAGTAATTCATTATCCTATCTTATTACCTACACGTTGTAATTTTATCGGGATATTAGCCACGGCATTCTACATTTAGACGTCATTTGGCTTAAACGTCTCGACTTATTTCATATGCATATCATTGATGACGCACGGGTAAAAATACAATAGTCGAACTGTATTTCAGATACACATTCCCTTCTCGTCATAACATTGATTTATAAAAATTTGTTTCAGAGTAAAAAAGTAAAAAAAGGAGATTCAGATTTCAACATGAGGTATTCAGTTTTTTACTGAAATTAAAAGTGAACATCAACATTGAATTCACCAGACACTATGAGATCTTTTATTTTATTCTTGAAAGCTACTTCCCTTCTCAAATCTTTCACACATAATGGTAGTGCGTTATATAGTTTAGGGCCAATGAAAAAAAAACGAATCTTTGTAACCGACTTTTCTTGAAAATTGGCAAATCAATTGATTTGTTTTCAATGAATCGGGTGACATAGTGTTGAGGATTTACAACTGGCTTTGACTTTCGATAAGTATATAACAGACAATGATATGCAAATAAGTTTTTGATGTTGAGTTGCTTGGATTCTTTATACTTCTGCTAGTGAGTTGTACACTATGGAAAGGTTTTTTTTTGCTAAGAATATCGCGTAGTAAATAAAACTTATGTATTAGTTGTCGTGATTTCTTTGTTAAATATAGTACATGTTCATCCCACCTCAGGTGTTGATCTACTAACACACCGAGATACTTCAATTCATTAATTTATTCAATTTGTGGACAATCTCTGAGGCATATTTCATCACAAGAATAGCTATGTATTAAGATATATTTTTCTGTAGGTTGATCTTCACTAGTAAGAGAGAAAGTGATAAAATTACTCTTCTGAAAATGAACAGTTAATAGGCTGTGATTTAACCAACTTTGGATATGAGAAAAGCTTAATTCAGTACATTCATATACCTTTTCCCTTGTATCATTTATAAAAACAATTGCAGAGTCATCTGCATATGAGACTAAATGGCCATGAGAGTTGTTCAGGTTAGCAACGTCGTTGATATACACATGAAACAATATAGGTCCCAGCACTGTACCTTGTGAAACACCGATTGTGATATTTAGCGGATTACTGTAGCACTTTTCAGTTTTTACCCGTTGTGTTTTGTTTTGTGAATAATTTTCTATTAGGTTCAGTGTTATGCCACGTATAACAACTTAACTGAGACCTTCAAGTAAAATGTTGTGCGACACAGTGTCGAAAGCGAAATTTTTTCGACTTATCCAGGCCTCCAACAATATTTTTAGTTAGATCCATAGTTGCATTTTCTGTACTCATGTTTTTAAGAATTCCATACTGTTTTTCTGAGATACACTTAAGTTTGATGAAAAATTTCATCAAAAGGTGTTTCAAACACATTTCGAATATTTTTGCAAAGTTGTTTATAACTGAAATGGGTCTATAATTGCTAGGGTTTCTATGATCACCAGATATGTGAATAGGAGTGATAATTGCATTTTTTCACTGGGAAGGTATTACATCTGTTTTGAATGACAAATTAATCAAATGTTTCAAAGGGACATACTAGAATGAACTGTTTTTATTGGTGTGGTTGATAATCCATCTTCTCCAGCAGCGCATTTATGTTTCAACGTTGAAATAGTTTCAATAAGTTCATTATCTGACACAGGATCTAGAAATATAGATTTATTCAGTGTTTTGTCCGAAATCATAAAATTTTTATGTGGATATTTTCAATTTTTTTGTCCTATCTTCTCTGCTACGTTATTTCCTATATTTGTGAAAAATGTATTGAAAATATTTGATTTTTCAGTGTTATTTGAGATCTCATTGCCATTTATTCCAAATTTTTATCTTTCCTAGTTCCTGCTTCGACGAGGTTGAATTAGACGCACAATTAATTACTTCCCAAACTTTTTTATAATTATGTCCTGCTTTCATTAGTTTATTTTTATAATAGTTAGTTTTTGTTGTTTTTATTAGATTATTCAACTTATTATAGCTTTCTTGTACACTATATACATTTACTACCCCTTCGCAATTTTCCTGTTTGAGCAGTGACTCAAATTTCTCATAATAAATTTTATTGAAATATTCATTTTTTTTGCATGAAACTAGTAGTGAAGTTGTATAATGGTTAGTTAAATGTGTCTCTACCACTATGTGTATGAAGTTAATAGATTTTGTGATAGTGTTTTAATTTTTACGAACAAATATATGGTCTAAATTACTTCGACTCTCCTCAGTGACTCTCGTGGCTGCGTTTATGTAGGGGAAAAAGCCAATTTCATTAAACATATTTAGGTAGTTAATTACTTCAAGAGAGTCGCTTTTGAATAAATTTATATTTATGTCTCCTAGAAAAATTTCAATATTACATTTTTGAAGCATTTATTGAAGGAAGACGATAGGATGCGGTGAATCCAATATTAGATTGATTCATTTTAAACGGGAATCTTAGTAGAGTGGTTTCTGTTAATGGGATGATTTCAACAGTTGCATTCAAATTATTTTTAATATATACTAAAACTCCGTCATTCTGGTTAATTTTTGAGTTGTTATGATATGCAGTGTAATTTGGGATTGAATAGTCACTCATCCTTTCTATGTTCCAGAAAGTACAATTACCTCTATATTTTCCTTCGAAGTTTCCAGGTATACTAAAAATTCATTGAAATTTTTTCGGATACTTCTGATATTCATGTGGATAATACCTAATGCATGATTTCTGATTAAGTCGGCACCATTGCCAACTCCGTTATTATTGATGCTACGAATTCAGTTAAATGGGCAAACTAGTAGCATTTTTAATGGCCTTCTCGATGCCGAAAACAAAAAAAAAACTGACAGTAGCGTTTTCAGAGTATTTCATAAAATTATATTTCTTTCAATGGAACACCCTATATTTTTTTATGCATTTCGATTCGTAATAACATTCTCAACATCAAATCTCATTTGACTTTTTTGTCGTAATAGGAAACATTTATAACAAACGGGTTTGATAAAGCGCTATGAAATATCGAGTAAATGTTCAAAAACACCACCTTGTTGAACACATATTTGGGCCCTTCCATTGACACTACGTGTGGCATTCAACACAGTTCGGTCATAAATTCTATTAATTATAGTTTCAATATAATTGTTCAGTTCATCTACATTATTGTTTCATTTTGTACACCTCATTTTTCAGAAATCCCCAAAAATGAAAATCTACAGGTGATATGTCAGGTGATCGAGGGGGCCACTTAACAGGACCATTTGTAGCAATCCATCTGTTTCCAAAACAACCTCGCAGCATTCTTTTTACGCCACTTACATTATGTGCTGGTGCTCCATCCTGCTGAAAATAGATCATCTGACGAGCCTCCAGATCAAGATCATCGAAAAACTCTTCCAACACTCTTGTTAATAAATTTAATGTAACAGGGTCCGTTCAAAGAACCATGGTGGAAAAATAGACCGATAATTCCGCCTCTAAATAGATCACACCAAACATTAATACTAAATCGTCATTGCGGATGGTCGGGATGGACTAGAAATGGATTATGTCTACTCCAATAATGAAAATTATTTCTATTATACATCCCACGATTTGAAAAACTAGCCTCGTCGCTCCATATAATATTTCTATAGAAGTTTGGATCTTGTCTGCATTTATTCATAAACCACCGACAAAACCCCAATCGTCTCTCAGGATCACCAGGTTCTAGTGCACTGGTCTTAAGTAATAAGGACAAATCTTATGTTTCTTCAGAATTCGTTGAATACCAGACAGTGGAACAGCTATTCCTCTAGATAAATCTCTGATGGAATTATTTGGATATACCTCAAAGTAGGATAAAACGTCAATTTCTGTATCTTCAAACGTTTTTTAGTTCTCCTCTTCTCAAAAACTTTTTCGTTGATCCTGAATCGACAATGAAGCACAGCAAAAAACGCCGATTAGGTAATTCACGATCGGGGAATGAATTGCTGTAGTGTTGGAGTGCTCTTACGCTATTTTTCTGGCAAACCAAGTAGGATTCTAAAGCCGTAGACACAATGGATGTTTTATGTAATAAGTTTTAAGTTTTGGGATTTTGAAAATCAATTTTACAAATAAAACAAGATGCAAAACAGAATTGAAGAATGAAGCTTGAATTTCACCAACCACATTATTTATGAGTCGTGATCAGAATAATAATGGCAATGATAGTTTCGTTTTAAAAAAATATCCAAAATCATGAAAATTAAAACTAAAAACATAAAACTTCCATTGTGTTTCAGCCTTAACATATCACATTTTTCTTGATGGGAAAACGGCATTTCGAAAAATATTTTAACAGTAGTTGACAGTTACAATAATTTGTGACATTGTCTTGATATACTTGAGAATATTTGACAAATAGTATTTCAACAAAGTTTCAAGGCAACTTGATAGCTCATAAAATTGTTGAAAAAATATTTTTTCCGTTAACCAGCTGTCATCCCCTACGAACGACAGCCCTCAGAAGTCGAAACTTGTGCGAACTAAGGATTAACGAGGTCTTACCTTTTAACGTGCGATTCCTAGCACGAGACCAGTGACCATGCTGGGAATCGCCTCGGGTACACCCCCACCCTTGCTCGATGCTGGGAAAGCAAAACAAGCTTTCATGAAAGTTGAATACGGATTTATTTTTATTTTTGACATTTATTTATTTTTTTGTTGTAAAGTGAAGGGGTTTATTTTAGTTATATATTTATTCGTTTAAAATTTTTGTTTTATTTTTATAAAAATCTATTTTTGCGTATAATTTCAACATGTTCTCTTCTTTTTGATTCTTGTTGAATACCATATAAGAATTATTTCATTTTCATATCATGTAAACAAATACAGTGTACACTGTGTAAGTATTAGAAGTGAAATGTTATTGCTATTATATTTACTATACAGGGTGTTATGCAAGTACGTGACCAAACTTGAAGGAGAGATTCTTTGAATGATTCTAAGACTAAAAGTTCATATAAACATAGGTCCAGTAATGCTTCGTTTTCAAGATACAGGGAATCAATTTTTTTTAAAGAAATCGTTTTTTTCGTATATATCTCAATAATCCTTCAAGCGATTATATTGAAATTGGGCAGTGTTATTAAGAGGTCGTAAAAGGCTGATTTAGCCATAACTATCAAAAGTATCATGTCCAATTGCGTCCCGGAAGGCACCGTAACCAAAATTTTTTTAAAAAATAATGTGCGCTACTGATTTTTTGCAATTTTTGTATTCGTTTCACATTGAGCAACTGAAATTACAACTTTTTTATATCCAGAATTTTTTTCGTATATCGGTTTATTTTTGAGAAAAAATTAAAAAATCACTTTTATGTAAGACCCTGGGACAACACAAAACATTTCAACTACTTAACCATCAAAAACTAAGGTGTTACTGTTATTTTTTTCCTTATAGTCTATTCCAGTCTTAGAATTTTTATCAAAATTAATGCAATAATAGTAATACGAAAACGACGATTTCTTTCGAAAATTTTGACACAATGTATCTTAATAACAAATCATTACTAGATCTAAGTTTATATAATAATAATAATAATAATAACGTTTATTGTGCATAACAGTGATGTCAGTGATACATTGTGATATATGTTGATACACACAAAGGATAAGGGTGTCTTCCACCCTTCCTTCAGATTCAATTATACACCAGATTCGAGTATATTGATAATTTAATTTGCGTGAATAACAATTTTTGTATATATAACGAGAATATTCATAAGAATCATTATTCAGAAATATAATGTTGATCAAAACATAAGGAAAACAAGAAGATACATATGAATGAGTATGAAAAAATACAATTAAAACGAGTTAGCAACTAGTCTGAAATACTTGATAACAAAGATCGTTTCAGTTGGGATTTCATTTGAAATATTGATGTCATAATAGGAAATGAACTTATTCTGAGATGGTGCCAAATAAGAAAAGCAACCTTCAAATGTTGATGTAACATGATGTGAAATGCTGAAACTGTTAGATCTTATGTTGACATTATGTCTTTCGGAACGGCGTAATGAAAGATCAAATATATATTTCGGTGTTTTAGTTTTCAGGAGTTTAAATAAAAACATTGCTATCAGATACTGTATTCTGCAATTTATATTCAGTTCGTGGAGCCCTGTGAGATAGGGCCAAGGTTTTTTGATGAGAGTACCCAATCTATACTACTGTTGTTTATTTCGAGAATAAATTCTCTTATATATGGCGTCTGCCGCTAAGAACCTATGCAAAGTGCCACTGTTTTGTTCGGATTAATGCGCAGACCATGTTTTTTAGAATAAGTTGTAGCATTTTGAAGATCTACATTGATATTTTCTATACAGCCTGCCAAATCTGACATATCACATGGTGTATATATTTGAAAATCATTTGCATATAGATGAACTTGACAGAAGGTTAAAGCCAATGGAAAATAAAAAATGAAAATTGCGAATAATAGAGCTCCCAGAATGCTGCCTTGAGGGACTCCAGAAGTAGTCTCCTTTATGTTAGAGCATAACCGGATACCATCGAGTGTGACTCTTTGTGATGTTCCTCGAATGTAACTACTCATTAACTTCAAGGCAGATTCCTGGAAGCCGATAAATTTCAATTTTGCAAGAAGAAGCTAGTTTACTAGGTCGAAAGCTTTGCTCTGATCTAGAAGAACTATTATTGATGGTATAGATTTATCGAGATTCAAACATATTTCATTTATTACTTTGAGCAGAGCAGTATGTGTGCCATGTTTCTGACGGAATCCTGACCGTACTTCTGGTAGGATTTCGAAGATTCTCAAATGTTCCTTGATTTGTAATGAAACAATTTTATCATACAACTTGGACAAGGTGGGCAGTATGCATATAGGATGTAAGTCGTTGAAATTGGTGGGAGTGTTAATTTTTGCAATGGGAATGACGTTTGCGATTCCCCATAATTGCGGAAAAGTTCCTGTTGTGATAGACTCATTGAAAATGTGCTTCACTTCATTGACACAAAATGGAAGTACAATGGTGATCATTCTCAGACTTAATAATATTATCAATTCCCATAGCCTGTGATTTCAAACATTTTAGTGCATTCCAAATGTCGTTTATGGAAATTTCTGAAAATGTGAATCGAACATTGTTGTTCGGTTTACTACTATTATAATGCGACAGTAAATCATTATCTATGGCAGTATTGCCGGCAACATTCAAAAAATAATTATTCAACTCATTGAGATTTCGAAGTTCTGTAGGTATAATATTTGTTCTTGAACTAGACTTTGTACAGGTGCTCCAATCAGTGGTATTATTTTTATTTTTACTGAGCATGAATTGCATATATGCAGATTTCTCCCGCTTCACAGCTTCATTAACATAATTTCGCAATCCTACATAGTATTCCCTATCGTTTTCAGTCCTGGTTCTTAAATATTTTCGATAAGCTTCGTTTTTTGTTTGAATCATGAGCTTCAAGTTATATGTAATATATGGCATATTATATTTTCTTATTTTGCGATTTTTTCTTAAAATGCAAACTGGCGCATGAATGTCGAAAAGCGACGTAATATAATTATTGATGAAAGTTACTTTCTCATTCATATCCAGTAAATACACTAATTCTCCCCATGGAAGACTATTTGCATCGTCCGCAAAATCTTCATGATTGAAATTTTTAAAGTTTCTATAGTAAATCAAATCATCACATACCTGTTGCTCCTCAACATCCACAGTACAAACTACCATCATATGGTCAGTAATACCATACATGTCAACAGTACTACAACTTTCTACCTCCTATCCATTGCTGATGCAAATTACATCGATCAGCGATTCCGAATTCGCGGTAATGAGAGTGGGATCTTTTATTATTTGGCACAAATCGAAGTTCAACATAAGATTTGTAAATTTTCTGACATCTGGGGAGTTTACACATAACATATTTATATTGATATCTCCAACCAACCCAATGAATTTAACTTCCAAGTAAATTCTCTCTAGCATTTCACTAAGATCACTCATACATCCATCAACATATGAACTTTTCGTCTTAACCACCCCTTCAAGTTTGGCCACGTACTTACATAACACCCTGTATAGTCCTCCATGTACGATCATAAACAAACTATTATTTTCTATTTTTTTTCGGATTAACACCGTCTGATGCATATAACTTATCAATCTTAATACTTATACTCATTTGAGAACATCTATTACTCCTCATGAATATCACAAGTTTCAGGAAAACATTACTTCACCCAAATCATTCCTATCATTCACCCACACAAAATTATGGTTCCTACAAGCATCATTGTTTGTTCATTCATTTTTATCGGTCACATAATATTCTATCATAATATGCAAAGGCAATGAACAAATCTTATCTTAATTTCAACTGGCTTGCATTGAATCGCAAATAAAGCACGTCCAGTGAGATATGAGTCAGCGACTTTCCTAACAGAGTTGCCAATTCGTCTATGATTACTTGTATTTGCGTTAAAACTGCTAGTAATGAATTTGATGAATTATCGAATCTATCGTATTGAAGAGGGGTACTATTTCCTAATACATGTCCATATTGACGAAAGAATTTGTTAGATAATACGATAGAAAATCATGCTAGAAATTTCAGTTCATTGGCAACTTTGTGGTCCTTTACCCAGAATGTGAATAAAATGATATTATGCACGTTTATAAAAAGCCTACAGAAAATGAACTGAACAAGAAAGAACATGAATAGACTCACCTCTTAGGTATGAAGAATTCAGGTGACGAAAACTATTTTCTGATCTTTCCACTCGCTTCGAGACGTGCTGGTTTTGTTTCGCTTTTCCTGTAGACAAACCAAATTTTGGTTAAAAATGTTTTCGTATATTTTTGACCTATTTGCCTATTATGTACAGAATCTTAACAGAAAAATCATTATGTATGTGAACTCTACAAAAAAATTATCTGAAGCTAGCGGATTAAATTTCATAAAAAAACTGAAAGTATATTTACTGAAAGCTGTATATAAAAAATGTCAGTAAAAATTCAATAATGGAAAAAATACCTAACATAGATAATAATTGAAAATGTACTCATATTTATAAAAAAATCACTCACAATGAACAACGCTGCAATAACACAATAGGTACACTTCTTTTACATACAAAATATTGTGGCAATAATAATCCGCATATCCAAGACGTTGGACCACTTGGACGCCTGAGCCTTTTGCACACGACACTACAGAATTTTCTGGAATGCTGACTAAGCCACATCCTGTTTACCTTATAGCGATTTTATGAAAGCTTTCCAAAAAATTGCCTATGACGTCATCTGTTTACAACAACGTTGACTCAAATCCCACTAAGAAAAATTTTTCTTTCATTTTCATGGTGTGACTTTGGCGGGAATAAGTTCTCGAAACGGTGAGTTGAACCTGAAAGTTACTCTAGAAACATTGCCAGCAAAAACATGAAAATAATAGTATTTATTTATTTGTGTATATTCTTCTAAGAGCGCATTTGCGGGATTTGCCGATTTCCACCACTTGACGTAGGTACACTCTGTACATATACATTATTGCAGCTAACCTCAAACCGCTTTATGAATACACTCCGTGTAAATATTGCAACTAGTCTCAAAATCGCTTTACGAGTAGGTACACTCTGTACATATTCCTATTATTATGAGCTCGGTTGGTAATTGAATTAGATAATCAACCGTTCAGACATTTCACATACCGCGACATATTTTCTCCTATTAAAATGATCCCCGAATAGGTACCCCTGTACCATAATGAATCAGACTATTTTTTGAGTGTTATACACATAATTCAATTTTGTTTACGTATTTTCATCACGGAGACGGCTCATCAAGTTCATATCTCTCTGCCTGATCAGCGTTTAGCAAAATTACTTTACAAAAATACTCCAGTGGCTAGAACCTTTTTTGATAACTCGGGGGGTCTTGGCTGTTTCAATCGATACTTCAAGACAATATTTTTTTCATAAGACTACCCTTTCTTCGAGTGCATAACGGCACTTTGCTGGTTGGATCCTTGTAATGGTGAAGAACCGTCTTCTTGGCAGTTGAACTTCGTGGTCGAGTCGGTAGTCTGCCTTTCTCGTGTGCCAGGGGTGGTGAGCTCGAATCCTCGACGTCGCAAAATTGTATACCCCAACTATGTAGTATCTACTGTCACGAGCAAGATGGTGTGGAATGACTAATGATCGGTGGCGGTAGATTCAAAATACGTGGGGTTGCTGCAGTCGCTCACTCTCAGCGTCGCTGTGCATTGGGTAGTGTGAAGTCTTAGCCTGGTAATGGGTGTGCCGCAAGGATTCCTTTTGGGGAACAAAAATAAGCAGAATGGATCTTGGCGATTTGCCATGTTATTTTCTATATGAAATGGCGTACAAGTCCCATAGGTCATTTACTTCCTTTTGAGTCTATTTCACCACTTCAAAGGAGTAGCATAGAATCGGATACATATCTCCGGCATGAATATGATGAAGGATTCTTTTGTCTATGAGCTGAACGTGGTCTCCGTATTCCGCGCATTGACCTCTTTTCAGATTGACATGGTCGGCATTTAAACTTCCACTTGCATTTGACCAAGTTCGAATTCTGGGATTAGAAACATTTTCCTCAATTTCATAGGAGTCGATAGGCAATGTGAATTGTCTAGATGCCGTCTGGTGCTTGCTTGGAGTGTGCATCCGGGGTGGTGCTGAAGGATTTCCGGGATTTTACACAGCTGCAAAGTGAATACGCCACCAAAAATCAGTAAGTCGCCCGGAGCGCCAAGGCAAATAATAATAATAGCCATTCTCTACCCGCACAGGCCCTATGAGTGTATATGAGAGAGTATTATTATTATTATTAAAGTTATCGACCCCGAACTCCATTCCGATAGTATGCGTGTTCTCTTCCACTACCTTTAAGGACTGATGTAGATCGTTTTCTACCAAGGAATATAGTTTGAGGTCATCCATGTAGAATACATGAGCAATGCAATTGCATGATGACTCATGCGATGTTGTATCAAATGCCTTGCGGTAATCGATCCAGGCCATTGAAAGGTTACGCTAATACTGCGTGATACATCTGTAGATGAGCAGGTTCATTTTGCAGCCTGCGACTTCCTTCTTTGACCCTCTTTGCCAATATATCCGTTCCTACACCGGATTAACTGCGGAGAGTATTCCCATGTATAAGATGCGGAAAAACATCTTATAACATGTGTTCGAACATATGTGTCAATAACCCCAGTAAACTCTTATCACGCTCGTGGGGTGAGTGATAACTGGGTCCGAGAATCATGTGCGCTGAATAGGCTGAGTGAACCAAGAATAACGGACTCGTCCGACTAAGATTTCTGCCACATCGCAGCAAGCCGGTATAATTATGAAATTCAAGAGCAGCATGTCCATCATTCCACCAAGTACCCCAATGATCAGAACCACCATTTTAATGAAATGGCTTGGGTACAGCCTACGGGGATATTTTGTCCGTATTTTCCCCTCTTTTCCGATAATATTCGTTTCGGTAGGAGCCGAAAACTTTATTACGAAAAAAGTAGTTCCAATAGATGCGGCACTTCTTATTCTCTACAATAGACTCAATATTGGCCGAAGCATACGGCAACACCGGTGTCTCGTCTATACCGTACGAGTGTCTTATATAGTAGTACAACAATCGTAGCGCCGCGTTATGCCTGTGGATATAGGCTGAATCGGCATAAGCTGGAGAGGCTGGCAGCAAATGCATTATGGTCTCAGCTGTCCCACTACACCCTGTGCATCTAGTGTCAGTGACCTCTATACCCATCACGCTACTACGGTAGACGAGGGTGTTGAAGACACCATCCTAGCAGACCATTATGAATCCTTTGGTTTCCGACTTCAGCCCACTTGATGTGAGAAATGCGAAGGTCAGGTTTCTGGATAAGCCAAGCTCTTCAATGTTTTTGAAGAAGACCCTTGCATTGGCGTATCCTTATGTAGCAGTACTCTTCGCAGCTTCAACGTGGGCTTTTTGCTGAACGGATTCGTCCGTTCAGTGACGAATATGAGACCGAGATCACTGGCAGCACGGGTTGCTGCCTTGAAAAGAAATGCTCCAATCCCTACTTTTCATGATCTTACACCAAGCAGAGAAGGGGATCTGAACTCCTGATGACTTACAGGCTCCACTAAGTGCCATTCTGTTATGTAGACAATCCAAGCTCAGTCCACGGCCTCCTCGTTGTGCAGGGAAGTATAACCGTGGAATGGACGATTTAGAATGCAAGTTCTTATGAAGATGCATCATTTTGCAAGTTTTTACGTCCGTCGAGTTGTAGCTCTTCCCGAGTCCATTTCATCTGATGATACTTGCCGCGGAGAGAGTTTTCAACAGTAGATACATCTTGCATGTGGCGTTGTTCCACCTCTAGATAAGTATACGCATCCAGATGATATAGGATGCTCCCATAGAAATATAATACATGCCAATACATGCCAACCGAAATTCAGTAAAATGACCTCTCATAGTGCTTGATCACCGACCATTGCACCTGCGCAGAATTCTTTTTTGGTCACCTTGTCGCTGAGTTTACCTTTACTTCGTAAGTTTGAAATAACGTTCAGAATATCATATGTGGTCAATTGTGGTAATTGTGGGAAATCCAATAAACCTGGCAACAATGCTCCACAATCCTATCATGACATGATCGTGGCGATTCGAGCGAAGAAAGAAAACAGTGTCGGCTTCTGGCAATTTTAAGTTTTAAATGTTCAGAAATACACGTGATTCTGTTTCATTCAAATCAAGTGAGTAGTGTTGAAGTTATGACAATTTTAGTTTCTGTACTTTTCAAATATTTAGGCAAGCGCGCCATGCTCTCACGTGACGTCATATTACAACACAACGTTCTCACCGTACGTTATTCATACATTGTTTTGCTATGGGATGTTTCCTATTTTCGACCACAATAAGGTTAATAACTCAAGTTTTTATGTGAATCAGTGTTACAACAGGGTTATAGATATGGATAGTGACTCACTAACTATGGCTGGAATAGTACGCCTTATGATTGAAGCTGCTACACAGTGTGTAATTTGAGACAAGATATTTATGCAAAAATAACATTGTTGAGGTTTTACTAGTAATAGTTGAGTTTCTTTGGAAATGCACATAAGAGCTGCTCTTCAAATTATTTTTCATATTCTATTTCATCTGATTCCGAAGGTGATGTATCTTCCTCGTAAATATTATGTTTTGTAATTGTAATTGTGACTGAAGAGGAATCGGTTGAACTTGACATTGAAATTGTATCCATCACCTGTTTGTACTGCATCGTTGACTTTTTGACTGCACTATTCTTTTTCATCTTGAAATATTCTTCTTTAGTGATTGTTGCTTGATGGCCAACTTTATTCTTCAATTTTACTTGATTATTATCATCATGTAATGAATTTTTTATTATATCATCCTCTTGAAAACAAGCAACAAATACTTTCTAGGGTATGACTGATTATGAAAGATTATCTTTGTGAAAAAGTTTCTCAAAAGACTTAATTTGGTTCCGTTTATGTACTGCAGACTTTTCAGGCTTTACGTTAGTTGGCAATGAAAGATTTTTAAATTCATCCTTAATCAAAATGATGTTCCCAACAATAGACACAACTTTTGGCTCCGGTTGAATCAGCCCTCTCCATGATTCGCATCCATTTTTGAAAATATCAATAAAAAACAATTTGCTGGGTGCATTAGTAGTTGTATTTAAACACTTTGGTATTAAAATCAATTTTCTAATTTCTGGATTCAACATTTTTATCAATTTTCGACACAGACTTCATACACAGGATGAGAGCAGAGCACACAATGAGCGACTGTTGTAAAGTGACGTCAAAGCGGCCGATGAGTACGCGTCGTCGCATACCTTGCTTAACAATTAAATATTTCGAAAACTAACAGAAGTATCAAAAAAATAATTTTACAATATTTTTACATTTTCAATAGAGTGTATTGTAGGGTAAAAATCAAAATTTGGTGACGTTCTTCATTATAGAAGTTGTTGGTATGTAGTTCGCGATCGCGTATTGGAATTCATTTGGTTGCCATTGGTGCTGTTATCCATGAATTTTTCTGACATTTCGGTAGTTCAGTTGTGAAGTTTTACTTTGAATATATAAATTTGAGTTGATGAACAGTCCGAAGTTCTTGGACAAATAATAAACAAAATTAAGTTCATGGTTCTTCTCTATGAAAATAAAGAAGTTTTGCTACTGCAGAATTGGTCAGAATTGTATATTGTATGAAAAATTGAAATTATTACTGATCAGCAACCAAAATTCCGATAACATAACGGTATCAAATAATATCGATATAACAAAAATGTATACCCGAATAAGATTTTTTAACATTGCAATGTCTCAAACTGAGAAAATTAGTGGCGAACTCAAGAGAAAAACACTCACTAAATGGATTCTAAAAAAAAAGTAAACCAAAAATCCTGTAAATTTGGCAATTGAAATTTTTCGATTTTTTTTATTCTCATCTCTCATTCGATAATTCATTTCTTATTGCAAAAAATGCCATTTGAATTTAATGCGTTCCAAAAATATTTGCAATGATACATGAGAACCTCTGGTCAAATGTAAAGATTTAGTTTTTCACTATATTTGACATATATTTTCTGAATTTTATATTACCAATCGAGGACACTTTTGTTTTTCAACAAAAATAGTGCACATCCCGCATTAATAACTAGAAAACTCAATAAATTTTCAATTTTTTGATGGAACGTAGTGGATTTTCTTAAGAGCTATGAGCTTGAATATATCTGCGCGTCGCTTACAGGCAACAACTCACAAAATTATTGAAATGGAAACCGAAAACATTGAGTCAACTACTTCACTATAATAGCCTAGCCTATAACAGCCTACGTTCAGTAGACGACCGCCAAAACGTAAATTTGTTCTCTGCGACAGTATGAGTAATAGCTCTTAAGAAAATCCACTACCTCTAACATATGATTCAGAATCACCACATACATTGGGTTCTTGAATGATTCAGCTCAGAGTATCCATAACAAAAGCATTCAATTATTTTAAACACATAGTCTGATACACACAACTTTCTCAAATATTAATGAAAACCACCTTCAATATTTAAAATTTCGAAAATCAAAAATATACCAACCTTTAAGAAAGTGTTCCTTCACTATGATTTGGATGAGTATAATGGGCTCGACGGTTTAGGCGTGAGGCATATAGGCTTCATGAGTGGAAAAGATTTCAATTATTTTCCCCTTTGATCGTAAGTCTTGGCATTCTATCAAAAGCCAGCTGGGTTTGATTAACTTTGAAAGAAATCATTGCAAAGGAAAAACGTAAATTCGACAGTCATTTTGACATCTGATGATTTCATAGACTTTTTTACTAATATAGCCGAAGATATAATAAAATCTCTACCGGACCTGCCAAACTGAAATCTTTTGAGATACAAGAATTTTCCTTTCCTTCGACATCTTTTTTACGCGACCAGTCACAAATTCTGATGTTCTTGAAGCTATCCTATCATGTACAGACTCAAATAATCTAATTAGCAGGATAATAAAAGAAGTCAGTGATTTAATTGTGGAGCCATTAACTCACCTGATAAATGAAATTTTTGGAACAGGTAAATTCCCGGATCTATTCAAATTCTCAAAAATTATTACGCTTCTCAAGAAGGGGGATACGACTGAAACTGGCCGACTACCGACCCATTTCTATCATTTTTGCAAAAATCATTGAAAAAATCATGAAGCAGCAACTTATTAAGTACTTTGACGAAAATATTTTTTTCAGGAATGAACAATTTGGTTTTAGGAATGGTCGATCGACAACCAGTGCAGCACTAAGTGTTATAGAGAAAATAGTCTGGGGTCTTGAGCAAGGATATCACGTGGGTGTTACTCTATGTGATCTGTCTAAGGCCTTCGACTGTGTATCCCATGAAATACTTCTTGAGAAACTGAACTACTACGGAATTAGAGGAGTCGCACTCAGTCTCATCGAATATTATTCAAGCAATCGATTCCAAACAGTATATATACTACAATTATAAACTATCTGATTTCAAAGGTGTTAGAATTGGTGTACCGCAAGGTTCTGTGCTAGGGCATTTGCTTTTTATAATATATATTATTGACCTGCCGATTTTTTTATCCCCATACAGTAGTGTTATGTTTGCAGACGATCTGACATTAATACATTATTCGCATGACGATCAAGATTAATTGAATCTATCTATTATCGGAAGAAATTGAACAAAAAGCCATAAATTGGTTTATAGCAAACAATCTCAAATTAAACAGTGACAAATCACAAAATTCAATAGTGCCCACCAGCACATTACCACATGAGGAAAGAAATGTTAACTTTTTGGGTCTCATTTTGGAATTTCGAACTGGCTAAGTCACATTACGCAACTGAACCTTGAATTATTCAGTCAGCTCAATTTTCAATATGCGACAACTTGCGCACCTCACTAATACCAGATTTAGGCTCAAAAGATCTCAAAAAATTTCTTAAAATTATATTCTTTTCAATATTCTCCCTGTTGATGTCAGGAATTTGAATACATTTCGTTTCAAAAAAACAAACATATTTTTGCTAGAAAATTCTTTCTATTCAATCGAGGAATATGTGGAATGTGTGGAGAACGGTATACTCACTGATTCACAATCAACTAACTCATTGATTTCTGATATCGTACCAACTATGTTATTTATATTTGTTATAATGAATTGATGAATTGAATAATGTAATATTTTCCATTCTATTTTAATATTTGTGACTTGTCGTAAATCTATTGTATGCATATCATTACCAAATGAATCGATCGCTCTATGTAGTATTTAATGAAGAACCATTGCATTCAAACTTTTTTTTTTATTAGAAATACACTCAACATTTCTATTTCCAAGAAGACAATTATTGTTTTTCTGTATAATCATTAAAGGAAAACTATGAAACTGCGAATACTATTAACGACAAAACTCATACCAGATTCAGGAAGGAAGGAAAATGGTAAAAGTTCTAAGATCTTCCTGGCGACAAACACGATCTATTGCGCAAACTCAAAGTCAGTGATATTCTGTATGGGGAACCACTTTATCCTGAACTGTGGCATTCTGGTGTTAATTATATTTCTATGGATGCTTCCGTCTATGAGCTGAACGGTCTCTCCGTATTCCTCGCATCGTCCTCTTTTGAGATGAACCATGGCACATTTGTCGATTCCAAACTCCGTTCCGATAGCATGCGTGTACTCTTGTACCACCCTTAATGACTGATGAAGATCCTTTTCCTCAGATAGAACAGATAGGTGACCTTATTCCTTCGGTTGCTGGAGGGTGCCGCAGTTGTATCCGCGGGTGTTCCGTAGTGCAACGGACAATGGCAATAGGGAGATACAGAAGAGAGGAGTGCAGAGGGAGTCTCCCTGATACCCCTCCTTCCGAAGATACCCTGCATTGTTTGGACTCTGACTTGACCAGATATTATGGTGAAGCAAATCCTCCAGAGCGGCATCAGCTGTTTCATGCATCTCACTATTTGATCGGGTACCGCGAAGCATCTAAGCAAATGCATGATGAGCTCATAAATGCCATGCGATTATCGATCCAGGCCTTTGAAAGGTTTCGCTTATAGACGGTGAGCTAGCCACGGAAATAGCGCAGCAATTTATAGAACGATTAAAACCACCTAATCAGTCTGCCTTTACACCATTATTAATTGATTCGGGCGCCTGGCAGCTTTTTATTGGTGGGGGTGGGCGTGGTACGGCCGTAATGGGGTTGAAAAATCAATTGAAGGTGTTCAATACATAGAGCGCTGGTTTTTAGTGTGATTGTAGCTAATTATGTTCAAAATTCGAAAATAATATTGCCAGGCGATTTGGTTGGGGGAAAAGTAGTGCCAGGTGACGTTAAAGGTGCGTAGAAAAGTGCCGAAGTCGTCTCATTTATAGAGGGCTGGGACTAAATTGTTTCGTTACATATAACTCTCAGGATAGTGCGTGTAAAATGACAGGCGGAAATACTGAGCCGAACACCCTGCCAGGCGCCGCGCCGATGAACAACGACAAACGCGCGCACGATAGTCAATCAATTATGAACGTTGTACGTCATTCTATTGTTATGGATTAACGGGTGAACATTTTTTATTCATTATTGTTTATTATTTTTAAGCAGTCTTAACATTTACAATGTTAATTGTTTATCTTTTATCAATTAATATAATGCATTTTTTTTTTCTCCAATTCTCCAAATGGTGACGAGATTCAATGCAACAACGATTTATCTTGTTTTTGATCAATACTTTTCACCGTCCATCAAAAGCAATGAACGCGAAAGAAGACATGGACTTCAAAATCACGCCTACGTTATTTTGGGACCAGATCAAACGAGGCCTGCCGATTTTACTAAAGAGCTACGGAACTGCTTCAAAGAAGCGCTTGTACGCTTTTTAATAGAACACTGGGCGACCAAAGAAGTGGTATAATCTTTTGGACAAAAAACCGTATATGTGAATGTTATGTAAACGAAACTGTTCAACAATCGATACACGAACAATTGTCGTGTGGGAATCACGAAAATAATCTATTACGATTGCAACATTGATTTGAGACGCTAACATTGTTATTAAAAGCTCCGACACCGACATTCTAATTATTATGCTGGGAAACAAATATCGCGTAAAAAATTTTGTGCAAATTTGTATGGATGCCGGTGTAGGCAATAATCAAAGGTACATCGACATTAGTTTATTATACAAAAACTTAGGACAATCACTGGCCAGCGCATTGCCAGGATTTCACGCTTTAACTGGCTGTGATTACAATCTGGCGATCTTCAAAAAGGCAAAAACAGGCCGTTTGCTCTGCTCGAAAAGAGCTTAGAAGCTTTTTCGAGCCTATGTAATCTTCATTCATCGGATGCAAGGGATACTGTATATCCAGTATTAGAGAAATTTGTCTGCCGCATCTATGGCGTCCAACAAACCGATGACGACAACAAGGCAAGATTCAAAATTATCACAAAAACTTTTGAATTCAAGGACGTCAATGAGCCATTCAGCCGAAGATTCAAATATGTTGATGCAGCTCTGCTCGAAAAGAGCTTAGAAGCTTTTTCGAGCCTATGTAATCTTCATTCATCGGATGCAAGGGATACTGTATATCCAGTATTAGAGAAATTTGTCTGCCGCATCTATGGCGTCCAACAAACCGATGACGACAACAAGGCAAGATTCAAAATTATCACAAAAACTTTTGAATTCAAGGACGTCAATGAGCCATTCAGCCGAAGATTCAAATATGTTGATGCAGCTCTGCTCGAAAAGAGCTTAGAAGCTTTTTCGAGCCTATGTAATCTTCATTCATCGGATGCAAGGGATACTGTATATCCAGTATTAGAGAAATTTGTCCGCCGCATCTATGGCGTCCAACAAACCGATGACGACAACAAGGCAAGATTCAAAATTATCACAAAAACTTTCGAATTCAAGGACGTCAATGAGCCATTCAGCCGAAGATTCAAATATGTTGATGCAGCTCTGCTCGAAAAGAGCTTAGAAGCTTTTTCGAGCCTATGTAATCTTCATTCATCGGATGCAAGGGATACTGTATATCCAGTATTAGAGAAATTTGTCTGCCGCATCTATGGCGTCCAACAAACCGATGACGACAACAAGGCAAGATTCAAAATTATCACAAAAACTTTCGAATTCAAGGACGTCAATGAGCCATTCAGCAGAAGATTCAAATATGTTGATGCAGCGAATTTGCCGCCTTGTAAAACAGAGCTGCATCAACAACTTCTTAGAGCAAACTATATCAGTAGTGTATGGGGGAATCAACTCCACTCAATTATGGCTGGACAGAAAGCAAACATACATTCGAAATACTTTGGTTTGAGAGGGATCAATCGCCAGCCTACGTTAATGACATCGTCGTTCAACCCGTACACCTGGAGGATGAAATAGATGTATATAAATAAATTAATATTTTTCATATCGATTAATCGCAGATGAGGCAACCGCAATCTTTTAATAACTTTAATTTGATTTTACAGATGAAGAAGACGATGACGATCCACAAGGACACGACTATGAATGAATAAGCGTGGCAGCATTAATGTTTGAGGTATACTTTATTACTTTACTACTAATCGTGAATGAGATCGCTGCAAGATGTGTATTGATAACTTATCGGATAGAGAAGCCAACAGTCCGAGAAACATTGATGTCAATATTTCATACTTAAAATAGTTTTATAATTTTTATTATACAGAATTGATATGTTTTTTTCATAACGAGTTATTAAAGTTATTTGCATACATCAGTATTTAGAATAATTATCAAGATATCTAGCCGTTTCTGTTACTGTGTTTTTGATTGATTGTTAAAAAATAAACAATTAACATAGTGAATGCTAAGACTGCTTAAAAATAATCAACAATAACGAATATAAAAATGTTTTCCCTTTAATCCATAGCAATAGAATGACGTACAACGTTGCTTGAATATTCATTTGATGAAAAATGTGTCAATTGCTGGGGTGTCGCAACTCACCAAGGCCTTGAATAATAGTTGGCCTCCTATGGCTTATTATTATTTTTTCGTATCCGTTAAAAATATCCCAGTCTGACCATGTCTCCAGAGCCCTTACACTTCCAGAGGGCGCACTGAATCATTTATCCCAATAACCAATTCCCACGCCGTGGGGTAAGTGACTATTGGGTCCGAGAATCATGTGCCCTGAGCAGGCGGAGTGAACAACCAAGAATTACGGCCTTCTGCATTCGTCCGGCTAAGATTTCTGCCATATTACGGCAAGCTGGTATAATTTTTAAGTTTGAGAGCAGTGTGTCCATCATTATTATCAGAACCACCATTTCGATAGAATGATTTGGGTAGAGCCTGCGGTGTTCAAAGAGTAGATCTCGATATTAAGTCCGTTTTTCCTCCTGTTTTCGGACTATGTTCGTTTCGCCAGTAGCTGAAAACTCGTTGACCTACTTTAATGGTCGGGGAGGACTACATCAGGCTTATTGGCTTGTATTTGACTGAGGGTGGGGAATGAGTAGTTTCAATAGATTTTTCACTCCTCATTCTCCACAACGGACTCAATATCGTCTATACCGTACGAGTGTCTTATATGGTAGTACAACACTCGTAGGGCCGCGTTATGCCTGTTGATATAGGCTGATACCACATATCGTCGTCTTAGTGTGTTAACCTGCTAACTCCATTTGAGAAAAAAATTTCAGGAGAAGGAAAAAACTGCGAATAAAATTCAATACTAAATGGAATAGAATGGTTTTCCGGATTCAGCCCACTTGACCTGAGAAATGCAAAGTTCAGGTTTCTGGATAAGCCAAATTCTTCAATGTTTTTGAAGAAGACCCCATGCATTGGCGTTTCCTTATGCAGCTGCAGAAGACTCTCAGTCTCCGCAGCTTCAACGTGGGCTTTTTGCTTAACGAGTCCCAACTCGGTGACAGAGTTTGGGTTCGTCCGTTCAGTGTCGAATACGAGACCGAGTTCATCGGCTGCACGGGTTGCTGCCTTGAAAAGAAATGCTCCAATCCCTGCTTTTTCATGATCGCATACCAAGTAGAGAAGGGGATCTGAAATCCTGATGACTTTACAGGCTCCATCCAGTACCACTCTGTTATGTAGACACTACAAACTTAAAAGTCCACGGCCTACCCGTTTTCTGGGGAACTATAACAGACGATTTAGGATGTAAGCTCCTATGGAGATGTATCATTTTGCGAGTTTTAACATCGAGTTGTCGCAGCTCCTCCTGAGTCCATTTCATTAATCCAAAGGAGTAAAGTAGAATCGAAACGGCAAGCATATTTGTTGCAGCAACTTTGTTCTTCCCCGACAGTTCGGATGACCAGATCTGTTGGAGTTTATTATTGTTATTATCATCAAATTATTATTGTGAAACAGGCGTAGAAAGACGAGGAATGTCACAATGTTTCGATTTCTGTTTGAGAGGCGATAAACAAATTCTTCGGGTAGACAGGTTGCTCAAACATTCGTTAGATGACAATAATGGTAGCCAAATTATAAAATGATGGTTTACGTTTGGTACCACTGTGCATAGAATAGAACAGAATAGAACTTTATTGATCCATAAAATACCACAATTACATGATGTTGACAAGTCAGACATAGAGTGTTGTATAAAATATAAATTATAAACATTATGATCCTGTATAAAACGAAGATAAAATACAATAAGGTTTGGTATAGTTAAAAGCTCATTGATTGTTGAATAAAATTTCAGTTTTAAAATCAGTATACCTGGTCAAGAACTCATTCACACTGTAGAAAGTTTCAGATATTGAAAACTCTTTGCATTGTCTTTTGAACTTTTCGTATGAAGTTATGCGTTTCAGTCCGATGGGAAGGGCGTTGAATAGTTTTATAGGGATGAAATGGGGCGATTTACGGTATATTGCAGTTTTATGTTTGGGTAAGTCCATGTTAGCATGGCGCGTTTGATACTCATGTTTTTTTTTGCGAAATACCAATCATATCGCTCTTGATAAAAGTGAGCCTTTCAAAATGAATATTCCTGAAAGAGTAAAAATTTGTTTTTTTTTTTCAATGTATTTCTACAGCTTTCCCTATATCCCAGTTGATGAATAAGTCTAATTAGAGGTACGATTTACGGTATATCGCAGTTTTAAGTCTGGGTAAGTCCAAGTTAACATGGCGCGTTTGATACTCATGTTTTTTTGCGAAACACCAATCATATCGCTCTTGATAAAAGTGAGCCTTTCAAAATGAATATTCCTGAAAAAGTAAAAATTTGTTTTTTTAAATGTATTTCTACAGCTTTCCATATATCCCAGTTGATGAATACGTCTAATTAGACGCTTTTGAATAATGAAAACCCTTTCCCAATCACTTTGTAACGATTTCGAGACCGGCCTCGAGACCGGCCCTGATCATCCAATTAATAATGCACACTCGAAATGTAAACAAGTTCTCCGCTGACAAACACATAAATCACGTTGAAGGAACGCGAACTTTCTAACGAAGGTTCTAGGGACATCTAAGAAGTCGCCGGATAGACTCGATTTATCGAGAACTGTAAATGCGGATATATAAGTCGCTCGGCGGGAGATATATATATATATATGAGTTTTTTAATATTTGGGATTTGCAGCAGGCCAATAAGGGTACTCTTATACACTGAAAAAGATTTGAAATATTTTGAATTTTCACATCTTTTTCAGAAAATCAAGAGAATTTTTTCCAAATTAAAAGACATGCATAAACTGTTCGGATGTAGTTTATTGTATACAGTGTCAAAATTGTGAAAAACAATACATTGGACAAACGTCCAGACCACTTAAGGACCGCATTGTGTCACACAAGAGCGACAGTAGACTACACCCGGAGAGATGTGCACTGAGTGAACATGTCGCTAAGGAAGGACATTGTATGGATTATAATTCGGTAAAAATTTTATCTAGGGAAAAAAACACAGCCAAAAGGCTTCTTTTAGAAATGGTTCACATTGCACAAGCGGATAATGCGCTGAATAAAAAAACAGATGTAAATCACTTGAGCGAAATTTAATCTTATTTAATTTTTGCAGATAATAGAAAGTTTGGAGACAATCAACGGATTACTTCAATGAATATTGACTTCACAAATTAAATCAATATAATTCAATTCCTCTGTCAAAATACTGTTCATACAATTATTGTTCCATGTATTCCAGTAATGTATTATTGTTAGCATTAGGTCGAGTGTTCATGGTTTCAGGATATGTTTCCTTTGTTGGTTCATCTCATCTGTCACCTACACCATTCAAAAATTGTTCTCATATTCCACAATTCACATTTCATAATTATTGCTCCATGTAGCTCCATCACAGATCTGTATCATAAGGTTATAGTGTCATCTGTCACTCCCCATGATTAAGATTCCGTGTGGCTCATGTCGCTTGTCATTTATCAATTGTCTCATGTCATTTGTCAATGGTCTTTGCTAGTCAGTCTAACATAACTCCTCGGCGCGGTTGTTTGCCTCTTCAAGGACAACACGTGCTTTTATATATTTTTAACAATTTTGAATCCATTTCATAATGTATCATCATTAATGAGTGTGCATCCACGTTACTCAAGGACAACACGTGCTTTTATATATTTTCAACAATTTTAAATCCATTTCATAATGTATCATCAGTAATGAGTGTGCATCCACGTTACTCTTGGTTGTTATTAATGATGTTTTACTCCAAGTTCTGTCCATATTTCATGATTATTTTTATCATATACGCCATGTAACCTCGAAACAGTGTAAGTTATTCCACGTTTTTCGTTGGCGTAATTCTCATAGTTGTCTTTACATCTTTGTAGTTTCCCTGAAGATTATAATAAAAAGTTATTGAAAGCTTGGAACAAGTGTATAAGAGTACCCTTATATTAATAAAAGGTTGAAACGTAATTCTACGCTGAGGTCTCATTCTGCCTACTCCTCAGGTATAATTACGTTAGGTTTTTGTGACTTGACGTCGGGGTATCAATCTGCCTACTCACCATGTCTCGTCACTGGTTCTCTCTAAGGTCTCAATCTGACGCTAGGTGAGCTGTGTGCGGGAAATGGGTTGGTGGGAAATGAGTTGATGCGTGCAATGAGAGGCTTCCAGGTATTGGGAAGTCTACGTCCGTCGTCGCGAGTGTTGAGGCAATTGGGGCGCTTCTCCATCTCAAGGGCTTCTCGGATGATCCTGGTTTGCAGAGTTTTCTCGGTGGAAATTGTTTTTGTGTTTTTGAAGTCTATTTTGTGACCTGTGTCTTCTCGATGTTTATAAAGTGCGGAAGTGGAAGATGCCTGACGCACAGCAAGTTCGTAGACTCTGGAATTTACTCGTCTGTTAGTCTGGCCAATATAAGTTCTCGGGCAGTCTGAACATGGTATTTCATATATGCCTTGAGAATCGTTTGGTATTGTGTCCTTGGGAGATCTGAGGAATTTGAATATTTGGTTGTTGGCCGTGAATATTGTTTTTATCTCGTGTTTTCTCAAGATATTACTGATTTTGTCTGTCACACCTTTGATGTATGGTAGGAAAGCTTTGTGTGGCTGAATACTCTCTAGTGGATGATTCGTTTTTGGAGGACGGGTCAGTTGATGGTGGATAGACTTGTCGATTAGCGAAATGTTGTAACCATTTTGAAGTAAGGCTGATTTCAGTTTGTCCAGCTCTTGTGGTCTATTCTGGTTGTCGGTAAGCTGAATTGATCTGTATATCAGGGAGTTCAATAAGGAGTTTGTTTGTGCTGGATGGTGATGAGAGTTTGCGTGTATGTATCGGTTGGTGTGGGTCTGTTTCCTGTGTACTGTGTGGGTGAAAGAGTTATTGGATTTCGTGATGAGAACGTCCAGGAAAGCTAGATAGTTGTTCATTTCGGTCTCCATTGTAAATTTCATGTTGGGAATTTCATGTTGGGATGGATATCGTTTATGACGAAAATGTCGTCAACGTATCTGAACCAGCAACTAGGCTTGTGCTCAAATGCTTCTACAGCCCTGGTTTCGAAGTCTTCCATGAAAAGGTTTGCAAGGACTGGAGAAAGGGGGGGAACCCATGGGAGCACCTTTCACTTGTTTGCAGTAAGTTCCTTGGAAGAGGAAGTACGTGTTGTTCATACAGTGGCTGATGAGGTCCAGGGTGTTTTTTGGAATTCTATGTTTAGTTTAAAGGATTTCTAGCGTATCCGTTAGGGGAATGTTTGTGAAGAGGGAGACAACATCGAAGCTCACTAGGATATCGGTGTTCTGGATTCCATAGGATTTGAGAAGGTCTAAGAAGTTGAATGAATTTTTCACGTAGGATGAGGCTTCTTCTGCTCGTGGCTGAAGAGTACTCGCCAGATACTTGGCGAGGTTCTGGGTTGGTGATCCAAAGGCACTGACGATAGGTCGGAGTGGGATATCAGGCTTGTGTATTTTTTGGTAATCCGTAGATACGGGGGGTGCGTGATGACTTCTCTCTAGGCATAGTGGCTTTCTTGGTTTCATCTGGTAGTTTAGAATTATTGATCACATTTTTGGTCATCTTTTCGAGGTAGGTTGTCGGGTCTCGTTGGGTGATCTGATACTCGGATGAGTTTAATAGTGTACTCATTTTGTCTACATAATCTGAGGTGGAGTCCTGCTGTTTGTTCAGAGAGCTCTTGCAAAGTTGTTCCTTCAAAGTAAGGATCTTTGCACATGTGTCTGACAGATATAATTCAATATCTGTCGCGGTATTAGCCAGAGAAGTAGTTGTTTTCTGTCGGACACATGCTATACATACTATACAAAGTTATAGTCACTTCCTAAAGGATTGTTATCGACTGTTTTATAGTCACTTGGACATTATTTGCTCCTTGAACCAAGTATTTTACATATATATATATATATATAAATATATATATATATATATATATATATATATATATATATATATATATATATATATATATATATATATATATATATATATATATATATATATATATATATAACATGTAACATGTAACATGTAACATATAGAAGCCATTAAAGTAAATTTATAATATATATATATATATATATAAAGTATATATATATATATATATATATATATATATATATATATATATATATATATATATATATATATATATATATATATATATATATATATATATATATATATATATATATATATATATATATATATTCAGATAGGTTTCCGCGGTCAGATATTTGAAAACTAAAAGTTCGGGTTAAACCGCGTCTAGAATTTGTTGAAATTCGACGTTTCGGCTCCGATTTTGGAGCCATTTTCAAGAACTGAAATAGAAAGAAAATTAATGAAAGGTTAAAACGTAATTCTACGCTGAGGTCTCAATCTGCCTACTCCTCAGGTATAATTACGTTAGGTTTTTGTGACTTGACGTCGGGGTCTCAATCTGCCTACTCCCCATGTCTCGTCACTGGTTCTCTCTAAGGTCTCAATCTGCCTACTCCTTCGAGAGAACTGAGGAATTGTGGGTTGAGGAACTGTATTTATAGTGGACGTGGCTGTAATGGCCGTATGCAATGTATTGGCGCGAGGTGAACTATGGGCGGGAACTGAATTGGCGCTAGATGAGCTGTGTGCGGGAACTTGGTTGGCGCTAAGTGAGCTGTGTGCGGGAACTGGGTTGGTGGGAAATGAGTTTATGCGTGCAATGAGAGGCTTCCAGGTATTGGGAAGTCTACGTCCGTCGTCGCGAGTGTTGAGGCAATTGGAGCGCTTCTCTATCTCAAGGGCTTCTCGGATGATCCTGGTTTGCAGAGTTTTCTCAGCGTAGAATTACGTTTTAACCTTTCATTAATTTTCTTTCTATTTCAGTTCTTGAAAATGGCTCCAAAATCGGAGCCGAAACGTCGAATTTCAACAAATTCTAGACGCGGTTCAACCCGAACTTTTAGTTTTCATATATATATAAAGTGAATTAGATCTTTTTGAGAATAGGTAATCGGTTTATTCAGAAAATATTTTACGGATTGCGGTGAAGTCTGAGCAAATATAAAGGAATGTGTATGTCCAGCTGAATTATTAATATCGTGTTTTTCTCTCTCTTCAACGTATACCAATTGTATCTTTCTCCTAGACCGTAATCTGTCTACGACTTTATATGAACGTCCATAAGATGGTCATTCATGGATTCAAAATGGATATCCATTAGAAGATAATCTACAGATGGCCTTGAATATCCGAAGCAAATATAAAATGAATACAGAGTGCAATATCAATTTTCGATATCAATATATTCAAACAGTTTCCCTTATTCCTGAATGATATCTTATTGTAATCCCTAAAACACATCTTTTGGATATTTGTGAACAATGTCTTATGGACATCCTTGTGGATATCTTGTAGATGTCCCTGAACAACATCTAATGGATATCTGTGAACAATATCTCATGGATATCCTTGATCGATATCTTATGGATATTCCAGAGGGATATCTGATAAAAGTCCATCTTCGTCCACTCAGAACATCCACCGGACGTCCATAAAATATCCACCGGACGTCCATAAAATATCCATCATACGTCCATAAAATATCCACCGGATATAACTGGATATCCTTTGGATATCCCCAATATCCAAAATGAACGTCTAATGTATATCCGTCGAATGAATGTCCGTGTGTTGAATGGGTTAACTTTAGAAACTGTTAGTAATGATACTCTACGCACTTCATTGAAATATAGCCTTGACATACCTCTTTCAGCCTCTGTTTTTTTCGCTTCCTCAATTCGCTGTATCTCTTGCATTTTGAATTCAAGTTTCCTCTTCTCCTCTTTAACTTTATCGTATCGTACTTGTTGATTCGGTTGAACCAGTAAATATATTTCTTCCAAGCAGACCACCGATGGTGATGTATAAACAGTTTTCCATGGTATCTTCAGAATAAGTTTCCCTGTGAAAAAAAAAACACTAGATGAGGATCATATTATCAGTAACATGATATTCCAGAAGGCTGAAATAATTGCAAAATTATCATAATTTTCCCTTGAAGGATGATGTCTCCTCCAACGCCTGATGAAATACCATCATATTGATACCAACTGCATTGAGATGGAACATTTGAGTTTCAGTATATGATTGTTGGCTTTTGGACACACCTTTCGTATTTTATTTTATTTTTCCTTTATCATATAATATAGTACTTATGAATAAAAACCCTGTATGGATTTTCACGAGGTTTTCGAAGAGGCAAAGCATTAAAAAAATTCAAGATAAAGTTTTGCATCATCCATGGACTCTTCAGAATTTTGTAATGTGGTTTTCGTATAAATGGAAAATTCACATCAACTGTTCAAAGCGTTCCTTTCTTGAACCAATTATCGATAGGTGCGTGGGTTCAAACCCCTGCGCAGTCATCGACCCCGTTCATGGCATTACACGTTAAAAGGTCTTCCCTAGCTCGCACAAGTATATCGAAGATTTCCAAGTGTTGCTCGTAAGGGTGCAGCCGGTTGACGGTTGATTCTTTGGTTGACATATCAAAACGTTTCGAGTGCAACGTCTGGTGCTAGCTTGAAATGCGCATCGACCACCCGGGGTGGTGCTGTACGTTTTCCGGGTTTTCGTGCAGCTGAAAAATTAATAAACTACCGAAAACATCAGTAAATCGCCCCGGAGTGTCAATAATAGCCGTCCTCTACCCACACAGGCTATGCCTTTGGGTACACTCTATATATGAGTATTATTATTATTATTATAACTGCAACTCATCGGAATACCATCTTGATACATACATATACATATAGCAGTAAAAACAGTATACAAATGTCACTGGGCAATCCGAGAGATAAAACTCTAACTCTTCACCAAAATCAACAAAAATTCATCCAATAATTTACTTAATATGAAAAATATGTACGATTTTATAAGAACCACTGCCATAAACGTTGATGTTGCCCTGTGAAAGTAAAAAATTGATTTCATTTGTATTTTTCCAAATCGTTTGGAAGTGGAACTGAAATATTTTGGGTCGCTTGAATTCAGTATGATCAGAAAAATCGAGCTCGATTACTCCCGTATTATAATCGTTACTTTATTTGTTTGTGATCCTTATGTGAATTGAAAATTATGACACATAGCTTATTAGGTCTGTCTAGCGCCGGATTGAGACAGCCGAGATCCCGAGCAAATTTTGGGAGGCCGCAGGGTGCGTGGACGGTTTTGGCCGAAGACCCAAAAATCTCATAGTCTCTTAAGGATTGAGTGAAATTCAAAAATAAATGTCCGACTTCTAGTATTGTAGTCCGAATCTTGCACTCAATTTTTCCGCCCAGAATCTAGGAAGAATAGTAATATTAGGGCAATTGATAATTTTCCGGCGATAATCCAAAGATAGTCTCACAGTGTGACAATCGTCAATGCCTCACGTCAAGTGGTCTATTCAGGGTGGAAAAATAGTGCGCCAGGGTTCTTCTGTTGGAGTTCTATGATAGCTAGGAGATGATTGAAAAACGAACGTTAACTAGACAACAGATTGCCGAATACACAGGGAGAACTGCAAGCAATTTACAAGGTCGAGTTCTTTTTTTCAATGGAATACTAGATATGTATTTGATTATTTTACTTTTTCAAGCATTGCAGTGACTTTTGGTGATTTTTTTATAGAGATAATTTCATCTGCAGAAGCATGCCGAAAATATCACTGTCGTTACGATTATGGAATCTAAAAGACAATACCTACTATACCATTTGATTGGCAGATGTGTGATATTTCTGATCCATTCTCATTCATTTATCAATTTGGATCACCCAGTATATTCTTCGACATTATCATGTGGGTTTGGGATACGAATATTATTTGTATATTTATCCCTATTGATATTTCTAGCCGTTTCCAATTTTTTCATTTCCGAAAATTTTGAGTTGCTATTTGCTGTGAAATATACATTCCTTTGTAAACATAAGTTAAATTATTTAAGTAGTTAACTCCCAGTACAACATCCTCTATGGGCACTCAACTGAAAAATATTAATAAAAAATGCAAAATCGAGAAAAAATCGAAAAACTTAAATGGGTAAACAAATTGTAATAAGTCCTTCACATGTTTTTATTTTCATCTTCTTGTCCTACGAAAAGGAAAATCTTGTAAGATTCAGATTCGAGAAAAAGTAGGTACAAATTGGTATTCTTGAATTTCATGGAAGCTGTATGGGTCAGGAAACAGAGGCACTGAATTCCAAAGCTTCATCGTACGTCTCCAAAGTGACGACAAAGGGCCGATGTGAATGAAAACTGAGTTCGACGGGTCAGTCTGGATGGAAGCGAAGCTAGGTAGAATGATTGATGATCTTTCAGAAGAGCATTGACCACAAAAATATCTATAAAATTAAGGCAAATCGACAAGTTATCTGCGGTATTTCAGAGAAATGAGCAAGCTTATGAGCGAAGCATCACCGACGAGACTAATATTTTTTATCCTAATCTAAAAGTTTTCCTGCACTAGGAACAGTTTTCCGAGACAGGTCGGAGCTGTGCCTTCTAAATAATAATAAGTTCAAGAGAAATGAAATAGATCTTAACAGAACAGAAAACCAAGATTTTGACATCGATACTCCTGATATAAATACGCTGACCGCTGTGAGATCATCCCATCTAGAGAAAAGACATGCTTCAGTTTTATGCGTAACGATTTCTACCAAGTTGTCCCCTTTCTAGAATGTTTGCCAAGCCCATATTTGAATCTTCCACTTGTAAACTGTTAGCATTCAGAAACTAAGCACTTCGATTTCCAGTATTTATTCCTAATCGAATGAATTCCAATAACACAATTAACACAATCAACACGTCTTTACTACCCGAACAACAGATAACAACTGACTAACTAAATATCATCATATTATATCAAACTGATAACTCATCGCACCATCATCCCATTTCTTCATTACCGCATAGTGACGTGGTCGACGACACTGTTGCCTGTTCACATTCGGCCATCCTGACCGGATGATGGGGATTCAGTCTTGAACCTGAAAATATTTGAGATTTATTAATTTTCTTCCGAGTATATCAATCTCAAAAAGTGCACAGGGACTAAAAGTCCCGACGGCTTACAAAGCACAGGGACCAGAAGTCCCAACGGCCTACAAAGCACAGGGATCAGAAGTCCCGACGGCCTACAAAGCACAGGGACCAGAAGTCCCGACGGCCTACAAAGCACAGGGACCAGAAGTCCCGACGGCCTACAAAGCACAGGGACCAGAAGTCCCGACGGCCTACAAAGCACAGGGACCAGAAGTCCCGACGGCCTACAAAGGCTTACCTAATATAACTGGGCATCATCGTATGAAGTCCATCTGTTCATGTGCTCTATTGCGTATACGCCTTGATATGGTTTTCTAGCTCTGTTAGCACCTGGTATATCGACGACTTCATATCGATCATTTTCAAAAGCTCTCGATACCATAAATGGACCCTTCCACTTAGGGACCAACTTGCGACTAGTTCCTGAGCTTACAATGGATGAAATCTTCACTAATACAAGCTCCCCCTCACAGAACTTTGTAGGTTAAACTCTCTCTTTTGACGACTCTGATTCGACTCAATATTTTTAACGATTCTATCACGTAGTTTAGTCACGTCTACTTATCTTCCTCAATACTTGCGCCACGGCAAATAATAATAATAGCCGTCCTCTACCCGCACAGGCTATGCCTTTGGGTACACTCAACGAGTGTTTATGAAGGAGTATTATTATTATTATTAGTAGGGCCCGCTCGGTACCCTAGGAGCACTTCAGCTGGACTTGTACCGATGGCTCTATTCCACGTATTATTTATGCCCAGTTGAATGTTCGAAATATTCTCATCCAATTCGTCATCTTCTTTGTTCGCTCCCATGGTTGCAAGGGAGTCCTGAATGGTTTTATTGTACCTTTCAACCTGACCATTTAACCGGGGCATTCCCACGGCGTTTAGGTGGTGACTGATCTGCCTCTCAGCACAGAACTCTCTGGACTTCTTGGAAGTGAACGCTGTACCCCTGTCACTAATTATTCGCTTAGGTACACCAAAGGTTTGGATGAGTTCTCTCAATACATCGAGTACATACTTAGTTTTTGTGTTTTTGACCGATCGTATACAAGTAAATTTCGTAAATGCATCAACAATGACGAGTACTTGAGTATTTTTTGTTTGGTTCTGCAGAAAGGACCAACGTGGTCTACATGAATCGTATGAAAAGGTCGAGCAACTTTGGGGATTGGATGTAAGAATCCTGGTCGTTTCCCAGATGCAGACTTATAACAGAGACAATTTATACAAGCTTTGACGTACTTGGTTATACGTTTTATCATTTTAGGGAACCAAAATTTACTAGAGATCAACTTGAAAGTTTTATCGATTGCAAAATGGCCAACATCGTCGTGGTTGAATCTCAGTATTTGCCAAATACACGCCTTTGGCAATACTGCCCTGTTACCGTGCACAGTCCGACGGTATATTCTTCCCCTTCTAAAATCGTAACTATTGAAAATTTCTTTATTGCCGCTTTGATCACGCGACATCAGAATATTTTTTATTGATCTTATGTTTGCATCATATTCTTGAGTCACCAACAACCAATCGTCCTCGGACAATATGGCAGCAAATATCCCATGATGCGCGTTTTCTATGACTGGATTACGGCTCAGCGCATCAACATGTATCATTTTTGACCCTGGTATGTGCTTAATATCGAAGTCGTAATCCTGTAGCTCTAAAACCCACCTCCCGATTCTCTGATTAAGATCTTTCTTGGACATGGCACTCCTAACAGTAGCACAGTCAGTGAATATTAAACCTCACCCCTAGTAGGTAGTGTCTGAATCTTTTAACAGTGCGGACTATAGCAAGGGCTTCTAGTTCAAACGAATGATACCTCTGCTCAGTGGGCGTTGTTGCTTTACTGAAATATCCGACAACCTTCTCATGGTCATCGTACAACTATACTAGCATCCCAGCAATACCCAAACGACTGGCGTCGGTGTAGAGAATTGTTTCCCTATTACAATCAAATAATGTAAGAACCGGGGAGGATGTGAGAAGTTCCTAAAAGAACTTGAATGAATTTTCCTGTTCGGACTGCCATGCCCAAGGCTGATTCTTTTTGAGTAGCTTGGTCAGTGGTTTCGCCTGAAGGGCGAACTTTGGAACAAACTTGCGAAAGTGTCCAACCAAACCCAGAAATTGTCTGACTTGGTGTATATTACTTATGCAAGGAAAACCTTGTATTGCGTTTATTTTCAATGAGCTAGGTTAGATTTTTCCACCCTGTATTTTATATCTGAGATATTCTATCTCATCAGTCAAAAACAAAAATTTTTCGACATTCAATTGCACACCATAGTTTCTGAAGCGCTCAAGGACCTGACGCAGAACATCAATACCTTCTGGTACAGTCTTTGAAGGTATAAGTACATCGTCTAGGTAGACGAGTACTTCATTATATCTCAACTCGCCATGAATATCATCGACGGCACGTTGGAAAACATACGGAGCATTCATAAGGCCGAATGGAACCTTGATGTACTCATACTTGCCCTCCGGAGTGATGAAGGCTGTGAGAACAGACTCTTCCGTTAACCGTATCTGGTGATAACCAGACTTCAAATCTAAAATAGTAAAATGTTTTTGTCCTGAAAATCTGTCTATCAAATCCTCAATCACCGGCAGAGGGTAGTTCTCTTTCACTGTTTGTTTATTGAGCATTCTGTAGTAAACACATAGCCGAGTTTGGTCATTTTTTTTACCATTATAACGGGACTGCAAATGGCGAATGGGAAGGTCTGATTGTTCCATTTTCCAAGAGTTCGTTGATTGAATTACGTAATTTATCCTTTTCGGATTCGGACTACCGATAAGGGCGTTGTACAATTGGTACTTCCGAATTTAATTTGATCGACATTTCGGTTCCAGTAATAGTGTCCATTTTGTTCCCATAACATGGGAAACATGAAGAAAACTCATTTATGAGCTTTCGCACCTCAGATTGGATCTCCTCATTGATAACGCCAACTTGAATTAACTGAGTTTGCGTATGCACAACATTGACAGTCAAAGCGTGAACCTATACGTGAGTATTTGATACGAGGGTCTATCAATATATCAATCCCAGGTATATATTTATCTACAAGAAGTAAATCAATTTGCAACTCGACCTCATCAATGATTACCGTTTTGATACTACAATTTCAGTACCCCCAAAAACCGTCAATATAACATCACTTGATAATACTACGATTTTCATTTGCAACTTTTTAGCTAACTGGTATGTTATAAGAGAGCATTCACTGCCAAAGTGAATGAAACAAATTGCTCTTTTTCCATTTACTAGGATTTTTTTGTGAAATTAATTTTTATCGCCCCTTCTTGAAATCAGAAATACCTGCTTTCTATCCTTTGAAACACTAGCATTTATTGATTGGGCTTTGTTATTTGCAGTAGCATTTCTATTTTTTTTAACAATTCTCCCTAGTGTGCCCCTTATGACGACAATATTGACAATTTTTTTTTATATCACCCTGTATTTGTGAACAATTGAATTGTTTATGCCCCACTCAATTGTAACATATGATCTCCCTATTTCGGAGATCAGCAGCATAATTTGATTTTTGTCCAACCTTGCTTCTACTAGCAGGTATTCTCTTTTCATAAGAAAGTGAACTCGGTACTGTCGGTTCAAAAGCTTTTAAGTAAACAGCCAATTTAGAAGGGTCGTTGATATTAGCCGCCTTGACGGCAAATCTTAGTGAATTGTTATCAAGACTGCTGACATTCAAATTAACCTCGTCAGAACCGCTCAAGTTTAAGTTCATTCTCCTGATCAAAGACAATTTATCGAAACAGTACTCGAATAAGCTCTGATTTGACTTCGGATGTGAAGCTAGCATTTCTGACATCATACCGTGAAGGTCTCTGGTGGATGGAAACGTATTTATCAGTAATAGTTTCCATTCAGCCCAATTTTTAGGAATACAGGACAAACTTTCTGCAGAACCCTTCAATTCATTTATAGCATATGAAGTTGAGAGTTCCGGCGTGTGATGGCGATCCTCAGAGTCTCCTTGCTCTGCTTCTCTCCTACTCGTCGTCCTGCGACTACTGCTTCTTCTATCCCTCTTTCGAATTCTTCCTTCCTCGTTTGTTGTGGGAGATAGGGTATTTCTGACATCATACCGTGAAGGTCTCTGGTGGATGGAAACGTATTTATCAGTAATAGTTTCCATTCAGCCCAATTTTTAGGAATACAGGACAAACTTTCTGCAGAACCCTTCAATTCATTTATAGCATATGAAGTTGAGAGTTCCGGCGTGTGATGGCGATCCTCAGAGTCTCCTTGCTCTGCTTCTCTCCTACTCGTCGTCCTGCGACTACTGCTTCTTCTATCCCTCTTTCGAATTCTTCCTTCCTCGTTTGTTGTGGGAGATAGGGTATGCTTCCGCTGTCGGTTACCCATTCTTGCGATTACTGGCTCGTGAATTTTAATATCCCACTTCTGATGTGAACTGGGAGTATTCAAAAACTAAGCACTTCGATTTCCAGTATTTATTCCTTAACGAAAGAATTCCAATAACATAATTAACACAATCAACACGTCTCTACCACCAGAACAACAGATAACAACTGAGTAACTAAATATCATCATATTATATCAAACTGATAACTCATCGCACCATCATCCCATTTCTTCATTACCGCATAGTGACGTGGTCGACGACACTGTTGCCTGTTCATACACTTTTCTAGATATGACGTAGCTCCAAACAAATCATTAATGTTAGGAAGAAAAGATGTTGTTACGATGTGCTATGTCGGCCATTACGGTTGACACAGATCTCTACCCGCCTTCAAATTGAGTTTTCTTCCACATTTATAATCGCTGGTGTTATACTCACTCCTGCGAGCAACTCTATTGTAACGATCCTAGAGCCGGATCTGATCGTTTGTTGAAATGATCAAACTCATCACTCGAGAATGGCGCTTGACACTTCAAAGAATAATCCAGAACAGTCACAGAACTTTTCTAATTATTCTAAATAGCAACGACCTGTCTGAGTTCAACAGTTACCAAAATACAAAGTTGGCTTAGTGAGAGTAACATAATTAAATTAGAAAAGTTATATTTTACAAGTTTAAATAAACTAGTGGATTATAATTTAGTGCATTTTTATAACACTATATAAATTTTTTTTCACGCATTCCCGGACTGAAAATAAATTTATATGAGCTCTGAGTATCAGAAGGTCATCAATACAATTTCTTCAAGACACTCTGTAACGCCCTGTATATGCCCTAAGCATTTTTGACAATAATTTTAATAAATCGTGATGTTATATCATAATCGAGAATCTGAGTGAGAATTGAATGAATAATTTACTGAAACTAACTAATGAAACACCTTGTTTTCAATCAGAAGTTTGGAGGATTAAATAATCATATTTTATAAATTCGTTCGTTTATTCTGTTATGTGGTAGGTGAAATGATAATCGGTATTTGATTATTCATTTCATTATTTACATCATATATGGAAGTGATGAAACAAAATTTGATTTCATTTATTACCCGGTATATCTTCTATATCTGAACTCATCGCCATACAGAGCATTTGCGCTCGCATCCAGTCGAATGCGTAAGAAGATGGAACTACTCCCTGAGTCTGTACTTATCGAATACATACTACGCGCTATCAACATCGCTATTTAGGCGACGATATTTGAAATAGTTTTTTTCTATACGTTTTTGATCGGCTCGTCTGTTTCTTTGAGAATATTTTATTTTTGTGGAACTTTTCGCTAGTAGTTCGCAAGGCTATTTGGTAGTTATTGCACAATTGATGTATCTGAGTTATATTGGAAGGCTTCCTGAATTCTTATTTGAAATTCAGTATTTGTGCTTATTGCATTTCTTTCCAGGTATTTTGGTGCTCCTACGGAAATTGCACTTCGGTGGATATTTTGCTTTACTCTTGAAAAAGCTGTCATTTTGTTACTCGATTATATATTGGGAACGCCCTCCATTTATTAAAAGGAGGAAAGACTCATAGTGGGAGATTATGTAATTCTCCTCAATAAGAAACCTTATCGATTTACTGAATTATTTCAGGATGTCGTTCATGAAACATATTTTTGCTTGCTTGAGCCCATGTTTTTTTTGTTCGAGTCGACGTTCGTGTAACATAGTTTTGCCTGAGCTCATGGTTTATGGTTTTAATATGAGTCAACGAATAGTTCCTGTTGTTCTGGAATTCATGCCACTCTAAGGCATATAATAAGGTCCTATATAAACATGTACTTATATATTGATATTTATTCCAAAGTGCTACCAAGTGACATTCACTCCATACATTTCCTGAAGCCCAGTGAAGTGAAAAAGTATATATAAATGCATTTTTTTTTTCATAATTTATGGAAATATTATCTTAAGAACAAAAATAACTCATTGCATCACTACGTTGGTACTTGTGTACCTCATATAGCTATATCTGGTATTCGTAGAACAGATCCTATTTGAAGATCATGATATATAACATTATTATTATTATTATTATTGCCGGTTTATAACCTTGTTGCTTTATTTCTTAGGGACCCATTAAATATATCAATTATTACTGATATTTGATTGCTTTTTGTCTTCCAGTTTTGATAGTGGTTTCCTAGCTCACTGGCGGCAAAGGGGGTTTATTTGAAACGGGTGGCGCGTTCATTTTATTTTATTCTGAACCTACTCCCAACCTACTTTGACACTTTGACTTTGAACACTTGAAATATACAATATCGAGAAATAATTTAATGAACTGAAGAACCTAAGGTCTGAAATGTGGTCTCTCATTAACTGTTATCGACCCTTCTAACTTCTGTTAACCCAGCCTGAAATGAGAGTATTAACATTTGCCTCTTACTTATAGAAATGCCATAAACTTTTTAATAATCAAGCAGAACATACTGTAATGATTTCGAGACCGGCCCTGATCATCTAATTAATAATGCACACTCGACAAGTAAACAAGTACTCCGCTCGCAAACAGACGAGTACCGCGTAGAAGAAACGCGATCTTTCTAAGGAACGAAATGGAAGATACGAGAGCCATCTGACTGGATCGAGGCGTAGTCTGGATATTTCGAGAATTGTAAATAGAATCTGCTTTAGGGCATATAAGGCGCTCGGCGGGAGATGGCAGATAGATAGTCACAGAGAGTTACAAATACAGTTCGAGAGTTCGTAGACAGAGAGCCACGGTAGAAATAAAATAGTGAAGTCAATGTTTTAGTTGAATAACTGTTTGGGTGGTGTTTTAAATTAGTTTAGTGCATTTTTACTACATTTGGTGTCATAAGTAGGACGTTTAAAATGAATATGTGATGAAGTGTTCGCCGTTTAAAAACTGATAAGACATTTATCGCGCCTAATTGACTAGTGGCCCGTTGAACATTTTAGTGTTAGCGATGTGGACAGTTTTGCGCGTCGTGGGAAAATGAACTGAAAACTTATTGTATGAAATAAATAATAGACTGATATATGAACACATACGAAATATGGGTCTTAGACAATTCAAAATGACTGTGAAACAAATTTTGATAGAAAATTGTTACTACTCCATTGAGGAATTTACCGCTGATAACATCATTGTGTGAATTTAATTAAACGCTTACTGTGTCAATATTTATTGTATGCACTGCAAAAATTGTATTCTTATCTCATTCTACATTTTATTTATTTTAATATTTTGTGTCAATTGTATGTTCCCAACTCTATTTCGGAGTGTTTTATTGTCATTTTTACAATTGGATTAATTTACCACGATCCTATTGTTTCATTGAAATGATTTTATTAAACTTTAAAATGTGACTTGCAACCTCTGGTGAATGAACCAGGTTAATTTTTAAGTATTTCAATTTTGCAGTTCAGTGCCTTCTGACGTGTACATCCATCAATCGATGGCTCCAACTGGAAGTACTTTGTCTTTTTGTCTTTATCGGTTAAAGACAATAAGAGACAAAATGTTTCCGAGGAGAGTTCATCTGGTTGACCTACAAGAATTGAAGCAAGAATTAGAGGAGCTTGAGTTAGAAACAACTGGAAAGAATGTTACCAAGACAGCAACTTGCCAGCAGAATTGGAAAAGTTGGTTGCCATCTCGTCCAAGGGCATGGAACCCGCACAGAAGCCCAAACTGAAAAAATTAGTCAGGCAGTATCAGGACATCTTCGATACCGGAGTAGGCAGAGGCGGTAGAACAAAGGTGGTTCAGCATAAAATCGACACTGGGAATGCTCGACCGATCCGACAATCAGCTAGAAGACTTCCCCTTGCCAAGAAGGAAGAGGCTGACAAAATAGTCTGCGACATGGAGAAAGACGGAGTCCTCGAGCTACCGACAGTCCCTGGTCCTCTCCAGTCGTGTTGGTGAAGAAGAAAGATGGATCAACACGCTTTTGCGTTGACTATCGTCAACTGAATAACGTGACGAACAAGGACAGCTACCCTCTTCCAAGGATAGACGACACCCTACACACGTTAGCCGGTTCAACGATTTTCTCAATCACTTACTTGAAGGTGTAACTGGCTCAGGAGGATCGAGAAAAGACAGCTTTCACCGTCGGTTCAGGTTTGTGGCAGTTCACAGTTCTGCCATTCGGACTTTGCAATGCTCCAGCCACTTTCGAAAGATTGATGGAGACGGTTTTGAAAGGATTATCATGCATGACCTGTCTGGTGAATCTCGACGACATTATTGTGGTCGGTTGATCGTTCGAGGACCACGTGAAAAACTTGGAGGAGGTATTCCAACGACTAAGAACCTCCGCATTGAAATTGAGCCCCAAGAAATGCCATCTGTTCCAAAAAGAAATATGATATCTCGACCACGTTGTCTCTGGAAAAGGAGTGGAAGTAAATGAGCAGAAGATCAAAGCTGTTGAGGAATGGCCCATTCCAAAAGATATACACCAGCTTCGAAGTTTTTTTGGCCTGTGCATTTACTATCGCCGATATGTACTGTGGTTCGCCAACATCGCCAAACCGCTGACCAGGCTTACAGAAGGACAAAGTTCCAGTGGTTTGAAGAATGCCAAGACTCGTTCAGGAAACTGAAAGAAGCTCTGATAAACGCACCAATCCTGAGCTATCCCCTTCCGGACGGGAAATTCATTTTGGACACGGACGCAAGCAATGTGGGACTTGGAGCTGTCCTGTCACAGATCCAGGAAGGACAGGAAAAAGTCATCGGTTATTTCAGTAAGACCCTGAGTAAACCGGAGCGCAACTACTGTGTCACCAGGCGAGAGCTGTTGGCCGTGGTTGAGGGAGTAGAGCACTTCTACAAGTACGCGTAAGGACGAAGATTCCTACTGAGAACTGACCATGCAGCTCTAAAATGGCTCCTACATTTCAGGAATCCCGAAGGTCCAGTGGCACGTAGGATCGAGAGGCTCCTGGAATTCGACTTAGAGGTCCAACATCGAGCGGGTACCAGCCATAAGAATGCAGATGCCCTGTCGCGAAGACCATGCCCAGAAGACTGTTCGCACTGTCGACGAGCAGAGGAGAAGGAGTAGACACTCTGTAGAACTACGGCGGTAGATGATAACTGGAATGACAACAAGATCCAGAAATACCAAGAGAAAGATCCAGATCTTGGTTTAGTCATCGCCTGGAAGAAGAGTGATCGGAGACCGTCGTGTCATGAAATAGCCAGTTGTTCTCCAGTTGTTAAATCATATTGGTCCCAATGGAATTCCTTTACCCTGGACAATGGAGTTCTGAAACGTGTATTGGAGTCTGAGTATGGTGGAGAAGACAGACGTCAGATAGTAGTACCCAGGAGCAGGAGACAGGAAGTGCTCCAAAAAATTCATGATGGTGTCAGCGGAGGACATCTGGGAGTGATGAAGACCCTCCAGAAACTGAGGCAACGGTTTTAGTGGGTCGACTGCCAAACTGACGTCAAAGACTGGTGCAGAAAATGTGCTGTATGTGCTGCCAGCAACGGGCCTCGAACAAGACCTAAGGCTCCGATGCGCCAGTTCAATGTAGGCAGCCCATTTGAAAGGATCGCCATTGACATCGCTGGCCCTTTCCCACAATCTGATCACGGGAATGAGTACATCCTTGTGGCGATGGATTACTTCAGCAAGTGGGCCGAAGTATATGCCCTGCCGAACCAAGAAGCCATCACCGTTGCCGACGTCTTGGTGAAGGAGTGGATTTGTCGATTCGGTGTTCCGTTGGAGCTGCATTCGGATCAAGGCAGAAATTTTGAGTCAAACCAGTTCCAGATGCTGAACATATGAAAGACGAGAACCACGGCTCTACATCCACAGTCCGATGGAATGGTGGAGAATAAGATGAAAAACCGCCACCTGTCCAAGGTAGTCTCTGACCACCAGAAATATTGGGACCAGTATCTCCATTTGTTCCTGATGGCATATCGTTCCGCAGTTCATGAGTCAACCGGCCAAACCCCTGCTAGTGTTATTATGAGCCGAAAGCTACGACTTCCATGTGACCTGAAGTTTAGGACGCCACCAGGACAAGACACTGCGGAACTCGTGGGAAGGTCCATATAAGATCATGAAAAGAATAAACGACCTTGTCTACTGAATACACAAGCCACCACGAGGAAAACCTAGATTTCAATAGGTTGTCCCCTTACGCCAGAAACCACGACCAAGTCCGCACCGTCAGACCAACGGAGGATGAAATGACGTTTCAGAGGTTCATGTCCCTGTACTCAAACGGACAGAAAGTATCCGAAAAACTACTTATTACTCGAGGTGTACCTCAAGGATCAGTACTGGGCCCCTTACTATATATACTTTATACAAATCATGCTCCTGAAATTATAGCAAATATATGGTAGAATATGCTGATGACTGCTCGATTATATTCAACTGTGAGAATCAAAATTCAACACAATATGAGAATTTCACATACATACAGAGAAATATTCCTATTTCAATAATTAATATTTTCAAGAAATTACCTGAATCATTAAGGACACAGCCTATCAAGAAGCTGAAAATTGCACTAAAAAACGTACTTTTGGGGAAAGCTTACAATACAGTGTGCCCAAGATAAGAATGAACAGCATGGGGATATCGGAAACGGTAAGTGATACGGGGTCGATTAAATTAGAGAAAAGTAGCGCATTTATGTGCCTAATAATATGCCATTTAGAAAGTTTTAATATTCCGAGTAGTTTCGGAGATATCCGAGAAAAACCGAAATTTGAGAATTTCGTTTTTATTTTCTCCTAGCTTTATTTTCAAAGGAAATGTAAAACAAATAGCACTTTGCCATGGCCACTTTTTGAGGACTACACGATAACGTAAGCAGAATTTTTCTGCGACGTTTCGTCTTTTAGAAAACATCATCAACTTTGTATTTTTATATGGGCCGAAACTAAAGTATACCCTGTATACGACTCCATATTTCATTGTGAATACAGCAACGTATCAAACAATATGATTTCGGAACAATTTCTCGCGCAAAATGTAATTTAGTGATTACTTAATATGTTTTTCTTCAATTTTAGATAGTAGGCGCTGGAAAAAATGACACATATTGTTCCGTTGTCATAATAATACTGTAGTTTGGTAGAATTTTTGACACATTTTCGTTCCTACTTTTACATCTCGCTACCTACCTAATTTGTGTTAAAAATGGAAAACGGCAGCTTTTCGAATACTGAAAAATTTGATATGTTGTCATGTTACATTGTGTGCCAAAGAAATTGTGTTGATGCTGAACGTGCGTACTCTAATAAGTATCCAGAGAGGCGACAACCTGGTAAATCAATATTTAGACGGTTAGTTTTTAATTTAAAAGAATACGGATCATTTAAAAAACCTGTGGTTTCCCGACAAAAGCAATCTAATGAAGAAAGTCAGCGTGATGTGTTACAGGCCGTTGTTGAAAATCCTGAGATATCTACTCGCACCATTGAAGATAATACCGGAGTTGCCAAATCCACCGCTCACTTCATTTTAAAAAAAAATAAATATCATCCTTATAAATTTAGGATTTGTCATGGACTCAGGCCAGGTGATGATGCAAGGCGAAGAACCTTTTGTGAATGGTACACTAGAAAATGCCAAGACGATGAAAATTTCCCTTTCAAAATAATTTGGTCTGATGAAAGTATGATCACCAACAATGGCATTTTTAACAGGCGGAATGTTCATTATTGGTCACAACAAAATCCGCGGGTACACAAAGTGTCCAGACACCAACATCGTTTCGGTTTTAACATGTGGGTTGGGATTCTCGGTACGAATGTAATTGGGCCTTTTATCTACCGAAACAATTTAACAAAAGAGCGGTACATAAATTTGTTAGTAAATGATTTGGAAGATGCTCTAGATAATTTGCCTTTAGCGGTTACTCACAGCTGCTGGTTTCAACAAGATGGTGCTCCAGCACATAACGCTATAATTGTTCGTGATTATTTGAACCGTCGCTTCCCAGGACAGTGGATAGGTACTCATAGTGATACACCCTGGCCTGCAAGGGCCCCCGACCTAACCCCACTAGACTTTTTCCTTTGGGGACATATCAAGAATCAAGTGTACTCTAATCATAATTTTCAAAATGAAGAAGATTTGCTAAGATTGGTAACTGCTTCCTTTAACAATATTTGTCCGAATATGTTAACTCAAGTTTTAAATTCGTCTGTGAGACGAGCGTACTTGTGCTTAGAAAATAACGGCGGGTTATTTGAACACTTGTTATAAGTTTCTGTTTGTTTCCTGTAATACATATCAGCTCCTTGTTATTACATTACAATTACATTTATAAAGTAAACTTTTGATTTGGCGACTCATCTTTGTATTCAACAACGCAAAAATTCTGGAAAGTGGTAAGTTTAAATTTAGTATAAATAGGACTAATCAATTTATTTCATGTACCAAAATATGTCATTTTTTCCAGCGCCTACTATCTAAAATTGAAGAAAAACATATTAAGTAATCACTAAATTACATTTTGCGCGAGAAATTGTTCCGAAATCATATTGTTTGATACGTTGCTGTATTCACAATGAAATATGGAGTCGTATACAGGGTATACTTTAGTTTCGGCCCATATAAAAATACAAAGTTGATGATGTTTTCTAAAAGACGAAACGTCGCAGAAAAATTCTGCTTACGTTATCGTGTAGTCCTCAAAAAGTGGCCATGGCAAAGTGCTATTTGTTTTACATTTCCTTTGAAAATAAAGCTAGGAGAAAATAAAAACGAAATTCTCAAATTTCGGTTTTTCTCGGATATCTCCGAAACTACTCGGAATATTAAAACTTTCTAAATGGCATATTATTAGGCACATAAATGCGCTACTTTTCTCTAATTTAATCGACCCCGTATCACTTACCGTTTCCGATATCCCCATGCTGTTCATTCTTATCTTGGGCACACTGTATACTGGACGAGTATTTCATAGATTCATTAGAGTGATGATATTTACTTGATCTTTTATTTTTATTTTGAAGACTGTTTTTATCTCCTGTTATCTGAACCAATTTTATATATGCATGTATATTATGTGAGCATATACATTAATTTATACATTTTGTGACTGTCACATTACTAAAATATCTATTTTTTTTTCATCAATCTTGTTCATAATTGTAGAATTTAGTAATTTTAAAGACTTATTTCATATTCTAATGTTATTACCTGATCAGGCAATTTTTTAAATATATGTGTGTGTGTTTTGTACATACCTGTGTGTATATGTGCATGTATATTTACATTATATTATATTGACTGTGATATTACTTATATTACTTATATGGACTGTGATAACGATGATATTTACTTTTACTTCATCTGTGACAGTTTAATGTATGTTTTACCAATTTTTTTTTATGTTACCGATTCAGGAGTTTACCTGAATACTTTTTTTATATTTACATTGTTGTTAAAATTCTAGACACTCATGGGATTTCGGATCATTTGGCAGTTAGTTGTGAGGTTGAATGTTCGAAATTGAGAAGGGAACCTAAGTGTATTTCATATAGAGACTTTTCAAACTTTGACCTGAACCTTTTCAATGACGATCTGATATCACATAACTGGGATACTATATTTGAATTAGGAACTGTAGATGACATGATCGTTTTCCTCCATCAAGGGCTCATTGATCTCTTCAATCTACATGCACCTTTCCGCACTATCAGAGTGACTAAACCTCCTGCTCCTTGGCGCACTTATAACATCAAACAAATGATTGAACTCAGGAATAAAGCATTCAGCAGATACAAAAAACTGAGAACTATCGCATCTTGGAGAAGATATACGGAGTTAAGAAACTATACCACCGCAGCAATTCGTCGCGAAAAAAAAGCATACCTTGAACATGTCTTCGGTTCAAAAAAAACCTGCAGGATGTTCGCGAGAACCTAACAATAAAGATAGGGAAAAATGCACTTCCATTAGTGAATGAAAGCAAAAACTTAGGTCTGTGGTTTGATACTGAGCTGAGATTCATCAAACACGTCAATCATCTTTGTCAAAGATCCTTCAACGTTCTTAGACAACTTTTTCTGAACAGACACATGATGTCTAAGCATCTGAAGCTGACTTTATGTGAAACATTAATAACTTCCAAGCTGTCTTACTGCGACGTCATTTATGGCCCAGCTCTGCTGAAAACTGACCAGATTCGACTTCAGAGAATACAAAACTCCTGCATTCGTTTCTCTTACGGCATCCGAAAATTCGAACACTTGAGTGCAGAATTTCAAGACTCTGGTTGGCTGAGGTTGAGCGATCTTCAAAATCTACGTATACTATCCATAGTACATAAAGTTCTGAAGACGACTACACTAAAATACCTCTTTGAAAAATTGAAGACGTTCTCCAGTCTGAATGATCTTAGAACACGCAACAGAAACGTTCTAGTGATTCCTCCTCATTCCTCTGCAATGTTCACTAGAAGCTTTTCATATAATGCTGCGAAATACTATAACCAGTTACCAAGTGAGTTCAGGCTTTATACATTGAGCAATTTCAAAAAAAGACTGAAACGATTAATAAAAAATACCCCATCTTCTCTCAAACGTTGAAGGCATATCCAGGTTTGGCATATTATTAATGAAGTGTTTCTGAAAGCAAATGTATACGTAGGTATGTACTAGTTATATCATATAAAATTCTTCATTATATTGGTAGTATACTTTCTGTTTCTATATTCTATATGAAATTATTTACGATTCCTTTATTTGTAATGTTTTTTTTTTATTCTCATTTTTTTATTTCTTTAATATGGTCAAGTTGAAAAACAGCTTTAGCTGACACTTCGCCATTTCATCAATCTGTTTCACTCTTAGCATCTAGAATGTTCTGTGTTCTCTTTAATATGTGAAGATACTGACGATGAATAAAGCCGCTTCATTATTATTATTATTATTACATTGTATACCTACATGACATGTTCTACACCTGAAAAGATTTTTATTAAGGAACTATTAAAGAATATCTATCTATCCATCCATCCATCCATCCATCCATCCATCCATCCATCCATCCATCCATCCATCCATCCATCCATCCATCCATCCATCCATCCATCCATCCATCCATCCATCCATCCATCCATCCATCCATCCATCCATCCATCCATCCGTCCGTCCGTCCGTCCGTCCGTCCATAGTTTGGAGACACGCGATCCCAGCTCCAGCACGTTTCAATTATCTAGAGAGAAAGTTATTGAAAAACCCCTGTATATTCAATATAGCAATTTCATGAAAGAGTATTTGATGAACAATTACATGGAAGCAGTTGATATTCCAAAATCAATTGAAAATATATTTTATATTCCTCATGCTGTATTCAACCCCAATAGTTGAAGTACTAAACTGCGAGTGGTATTCGATGCCTCTATAAAATCTCCAATTGGCCCCTCTCTCAATGACACACTTTTTATCGCTGAAAAACTTCAGCAAGATATTATGGTGATTCTGTTGAATTTCCGTTTGCACCCTTACGCATTCTTCAAATCTTAGTTCAAGAGAGTCAACAAGACTACCAAAGGATTGTATGGAGATTCACTCTTAGAAATCCTATCCAGGACTTCACATTAAAAACAGTTACGTTTGGAATTTGTTCATCTCCTTTTCTCGCCTTGGGAACAATTTCTCAGCATTCCAAGGATGAACAATAATTTTATCCCAATGCTTGTAGCGTACTCATCAGAGATATTTACGTGGACGATATCATTACTGAATCGGATACCAGTGAAAATGCTAGGTCACTGCAATCTGAATTGAAGAAAGGTGGATTTGAGTTGCGTAAATGTGCCATTCTTCTTCTTCTATTTTGGTTATTGGATTTCTGACTTCTTACGAAGTCAATTTCTCCAGATCAGGTAAGTAAATGTTCACAAAAAAATAACAATTTTTGGTAATGGTATTTTCAGTATAAATATAAATATAATTCAAGTCTCTCTCTTTTTCCGACATATCCGATGTCATCCGGCCTGGCTACCGGCGTAAAGATCCAGATGGGCTAACAATTTCACAATAACTTCTTAAATTACACAAACAAATAGATATTTTCAATGATAATAAATTGCAGACATAAATGTTTGAATATTATAACACTCACACACATCAACTTGACTTGAGGCACGAGGACGCCGTCAGTCCTCCACCATTGCCGGAAGTCGAATGTAGTAAATGGGCCAGTAACCACCCTTCTTTATTGAATCATCTTCTACCAGAAGAATGTCAACAATCATCTCTTTCCTTCGCCACGCAAGATTCTCGGTTTGAGATAGAATCCAACATTGGTCTTCTTTTCTTATCATGTAACACCTCTCGACAGGGGATGTTCAAAACGAATAATTTTATCTGAAATTTCCAAAATATTCGACCCCTTAGGATTCCCTGCACCACTATCTTTTTTCGCTGAATATATCATTGGATATTTATAGATTCTGGGTCTCGACTGGAATCAGCCTCCCCCTCCTGAAGAGATAGAAAAATGGACACAGTACAAGAACGAACTTCCACAACATTCCAGAATAAAAATTTCCAGGCATTTTCGGAATACCTTCTCATCCTGCCAACTCCAAGAATTTTCAGATAGTTCTAAGAAAGGCTACGCAGGAACGGTATGTCTCCTTCTATCATTTGCTGATGAAACACAAGATTTTTCTAATTTGCGCAAAGTCTCGAGTTGCCCCAACGAAAGTTCTGTCTATTGCTCGATTAGATTTGTGCGGAGCGGTTCTTTACGCGACCTCATTAATTTTGTTATGAAAGAGGGGCGACACTACTTGTTCATCAGCGAAGGCTAGTTCGACCCAATTGAATCGAAAAATCCTTTCACCCTAATTGGAAATCCCTGAGACAAACACTGAAGTATGAATTCAGCGCCATCTCTGGGTTCCAGTTTAAAATGCATTCAATTGGGTCGAACTAGCCTTCACTGATGATTGGCAATGACCATGAAACCGGTACGGAGGTGTTCTCCTAATTAAATCGAAAAATAATTTCAGCTTTGATATTTAAATTGCATTGCAAAGTGGTTCTTGTAGAAAACTTTGTCAAGTATTAAACAGATATAATTCAACGGTCGTAGGGGGCAGTAGTTGTTTTCTGTTGGATACTTGCCGACGACCATACCTACTGTATAGGTTTTTTTTGCGAAAGATTGGATTACGTCACCCCTTTAAAGGGGAGAGGAATGAAATCTAAAAAGGCATACATCTGTCTTTTTGTGTGTGCCGCCACAATTAGTATCATATCTGACATCATCAGATCTGACATCACAGGCATTTCTTGCTGCTCTTCGTAGATTTATTGCTAGACGAGGCAGATGTTCACAGATTTTTTCGATAATGGTAATAATGTTATAGGTACCTCTCGTATCCTGATTGACTTGTTCAAAGACGCCACTGAAGAAGGAAAAATCACGTGGTCATTTCAAGTCCCTACTGGACCTCACTTCAATGGACTGAGTGAGGCAGACATCAAATCAGTTAAATCACATCTCATTCGGGTTATCGGCTCTCAAATTTTGACCTTCGAGGAGTTCTATACGTTGCTCACCCAGATTGAGGCTATTATGAATTCTCGCCCACTATACGCGATCAGCTCAGATCCGAATAATATGTCTGTTCTTACCCCGAACACTTTTTGACTCAAGAACCCCTTACTTTCTTCCAGACCTTTCACACTTGAGAGTCAATCAACTGGATCGCTGGCAAATAGTTCCGATTGATAAATGCATTCAGACATTATAGTACAATAACCACAGACAAAGGACTCCGCACTTTTTGCTATATAAAATGACGTTCTGTCAAATGTTCCAAATTTTTGGTATTTTGTAGGAGTCGGTCTCCTTAAGAAATATGTCCGGGCCCAACTCGATCCTATGACTAGTTTTCGAAATACAGGGTGATTAATTTGGGAAATGACGACTTTTCCCCATCTTGTATCTCTATAGATAATCAAATTATTTAAATTTTTTGCATGCAGTATTTTGAAAATATCCTTTGGCAACTATCCTCCCCAAAAAAAACTCAAGAACTCTTTTCCGTTACAGGGTGATTTCAATTCATACTCATGCGATTTTTCGAATTTCGAAATATTGATGCTATAAGGTTTGAAAACACTTGCAGGATGAAAATTATCACATTTTATCTTGTTGTCGCTTCATGTAATATCATCCCATGTCTGAATCATACAAGGCGATTTACAAATGCTGTGGTATACCATAATCATTTTCGCTTGACTTTTCTCTCCCTCCTTTTATGTTTGAGTTGATAAATTGTATTCATTCCAGTTTTTGAGGATATGTCATTGAGGAAACTAGAGCATACAGGGTTAAGTATTTCTAAAACCAATGTAAACCACCCGAAAATATCAGAAAACCACATTATTTTTCATCACTCTGTATTTTGGAATTATGACCGTTATGTTTGGTTTTTTTTTCATTATTCTATTCAAAATATTGTTAATTAGAAGCTGTGGAATTTTTAGCATTTTTCTATGACTAGTTTTTGATTGATTCAGAAAACAATGCAAAAATCGGTGATAATACTCTCCTCCGATTTATGATTTTCCATGGTATTGATAATTATTAGTGAAACTAATTACTTTGGTTTCAAGGTTCATGTTTCTGAAATATGTGTGTGTGTGTTTTTCATTTTTTCGATTAAAATTGAGGAATATCTCAAGTTTTTCCGCGGTGCAATTTCGACAACACATGCTGCAAGATTACGCGATTTCTATTTAATTGCTGGTGCACTCATGATCAAATTCCACCACTTGATTAGAATGACGGGAACGTTAGAGATGGCAACAAAAATGTTGCATGATTCTGAGGAAGTGAACATAGTTCAGGCACGAGTCGAGGCTGAAAACCTTCGTAACAGAAATGGTCGATTCATCCGTCTGAACCATAGGAATGTACCTACGTTTCCTCGACCCGACTTAGAATACTTGAAAATACTTACGGGGCCCTATCATATTCAAGATACGGTACAGAGAGATGTAGGTGAAGGTAATATCCTTATAACGAGGAACCTAATTTTTTGAGATTTAGAATATTTTTTAGGTTTGGGAATACCACAAAACATATGTTGTGGGTAGTATTCAGGGAAATCCGTAGTGATAATTCAGAAGATCCGCCTATTTTAGGATACTACTGCACTTTTAGGTCAGGTGCTAGTACTTTAGGGACTTAGCTAGTGTGATATGGGTTCATGGATTACGCAAGGCATCAAGAAAATATAAAATTTCCATCTTGTCGGCTCCTGAATTCTATTTCAGATGATTCAGATCGAATTGAACCGGAATTTATGAACCTCGGTCCGGAACTGATTTGAGTTTCAGGACAATATCTTTGATACTTGTTAGTTTTCGTGAAATAAATTCAAAGTTATGAAATATTTCAGAGTGGACTAGGCCTAAAGGGGAAACCAATAAGGGGAAACCACTAAGGGGAAACCACTAAGGGAAAAAACGCGCCGGAAACTCTACCTCTTGGGTGGTGTGGATTTTTGTCGCACACTGAGTGAACAATAATCATTGAATACATGATGTAGTTGATATAGTCTTGTTCTTTCGAAAAATATCTCAATTTTTCGGAGCGATAAAATATAAATAGGCCACAAAGTTCAGGAGCATAAAAGGTAAAAACGAGATAGGTAATTAGATTCTTCAATAATTTTCATTATCACGAAGGTAATATTCAAATCATGTCATTATTGCAAAAATTCTACCTGTCAATATCAGTTTCAACTCGAAGTACAAAGTACAAAAAAAAATCATTTCCGTGAGGTTATGAAAGTATAAATTTTTTCAAGCTTGACAATGTTTTCTGAATACATCAAAAACTAGTCTTAGAAAAAAGCTGAAAATTCTACGGCTTCTAATTATCAATATTTTGAATAGAATAATGAAAAAAAATACAAACATAACGGTCACAATTCCAAAATACAGAGTGATGAAAAATAATGTGGTTTTCTGATATTTTCGTGTGGTTTACATTGGATTTAGAAATACTTACACCCTGTATGCTCTAGTTTCCTCAGTGACATATCCTCAAAAACTGGAATGAATACAATTTATCAACTCAAACATACGAGGAGGGAAAGAAAACTCAGGCGAAATTGATTACGGTACACAGCATTTGTGAATCGCCTTGTATGATTCAGACATGGGATGATATTACATGAAGCGACAACAAGATAAAATGTGATAATTTTCATCCTGCAAGTGTTTTCAAACAAAATAGCATCAATATTTCGAAATTCGAAAAATCGCATGAGTATGAATTGCAATTGTAACGGAAAGGAGATCTTGAGTTTTTTTTGGGGAGGATAGTTGCCAAAAGGATATTTTCAATATACTGCATGCAAAAAATTCAAATAAATTGATTATTTCTAGAGATACAAGATGGGGAAAAGTCGTCATTTTCCAAATTAAACACCCTGTATTTCGAAATCTAGTCATAGGATCGAGTTGGGCCCGGACATATTTCTCAAGGAGACCGACTCCTACAGAATACCAAAAATTTGGAACATCTGACATAACACCATTTCATATAGCAGAAAGTGCGGGGTCCGTTGTGCCCAAACTGAAGGATGAATGGTAACACTATGAATCTTGGCACGTGACTTCTTGACATCATGTTTAGTTGAAAAATCAGGGGTGGAACAAACAAAATTTTTTACCCAAAAAAAAATAAAAAAATTCGGTGAGGTTTATGCTCATATTTGAAGCAAAGTCGTCTTTTTGAGTCTAGAACGGTGTTTATCGTCCTAAAATTGCGATGACAAAGCCGGTTTACCCTAACTTTTCATGAGGCAAAACCGGCTTTGCTCCTAACGGTGATTTATCTCTCGATGGCCGCGTCCATCGAGTTCTCGCCGTTGGTGGAGGGTTGGGGACTGCTGAAGATGATGACGTGTTCGCCGAAGAGTTTCGGGGGTGTGTGGTAGAATGGGGGGTTCAAAACGTTTCATCCTAAGTGGCGCGCGTCTTTTCTGCAAAAATACATAGCAGATATGGCGCGGGAAACAAAAAAAACATGGCGGCGGAAATTATGAAAAAAAAACGTTTCCTCACGTCATTCGCTGAGAGCAATTGGCTGGGGGACAAAAAACCGTCACGTGATTCGCTGAGAGCAATTGGCTGGAAGAGAAAAAAAACGTCACGTGATTCGCTATGTAGAAAAAAAATGGCCGCCGCCAAATTGACGAAACAAAAAATGAAAAATGTCTGTCTTAAAACAGAAAATTATAGTAGAATTAATAATTCACTCTCTCGAATGAAATTCCAAGAAAAATACGTCTCCGCCGTCAACAGCGATAACAGGCACATCCGGTGTTTGTTTACTGTCTCTCGAGCTGAATAAAATTCCAAGACACACGATTTCAATCCAAGAAAAATACGTCTCCGCCGTCAGTGTTTGTTGTTTACTGTCTCGAGCTGAAATTCCAAGACAAATGCACACAGCTGCCGGTGTGTGACGCACTGCAGCCAGATGTTGTTTTTCCAGGAAATTGTTGAGTCAGCATTCGGAGATAAGAAAGTTGAGTGAAGCCAAATTGCTCGATTCAAGACGTTTTAAGTGTCCCACTCTAACCCATGACATTGTATGTCTGTCATTGTTTGTTCGCATTTATTGAAATGAATAACGTCAGTTCGAGAAAAATATATTTATTTTTTCAAATGAAGAAGTTACTCGGGGCACTGCAGGCATCGTGCGAGGGGTCACCTCTTCCACCACCTGATATGCTGGCGGTTGGAGCAAAAACCAGTCAGTTTCTTGGCATGTTCCGTTGTGAAAAACTTTCCTCAGCTTGCATGCACTCGAATCAACATTTGAGAGGGATGACGGGTGGCGGGGGCATGTTTGCGATATGATTTTTTAGCGAAGTTACCGGGAATTTTTTGGCGGGTGCAAAATAACTGAAATCCAAGCCCAAGTGTTTGAGAGAATGCATATTTCTCACAAGTGTTTATTTCGACTGTCAGTTGTTTATATTAGCATATTCGAAGAATTGATACATTAAAATCCGTCAGTTTTCGTGAGTACACCCTGTACAACTAGTCTCAATCCGCTTCATGAGAGCTCGGTAGGTAATAATCGAACTTTCAGACATTTCATTCATATAGGTACCACGGTATATTTAATTTTTTTGCCAAAATACTATGTGAATTTTTGCCAAAGACTCAAACAAACTTCCAAGTATTTTTCCACATATAATTTGAGTTTATTTACCATCTCGACATTCAAATCTATGCCGGCTCAACGATTTCAAGCAGGTATTGCCGACACAGCAGAAAATAATAATCACAGTGGCTGGAACGTTCTTAATGCTCGAGGTTGTGTATTTATTTTTAATCGGGACCAAAGACTTTGAATATTTTTAATATCGAGTTAGAGTTGATACATATTTGTCATTGCTGTTTCCTCAGTACGCCATTAGCGATGATTTTTTAAGAGAATTTCGTAACAAAGTAAAACTGGCGACAAACAATACCCCAATGACAGAAAATAATGACGCAATTGATGGTACTACGCTAGTCAATACAATGTTTGGCAAGTTTAGTTGAAATGTAGAACACTGTCGGTTTTCTCACAATACCATAATTCTTAGCTTAGAAGACAAATGTTTACTAATTTCGAAAGATATGTTCGATAGAGGGTGTGTGATTTCTTCGATCATAAATTGATGACGCATGGGTAGAGATAAAATAATCGAACTGTATGTCTGCTCAACGATTTCAAGCAGGTATTGCCGACAGCAGAAAATAATATTCCCAGTGGCTGGAACGGTTTGAATGCTCGAGGTTGTGGATTTATTTTTAATCGGTACCAAACACTTCGAATATTTTTAATATCGAGTTAGAGTTGATACATATTTGTCATTGCTGATTCCTCAATACGCCATTAGCGATGATTTTTTAAGAGAATTTCGTATTCCGAGAATTTGTTTGCAAAAATCGGAAGTTGAAATAGGTATGTGAATTTCTTGAGCGTTTGTGAATAAATTTGGTACAGAAATTTGTTTATTACCATATTTGCGTTCCAAAGAATTCTCGATGACACGATGATGCAATCGAACACCTGAATAAATAAAACCAATCAGATTTTGAGACCAAAGCACCCGATTCTGGGTGTGTATATCATCTCACTTTATACCATTGGATTTTATGTCTATCTCCTTTTGCATTCATCATTTGAATAGAGTTTGAAATCGAACAGCCCAGAATGTTCTGGAAATCAGAGTCTGATCACGTGATACCTAGATTGGAGGATGACACAGCAGTACCTATTGGGTAAAAGCTAAACTATGATCGCATTAATGATTGCCATTTGTCGATTACTTTTGCGAATTCATACAAAGTTGAATAATGACCAGTTAAAATAAACAATGTCGAGAGATGGCGTGGAAAGACCTTTGGGAAATCACCAAACATTTTTGAGTAAAATTCATGCTTTTTTTTAATGTAAGTGAGCTGGTGAACGACGTGGGCATTTTATTACTCTAACATCTAACACCTAAAAACAATGTTGGGAAGAGTTGAAATATTCAGATTAGACGGGGAATTATAATAAAAAGGGCAGCAGTACGCACGGTCATTCAAAATCGACTCGTCTTCTCGTCGGTAGTACCAAGATATGCCATTGGGGGGCACGATAGTACTTTTTTTGTCTAAATGAATACACATCGAGTTCCGAACATATACCGGGTGATACAACAAGACGAAATACAGATCGGTATCAATTAAACAAGTCTTGTGTCCAGAGAAGTGAGCAAGTTCGTGAGAAAGGCATCACCAATGGGACGAATTACTTTAAAATACTGAAGGCACTATCAAGATGACTTGACATATTTCTGAATGAAGTGTGTGTTATTTCAAATACACCAAGATGGTCCCGTAGCGAAGTAGGGTTAGGACGTATACATATAAATTTGACACGTACTTCAAACGGGGTGAGAAGATCGAATCAATCAGATCGGTTTCAATTGAACAAGTCTTGTGTCCAGAGAAGAGAGAGAGTTACTGAGGAAGACACCACTGACGAGACGAATTACTTAAAAAGGCTGAAGGCATATGGGCATGTGGGCCGCAGTGGTCATGATGAAGGGGCGTGGGTTTGATTACCAGCATGGTGACTGTATCGTGCTAGGAATCGCACGTTAAAAAGTAAGACCTCGTTAATCCTTGGCTCGCACAAGTTTCGACTTCTGAGGGTTGTCGTTCGTAGGGGGATGACAGCTAGTTAACGGAAAAAACAATTTTAAAACAAACAAAAAAAAAAAACAAAACAATATTGGCATAGTTGTGAGTGAATTGGTGTGTGGTTATGAGTGGAAGTGGTCTCGTAGCGAGGTAGGGGAAAGACATTTGACGCATACTTGCAATGGGCGGGAATTATTCAGATCGGATTCAATAAAACAAGTCTTGTGTAGTGTTCCAGAGAAGTGAGCGAGTCCGTGACAAAGACACCACCGGCGAGACGAATAACTTCAGAAGGCTGAAGGCATGTTGGCATATATTTTAGAGAACTACATGTTATTGGTTATGAGTGGAAGTGGTCTCGTAGCGGGGTAGGGAAAGACATTTGGCGCATACTTGCAATGAGCGAGAATTAATCAGGTCGGTTTCAATTAAACAAGTCTATTGTCGAGAGAAGTGAGCAAGTTCGTGAGAAAGACATCACCAACGAGACGAATAACTTCAAAATGCTGAAGACTGGCATGTTTTTGAGTGAAGTGTGTGTTATTTCAAATACACCAATATGGTTCCGTAGCGTAGTAGGGTTAAGACATTTGACGCATACTTGAAATTAGCGGGAAGATAGAATTAATCATATCTGCTTCATTTAAACAACTCATGTGTTCAGAGAAGTCAGCGAGTTCGTGAGAAAGACATCACCGACTCAAAAAATCATGACAGCGATAATAGACGCAATGGGTTATCAGTGGAGTATACAGAGTGTATCAAAGAATAATCATCGAATTCAGTATACCAGGTGTGCCAACATATAAAGTGAGATAAAAATAATGATTATTGCATAAATCGAAAAGCAGATATAGAAAAAAACATGGCAGCAATAATTGACGCAACAGGTATTCAATGAAGTATACAGAGTGTATTGAAGAATAACCATAAGAAGGAAAAAACATGGCGGATACCACGCCAACACAGCGGTAATTTAGTGAGTTGAAATGTAAAGGGTGTATCAAAAAAGTAATCATGAGGAAAAAAAACATGGCGGCTGCTTGTCGAATTCAGTGTAGCGGGTGTGTCAACATATACAACGAGATAATAATAATAAAGATTGAAAAAAAAAGAAAAATGAGAATAGAAAAAAAATTACAGCAATAATTGACGCAATAGACAATTTGCAATAAAAGTCAATTTCCAAATTATGCGCTCATTATGAATAACCAAGAAGCAAATGGTCTTCAATAAAAGAATAAATTTCATATAATTCATAAATATTGTAAAATCCTCTCTCAAAGTTTTCATAATGTGCCTATGTCATCACGTGACACCAAACGATCCTTCTATTGGTGTGACGTCAAATGGTCTAGGTTTGAAGTTTGAAGGTTATATTTTTATTTTTATTACTTTCAGTTTTCACTGTTTTAAGTCTTTTCACTGTTTTCAGTTTAGTAAAATTGTGTGTTCAGTGTGGTTAACTTTGTATTCAGTTGGAATAATTCAACTACGGTCGTTGTTGAAAGATTTTTATGGCATTCATCAACAATTTTTATTGTGATCTTGTGTTTGGTTGACCATGGAACCCGGATTTCAAAAGGCCGACAGTGATAATCTACCAAAAGTTGATTCTATTATGATGGCCCTGTTTTTTGGACGTAATCCGGAATTCATAAGTGCCGAAATGAGAGGAATAAAAGCTTTAAGGTAAGTGTTTTCATGCCTAGCAGAATCAAAGAATTACCTCTCGATATTCTCAAGAAAACTTGAAATGCAAGGTTAGCCATTTCAGAATGGAGAAGAGATTTGATTCATATTATAAACATCTAGAATAATAAGATGTACCTTTTTCAGATCTACTAGAGAGAGCTATGGGGACAAAGCTGTTGGATATGTGCAGGAGAACAGAGATGTTTGTTCGGTCAAGGGGAGGATAACTAACCCTACCATGTTGTGCTGAAATGTAATGAGGTAGAAGGAATAGTCGAATCTGTTACATGTGAGGATTGTCCTGCATCTCGAGGTATAATATTCAGATAGTATTTGTGTGAAACAGTTGATTTAGTTGATGTAGAAAAACGAAATCTCTAGTTTTTTTTATATATGTGTCGCTTCACTTGATAGTTTCAAGGTGTACGCTTGTTCGAATGCTAGGAGTAAATCGGAGTCCAATCTCACAAAACTGCTGTGTGTCCTAAGCTGAAAGATCTTAGTCGATGGCCGTTCAACATAGTAAATTGTTTCAAAAAAAATTTCTCAACTTCTATCCAAGTGATCATATTAGTGAAAAGATGAAGTTCAAAGAGAGATATTGAAGTGTAATTTTTTGGAAAATTATTAACTGTGTTTCTCATTCACAGGGGGGTGCAAACATGCTGTGGCTTTCTTGACATGAATTCATCGTAGAAGCGAAGAACTGTCTACAACAGATGTCAAGTACTACTGGAAGAAATCTATTCTTTCTTATGTAGGAACATCACTTAAATTTATTAAGGCCACAAAAATGGAAAAATTAACATTACCTACCCATCATCCCATCAACAACAGTGTTTTTGAGAGAATCAAGGACTATAGTGTTAAAACTGGAAAAACTAAGACAGTGTTGACTAAATATTTCAAAATATTCCCGGACTCAGAAAAATTATTCATCCACTATCTTCTAGAACATTTCAAATCAGATAAGTTCGGAACTGCAAAATATTTTGTAACGATAAATCTGTTACATTTGTTGTGGTACTCATAAAGAGCAAGTATTCATATATTTTTGTATTTAAATTCATTATCTTAGAACTTCAAATTCAGTATATTTAAACTTATAACTTTAGATTCATTCATTAAATTCCCTTTTAGAATTATTAGCGACATCTAGCTGCTCGCATTCTTGCCTATTGTCATAGAGTTCACATCGATGATTTATGTCGATAATTATAATCGATACCGACCTTATCGGCTTTCGGCGTTCGCACCGCCAGGTGTGATAGCCGAAAGGCATGCGTGAGGGACGATATAAGAGCAAGAACGCTAGAACGCTCTCTTGGTTTTGATCAGCGTAGGGAGGTGGTTGTGTTCAATTTTTGCTTCTGAGTACCTATTAATATCCCACGTGGATAGAAATTATTATCGGTATTTTCCTTTCTCACGCAGCGAAAGATTCGTGGCAGTGACTTTGTGGAATAAGGTATGTAAGAATAATTCTGACAAATTTCGCATATTCAGATTCAAGAGATATTAATTGAATGGCGGGTACTCTTCACACAAATTTTATCCAGGAATATATTTCGCATCGTTCGTTGTTTGAACGATTAAGTTCATATTTAGATTAATCTCAGTATTCGCAATGGCGTATCCAATAAATATTTCTTGAATGCTTTCTAGATTTCGTTCGTAACTCTTTTGAGAGGTGAGTTTATTCATGTATGATAGATGGGAACATCTCTGTAAGAATTAAATATACAGAATCAATTACCATCAATAGGGTACGTGAATTCAGGGAGTCTGGATCATCGAAGTTGATTTGAGTTGGAATTTTGATGGAAAGAGAAACATTTCTCTTCTCTTAAATCTGAAATTACTGAAATTATATTTTTCTTTGTATTTGGTTATGGTATTTGGTTATGGCATTTACTCTAGTTTAAATATTGCATAAACAGGTGGTTTGTTCCACGGAAATGCATGTAACATTTAATTGGAATTTGGAGGATTTGGAATAGACAAATCTTTGTGGAGAAGTTTCTGACCATCAGTCAGAATTTTTCTTTGGCCTTGCAAAGCATTGTTTCACGCAATTTTCATAGTTTCAGTAATAAATCGCTGATCGAACCCAGAGCACTCTTTCATGTTTTATTTGATTTATTAACAACTTCAGACTAAAGATAGATTAACAACTTCAGTACTGAATACTGGTGTCACAAGTTGAGTTGAAACATTGAGTGGCAACTAAAACTCCAGATTCCAAGTGAAGTTGACCATCACTGAACCTCTTCTGATACACATGACTGTTTTTCATGTAAACTCCTGAGACCAACCATCCACCAAAATAGGGATCGTTCAAAGCTGGTCAAGCTGTACAATGTCCATTCGTGATTCCATAGCGAGTCTACCTACGAGTAGCTGTTGACTCACACGCCTACTAAGGATTGGTAAATCAGCTAGCGAGTACCTTTGGTTCTATTCCGGGCTCTCCATTAGCGACAACCAGGTACACAGTCAAAGAGGATCGTCAGGTTCAGCAATACATTCAAACTATCACTCAACTTGGAAATTGTAATCATCACATCTGAACTTTAATATAGTTGTAACTGTTTCTTTTATATCTTGTTTCATTGTTGTATGGGTCATAGAAGGAAACAAAAGAAAATATTGCATTCATCTAGGAACTTTGAATTTTTATCCTTTATAAACAAAAAATTCTGGCGTCCAATTCAAAATTTCAATTTCAATAATCCTTTGCTGGACACATAACAAATAAGGAACTAGCAAAGCAGTCCAAAGAACTTCACACCGCTCTACACTGAATAGCCTGGGCATTGATAACGTCACTTTGTAGTTACATAAATTGGCGCCCAACTTCAACTGACTACAAGAAATTGTTTTTTGAAAATACCTTTTTCCTTCTGTGGCATTACAGCAATAAAATGTTGTTTTGAAAATTCATTGCTGAACTTGTTGAATCTCACATCTATTTTTATCTAATATTTTTCTGTTGTGCACTGATATTAGTTTGAAATTTTGGGATTTAGATATATCGATAATTTCCTCAACTTTGATTTTCACTGGAACTTTGAGAACTGAGGGAAAGTACCTTTTTATCATTTTATTTTACCTTCAGTATATTTTATTATCTTTAAATAACTTTGAATTATATTACAAATTTCGAGATGGAAGTTAATCATTTGAGAGCTTACGAACTAGACTATGAGATCAGAGTAAGGAACGTTGATCCTACGGGTGATGTAGACAAACGTAGGAAAGTATTAAGAGGACTTTTGAGTCAAGAAAGTTCAAACTGTTGTTTTTCTGAGGGTTTTGCCAGTTGATATACACATGAAGATGTGTCTCAAATTAAAGAAACGTTGCAAGATTTGAAAGTAAAAATCGATTCATATAGTCACAACATAAATGAGTATAAAAGGTTGAACTCTAGACTTTGTCACATCTCTGGTAGAATTCACAAATTAGTGGCAGAAGAAGACTCTGAGGCAGAAGCAAAAAAGTTTTTACATTTAGAAATGATTGAACTTGAAGGAGAACTAGTTTCTAAAGTACCGGGAGCTTCACCTGCTCAAACGTCAACTCCAAGTCGGTCAAATCAACAGCTACCTCAATTAAATTTCCCTAAACCAGTTCTTCCTTATAAGTGGAACATTCATTTTAGTGGTGATTCTCGTAAGGAATCTTTGATATCGTTTTTGGAGAAAGTTGAAGCTTTCAGTTTTGCACGTAATGTATCGAAAGATGATTTATTTTTATCTGCTAGGGATCTCTTTAAAGATCAAGCATGGACATGGAATAACAACAATAGAAAAAAGCTCAGAAATTGGGATGAACTAGTACAAAAGCTCAAGGATGATTTATTGTCATATCATTATGATGAAGACTTAAAAAGGGAGATTAGTAACAGAACACAAGGCTCATCTGAAAGAATCACCATATATATTTCTTCTATGGAAGATCTTTTCAATAGACTCAAAGAGAAACCCAATGAAAATAAATGGTGAACATTATACAGAGAAATTTATTACCTTATTACATTTCTCATTTATCTTTACATGATGTAAATACTATATCAGAGTTGAATAATTTTTGTAAAAAATTAGAAGAGTCAAGAGAATGGTCTGAAAGATATAAGCCACCTCCAACAAAGAGGTCAGGTTTGTTAGAACCTGATTTAAGTTGTCTAGATTTTCAACAAGAATCTCAGAGTTTTCCTTTCAAAAGAAATTTCAATCAAAGCAAAGAGATATCCTCTATAAATTTAATGCGTTGTTGGAATTGCTCAAGAGAGGGTCATACTCAAAGAGAATGTCGTTCTCAGAGAACTTTATTTTGCTATGGTTGTGGGAATAAAGGGGTTACTAAAATAACATGTAATAAGTGTAATCCAAAAAACGCAAACAGTGGTGCAGCAAGTCTGGACGCTGCGACCACAAGTTTGACAGATTCAGGCACAAACAATTCAAACAACAAAAGTTTGAATCAAAAATCAAAGCCAAAACAGTAAGATCTGAGGAATGGCAGAATTGGCTGGGTATTGTAAAAAACTTCTTATATAACAAAGAAGACTCAAACCAAGTACCTCAAAAATTACCTTGTAAAGTACCCTATACCTTACCTTTGAGTTCACCTAATAATGACAAAGAAATAACTAATGTCAATATTCCTTCCCTTAACCCTATTTTTGAGAAAAAGTCAAATGACAATCGTCCTTATCTGAGAATTAAAGTTCATAGTGATGAAATTTTATGTCTTGTGGATTCTGGGAGTTGCAGTTCAATATTGGGGTCAAATGGACTTTTCCTATTGAAAAAGTGGAACCTCAATATTAAAAATTATGATATTCTACAAGTAATTACAGCAGATGGTGTAACATAGGAGTGCCTAGGCCATTTGGATTTGCCAATGCAGGCTAAGCTGAAAACAGTTGTAGATTCCTTTTCAGAAATTGCACCAGCCGACAGAATAGGTAGGACTCATCTTACTGGAACATAACATTGACACGGGTTCAGCAGCACCTATTCGACAGCGACAGTATCCTTTGTCTCCTGCAATGCAGAAACATCTTAACAAGGAAGTAGATGAAATGCTGGAAATGGGAATCATTCAACCTTCGCAGTCCCCATGGTGTAATCCTGTTTGGTTAGTGGAGAAACACTCTGGCGATTTCAGGGTTGTGTTAGACTCCCGGAAATTGAACTCTGTAACGGTCCCTGATGCATATCCCATGACTCTCATTGACTCAATCTTGAGCAAATTGAGAGATGCTAAGTTCCTTCCCTCTGTAGACATTAAAAAGGCTTTCCATCAAATTAGTCTGACACCCTCATCCTGTCCCAAAACAGCTTTTGCAATGCATGGTAGAGGTCTTTTCGAGTACGTTCGGATGCCATTTGGCCTTTCTTGTTCAAGCCAAACTATGTGCCGTTTAATGGATTTGGTTATAGGTCCATCCCTTGAGCCATACGTATTTTATTATATTGATGACATTATTATTGCAACTCCAGATTTTGAAACTCATATGGAAAATTTGGTTAAACTCAGAGATACCTTGAAGCGTGCTGATCTCACTATCAATTATGAGAAGTCACAGTTCTGTAGGCCATCACTTAACTTTCTTGGTTATGTCGTGGACAAAGAAGGTCTCAGAATGGACGATTCTAAAGTATCTGCCATTTTGAAATATGAAAAACCTAAAACAACCACGCAAATCAGGCGATTGGTCGGCATGGTTGGGTATTATAGGAGGTTTCTCATTAACTTTTCTTCTTTGTGCAGCCCAATAACTGATCTGTTGAGAGGCAGAAAGAAAGGGCAACCTATAGTATGGACTGAAGAAGCTGATAAAGCTTTTGAAGAAATAAAAAGCTCTTTAACTACAGCACCAGTATTAGCAAGCCCAGATTTTTCTCTACCGTTTATTATTTATTGTGATGCATCAAACACAGGCGTAGGTTCAGTTTTGTATCAAGAAACGGATGGGATCGAACATCCAATAGCATATGCTAGTAAAACTTTGAATAAGTGTCAACGTAAGTACTCAGCCACTAAAAAAGAGCTGCTTGCAGTAATTTTTGGCATTGAAAAATTCAGGTGTTACATTGAAGGCACACATTTCAAAGTCATTACAGATTGTGCAAGTTTAGTTTGGTTAAATAATATGTCAAATCCGTCTGGGAGACTAGCCAGGTGGGCAGTAAAATTGTCACAATTTTCCTTTAATATTGAGCATAGAAAAGGCACACTCAACGTAGTTGCTGATGCATTGTCTAGGTCTCCAATTGAGGCATCTGTTTATCTCTAGCATCTCTAGCAAACCTTGTTTTGTTTCACGTGTTTTAGTTTTGGGAAATCAAATGGAACGCGAATTTTCATTGTCAGTGTTTTTTATGTATAATTCAATATTCGGCTTGGGTATTAGCCCGGAAGGTAATTGTTTCATGATTAACATGACTTGTGAATTTGGAAAATTTCAAGCTTTGGGGTGAGATCTGTGGTTCGGTTCAAGCTCATCGACTATAATTCAATATTCGGCGAGGGTATTAGCCCGGAAAGTAGTTGTTTGTCGATGAAAAGGGACTCGAAACAAGAGCTCACACTAAGATGAATCATATACAGTTGAGCTGATTTCTCAAAAATTATAAATGATCATTTCTATTGTTTTAGGCTGGATAAAACAAAAATTCGATGAAAAATTCCATTTTTTTACATCTTATCTCGATTTTGAGAAGATTATCTGAGTGCTTTCAGAGACACATAATAATATAATAATAATACTCCCTCATAAACACTCGTTGAGTGTACCCAAAGGCATAGCCTGTGCATGATATTTGTGTTTGTTGGTAGAACATTTTCTCATCTTATTTACGGAGTAGTCATCAAACTGTCATCAAGCACGATTGGTCATATAAAATCTGGCAATCAATGAGGTTCGGGACTGTGATTTTTCACGTTGATATGTGACGACTGGAATGTCTTTATTTTCAAATTCAATAATCTTGATTATTATACATTACAATTTAAATACCTGAATATTTTGCAAATATTTATCCTTGTCATGAATGGACAACTCGATGTATATTTAACGAATGTTACATCCTTGCTAATGGGTGCACATATTAATTGGTCTGGTTTGAATACTCAAATTGTATGATATATATTCATTTATCTTTGTTTGGTAAAACATTCTTAGTATCTTTCAATAAATTCTGTCGAGTATGACATCATCTTTGTCAGGCATTTAAAATTTTGGTTGGTTTCAAAATTCTTTGTTGGCTTTATCTTCGTTCGCACAAAATTGCTGAGGTTAATATCTCTGAGCACTTAGATCTTTCATACTATTTTCTACATTTTTTTCTCAAAATTTTTGAATTTCATTTGGGTTAGCCATGCGGCTTAAGGCGTTCATGTTATTGTTTAGGGTTTATGGTGTGGATTCAACACAAAATGTTTTTTTTATACAGGGACCGCTTTTGGTAGGTGCAAGCATAGTTCAGCCTGGACTGTTAAGGAAGGAAGGGTATTGGGGGGTTTCGCTTCGGCTAGTTATGCGGCTACGGGCGATCATAACATTGTCTTAAATGACGGCTGGGTGAAGCTACTGTGCTTCTTCTGAGCTCCCTTGATATGTCTAGGTTGAGGACTTGTTTGCAGTGCATTAAGTAGGAACACTCCCGCTTTAACTTTATTTTGCTGTGAAACACAAGTTTCACATTTAAGTTTGGTGGCGTTATAGTTTACCCCAGTTGAAGGTGACAGCTGGTTAAACCAAAATTGGTTATATTTCGTATCAACGTTTTTTTTTTTCATCAGTGGAGGGATCCATGTCTGGACTTGGTGAGATCGGTGGCTGTCTCAAATAATCTGGAGGCGAGTGATTATGGATGTTACTCACCGGCGCAGCATTCAACATCTCGCAGCGACGAGGGCATCTTGGCTAGATTATTTGGGAGGGCTTCTGGTCGCATGGGTTCTCGACCTGGGAGTCGACATTCAGCAATGCCAATTATTTTTCCTTCACTCATTTAGTCTGTTATGAATACAGAGAGTAGAAGTTTTAGCTGGGTAAATGCTATAATTTACATATTTGTTTTAGGTTAAGTATTTTTGATATAAAATAAAAAAATTCTAAAGCGATCCTTTGAATTTTTTTGCGAAAAAAGGGGGATGTGTAACGATAAATCTGTTACATTTGTTGTGGTACTCATAAAGAGCAAGTATTCATATATTTTTTTATTTAAATTCATTATCTTGGAATTCTGTATATTTAAACTTATAACTTTAGATTCATTCATTAAATTCCCTTTTGGAATTATTAGCGACATCAATTTTTGCTTTTGAGTACCTATTAATATCCCACGTGGATAGAAATTATTATCGGTATTTTCCTTTCTCACGCAGTGAAAGATTCGTGGCAGTGACTTTGTGGAATAAGGTATGTAAGAATAATTCTGACAAATTTCGCATATTCAGATTTAAGAGATATTAATTGAATGGCGGATACTCTTCACACAAATTTTATCCAGGAATATATTTCGCATCGTTCGTTGTTTGAACGATTAAGTTCATATTTAGATTAATCTCAGTATTCGCAGTGGCGTATCCAATAAATATTTCATGAATGATTTCTAGATTTCGGTCGTAACTCTTTTGAGAGGTGAGTTTATTCATGTATGATAGATGGGAACATCTCTGTAAGAATTAAATATACAGAATCAATTACCATCAATAGGGTACGTGAATTCAGGAAGTCTGGATCATCAAGTTGATTTGAGTTGGAATTTTGATGGAAAGAGAAACATTTCTCTTCTCTTAAATCTGAAATTACTGAAATTATATTTTTCTTTGTATTTGGTTATGGTATTTGGTTATGGCATTTACTCTAGTTTAAATAGTGCATAAACAGGTGGTTTGTTCCACGGAAATGCATGTAACATTTAATTGGAATTTGGAGGATTTGGAATAGAAAAATCTTTGTGGAGAAGTTTCTGACCATCAGTCAGAATTTTTATTTGACCTTGCAAAGCATTGTTTCACGCAATTTTCATAGTTTCAGTAATAAATCGCTGATCGAACCCAGAGCACTCTTTCATGTTTTATTTGATTTATTAACAACTTCAGACTAAAGATAGATTAACAACTTCAGTACTGAATATATTTGTTCACAGCTGTGGATTTTCTTTTGTATCGATTTAGTTAGTAAAATTCAGAGATTTGTTGAATTGAAGTGCATGTTGCAAAACTGGTGTCACAAGTTGAGTTGAAACATTGAGTGGCAACTAAAACTCCAGATTCCAAGTGAAGTTGACCATCACTGAACCTCTTCTGATACACATGACTGTTTTTCATGTAAACTCCTGAGACCAACCATCCACCAAAATAGGGATCGTTCAAAGCTGGTCAAGCTGTACAATGTCCATTCGTGATTCCATAACGAGTCTACCTACGAGTAGCTGTTGACTCACACGCCTACTGTGGATTGGTAAATCAGCTAGCGAGTACCTTTGATTCCATTCCGGAATCTCCATTAGCGACAACCAGGTACACAGTCAAAGAGGATCGTCAGGTTCAGCAATACATTCAAACTATCACTCAACTTGGAAATTGTAATCATCACATCTGAACTTTATTATAGTTGTAACTGTTTCTTTTATATCTTGTTTCATTGTTGTATGGGTCATAGAAGGAAACAAAAGAAAATATTGCATTTATCTAGGAACTTTAAATTGTTATCCTGTATAAAGAAAATATTCTGACGTCCAATTCAAAATTTCAATTTCAATAATCCTTTGCTGGACACATAACAAATAAGGAACTAGCAAAATAGTCCAAAGAACTTCACACCGCTCTACACTGAATAGCCTGGGCATTGATAACGTCACTTTGTCGTTACATAAATTGGCTGATAACTGCTGAGCAATGTTGGAATGCTTTCAACGAAACCATAGATCAATCTGAAAATCCACTATGGCATGAGTTGAGATATTCCAGAATAACAGCTTCAAAAGCATATAGTATTCTTCATTGTAAGAAAGTTGATGGCATAGTTGTAGAAAATATTTCAGGAGCATGTAGAATAAAAGACACAGAAGCAATGAAAAAGAGGTAGGGAATTAGAAAATAAGGTCATATCACATATTTCAATAATATTTAAAAAAAAAAACTAAAGCCATGTGGGCTGATGCTCAACAAGTACCATTCTTTTGTTGGTGCCTCTGCAGATGCTATATGTGAAGATTTTACTGTCGAAATAAAATGTCCTGTCAATGAAAAAAATTTTTGAAAATACATAACTCAGGGCAATGAGCCAGCAGCTCGATATATACCTCAATTACAGCTCCAGATGCATTTTTTAAATGAAAATACAGCAAAATTTTGTGTAGCTCCCCCAGATTTTGAAACCTCACAGGAAGTTAGTATTGTTACTGTGGATTATAGTAAGGAGTATTGTGATGATATTTTGTTAAAATTGGAAGATTTCTGGAAACAGATGAAATGATGTATGCTGGGGTTCTACAATGTTTCCACTTAGGTTGGAGACATAAGGAAAATGTTTCTAATTTTCATTTTAATCGTTCCTAATGAAAAATTCTGCACGTTCTTGAACCTCATTTTGAATTACATATTGAAATTTGTCAGTTGTAAAGAGTAAAGTACTTTTATTTGGGCAAGTATATCAATATGTGGATATGTAAAACATAGTAGGTAAAATGTAGACATGAATAAAAACTGATTTTGAGTTAATTTGAGTTAATGCTCATCATACGATAGTTGTAACTCTGATTTATCGTATACATTTCTCTAGTTTTTTTTTTGTTTCATAATAATTTATGGTATATTTATAAATAAACACGCACATGATTATCCTTCTGGTAGAAGTGTATATTTATTTAGTTGTGAATCATGCACATTTATGACTAAAATGTTATTATTATTAAACTGATCCGTTGAATAAAGTGTACTTAAACAATAGATTTTTTACGTTCTGACTGAACTAAGAAAATTTATTGTAAAACTTTAATTATGCCTAGGTTCTGTTCAGAAAAAACCTGTATTATTATTTGAAGATTGAAGATATTATTTTTGAAGAAAACTGATATATTCAAAAGTAATGGAATGGTGGCGTGTGCTCAATAGTCATGGTCTCTTAAAATGTATACAAGTTTTTTTCTGGGTAAATTATAATAATAATAATAATAATTTATTCACAATTTATAAAAGGAACAAACAGTGTAAGGGTACATATTGTGAATAAAATAATGCCACGGAAGCAGTTAGTGCTGCTTGTGTGCGGATATTAAACATATATAGATATAAGACTAATACAAGTAATATAATACAAGTAATATAAAACAAGAAAATGTGTACATACATAAGAACGAGTGTGTTTTTTTTTTAATTGTTAAATATTTAGGGCTAATAATAATACATACAGGTATTTTTTTTAGTTTTCAATCAGCGCGCGAGTTTCGTATCGATTAGATTGCTTCGTAAACAGATTTATTCCTTTCTTAAATCTGAATTTGGAAGACAATTGAAACAATACAGTTACTGAGACACAGTTGAATATTTATTAAATGTCTTTGTAAATTTATGATACTACAAGCAATTTTGATTACATAATCCATGTACTGGATCATATGGATCTATGCATGCATGAGGTAATAACATTTTAAATTTCCTGAGTCTCCCGATTACTCTTTCTACGTGAATGCGTAATGCAGCAATTCTCTTCGCAGACTTCACTTCTTCTTTTGTGCTAGCAATATTTATGGGCCGCGGTGGTGTGCAGGTTGAGTCCTCGCCTCATAAGCCAGAGAGCGTGAGTTCGAATCTCAGCATTGCCACGGGTCTCGTGCATGGCATCACATGTATTAAAAAGTAAGGGCTACGTCTTCCCCTAGCTCGCACAAGTCTCTGACTTTTGAGGGTTGCACGTAGGGGTGCAACCGGTTGACGGATATAACAATTTTAACAATTTTTTTTTAACAATATCTATTGAAACCGAAGGTGGTCGTATCAGCTCACACCCTTTTTGTTTCAGAAGATGAGCAATATTTTTGAAACCCCTATCTGTCATAACAGACAGCCCAGGGTCTAAATTGTCCAAATAGATACAGTCTTCCACAATCAAAGCATCTGTTGCACTTCCACCATATCCACATGATATGAAATTTACAAGCCCATCACGTGTACAAGAAATCAAATACTTTATGGATTGCAGGATTTATATTGGGACCAACTCGAAGCTTGATGTACAGGATCACTGGGCTTCTCAATTTGTAGTTCCAAACAGTCTATTATTGATACTACCTTGTTATAACGAGCTCGGAATAGTATAGGTAGATGTAACCTAATTTGTTCAGGTTTGGGCCAATAAAAAAACTTCTCCAATTGCAGTGCCATTACAGGCATAGTATTCTTGAATATTCTACGGACGTTACTGAGTGACATACCAAAATGTACAGCTAAAACAGCAAACGAATCATTTAACCTTATTCATTTAAGTGTTATCAGTACATTCAAAAGACGGCAAGGAATATTTTGAGACAGTAAGTCAATCAAATAGTAGGAGTTTTCCGGAAGTCCAAGGAATAATCGAGAATTTTTTTCAGTTGCCATCAAATTTTTCACGAATTTTTCTATCAAAACTTTCTTTAGATATTTTTTTATCAAAGCTGCCATTTGAGCTTTCATCTCCACTGTCAGCTATGAATGAATTATCAGTTGACATGGAAAGGGAGGTAGGTACTATCACTTGAAGAAAATGTTTAAATTGATGATTTGATTTTTATTGGAGATGTAGAATCATTAATCATTTTTGCTTTGATAGGGGACAGTGCAACATTTTTGCTGGTGCAGTGACGACTTGTCATTGTACTCTTACTCCTATAATGTGAATGAATATTCACTTAAATAGACTTGCTAGCTGTTTCACTTTGTTCATCAAACTCGTGAAGCTCCACATTTTCTTTAGCTTTCTGAAATGATGTACTTGGTATACGTTCATCACTTAAATGTTGAGCCCCATCGCGCGCGTTTTCGTGTAAATTTGAATCCTAGTTCATGTTTTAATTTATTACTAGGTGAAATATTCGTAATGTACTTCCACAATAATACAGACATGAATGATTTAAGATGTAGACTGATATATATTTTTTTCGGAAGATACGCAAGTATTGAATGGAGTATACAGGGTGTATCAAAGAATATTCATTGAAAGAACGGTTATTTAGCAAGTTGAAATGTACAGGGTGTATGAAAAAAAGGATTACTGAGGGAAAAAAAATTATGTTGTTTCAGAGAGCACTTGAGCACACACCATGGTAGACACTTTGAAAAATGTATGCTGTCTGCAAGTAGTTAGATATATATCTTCAATAGATGAATTCATCGAGGTTTCACCTTTGCCATGGACGCTCACTGATCGAATTTTGAAAATGTTTGCCAATGAAAAATGGTGGCAAATCTACAAGCAGACTCAGAGCGTTAGACGAAATTTCAGTGATTTGGGCCACTTATAGTACACTAGGGAAATCAGCGCCAAAGATAGGTGTGAAGCTCTCAAATATCAAGACTAGGAGGGTCATTTGCACGAAGACCAATACTGTGTGTGAGCGAATGCATATTGTATTCCAAAATATAATTTACAATTTTTCCGCACTTGCTATAAAACGTTCAGAAGGGCTATGCGAAACCATCTAGTTCACAGCATCAGAGACCATCAACATATGGTGTTCGGTGTAAAGCACATGGGTAATATATATCAATGCTGTAAATTTTGGTGTCACAACAGATTTGATGAGATGTTATTCACTTTAAAATCGAGCAGTCAATGCTACTATGACCTACATATGCATGGTGGTGAGCCCTATGAATTGGATCTCGCGTACGAACCCCCAATCCCATTCAAAATCCCACATATTTTTGGAGATCATTTTTGCATCAAACAAAAAAGTGTCACTTTTTTATGCAAAAAGGTGCCTGTTTTTGCCCTAAAAAGTGACACTTTTATTGACATAGTTGAAAAAGCTGAGTCTTTTACTCAGCCACTCAGCTTTCACTGAAAACACCTCAATAAAGTAATTTTCATCCAAAAATACATGTAATCTTATGGGAAAATAGTATTTTTTTATCAAAAAAAATTACCGACAATTGACATGGTGGAAAAAGCTGAGTGAATGCCGAGTCTCGGCTGAGTGACTCAAAAATCACTGAAAATGCTCCACTGAAATCCTTCCACCATGTCAATTTTGGCTGTTTTTTTTTATCGAAAAAGGTGTCGCTTTTTTTCATAAAAAAATAGCACATTTTTGTACCAAAATATGATGAATAATTCAATCAAAAATGTGCTGATTTTTTGCTTAAAAAATTAGCACATTTTTTCAAGCCAAAAACGGGACGTATCTATCGAGTCACAAAATTAAAATTAAAAATATTCCAAGATATACCGGGTGTCCCACATTTTATGTGACAGGCAATATCTGGTTTGTCGGAGGAGATATAGAAAAATATTTCATACAAAAGTTTTATGAGTTCATGAGAGCTATATTTTGATATAGTTTTCAAATATACAGGGTGTTTGGTGTAGGTGCTACAGACCAAAATGCCATTTTTTTAAATAGAACGCACTGTATATCATTACATATTCAGATTCTACGCTTAATTCTGATATCATTTCATTTGTTTAGTTTTTGAAATTCGGTTACGGCGTTGTTGAGTTATTGCTTAAAATGTAAAGTCTTGAGAACGACTATTATTTTTAAAAATATCTCATACAATAACTATTCTCTCTGCATCAGATCACATGAAAATTAGTCAAAATTATAGGTGTTCGTAGTAATGGTTTCAATTTTAAGTTGTGGAATTCAGTCAGGAATCATTTTGAATATGAAACAATTGCGAAATTGAAAGAGGTGTATTCGGGAACAAATCGTCAATAACAATGTAATATAACTTGATGAATCATTTCATAAGAATAGTACCTAGATATGTGATAAAAAATGTTCAAAGTGAGGCCCATTAGATATTATGCAGGCTTCGAAACGTCGAATCACTTCTCTCGAACAAGTCGCTCTTATATCAGGCGTAATATCACTGCACGCTAGTCGAATTTTCATTTTCAGATTATCCACATTCAAAGGGGGAGTGGTGAAAATAATATATTTTAAATAACCCCATAGGAAAATTTCAAGAGGTGATAAATCTGGGGAACGAGCCGGCCACCGAATTGGACCCTTATTACCAATCCATCTATTTGGGTACGTTCTATCCAGATATTCAGTAACAACCTGTGAATTGTGAGGAGAAGCACCATCTTGTTGCCACCAAATTCCTTGTCGTTCTGCTATGGGAATATCTTCCATCAACTAGATCAAATCACACCAAATGGCACGCTAAAATGACAATAATGTGACAATAACCAAAGTTGTTGTTTTTATTTTCACATCATCGTTGTCAATGATATGATAAAGCTGTGAATGTAACTTGATTATTATGCAATTTGAATAAATCTCGGAAGTTGCACGTCCTCGATTATCATAAATCGCATAATAATCTCGTTACATTAATAGCTATTATTCAGTAGGATTCTAGTTCAATTCAATAAAAGATATAGACAGGATTCGTGTACGCGTTAAAGTTTTTTTGATACCTTATATTAAACCTTATTTTAAGTGCAATAACTCAACAACGCCGTAACCGAATTTCAAAAACTAGACATGAATTGATATCAGAATTAAGCGTAGAATCTGAATATGTAATGATATATATATATATATATATATATACAGTGCGTTCTATTTTAAACAATGGCATTTTGGTCTGTAGCACCTACACCAAACACCCTGTATATTTGAAAATTTTATCAAAATATAGCTCTCATGAAGTCATATAACTTTTGTATAAAACATTTTTGTATATCTCCTCCGACAAATCAGATATTGCCTGTCACATGTGGGACACCCGGTCTGATGACACCCGCATCTGATGGCGCACCGTGAGCAGCTCACCAAATGTCTACATGGCATATAAAATACACTTAGTTCACTCACAAGACAAATACGACAATTCAACACTGTGTTCTGTGAGTCTATGTTTATGACATCAGTATCTCCGCTCATGTCACCTTTCACTTGTTGTTCTTCTGGAGCAACATCAGTGCCATTTGTCGGTGGTGGTGGTGATGATGATACCCAAACTGTCGGCGAAGTGTCATCTGCCCACTCGTCTTTGTAAAGGAACATCAGCGCCATCTGTACGTGGTGGTGATGACAGCCAAACTGTTGGCGAGGTGTCATCTGTCATTCCGCTAATGGCGCCTGATACTCCTGGTTCTGGTGGGAAAATCAGCGCCATCTATCAGGTATTCAAACGTCACTATTCTTTTTTGAGACCAGTTTGGCGGTTCTCGTACGATGGAACCGCCGCTCAGTGAGTGCTACAGAGTAATTCATTCACTCAGTGGCTGAATAACTACTGAGTGATTTACATTTTTTTTTTTTTTTTCGTTAACCAGCTGTCTTCCCCCTACGAATGACAGCCCTCAGAAGTCGAAGGATTAACTATTGATTCAGTTGACACTCAACGCCTGTTTGTGACGGTTCTCGGTGACTCAGAGGAAGACAGCAGTGCCATCTATTAGTCTGACAAATTTATTAGCATCGTAGTGTCATCTGTCAGCCTGTCACGTGTCACTTTTTGTTTTATGAGACTATCAGAGATGTCATCATCATCTGTCAGCGACAATAATATATTTTTGACAACTGGAGCTAATTTCCGCAGAGAAACCATCATCATAAGACTCGTGTTACGCAAGCTGTGAAATGAGGTTGGTATTTGAAGAGGAGCATAAAAGTGTTGAGGTCGCAGGCGTCAGTTCTGTCGCGCAGACGCAGCCATCGAGAGCACACCACACTCTTCACACGTTTCGCTTGCCATAATTCCATCATGAGTATCAACAAGTTCGGTCAAAGTTCCTCAGCTCACCGTAAGCAACAGCAGTCTTACCATTCCCCTGGCGCCATACTCAACTATACGGCCAATGGGGACATTGATGTGAGAATATGTAATGTGGAAACGCCAAGTGCGCCAAATGATGTTGTAAATAAAAAATACGCTGATGATATTGTGACGATTTCTCCTCAAGCCGGTCCTGACGGATCTCGTAAACAGTATAGAAAACAGCGCTATTTATAGCCGATAATGTCACCATTAACTTCGCCGCTGGCGATTAACACAAGATCATTCGAGAAGCGACATCTAGTCGCCAGTAGAAATTCGAGAGATTTCCGGAACTCGTTCAACACGCTATATAAAGAAATCTCCACGGAATCAGCCGGAGTACGATATTTGAATAATAGAGAGTGTCAGTAAAGATAAATAAAGATAAATTAAAATAGTGACTTGTGATATAAATTATTGATTAAGACGTGTGTAAATAAATTACAAAAAATAGTTAATTGCAGTTTTACTACAATATCATGCGAAAGTTTAGAGTCGACTTGTACGCTGTCATTGACTCCATTACAGCCTCGGATGTTCGAGTAACGAAATACATGACAGATTCTTTGAAGAAGTCTCCAAAAAGAATAATGACGTTTGAATGGCTGACAGATGGCGCTGATATTCCCACCCGAACGGAGAGTGACAGATGGCATCAAGCAACCGACAGATGACGCTGACGTTCCTCCAGAACCAAGAGCGTCAGGCGTCATTAGCGGAGTGACAGATGACACCTCGCCAGCAGTTTGGGTATCATCATCACCACCACCGACAGATGGCACTGATGTTGCTCCAGAAGAACGACAAGTGAAAGGTGACATGAGCGGAGTGACTGATGTCATAAACATAGACTCATAGAACACAGTGTTGACTTGTCGTATTTGTCTTGTCAATGAACTAAGTGTATTGTATATGCCAGACATTTGGTGAGCTGCTCACGGTGCGCCATCAGATGCGACACATGCGCGGTTTGCAGATCGCCCATCAATACTTTTATGAAAATATATACATATCTTGGAATATTTTTGATTTTAATTTTGTGACTCGATAGTTAGTTACGTCCCGTTTTTTGCTTAAAGAAATGTGCTCATTTTTAAGCAAATATCAATTTTTTTTTATTGAATTATTCATCATATTTTGGTACAAAAAGGTGCTCTTTTTTTTATGCAAAAAGCGACACTTTTTTCGATAAAAAAAACACCCAAAATTGACATGGTGGAAGGATTTCAATGAAGCATTTTCAGTGATTATTGAGTAACTCAGCCGAGACTCAGCATTCACTCACCATTCACTCAGCATTCACTCAGCTTTTTCCACTATGCATATTTTCAATAATTTTTTTTTTATTAAAAAATGATCATTTTCCTATAAGATTACATGTATTTTTGGGTGAAAAAAAGTTGACATGGTGGAACGATTTCAGTGGGGTGTTTTCAGTGAAAACTGAGTGGCTGAGTGAATGACTGAAATTTCACTCAGCTTTTTCCAACATGTCAATAAAAGTGTCACTTTTTAGGGCAAAAAACAGGCACTTTTGTGACTGAAAAACGACACTTTTTTGCATCAAAAACTGCAATTTCACGTTTTTGGTGCAAAAAGTGTAACTTTTGAGGCAAAAAAACGACACTTTTTTCAATAAAAAAAACACCCAAAATTGACATGGTGGAAGGATTTCAGTGAAGCATTTTCAGTGATTTTTGAGTCACTCAGCCGAGACTCAGCATTCACCCAGCTTCACTCAGCTTTTTCCACCATGTCGAAGTGACAACTTCATTGACTGGTAGTACGATTTCGGTGAAGCATTTTCAGAGAAAGCTGAGTGGCTGGGTGAGAGACTGAAATTTCACTCAGCTTTTTCCACCATGTCAACAAAAGTGTCACTTTTTAGGGCAAAAAACATGCACTTTTTGCATAAAAATGAGACACTTTTTCATGCAAAAATTACCTCCAAAAATATGTAGGATTTTGAATGGGATTGGGGGTTCCAATCCATAGTGCTCACCACCATGCATATGTCGGTCATAGTAGCATTGACTGCTCGATTTTAAAGTGAATAACACCTCATCAAATCAGTTGTGACACCAAAATTCACAGCATTGATATATATTACCCATGTGCTTTACACCGAACACCATATGTTGATGGTTTCTGATGCTGAGAACTGGATAGTTTCGCATAGCCCTTCTGAATGCTTTATAGCAAGTGCGGCAAAACCGTAAATATATTTTGGAATACAATATGCATTCGCCCACACACAGTATTGGTCTTCGTACAAATGACCCTCCTAGTCTTGATATTTGAGAGCTTCACACCTATCTTTGGCGCTGATTTCCCTAGTGTAATTTAAGTGGCCCAAATCACTGAAATTTTGTCTAACGCTCTGAGCCTGCTTGTAGTTTTGCCACCATTTTTTTATTGGCAAACATTTTCAACGTTCGATCAGTGAGCGTCCATGGCAAAGGAGAGACCTCGATGAATTCATCTATTGATGAAAGTGTCTACCATGATGTGTGCGCATGTGCTTCCTGAAACAGAATAATTTTTTTTTCCTCAGTAATCCTTTTTTTTTCATACACCTTGTACATTTCAACCCGCTAAATAACCGTTCTTCCAATGAATATTCTTTGATACACCCTGTATACTCCATTCAATACTAATTGCGTCAATTATTGCTGTCATGGTTTTTTCTATACTCATTTTTTGTTTTTTTTTTTCAATCATCATAATTATTATGTTAGGAATCGCACGTTGAAAGGTAAGACCTCGTTAATCCTTAGCTCGCACATGTTTCGACTTCTTAGTGTTGTCGTTCGTAGGGGGATGACAGCCTTTTCAAGTAATTCGTTTCGTCAGTGGTGTCTTTCTCACGAACTCTCCCTCTTCTCTGGAGACAAGACTTGTTAAATTGAAACCGATCTGATTCATTCGATCTTCCCACCCCGTTTGGAGTACGTGTCAAATCTATATGTATACGTCTAAACCCTACTTCGATGTGGAACAATCTTGGTGTATTTGAAATAAGACACACTTCATCGTCCCATTGGTGATGCCTTTCTCACGAACTTGCTCACTTCTCTGGACACAAGAATTGTTTAATTGAAACCGATCTGATTAGTTCGATCTTCCCATCCGTTTTAAGTGTGTGTCAAATCTGTATGTATATGTCTTAACCCTAATTCGTTGCGGAACCATCTTGGTGTATTTGATATAACACACACTTCACTCAGAAATATGTCAAGTCATTTCGATAGTGTGTTCGCTCGAAGTTATTTTCTTTTTTAAATGGAAATCTTGTTCACGAACTCGATTACTTCTCTGAAATACTCCAAGGCGTGTTTAATTGAAATCATCCCACTCACTTGAATGTTTCCATTGCTTTTTCATGTATTCGTCAGATTTGGTGTCTTCCCAGTATCGTACTTTTTTTTATGCGAACCTCGTCACTACGAGACCATCTTTGTCCATTTGAATTAACATGGACTTCACTCAAAAATATTCCAACTTTTCAAGTCATTTGTTTCTTTGTATTAATTCGCAAAAGTAATCGACAAGTGGCAATAATTATTAACACGACCATAGTTTAGCTTTTACCCAATAGGTGCTTCTGTATCATCCTTCAATCCAGGTATCACGTGATCAGACTCTGATTTCCAGAACATTCTGGGCTGTTCGATTTCAAACTCTATTCAAATGATGAATGCAAAAGGAGATAGACATAAAAACCAATGGTATAAAGTGAGTTGATATACACACCCAGAATCGGGTGCTTTGGTCTCAAAATCCGATTGGTTTTGTTTATTCAGGTGTTCGATTGCATCATCATGTGATCGAGAATTCTTTGAACGCAAATATGGTAATAAACAAATTTCTGTACCAAATTTATTCACAAACACTTAAGAAATTCGCTTACCTATTTCAACTTCCGATTTTTAAAAACAAATTCTCGGAATACGAAATTCTCTTAAAAAATCATCGCTAATGGCGTATTGAGGAAACAGCAATGACAAATATGTATCAACTCTAACTAAATATTAAAAATATTCAGTCTTTGGTCCCGATTAAAAATAAATCCACAACCTCGAGCATTCAAAACGTTCCAGCCACTGGGATTATTATTTTCTGCTGTGTCGGCAAAACCTGCCTGAAATCGTTGAGCAGGCATACAATTCGATTATTTTTTTCTTTACCCATGCGTCATCAATTTATGATCGAAGAAATCACACAACCGCTATGAGCGAATCAAATTTCGTTAACATATGTCTTCTGAGCTAAGAATTAAAGTATTGTGATGATTGATTAAAACTCAAAACATAAAACCAACAGCGTTTTACATTTCAACAAAACATTGTATTGACTAGCGTATCATCAATTGCGTCATTGTTTTCTGTCATTGGGGTATTGTTTATGGACAGTTTTACTTTGTTGTGCAGTCGAATATATTATAAAAACAGTTTTTATCAAAGCAGAACGTCTCTTGGAATCATTACTTTCAAAGTAAGTAAAATACAATGCGTTTAATTCACAAATACTCTTCAAAATTTTTAACCTCACAATTGACATTTGTGACTATAATTCCGTACTAATTATTACTTAATTATTAACACAACAGTTATTCATAGTGTGGAAACCCTATTGAGAGAAACAAACATTACTCAAATCTATAAATACAGGTCAAAAACATTCACAATATATTTCAATTCTTTTTTAGATTGCAACTATTCTACATTCACAAGCACAACAATTTGTGTTGAACTTGCGCAAATATTTTGACAGGGAAAGAGCGAATGGTGGACCTTTTTTACCAGTTTCATCTGTTCAAGAGGTAACAATTAAAACCACAAAAGAAATTTCATTACTTTTCTTTACTGTATTTTAGAGAGTTGCAGATGCACTTAAAAAATCTCGAAAAACGGTGTACAACATCAAAATAAGGAACGAAAATAAACCCATTCCATCAACTCCAGGAAAAAGTAGACGTCGTCTCAAAAAGAAAACAGCTGATTTACCTGAAGGACAGAAAATGGCAGTACGAAATACTTTGTATGATATGTATGAAAAGAGTGAATATACCTCCTTATTACATGGTGAGGGAAATTAAGATAATACTGTAGTAAAACTGCACTAACTAATTGTTCTAATTTATTTAAAACACTATTTAAAACAATTATTCAACTAAAACATTTACTTCACTAATTTATTCATTACTGTGTCAATCTCTATCTGTGAACTCTGGAACTATTATATCCGTAACTCTCTGTGGCTATCTCTGAATATCCAGCTTATATACTCCCAAGCAGATTCCATCCACGACTCTCGATTATTCGGGAGTATGGAACATTTCATCTAGATGGCTCTTCGAACAGTCGTACATGCTGTCGTAGTTGAACGAGGGTGCATAATTAATTAGATCAGGGCCGGTCTCGGTGCCGGTCTCGAAATCGTTGCAATATTGATTGTTCACTCGATAAACACTGACTAGTGAGAAACATTTCTAAACAAATGTATCCGCCCCATTTTCATCAATCACAAATTCATCAGGAAAGTCATTGGATTTGTGTATATTAGTTGAAAAGTCAAACTTTATTGTCACATTTAGTTTTCTTTTTAATTTGAAATGCAGTTATATCAGTCCTGCTATCGTATGAATTTTGAAATGTACTTATATTTATTTGAATTTTTTTCTTCCAGAAAAACATGTTACCCTTCAATCCTTGAACGATGAACTGAAAAATAAGGAGATTGTTTCGATGTGCAAATCATCTTTGAATTTTTTATCAAAAGAGCTGGGGTTTAAATTTAAAAAAGATAAAAATCGAAGAGCTTTGAGTGAAAAGACTATTTTTTACGTGAATACCAGAAAAACCGAAAAAGTTTATATACACGAGAAGTGTTTTTTTAGATGAAACATTGATTTATTCTAGAGGAAATAAAAGGATATGATGGTAAACGATTTATCGTTGTGCATACTGGTTCTGCGAAAGGGTTTGTTCCAGAAGCCAGTTTATTGTTTTATTCGAAATCTTTGACTCTAGATTATCATGGAGAAATGATTAGTACAATGTTCACCAAGAGGATCACTTCACAGTTAATTCCCAGTTTGGAAGAGCCATCTTTGATAATAATGGACAATGCACCATACCACAGTGAAATTTTGAATCAATAGCCTACCACTTCTTCAAGAAAATCGAAAATCGTTAGTTGGCTATAGGAAAATAATATTGATTTTGATGAGAAATCAACAAAACCAGAGTTATTGCAATTGGCCAAGATGAACCCAAAGGAAAACATATACAGTGAGTCTGCTTAAATTGACTACACAAGGAAAACTTTTTCATTATTGATTTTATGAAAAAAAGTTATTCTTCATAAAAAGTTTTGCATAGATGCGATCATCAGATATCAAATTTCATCAATCTTATACGAGGTATGTAAAAAAATATGAAATTTTCTCAAGAGTAAAATAAAATTTCAGAACATCGAAAATTTTCATTATAAAAAGTTAGTTGGAATTAAAAACTATGTTTCAATATGCAATTACATCCTTCTAATTGGAAAAATAATTTTTTTACAAATTTTTCTCAAATTATCAATACCGAACATTGATCATTTATAATTTATTACAAACATGTTGACCTTTCCGGTCTGTTTAGAATTTAATAAGCAAATTTTCACAAACTAAATTAAAATGTAATATTGATAATTTCAGAAAAAATTGTAATTTTTTCTTCAATTGGAAAGATGTCATTGCATATTGAAATATAGTTTTCAATTCCGAACAACTTTTCATTATATTGTGAAATATAAGGTTACTTTATTCTTGGGTAAAATTCATATTTTTTGACATACCTCGTATAAGATTGATAAAATTCAATATATGATGGTTGCATCATGGGTTTTAGACCATGCAGAACTTTTTATGTGGAATAACTTTTTTTCGTAAAATCAATAATAAAAAAGTTTTTCATATGTAGCCAACTTAAGCAGGCTCACTGTATAATATAGATGAGCTAGTACGAGAACATGGGCATGAAGTATTAAGATTACCACCTTATCACCCAGACCTTAATGCTATTGAATTAATTTGTGCTAATTGTAAGACTTACTACAACAATCATATTGGCAGAGATGAATACAGTGATGAAAAAGTATTGGGTAGGTATGTGGAATAAAGCATTAGAGAAGTGCAACACTGAATCCTGGCAAAATGTGTAAAACACAACGAATCACTCATCGAAAAATGATATGAACGAGAAAAGCTCCTTTGTGATATGGCTATTGAACCCATTATTATAAACATTGGTGACAGTTCTGAATCTGAAAGTGATTAAATAAATTAATTTTGTTTTTACTTTCATAAATGTTACGTTCTACATGCTCGCATTACATAAATAAATGTATGAATAAATTTTTTGTTAATCATGTTGAGTATTTCATTAACAAATATATTTCAACTGGTGTTTTTTACTTCTTAGATATTCATTTATTTATCATTATACGGTGGGTCCTTGCATTCATGCACCAACAGGTCATTGAAAAAGTTTGAATACCTAAGTCTAGAAGATTCCTTTTCTGAGTTTTAGTCATGACTGAATGGAAACAAATTTTTTTATATCAACGTATGCAAAGGTTTTAGAAATGTTGCTCTCCAACCTAGTTTTTTGAACAATTTTTTCTTAACTATTACCTACAGAGATTGCATTAATGTGGATAAATTTAGGATTTGATGGATTTGTGTCAAACGGCTGCGGAGGTATGGATAAAACAACTTCCTTATATGAGTGTGGCTGAAATTAGAATACAGTAGGGAGGTCAAAAGTTTCTAGTAAACCTCCTTGTTTCATTATCCTATCAAACCTGGTGCTATCACTGGATTCGTAATAATTGGAATACACCGTGTGCTAGGAATCGCACGTTAAAAGGTAAGACCTCATTAATCCTTGGCTCGCACTAGTTTCGACTACTGAGGGCTGACGTTCGTAACGGGACGACAGCTGGTTAACGGAAAACACAATTTCAAACAGATTCATTCCTTTTCGCCTTTGTTTCTCCAGCAATATTCTTGAAATTTGGAACATTGAATATGCTCACTGAACGGCACTTTTTGACATATGTGGAAAATAAAGAAAAAATGGAAAGGAGAAAAGGGGGGTGTACCCATGAGTGGTCACACGGTATTCTGTTGGAACTAAAAAAAACTCTCATTTTCTGATGGTTCGCCATTTCCATGAATTTGAAATTGTTCATTTGGTTAATTTAGTAATTCATTATCCTATCTTATTAATTTTCAACAAAAATCGATATCAAAGCCCCATTCGGCCATTCTATCATTACAATATTTGTTTCTTAGCATGAAATAAACTATGTGGAATGAAAAATCTGAAAAACTAGATTTCATTTATAGGTTATGAATAACGAACGCCTGTGTAAATAAGGGACGAACAGACAAAACTGCAATATCTCTGTTTTAACCACAGAATAGTGCCAGTCAATATCAAAATAAAGTTGCCTTTAATACTGGCTGGCGTTAAGTTTTGCAATCTCTCTATTAGCCACGGCATTCTACATTTAGATGTTATTTCGACTAAAAAGTCTCGACTTATTTCATATGCATAACATTGATGACGCACGAGTAAAGATAAAATAATCGAACTGTAGATATGCATGTCGAGATGGTAAATAAACTCAAATTATATGCGGATAAATACTTGAAGTTCGTTTGATTCTGTAGCAAAAATTCACATGGTATTTTGATAATAAAATAAATATACCGTGGTACCTATATGAATGAAATGTCTGAAAGTTCGGTTATTACCTACCGAGCGGCTTGAGACTAGTTGTACAGGGTGTACTCACGAAAACTGACGGATTTCAACATATCAATTCTTTGAATATGCTAATATAAACAAATGACAGTCGAAATAAACACTCGTGAGAAACATGCATTCTCTCAAATACTTGGGCTTGGATTTTAGATTTTTTGCATCCGCCAAAAAAATTCCCGGTAACTTCGCTAAAAAAATCATATCGCATGGGTGTGGTCGAGGTAGAGGGACCAAACGTTGCTTTTTACGACTCACCAAACATGCCCCCGCCACCCGCCATCACCCTCAAATGTCGATTCGAGTGCATACAAGCTGAGGAAAGTCTTTCGCAACGGAACTTGCAAAGAAACTCAAGAAACTGACTGGTTTTTGCTCCAACCACCAGCATCTCAGGTGGTGGAGGTGTCCCCTCGCACGATGCCTGCAGTGTCCCGAGTAACGACGACGGCGTCAAGATGCCCTACAGACGCCTACGATTTATTCATGTTTTTTGTATCTTTAGCACTCATATGTCAACTGGGAGAATCAATGTACAAGCTGATACATATTCAACAATTCGAACGAAGATTGTGAATATTACCATGGCACTGAAGTGTATTTTTGTAGAAAAAAAAATGAATTTTTCTCGAATTGACGTTATTCGTTTCAATAAATGCGAACAAACATAGACAGACATACAATGTTATGGGTTAGAGTGAGACACTGCAGTGCGTCACACACCGGCAGCTGTATGCATTTTTCTTGGAATTTCTGCTCGAGAGAGTAAACAAATTCAAGACCAAATCGTGTTTCTTGGAATTTCATTCAGCTCGAGACAGTAAACAACAAACACTGACGGCAGAGCCGTATTTTTTTGGAGTTTCATTCAGCTCGATACAGTAAACAACAAAGGCATCGGAGTTCAAACACGTTGCGAAGATCAAAACAAATTCAAGGCCAAATCGTGTTTTCTTGGAATTTCATTCGAGAGAGTGAATTAATAATTTTACCATAATTTTCTGTTCTAAGACAGACATTTTTCATTTTTTGTTTCGTCAATTTGGCGGCGGCAATTTTTTTTTTCTACACAGCGAATCACGTGAATGTTTTTTGTCCCCCAGCCAATTGCTCTCAGCGAATCACATGAGGGGACGTTTTTTTTTCATAATTTCCGCCGCTGTTTACTTTTTGCCTCCCGCGCCATCGCCGCCATGTTTTTTTGGCCTTCCGCGCCATTGTCGCCATGTCTATTTTCAGAAAAGACGCGCGCCACTTAGGGTGAAACGTTTTGAACCCTCCACTCTACCACATACCTCCGAAACTCTTCGGCGAACACGTCATCATCTTCAGCAGCCCCCAACCCTCCACCAACGGCGAGAATTCGATGGACACGGCCATCGAGAGATAAATCACCGTCTGGAGCAAAGCCGGTTTCGCCTCATGAAAAGTGAGGCTTTGTCATACTACTAAAAAGAATATCTACCATTGTAGACAAGAGGTGAGAATATTTATGGATATTATGAGAATTGTGAGGATGGCCAGTCCCGGTGATATTTTGAAAAAACCGCTACTAAATCTATATGAGGTATTCTTTTCATAAATGCACTCGAAAACTTCATCCAAACAAGTAGTTGCCACTTTTTTAATAGTTTCAGTTGATGCTTCATAAACTGTCCAGAACGGTCGATTCTTTCTGGTGCACATTTTTTGGAAACGGTTGAAACAGCAATGCTTTTCAAACTGTTCCTGAGTTTGGATTTCATTGGAGAATATGAACCGATACGAAGGACAGGGCTATGGAATTTTTCATTGCCATACTTGAAATTCTCAGAACTTGAGTATGTATATCTGTCGACATTTTTTATGTAGATACTTTGACGTCCGCCAGTTCAACAAGATTTCTGTACAAAAATTCTCTTTGTCTGCTCACAGAAATCAATGTTTCCAGCCCTGCTGGAGTGAAAAGACACCAATCCTGACATCCTACAAACAAACGCAGATTCAACCCTTTAAATCTACACCTATGTTCCCTCTTATCCGACTGGCATTCTTTTAAAGCAACTCAAAAAAATTGTATATTATTATTTATGAAAATATTTTGAAAACGTTTTTCATCATATACTTAATTGTCCTGGGACGGAAAAATCTCCATGATTTGTGTAGGTACGTACTCTCAAATCCGTAAAAATTTCAATATCCTGAAAACAGATTTGTTGGCACCTAGCTAATATGCTTGTGTTTACTTCAGAGAAGATCAGTGCATGATAATATATATTCTATTATTTTTTCACTTCAAATACTCCTGGGCAGAAAATATTCTGATGACTTAGTTATTAACTCAAATAATCCCTATAGAAAAAACGTCCACATAATCAATCCAACTGCAATATCTCTTCTATAATAATAATAATAATTCCTCAAGGCATAGCCTGTGCAGGTAGAGGACGGCTATTATTATTTGCCGTGGCGCTCCGGAGCGACTTACTGATGTATTAGGTGATGTATTCACTTTTCAGCTGTATGAGAACCCGGAAAAGCTACAGCACCACCTCGGGTGGTCGGTGTGTACTCCAAGCTAGCACTAGACAACTCACAATACACTTGCTTTTCAACAAGGAATGCGGTCGCCTATCGATCCGATATAAAGTCACTCGTATAGGAGAGAGAAAGCTGTGGTATATGCATTTGACAACACTCTTGTTCTTTGCCAGAATTATTCAATACCCTGACACATTTCCACCCTACTTTTTGTAAAAGATAAGCACTAATAATTTCATAGAAAACACAGCATTTAATACAACTCCAATCCACTCTAAACATTTTTGACGTCTTGTCTGCTCTGCTATAAATTTCTTTATACTCACTTTCAGACGGATAATCGCAGCTGGGTCTATTATAATCTCAATTAGTATCTTTCACTATGAAATTTCTCAATTATAAACAAATATTTTCAGTTGTGATATCACAAGAGAGTGAGAATAAAGTGATAATAATTTGACAGATTTTTCGAAAACTTGTTGTCAGGCAATAGACACGAGAGCCCTAAGGGCTCGAGTGGCAATTGCCAAATGGCAACAAGCTGGAGGATTTCACAACATTGTTTTGTTCTGTTGGATTGAAAGTTATTGCTTTTTCTCTGTCCCTTAGGATATCAATTGATATTGTTTCCAAATTGACACGTTACTCAAAATAGAATTCTCACATGCAGTTTCTTTGAATTTCTTAAAATTTCATCGAATAATCTTTCACTTTTCATGCAACCTGATGACAGACTTCAAATCAAAAGTATCAGTTGTCAGACAATAAAAACAAAATACTACAAAAAATTCCCGCGGCAATTTTCAAGGTAGAAAATTCCCACTATAATAATGCTGTGATTGGCCTGAACGTACATGAATGCTTTGAATTGATGGATTCGATTGGTTGCAAGAATTGTCAAAAAATAATCACAGCACGAACAAAAACGTTTGCATGACAGTAGGGTTTGACATTTCTATAATAAGTCGGAAACCGACACCCTGAACTACGTTCGCAGCTCATGATCTGAAATGACAACATACTGAGGAAACTGATCCAAAAGTGTGTCCATTGTTGGCTTAGATATAATGGTTCGATGATCCTGGACTATGTTGTATATATTGTTACGTTTTTGCTAAATAATAATGCCGAGCACACTACTAAACTGTTTATTTTCTAACTTCACTGAAAACATACAACTACTTCACTGACTAATTAAACACTTGGATCTATACAACAATACAACTAACTAAATATTCCAAACACTTCTATACTTCTTTAAAAACTGCTTATCACTTCTTCATTTTCTTCTTCCTCCCAGTCAAATGTCTCGCGTTTATATAGGTACTCAAGTGTAACCAGAATCTTCGCGATGCGACGGTTCGGTTATCCCGAATATTCATTACCGGCAATTATCTTCCTTTTTCTAGAAAACCATATCAACTATACGCGTGCAAGTCTATCCAGCGGCGTAGCTAGGGGATTTTTACCAAACTCGTAACATTATCCCCCTCTCAATTATGATCGTCCCGATCAAACAATTTGTCGTCTCCATTATAACGTTTCAGTCTCTCTAGGTGAACGACCTTCATTTTCGCTCTCGGGCTGCGTTGAATTCTATAGACCACGTCGTTTATTCTTTTCACTATCGTATATGGTCCTTCCCAAGATGGTGTTAATTTGGGAGAAAATCCTTTCTTACGACGAGGATTGTACAGCCACACTCGATCTCCTTCTTTGAATCCACCAGTATTGGCCTTAAGATCGTATCGAGCCTTCATTCTGTCACTAGTTATCTTCAATCTTTTTCTTGCAAATTTGTGGATCCCATTCAAGCTATCTCGCAGAACTTGGTGATCCAAACACCAAGTCACAGGGCAACCGAAGTTCTCTCCCGAAGATGATGCTGGCTGGAGTGAGCTTTGTGGAATTGTGCACAGAGGCCCTGTAAGCCATCAAGAATAGTGGAAGATGTCGATCCCAGGTCTATTGGTGCTCCTCTACTACTTTGGAAATATGTTCTTCCATAGTCCTGTTGAACCTTTCAACCATGCCATCAGACTGTGGGTGGAGGGCCGTTCTTTTGGTCTAGCTAATTCCCATCAATTCACAAACTTCCTTGAATAAATTCTTCCTTGATCGGAATGTAGCTCCATTGGGACTCCAAACCTTGAAAACATGTTATCCACCAGAGCTCTTGCAACTGTGGATGCTTCTTGATTAGGCAAGGCATAAGCTTCAACCCATTTGCTAAAGTAATCCATGGCAACGAGGATGTATTTGTTGCCATCATTTGTCATCGGAAACGGTCCTGCTACATCGATGGCGATTCGGTCGAAGGGAGCGCCTACATTGTATTGTTTCATCTCTCCTCTCGATCTTGTCTTGGGACCTTTGCTTGCTTCACACTTCGGACATCTTCGGCACCATCTCTCTACATCTTCACGACATTGGACCCAGTAAAATCTCTGCAGTATTTTATCCAAGGTCTTATTCACTCCAAAATGTCCACCTGATTTGCTGCCATGAATCTCCTCCAAGACATCACTTATTCTTGACGTAGGAACAACCAATTGAGAAATCACTTTTCTGCCGTCGGCCGATTCCCAAGCTCTCTTCAATAGACCATTCTCAACAATTAGGGAATCCCATTGTCCCAAAATGCCTTGAAACCTGGTGATCGTAAGGAGATTTCCTTCCAGGTAGGTCTTTCCGCTCCGCTTTCCTTTCATCGTAGAAAATCTGGAATGTTTGGATCACTTTCTTGGTCCTGCCTCATTTTCATTGTGGTCCAATTGTCGGCAACCAATAATCTCACTTGGTTGATTCCTTCGCGACGTTCAATTCGCTCACAATGCTCACAGGTATCCGAACAAGGTCTTCTGGACAAGGCATCTGCGTTGTTGTGTAATCGTTCTGGTCGATGTTTTATCTTGAAGTGATACTGGTTCAACTTCTCAAACCACCTTGCTACTTGTCCTTCAGGGGTCTTCATTTCGTGTAACCACTTCAAAGCTGCATGATCTGTTCTAATGAGAAACTCTCTTCCATATAGATATTTGTGGAAGTGGTCAACAGCCTTGATTATTGCCAGTAGTTCCTTCCTTGTTACGCAATAATTTCTTTCTGGATTGGTCAGTGCCTTGCTGTAAAACTCAATTACTTTTTCCTGGCCATCTTGCTCTTGTGATAGTACGGCTCCAATCCCATTGTTACTGGCATCTGTGTCCAAAACGAAAAGGCCTCTTTGACGTGGAAAACTTACAATCGGACTGGAACATAAAGCAACTTTCAACTTTCCAAATGCCCGTTCACTTTCGTTGGACCAGACGAATTTGACTCGGTCTTCTGTCAACTTATGTAGGGGCGCCGCAATATCAGCAAATCCTTCTACAAATCGACGGAAGTAGGTGCAAAGACCTAGGAAGCTCCTCATTTCATGTTTGTCTTTAGGTCTTGGCCAGTCTCGGATAGTCTGTATCTTCCTTTCGTCTGTTCGGATGCCGTCTGATGGCCCAGAAAATCCACTTATTTCTGGAACAATAAGCATTTCTGGGGATTCAATTTAAGGTTAGCATTCCTGAATCGTTGGAGTACTTCTCGTAAGTTTTGCACGTTCTTCAAATGTCTTTCCCATTACTAAAACGTCGTCGAGGTATACTAGACAAGTCTTCCAAGTGATTCCTCGTAGGACCAGCTCCATAAGCCTTTCAAATGTTGCTGGAGCATTGCATAATCCAAAAGGCATGACAGTGCGCTTCAAGTCGAAAATGCTGTCTTCTCCTTATCTTCTTCATGTGTGCCCACTTGCCAATACCCGCTCTTCAGAACTAGGGTTGAGAACCAACGTGAACCTGCTGAAGTTGTTAATGTGTCGTCAATCCTTGGTAAAGGGTAGCTATCCTTCTTCGTTACATCATTCAATTTCCTTTAATCCACACAAAATCTCGTGGATCCATCCTTCTTAGAAACTCACACAACATGTGCAGACCAAGGGCTCGATGATTCTTCAATCACACGATCTTTCATCATCTTGTCAACAAGCTCTTCCACCTCTTGTTGTTTGGCAAATGGAACTCTTCTTGGTGGTTGCCAAATCGGATGGGCTTGGCCAGTATCGATCCTGTGTTTGACCAGGTTAGTTCTTCCTGTTGTTGTTGAATCAAAGATGTCGCTTTCACTTCTGATGAAATTTTTAGCAGATCTCAATTCTTCTGCCGACAAGTGTTCAAATGATTTTTCAAGAACTGTCATAACACTCTTTGAGGCTTCCTTTCTTTCCTCGTGGTCACTTGAATCACAGTTCGCTACCCATGAAATAGGTTCACATATTCCAATGATATCGCCTTCTTTAGTTGTTATTTCTTCGGGATACACGTTGGCAACTCTCACAGAAATAGCATGTTTTGTCTTTACTAGGGCTCGTGCAAGAACCAAATCGCTAGGTGATTCAACACATGGCTGTACTATTCCAACGCAGCACCCAGGGTCTCCATCTAATGTAGCATAATTTACTTTCTCCGAAAATCCAGGAATTTTCACGGTTTTCACTAATCGCAGTTTCACAGACATCGTTCTTTCTGTTGGAGTTGTGAGGACAAATTCTTCTCCTCCAAACTTCATGATCCTCTCTTCATTGTCAAACGAAAACCCGTAGTCACTGATCAAATCCATCCCAAGTATAAATTCATCTTCTATATCCGCGACGTACACTGTATATGTGATGGTGAGTCGCCCAAGAATCAGTGTAATCTCAGCTTCTCCTCGAATAGGTGCATTTTCTCCAGTGACTGTTCGAAGCACAAGGTTTGAAGAGATAGGTTTCACGCTTTCTGGCCGAAGAATGTAACTTCGTACCAACGAAACTGCAGCACCGGTTTCTATGGTGCATACGACGTCTATTTCGTTCAATTTTCCTGAAATAGTAAGGCTATCGGTTGTTCTTCTTAGCCTGTTAATAGAGATGACCCTGGGGGCTCCATTATTGCTAGCCAGCATGCGCCCCGATATGCTGGCTAAGTTTAGTTTTCCTGCCGCCCACTTGAGGACTCGCTGGATGACCTTGTCCTCATAGGTGATTGCGAACGTGGTGACATTCTTACTCTGCAGTCCTTTATTAGATGGCTCAATTTTCCACATCTATAACAGCTCATTCCGCTCTTCAAAGATTTGATCTCATCCAGAACCTTCTCGAATAAACTAGTAACTGCGCCTGAATGTTGTTCGGGATCTTTGCTACTGCTCGTACTTTCGGTTCGAGGTGTTGAAGGCCGCATCCACATCTAGAGAATGTACTAAGGCATCGTTACTCCTCTTGAAGTGTGTTAGTCGCAGAGTCCTTTGGACTTCGGTGTCTCTCAGTCCATCTATAAATAACTGCACCGCTAACTGTTCCTTGAAATCTACCGGTGCTTCTGGGTAAGCCAGTTGAATTAGGCGTCTCACATCCGATTCAAATTCCGGCAGACTCTCACCTGATTTCTGAGTTTTCATTTGAGCCCGATACAGTTGTTCTCGACGTTGATCGCCATACCGCAACTCTAATGCAGTAATCAGGTCTTTATATTTATTTTGCTGTTCGAGAGGTATCGTCTGTAACATACCCAAAACTGGCCCTCTCAAAGCTACTATAGGGGCCGTAGCTTTTTCTTCTTCGCCCCATCCATTCGCTACTGCAGCAGCTTCAAATTGTCGGCGATACATGGACCAAGAGGACTGTCCATTAAAAGTCGGTGGTTATACAGAAATGCCTGATGTGGCAACCCTGTCTCGACGATCTTGGTTCTTGAGGAGTGCTATCTGATTTTCTAGTCCTTTCATCTCCTCTCGCACCGTATCAAATTTCTTATTGACGTCTTCCTTTAGTTCTTCTTTCAGTTCCTACATTTGTACTTCGGATTTCAGTAATACAGGTTGAAAGAACTTGTCTTGATGTTCTAGAACCTTCTGGAAGTCTGTTTTCCTTTGTTGTTCTATTCGTTCCAATTCTTTCTTTTGTTGTTCGAGAATTTTCTGGAGTGCCTCTTCTCGTTCTTTCTTTTCATCCAACCGTCTCATTTCCTCTTCCTGTTTTTCCTTTTCTCGTTCTTTCTTTTCCTCCAACCGACGTGTTTCTTCTTTTTGTTTTTCATTTTCTCGTTCTTGTTTTTCCTCCTGGCTCCTTCTTTCTAAGTCCGCAAATTGATTTTGGATAAATTTCACAATGTCCTCCATCGTATCATACGATGCACTCCTCGTATTCACCTTAAATAGTTTATAAATAGTTACTCTTTTTCACTAATATCCCGCTTCGGACACCACTGTTACGTTTTTGCTAAATAATAATGCCGAGCACACTACTAAACTGTTCATTTTTTAACTCACTAAAAACATACAACTACTTCACTGACTAATTAAACACTTAGATCTATACAACAATACAACTAACTAAATATTCCAAACACTTCTATACTTCTTCAAAAACTGCTTATCACTTCTTCATAATCTTCTTCTTCCCAGTCAAATGTCTCGCGTTTATATAGATACACAAGTATAACCAGAATCTTCGCAATGCGACGGTTCGGTTATCCCGAATATTCATTACCATATCAACGATACACGTGCAAGTCTATCCAGCGGCGTAGCTAGGGGATTTTTATCAAACTCGTAACAATATGGAATGAACAGATAAATTCATCTTCTTTCGTTTTGGATGGTCTGGGTTTCTGAAAATTCTGCAGTTCGACCAAATTATTTATCGTTTACAAAGAATGAGTTTTTTTTTGGACAGCCTCTGAATTTTTTTAAATCATAACGCATTTTGGAGCAGTTTTTGTGAGTTTATTAACAGAAATGTGAAGTACAAACCTCCTGCTTGAAATTGCATACTTTATTTTTCATGCAGGTTGTGTATAAGCGATTATTTTCAACATTTACTGGCTGAGATGTCGGAATTATGAGGGAGTTGAAAATGGGTCAAGAGTAAAACCTACTTTTTTTTGGCGTGTGTAAGTGATACCTGTCTCACTACTCTTAAATCATTGCATAGTGTCTAAAGAGGGTGATGGTTTCCGCTTCAGTGCAATTATTCCGGATTAAATGAAATATCCATGATTTTTACATCCTCCGTAAAAAACGCAGTTGGATTATGTTACATGGTAAAAACGACCATTTAGGTACTCAGATACCCACATGTTATTGTTGGAATATTGACAAAAATTAATTCAATGGTTCTTTGTCTCTTTATTAGTTCTAGCTCAGTTTATTTAGGCACTTCAGCGTTTCATGCTGATATGTATAAAAACTGATTAGTAAGATTATCCGTCCTTTCGGACTCGAATGTTATTTTTTTGAGTCGTTATTTTATAAAGACAGATTATTCAAATGATAGTTAGTGAGTTATGTCTAGACTTTCCAAGTGTATTCATCTAATGAAAGTAAACTAATTATTAGTAAAAGCCAAATCCACTGTGTTTTATTTTCATCCTATAACCAACAGGTTATGGGCCCAGACATTGAATTGGCTTGAAAATCAGTATGCATAATTAGTGAAAAAGGCTTTGAGTAATAACATAAATATTGATATTGGTAAATTTTTGTGAAAGTGACTCAGCTGTTAAAAATGGAAAGTAAAAGTTCAAAAAGGAACATTAAAGCGTTTGACGGTGAAAAGTATGGCGTATGGAAATTTCGATTCAGAGCGATTTTATCCGAATATGATGTGATACAAGTGATAGACAACGAAATCCCCGATCCGGTTACCGCGGAGTGGCAAAAACTAGAGCGTATTGCGAAAAGTGTCGTAGTGGAGTACCTGTCGGACTCATTTCTAAGTTTTGCAAAAGATGAATTTACAGCCAAGGAAATTTTGCAAAACTTGGATAAAATATATGAACGAAAAAGTGTAGCATCTCAATTGGCACTGCGAAAAAGACTATTAAGTTTAAAACTTCAGGGTGATACCTCAATGATGCAACACTTTACGGAATAATTGCCGAATTATTAGCAACAGGAGCTAAGCTAGAGGAAACGGACAAAGTATCACATCTATTATTAACACTTCCGAACGTGTATGATGGTGTAATAACTGCCATTGAAACCCTGTCAGAGGATAATTTGAGTTTGGCCTTCGTTAAAACACGTTTACTCGATCATGAGGTAAAACTTTCAAGTGTAGGTCGGGATACTAGTGCAAAGGCACTTTTTAGTGACAAGCAGCCTTTGATGTCAGAAGAAAATTGTCGTTTTAAACCGTCTCCGTCGCACACTCCGAAATTGCAGAACAAATTTCGCAAATTGTCCAGAAATATTAGTTTCAAAAATAAGAGAAAAACAAACGGTGTCAAATGCCATCACTGTGGAAGGCCTTGCCATATTAAAAGAGATTGTTTCTTTTACAAAAAAGCAATAGATTATAAACAGTCACAAAGACAAAGAACTGTTCATACTGTGCAGCTAAAACCTAACGAAAATCAAGGTTTTGCATTTATGCTTGGAACAATACGCCGAAGCGGAAAAGAAGAAAATTATATTTATTTTGAATTCTGGTGCCTCCGATCACATAACCAATAGATCTGACTTAAGTACCCATTTTTCACCCCTGTCAGCACCAATTAAAATATCTGTCGCGAAAAATGGACAGTATATAACTGCAATGAAGAAGGGCTCACTGGAAGTTGTGAGCAATGTGGTGGGAATTCAAGGAATTTTGAAAGATGTCCTCTACTGCCCAGATGTCCCCTACAATTTGCTTTCAGTAGCAAAAATGCAAAAGGCTGGTCTCACAATTGTCTTCAACAAAAGAGGTGTTGAAATACTAAAGGACGGTAAGATGGTCATGCAGGGTAAGTCTTTGAACAGTTTGATGTGTATTGACTTTACTTTTCCTCATATTTCACAAACATTTAGTTCCATAAAAACAAACTATGAAATATGGCATCAACGTCTAGGTCACATAAGTAAAAATAAATTTCTAGATTTGAAAACTAAACAAATGATTGAAGATATTTCACTTATAAATCATATTACACCTACTGATGAGCTACGCAAGGGCACGTAGGCACTTGATATAAATACAAAATAAACGTAGCTAGAACTCATAAAGAGACAAAGAACCATTGAATTAATTTTTGTCAATATTCCAACAGTTATTTCGTGAAAAATCACAAGTCGTCACGACCAAAATGCTCTTTAATTTTAAATTTTTTGATCATTTTTAGCAAAGTAATGACATATTGAACGTTTGGCACCGCCGGCCGGAACTCGCAGCGGCGTTCTAACACAAGCCTGAAATTTGATGTCGGCGTTCAAGCACATTTTCTGACAAAACGGGCTCATTTTATAGGAAATTACTAAGAATCATTCTTGTTGAGAATTGAATGATCTTCAACCCTATTCCAACCATATTTTTGTAAACTCAATTTTTTCCAAGATGTCAACAAAAAAAAATTTTTTTTCAAAACAATTTTTTTCTTGTTTGACATGGTTTCAACTACTAGCATGCCAAATTTGGTGGTGTTACAACCGATCCTCGTCTCAAAACTGAGTAGACTGAACTAATAATCAAATCAGCAACAACATCACACCGCTTGATGTTCCAGGGTTGAACACTTTCTATTATAATGTTTTTCAATGCAACAAAATATTGAACGATAATAATAGTAGTTTTTCGAATACACGAAATGAATCTTACTCCAGTCGGAATTTCACATACTCCTTCAGCCGAATAGATTGTAATTTAAAAAAACATGTAGTAGCTTTTTAAACCTATAACACCCGGCAGTGTGATGTAATAAAATATTGAACGATAATAATAGTAGTTTTTCGAATACACGAAGTCAATCATTTTCATTCGGACTTTCACATTTTCTTTCGTGTTGCGGACGGTCATCACTAATAAAATAATATAAGGGGTAGAATAGAAATAGAATAGGAATATATTTATTCATCTGTTAAAGTAATACAAAATATGATAATACATAGATGTACCTGCTTTATTAGACTAGTCATACATATCCTAAACATAGAATAACCAGTACAAATCGTAGCCAACCAGGCATAAAATTGTACAATAAACTTCCATTACCTTTGAGAGATGCTAATCTGAAAACATTAAAAAAACAATTGAAAAATAAATTACTGCAAGACGCCCATATATTGTACCAATTTACCATTATTTCTGTATCATAGGTAGAGTTGTAATGTATAATTTTAATTATTTGCATGTGTATATGTATATCTGTATCTGTATACTTGTACTGTAGTAAGTTACAGATTTTGTATTTTAATACTTTTATTAATAGTTTTGACCTATCCAGACACCAAGGTGTATTTGAGAAAAATAAATTATTATTAATATTATCAAGATGAGTGAATGAATAAAATCATGTACCTGACAATCATACATATATACAGTGTGTCCAAGATAAGGACGGGATAGCATTAGTATCTCGGTAACGGTTGCAGATACAATGTTGGTTAAATAAGAAATGTTGCAGAATCCATAGGCCTTTTGTATGAAGTTTGCAGAAGTGGAGTGTCTTTTTCGGATTTCGAGATATTTTAAATAAAGTAAAATTTTCGATATTTGATTTTATTTATTTCTGACGTTATTTTAGTAGATATCAAAAAATAAAAAATACATTTTCATTGTCACTTTTCAATCTCAACAAGATGACGCTCACAGATTTTCAATACAACGTTTCGTTTCCGAGGAACCTTCACAACTTTTTTTTAAATACGGCCCTGTTTTTTTATTTCAGAAATCAAAGCCACTTTTTATTTTTTATTGTGTCATATATACTTATTTATACTTAGAGAATGTTTCCAGCTCATTTCAGATATTACTCAAAATCATCTATGAAAAACCTCCAATTACGTCTCTTAATTACAAAAGATGTTCGAACAAGCGGAACAAGTGACCATTATTTTCTAAGCACAGGTAAATCCATTATATTATATCACTAATAATTCATACTATTAATTGTATAGAGCTAGGATTGATAATTCCAGGTAGTACCTTAATTTTCAGAAAATGTATTTGAGTTAAAAATTCAATGAATATTATTAAATTGTTTAGTGTGTTTACCTACAAAAGTTCGACATGTTAAAGTGTTACATTCTGTGCCATTTCAATACTCGAGAAGCCGAGCAAATGTATTTATATGATTATCCCGAAAGATTATAGATAAATAAAAAATGGAAGAATGGTTGTGAATTTACTGGAGTATGGCTCATTTAAAAAACCAGTTGTTAATAGAAACAAACCATGCAATGAGAAAACTCAAAATAACGTTCTCCTGGCTGTAACGGAAGACCCTACAACATCGGTTAGAAACATTGAGAGAGTTACTGGAACGCCAAAATCTACAGCAAATTTCATTTTGCGTAAAAACAAATATCATCCGTACAAATTTCGGATCTGCCAAGGACTAAGGCCGGGCGACGACGTAAGGCAAAGGACATTTTGTGAGTGGTACACCAGAAAATGTCAAGAGAATAAAAATTTTGTTAATGAAATATTGGTCTGATGAAAGTATGGTTACCAACAACACCGGTGTGAAGACAGCGGCCAAAGATAGCGGCTAATATTTCCGAAATCACCCGAACGCTTGCAGCAGTGGCGTACCAATCCATTTTTAATTTACTTATACGAAATATAAATAATTTTTCCATAGAGTTTTATTTAATTACTGAGACGAAAATGGGTGAATCAATATTTTGGCCTGATGAAAATAAAACGAATTATAATACTTAGTTATCTATTCTCAATTACGTCGACAAGATATTCCGACTAGCATCAAGTCGTAAAAATTCGAATTCTGAGAGAAATCGTTGCCGAAGCATAAACAAATTTTGGCAAAATTTTGCAATTCACTTTTTGTTTACTCTCCGATAAAAAAATTCGACTTCCCTAGGGAGTCAGGGGATCATTCACCAACCCTTATATTTAAAAATTCAATTTTTGCGAGAAATCGTCGCCGGAGCATTAAAATATTTTGTCAAAACATTGCAAATCACTTTTTCTTCACTCTCCGATAAAAAATTCGACTTCCCAAGGGAGCCAGGGGGTCATTTACCAACCCTTATATTCAAAAATTCGAATTCTGGGAGAAATCGTCGCCGGAGCATAAACAAGTTTTGACAAGATGTTGCAATTCACTTTTTCTTCACTCTCAGATAAAAAAATTCGACTTCCCGAGGAGGCTCGGGGATCATTTACCAACCCTGTTCCGTCTTCACCTCACGTTGTAAATATATCTTTTATTATTTGTTGTATATTTGATTATTTTATATTTTGTCCCTTTGAATATATCGCGAAAATGACTGTGTTTTCCCACTCTTACTGGACTATGATGTTCTCGCGCATTCCCGGAGTGAAAAACCCAAAAAAGATCTCTCTCTCGTTCGTCACTACGAATACGGTGTTCCTGTGCTCTACGATTTTGAATGATTAAACGAACGAATTAAATCTCCGGATGAAGTTAAATAATCAAGGTAAGGAAACCACAGTCTCGACAATCATCATTTTTTACAGTCCGCTTAAATTTCGAATGTGAACATGGTCCTTACGAGCCAAAATATCGTATTTTCAAATTGAAAATTACCGTGGTTGATTTATTTCCTCTCGAAGAAAACTCGAATATTCTCAAATAATCACAAATAAATCTCTTTACAATTTTCATTCTGAGGTTTCTGTTTGGTTACAACTCTCTACAAACGCTCTCATCATTGATTCATATCAATAATAATTGATATTAGTGTCCACAATCGCTTTTTTGCTCTTTTGCTCTACAAAATACAAAACTCTTATCAGCTGGTCGGGCAGGTTGGTCGAGTTTATGGTCGATCTGCATAGAAATAATATTGAATTTATTTGTTATTATTTCTCGAACTAATCGTCAATTTGGCTTTTGGTGATTATAGTTATTCACATATTGTTCTCACTAAGTAAATAAAAGCCTTGAACTGTTCAGATAATTCATTAGAACAACAGAATTGATGGGCACAGTTCTTTCTTTGTTGATTTTGTGTTTGCAAAAAAGGGGTTCTGCGTGCTCAATTATATTGTTTATGCTCATTGGAGAATCATAGTTGAAATACTCCATATATACGAGGTCATTCATAAGATACAATTACATTATTTTATTTAGAAACTTTTGAACTTTTTTCTCGGGATTTATTGATTTCTCAAGCATGGCGGCGGCAAATAAGATAAAACAGTGCAAAGCAATGCAACAAATAAGCATTGATCGGATGAGTGATTTGGCAGCAATGGCCGCTTCTGCAACAACTGCTCCTGACCTTCAATCACTATTCAAAGCTCATTTCACTCATTTGGAAGATATTTATCAAGAATTCGAAAATCAAAACTCCACACTCGTTCCTTTACTCATAGCAGCTGAATCATATAATAATGATGAATTCAAAGCATTGTCTCGAGATTTTTATCAAGATTATTATAGTGCCAAAGCAACTTATTCTCTATTGTTCGATTCAAGCATTAATTTGACTACTTCCAGTGTTCCGGTTTCTAGTCAAGAGAACCTCCCAAAAATTGAACTTGTAAAGTTTGATGATAACCTGAAACACTGGAAAACATTTATTGATATGTTCAATAGTTTGGTACGTAATAATCAGTCGTTGAAAAATATCGAGATGTTCAATTATCTCATTTCTTCTCTATCTGTTCCCCCATTATTTCTATTCAAGTGTAATCCAGTCACCGACGCAAATTATATTGTTGCATACGAGTCTCTCGTGAAACGCCTTCTAGCCACTACTCATTATCTCAAATTGGAAAATGCTCCAAGTATCTCTGATAATCGTGTCACCTCTCAGAATTTGCGAAAGTTATTAGATACATTCACCGAAAATATTGCAGCGATGTAAAACTTGAAATTTCCCACTGATCAATGGAGCTTTTTGCTTTTCAACATGCTCCTTAGACGTTTAGATTCCAATACAGTATCTCGATTTGAAATGCTTCATGGCTCCAATGAAATTCCCACGTTTGATGCTCTTCGAGATTTTGTCATGCAACAATGCTGTGCTTTGGACAGAGCTAATGATTGTACACAAAGAAAGCCCTCAAAATTTATCGAAAACACACGACCCCCTCCCCTCATTAAAATTTTTCTCCTAGGCGATCTCTTCATGCTCAAGTGAACTCATCTGTTTGTTCCGTCTGTCATGCTGATCATCTCATTTACAAATGCCCTCAATTTTTGTCAATGAATTCTAGAGACCAATATAATAGTCAAGAATGGCGCTAATCCAAAACTTAATTTATTTCGTTTGATACCAAAATTCTCTTATGATTCATATTGCATAAATTGTTTTATTGTTGAATTATTTCAAGTTCAGTATCATGGTCGACTTCGGCGTGGTTCGATTAATAACAAAAACAAAACGATGTGTTATTGACACGAGTATGAAGATCCCAACGACTATTTTCATTGAATGAAACAATAACACGACACTTGAATAAATACAAGATGAGGAATGACGATTAGACAGTTAAGAGTCGACAGTGGAGGGCCGACAGGCGAACCCAGAGTGGGTTTGTGGCACTGTCGAACCCGGAGTGGGTTTGCGACACTGTCGAACCTAGCGCGGGTTTACGGCGATAAAGCCTTCTTGACAAACCCCTTAGCAAGCTGTCCTTAAGCAACTATCAATAGTGTTCATTTGGTAAGAAACCTTTGTAAATAATATACCATTGAATGATTATGTGTTGACTTGTCACGTATGGGGAATATATGAATATAGGGCTTTGTTGTGTCCTGGTAATTGCGTCCGTTAAAATATTAGAATCTAGTGAATTTGAGACTTGTTTTATTTGTCAATAGCAAGCCAAGAAGAAACAAAGTTTGTTCTTCCTGACTAAGTCTCAAGCGATAGGGCTTATAGCTTCACTAAGGCCCTAGTCGCGACAATATGGTCAAAATGCAAAAATGGTGTGTGAATTGTCTTGGTTCTCGACATGTGATCAAAGATTGTTCTTCCAAGTTACATTGTCTGACATGTGAACAGTAGATATACAGGCATACGAGATATTCGTCAGCAATAGTCGGAGTGAGGAGATGGGTATAAGTCGGTTTCGTCGCTGGTCTGCCGTTCAGCTGTGACGTGATCGCGATAGATCCCTTAGATTGATAACATTTTGCCAATAGAGCGCGGCGCACACATATTTTGAATTAATTGAATTGCATTTAAAAAGAAAAAAGATTTCAGCAGCAGAGATTTGAACCAGAGGTTTATGTTTAGTAGCGAGTGACGCTAGCCTTGCCTCTACCGAGACTTCGTACCAGATGATGTACAAATGTGGGGTATATATTTCTCCAGCTACCAGAGCACTCTGTTTGAATATTAAGAAAATAATGATTGTGAATGGAGTGAAAGTTTGATAATAATAATGATGTTTGAAAAAATGTGAAAATTTGCGAGGTAACGAGGGTGTAACGTTTGAAGATGCGATTCCAATGAGGAAAGTATACAGGGTGTTTCAAAATGCATAATTTAAAAGAAATGAACGTGAGTGCTGCGTGTGTGTCAAATGTCATGTGGGAAATGGGTCATTGGGGCAATAGGGGTAGCAAAGTATTCAGCAAAATTATATATAGGACGTCTTACATATTATTTAAGAGAAAAAAACATGGCGACTGCTCATCAAATTTAGTATACCAGGTGTACCAACATATCATTTAAGAGGAGAAACATGGAGGTTAAAGAAAAAACACATCATTGAGGGTATGAAGTGGAGATTTTTCAAAACGCTGCGTTTTCATCATCAGGTGACGTTAGATAAAAAACAATTTAAATCATCTGCAGCTCGTACTAATCGGATGGTATGTTTGCCATAGGAAACACATTGACAATCGTTGAAAATATTCAAAAAATGTTTGATGGTTATGAGCATGTTGAATGATAGATCAGTGGTGTTGATAACCCCAGCGTTGCTGGGGAAAGTCCAACTTGAATTGGCCAAGTGCTTGATATCTTCGTCGGTGTAGGTGAGAAAGCCTCTGACAGTACTAACAATTCCAACTTCACGAACCATCTCCAATTCCTTACCGCTGTGTTCATAACTAGCAGATTGAAACAAAGCGCCAGCATTGTTTACGAATGATACATGACCATCTCCTTTGGTTTTCACAACTTTTCCACTGATGAATAGCAGGCTATCATACAAAGCATCGTAAGCGTCAGATTGATTGATGTTGATTTCAATGACATCATTGTTGCGAAAGGACTTGACATATGGGTAGTAAGTCCGCCATTCCACCTTTTGTATGGATTCATCGTTGTGTGGTTTTCTGAAAATGTTGAACACTTGATTGGACAACAGTTTATTCTCCGGTGACAGTAGTTGAAGCACGTTGAAGGTCTTGTTGAAGACTGAGGTGGGGTATGGTGGTGAGTTATTTTATGAATAGTTAACACCATACTTTCGCTTCAATTCCAAAGATTATTTCTTCGTTTCGAAAATCAACGAGTTGAGAATGCTGGTCCAGCACTCGCAGCGTAATATTGTTTATTTCGTCTCTATGAGCAATGGGTAGATAAATGAGGTGGTTTGACGTTTCGTCAATTGCGTAACCAGGATCAACACCAACAGCAAATTCGTATATCGTATGAGACGGTGCGTCGTTATAGAATGCTCCGAACGTAATGTTGCTATCTGTGTGTATGGTACGTACTTTAATGATATCTACAGGAAGATCTGATGCGTAATGCAAGTTGGATTTGAGAAGAGTAGACGAAACCCCTAAAATGCGGGCCAAACTGTTTACAGGTCGGAAATCGATTGAGTGTTTAAGGCAGAATATTTCGCTTTTCAGCGTATTATTATTCGGTTTGAGGTAGAAAAATTCCTCGGAGTTTTCCTTGTACGTTTTATCTGTGATGTGTTTGCTGATCAAAGCCTCAATATCACCAATTTCGTAAGAGCCAGTAGGGATATCGATACTCTGTTTAGTTTAGCCGCCCTTTTCTAAGTAGTAGAATTTTGTACATTCTTCAATGTTGAGTATACTGTTGTACGAATGGAAGCTGAGCAAAGCCAAACTGTATTCTGAATCAGAATCCAATTGAATGGGCGGATTGAAATTGATGGAAAGCGTTGGAGAACGACTCGTTAGTCAATATCATAGACATGACTGATATAGTGTCGGAAGCGACCCGCCTTAAATAATGAACAACAACCTGGATGAAAAATCATTTATTTATTATTACAATAAAAACATTGAAATTGTGCGCTAACTGGTCCATGACACTCTGCTTCTTTTAGTGATGCCGTTGACAGTCCAAACTCATTTTGATAATGAATGAAACATGGTAGATGAATCGGCAAAGCGTATCGATTTTTGTAGTCCTTTGGTAACCTACGCCATACATCCAGCAACTCCCAAGGTCCTGCGTTCCCAATCAAATATTCGATTGACAAAGCTCGCAGTTGAATATTGTAACGAAAATATCGTTACATCTAGATGTTTCCACCTGATTCCAAAATCGTACTATAAGCGACATCTAATAACGAACATGTAAACTTGTCTAAAGAGTAGACAACATAATTCTCTCACTAGCTAAGACGTTCAGTGACAGCTGATGGCAAATAGCTGAACTTGTCTAAGGGTAAATTTCATTTGTAGAAAGACCCATCTGGGTTGATAACGTTAGGTTCATATAGATGTCACTGACATGATGTCGGAAATTCAGTTCGAGAATTGGAGAGGTGGGATGAGTCTCTTGTTAGTTTGGCGGTCGAGGTATTAACAACTAGCTCGATGGTGTGAATCAGGTGACGGAATAAATCTAAATCCATATGGATTGATGCGATCATAAGTATTTTTGAATGAAGCTCAAGTGAATAATACTGGGAATTAGATTGTCAATCAACTCCAATCCAGAAGGAAGTGCCAATTGCAACGGAATTAATGATCTAATAACCTGTTGATCAACCATCGATGATGGGCTTCTAGTTAATTCGATCCAGTGTTGCGATGATAAGCAGTTATTAATCACCTAGGCCAAATTCTGATGTGTGATCACGTGGAAAATAATTTGCCAAGAAACCTGTAAGTGTCAGATAAAATATTTATTTGTCGATACATGTTGTATACCAGAAAGCGACACCATTTTGTCAAGCTGACAATCCTATCTTTTCGTTTACCATCAAGTTAAACATTTTCAAGTTTAACATACATATCGGAGTGCTAACCTCAAAACGTCAATTTTGATTTTCGGGACAACTAACCTCAAAACTTGTGGACTTTGAATATTGACATTTATTAATCTTTATTTCTATATCTTTTTCTACTTGTATTCACATATATATCACATTTTCAGTAATGATTTCAACTAAAGTTTTTCATGGTGCACCATTAATATTCTGTTAGGATTATCCTAGATCTAAGTACTCATACATCTCAACTCCTGTGTTGAGGAGTACATCATTTCAAATCTGTGATAAACTAACATTTATCAAACCTTTTCATGAATTCGACCCCTATCTACGAGGGAACACAAGGAAATTAGTACAACCTGGAGGCGTAATCCATATCAGAGGATTGCCTGAAATTGTTGCTTAAAGTGTCATCTCGTTCGTATTCTGTTAGCAGAACAACAATTACAACGTTCCAGTTATCACTAGCCTGTGAATCTACACACTGTATGAACTAAGGTAACCTGTGTCCTCGAAACAAATTCAGTAATTTTTCACAGATTTGTTATAAATATTCTAACCTCATAATATTGTTCGAATATCAACGTGTTACTTTGACACTACATTTTGTTAAATTTATTAATATATATTTGTTTTGAAATATTGTTTTATTGTTGGTCTGGTTACAGAAGGAAGTCAATTTATCTTATTTCAATTATCTATCATTAGGTATTTTGTACTTTTTATTCCTGTTAAATTAAAAATTGCTGGCGTCCAAGCAAGTCAAATTCTTAAAGTTCAAAATTTAAATCACTTGCCTGCCACATAAAAAATCCGAAACTGGCATATAGTCCAAAGAACCTACGCCGTTCTCTGCTGAGCAGTCGAGCAATCAAAGTAACCCCGGTTAAGTTACAATATCAGTGAAATCTCGCAATGATTTATATTTATGCATTTCAGCCAACGATTTATGCATCTCAACGGTGGACATTATGAAGTAGAAACTTTAGGCAGAGATGTCCGCAGTTACTCTGATTGTAATTTTGGTATTGACTATTATTATATGTAATTCTTACACCCCTCCCAAAATATCTTACCAATTCCATTTTAGGTTTGGGATTACCGAAACTATCGAAATATTGTGCGACATTGCCGTTTTTATTGTAAGCTATCCAATGAGTGCCCGCATTCAAGTGGGAATCCAAGTTCAATACAGCGCACTCTCGCAGTCAAGGACCACAAGTTAGCAACGTACCACGCATAAAGACTCCACGAAAATGTGGTATTTTTATCTGACGAACACACTCCTGAATTTCCGAATCGTATAATGCTCTATGGGGTAGCTTATCTAGCAGTTTTTTTGCTTTTTCATGTAAAGACCTCGTCCTTTGCGTTGATGTTGTTTTTTCAGGAACAGTCCAAATCATCGAGGGGTTTTCCGCAGGTACAAACCCGAACCAAAATGCTCCATGGATTTATTGTGACGTTGATCTTCTTCGAGTTTCTTTTTAGCATTTTTTGCGTCTATCACGGTTTTTGCTATGGAGCTCGCTCCACCTGCCAACGCACCCAAAGCCGAAAGTGCAGCAAATCTAGGTATGAGGGGTAGGATTCCTCCAGATTTTGCATCGAATGGAATTATTCTAGGCACTCGTATTTTCTTACGTCCTCCAGCTTGACTCAATGCCATTTTAGCAGCTCGCAAAGCCGAAGCACTAGATTTCTTAATATTAGTAGGATTGTGTTTCCAATTTTTAATAATTTTTTGAAGCATGTTACGTCGAAAGGACACGCCCATACCTAGCTCACGTTTGGCTTTCATGGTGGAAGTAACAAGCCAAGCTGCAGCCCGTTCCCCAAATTTAGCGTCTTTAGATTTAACTCGTTCCCAAGCTCTATTTTCCAACACTTGATCTGCTTTATGACGGTCTTCTAGGGAGTCGGATTGAGAGTATGCAATATCGTGGTCTTTGCAGCTTTCGTCCAAAGGATTCACGCCAGTTTCTCCGCGTTGTAATATCTGTCTCAATTAGGTGCCAAGTCCGCAAAACGAATAACCTGGTAGATGCAATTCGAACGGGAGCTTATTGATGATTGAATTGACAATACCTGCACCAGAGTAAATCAAAATTGATAATGATGAAAGATACCTTCAATGCGTTTATTTATAACCGTGGCGCGCTCATGTTTTTTCATTACATCATGGAAGTCGTTCAACAAGACAAGACACTGCCTAGTGAAAATTTAGATTTTTTGAATGGGGGCCTCAATAGCAGTATGGTTGGGAAGCATGGTGAATTATTACCAAATTCGTTTCGTGCAATTATTTGTGAACTGGAAGCGAAATTTTAAAGTTGCAATCGATAGAGCCCTGTATATACTATTGCTGAATACTTTGCTACCCCCATTGCCCCAATGACCCATTTCCCACATGACATTTGACACACACGCAGCACTCACGTTCATTTCTCTTAAAATATGCATTTTGAAACACCCTGTACTTTCCTCATTGGAATCGCACCTTCTAACGTGTGCAATTTTTCACATTTTGTCAAACATTATTATTATCAGACTTTCATTCCATTCACAATAATTTTTTTTTATATTCAAACTGCGTTCTCTGGTAGCTGGAGAAATATATACCACACATTTGTACATCAAATTGTACGAAGTCTCCGTGGAGGCAAGGCTAGCGTCACTCGCTACTAAACATAAACCGCTGGTTCAAACCTCTGCTGCAGAAATCTTTTTTCTTTTTAAATTCAATTCAATTAATTCAAAATATGTGTGCGCCGCGCTCTATTGGCAAAATGTTATCAATCTAAGGGATCTACTCGACTACGTCACACGATGAACGCGAAGCAGCGACGGCCGACTCCTTAGCGTTTGGTATGCGCGCTCTACTGGCAATCTCTTATCTATCTAACGGATCTATCGCGATCACGTCACAGCTGAACGGCAGACCAGCGACAAAACCGACTTCTACCGATCTCCTCACTCCGACTATTGCCGACGAATATCTCGTATGCCTGTAGTATATCTACTGTGGACAGTGTCACCATACTCTCTTGCATTTCCATGACGTCCCTGTTTCCGCTGATAGAAACACTCAACCACCAACGCCCCTCTCAGAGGGATCCTCTTTTAATCGTTCCCCGACTGCAAATGCTCTCCTAAACTTCCTCTCGTACGGATCGAGGGGAGCAAACTTCTCAATCATCCAGAGTTTCTGCTACTCCCAATATGACCGTTTTGTTGTCCACCACACTCATTGAAGTTCTAGATGCCAGCGGATCCTATCAAACGGTTTGGGCAAGGTATCAGTGATATGAATTCATCTGCTTCTAAAACAGTTCTACTTCAAATCCGACTTTGTAATAGCCCTGAGCCTGTCCTCAAGTGCAGTGCCATAGTAATGCCTAAAGTTTGTGATTCCATGCCCAAGTATAATATTGATGCCAGAAATTGGTCTCATCTCTCGAATTTGAAACTTGCAGACCCTCTCTTTCATACCCCTAGCCCTGTTGACATTTTACTTGGTGCCGATATCTTTCCCCTCATTTTTGAATGTGGCCGACTCTCTGGCAATACAAATGAACCCAGCGCATTTCCTACGATTTTCGAGTGTATTCTCATGGGTACAGTATCTGGTCAGTCTAGGTCCAACTCCGTGAACTCATTTTACTGTTCATGTGACCCCCTCTTAAAACTACTATCAAGCGTTTCTGGGAGATCGAAGAGGTTCCCAGAATATGCAACTCAACTCCAGAAGATGACCTTTGCGAAAGCATCTTCACATTAACTCTTTCTCGAACCTCTTCAGGTAGGTTCATTGTAACACTTCCGTTTCGTTCATCGGAACCAGTGTTTCCCGATTCTCGCGAGATTGCTCTTCGGCGCTTCTTCGCCCTCGAGCGCCGGCTACGGAAGGAACCCCGTTTGATTCAACAATATTGTGAATTCATGCGAGATTATCTCTATCAACGACATATGTCCCTCACTGAAAAATCCGACGACAAAACTGATCGCTATTTTATTCCACATCATTGTATAATTCGCCCGCAAAGTGCGAGCACCAAACTCAGAGTGGTATTTGATGCCTCCGCGAAGGCCTCTAATGGCAATCCCTCAATGACACTTTGTTGACTGGCCCCAAATTACAGAGTGATTTGGCGACATTCCTGCTCCATTTCAGAATGCATCCTTTTTCTCTGATCGTCGATATTCGTCAAATGTACCGGCAGATTCTTGTGTCAGAACCTCACAAAAAATATCAAAAAATTCTATGGCGATTTTCTCCCGATCAACCCGTTCAAGAATTTATTCTGAATACTGTTACTTATGGTATTAGTTCTTCCCCATTTCTTGCCATAAGAACCCTTTTTCAGCTTGCCGTTGAAGAAGACCAAAATTTTCCTCTAGTCGATTTTGTTTATCTGGGAGTAAAGAAAAAGTGAATTGCAACATTTTGGCAAAATTTGTTTATGCTCCGGCGACGATTTCTCTCAGAATTCGAATTTTTAAATATAAGGGTTGGTAAACGACCCCGTTGTTCCCTCAGGAAATCGATTTTTTTTATCCGAGAGTAAAGAAAAAGTAAATTGCAACATTTTGACAAAATTTGTTTATGCTCCGGTGACGATTTCTCTCAGAATTCGAATTTTTAAATATAAGGGTTGGTAAACGACCCCGTTGTTCCCTCAGGAAGTCGATTTTTTTATCTGAGAGTAAAGAAAAAGTAACTTGCAACATTTTGACAAAATTTCTTTATGCTCCGGCGACGATTTCTCTCAGAATTCGAATTTTTTAATATAAGGGTTGGTAAACGACCCCCTGGCTCCCTCGGAAAGTCGAATTTTTTTATCTGAGAGTAAAGAAAAAGTGAATTGCAACATTTTGGCAAAATTTGTTTATGCTCCGGCGACGATTTCTCTCAGAATTCGAATTTTTGAATATAAGGGTTGGTAAACAACCCCCTGGCTTCTTCGAGAAGTCCATTTTTTTTGTCCGAGAGTAAAGAAAAAGTAAATTGCAACATTTTGACAAAATTTGTTTATGCTCCGGCGACGATTTCTCTCAGAATTCGAATTTTTAAATATAAAGGTTGGTAAACGACCCCCTGGCTCCCTCGGAAAGTCGAATTTATTTATCTGAGAGTAAAGAAAAGTGAATTGCAACATTTTGACAAAATTTGTTTATGCTCCGGAGACGATTTCTCTCAGAATTCGAATTTTTGAATATAAGGGTTGGTAAACAACCCCCTGGCTTCTTCGAGAAGTCGATTTTTTTTGTCCGAGAGTAAAGAAAAAGTAAATTGCAACATTTTGACAAAATTTGTTTATGCTCCGGCGACGATTTCTCTCAGAATTCGAATTTTTAAATATAAGGGCTGGTAAATGACCCCCTGGCTCCCTCGGAAAGTCGAATTTTTTTATCTGAGAGTAAAGAAAAAGTGAATTTCAACATTTTGACAAAATTTGTTTATGCTCCGGCGACGATTTCTCTCAGAATTCGAATTTTTAAATATAAAGGTTGGTAAACGACCCCCTGGCTCCCTCGGAAAGTCGAATTTATTTATCTGAGAGTAAAGAAAAGTGAATTGCAACATTTTGACACAATTTGTTTATGCTCCGGAGACGATTTCTCTCAGAATTCGAATTTTTGAATATAAGGGTTGGTAAACAACCCCCTGGCTTCTTCGAGAAGTCGATTTTTTTTGTACGAGAGTAAAGAAAAAGTAAATTGCAACATTTTGACAAAATTTGTTTATGCTCCGGCGACGATTTCTCTCAGAATTCGAATTTTTAAATATAAGGGCTGGTAAATGACCCCCTGGCTCCCTCGGAAAGTCGATTTTTTTTATCTGAGAGTAAAGAAAAAGTGAATTGCAACATTTTGACAAAATTTGTTTATGCTCCGGCGACGATTTCTCTCAGAATTCGAATTTTTAAATATAAGGGTTGGTAAACGACCCCGTTGTTCCCTCAGGAAGTCGATTTTTTTATCTGAGAGTAAAGAAAAGTAACTTGCAACATTTTGACAAAATTTCTTTATGCTCCGGCGACGATTTCTCTCAGAAATCGAATTTTTAAATATAAGGGTTGGTAAACGACCCCCTGGCTCCCTCAGGAAGTCGATTTTTTTATATGAGCGTAAAGAAAAAGTGAATTGCAACATTTTGACAAAATTTGTTTATGCTCCGGCGACGATTTCTCGCAAAACTTGAATTTTCAAATATAAGGGTTGATAAATGACCCCCTGGCTCCCTCAGGAAGTCGATTTTTTTATATGAGAGTAAAGAAAAAGTGAATTGCAACATTTTGACAAAATTTGTTTATGCTCCGGCGACGATTTTTCGCAAAACTTGAATTTTCAAATATAAGGGTTGATAAATGACCCCCTGGCTCCTTCGGGAAGTCGATTTTTTTTATCTGAGAGAAAAGAAAAAGTGAATTGCAACATTTTGACAAAATTTGTGAATATCTTGTCGTTGTAATTGAGAATAGATAACCATGTATTATAATTCGTTGTATTTTCATCAGGCTAAGATATTGATTCACCCATTTTCGTCTCAAATAAAACTAATGGAACAATTATGTATAAGTAAATTAAAAATGGATTGGTACGCCACTGCTTCAAGCGTTCGGGTGATTTCGGAAATATTAGCCGCTATCTTTGGCCGCTGTCTTCACACCGGACTAACAACGGAATCTTCAACAGGCGAAATACGCATTTTTGGTCCAGAGAGAATCCGCGGTTGTACAAAATGTCTAGACACCAACACCATTTTGATTTCAACATGTGGGTGAGAATTTTGGGATTAAGGATATTGGGCCTTTTTTATCATGGGTCACTTACTGGCGAGCGGTATCGAAATTTACTTCAGGGCGGTTTGGGAGAATGGTTTGATAATAACTTACCGCTACAGTCGGTAACATTTGGTTTCAACAAGATGGGGCCCCGCTCATAATTCGAGGATTGTTCGGGCATATCTATCAAACAGATTTCCTGACAAATGGATAGGTACGCATTCAGCAGTTGCCTGGACTCCACGATCGCCAGATCTGACACCTCCTGACTCTTATCTTTGGGGGTACATCAAAAACTGTTTTTATTAACGTAATTTTCAAACGGAAGAAGAATTACGTCAACTGGTTTTTCAAGCAATTCAAACCATTACACCAGATGTACTCAACAATGTTTTGGGTTCCACAGTTAGACGATGTTCCTGTGCTTAGAAAATAATGGTCACTTGTTCGAACATCTTTTGTACTTAAGACAGAGACGTAATCGGAGGTTTTTCATGGATGATTTTGAGTAATATCTGAAATGAGCTGGAAACATTTTTAAATAAGTATAAATGATATATGACACAATTTAAAATAAAAAAAAGGCTTTGAAATCTGAAATAAAAAAAGGGCCGTATTTAAAAAAAAAGTTGATGTAGGTTCCTCGGAAACGAAACGTTGTACTGAAAATCTGTGAGCGTCATCTTGTTTAACTTGAAAAGTGACAATGAAAATGTATTTTTTATTTTTCGATATCTTCTAAAATAACGTCAGAAATAAATAAGAGCAAATATCGAAAATTTTATTTTATTCAAAATATCTCGAAATCCGAAAAAGATACCCCACTTCTGCAAACTTCATATAAAAGGCCTTTGGATTGTGCAACTTTTATCTAATTTAACCAGCAGTGTATCTGCAACCGTTACCGACATACTAATGCTATCTCATCCTTATCTTGTATTTGCATTAAAATACCAAATAAACATTCAATTATGTATATATGTATGTATATACAGTGTGTCCCAGCTAAAACTTGTCACCCCCCTAATATCCGAACTCATGAAAAAAATTGAAAATCGCTCAGACCCGTCGATTTTTATTTCAAGGGGGAACACCAGCACCCCCTACTTCAGAATTTTCAATGGGACTACTATACTTGTGATACATCATTTTGAAGGTAATTCAATCCCAAATACATCGGTGTACTGAAATTGAGGATCGATCAAGTGTTGTTGAAGTTTTAATGAAAACTAAGTTTTATCCAGATATTTTAATTTTTCATCACCTCAAATGTTAGCGTCGTAAGAAAGGTTCAATGTGGGTACGCCACTGTATTGAAAAATAATATGCTGTCAGAAATAATAGGTGAGACAGACGTTTTTATGAAAAAAAAATTGCCCTCATGTGTTTTTGTATACGCATATCTTTGTTTACGCCTTGGTAATTGATGTATTCGAGTCACTGCATTCAACAATTTGAAAACATTCGAAAATGGTTTATACTGTACAAGAGAGAATATCCATTGTAGCTGCGTATTTTAAAAATGGACGATGTGCTAGAGCTACGGCTCGAAGTTTCAATGAAAGTCATCCAGAAAACACCACATCATATCAGTACGTGCTTCAATTGATGAATAAGTTCTTGGAGTCGGGATCAGTGCTGAATAAAAAACATGAACGAGAGAAGCCTATGAGAAATGAAGGGGTCGCTGTTGCAGTTGTAGGACATGCAGTGATGGACAACATTCAATCGTTAAGACAACTTGAGACTATTTCGAAAAGCAGCGTACATCGAATTCTGAAAGACGCAAAATTCCATCCTTATAAAATGCAGAATGTACAAGAATTAAATGAAGATGATCCTGACAGACATACAGAGTTTTTTGAAATCATGAGTCAATTAATGATTGGTGATAATAATTACCTCTACAATGTGTGCTTTTCTGACGAATCTTCTTTTTATTTAAATGGACATGTGAACAGGCACAACTGCAGATACTGGAGTGACGTAAGTCCCCATTGGTACAGGGAAACTCATTCACAAACTCCCCAGAAATTGAATGTTTGGGCTGGTATTCTGGGAGACCATATTGTAGGTCCATATTTTATTGATGGTAACCTCAACGGACAAACGTATCTTGAACTTCTTGATACAACTGTGAACCCCAGAATCACTCAGTTACTTGAAGACGATGATAGGTTACTTGACGGTCAGCTCACCTTTCAACAAGATGGAGCTCCTCCACATTTTGTTGCACCTGTGCGTCAATTTTTAGATGACAATTTCACAGGGCGATGGATTGGAAGGCGAGGACCGATAGAATGGCCTGCTAGATCTCCTGATTTATCACCATTAGACTTCTTTTTATGGGGTCATTTGAAATCCAAAGTTTATATTACCCAGCCAACTTCTCTTGATGATCTACGCAGGAGAATTGTTGTGGAGTGTCGTGCAGTGACTCCAGAAATGTTGAGCAATGTACGAAGAAATTTCGAAGATCGCTTATACTTCTGTATGGAACTGAATGGTTCACATTTTGAACCTTTCATACGATGATAACATGTTAGGTGATGAAAAATAAAAATATCTGGAAAAAATTAGTTTTCATGAAAACTTCAACAACACTTGATCGATCCTCAATTTCAGTACACCGATGTATTTGGGATTGAATTCCCTTCAAAATGATGTATCACAAGTATAGTAGTCCAATTGAAAATTCTGAAGTAGGGGGTGCTGGGGTTGGGGGGTTGACAACACAATGATGGTGTATTTGGTGAAAGTGTTCGCCCTTGAAATAAAAATCGACGGGTCTGAGCGATTTTCAATTTTTTTCATGAGTTCGGATATTAGGGGGGTGACAAGTTTTAGCTGGGACACACTGTATGTTAAAACTTATGTACCTCCAGAAGAATATTGAAAATAAGAAAAAGTGAACATTTTTCAACTCTGCATGAACTCTTCCACAGAATAAAAAGCCCTTATAAAAAATGTATACAAGAGAGATTTGAAGCATTTATTGTCATTGAAATATCTTTCTTCACCAAGTAGGTTTTTAAGTGGTTATAAAATGAGATGCCTCAATACAAATTGGAATTTTGGCCAATGGTTAGCCTTGAGAATGGTTGACATAAGCTTTCTGCTCTAAGGGCAGGTTTTTCAATGTACTTTAACTTCGAGCTAAATTTAAGTCATGGTAAGAATGTGAGTCGATTCCTTCATTTAGCAAATGTCATATTCATTCTAACCGCGAGTCAAATTTAACCCGGAGTCAAAGTACGCTAACACGACATTGATAAACTGGCCCTTAGAGTATTATAGTTATAAGAGCTGTTTTAAGGTAACTCCTGGTATTGTGAAAACAAATATTTCGTAAAACCGAAAAATACCTGTCTCTCCACACAAACAGATCAACTTACACTCCTTGTGGCACTGTCTCCAAGTAGGGAACAAACGCAAATCAAAACGAACAAAGTTCGAGTGAGTATATAGGAAAGAGTTCAATTCAATGAAAACAATTATTTCGTAAAACCGAAAAATACCTGTCTCTCCACACAATTCCACATAGTGAAAATTAAAGCAAATATCTGACAGAAAACAACTACTTTCCCTTACGGATATTGGATTATTTCTGTCGTCCATTTGTGCAACGTTCCTCACGGACACATAATTACAAGTGCTAATTGTTACAAAGCCATTGAATATTACCCTTCACTTTGTTGGAAATGACCACCTACATACGTGGTTATTTTCCTCTCATCAGTGCAAGGATAGGTCAGACGATAATGCAGTCGTCCTGTTCCACAAAATGAATGATAATACTCAAAAGTTTTACAGTATCCGTCTACGAATGGAGCTGCGACTTACAGTAAAGTAATTCGCAGCGCCATCCGCAAACAGATCAAGTAACACTCCTTGTAGCACTGTCTCCAGGTAGAGACCAAATGCAAATCATAACGAACAAAGTTCGAGTGAGTATATAGGAAAGAGTTCAATTGAATGAAAACAAAACTTTCGTAAAACCGAAAAATGCCCGTCTACAACAACTACTTTCCCCTAAGGATATTGAATTATATCTGCCGTCCATTTGTGCAACGTTCCTCACGGACACATAATTGCAAATGCTAATAATTGTAAATTACAAAGAAAAAAATTCAAGATGGCCGACTTGTGTGGTAGCTGTGCAAGCTCCTGCAAAAATTCGTATGCTATTAATTGCCAGAAATGGTATCATGCAAAGTGCAAAAAAGTACCAACAACATTATTCAACCATTTTGCAAGTGAAATGAAAAACCCGAAATGTGAAAGATACAATTATCGTGAATCTTGTAAAAAAAAGTGAGGTTATGACCACAGTACAAAATGCAAACGAAATACCTTCCAAAACTACAAAAACAAACTCAAATAATACTAATATCAATCAGGAATATACTCTGAACGATATAATGGAAAAATTAATAGAAATGGCAACAATTATACTATTGAACGAATATGAAGAACAAGTTAAAGTCAACGAAGTTCTGAAAGTAGAAATCCTGACAATAAAGTCGCAACTAGGAAAGGAACAAAACAAGAATGAACAAAATGAGCTGAGAAGCAACATAATTGTCAATGGGATACCATATGACAACCGAGAAAACATTGAAGATGTCATCAAAAAATTGGGCGAAGCACTCACAAGTTCAAACATTAAATTAACTAAAATGCTGGGGCCAAGGGGTCAGCTACACTTCCACAGACCCCAGGGAAGTAGCAGAGGGAGACCAGGAAACCTCGCGAAGATGCTACTTCCAATGACCGTCCGTGCGCGATGAAAAATCGCATCCTGCTCGAGATGGCCCTGCTTCTAACAGAACACGTCGGATCTAGACAAGGAAAGTCGAAAAAATCCCCCAAGTCAAGATGTGGGAAATCCGTGCTGAAGACTGAATGGTAGCAGGGAATGCCATCAGTAACGGAGCCTCTGGGCCACTAGGTCGAATCCCAGAGTATTTTAGACCTTACTACCACATGCGGGGCTCTGCCGTAGTGGACCAAACCTTCCCTAGCTACTCGTGGGAACATATATAGACCATCAAAAAAATCAGCCAAACGGGCGAAGGTGACCTCACCAAACCCAGAGCAAGGGGCGAAGACGTCTGGTGCCAAGGCCATACGGTAAGTACAAAAAATTAAAAATAAGATAATAGTTTCTTCCCTGGAGGAACTAGAGCTATTATCAGACGAAGAGGTTAAAACAGCCCATCTAGGAGGATCCCCCAAATCGAAGCTGAAAAAGCACCTGGGAAGCGGCCTTGATTACATAACGGTCAAAAGGCTAGTAATCAAGGAAAACTTCCTAAAAAATAAAGATCCCGTACCGCCCTTGAGGCCGGGATCTAAGGTGGACAGAACAGCCAAAGAGGCCAGGGGAGGCAAAAACATTGCACCCGAAGGCACAAAAGCGGTGAAACGTCCTCGCTCTAGCAGCACAACACCGCCACAAACGTCACAGCTGAGGAGAAGACCAAGGCAAGAAGGAGTCACCTTCAAAAATGCCCTTTCCTCAGTCAAGGTCGCTGTGGAACTGAGCCCAGAAAGACTAGCAATAGTCCAGGACTCAATCTCTGAGGCTCTTGATAAAATTCCCACCGAGGGACCCCAAGTGCGTTTCGCAAAATAATAATAATATTCCATCATAAACACTCGTAGACTGTACCCAAAGGCATAGCCTGTGCGGGTAGAGGACGGCTATTATTATTATTTTCCGTGGCGCTCCGGGGCGACTTACTGATATTGTCGGTGGTGTATTCACTTTTCAGCTGAAGGGAAAAACCGGAAAACCTACAGCACCACCCCGGTTGGTCGGTACGCACTTCAAGCTAGCACCAGACGTCGGAATTGGCATCTAGGCAACTCACATCACACTTGATTCACAACAAGGCATGTGTCCACCTAAAGAGACCCGTGTACATGAGAAAAAAGATTCCGTACCCGAGCCTCGAACGTCTGTCTGATGCGAGCTAGAAGTTCCACTGCTAGAGACCTTAGCCACTGAGCCACCGACCGACCGAAAATGCACACATAAATCAGGTTACCTGATAATTGGGTGGGCGGACCGCACTAGTGCAGACTGGCTAGGAGAAGTCATCCCAACCATAAAACCCTGGGAGGGGGCAACCCTGACAGTGTTGGAAGGTGATGACTTACCCGATAACTACGCCTGCACAACTTACGTTCTCGATGAGAGAGGACAAAGGCTGGAAGCAGGAAAAAGTCTGCATAGGCTGAAAGTCTCAAACCACTGGCTCAACACGCACTTTTGGACGGTGTGGGGTAAAACCCCATCGCCTACAGGCCAAACATGGGCTTTTTCCATGGACAAAGATTCCCTTGAGGAAATAAAAAAACTGGACATGTCTCCCTATTTTAACCTAGGAAGACTGAAATTCAGAGTTAAAGGGAGACAAGGTGCCAGCAGAAGCACCGGAGAATGTGATGCTGAACCTATTCCGGAGACCGAAGAGGTATAGGAACATCGTCCCGGAGCGGGGAAAGTCCTCTCAAAAGGCCGATGGCACCTATGGAGTAGGAAGCCTCGGAGAAGGCAGAAGAAGGGTTTAGTTCGCAGAACTAAACCCAAACCACAGGCTCAGGGTTCTGCAGTTGAACCTCCATCATGCCAGAGCGTCCAGCGCCATGGTATGCAGAAGGTTTGACAAAGAAGGATTAGATCTGGCCCTCCTGCAGGAACCCTGGCTACATGGAGGGAGAGTAGCAGGTCTAAAACCCAATCAAGGTAAGATACTATATAAAGAATGTATAAACAAACCTCGAGCATGTATTTTATGTAATAGCAATAAGGTGGAATATACACTGATACCGGTGCTTTGCACCGGCGATATTGTTACAGGTCTCCTAATCACGCTGACAGAGGAAGGGAGCAGAAGCTGGATCGTCAGCTCAGCATATTTCCCAGGCGACGAAGCATGCCCACCACCGATAGTAAGCGAAGTCATCGCCTATGCGGCCAGGGTAAATCTCCAGCTCCATAGGAGGTGATGCAAATGTGCACCACACATTATGGGGGAGTACGGACATCAACACGAGAGGTGAGTCACTATTACAGTTTATTCTAACTGAAAGATTGTTAATAGTGACTGTAGGTAACGAACCAACCTTCGTCAAAGCAACGAGGAAAGAAGTTCTTGACATAATTCTAACGTCGGAAAAAGCTGGTGATAACATTGCCAACTGGCACGTATCGAACGAGCCTTCGTGCTCGGACCACAGACAGATTATATTTGATGTAATTACCCCACCACGTATCTTAGTCAAATATAGAAATACAAGAGAGACTAACTGGGAAAGATACTTAGTATCACTCGGTGAGTCTCTCGAGAGGACCGCGACTGAAATACGGGATAAGGAAAGCCTTGAGAGGGCAGTAGACCAAGTAGGCAAGGCAAAAGTGGATGCCTACGTGGAAAGCTGTCCCGAAAAAACAAGGCTGCAAAACAAGAAAACAGTCTGGTGGAACAAGCACCTGGAAACCCTCCGAGGTGAGGTGCGAAAGCTTTTTAATAAAGCAAAAGTAAACCATGACTGGACCACATATAAGGTTAAACTTACGCAGTACAACAAATAAATCAGGAAAGCTAGAAGACACTCGTGGAAGAAGTTCTGTGAAGAGGTAACGGATACCCCCACATGCTCGAGAATCCACAAGGTACTAGCCAAAGAAGGTACTGTAAACCAAGTAGGTTTCTTGAAAAAGAACGACAACACCTACACAACCACATTCGAGGAAAGACTGAAGATGCTCACTGAAGCACACTTTCCAGGCTCGGTGATTCTAGAGAGCCCGTTAACAGTAGACAGCACCAAAAGTAAGGCAAACAGGCCCATACCTATAGATTGGAGGCTAGCTACCGAATTAAAGAGGCCAAACAGAATCAGGGGGGCTATCAACAAATTCAAACCATATAAATCTCCTGCAGTAGATGGAATATATCCCATCTTCCTCCAGAAAGGAGAAGAAATATTAATTCCACACTTGTGCCGAATACTTAAGGCTTGCATAGCACTTCGACATATACCAACTATTTGTCAAAAGGTGAGAGTCATATATCTCCCAAAAGTAGGGAGAAGTTGTAAAGACTAATAGATAGATACATAAGAGATGAGGTATTACAAACAAGCCCTCTTAGCAATCAACAGACTTAGCACTGGACGATCTCAACAGGCTACTTACCAAGTCCTTAGAAGACAAAGAGATAGCTATTAAAACATTTATAGACATCGAAGGTGCTTTTAACAATGCATCAACTGAGTATATAGCAAGCGCCCTAGTAAAAAGAGGGGTACCTCCCCTATTATGCCAGTGGATAAACGCCAACTTGAAAAACAGGGTCATAATATCAACGATTGGCGGAATAGCACTGACAGCTAGAGCAAATAGGGGATGTCCGCAGGGAGGGGTACTATCGCCCCTACTATGGGCCATCCTGATGGACGAACTGATAGAAAGGCTTCTATACAGAGGCTTCTATTGCTTAGGATATGCTGATGATCTTGCAATTATTACAAAAGGCAAATTTGCAAGGACAGTCTCGGAGCTTACACAAACAGCCATAGATATAACCGACAGGTGGTGTAAGGAGGAAGAACTGAGAGTAAACCTTCATAAAACCACTATAGTCACATTCACACGAAAGAAAACACTCGAAGGACCAAGGTCACCTGTGCTAAACGGGATAGAAATTTCTTTTGCCCAAGAGGAAAAATACTTAGGAGTCATCTTCGACCATAAGCTAACATGGAATCAACATCTACAAAAAGTGATAAAAAAAGCTCAGTAGCCTTCAATCTGTGCAGGAGAATGCGTGGAAAAAATTGGGGGCTACAACCAAAAATTACCTCATGGCTTTATGCCAGAGTCATCAGACCTATGATAACATATGGGTCGGTGGTATGGTGGCCAAAGACAAGGCAGGCAGGGGTAGTACGATGGCTGGGAGGACTGCAAAGACAAGCCATGAGAACTACTCCAACAGCCGCACTAGAAGTCTTGCTCAACCTGCCACACATACACATACACATTCAAGGCGAAGTCAGGTCGGTCACGAGCAGATTACTTAGAGGTCAAACGCCCATAAGCAAGATGCACGGAGAGACTACAACAAGCTATATGAAGAGTTGGAAAACGACCCTATTATGAGAATGCCATCAGATGGTATACTCCCGAGATATAGCTTTGACAAAACTTTCAAGATAAGCATAATGGACAAGGATGCGTGGAAAAAGGGACCTCCCATCAATGCCGAAATCGCCGTCTACACTGATGTCTCAAACACCGATGAAGGTTCAAGAGCCGGCATATACGGAGCCAAGCCGAAGATACGAATCTCACTGAGCTTAGGCAAATATGCGACGATATTCCAAGCGGAAATCGTCGCAATACATCATTGTGTGCAGGAGTTAATAGGGCAAGAGTTCTCAGGAAAAACCATTATCATTTACTCAGACAGCCAAGCGGCAATAAAAGCAGTCAACTCTATGAAAATTACCTCAAAACTAGTTTGGGACTGCATAGTAGCCCTAAAAGAGCTGGGCAGTCAGAACAGACTGACACTAGCTTGGATACCAGCACACACAGGTTACAGAGGCAATGAAGAGGCTGATTCACTAGCTCGAGAAGGAGCAAGTCAGGCCCTGAATGGCCCAGAACCGTTTTGCGGTATAGCAAAAGCTTCACTAAAAACCAGCAACAAATCATGGATTCAGCAGAAATCTCAAGAATGGTGGAATGATTCACCAGGAATGAGACAGGCCAAAGAGTTTATTAAAAAATCGCTGCCAACATTTACAGAATATCTACTAAGCTAGAGAAGGAGCACTACTAGAATAATAGTTGGACTCCTCACAGGGCATAGTAGGCTCAATAAACATATGAGCATACTCGGCCTGGCAGAAGAAATGCTATGCAGGTTCTGCCAAAAAGAAAACATCAGCACACATACTAGGCCACTGCGAGGGCTTGTCAAGGCTGAGGTTTCTAATGCTGGGAGACGAAAAACCAGAAGCTCCCAAATATATGGGAGTTCTAAAAACTAGCCTATGGAGTCTAGTGATGAAGACAGGGCTAGACAAAGAACTCTAAACGATTTCGAGGGCACACACAATAGATCTGCAAAGGTCGCGGTGTAGGTGCTAATGGCACAGAAGCCCCAAAGCTAATCTAATCTAATCTAAAATGTTTCAGATTTGGAAAAGGACGACACCACAATGGACAGATGCCTATAAAAGTAGGTTGTGCCAGTGAAAACGAGAAAGATTATTGGGGGCTAGGAAGAGGAAAATGATAAATGCGAAAGACCTGGGATACGAAGAAGACAACATTATCTACCTAAACCATGATTTGACAAAAGCAAATCAATACCTATTCAAAGAATTGCTGAGATACAAGAAAGATAATAACTATAGATTTGCATGGATAAATCGTGGAAAAATCTTTATACGCTAAGATGAACACAGCCCAGTTCAGCCAATCGAAGACACCAGTGATCTAAAAAACTAGAAAAATCCAATGAAATTAGTAAACCAACAGCAGAATCACAACTAAGAATTTCATATACAAATGCACAAAGTCTCAGAAACAAGTTGGAGGAACTACAGTGTCTCCTGAAAATAAAATAAGGACACCAATTCATTGAGATGAACAATGTTCTACAGGTAAATGGAGTAAGAATTATAGCATTATATAGACCACCATCATTCAATGCGCAGGAATTCCTGGAAATACTAGAAAAAACGCTAATAATTGGTGAATTTAACATAAATTTATTAGATAATACTGAGAACAAGAGTGAATATAAAAATTGTGTTATATTGAATGGGTTTGAAATCCGAAACAATATAGGCATAGAATATGCAACCAGAATCACACAACACTCTCATACTATCATTGATCATCTTTTAGCAACAAGAAAAATAGAGTTTAAACATTGAAAATAGCACAATTTCTGATTATGATATATTAGAAATAGAATTGTATTCGAAAAATAAAAACTATAAGTAACTATAAGTTCAAAAAACATTTGAGAAACTGGATTACTCAAAATATGAGGGTAATTTGAAAAATCTATTGCAAACCTCTATACCAGTCGGTACATTCGAAACCTTGATCAAATTTATACAATAAGCAAAAAATAAGGATACAAAAACAATTAAAGCGAAAACTAGGGAAAATAATGATTCGATAACCCCCCAATTTTTTGAATTATTGAAGAAAAGAGACGAATTATACAAACTAATAAAAAAATTCCCTCAAGATCAACAAATCTTATGGGATTTCAGAAATAAAAAGAACCAAGTTGAAAACGAAAAAAGAGAGCTAACTTTTTCAGAGAAAAATTTAATGATGCTAGTGGAAATCCAAAGAAACAATGGAATTTCATAAATAACCTAATAAAACATGAAAACAAACAAACTAGTGTAGATACAAAACATTGATAACTGATAAATTAGAAATTGTAAACAAATTTAAAGAATATTTCTGTGATATAGGTCAATCAATCGTCAATAAAATCAATGGCAAACTTACAATTAACCCTCTTTCATACTATTTTGAGGAAATCAATATAAAAAACTCCTTGTACATATATGATACTAACATCAAAGAAGTAAAGTAAGAGAAATTTTTAATGAAATTAATGAAAATTCTGCTCCAGGTAATAATCAAATTTCTGTAAAAAATGTACAGGAGATAATAATACCAATTTTAGTCAACTTGGTTAATAAAGTGTTCAAAAGAGGGGAATTTCCGAAGGCTAAAAATGGGTAAAGTTACCCCTATCCATAAATCAGGGCCAAAAAACAATTTAGACAACTATTGCCCAATTACTGTAGTTTGTGCTTTATCAAAAACTGTGGGAATTCTTTTCAAAAACTGTATTATGAACTTTCTTACTAGATATGTTGAATAAGATGAGTATCAATGGTTCTGGAACCCAGAGATGGCGCTGAACTCATACTTCAGTGTTTGTCTCAGGGATTTACAATTAGGATGAAAGGATTTTTCGATTCAATTGGGTCGAACTAGCCTTCGCTGATGATTGGCAATGACCATGAAACCGGTACGTAGGTGTTTCCCCAATTAAATCGAAAAATAATTTCAGCTTTGATATTTGAAATGCATTGCAAAGTGGTTCTTGTAGAAAACTTTGCCAAGTATTATACAGATATAATTCAATGGTCGTAGGGGGCAGTAGTTGTTTTCTGTTGAATACTTGCCGACGACCATACCTATTGTATAGGTTTTTTTGCGGAAGATTGGATTACGCAATCCACCATAATTCATTATTAGTTTTATGATCTTCCGTCAAGTAGTGTCGCCCCTCTTTCATGATTTGAGTGTATTGTTAAAATCTAAGGTAAGAATCCATTTATACACTTTTCTTCTACCTAAACAATGAATCTGACTATAGATTGTCTTTTTTTCATGAAGTTGTTTTTTTTACATTTTTCCATTGCATGTCACACTTATCCCGAAATTAAATTTTATTGGGGATAGTGTGACCTATCTGTCGGGGTAAGTGGGAACCTGGTTCATTTGGCCAATCTAAACAGTAATATTTTTTCAGCTATAGTACGAAATTATATACGGAAATCTCAGAGAGCCAAACAATATACCTGGCCAGATGTGAAAGACATTGATACACTTTCTGAGGATGAAATAACAACTGTGCTTCCATCACCACTCGTCAGAAGATGAGGATCAATGAAATTCTCATTCGATTTCTACCTGTAAATTTTTCTTTTCAACAAATGTTCACTTTCACGATTATTTTTTGTTTTTTTCCAATGGGGCATTTCAAATTCAATATTAAAAAGTTCCTAACTATGTTTTGCATAAACATATCTCGAAACAAATGAATTGTGGTTAAAGTTCCTTTACTGCTTACTCACACCTGCCCCAAAGAGAGATTTACGTGCATTAATATCTTTAAATTTGGCCAGAATCACACTTGCCCCAAATTTCCGGGGAAGTGTGACCTATGAAGATGTATATCTGAATATATAAATAAAATCCATAGAATACGTTTTTCAACAGTTTTCTGTGTCGTATTACAAAGACTGACCTTCGAAGTAAATACCTGCAAAAATGTGTACTGTGCAGAAGATTATAATATACCTGATATTTTATGGTCTAATGAGAATGATGGTGTCTCTGCAACCGGTTCTGGCTCTAAATCGGAAACTCTTATTGAATGTGTATCATTATGTAACTTGTATCAACTGAATAATGTTCCCAATTTGTATGATAAATATTTAGATCTTGTTTTTAGCAATGTGTTCAGATATTGTATTACTAGGGCAGCGGATCAACTATTACCTAATGATAACTATCACCCTGCATTGAAAATTGACATATCCCTAACAACATCTGATAATTTGAACAATATGAAGTAAGATTTGATTTTAATAGAGCTGACTATACTAGTTTGAATAGTATAATTAATAATTTCAACTGGGATCTACATTTCTCTACATTGAGTGCAGATGAATGTGTGTCAGTTTTTTATGATGTTATGTACACGATTTTGGAAACGTACGTTCCTAAAATTACATTTAATACTTGCCCCAGATTTCCAATTTGGTTCAGTAGTGAATTGAAAGAACGTATTTCCTGTAAAAAAATTGCACATGTCAGATATAAGCAGTCTCTCTCCGATAATGATTATATTGAATTCCAAAACTTGAGATCACAATGCCGTTTGTTATCTCGACAATGCTATCGTACTTACATTGACAATACTGAATTCCTTGTAAGTGAAACTACTAAACCCTTTTGGAAATTTGTGAATTCGAAAAGGAAAAACTGTGATATGCCTTCTACTATGAAATATAATAATTCTATTCTAACTGATAAAATGAGCATTGTCGGATCGTTCGCTCGTTATTTTTTATCTGTATATGAAACAAGTTCTAATTTTGATAATTTTGATCCTATATCGTCAAAAAATCAGGTAATCAATTTACACTGTCTCTCAGTTGGCATTACAGAAGTGATGGAATGCTTGTGTTTACTTGATGTCAGTAAGGGACCTGGTCCTGATCTCATTCCTAACGTGTTCCTGAAAAAATGTGCATTTTCACTAAGTAGACCGCTGTGGCTAATGTTCAATAAATCTTTGACAGATGGAATTTTTCCACTCTACTGGAAAAAGTCCTTTGTCAAACCTCTTCTCAAATCGGGAAATCCTGCACTTATCGAAAATTATAGACCAATAACTATTCTCTCCGCTATTCCCAAGGTGTTTGAGTGCTTGGTTAATAAATTCCTCAGTTCGATGTTAGCTAATGAAATAAGTATAAATCAGCACAGGTTTCAAGATGGACGATCGACGAGTACTAACCTCATGATCTATACCAACTTCATTGTATCTGCTTTAGAGAAGGGTCTTCAGGTTGATTGTGTTTACACAGATCTATCTAAGGCTTTTGATAAAGTTAATCATGATATTCTCATTCAGAAGTTATCTCATATTGGCGTTCGCGGATCTCTTCTAGAATGGTTAAAAACTTACCTATCAGATCGCCTCCTATTTGTCAAGTTGAACGCATGCATATCTGATGATTACATCGCTACATCAGGTGTGCCACAGGGCTCCCACCTAGGGCCTTTACTGTTCAGTGTATTCATCGATGACATCGTCAGAGAAATCTCTGATTGTAATTTTCTCATGTATGCAGATGATGTCAAAATATTTCGCGTTGTACAGAATCCCGGAGACTGTATCATTCTCCAGGATAGCCTGAATGTTTTTTCACGTGGTTGCTTGATAAATAAAATGAGCATAAATCCTTCGAAATGTAAAGTCATCAGCTTCCACGGCACAATGCAAAGATTGAACTTTAACTATGTTCTCGATAATATTGCAATCCAGAAAGATACATCAATCAAAGATCTTGGAGTCGTGTTTCAGTCTACTCTCTCATTTTCTTTGCAAATTGAGTACATTTGCAATAGAGCACTTAAACAATTGGGTTTCATAAAGAGACATTCCAGAGATTTCGTTCATATGAGTACAGTGAAAATCTTATTCAATTCATTAGTAAGATCTCATCTGGAATATACTTCGATTATTTGGTGCCCTTATGCCCAAGTTCACATCGAAAAACTGGGAAGAGTTCAACGCAGATTTCTCATGTACTGCTCATTTAGACTCAACATTCCATACTCCTATACCAACATGCTCTCAGTAATGGATATGAGTCCATTGATCCAAAGAAGGCAGGGGTTTGACTCCTTGTTCATTTACAAAATTCTGAACGGTTTGATAGATGCTCCCGAATTATTAGAAGAAGTGAAACTATATGTACCTCCAAGAGCACTACGTGCATATAGTACATTTGCCTTAGTTGCACATCGATCTAAGTATGGTGCGAACACAGGGATGATTCGATTACTGCGACAGGCAAATTTTCACTCTATGACTATCGATTTTTTCTCAGCTTCCTTATGGTAAATGAAAAGGGCCACAATGTAGGTACACTTTTTAGTACGTCATGTTTTGTATTATTTATGTATTATTGAGTATGTTCAATTCTGTACCTGTAAACATGTTTTTATTTATAGTTAACCATACTCTTTTTTATGTATTATTGTTTTATGTTATACATTGTGTGTAAATGGGTATCTTCCCCGTATATATATATTAAAAAAAAAATTAAATTTATCTACAAAATAACTAAAAATCAACAAAAATGCAACACAAACATTAATATAGTTAATGAAATACATTCGTATGGAACTAGAAGTCAATACCAAATTTATCTACCCCAGAAGGGAACAAACATTGCTTTAAATAATTTTTTTTTAAACGCCTTCAATCATTCAACCTTTTGCCAAATTATATTAAAAATAAAGATAGTCACTCCTCGTTCAAAGCGGAAATGATGCAATATGTTAACTGACATTAAATTTGAAATATATATGTTCCGGTACCAGCAATTATTGGTGATTAGGGACAATGCTTCACAAAAATATTAATTATGTACATATGTATATATGTCATAAAGCCTCGAATCTTGGGCAATTTTGAGAACAAGTGAAATTTTCGATACTATTAATTGTAATTAGTTTTTAGAATACTTTATAGTCTGAATATGTGATATAGGTTAAGAGATTTTTTGTTTATACATTGTACTGTAGACAGCGACTGATCAAGAGTTCTGACCGCCCTAGGCTAATTATGAGGACGCTCCCCCACCAGATGTATGTGTTACGGTCGGCCTAAAAAGTAGTGTATTAGTTTTGACTTTGCGCCCCCTCCCCTCCCGATCCTCACGCCCTAGGCTGCAGCCTAATTAGCCTAAGGGTTGATCAGGCCCTGACTTTAGACTTTTGTATATTAATTGAAATAAAAGCATATTTAAATTAAAAAAAAGCCATTGAATAGTATCCTTCACTTTGTTGGAAATGGCCACATGCATACATGCATGTTTCGAGGTTATTTTCCTCTCATCAGTGCAAGGATAGGTCAGACGATACTATAAGGCTTTTGAATGTTACCATTCATTTTGTGGAACAAGACGACTACATTATCGTTTGACCTATCCCTTGCACTGATGAGAAGAAAATAACATCGAAACATGCATGTATGCAGGTGGTCATTTCCAACAAAGTGAAGGATAATATTAAAAGGCTTTGTAAGAAATAGCACTTACAATTATGTGTCCTTGAGGAACGTTGCACAAATGAACGACAGATATAATTCAATATCCGTAAGGAGAAGTAGTTGTTTTCTGTCAGATATTTGCCTTTAATTTCCACTTTGTGAAATTGTGTGAAGACGCAGGTATTTTTCGGTTTCACGAAATATTTGTTTTCATTGAATTGAAATCTCTCCTATATACACCTGTACTTAATTGTTTTTTTTACATTTAAAATAATTTGAAATATATTAATATATTTATATACCGGGTGCCCGTATTTCGAGCTCCACCATGGGGATCTCAGTTATTATAACAGTACGAGGTCTGTTAAATTAGGGCAAAGTTGGGCGTTTTCATGCTGAACAATTATCTGAAAGAAAATTTTATGTGTGATTTTTAGTTTTTAAATTATTGGAAAAAAACGGAAATTTGTAATTTTCGTTTTTATTTTTTCAAGCGAAAATCAAAAGAACTAGACGTTTTTAACTGGAACGTTCTTGACGCACTTTTTAACAAGGAATCTAAATCAATCATTGTATTCTCCAAGGGCGTTCTTGATGCCAAAGTTACAACAAACAACTTTGGTTTTTCTTATGAACGCCAATTGGATTTTTGCCTTTTTAAAAAGAATTTTTTTCTGATTACAACAAAGTATCACACAATTGTTATGATCGAATCTTACATGCTGATCAAAATGAGGAAAAAATTGCTTTTGCGAAGAGTGCTTTGGAAAGAACGCCAACAATTTTGTTTAACAAACTAAATTATGACAGTTCAGTTAAATATTCGAGCAAAACTTTTGAATTCTTTCAAGTTCTAATGCCATTTTCAAATGAAGAAAAGCGTGATATGCTTCAGATTTATTACGCCTCGCATCGAAATGCGCAAAGTACGTCCGAAACGTATCTCCAGCGGTATCCAGAGAGAGAGCAACCAGCACAGAATTATTTTCTATTGCTCCATAGAAATTTTGCTGATTATGGTTCGTTTGTACAACCTAGACGAAGGTACAACGATAGAGAGAATGTAAATGAGATAGCAGTTTTGCAAGCGGTGAGTGAAATAGAAAAAAAATTACTTAAGATTTGAATCTTTTTTGTTTAGGTTCAAGATAATTGGTCCGTTTCCACACGGGAAGTTTCAACAAATCTTAGCATATCGCATCAAGTAGTGTGGAGGATACTGAAGAAACACAAATATCGTCCATTCAAAATTCACATCACCCAAGTTCTCCATCCCGGAGATGCTGGTCGACGGGTAGATTTTTGTAGATTCGTAATGAATCAGTTGGATCAAAATCCAAATTTTTTACGTAACGCAATATTCACGGATGAATGCAAATTCACAAACATGGCATGTTCAATCGACACAATCAATATTTGGTCCATTGAGAATCCACATGGACATCAAGAACGGCGGCCGCAAGTACGCTTTGGCGTAAATGTATGGGTCGGTTTATTGGACGACACAGTAATTGGCCCATACATTTATGAAGAAAATCTGAATGCCGATCGTTATTTAAATTTTTTGACAGCCCTCAGAAGTCGAAACTTGTGCGAGCTAAGGATTAACAAGGTCTTACCTTTTAACGTGCGATTCCTAGCACAAGACCAGTGACCATGCTGGGAATCGAACCCACGTCCCTCTGATTGATAGACTAGCGCTCTAACATCATGACCACTGCGGCCCAAGTTGTATGTAATAAATTGTTCTCTACTTCCGGATTTGGCAGGGTGATTTGGCTGGTGTAGCTTCAAGTAACTCTCTTGTTGAGGAGTTGAAAGTAGCGTTTTGGTTTTAGAAAAAACTCCAGTGTATTCAATATATACACAACTATTATTGCTTTGTCCAAGAGATGTTTTATATCTTATGACAATAAAGTTTTTAAGATTGAATAAAAGAATATTTTCAACATTCTATTGAAATAATCCGACCCCCATAGACCCATAACCTGTGAATGTCTCCTTGAAATTCATGAATTTATTCCTGTGAATTTTTTTTACCAGATGGCGGATGTATGCAGCAGATTCAAATCATAAGTTTTTAGTGACATGTAATAAGTCATTAGAATGATCAGTCAATGATTATTATCAGTTCACTTTATCATAAGTCATAAAGGGTCAATCTGAGGTTTGGCTCATTAATCAAGAAGTATGGTTTACGGGCGTTGGGGCCGTGGTCGGCTCACCTCCCTGGAGGCGGTTTCTACGGACGTCTCAGTAATACGTATTTCATTATTACGTCACTCTTCGAGAAGACAAAATCCACGCTGAAGATGCTCACTGCAGTTGTAAACGATACGTCCGTAGAAAACGCCTCCGTGTGGGTGAACCGACAACGGCCCCGAAGCCCGAAAACCAAACTTCTTGATTATACTTCCGGCCGTGAAAGCCTTCATTCTTGGCTCATTCTTATGATTTAATAATTCTACTACAATATTTTGACTTAACACTGTTACATTATTCCACCCCAAATATCTGATTTTAGGTTTGGAATTTCTGATTATTTGGTACAAAGATACTTATGATTTTGATTTTCCAGGAATTTACTCATGATTTCCCAGAAGTTGGCATTTCTAAAACTTATACATTAATAATTCTGAAAAACTTATTACCTACCTATTACGCCATACACAATTTCAACAGGCAAGTCGAGCTCATCTAATGCAGACGTTTTCAAAACCAAGTTTCTGAGTTCCACATCACCTATAAATTTTGTTTAAGCCATTTTAAGATGAAATTTTCACATGAAATATTTACCTCCCCAAATACCAACGTTTAGTTGATTGGCATCTAAATTCTCCACAAACGTCCCCAAATATTTATTAAGAATATATGACAATACAGTTTGTAAAACCATTTTCATCGACAATTACAAACTTACAATACAAAATACAACAGAGTCGATCACAGTGACAAGTGACAGTGATCTATCATCTATCTCACAACACAATGGATGTGTTCCGTTAATAAACTTGGTCGTTATGGTTGCACATTTTGTGTCCCGTATATAAAATATTCCTCAAAGATTGGCGAGTTACGGGACATGATTCCTGAAATTTTGGTGACTTTTAGTAGTACCAAAACGACCGGGGTTTGCACGTAGGTAAGCGGTTAATGCGATCTGTCGTATGTCATTAGAATATAATTCAAATTTAGCATTGGATGAACTTGTGGAGGTATTTAAATAGAAATTTACTGCATACAAATCATGAGATGCCTTATATACCTAAAGTACCCCGAACAACAAAATCATCAACACTTCTGGAACTTTCAGAAAGAATATCATCAAGAAAAAACGAGCAGCTGCTTCATGCATTATTATAAGTATTAAATAATATAATTGTGAAACACAAAAGATTAAAGATTCTCAAACAACAAAATTCCAGGAGAAAATAACACAACAATAACAAATAAATATGATAAATAACAGTACATACTCATGGAAGTGTCCCGTATTACGCACTAACCAGAGTGTAGCTGTCACGAAATTTTCAGTTAACAACCTTTGGTAACATGTTTATTAACGGAACACATTCAATCTCACTGACACAGTAAAGCATATACAGTGCTGGGATTCCGAACTTTCGATTCGATCACGAACGAACGAACGATCAACGATTCGACCTTCAGACGACAAGAAGTAATCGTCGGGTATTCTCGGTACTTGATGAAAATGGAGGTATCATGATCGTAGAAAATAAGAATAAATGAAAAAATGAAGTAGCATTAACGTAAGTAATTGAATTTAAAATCCAGAATAAGTTTTTGGCATAGCAAACGGAAAGATGAAAATTTGAAGTGAATTAAAAAAAATTTGACAAACCGGGATTCGAACTCAGGACCTCTTGGTTTGATTGGAAATTTCCTGTAAATACCTACCTAAATGACATTCTTGGATGATTCGACTGTAATGATTGATCCCAATAAAATCGTCGGGTGATTTCGGTACTCGATCAGTCAACACAATAAAATAAACATGGAACGGTAAGATGATGAATTAAACCGCATTAAACATAAAATTCTGAATTGATAATTGACATATTCTCGATATTCTCAATATATTTTATTCGATCTGCTAGTTTTTTGTGATTTTAAATTTACATTATTAGTTGAAGGAGTCCAGAGTATTGATTGAACATTTTATTCTGAGAAGGAAATTCATTTATTGAATGTTTGTTTTTGCGCTTAATTCTACCTTGTATAGGTAGGTACCTAAGGCAAAGAATATCTACATATATTCTTTGCCTAAGGTTTCCTTGAATCTAAACAAGAGTAACAAGAGGAGAGGTATTGTACTGAAATTGCAAATGTATTAAATAAGTGCAAGTTTGTTACAACTTTCATATACCTACTCTGCAAGTTTGCTGTAAGAAATTTGTAATCACTGCGCATACCTGTAGGATGCTATAAAGTAAATGTTCTATTCAGAAAACATAAGCAAGTTATATTAGGTGCAATTGTTCATGATAGGTAGGTGTACCTCTGCCAATTCCAATTAATTATGAAAAGATAATCGTGACCGTTGTTTACCCACTAAACATGATACATAACAAAAATATTTTCCAGATATAACTTTTGTGCAATTTTGTGATATTGGCCAACTAACATTATATTAATGTCATCTTGACGTTTCCAACACAGTGTTTTCAACTATACGTTTATATTGAACATTCCGTTTCGTTTCGGTCACGAGCTTTATGAATACGTTCCCGAGAATACACTCATAAATATAGTTATATTGGCGTTTTTTGAGTTGAAACTTTTACTAGTGGAACCAGAAAATGTTCGCCGACACGGTGATAAATTAGAATAGTTAGTACATCTAACACATCCACGTGAATTTGAACATAATTGCAGCTGAGTGAAAATCAAAGTGCTGTTTTTTTATATCCAGTCTCGCAAAAACTATCAACAAAGCAAGCCAACAAAAAAATAAACACTTGCTTTTTACTCGACCCAACAGAAGAATTACTTATACAGGGCAGACCACAAGATTCCAAATAATCAATTATGGCATTGTATTGTTGCAAATGCAATTTAGATATTATTGACGACAACTACTATGAATGCGACTCTTGCAAAAGGCCCATTCATATCCAAGTGGCTTGTACGGAGCTAAGCGCATCCGAATTGAAGTGCATGCAACTAAGAAAACGGATTCTTAGATTTTTATGCAAAGATTGCTGCAGTGGCCTACTGATGATACCGACAATTATGAAATCTCTGGACACTCTTAAATCTGAAATAAACCAATTGAAAGATGCAAATCGGACATTCCTTAAACCTGCGATAGGTGGAAATGATCCTGCTGAACTAAATGAAATAATTGCTGAAATCACCGATCGAGAATCGCGCAAAAAAAACGTAATATTATTTGGTCTTCCTGAAAATACCAATGATCAAACAGCTGATAAAACCTTCGTTCACGAAATAGTCAACACTGTGTAAATCCGGAAATCACACTCAATATCAACGAAATGAAAGCCTTCAGATTGGGACGTCATGATATAACTTCAACCAGACCCAGACCCATTAAACTCCTTTTATCTTCTCCAAGCGATGCCTATTCAATTATTTCTAAATCAAAAGCTTTAAAAAATATGGAGAAATTCAGGAATCTCACAATTACGAGTGACAAAACACCAAATCAAGTGAAGCATTACAAAAAATCAAACAAGAGTTACCGTATCGCCAATGGGGAGGCCAATCTGCGAATTGAGTACATCAGTGGGGAACCCAAAATTGTAAAAAAACAATAAAACTGTCTAACAAGGAGACCCACTCCCACCTACACTGCTACTACCAGAATGTACGAGGACTAAATACAAAAACACACGAATTCTACAAAGCTTCATCCATTGCAGACTATCACATAGTAGGAATCAGTGAAATCTGGATTCAAAACAACATTAATAACTCCGAACTATTCAGTGACAATTACCTAGTGTTTAGATCCGATCGTAACCTCGAAGCTAATGGGGTATCTCGAGGCGGGGGAGTTTTAGTGGGAATCAGATCAGATTGTATTGCAACTGAAATTGAGCTCTCCGCATATCGACAGTCGTTCCACTCTATAGAAGTAGCTGGCTGCAAAGTAATGTTTAAACATAAATCTTATTTTATATTTGTAGTATATATTCCACCAGTTGTAAGTACTCAACATGTAATTAATTTTTCCGAGACGCTAGAGTCTCTTGAAAACCTATATGGAAGTAATTTGATAATTTTTGGTGATTTTAACGAACCTAGCTTTGTAAACGAAGAAGACAACTCAACTGCTACTCTCCTTGCTCTTAGAAACCTGATCAGCTCTGTTGAAAGAGACGACCTACCCTTCTTAACAGAGGATATGTATCATCCTGCCTTAAAATTTTCTATAAAATTCACAAAGCCATCCGCAAATTTCACATACAATGAGAACTTTTCCCATTATAACTTTCGTTAAGCTAATTTACCTTTATTATACTCTCTACTTACAAACATGGACTGGTCACCGCTCAACAATCTCTCTGATGCCAACTCTGCAGTGGAAACATTCTATGACATGATCAACCCAATTTTAATCCAATCTGTTCCGATGCAAAAAAATTATATAAATAAATACCCACCTTGGTACAACAAAAACATAATACGTGATATAAAACTCAAAAATAAAATCTTGAAAAAATTTAAAACTAACAAAATTAGAAACCGATAATAATCAATACAGATCACTTCGAAAGTCAATAAAATCACAGGTATCCAAAGCCTATAACGAATATAAAATAAAAGCAGAAAACACAATTAAATCTGACCCATCGAATTTTTGGTCTTATATTCACAGCAAAAAAGGTTCCTCTAGAATTCCAGGGGTTTTACATCTACACGGTGTGGAATTCAATAACCCACACGAAATAGTCAATGCCTTCGCAAACTTCTTTGAGAGTGTTTTCGTGACAATCGACCAGACTTCCATGGAAAGGAACAATATAATAATAACAAATAACCCAACAATATCAGTCAGATCATTTTCGGAAACTGAGGTAGAGAGTGCATTGAAAAAACTAAAACCAAAACTCACCTGTGGAGACGACCAAATTCCAAGTTTTTTGGCTAAAGATTGTGCTTGTATATTCGCTAAACCACTTACAATAATTTTCAATTTAGCATTAACAACCAATTACTTCCCAGACGTATGGAAAGTATCAAAAGTCAGTCCAATATTTAAGTCAGGTAAAGTGAACGATATTTTGAATTACAGACCAATAACCCTTCTGTCTAACTTTGCAAAGGCTTTTGAAACATGTTTGTATAATAGAATATCTCCTAATGTTAGAAACTTAATTACCACAAATCAACATGGTTTTATCAGCAAAAGATCGTCAATAACAAATTTGATGTGTTTCACTCAAACAATATACAACAGTTTCGAAAACGGTACACAAGTCGACACTATTTATACAGACTTCTCAAAGGCCTTTGACAAAATGAATCACAAAATATTACTAAACAAGCTGGATATATTCGGTCTAGACGAACCACTCTTGTCATTTTTTGATTCCTACCTCACAGACAGAAAATTATACGTTAAACACAGAGGTCACAAATCATTCACCTTCACAGCATCTAGCGGTGCACCTCAGGGAAGTGTATTAGCTTCCCTTCTTTTTTCCATATTCATAAATGATATATGTGAAGAATTTTTGAGCTCTGTAACGTTATTGCAGATGACCTGAAATTATTTCGACCCATTTCTTCATTAGATGACTGTCTAGTGCTGCAGAAGGACATTGATTCCCTATACAACTGGTGCAAAGCTAATAAGCTACCTCTGAACATACAGAAATGTAAATACATGACCTTCAGTCTGAAAGCGAATATTACTCTTTATCCTTACCAAATAAACAATCATATCCTGCCTCATTGTTCAGAAACCAAAGATTTGGGTATCTGGTTCGACCCTAAGCTGAACTTCTCATTACATATAAATAAAATCACTCTACAAGCCAAAAGAATGCTAGGATTAATATTTCGCACCTGCAATGATTTTCATAATATTGATTGCTTCACTAAACTCTTCAACTCATTTGTAAGATCAAGACTAGAATATGGTTCGCTAATATGGGCTCCAATATATAACGTGCAAATACAAACAGTCGAATTGTGCCAAAGGAAATTTATGAAATACATGATCTTCAAATTAGACGGTGTTTACCCCCAGCAAGGTTGCTGCAACAAAATACTTCTCAACAGGTTCTCTTTCCTATCCTTAGAAAATAGGAGAATATACTATTCATGTATCTTTATATTTAGGATTATACACGGTTTGATAGACTGTCCTGATATTTTGTACAAACTTGATTTCCACGTTCCACGCCCGAGTAGCAGAAAAGAGTCGTGCTTCTACCTACAACCATATAGAACAAATCTATACACCAAATCACCAATACACACTGTATGCAAAAGGTACAATGAAGTTTGCTCTCTTACTGACGTTTTTCCCGATAATCTTAGTAATTTCAAAAATAAAATCAAAGCACTTTTACTTCAAAAGCTGTAACAATAATTATATGAATTATTTTGTTCTCATCCATCTTTCCATTGATTCTCATTGCTCATTCCTTTTCATTATCTTTATTTATTTGTAAGAAATCGAAATGCAAATTTTTATACTTATGTATATACATTGTCTTGTAATTGGGATTTCTCCTGTTAGACAATAAACCGATTTTTTTTTATGTACCATCAAAATAATGTAACCAATAATATTCATTAGATAATACATATAATGTTGAATATATGTTGCCCAGATATGTCTTAGACAGAGTAGTTATGTTATTTGTTCGGTATTTTTGTCTAACCTTCTCAAAACATTAATAGCATGTGTACAGGGAGCCTTGAAATTAATATTATCTTAAAGGTTTCTTAAATGTAATTTTTGGGTAATGACCACGTCATAACGTCATTCATCTACGTAACTTAAAAAAATTATATCCACGTTCAAACAATATTACCCAGTAAATATGAAATAAATATATCACGGACGCCATCGTTCATTTTATCCTAATAATCATGGCGGTCGCATGGTAGGAGTTTTGAGTTCATAGAATTAAAATATAATTCAAACTACTTAAAAGTGATTGGAATCAATAGGATTGCAAAACTCATAATATTCATGGTATGATTATGATTTTCCACTACTCCATCCACTATAATTGTTATTTTAGCATTTAGGTTATGTAGTGAATGTAGTGATATCTACTATTGATTAGAGAGTATCTACATATGATGCTATGAATAGTAGAAAAGCTATCAGTTGTGGTTCCTGCTAATCAGAGATTGGACAGCATGGAAATGGTTGCTGACATCTGGAGCTGTGTCAAATTATTTTGAACCGATTGATCAAGGCATTTTTGGAACTGAAACCAATGAATTTAGCTTGCTGAAACAACAATATTGGAGCTGCTTAATTTGTAAGTGAACTCAAAATTATATATTTTATACAGAGTGTTCTGATCTTTCTTAATTTCATTAATCTATGATAATATTAACGTTTCTTGAGATTGTAGAGAAATCACTTATTGTTTAATACAAATTATCAATAAACTAACTGCATTTTCTCTTTCTTTCCAGTTTGGTAGTGTCCTTTCACATTCCTCTATCAGTTTTGATGTACAAACTGGTACTTATTGAATGATCAGATTACAAAAACTTAAATAGCAGTTGTTGTTTCCGAACTAATCGAAGATTAGCTCTTCTGGACTGGGCAAAGAATAAAATCCAAGAGTTTTGAATTGGTAATTATGGACATACTGAAACGTAAGTAATTATTTTTCTTTCACCTCTAGGGGCAACATAGAATTATTAATAATTATTGGATGGTTGTTTTCTTTTATCATAAAGATTTATATGAGTTTTCAGTGACTGTAATGACTATATTTTCAGAATATGTAAAAGATGTTTGCAGTTCAATCACAGATGAAGAGTTTGACTCATAGTGATGGATTGGATGACATTAGCAGAGCAGAAACTAAAAAAAAGCAGAAGTGACCGAGACAACAACCATATAATTATTGATTCAGTGATATCTGTTTATATTTTTCAAAAGAAATAGGTTTTCATTCAATATTATTCTTCTAATATCACTTAACTTTGGTAGATCTATCAATAAATTTTTCATCTGATTCAGGTGGTAAGTCATATTATTAGGTACTTTGGTCTGTTCATAGTGATTCAAGATTATATTTTTTATACTGCTAATTTTAATTGAATTGTTAATGATGTAACTGTCTTGTTTTATAATGCTTTATCCATGAGATTTTAATCATTGACAATAAAGTTTTTTGACTGATTGATATGTTTTACATCATTACCCCCTCATATACATATTTTATTTCTTAGTATAGAGGGTGGAGCTTATACTCATTGTTTACCAACACTTATTTTTCTACACTTAAAGTTGTATTTCTGGAATTTCAATCGCCACTCTTTGGTAGATGAATAACTTTGTTAATTGCTATTGTTGATATTCATCTACTGAAAATTCACTACTGAAATTCCAGAAATATACCTATAAATATAGAAAAAAGTGTTGGTAAACCATGAGTATATGCTCCACCCTGATGTTACAATGTTACATTTTACAAATGTTGCATAGATGTTTTGAGTAACATTATATGTATGTAATAAAGTCACATTAAAGTTGCGCAAAACATGATACATTTATGCAATGTTAAGTAATTAACATTACATTGTTATATTTAAAAGAGGCACATAGGCATATGGACGCAACGTATCTGTAACATCAAGCATATCTCTGAATAACATCACCAAGTCACAATGTGAAATAACAGTTATGTTTAAGTTATGTTTTTATGTTTACTGGGTATTGTTTAAGAAGTCGAAATTGCATTTATAGAAGGTTTGAAAATTTCCGATTGTATACAATTTCACTGAATTTGTTAGACGCAAATTGCCTGACTATTTCTGTAATCATTCCCGCTGTTTTTGGAGCATTTAAAAAATAAAGAACTTTGTAATCGCAATAGGTAACCTATACCATTGTTTAAATATTATTTAAACAATGCCTATACCTCTATATAATACTTTTGAAGTAGCGTCTTCTTTCATTGCAGTGTATAAATTATATTACTGGCATAAAATTTGATATTGCAGTAAACCGGGATAGGTACCTATACCTAACTAGATAGGTATAATAGGTACTCTATAATAATATTAATAATTATTGTACTGCAGTTATGTACACACTACTCCTATTATTATCATTATAAGATGTATTTTTAATTGTTATAATGTATATCTTTGTTAGGAATCCATTCTCGCATAGGGTAGGTTCCAATTCTGTTGCTTTTTCTGTTGAAATTTAATTCAAAGGAATACGTACATTTGGTGCATACTTATTTGTATATCATTATAGGTACCTACATCCTATTCCTTGAACTCGTTAATAATATTAATATTCCCAAAAAATTTTACAACAGTTGTAATGGTACCTTGAAATAATAATAAAAAATTGTTCATGTTTCCGTCAACCGGCTCTACCTTTATGAGCACAACCCTTAGAAATCTTCGAAAGAATTACCAATTTTTTTCCATGAAATTCATTATCAACTCCCAGTAAACTTTTGGGTTGCTCTGAAAACCATTCTGAATAAAAAATCCCTACTGCAGAAGTATGGAGTAAATAACGGGATGGAAACAAATACACAAGCAATAATGACCACTAATGAAAAGAGCAACACATATATCGACCAAGATAGATATACTGACGACAAGAAAATAGTTATCGTCAACTAATCGTAAAATGTAGGCACTTTGCAACACATTTACGATCGTCATATAGACGACACCATTGAGGCCTAATCGTCACTTTGGAATCCACTTTTCGTCAACTAATCGTCAAAATGTAGGCTATTTGCCATACATATACAATCGGCGTATAGGCTCGGAATCGTCAAATTCGTGAAAACGACACGATTTATGCTCGATCGTGACTTCGGAATCCCGGCCCAGTACTCCTACTCCCCTACTCCAGCCAAATTCTGGCTTGAATTTTCAATACGCATCGCCAAGAGCTCGTATCCCAGTTCTGCGCAAACGACGAGTTTGAGAATGAGCGCAATTCTTACATGGTTGTCGCATTTCAAAAGTTTCGCATAATCTACTACAGTCAAATTTATTAATACTAGGGCTATACAATATATACATATGAATTTTTTGTTAGAATAAGATTTATTGAAATTATGATGATTTTATTCTTCTGAATACTAAAATTGACTTTATCGCTTACTACGTTTCAAATTAATAAGTTTGATTATGTTTAAATGATGAGGAATTTGACATTGAAATAAATACTTTTGAAATTTGAAATAAACTTTTATTCAAATCCACTGAAGAGGAAATAGTTATTATTATTGTTAACAGGAAAAAAGTGGTAGATTGACTGTTGAGATTGATAGTTCTTATCCAAGCGTAGCGAGACTAGAAATTCAATCAGTACGCTTATTAGGTACCGAGTTGAATTTCCATAATCTCTCTCTCCCTGTCGTGACAAATTCAATAAAAAAATCTATAGAAACTGCAGTTGTTGATTGAAAGGTTGCTTACTATAAAAATGTGTATGTCAATCAAAGCATGACATTGTAAAATATAGTAAATGTTATAAAAGAGATGGACAGAGGAAATATACTGTTTAAAAATTTTAGCAATTTAACTTTTATTACTTAAGAGGAGAAAATACAATTATTTTTACAAAATTTTGTTGTAAATACGTAATTGTCGTGTTGAAATACAATTTTCTTATCAGAAAAAGTTAAATGATCAGTTGCTTTAGAGGCCCAAATTAGAATTTTGTTGTCGATCAGAGATACAATTTTCTTACAAAAATCAAGATATATTTTTTCTTTGTGATTTTTTCATTTCCTACCCCAACCAGTCCTTGTTAACAATATAGAATTGAAACTGATCACAATAATTGTTCAACATCTTGAACTTTTCATGAAAATTAAGATCTTACCGCAAAAACTTTATGAAGTACCTCAAATAGAGTAATACATGTTTGGAAACTGTGGTGTGAATACAATTCAAGTAAAATAGAAACCCCCTACAAACCAACTACGTCAATTTCACTCAAGGCGCGTTGAGTAAAACTGAAACTTTTATCTCCTGACGATGTTAACTTTGTTGGCAAAACGAGTGTTGAGTGAAATTAACGTAGTTTTTGTAGTTGCGACCTTGATGAATGATCAATTTTGAATATAATCGACTCATCACCCTCGTTCGCCATCTTAAATTCTCAAATTAACAAACAAATATGCTTTTCCTTTTAAATTTCCGATTGATTCGGTCGTTACTTGATGAACATCCATATAGTAATTCGTAGAAAATACGACTTGATAAAGCTAATGTTTTAGCGACACATGTCGTGATATTTTATATGTGATAATTTAAAATAAAGTTGTGAAGATCAAATCGTTTCCTGGGTATTTTCTACAAAAAACAAATATGCTACGTATTTGGCCCAAAAAACTACTACAAACCAATTTTGAATGAAATCGAACAATGATTTACAAATAAACTCGTTCACATTAGTTTTTTTTTTTCTTATTCAAATAGCAATGCATTTTGTTACATCCGAATATCAACATCTGCCATATTCATTAATTCTCCGAATCTCTTTGACTTATATTTTATTATTTTTCAAATTACTTAATTACTAAGCAATACAATTTTTTTTCAATTACTGCCTAACGAGAATTCCATCATCTGATTTTTTTCGAGCAGTTTACATCAATTGTTGTTATGTCGAGCAGTGTATATACGCTGGGGTTGGGATTGTAGTAGGGAGAAATGTCATTACTGTCATTGACGTCAGCATTATAAAAAACCAAACTCCTGGGCACCAACATCAAAGGTTCCGACGCTGAATCGGACTACTGTATATGCTCTATGCTCTACTGTGTCACTGATAAAGTCGCTTCGCAATTTTTATTAAATGCAACATGTTTTTTTCTACCAATGGATAAGCTACTCAGCTGTCAAAGAGCGTCTCATTGGTTGAAAACTCCCGCAACTAATTGCAGCAATGAAAATAGACCCCGCAAGTGGTGACGTCACAAACGTCAAAATTTCATTTGACGCATTCCAAACAAATCAGTTTTAGGTAAAAGCTTTCGCAAAAACGTTTCCTATGGCAGTGAACCGGATAACGAGCTTGGTTATAGCGATTGCTATTGTTGAAGAGCTTATAAAGATGTAAAAATAAAATTAATTATCAGTCACTTGAACTCACTTTTGGAACCGAAACCTAACGGACCCCAACAAAGATGGTGAATTGACGTCACGCTTGCGGAGTCTATACACCATTTTAGTGCTGACGTCAGAGCTGTCATTTTGTTGAGATATTTCATATGCATTATCCAAACAAACTTGTCTTGTGTATGATTTCTATATAAGCTGTTGGATTTTTGTGGATATTTGATTTATTAAAGGGTTTCAAAGCGAATAACAGTAAGTATCTATGTGTAAATAATACTGTAACAAAGTAACTATGGTAAAATTTAAACATAATAGGGAGATTTTAAGCCACCTATTTGTACATCAATATATGTTATCCCTTATACATCGCATGCGCAATAGCGCTGAAACAAGGGACAACGTTAACAACCGATATTGCTTTACTTTATTAGAGTTGAAATAATGTTCCCCTAATAAAGGATATTGATTTTTCCATGGTGCCGCATGTTAGACATTTATATTTAAGTTTTATCGTAAACTCCAAAGTCTATGATAAATACATATAAAAATTTAGAATATTCGAGTAAATCTACAGTTTTCACAATTTTAACCACTTTTTGTTAGTATGAAATGGAAAACATTCCGTAAAATTAAATGTTATGGCAACATCGGTTCATATACCAAACTACCCCACCTAAACACTCTGGGTAAGTCTTGTTTAGCAAAACGAAAATTTAGTTCAGCTTCTTTCCTACCATATACTCATTTGAATTAAAGATCGGCTTAACAACCACGTCCCCATCAACGGGAAATATGTTCTGAAGGATTATCCCTCTAATCACATTGTGATGTGAGATGTTTAGGACGTTACCACATTTATTTCGGTTGAAAATAATGAAAAATTTGTTATTGCCTTATAATTTTTTTCAATAGGATATAAATCAGGGTGTTGAGGAGGTCACCTCTTTTATATCAGATTCGGTATGTTTAGGTCGCCATTTATACTGAAAAATTCAAGATTCAGTTTATCTCCCCATTTATTTCAGCTGGAATTTAAAAAAATTGATATTGCTTTATAATTTTTCAATAGGATTTAAATCGGGGTGTTGAGAAGGTCATCTCTTTTACATCAGATTCGACATGTTTAAGTGACCATTCTTACTGAAAAAATCAAGATTCAGTTTGAGATGTTTTAGGATATCAGCTCATTTATTTCATCTAAAAATAAAAAAAATGTTATTACCTTACAATTTTTCGAAAAGATTCAAAGCAGGGTGTTGTGAGGGTCACATCATTTATAGGATTCAGATTGGGGTGTTGAGGAGGTCGCTTCATATAGTTAACGCAACCCAACTTTATCGCAATTTCGTTTCGGTGTAGCACGCGTTGTTAGGGACGTTAGAAGGAATATAAAATATATTACCAATACAATATCCGCGAGTCTCATAATTTCATACTGTGGGCATTATTGTTTTTTTTTTGTACCATATACAACTTCAAATCTTGTGAGGTTGATGGTTTCAAGCTTTCTTTTTGAAAAGTATTAATTTATATCAATAATTTTAAAAGGGGGAGAGAAAAATTCTTCGAACTTCGCGCTTCTATACCTTAAAAGCATATTTCTATATAGGAAACCAATCAAAATCAGAATTGCCATGAACTGAAGCGCAAAAAGCTTTTCACGTTGGGACATTATATTGAGTATTGGCACAAGTGCATTGAAATTATCGGTAATTATTGTGCTAATAAGCGTGTTATATTATAACTCCACGAGTTTATTTCTACATTTTTGAAGGAGTACTTTTGAATAAAAACACGCTTGAATAAATGAATTGAATTTGTGGAATATTTCTGGAATATAAGCATTTTATGTATTACCACGTCAGTGATGACACCTACCTTTTCAAATTGGATATACCTAGTTATTTTCCTTATAATTGCGGAAAGTGATACGCGACTTCCGTTGACCCGACGCGAAGCGGAGTTCGTGCGAACAGTGCGGGAGAGACACACTTTACGCATGAATTAGGAACATTATTTTTTCTACTACCGCATAAATATTCAAAAAGCACATTAAAAATATATATTGTATTTCAACATACAATGAAAATCCACTGATAATTATCAATGTTTATTGCCTCTCATCAGTGACAGGGTAGGTCGGACAACATTATAATTGTCCTGTCCCTGCCAAATGAATAATAATCAACTGTTTAACTAATATTTCCCCACGGATATCGCCACTATATCTACAACCAAGTTGATCGAAGCGCCATCCGCACGGAACAAGACAAAACACTCCCAAGCAGCACAGTCTCCGGGAAGAGAAATCTGTAAACATTCGAACTAGTTCGAATATATTGTGCCAGAGAGGTATCAACAATGTTGAAGAATACAGGAGTACCCTTCTCTCTAAGCGTTTCCACAAAGTGGAAAATAAAGGCAAACATCTGTTAGAAAACAACTACTTCCCTGGCTAATACCACGACGGACATTGAACTACAACTACTCTTTCAACATTGTTGATACCTCTCTGGCACAATATATTCGAACTAGTTCGAATGTTTACAGATTTCTCTTCCCGGAGACTGCTGCTTGGGAGTGATTTGTCTTGTTCCGTGCGGATGGCGCTTCGATCAACTTGGTTGTAGATAGTGATGTTAACCAAGGGGAAATATTAGTTAAACAGTTGATTATTATTCATTTGGCAGGGACAGGACAATTATAATGTTGTCCGACCTACCCTGTCACTGATGAGAGGCAATAAACTCGAAATATGCATGTCTGCAGGTGGTCATTCCCAGCCAAATGAAGGATAATTTTCTGTTTAGTTACGAGACAAGCACTTGCAATTGGGTCTTCTTTGAAGAACGTTGCACAAATATCTGTCAGTTGTAGTTCAATGTCCGTCGTGGTATTAGTCAGGGAAGTAGTTATTTTCTGACAGATGTTTGCCTTTATTTTCCACTTTGTGGAAACGCTTAGAGAGAAGGGTACCCCTGTATTCTTTCAACATTGTTGATGCCTCTCTGGCACAATATATTCGAACTAGTTCGAATGTTTACAGATTTCTCTTCCCGGAGACTGTGCTGCTTGGGAGTGTTTTGTCTTGTTCCGTGCGGATGGCGCATCGATCAACTTGGTTGTAGATATAGTGGCGATATCCGTGGGGAAATATTAGTTAAACAGTTGATTATTATTCATTTGGCAGGGACAGGACAATTATAATGTTGTCCGACCTACCCTGTCACTGATGAGAGGCAATAAACATTGATAATTATTAGTGGATTTTCATTGTATGTTGAAATACAATATATATTTTTAATGTGCTTTTTGAATATTTATGCGGTAGTAGAAAAAATAATGTTCCTAATTCATGCGTAAAGTGTGTCTCTCCCGCACTGTTCGCACGAACTCCGCTTCGCGTCGGGTCAACGGAAGTCGCGTATCACTTTCCGCAATTATAAGGAAAATAACTAGGTATATCCAATTTGAAAAGGTAGGTGTCATCACTGACGTGGTAATACATAAAATGCTTATATTCCAGAAATATTCCACAAATTCAATTCATTTATTCAAGCGTGTTTTTATTCAAAAGTACTCCTTCAAAAATGTAGAAATAAACTCGTGGAGTTATAATATAACACGCTTATTAGCACAATAATTACCGATAATTTCAATGCACTTGTGCCAATACTCAATATAATGTCCCAACGTGAAATCTGAGAAATCTCTACCTTCCGACTATGACAATATCACTGCAAAGCGAGCGAGAACATGAAAAACGTATGTATTGAGGCATACTTGCTAACAGCACGTGCCCGTCGCTTCGCGTAGTGAATATATCAAGCACGATAGAAGGAGACGTCCTTTTGCAAGTGTGTCTGTGCTTGTTTCATAAGACACGCCCATTAAACCCTCAGATATTTGTTGGTTAATGCAAATCTCGGGTTCACTTGCAGGTACGGAACGACCTTAAGAAGATTTCTTTAGTTGTATCAGACAGCAGAATGGCTATGCTGAGAACCCAACTTCAATTCAGTTCACTAGGGCATTCAGAAAATTGTTCATTTTAAAAATAATCTCAATTCAATAATAACTGTGCTGCTAATTCAGGAAACCTCCAAATCAGAATTTTAGACTCCAAAATACCTGAAAACTCGAATTCATATATGTTCAGTGAAAATACTAGAAAACAGATTGTACATAATTTCAGAATAGGACATTGTTACTATCAAGACTATCTGATTGATAAATACTTGAAAATTATTTCATGTAGAACATTTTCGAAGGGGAAATAATGAAGAATATGTGAAAATATTTGAAATAAATGTTTTTCTTATCATGTGTGTTCATTTATTTCCAAACATTTCTTGATATAAGTACTTATCAGTTGCTCATTTATTGCAAAGGGAAATTGAATATTTTCCAATTGGAACGTGGATGTTACTGATAGATCATTGAATAGACAACAATAAAATAAAAAAACATCACTACTGGAAGATTAATGATAGCTGGATAGGTATAAGTGTTCGCTAACAGTTGCTGTTACTATTTCTGCAGTTTCTGTATTACAATAATGTCTTCCGTCTCCCCTATGAGGTGCTTTATTCTGTTCATCACTCATCGTTATACTTCAATGATAATCTAATAATCGTAAATGGTATATCTTTCTTAATAACGAAAATCAATGATCAACTGATTTTATCAACAGTTCATACTGAGATCGAGAACACTTGTTGTTATTGTATCATCTGACATCTGTCAAAGATTGAAGTAGAAGTCTTTGAATGTCAGATGTCAGTGTGTCCCTTTAAATTTTGCGCTTTTCTTTCTCTCTCCTCAAATAATGTTCCTTGTCTGCCGTCTCATCTGTAAGTTTCTATAATCTGTGATTGAACAGCATATATGAAGGCTAATAAAAAAAATTATTTGAACTTCGCGCTTCTAGACAAATCTCTATATAGGAAACCAATCAAAATCAGAATTTCCATGAACAGAAACGCAAAAAGCTTTCGTATGCACTCAGGCTAAGCAGGAACGAATCTAAATCCGCAACCATGTCGACTTGAATTTTGCGAACCGGCGAACTATGGCGCGCAAAATTTAAAGGTCCGAGGTCAATGAGGCGGCATTTCAAACATCAAAGGAAATGGGCGGAGCTTCTTATAAAGGCTGAAACACAATGGAAGTTTTATGTTTTCAGTTTTAATTTTCATAATTTTGGATATTTTTTAACGCGAAACTATCATTGTCATTATTATTCTGATTACGCCTCATAAACAATCTTGTTGATAAAATTCAAGCTTCATTTTTCAATTATGTTTTGCATCTTGTTTTATTTGTAAAATTTATATCCCAAAACTTAAAACTTATTACATAAAACTTCCATTGTGTCTACGGCTTAAGTTTCTGTAATCTGTGGTGGAACTGTGAATGCAGTTGCAAATGGGGCCAATCTGGATTCTGTAAACATGTAGTTTGCAGTCATAAAGAACTAAACGAGTTAAAAAAAAATGTTGAGGCAGTTTATGTTGAAAGCGCAGTGGACTTCTGTCATTTCGAAAAGAAACATCGATATGAATTCAAATTCAATGAAGAAGTTGAACAAGAGAATTTGAACTTGTCATTAGAGTGTTATAATTTGTGATTGTGTAAATACCCAACTTGTCAAATTCTTCAACATCCCGATCCAGTTAATTATTATAAACAAAATATATCGTACTAAGTGTGAAATCTTCCAATACAATTTCTGGCACTTTTGGTTTCTGGAAAAAGAGTGCATGGACACATTTGTAGATAAATAATTCTTACACTGCGGCACTGAACAACATTTCTTTGACTTACTAGTCCTATCAAAGCTATGTTTTCTGCATTAACACGTTGCATGCTAACAACGTCAGTGTGTAGTTTTGTGAGATGCTAACGACGCCGCAACTGGCGTTTTCCTAGTATTTGAGAATGAGTGAATTTTTATCCTCTGAATTGAATAATGATCTCATCCTCGAAAACTCGATGGTATATTTTTTCAGTTTGATAACGGAAACTTCGTATTAATCGATTTTATTGTGAAAGGAATAATTTTTTACCACGTTTCTACCCATTCTTGTTCATCTGCACTTTTGCAAGAGCACTCTGACCCTCTTCTAATAGTCCGATTGACATGAAATTCAACGGGTGTTTATAATTCCGGTGACAGTGCATTATAAATTTTTTGTTAAAGCAAAATCAAAAAGGCGGCCCATGATGGTCGATGAGAAGATTATGAATGTTTTTTGTCAAAATTCATTAATTCAACGTGGTGGACGAGATTTGTGAATATAGTCCAATAATTTTCAAAATGGTTATGTGGGAGTTTTTATTGTCGGAGATCTGGGATTTTTTGTCAAAATTCTATTATCTCAATCATTAATTCACGGTGGCGGACGAGATTCGAGGATATGGCCTGATTATATTCAAAATGTGTAATTTCATTATTGAAAATTGAAAAATTGTTTCATCATAATGTAATTGATACGCATTTTTAACATAAACAAGAATATTTAAGGCGAATGAAAGGTTACCGAATACCGTATCTTTCCTCAATCTTACATCTCTGTGTTCGGCCACACAAGTTTCGACTTCTGAGGGCTGTTGTTCGTAGGGGGATGACAGCTGGTTAACGGAAAAAACACTTTTAATTTTTAAATTTAATCTCAAAATTAATTTAAATGGGACTTGATACAACTGTATTTTTCCAAATAAAACTGTCATGCTAGAAATCTCGAAATCCGTCCATATTTTCGAAAAAAAGATTAACATAAATAGGTACCTTTTATTTATCATGTTGAAACCGAAAAACTGATAAAAAATACAGGTTACCTTTAAAAAAAAACAAAAATGGGACCTGCCCAGAAAAAACAGAGCACCCTGTATAAGTGCCATCATTTTCATTTGGTAGAGCTCAGAAAATAGCATTCTTTTTCTATGGGGTATTGGACTCTTGTGGTGTCACTCAATGAGAACAAAAGAAGTTTTTCCCTTCACAATAATAGTTAGTCGATTCCTAGAAATCCCAGATGCAGTTTAGAAATCCTTCTGATGAAGTTAACTTGGTAAACGAAATGCGCATCTAGGAATGAAATTACTAGTGTGTTGAAGGGGAAAACTTCTTTTGTTCTCATCCATCTATTACCATAATGGAATTTCTCTCTAAGTTTGAACCACATGGAAAACTTTGTAACTATTCATTTTCGAAGAAAAAAAGTTGTTCTTCATAAAAAGTTCTGCATGTTCTGAAATCTGACATACAATAATTAGATATTGTAGTAAAACAGCACTAACTAATTTTCCTAATTTATTTAAAACACTATTTACAACAATTATTCACTAAAACATTTACTATTTCAATTTATTTCTACTGTGGCTATCTGTCAGCGAACTCTGGAACTGTAACTAACTCTCCATTCTGCCTGTCCCGCTTATATACTCCCAAGCAGTTTCCATTCACGGCTCTCGAATATTCAGGAGTATATATATATATATATATATTTATAGTGAATAGAGTGAATAGAAAGTGAATAGATGTCACAAGTTACTATTCATATATATTTATATATATATATATATGTGTTCAGATAGGTTTCCGCGGTCAGATATTTGAAAACTAAAAGTTCGGGGAGAACTCTCGAAGGAGTAGGCAGATTGAGACCTTAGAGAGAACCAGTGACGAGACATGGGGAGTAGGCAGATTGAGACCCCGACGTCAAGTCACAAAAACCTAACGTAATTATACCTGAGGAGTAGGCAGATTGAGACCTCAGCGTAGAATTACGTTTCAACCATTTATTAATTTTCTTTCTTTTTCAGTTCTTGAAAATGGCTCCAAAATCGGAGCCGAAACGTCGAATTTCAACAAATTCTAGACGCGGTTCAACCCGAACTTTTAGTTTTCATAATATATATATATATATATATATATATATATATATATACATTTCATCTAGATGGATCTTCGAATAGTATCGAACAATCGATTATTCCAGCTTGTTCTCGGCGATGCGTGCGCCAGCAGATATGCATTTGTAGTTGAACGAGGGTGCATAATTAATAAGATCAGAGCCGGTCTCGAAATCGTTACAATATCAAGTTTTTTCAGTCAGTCAGTCAGTTTATCAAAAAAATATGAATTTCACGAAAAAATAAAGTAATTTTATATCTGACGATATAGAAATTTGTTATTGCAAAAAGTTGTTCAGAACTGAAAACTATTTAAATATGCAATTACATCCATTTGCAATAAAAAATTAGGTTTTGTTAATTTTTAATAATTTTTCTATTTTGAATGAACATTTATCTCTTGTTATTATGAATCACATGATACCTTTTCGTTTCTAAATGTTTTTTATCAATTTTGTAATTTAAACATGTTAATAACAAGTTTCAATATCGTCAAGTATGAAGGTATTCTAGTCTTGAGTAAAATTAATATTTTTGGACAAATTGAGTATAGTAAAGAAAAAAGTTGATATCTAATAATTGTATTCTAGATTTGAGAACATGCAGAAGTTTTTATATCGAATAACTTTTTTCCCTATAATTAATAATGAAAAAGTTCTCATATGGTTCAACTTATTGAGACATACTGTATCAGCGATACTTTACATCATTTACCGAAACAGAATCGGATTATGAGGGAGTTGAGAAAAGAGGCAGAACTAAATATCATTTTTTTGGCAGGTATGAGTGAGACCTGTCTCGATACTCTTGAAAAGTTGCATTTTGGATCCTCCGTAAACCGCGCCGAAGGCTCAGGAAAATGAAAACAACAAGTATTTTCTTATCAACATTTGTCTTGTGTTTCATTTTCGGTATTTTTATCAATTTTTTTCTTGGTTGGCCTGGTGCTTGGTTCCTTGTTGCCTATGTTGGTGGTCCTATAGACCTAACTGGAGAATTGATAATACACTGAATTCCTTTCGAAATTACGAAAAAAGTTATTTTACATATCCAAATGTAGAATTATCTGTGACTGAAAATTGAGTTGTAGTCATCATCTTCCATAACCACACAAAAAAACAATCAATGAAGGTGCAAATTTTTGCTCTAAGATTTTTCAACAGATGTATCTACTAATAAGATAATTTTGGCAAAAAATTCATAATCACCGACCTCGAGAACCCTATCACACCACCGCTATCTTGAAGCCGCCATTTTTGTTTCCTTCTACATAATTTCCCTAATGCAGTACATGAACACCCTGCCAAATCTCAAGATATTCGTAGTGGCAAAATGTGCAGACAAACAAGAAAGCGAGTTTATAAAAAATTTGTTAGGTAGAAAATATAATTTCATCCACAATAAACTCGATGATGACGAGTTTCCATTATAAAAGTAAAATATAGCTCTCGAGGTTGAGGATGAGCTAATCAATCAATTCTGAGAAAATATCTTCGTTCAGAATTGTTTCCATCCCCAAAAACTAGGCAAACGCCATTTGCGGCGTCGCTAGCATATCGCAAAATCATACAATGACGCCGATTGGCGTCATTAGCATGCAACGTGTTAAACCAAAAAAATCTAACCAAATATAGAACGACAAAGAAATAATCAACAATTTATTAACACTAGATCTTATAGCAGAATGTTTGTTTTTCCGGAGTTTGACGTACACTATAACTTTATAGAAGCAAAGAAAAGGCATAGAAGGAAGAAACGTCTTGGTACAAATCCCGTAAGTGAAGCAGAGGAACACGGTTTTGAAGGAAGAGATAATATGGTATCCTCAAATAAAAACAAAAAAATATGGCTCTTCATATCACGTATAAAGGACTCTGTAAGTGTAACAGAAGATATTGTCAAAAAATACATATCTAAAAAAACAGAAACACATGTTGAGGAAACTTCTGTAAAAAAACTTGAAACATATCATAAAACTAAAGACAACAACTGCTTTCTAGTTGGGGTGAATCCATCTCTGAAAGAGACAGTATACAAGGAGAATTTTTGGCCAAGAGGTGTTGCCTTCTCTAGGTTCAAATTTCAAAAAGGACAACATTTCCTGGATAATTCTCGTCAAAATCATAATGAGGGTACGGATGACAACTCCTTCAACACACGAAGCTCAAATTTTTTAGATTCACCAATGAATCACTGACCCATACCACTGAAACCACACAGTCAAAACATTACTCGGATCACAATCACAACTCATCTGTACCTCATGATCGTTCCGAACTCGGACACAAGGAAGAATCTATCGCTGTGCTTCATTTAAACATACAGTGCATCAGAAACAAAATACTGGACATAGAGAGATTTTCCATGCAAGAAAAATCTTTGAAAATCATATGTATTACGGAACATTGGTTAAGTACAAGTGAAAATTCTTGTTATAATATCGATGGATTTGAGATGGTGAGTTGTTACTGTCATACTATTCATAAAAATGGAGGCGCAAGTATATATATAAGGGACGAGCTAGATTGTCATGAATTAAATCAAATAACAAGTTTTTCTGTCGAGAAATTTTGTGAATTGGCAGCATGTTATGTAAGAAATTTAAACTTGTTTGTAATTACAGTTTATAGATCACCTGCAACAAACAATATTGAACAATTTTTAAATATATTATCAAAAGCACTTGAATATGTCGAATCCTACAATAAGAATACTACAAAAAAAGTCCTTTGAGCTGGAGACTTCAATGTAAATTTCTTAGACAATAGAGATATTAGGAAAGACAAAATTAAACAAATATTCCTAACTTTTGGTATGAATCAGGTTGTTTTTGAGAATACCAGAGTACAAAACAATAAAGGTAGTTGCCTGGACAATTATTTTGTCAACTTTGAATATTCTACCATATCCACTCTAGAACTAGGTTTGTCTGATCATAATGGCCAATTCTTAAGTTTCTCCAAGGATTTCCAACTCACTCTTCATACTACTAGCAATAAAAGTTACACTCAAGATAAAGTTGACACATTTCTAAGTTATTTAAGTAAGGAAAATTGGGTGGAAGTATACGATTCCACATCGGCCCAAGGCAAATACATTAATTTTCATAATACATTCTTATATTATCATGATATATCTTTTTCAGTACCCCCTAGTAATAAGAAATATAAAACAAAGAATTGGATCACAGATGAAGTAATAACAGCTAAAAATAATCTTCTCTTTCTTCATACATTCTCTAAACGACATCCAACTATAGAAAATAAAAAAATTTACATAGATTTCAAAAAAGCATACAATCGTATCTTAATATCTGCCAAAAAAGCTTACAATGACAAATCATTGAAAGAATCAGAAGATTATAATATAAAGGTATGGCAAATTATAAATCGTGAAACAGGAAGAAAAAAAAAGATAGTTCAGCCTACTGACTTGTCAGTAGATGACCTAAATGATCATTTTGTAAGTAATGCGACGAGAGCTGTTCTAGAATTAGACAAAACTGATATTAGTGCCGAATCTTTATTGGATAATCTGAAAAGGAATTTTATCAATTCTATGTTTTTCACACCAACTACACCCGATGATATCAGAGTACTCATTATGGGACTCAAGAATAAAAATACTGAAGACATATATGGAATATCAACTTTTATTTTGAAAAAATGTGTGAATTTTGTAATGGATCCATTATGTAACATAATAAACCGTTGTCTAGAACAAGGCAATTTTCCTTCAGAATTAAAAATTGCAAAGGTACTACCTGCTTATAAAAAAGGAGATCCATCTATAACAAATAGTTTTAGGCAGATATCCATACTTCCAGTATTTTCTAAAATCTTGGAGAAAAAAATGTACAATGACTCAACATCCTATCTAGATACTCACAGTATACTCGTAGCAGAACAATATGGATTTAGGAAAGGAATCTCGACTGCCAATGCTATAATGTCTCTTACTAAATTTATTGAAGAAAGTTTTGAGAAAAACAAACACTGTCTGGGTATCTTTACTGATCTTACATGTGCCTTCGATTCAATCAATCATTCAACTTTGTTAAACAAAATGAGCTATTATGGCATTCGTGGAACCTGTCAACAAATGTTTACTTCGTATTTGACCAACCGAACACAGCGAGTGGAGTGCCAAAATAATAAAAGTCAATTTCTACAAATTGAAAGGGGAGTACCTCAAGGTTCAATTTTGGGACCTCTGCTGTTCCTCATTTATATTAATGACCTACCCCATAATATGGCTTCACATAACAGATTATCTGTACTATTCACAGATGACGCTACTTTTACAATCAGTATAGAAAGGGATGAAGATTTCAAAATAGCCCAGGATGAGGTCAGACAACAAGCACATACATGGTTCGCCAGCAATGAATTCATATCGAATGAGAGCAAAACTGTATGCCTAAATTTTGATTGTAGGGTAAATAATACTGCTCATCACGAAGCAACTTACGGAAATGTGAAATTTCTAGGTGTACAAATTGACAGTCACCTCCAGTGGTCACAACATGTGAATTTTTTATGTACTAAACTCTCCAGGGCTGTTTTTGCTATTAAAAAAGTTCGAGACCTTGTAAATCAAACAGCAGCACTAACTTCTTATTATTCCCTATTTCATTCACACCTCCAGTATGCTACTTTATCTTGGAGTAACGCAGCTCAAACACACATAGTTAAACTACTAATTTTACAAAAGTCTGCCATAAGATGTATTACAAAGTCAAATTGGGAGTCTAGTTGTAGACCTTTATTTCCGGCTCTAGGAATAATGACTGTTTATGCCTTAATTATATACCACAAATTAATATATATTAAAAATAATATTGAATGCTATGAAACTCATGAAGAGATACATGAATATGATACAAGGTACAAAAACAGAATAGTTGAACCAAAAACAAGGCTTCATAAAACAACCAAAATTGACACGGGACTCTATAACAACTTACCATCTCAATTTCGAGATCTACCTCCAAAAAAATTCAATTCCAAATTGAAATGTATCTTATCTAGTAACTGTATTTACAACTTCCAAGAATTTACTCAATTGATCGCTGAAAATCGGCATTTGTTCATGGATAATCACAGTGATTGAATAAAATTCCCCAATTTTATTGTTACATTATATCTATATTTTATACATTTGATATTCTATACATTTTACACTCTATATGCATACTCTATATTTTTTATACATTTCACGTTTTATACATTTTACGTTTTATACATTTCATACATTTTAAATTTTATAAATTCATAATTAGTCATCCCTTGAAATGTATTTTATCTTGTAGATTCCATATCACAATTATTGTCAACTTCGATCATATACCAGCACTACAAATTGTTTTATTCATCAATAGTATTTAGGTTAAGGTTTGGACGTGTCTATAAAATGTAAATTTTCTTGAGACAAATAAAAATGTATGTATGTATGTACACAATTCAAAATGTAGATGTCGCCCACTCCGTGGGACCCCGAATAGAAAATTGGATTGTTAAGAAAGTATTGCTATATACAAAAACAGTTCAATAATAATAATAATAATAATAATAATATAACGTCTTTATTATTTTCAAAAAATGGCTTCAGTGACATTTGAGCAATAAATCAATATAGAAAATAATGGGCGGAGTTCAAATTTTATGGTGAAATACCACAAAACTTGTTCTTCCACTCAACCCTGTGAAAGCTGTGTAGCAATTTTTTTAACTCAAGTTATTCTGTTTGAAATTCAGTGTATTAAAGAAAAGTATAATACATAATATATACTGTTATATTTGAGATTCATTCAATACAAGTTTGTATGATGCTTTTAAATTCCGGATATTGAGTGTCTTCATTCTCTGTGGTAGGTGATTGTAAAGATGAAAAATTCGGTAACTGAATGATCGTCTAAATAATTCTGTTTTAAATGGAGGTATTGTTAGTAGTCCTTTATGTCTTACATTCAAATTATGAATATCTGTTCTGAACCTTAATTTTCTATGCAGGTACGAAGGTTTTTTGGTAACAATAATCTTATGGAAGAGCACAATAGAATGAAGAACTCTCCTGTTATTCATATTCAGCCATCCAATTTCTTTAAGTTTATGTGATATTCGTTGCCGCCGTCTCACGCCAAATATCAACCGTAAACAGCAGTTTTGCACTTTTTGTATCTTATTTTTGTATTGTAATGTGAGACTAGGCCCATAAAGAACATCTGCATAATTGAATATAGATAGTACAAGTGATTCACATAACATTATCTTAACACATTGAGGAAGAATTTGTCTGTTTCCATAAATAATTTTGAGCGTTGCATAAGCGCGTTGTAAAAGTCGATTGATATGTTTTGAGAATCGTAATTCGGTATCAAATCGAACACCAAGATTTTTTGTCTCGTTCACTAGAATAAGCGGTTCATTATTTATAGTGATGTGTATAGAATCAGACATTGTTTGTGTTTGAATCCTGGGACCAAAGAGCATAACATTTGACTTTGATGGGTTTATTAGCAGGCAGTGGTCAGTAGCAGCTTCTATGAAAGCATTCAAATCTCTATTTATGAGCTCACAAGCAATGCCTTTTTCTGGTTCTGGAAAACTGTAATATAACTGAGTGTCATCCGCATATAAATGAACTTTGCAGTTGTTGAGATAGTTTATGAGACGGGAGGTATATATAGAAAACAATAACGGCCCTAGGATTGAACCCTGTGGTACTCCTGATTTGAGAAATCGGCATTCAGAACTGTCTTCACCTATGCATACTTTTTGTTGTCTATTCCTTAAGTAAGCAGACATTAGCGATAGTGCATCCTCTGCAAAACCTATATATTTCAATATATTCAACAGCAAATCATGATGAATTGTGTCGAATGCCCTACTAAAATCTAGCAATATTAACACTGTACATTGTTTGTTATCAGTAGCCTTGAGTATATCATCAGTGATATGGAGAAGAGCAGTTGTGCAACTATAACCTTTCCGAAAACCCGATTGTATAGATGGTAATATAGAAAAATGTTCAAGGTGGCTTTTGATTTGTATTTCCATTGCTCTCTCAATTATTTTTGATAGGGTTGGTAAGATACTAATTGCACGTAAGTCTTTGAATTCGGATGGGTCCTGTTTCTTCGGAAGAGCCTGCACAACTGCTGTTTTCCATGCTGTGGGAAAGACATTTTGTGTTAAACAGAAGTTTATGATATGTGTAACGTACGGCACTATGTGAGGACAGCAAAGTTTAATAAGTGTGATACTCAAACCGTCACAGCCTTTCGCGTTAGTTTTGATTTCACTAATAGTTTTGTATACAAAATAATCATTTACTTCACTGAATTCGAAGGTAGAATTAACAAGTTTATTGTTTACATAGAAATTCATAAGATCCAGAGAAGGCTGGCTGTTCGGAATGGAATCAACAAAAAAATTATTAATATTAGTTGAATTTTTTAGACTCACAGGAATATCAAAAGATTTTTTTTGGGATACGAGCCCATTTGATTTGAGTGTCTTCCACGTGGCTTTGGTAGATTTATCATAGAACTGATGTATAAAATATGCTTTTTTTTCTCTTTTTATTGCTTGATTAGTTAAATTGCGCATTTGTCTATAAAACTGCAAATGAACTTCAGAATGGCTCTTTCTATATTTTCTGAGAGCTTTATCTCTTTCAGACATCATCAGCTCAATTGTACCCGTTAGCCAAGGAGCTCTAGCTTTGGTTACTCGAGAGGTTGTCAAAGGAATGTGTCGATCAAATAAATTATTCAAACAGTTAACCAAATATGATACTTTTTCGTCGATATTTTCTTGATCGTATATTTGAAAGAAAGCAGTATTAAATAAATCTCTTTGGAAAATATCCTCTTTAAAGTTTCTGAAGTTTCTGTAAGTGCACATTTTTGGTTCTCGCTTTTCACCACCTATCTTAATTTTACAGAGTACAATTGAGTGATCCGCAATGCTGTGAGATATAACACCCGTCTCAGTTAAAGTTTCGTTATGGCCTACAACGTAATCAAGCAAGGTAGCAGATGTTGAAGTAATCCTAGTTGGAACATCTATATGTTGATACAATTCAAACTGGTGAATGACTGAGTAAAACTTTGTCACAAGATTATTTTCATAGTCAAGAAGATTCAAGTTGAAGTCCCCCATACAAACAATGTCATCTACTGTTGGAAATATCGATATTAAACTGTCTTCGAACTCGTCTATGAATGTGTTCGTATTCTGTTCATGTGGCTTATATATGATTCCTACTGCTATATTTTTCTTTTTTATTCTAATTTTTATCCAACACTGCTCCCATGTATAATTTTGATTACTAACAATAACCTCATAATTCAAATCATTTCTCGTATAAATGCACAAACCTCTTCCATTAGCATTACGATCCACCCTATATAATTGATAACCATTTATTTTCAGTTGATCATCAGTTACCGAATTTTTCAACCACGTTTCACAAATCAAAAAAATATCGAAAGAATTTTCTATGATGATTTCTTCAACATCACGAACAGAAGGTAATAGTGATCTCGCGTTTAAACAACCAATTTTCAAGAATAACATGATTTAAAAAAGTATCGATACGTCAGTATAGCCTCTAATACACCTTAAAATATAAAATGAAAAATAATCCTAAATCAATGTAGGTACTGCAATGAAATAGTCAGTTTTTTTTACAGTCAACTGACAAGAACTTGAATTTTACTGGGTTCGACCCAACTGCACTAGTGCTGCTTTCTGTTTGAGCTAGCCAACCTTTTTAATAATGTTCATATATCTTATTCGGTATAAAACACAAGGGCATGATATCATATATCAATACCTATAATATTTATTGAAAAGGTGGACCTTATATTATACACACGTACATTTGAATAATGTATGTAAAGAAAAAAAAATAGTTTTTTATAACATTATCGAGTAGTAAAGATGACAATTGAAAACCATAAAAACTATAACAGAATATAAATGTTCTGATAAGAGGAGGTAATATAAATTGTGATTCATGAGAAGAAAAAAAGAAAAAAAAAATATTAAAAGAGAAACATTTAGAAAAACATACAGTTGAAGAAAAAAAATAATAATCAATAAATTATAGAATCAAAGTCTTCCAAGATCTTCCAGTGTATTTATCTTTCTAACCTGTCCATCATCGCTACATTTGACGAAAATGCTTCCTGAATTCGTCCAGACTCTTCCAGCAGCACCTACTTTCTTCAAAGACTCTTTCACTATTTTCAACTGTATATTAGTTAAATCCTCTCTGATAACAATTTTGGTATTTTTCAGATGTCGCTTATTGTTATATACCAGATTCTTGAGAAAATTCGTAGAGTACTTCACCATAATCGGTCTGTTTGCATTATTTCCTTTCTTTCCAATTCTGTAACATGATTCAAACCAAGAATCATCTACTTTCAGATTCATTTTTCGAACACATAAGTCTTTAACAAGTTCCATGGGGTTTTCTGAATTTTGTTCTGGAACACCATACAATCGGATATTCTTACTTCTCGATATTTGTTCCTGCTTTTCTTGATGTTCCAGCATGATCTCGATTGTTTCTTCTTGCTTTTTAAGTTTCTCATAAATCTCTTTATTTTCCTCTTTCAACTCTTGTAGTTCTTTAGTGTATTTTTTGCCAATTGTCTCGGTTATAGTAGCAGTTAACTGAGCGATGAATTCCTCTGAGGAGCACATTTTTGTAACTAAAGATTTAACAGCTACTTGCAGTTCGTCTTCGCCCTTGACTGTTCGAGGAGGCATAATGAAAAAATAAAATGAACTTACTGCAGTTTGATTCGCAAGAAGTATTTGATTTTCACTAGGAAGTATGGTCACTAGCTATCACTACTGGTCCTAAATTTTCAGATTTTAATTTGCACGTTTTCTCACACTTTTTCACTTTTTAAGAGCAGCACTTTAGCAATGCGTCTACTCTCTTTCAGACATACACAGCTATATCAAGCAGGCTCTTGCTCAATAACGGTAATGGTCTATTATATTCATAACTATTTGAGTTGTTACAGACAAAGTAATCAATAACATTTTAACATGTAGTTGTAATTATACCTAACCGTATGTTTACAAGTTAGGATCAACCCTCGGTTTCATATTATGTTAATCATAACAATTGGATGGATATAAATATAACTGATTTGATACTAATCTTCAGTTTAGTAATCCTACTGATGAAGTTAACTTGGTTAACGAAATGTGCATCTATTACGGCCGTTTGCACCAAGTGATATTTGAGTTGATCCTTAAGTTTAAGGTCGCCGTTTGATACGGCTTGACAAACTAATCCGTCAGAGGAGCCACCATGCCTTCTGTTAAATATTTATCCAAGTCTCCCTCCGCGTAAATGAGAAATGATAGTCAAAACTAATGTCTGTTCCTACCACCGTAGATAATTATCTAGGGTGGTACTACTCTTTACAAACGCTAGTAAGAAGCCGATGAGCAAAAAATTAAAATGAGCCTAGAGATTAGTGTATTGGGGCACTTGGCAACATGCCAGCAGGTGTCCTATTCTCGAGTTCGTACGTATGCGATTTCGATTTTCTGTTTCACATCAATACATATGAAATATATTTCTCTCTCCTATTTGTAGGCAGATAATTAAAATCGAACTATTCGAGAATAGCCCACCTATTTATTGCGTTGTCGTGAGAAGTATAAGGAAAACATACTTTATCATGGAATAAATTCCTTGAGCGCCACTGGCAGCGGCACGTAATTGGATTTTGTTTTTGATATTTGTTTCATAGTGAATGTTTTGAAAATCTCCCATTGTCAACCAAGTTTTTATTAGTTTTAAATCCCTGGTAGGTAGATTGGTTCATATATAGGTATTTTGATTGCGACTGTTGTGTAAGTTTGTTTTAATAATTTGTTGGAAATGAACCGATTTTTATGAAATTAATTGATTTTCAACGAATTTTTTTTATCTTCCTACCTTGGATAAAAGTGATTTAGTGTTTTATTAATTTTTGGACATTTTTATGAAAGGACATTTTTATATCGAACATTTCAAAGGTGCGTAGTGTTTTGGAAAAAACATGTTGAAGTCAGGTAAGTAAGTGAAATATTCAATAATTAGGTGCTTAATTCAATTTTCATGAAAATAGAATAATATTCTGCAACTAGTACGGAAAATAAGATATTTTACACTAACCACTCGCCTACGGCTCGTAACACCAGTATGAAATATCCAGTTTCCGACTCAAAAACTCTGATGAGCTCCAGAAATATATGTTTCTGGCATTACCCTTCAAAATACATTGTCATCGGAATCATAAACACCTACCCAATTTCATGATGATCGGGCAACTATAGGTGGGTTAAAACTCACTTGAAAGATTTCACCTGAACTTACAATAAATAAGTGAACAGAGAAACAAACAAGGCAAGTTTAATAAAATCTTGAAAAAATGTGAGCGTTTTCAGAAATATTGAATAAATTAACTGCGAAATATACTTACAGCATCCTGAGCAAGAAGTTCAGAAAAATTACTTCGCATGTGCCAGGAGAAGTTTCGTTGTATTATATATTGAAACTCTAAACCCCGTCATTGATTGTTGATTTTTATTTATGCATCCTCAAATTGCACTCCATGATACGCTTATGATTGATTTGGGGATCCCAAACAACACAATGTCTTTCTTTATTTCATTTACTTGACCTGGCTCCTCCTACCTATATTATCAAAATCACATTCCGTCTCATTGAGGAAACTGAATGAATGAAATATACAATGGCGCTTTCTATCCGAAAACTGCCGAACTAGGAAATGAGTAAGAATGTTGGTAAAATAGGAACTGTTTCGCGCCATATGTTCGAATTTGGCTATTCCTAGCCCATTTCTAACTTTGAATTAATCTCCCAAACGATATTGTCTGGAGATTCGTTTTCAATCGAAAATAGCACTATTTTTATCAATATTTAGATTGGCATAAAACAGAAGCCAGTATTGGCTTATTTTCCTCAAATGCTGACCAAAATAATCTTAAAATTCAAAATGAAAAAAATCTCAATATTATCACTCTGTACTCCAATCATTTTTGAGTTCACCTTCCAAATTTCAACTCTCTATGTGTTACCGTTTCTCAATACAATTAAATGTCGCAATACACGACATCAGACGACCACCTTAAGGGCAGCTTTAATGGAATTTTGTTTCGCACCATACAAAACTGTTTAAGGAGCGCTTGACTTTGACTAAGCTTGGAAATTCTTCGGCTTATCTCTGCAAGTCGAGATTTCTAAGCTAAAATTCTGTGTTTTCGTTGTTTAAATGTTTTTAGTGATTCATTTTTACAGACAGTTTCAAGGTGAGTGAATTATGTTTGTGGAAGACTATTTAGACGAGTTGGATCTCCTTGAGAACGGATTTCCAAGGAGACGGTACAACCGAAAAAACTATTATGAAGAATTAGACAACAAAACATTTTTTCAAAGATTCCGCTTGACGAAACCAACAGTTTTAAACCTTGTAATAAAAGTTCTCGAATAGTGCTTGAAACTCACTGTATATGAACGCAACATCATTGGAGTTGTAGACTCTCATTTTCTTTACTTGTTACATCGAAACATCAAACTGACAAAAACTAGCTTTGTTGAAATATGTGCAATTTTTCTGTCGCTATACCCTACTAGTTTTGATAAGGTTCTGTCATTAATTCTATGACAGCACTAATTCGGCCTATATTCCGAAATCAACTGTCAGTACTGTCAGTAGTGTTACTGACACTGCTGAAAATTACTTGTTCCGAAATCTTTCATCCAAAATTATGTTGAATCATAGTGTAGTAAAACTGCACTAACTAATTTTCCTAATTTATTTAAAACACTATTTACAACAATTATTCATTTACTATTTGAATTTATTTCTACTGTGGCTATCTATCCGCGAACTCTGGAACTGTAACTAACTCTTCTTCTGACTGTCCCGCTTATATACTCCCAAGCAGTTTCCATTCACGATTCTCGAATATTCAGGAGTATAGAACTTTTCGTCTAGATGGCTCTTCGAATAGTATCGAACAATCGATTATTCCAGCTTGTTCTCGGCGATGCGTACGCCAGAAGATATGCAGCTGTAGTTGAACGAGGGTGCATAATTAATAAGATCAGGGCCGGTCTCGGGGCCGGTCTCGAAATCGTTACATTGCCCCCTTCTTAAAGACGTTTCGCCCCGAAACGTCATTCTTGGAGTGTGAAGATATCTGCAAGATTCTCCATGTCTGCACCTGGACGTTCGATGGAAGTAGCACTCCACAGTCTTCATTTTGGGTCGAGGAAGATGGTTGGAGCACACCAGAATGTTGATGCCGCTGGATCTGAATATTGTCTCCAACATGCTTCTTATAACTCTCCAGTCCAGCCGATCAAGCCCACAGGCCAATTTTGGGATTGCCAGGTCTACAATATTCTGGTCCAGCATCGTGTCTCTCAATCTCGTGAGGCTCTTCCAAACATCTTCATAAGACGGCTTATCACGAGAACGCTTCTTGGTAACCAGATAGTAGATGTTTCTCTGGCCTTTCCTCAGCTGTAACACCCCTCCAACTTCCGGGTTCTGTTCTCTCAGTTCCTGGATTCGACCGAACTTCTTGGAGAAAACCACTGCAATGCCTCTGGACATTTGGAGATCTTCTGCCACACAGTGAGCTAACGCGTAATTGGCAGGCACCTTGAAAAGATCTCGTGACTCCTCTCGGGTTACCCCATATTGAACTTTCTGTCCGTTCGAGTACAGGGACATGAACCTCTGAAACGTCATTTCGTCCTCCGGTGATCTGACGGTGCGGACTTGATCGTGGTTTCCGGCGTAAGGGGACAACCTATTGAAGTGGACTACCCTAGGTTTTCCTCGTGGTGGTTTATATATGCGGTAGACGAGGTCGTTTATCCTTTTCATGATCTTATATGGACCTTCCCACGAGTTCCGAAGTTTCGGTGATAGTCCACGGCGACGTTTAGGGTTGTATAGCCAGACAAGGTCACCTGTTTGATATCCCCCAGTATCCGCCTTGATGTCGTAGGTCTCCTTCATTCTGTCGCTGGCACTCTGGATGTTCAAACGGACCCGTTCATGGATGTCGTCCATTCTCTGTCGCAGTTTGCTGACGTAGTCATCTCCCGCAGTGTCTTGCCCTGGTGGCGTCCCAAACTTCAGGTCACATGGAAGTCGCAGCTCTCGGCCCATAATAACACTTGCAGGGGTTTGGCCGGTTGACTCATGAACTGCGGAACGATACGCCATCAGGAACAGATGGAGGTACTGGTCCCAATCCTTCTGGTGGTCAGAGACTACCTTGGACAGGTGGCGGTTTATCGTCTTATTCATCCGCTCCACCATTCCGTCGGACTGCGGATGTAGAGCTGTGGTCCTCGTTTTCCGGATGTTCAGCATCTGACACATCTCCTGGAACAGGTTTGACTCGAAATTCCTGCCTTGATCCGAATGCAGTTCTAACGGGACACCGAATCGACAAATCCACTCCTTCACCAAGACGTCGGCAACGGTGATGGCTTCTTGGTTGGGCAGGGCATAGGCTTCGGCCCACTTGCTGAAGTAATCCATCGCCACAAGGATGTACTTGTTCCCGTGTTCAGATTGTGGGAACGGGCCAGCGATGTCAATGGCGATCCTTTCGAATGGGCTGCCCACATTGTACTGGCGCATCGGGGCCTTAGGTCTTGTTCGAGGCCCATTACTGGCAGCGCATACAGCACATTTTCTGCACCAGTCCTTGACGTCAGCTTGACAATTGGCCCAGTAGAACCGTTGCCTAACTTTCTGGAGGGTCTTCGTCACTCCCAGATGTCCTCCGGTGACCCCATCATGGATTTCTCGGAGCACTTCCTGTCTTCTGCTCCTGGGAACTTCTACCTGACGTCTTTCTTCCCCGCCATCCTCCGACTCCAACACACGCTTCAAGACTCCATTGTCTAAGGTGAAAGAGTTCCATTGGGCCCAATAAGTTTTAACGACTGGAGAACAACGGGCTATTTCCTGCCACGACGGTCTTCGATCGCTCTTCTTCCAGCCGATGACTAAACCAAGATCTGGATCTTTCTCTTGGTCTTTCTGGATCTTGTGGTCATTCCAGTTATCATCGATCGCCGTGGTTCTGCAGAGTGTCGACTCCTTTTCCTCTGTTCGTCGGCAGTGCGAACAGTCGTCTGGACATGGTCTTCGCGATAGGGCATCCGCATTCTTATGGCTGGTCCCCGCCCGATGTTCGATCTCAAAGTCGAATTCCTGGAGCCTCTCAATCCAGCGTGCCACTTGACCCTCGGGATTCTTAAACTGTAGGAGCCATTTGAGAGCTGCATGGTCAGTTCTCAGTAGGAATCTTCGTCCATACACGTACTTGTAGAAGTGCTCAACTCCCTTGACAACAGCCAACAGTTCCCGCCTGGTGATACAGTAATTCCGCTCCGGTTTACTGAGGGTCTTGCTGAAGTAACCGATGACCTTCTCTTGTCCTTCTTGGATCTGAGACAGGACAGCTCCAAGTCCCACGTTACTGGCGTCCGTGTCCAGGATGAATTTCCCGTCTGGAAGGGGGTAGCTCAGGATTGGTGCGTTGATCAAAGCTCCTTTCAACTTCCTGAATGAATCTTGGCAGTCATCTGACCACTGGAACTTTGTTTGTCCTTCCGTGAGCCTGGTTAGTGGTTTTGCGATGTTAGCAAATCCCAGCACGTATCGGCGATAGTAAGTGCACAAGCCAAGAAAACTTCGAAGCTGGTGAATGTCTTTCGGAACGGGCCATTCCTTAACAGCTTTGATCTTCTGCTCATCTACTGCCACTCCTTTCCTAGAGACAACGTGGCCGAGATAACGTACTTCTTTTTGAAACAGATGACATTTCTTGGGGCTCAGTTTCAGTCCGGAGCTTCTTAGTCGCTGAAATACCTCTTCCAAGTTTTTTATATGGTCCTCGAATGATCTGCCAACCACAATAATGTCGTCGAGATACACCAGACACGTTTTCCATGATAGTCCTTTCAAAACCGTCTCCATCAATCTTTCGAACGTGGCTGGAGCATTGCAGAGGCCGAATGGCATAACTGTAAACTGCCATAATCCGGAGCCGATGGTAAAAGCTGTCTTTTCTCGATCTTCCTGGGCCAGTTCTACCTGCCAGTATCCGCTCTTCAAATCTAAGGTCGAGAAAATCGTAGATCCAGCCAGCGTGTCTAGCGTGTCGTCTATCCTTGGGAGAGGGTAGCTGTCTTTTTTTGTCACGTTGTTTAGTTGACGGTAGTCTACGCAAAACCGTGTTGATCCATCTTTCTTCTTCACCAACACGACTGGAGAGGACCAGGGACTGTCGGATGGCTCGATGACTCCGTCTTTCTCCATATCGCAGACTATTTTGTCAGCCTCCTCCTTTTTGGCGAGAGGAAGTCTTCTGGCTGATTGCCTGATTGGTCGGGCATTTCCAGTGTCTATCTTGTGCTGAACCACCTTTGTTCTACCGCCTCTGCCTACTCCGGTATCGAAGATGTCCTGATACTTCCTGACTAGTTCTCTCAGTTTAGGCTTCTGTGCTGGCCCCATGTCCTTGGACGAGATAGCAACCAACTTCTCCAATTCTGCTGGCATGTTACTGGCTTGGCTAACAGTGCCACGTACACTCCTGATTACAGAGGAAATTGACGAGCAGTGCCCCAAAATCGTTCCTTTCTTCAAGGTCACCGGGTAATAATTGACATTCATTACCCTTACTGGCACAAATTTATCAGCACGCAACAAGGTTTTTCCTAGTGCAATTCCTCGTCCAATTTTCTCATCATGTAGCTTGGGCTCGAACATCACCACGTTTCCACTGCTCGCACCTCCATCCAGGCGAGCCTCCAAAATGGTTTCAGCCCTCTCCGGTACGCTTACGTCTTCAGCCAGCAGAACTCGAACTATTTCTTCATTTCTCCCATGAAGTACCATCTCTTCTCCGTTCACACGAAGGACGCCGTCTTTAAAATTCAGCTCGAATCCTCTAGAATTCATGATGTCCATTCCAATTATTACCTCGTCCTCGATATCCGCTACTAGAGCCCGGTGTTTCACTGTAGTGCTGCCCAAAGTCAGTTCAATTGGAAGTTCACCATACACAGTTGCCGGCTCTCCTGTTGCTGTGTGTAGCTTCCAATTCGACGATTCAATTCTTGCCGGTGTTTTGGCAAAAGTAGGTCCAAGGATTGTCCTAGTCGCACCCGTATCAAGGAGCATGGTGCGAGGCTCGTTGTTAATGAGACCGTCTACAAAGACACCTTTGTCTTGTCTTTGAAGTACAGCGACATATGCATTGTTAACTGGGGCTTGTTGGATACGGGCTGACGATTGCTCCTTCTTGACCTTCATCGTTGATGTCGATTTTTTCAATGTTGGACATTTGCTACGCACGTGCCCAAGTTCTCTACAATTTCGGCATCGTATCAGTCTTCTCTCAGGCACAACTTCCTTCAGCAATTTTCGCATCACAGCTTCGATATTAGCGGGCTCCTGTGGCTGTGGATCTTCCTCAATCATCCGTACTCTACTCTGGCTTTTGCAGGATTGTTTTGCTGCTTCGAATTCCAGAGCGCGTGCCAATGCATCCACGAGATGTGCGGGGCGAGCTAGTGTTAGGGCTTGCCGGGTTTCCTGGTCACGAAGTCCATCCAAAAATGCTTGGACCGCTAGTCGCTCCATTACATTTTCCGGTGTAGCTGGGTACGCAAGACGAACCAAGCGTGCAATATCTGCTTCAAATTCTTGCAACGACTCGCTTGATTTCTGGCATCGATTCTTCAGCTGTGAGTGATATACGTGTTCAAGGTGGGCTTGGCCATAGCGAAGTTCCAAGTGTTTTACCAGCTGTTCATAGTCTTCCTGTTGTTGGGCGGTGAGCGTTTGTAAAATATTTGTTGCTTCGCCACGCAATGGCTGTGTCAATGCCAAAGCTTTTTCCCCAGCATTCCATCCATTTGCTTTGGTAGCAGCTTCGAATTGTCGGCGGTAGTTTGCCCATGGAGTATTTCCGTCGAACTGAGGCGGTTTCAATGAGAGCTTTCCTGGTTCCGTACTGACCTTGAAATCTTTGATGTCTTTTTGAACTTCCTCCACGTTAGTACTCAGATCCGGCATTGAATTTCTGTTGAAAATTTCTGGGGTGTGCGCAGAATCCATTCGCTTTTCCAATTCACTGAATTTTTCTTTTATCTCATCGTGGAGCGTTTCCTTAATTTTTTTCATTTCTTCTTCCATTTCATCTTTGATTTTCTCCATCTCTGTTTCAACAGTTCCCATTCTTTCTTCCAACCGATTCGCCATACTGCAAACTTCTTCTTTCAATTTTCTAGAAGCTTTTCCTCCAGACTCTTTGAATTTTGTAGAAATTTATCTTCAAGACTTACGGAATTTTGTAGAAGTTCCTCCTTTAAACTGTTCGTAGTTTCCTCGAGTTTGTTCATTATAGCACTCATATCGATTCCAGAAACTTCGAACAAAAATGTTTCGGGGTCTTCTCCTTCTTCAATCAGTCCATCTGAAAGTCTCTTCTGTAGTACGGCCTTCTTTCCAGTTGTTTCTAATTCACGCTCCTCTAACTCTTGCTTTAATTCACTAACTTCAAGGTCAACTAGGTGAACTCTTCTCGGAAATATTTTGTCTCTTATTGTCTTTGCCGAAATATCAGTCTATTATTTATTTCACACAAAAAGTTTTCAGTTTATTGTCCCACGACGCGCAAAACTGTCCACTTTGCACTCAAATGTTCAACGGCTCACTATAACAGTCTATTAGGCGCGATAAACGTCTCAGTTTTTAAACGGTGAACACTTTTAACACTTATTTATTTTAAACATCCGACTTCTGACAACAAATGTAGTAAAACTGCACTAACTAATTTTTCTAATTTATTTAAAACACTATTTACAACAATTATTCATTTACTATTTGAATTTATTTCTACTGTGGCTATCTATCCGCGAACTCTGGAACTGTAACTAACTCTTCTTCTGACTGTCCCGCTTATATACTCCCAAGCAGTTTCCATTCACGATTCTCGAATATTCAGGAGTATAGAACTTTTCGTCTAGATGGCTCTTCGAATAGTATCGAACAATCGATTATTCCAGCTTGTTCTCGGCGATGCGTACGCCAGAAGATATGCAGCTGTAGTTGAACGAGGGTGCATAATTAATAAGATCAGGGCCGGTCTCGGGGCCGGTCTCGAAATCGTTACAATAGGATGTAAATCGGAACATCTATTAGTGTCAAGTATCAGCACTTTTAGCCTTCCAGCAGTATCAGTATTTTTTGTTCACATTTGAGTTTTCATGTTGCCATTGCAGATTTACATTATTTCATATTCAAATCTTTCTGTTCTTTATGCCTAATTTCATAAATAGACGAGGACGAGCAGCCGATCATTCTATCCTCCATACTTTCTACTATTGTAGACGATTCAAGCTGCACCAGTGATGAAGATGGAGAAAACTGGGACATTTTGATCCATAATGATAATTTTAATACTAGGCATAATTTTTTGATATTCCAGATCAAGGATAATGACAACAGATAATAATTGTGAAAATAAAATTTCAAAATTTAAAATAACGGGAAAAACAACCCCACTAATTATGAATGACAAGACATTATGACAGTTCTCTGAAGCCACACTATCTTTTGTTGGTCAGCAGTTTCATCAGAATGGCAGTGGAAAATAATCGAAATGAATAGTATTACCTGTTCACACAATTTGTCAATTTCAGTAAAATTTGTTGATTTCGGAACAGTTATTCAGTAGATTCAGCACTGACAGTGGATTTTGGAATATAGCCTCAATCATTGTGTGGATATAGTCACATGCCAGATTGCATTAGACAAAATAAATAAAGAGTTAAAATTCCTAAAGCATAAGTTTGGGGCCACCAGGTTAAACTCTGCTTCTATTTACGGCAAGATTAATTTTTTTCAGACACCGACACAGCGTCAGTCTTTTTGTTTTCCAAAATTTCCTTATATTTGGCAGCTAACGATATCAATAGTTATTTTTCACGCGCAGTGTAATTAGCAGATCTTTTTTTATTTGCGCTTTCCATTTTGCAAATAAACAAAACTCGATATAGATTTTAAAATGACCAGACGAAAAATCACTAGAAAGGGAAATAAAAATGCAACGTTGCCAAATGTATAGATCACTTATATAGCTAAGAATGTGAACAAAGATATTGGTGCAACTTAACTTTTGATAAGCTACCCTTAAATTTTAAGCAAGACATAGTTATTCTAAGCAGTGATGCATTGCGTCACGCACTAATCTTTGGAGAGCGGAAATCACAATTTGATAAATTGATTATTTTGTATTGGGCGCACACCACCAAAAACATAAGTAAGTCGCCCTGGAGCGCCACGGCCAATAATAATAATAGCAGTCCTCTACCCGTACAGCCATTGGATACATTCTACTAGTGCTTATGAGGGAGTATTATTATTATTGAATGGGTTGTACTTGCCTAATTTGAACTTATTTGGATCGATCATTGTAAAAAATTTCAAAGTAAACTCCAAAATTAATTTTGGTCACAGTGTACCTCGAAAACCATGCCATTTGGGACATGTTCATATAACCTTTTCGCCTTGAAATCTTTCAGGGCCGGTTTTTTTTATGTACTTTGACTTCGAGCTAAATGTAACTCATGGTTAGAATGTGAGTCGATTCCTTCATTTAGCAAATGTCATATTCAACTAACCACGAGTCAAATTTAACCGGGAGTCAAAGTACGCTAACACGACATTGATAAACTGGCCCTTAAAGGACCAATCACCCTTCAACGTACTTAATTAACACCCTGTATATTGATTTTGTTTCGGTTCATCAGGTGGTCCTGGCAATGACGCACGCACTTTTTGTCTACCTTGTGTTTTTATTTAGAGCTTCACTAAAATAATTTTTGTGTACAGTTGTGGATGAGTTTTTGTTTCCTAGATTTACTGTTCCTTACTCAGTTTTTCTTCTAAAAGTAAGTTGGTTGGTTCGTTTCAGTAATTAATTACTTTCAATTAATAAATAGCTTTTTTCGTCTTTGAAAATCAGTTTTGGTAAATTTGATTTCAATAATAACTTATCACAACTCCCATTAGTTTCAAGTCCTCGATTATCAGCTTCAGTTTGGCAGTTGCTGCAGATGATTCTTGCATCACAAATTTTGATCCATTGTATTTATATTTCTTGTTGCACAAGAGAGATGATAAAGGTTTCCACACTTGACGCACACAATGTTCTCATTAAACTTAGATTGCTTTTTTCAAATATCTTCAACTTTACAAAGCACATTTATACACAACCCTTCACATTCCGCCATCTCGATAATATCCGCAGATATAACCCACTTTTTGAGGAACTGTACAGTGTGATATGACAATTTCCTAAGGAAAATATATTATTCCTCATATCTTCATCAATACGGTTGGTTATGATAAGAATTGTATGACTGCCGACCACTGACGGTGAACGATATCTGGGACGCACAATCTTAATTTTGCCATAATAGAGGACATTATTACACGATGCCATAAATATTGTATGGCGTCTATTTATAGATATTTATATGCATAAAATATTATCTTCATTTGAACTGATGACTTGTGAAAATATTTATGTGATAAGGTAAGCTCGGGTAAGTGTGAATTTGGGTCAAGTGTGAGTTTGCTCGCTATCTTCGCTAAACCGGGCGACAGCCCAATGCCATCTATTGACGAAAAGCCTACACTCATAATGAATCCATAACCATCACATCAAATACCAAAGAGATCTTGTGAAATCCAAATATTTTCCCCAATTTTCTAACCTACAATTCATCAATCCGAACGAGTATAACGGGTTTATTTCAAGCTTTGAGTGTATTGTTAAAATCTAAGGTATGAATCCATTTTATACACTTTTCTTCTACCTAAACAATGAATTTGACTATAGATTGTCTTTTTTCATGAAGTTGTTTTTTTTACATTTTTCCATTGCATGTCACACTTATCCCGAAATTAAATTTTATTGGGGATAGTGTGACCTATCTGTCGGGGTAAGTGGGAACCTGGTTCATTTGGCCAATCTAAACAGTAATATTTTTTCAGCTATAGTATGAAATTATATACGGAAATCTCAGAGAGCCAAACAATATACATGGCCAGATCTGAAAGACATTGATACACTTTCTGAGGATGAAATAACAACTGTGCTTCCATCACCACTCGTCAGAAGATGGGGATAAATGAAATTCCCATTCGATTTCTACCTGTAAATTTTTCTTTTCAACAAATGTTCACGATAATTTTTTGTTTTTTTCCAATGTGGCATTTCAAATTCAATATTAAAAGTTCCTAACTATGTTTTCAATAAAGATATCTCGAAACAAATAAAGTGTGGTGAAAGTTCCTTTACTGTTAACTCACACCTGCCCCAAAGAGAGATTTACGTGCATTAATATCTTTAAATTTGGCCAGAATCACACTTGCACCAAATTTTCGGGGAAGTGTGACCTATGGAGATGTATATCTGAATATATAAATAAAATTCATAGAATACGTTTTTCAACAGTTTTCTGTGGCGTATTACAAAGACTGACCTTCGAAGTAAATACCTGCAAAACTTCTTTGTTATATTAGTTCATGTTCATCAGAAGGACTAAATTCAATGCGAACTAATGAAAATCACGGTCACACTTACCCGAGCTTACCTTACTACCAAATATTAATACATATATAAATAAATATGATGAATTTTTATTATACACATCCGACCTAGTGAAAGTTGTACTCGTATGGCAGTCCAATAGTTCATGTATATTTTGATACTAGTGATTTACTGAATAAGATCTTTTAGTAACAAAACATAAATTACTGAGTAGTTTACATAATAAAAATCAGAATATAAAAAAATATTTCAATCTTTTTTATGAAAAATTTATTACAAAACGCTATTCTATGAGAAAAATCAAACGAAGGGTGATCTAATATCCAACATTAATAATGCAGTTTTACATCTGATGTTGGTCCCGATATGAGGGTAATAAATTTAGATAAAAACCCAAAATGAAAAAGCTTTCCTCTTTATTTGAAGAAATATAGTTCCCTAAATATGAAACAGCTTTTGACAGATATTTGATTAAATGAAAGTAACTTTTAAATACCAAACATTTCTTCTCGATGCACGTTCTTTATTGAAGGGATGATAATGGAAGCAGTAGTTGAAAATTTGCTTAGTGCTGGCAGTTTTGTTTGTATGATGAAAGTGATTCATTGAATTTCTTCTACACCGGGTAATAACTGAACTTCCAAAGTTCAATGGTTAATGGACCTTTACATTTACAAAAAATTAATTGCAAAACTCGTTTCAATCAATGTTAATAGTCTAAAATGTCTATGTTACGTCTTGAATTTTACGTAAAAGCAATTTTTATATTATTAGTAACCCTCAAAACTATTGTTGGCAACACCGCAAATTATGATATCAGTTCTTATAGAACAAAAATTGTCATTACCACAGAACAGTTTATTTAAATTTTCACTGGTGTTCATACAATCGGGTACAAAGCACTTTTTGGGAAATTTTCACGGTTATAAGGAATACAGAAATTACTTACCACAAACAACAAAACTTTGAATTTGAAAACCGCATTAACACCAGAAAATACAATATTCAAGAGTCTGTTAGTTTCTAGCATACAGATTTTCTTTCTTTCAATTGTATCACATAAGGTAAGGAAATGAGTTAAACAGAGAAAAACAATCGTTATTGATCTGCTCCATAACAGACGTACAAATCCATCTGGTATCAAATGACAACTATCATGGAACACAATCCAGATGTAATGATAATTTGAGATTCCATGGTGTACAACTTATAGACGTTGCCAAGTTTAATTTTGATGAATGTGACGTCATGAAACCCCTTTTGTTCAAATTATAGAAAAACTGGCGGTCAGAAAAAATAAATCCCAAGTAATATTAGCGTACATACTTTCTAATCACAGTGTTTTCTCATAGTCCGTGGAAAATTGTGACCTAAACTTCAATGACTAGGAAGGGAGGAAAGATAAGAGAAAATAATACAGCTTTATTTTTTTTTACTTTTCTTTGAAATCGTTCCACTGACATGATATATTGGGTGGTATGAATAAACTTTGAACAAATGCTTCTACTCTGATTTCTTGAAACAGACCTATTCATTGTGTTCAGTTAAGAGAAGGACAAACCTATGGTAGAATCTTTTGCTAGCTTTTATTCATACCCATTGTGTATTCATATTTTCAAACATCTCAGCAATACTAGTTTTATGACATCACTACTAGCTATATGAAATTTTTACTAGCTTCATGACATGGCCTTTGATTATGTCTTATGAACGATTTTAAGTTTTCTATTAGGAAATGAAGATTTTTAGCTGACGTACCCTAGTTGGTGGCCCCTTGATTGAACAAGATAATTTAAAATTGTTGCTGGTGATTTCTGTTATTGAGAGCTCTTCAATTCAACTCTTTTTATAAAGAATATCTATGTGAAAGAAACATACTATAGTCATATTCATTTGATCATCAACATGTTGTTTCGATACAACTTTGGCCCAAGAAATATGAAATTGAATCAGGAAGCATGTTTGGGATAACATTAACTTTTCCAACCGAATTATTTTTAAAATTTTTTTGGACTTCAATAAATGATAGAAAATTGCTTTTTGTATAGATAACATCATGAAGTACAAATTATTCAATCATTTAAAGTTTTCATCAAATTTGTCATGTATTTGACAACAAATATAGCAAAATAAATTATAAAAAAATCGAACCTCTTCCCTTCACGACTTGGTATCAATATTTTTGGGAAAAAACCATCAACTGAACACAATAACTGTGTAATTTTACATTTTTCATGTTGATATTTTACCCCTCTACATGTTCGTTTACCAAGAAGATTATTATTATTAAAGTCCGAAATAACATTTCAAAATTTGAGTGATATTAGATTTATATAACCCACCATTTCTGGTTGAATATCTATCCAGTTCTTTATTTATTTGGTATTGGACCACCCTATACATAAATAGTAATTTGATAAAAAAAATTGCATAATTAACTTTCTTGATGACTCATAGCTCGCGCCTGAGCTCTAACTCTTTTTTCATATTCCAGACGATTTTGGCAGTAAATAGTATATGCTTCAGCTTGTGCAGGGTCCTTCACGTTCGGCTCATTCAATAAATCTTGTATGCCCAGAAGAATTTGTTTGATAGTGATGGCAGGCCTCCAATCTTTTTCTTCATCCAGTAGAGACAAGCAAACAGTTCCTTAAATGAAAATAATTTGCATATGTAATTGTCAGCTAGGGACTTAAAATACGTGAAAGGGTATATATTATCTAAACTCTGTGGCAAATGAAAAAATTGGAATCGTATTTTAAAACTCAATGTTATGGGTAGATTCTTCGATAGCAACGTCACGTAGTCTTGATTAGATAAGTGTGGCGTTGGGAGGCTATCCAAATAAACTTTCGAATGACCTTTCAGTGTTTATTAAGGTTTATATAAAGTCAAATATTTCGCGTGTCTGAACTGTAAGATGGCACTGACAAGATATGTTTTTCATACCATAGTGACAGCGATCTTCTATAATATTTCCAAATAAATTTCAGTTTTCTGCTGGAATATCTACCGAATATCCATATATCCATATATCAGGGTGTTCATTTCATGACTTCCCACCCTAATTTTCTCGAAATGTGTGTATTTTTTTGAAAAATCCTGAAACACGTCAACAAACGTTTGGAAGGGGACAAGTTTTCATCAGGAAATTAACGCGCCCCCTGTCATCCCCTGCAAGGGGGAGCAAAATTTTAAATGCGAAGGGGTATCGAGTAATACATCATCTTAAAGGTCTTTTTAATCTCTACATGTCAGTGTTTCTTTTTTTTTTGAATTGATCGATCCTCTCGAGATATTTAGGATATTCTGTTTGCTCCTCCGTACCAATGAAATAAAAACTGTAACTGTTTATTCTCATTCCTTTTAATTCAAACCTAAATTGCAATATTTTACACTACTGTCACTTTAATAATTGCTCAAAATGTTGTCCATTATTGCCCAAACAATGGTATAACCGCTGTTCAAATGCGTGGCGCACCTTTTCAAACACTTCTGTTCGAAGTGCTCGACATTCTGCAGAAATCCTTTAATGAAGCTCTTGTAAATTTTGCGGCGGGGGTGTGTAAACAACTGATTCCAAATGTCCCCATAAAAAGAAATCACATGGTGCTAAGTCCGGGGACCTGGGTGGCCACTCTATAGGTCCTCTTTGCCCTATCCATTTAGCGGGAAATACGTTGTGTAACCATTGACGGACCGGAAGCACATAATGGGGGGGTGCTCCATCTTGTTGAAAATGTAACTCATTTTCGTCAAGAAAGGTGTTTCCATCTCTATTCAGTTGATTTTCAAGAGCTTCAGTAATTAGCGGATTGATCGTATTTTCTAGCATATCCAAGTACACCTCACCATTTAGATTCCCATTGATAAACAATGGACCAATCACTTGATTTCCTAGTATACCGGCCCATACATTCAGTTTTTGGGGATACTGGGTATGCCCTTCAACAAACACATGGTCATTTTCATTGTTCCAATATCTGCAATTATGTTTATTGACAAATCCATTCAAATAAAAAGAACACTCATCAGAGAAGCAGATATTTTTTAGAAGTTCCATATTGTTATTAATAAATGTAGTCATTTGTTCACAAAACTCAATTCGTCTGTCAAAATCGTCTTCACTCAACTCTTGACATATTTTCATTTTATAGGGATGGAATTTATTAATTTTTGTAATTTTGTGGATAGAGCCTAAGGAAACTCCAGTTGTAGCAGAAATAGTGCGTAACGAAGTATTAGGACTTATGCCAAAATAACCTAACACTTCAATTTGAGTGGCTTCATTCAAAACTCTTGGCTGATCATGTTTTTCTAAATATCTCGACAACTGATCGATCAATAAAAAAAAAGAAACACCGACGTGTAGAGATTAAAAATACCTTTAAAATGAGGTATTACTCGATACCCCTTCGCATTTAAGATTTTGAAGTTGGTAGCTCCCCCTTGCAGGGGATGACTGGAGGTGCGTTCATTTCCTAATGAAAACTTGTCCCCTTCGATACGTTTGTTGACGTGTCTCAGGATTTTTGAAAAAAATACACACATTTCGAGAAAATTAGGGTGGGAAGTCCTGAAATATATATATATACAGGGTCTCTTATGGTACTAATTCAGAGTGCATTCGTTTCAATTTCGAGAGACCTCATAAAGCCGTACTGATGAGTTGATAACAACGAAACAGCGCTGTCCACGGATCGTGAGCTCTCGGAATTGAAACGAAAATAATCTATTCACTTTATACATAATAGGGCTATTCAAATTCGAGTCTATGCATGGGGATTTCGATAACGGTAAGAGATAGAGGGTTGGTTAAATGGGGGCAAAGTAGCATATTTCAGAGGTCAATTATATGGATAAAAAAAATCTGACCTAGCTTCTTTAGTTCTGGAAAATTTCGAAATTCTTCTTTTGCCTATATCTTTTTATTTTACGAAGATTTTTTTTAAATGTTGCCACTTTGCCATAGCAACTTTCTGTAGGCTATCCAAATATCTGAATAAAAATTATATACAGGGTATCGTATAAATTGGGCCACCCTCAACTTTTAATTTTCAAATACGGACCTGTATTTTCTATTGCATTTTTTTGAATGCCAAGAGTCATGTTTCATATTGACGTAGAATTTTCATCTGAATTACAGAGTGTTTTGGAAATATTGAACTAATATCAGTGATATTCCATAATTTTTTTATTCCATAACAACTGTAATTGAATCATATCAGAGAATGAGAGGTGAATCAGACAAATTGATTCTTTAAGAATAATCAATTTCAGAATTTCCAGATTATCTAGTCTCACTACGTTTTCGGAATAACAATAAAATGAATTCAACAATTCCAAGAGACATTTTTCTTTACCATAATGTAGCACTAGTAGAATAATTGTTCATCCCCATGTCGATTAACCTCAGTAGGTATGAAGATCTGTTGTATGTATTCTGCTGAGAACTCACAAACATAATCTGTCACAAACATAACAATGTATTTGATCATATAGCTTTTCATATTTTATAACTAATCACACAAGAACTTGTTTAATTATTATCAAGAATTGGAAAAACAGCCATTATAAGTATTCATAATCGAAATAAATGTTCAAATTGACGACCTTCTCGTTCCAGACATTTACGGAGTCGTTTTTTTATGTTATTATTTGCTCTGATTGCTCATGATTTTAATTCTTAAATCTTCTATATTTTCAATTTCGTTTTGATATATTCTATTTTTTAGTGTACCCCATAAAAAAAAGTCAAGTAAACTGAGAACAGGGGATTTTGCAGGCCATCATATAGGCCCATTATTTGCTATCCATCTGTCTTGAAATGTTTCTTGTAAAAATTGATTAACGTCTCTTGTGCAATGTGGGCGAGCTCCATCGTGTTGAAACCACAACCGATTTAAATTAGCAATGGGAATATCATCGAAATATTCACTGAAAGTTTGTCTGAGGAAGCCATTGAGCGTCCCGGCAAAGATGTAGGGACCTAGAACTCGATCCTTCAAAATTCCAGCCCATACATTTAGACCAAACCGTACTTGAGGTCTCGCTTCTCTAAAATTATTTTCATTGATTTGTGACCAAACATGCTCGTTGTTTCTATTGAAAACACCACAATTTGTGAAACGAGTTTCATCCGACCAAATAATACTATTCAAAAAGTTTCTGTCATCGCCCAATTTTTGCAACATCCAATTACAAAAATTTTGCCGTCTTTCGGCGTCTCCTGGATACAATTTATGAACAATTTTAACTTTATAGCATTTGAATCTGTTTTTTCTCAAAGTACGCCATACTGTAGTTTGCGGCAAATTCAATTCCTCAGCAATTTGAACTGTTGATTTTGATTGATTTGTATTGATCTGAAATATGGAGATGAGCCTAATTAACATTTTTTCAGTATACCTACTTACCGCTTGAAGTATGTTTTCCTGTAACTCAATAGGAGTTTTGTTCCCATATTTTCTCATTGGTTTTCTGAAAGATCCATATTAGCGAAGGTTTCTGTCCAAAAGTCTGAAATATGTGGGATGCGGCTGATGTCTTTCTGGGTACAGATCTAAATAATTTTCAGCGGAAAGATGAATGTGACTATTATTTCTGTAGAAAACGTTAACCATATCTCATTTCTGCTCTGTGGGGAAACCCATTTTCAGTACTAACAGATTTTTCATCAAATACCAACGATAATTTCCAAGAAACTGTCAAAATATTGACAAGTGAGGTGAACTAAATATTTATTTTCCAAAGCATACTATGGTTTAATCATAATTGTTGTATATAGCAACAGAATGCCCATGAATTTGATGAAAAATATAGGTAGTTCGAGAAGTGAGTATCAATGAAATATTTCCAAATTGGTGTCTGGAGTATAAATATTGTCATTCGAATATTTTTTTTTTTGCAATGATTATATGCACATACACGTACTAGGAAGAATAAATTTTCACATTTTCGCACATTGATCATGGGTTGCGTGAACTGAAATGTGGATGAATTCTTGAAGAAGACATTCTTCGTCGAATAATGTTGATTTTCATCCAAATCCTAGGCACTCTATACCTTATTCTATGATATTTTTTTTAAATTAGAGCTGGAATTAACACTCTGTAATTCAGATGAAAATGTTACTTCAATATGAAACATGACTCTTGGCATTCAAAAAATTGCAATAAAAAATACAGGTCCGTATTTGAAAATTAAAAGTTGAGAGTGGCCCAATTTATACGAAACCCTGTATATAATTTTTATTCAGATATTTGGATAGCCCACAGAAAGTTGCTATGGAAAAGTGACAACATTTAAAAAAAATCTTCGTAAAATAAAAAGATATAGGCAAAAGAAGAATTTCGAAATTTTCGATTTTTCCTGTATAACTCTAGAACTAAAGAAGCTAGGTCAGATTTTTTTGTCCATATAATTGACCTCTGAAATATGCTACTTTGCCCCCATTTAACCATCCCTCTATCTCTTACCGTTATCGAAATCCCCATGCAAAGACTCGAATTTGAAAGCCCTGTATATATAATATGTATAAGGCGAAGGGCAGTCTTGACTGACTATTTAAGGAAAAATACGGATGGATCTTGAGGATGCAGTCAAAATACTGGGCTGTTTAAAAGAATACTCTCTCTTAATTGGTCGAGATTTCGGAAATGTTTATTTTCTATATCAGGACATTAAACATGAGGTTTATAGTAAAAAGTCAACATTGATGAGACGCATACAAAGTCATGATTCATGAAGGTGGAATTCCTTTTTTAATAATTATTATAATAATTTCGGTTCAAACTTTCCTATTATATTTTTTGAAACTTACACACATAACTCAGTACGGGGTGTTGAGTTTGAACAATGAGGTCTCCATCCAAGACAAATCAGAGGGCGCGCGCAACAAATTTTGTTGGGTGGGGACCTCGGAGACCTCGTATTTCGATTACAGAGGGCCTCTGCCGAGTCCTGTCTGTAAATTTGGTGGAATTTACAGTGCCTCCATAATTTTGTTGGGTGGAGACCTCGGTGACCTCGTTATTCGAATTCAGTGGCCTCTGCCGAATCCGTGAATTTGGTGAAAGTTGCAGTGCCACTGGATTTTGTTGGGAGGAGACCTCGGAGATTTTATTATTCGAATTTAGCGTTCCTTCCTGTGTCCTGTCTGAAAATTTCGGGAAATTTGCAGCGCCCTCTGATTTGTATTTGGTGGAGACGTCGTTTTTCGAACTCAACCCCAATGCCGAATCATGTCTGCAAGTTTCGGAAAATTTGCGGAGTCTTTTGTAATGGGTGTACACCACATTTTTCAGAAACAGTGATGTATTTCCCTTGTCTGCAAATTTCGGTTGAATTGCAGAACATCCAGGCTTACCATGGAAACCTCCTTTTGTTCTGAAAGGGGTTATCTTTTCAATCGTTTTTAGTGTTTCCAAAGGTGGGGACCATTTTCTTTGAAGCTGGTTCATTATTTTTCTTAGATTTTGGTTTATTGATGATGCCTATGCCGTCGATTTTCCTGTGGAAAGAAATCTTGGGAATCTTTGGTATTGCCCTTTTTTCCGGTTCACCAGTATATTATTTATTGTATTCTTTCCGTTTGTTTTTATGATATTCGGGGTTGCAGTGCCCATGGGTTTGTTATAGATATAATCAGTCCTTGCATGGTGGTCGGTGGATCAGCGGTGGAAACTCCAGCATAGCGATAGTCGGTTCGAATCCGATGTAGGTACGAGAATTTTTCTCAACTACTTTATATCGGGTTCGATAGGCGGCCGCATGCCTTGTTGAAAAGCAAGTGTATTGTGAGTTGTCTAGATGCCAATCTCGTCTAGTGCTGCTGGGAGTGCACACCGACCACCCGAGGTGGTGCTGTAGATTTTCCGGGTTTTCCTAGAAAAGTGAATACATCACCTAAAACATCAGTAAGTCGCCCCGGAGCGCCACGGCAAATAATAATAATAGCCGGCTATGCCTTTGGGTACACTCAAACGAGTGTTTATGAGGGAGTATTATTATTATATTATGATCTTGCTTCCTAGATTAGATTTGCTTTTAGTACAAACAACAAAATTGTTGGTAAAATTTAACAACAAGAGAACAACTCTCTATAATTTATTTTCATCAATATTTTTCAACTTTGTGAGCTGAACCCCGCCTATTATGCCGTTATTTTTATGTATATGTTAATAATGTGAAAGAATACGGGGTACCCTTTTCTCTAAGCGTTTCCACCAAGTGGAAAATAAAAGGCAAACAACTGTCAGAAAACAACTACTTCCCTGGCTAATAGCACAACGGACATTGATCTTCTTGGAAGAACGTTGCACAAATATCTGTAAGATGTAGTTCAATGTCCGTCGTGGTATTAGCCAGAGAAGTAGTTGTTTTCTGACAGATGTTTTCCTTTTATTTTCAACTTGGTGGAAACGCTTAGAGAGAAGGATACCCCGTATTCTTTCACATTGTTGATATTTCTCTGGTACAATATATTCGAACTCTTTCGAATTTTTACATATAAGTTAATGTTATTTGAAAACAACTGGAATGGACAATAAAGACTCTATTATGATTATTACTATTATTTTTCAATTCTGATTTGCATCCTGTTTTATTTTCAAAACTGATATTTTAAATCGCAAAACATAAAACTCATAACTTACATACCTCTTCAGTTAGGTCCAAGGACTCCAAGGCTTTAGGTGGACCGCAGTCCAACATCCAACTGATGAACTGACAAACCCCTATCGACGTAACTTTCAATTTCGATAAATTGAACAAATTACATCGGTTACCGCTGACTAAAACTATTGGCAACGCTGTACAGTAAATATTACAGTGACAAGAATTCTGTGCAATACCTTGTGGACAGTGGCAGAACTATTTTTGTCTTTTCGTTCATGTACTACAGAGGAATCACTTACTGGAGCGATTTACCGTTTTTTGTCAGAGGTTTTCAAAATCATTATTAAAAATATAAATCGTTTGATTTTATGTCTGAAAAATAGTACGAATAGTTCCACAGTCATAAATATCACTTGCAAAAGCTACTCTTCCCAACTGTCTTTGATTTTATAACAAGATTTTCTGATTTTTTTTTTATTTAAATTGTAAGGGAACGTTGAATTCAAAAATTCTGAAAAAAATCGTGATAATCATGATATTTGAAATGGAATCTGATGAATGGTTCTTGAGAAAACTTAAAATATCCTCTAAAAATTAGGTTTTTATTTTTTTCTTCGAAAACTGTTCATCAGATTTTCTCCTACATCTCCCTAATTATTCAATTTAAATGCCAAAATAGCTCGATTTTTTTTTCAGAATTTTTTAATTTGCCGTTTATTTTTTCATGGGTTTACATGAACCCTAGTTATATAAACAGGGAGTCCACTTTTTCACCACTTCGGACGGCCTGACAAACTATAATTCCGCCATTGCCTTATCAACTCTGAACCCCAGATTGATTTTCCGTGTTCAAAATTCGTTCACAACTCGTATTTCCATACATAATGATTTATTTTCTATATCCACCCCTTTCTCACCCCTTCGGACGGCCTGACAAACTATAATTTCGCAACTACCTTATCAACTGTGAACCACTGATTGATTTCCCGTGTTCAAAATTCGTTTACAACTCGTATTTCCATAGATAATGATTTATTTTCTATATCCACCCCTTTTCCACCCCTTCGGACGGCCTGACAAACTATAATTTCGCAACTGCCTTATCAACTCTGAACCCCAGATTGATTTTCCGTGTTCAAAATTCGTTTATAACTCGTATTTCCATAGATAATGATTTATTTTCAATATCCACCCCTTTTTCACCCCTTCGGACGGCCTGACAAACTATAATTTCGCAACTGACTTATCAACTTTGAACCCTAGATTGATTTCCCGTGTTCAAAATTCGTTTACAACTCGTATTTCCATAGATAATGATTTATTTTCTATATCCACCCCTTTTCCACCCCTTCGGACGGCCTGACAAACTATAATTTCGCAACTGCCTTATCAACTCTGAACCCCAGATTGATTTTCCGTGTTCAAAATTCGTTTACAACTCGTATTTCCATAGATAATGATTTATTTTCTATATCCACCCCTTTTCCACCCCTTCGGACGGCCAGACAAACTATAATTTCGCAACTATCTTGTCAACTTTGAACCCTAGAGTGATTTCCTGTGTTCAAAATTCGTGTACAACGCGTATTACCATAGATAATGATTTATTTTCTATATCCACCCCTTTTCCACCCCCTGGACGGCCTAATAAACTATAATATCATAACTGCCTTATCAAATTTGACCCCTAGAATAATTCCCTGCCATCAAAATACATGTACAACGCGTATTAACATAGATAATGATTTATTTTATTCTTCTATATATTTTTCTCAGTGTATTTTGTGGATGTGGCTAGCTTCACTCCCGTACCATACTTTCGGTTTGTTTACAACTTCAAATTTTCAAATTCAATTCCTTTCTGTACAACTCCGGTTTCATTACTTCCATACTTTATCAAGAACTGCCGTCCCTTTGTTTTGCCGAACCGAGTTTTTGTGGTGGGTTAAAAATTTCAACTTTTGAATAGTTTTCCAGCTCCGGTTTCTTGTAGGTCATGTTTTTGATATCTTAAAAAGAACAGAGTAAGCTCAACAACCGCCGCGCCATAGTAACGCCGGGGCCTTTTTGTCCTGTTAAAAAAGAGAAAGAAGAAAAAAGAGCGTTACAGATTGGCGCCCGAGCAGAGACAGTTTTTTATAGTATACCGAGGACCCTGATAACTAAAAGTGGAAGATAAACTGATTTGAACCGAAATAAAGTAATCCGTCATTTTAGAGTGCCAGAACACTTTGTAGTCACATCTAGAGGTTATTTAACGACGAAGTACGCCAATAACCGCCGACCTGTCATTTTGACAAGTTGTCAATTTTGACATAAAAGCTCTGCGACACCTCGTTTGGTGGTTTTTCGAGGGTGTAGAAGCGATTTCCGACAACCATTTGCCAGTATCACTCACCGTTCTCGAGAAACGATCTGTCAAAGTAGAAATTCTCTATTGATAGGTTTTCGAGGGTGTAGAAGCGATTCCCGGCGAGCATTTGCCAGTGGACCTTACCGTTTTCGAGAAACGACCCGTTGACCAGGAACAGGAAGTACTGGTCATACATCAAGCCGTTGATTCGGTCTTAGAGAGCTGAATAAAGATGATTAATGATCCGAAAAAATCCGAAGATGTCCCGGCCCCCGGTATAGGACACTCATCGACTCCGAATGTTTTGACAGGAGGACCACCTGTCAACACTCGAGTCGGATGGATATATCTTCTGCGGAAGGATGAATTGGATATCGAACTAGCCAAGTTTCAGCTAGCCGTTACCGGTCCGGTAGATGAAAAACGCCGACGCCTCAGCAAGTTTATCGTGAGGGTCAAGCTACTTCCGTACCAATAACTACGATGACGTTTGTATTCCCAACACCGTCTGTGGGGACCACAACCACCGCTTCGTTACCTATGATTACTGTAACGAGTACAGGTCTTCCGACCGTATCCAGTATTCTCAGTGGCATCCTTTTGGGAGTACAATCCGTCATGCCTCAGCCTGGAACATCTACGCCCCCAGTAGTGAGACCCTTGAAGGTCAAAGACTGGGGCCTTTCTTTTTATGGAACAGACGATCCTGCCTCCTTTCTGTTAAGGCTTGAAGAGATACGGTCATCACAAGGCATATATCCTGACCGTCTGCTTCATGATATGCCGGATTTACTACAGAGTATGCCTGCCCTATGGTTTCGGAACAACAAGATGTATTGGGGCAACTGGAATGAGTTTTATACCTGTTTTCAAGACTTTTTCTTTCCGGTCAATTCCCGTTTCGATTCAGAGGTCGCTATCAGTAGGAGGATACACCAACTGCACGAGGGAAGCTCTGAGTATGTTACTGATTTGCAGACTCTTATCCGCCGGCATGGAGGAATTAAACTGGCTCTACAGGAACCTCCACCCAGAGTACAGACGCCAGATTCGGAGAACAGACTTTGTGGATATTTTTGGTTTCTCCAAAGCTGTCCGCGAATACGAACTGTTGCGGGCGAAAATTGACCAAGCATTTTCCCCCACAGCAGCCTCTTGTCACGTCCAAAAATCCTCCCCACCGTTACCGTTTCTGCAACGGTACTCCAGCGAAGTCCGTGTGCAGGACCGTCAGTAACCCCTCCGTTCTCCTCCCGACCATACACTAGGGTCGATACCGCCATGAGTGACAACCGCCACACTCATGCAGTGGTAACACCGCCACGAGATGCACCGAGTACTTCTTATCGTGACCGACCGCCGCCGCCCCCACGAAACCTACCCCCAACCCCATTACCGGCTGTCCAGGGAAACACTACCTGCTGGAGGTGTGGTCAGAAAGGACACATGAGAGTTGATTGCCGAAACCCGCCCAAAATATTCTGTTCACGCTGTGGCCGAAATGGCGTACTTTCACGGGACTGTGACTGTATCCACACGGCAAACGGACCAGAGGCTCGACAACGTCGAGAACCGTCGAGCCGTTTGTGAAGGTAGGCATAGGTGACTCCACCTTCGTGGCTCTCATTGATTCCGGAGCAACCAGAACTTTGGCAAGTCCGGCCGTTAACAACTGTTGCGAACGTCACAAATGGCCGCCGTTGCCACATGCCGTGGGTCAGTCCCGTCAGGCTGACGGTTCGCTAATCCCAGTGTGCCGTAGCTTCAAGCCAATCATGACGATTGGACAGGTATAGCTATCCACCAAGCTATTGATTGTACTGTGGACATAGTGATAGGCATGAACGTTCTCCGAGCACACAATTTCCGATTAGATTTGGGTAGTGCAACGGTGTTCTTAAACCAGGAGGACGTGACCTATCGCTATGCACAGTCCGTCGAAATGAAGACTTCTCCCGCCGTAAACATACCAGTCCCCGAGGGAGCGTTTCCCCTTCAGCCTGTGTCAAACATTCTAGAAGGCACAACACAAACGCCCCCGCGACCAATCTCTTCTCACAATACTGCCCAACTGGTTGATAATTTTCCACCGTGTATTGAGAGTACCGAAGGAAGAAACCTAGCCGCCGTTCAACAATACCAGTTAGACAAGTTTTTGGAAGGCTGAATTGCCAGTATTTCAACAAATAAAGGGAACGACACCTTGGATACATCTCATCCGATTGTTAAACCCTAAGCCGATAAAACAACGATATCGTCTTCAAAACCTGAGAATGCAGGAGGTTATCAATGAAGAAGTGGACAAGATGTTGAACGAGGGTCAAATTGAGCCGTCCAGCAGCCCCGTTTTTGCATCGATTTCCAGAAGTATCCGAAAAGGACGCGTACCCGTTACCGTTTATCAACGCGATCCTTGATAAACTTCGTGAAGCGAAATTAATATCCAGCTTGGATCTCCGTCAAGGATATTGGCAGATACCTCTAGCAGCCGACAGTAAGCCGATAATCGCTTTCACTGTGCCAGGACGTGGACTATTCCAGTTCACTGTCATGCCGTTCGGGCTGCATTCTGCCCCCGCCACGTTTCAAAGGCTCATGGACACCATCATCGGGCCCGACATGGAACCGTTTGCCTTCGCATATCTGGACGACATTATCGTGTTAGGTAGCACCTTCGAAGAGCACCTGGTGAACTTACGAAGAGTGTTCCGAAGACTGCAGGAAGCTAACCTCCAGCTGAACCCGGAGAAATGCAAGTTCTGTCTGAACTCACTCCGATACCTTGGCCATTTAGTCACGCCAGAGGGTATTCGGACCGATGGCCCGCCCCTCTGTTAACAAGCTCCGACAGTTTCTGGGGATGATCTCCTGGTACCGCAGGTTCATCCAGAATTTTTCCCAATTGGCGTCTCCGCTGACCCAACTTTTGAGGAAGAATTATCGCTGGAGGTGGGAAAATGCCCAAAGTGATGCGTTCGAGAGACTGAAAGTTTGTCTGACTGAAGCCCCCGTATTGTCGTGCCCCGACTTCACGGAACCGTTTGTCTTACAGACAAATGCGAATATGGGTTAGGTGCCGCCCTAACTCAGACAATAGAAGGCCGAGGACATGTAATAGCTTATGCTAGTCGTACTCTGTCTCCCCCTGAACGGAATTACTCTGTTACGCTGAAAGAATGTCTAGCCATCGTGTGGGGGATAGAGAAAATGAGGCCGTATCTCGAGGGCTACCGTTTTACCGTTCGGAGTGACCATCAGTCCGTCCGGCCGTATTGCCCGTCGGGCAATGTTCCTGCAGCAGTTTGATTACGAAGTCAAGTACCGCAAGGGCGCTATGAACCGAGTGGCAGATGCCTTGTCTCGCCAACCGCTTCCCGAGAGTGATGATCCACATTTAAACTGTATGGCCGTCGAACCCGCCGAAATAAAAACCTACCTGTTCTTGGTCTGAAAATAAGAAGCAGGAAGTTAGCCGTAATCCAGAAGCATTTCCGGACTATTGTGTGAAGGAGGGAAAATTATTCCTTTCAGTACAACTGCGGTTTCATCCCATAATTTATCAAGAACTGCCGTCCCTTTGTTTTGCCGAACCTACTGAGTTTTTGTGGTTGGTTAAAAATTTCAACTTTTGAATAGTTTTCCAGCTCCGGTTTCTTGTAGGTCATGTTTTTGATATCTTAAAAAGTCAGAGCAGACTTTTTTTCCGTTTTTATTCAATTTTTTCTTTGGTAGCGATTTTTTCCGCGTTTGTGATTCTGTGGTGAATTATAATAGTTAATCCGAAACATATTTCGTTTGAGATCCGATTTGTTGATTATTGAACCGACCTGCAAGCCGTACCCATAATAACCGTAAGCAATTTAGAAATAATGTTCCATATTGTTTTGACCGCTTGAGATTTACTTCGTGTTTCAAGCAGGAATGATAGGAATGTTGAATAATTAGTATATTTGCGGTATCTGTGTATTTTCTTTTCAACGAATCCGTTGTACACCATCAGAGTAGATTCCTACTATCGTCATGTTAAATCAAACCCACTCCGTCTCTTCCCTAAGGTGTTGTATCGCCTGCTGGCAGGACACTGACCGCGGAAATTTACGAAAACGGTGAAGGAATCATTCTGTCCAAGAAATCATATCACTTCTTACTCGAAAACTGGATTTGCCAATTTAATTCTGGAATATACGAAGTGGCTAGCTTGCCGGGAGCCGTGAAATAAGCCAATATATGAAACAAATATACTGTATATTTGTCAAATTGTCTAGTCCGAACACATCCGCCCCTGTTACAGATGTTCCGAACCCCCAGAGATATACCGCGTTTTCCCTAACTTGAGTACCTCACTCCGGATACGAATCCACCTGATTTTAACACCCGTACAATCTCTGTCCTAGACCGATCAAACCGAATAGTACTCGACACTCGCTTACCGTGCAGAACTTGCTTCCCTGCGTAGTAAATTTTCTTAATTTATCAAAGTTATCACAGTCTACTCATGTCCTATTAAGTTCAAGTACATTTTAATTAAATGTTCATTTCAAGTAATCAACAATAAATGCTGACATTGTTACTTTATTCTTTCTTTTATTCTTACTACTAGAATTCTGAAAGTAAGCAAAGCAGTCGGTATTTCATGAAATTCAAGTTTTGACCGCTTTTGGTCTTGAGGCACCATATTTGACCCCTGGAACACCGTATCTCTATCTGAAGCTGCCTTGGGCCTCCCTCTGAAGCGGGTTAGGGAGAAGTGGAGCATACCACTTTAATAAGCTGGCGCCCGAGGCACTTGATGAGTTTTGAGTCTTCTCGTTAGAGAGAACATAGTGAGCTCAACAACCGCCGCGCCATAGTAACGCCCTGCCTTTTTGTCCTGTTAAGGAAAAAAGAGCGTTACAGTAGACAACCATTTGGTCCACTTGTCATTTTATTTCTTAACCGTCGTATCGCCTTAAAAACATCATCCTGTGTGATTACTGGAGGTGTAACATGCAAATGATTATTTGGAGGATTCTCCAGGCCAACATTAGAGTCGGACTGATTAAAAACACTTTGCGAAAGAATTCACGATATTCTGAGGTACACTCAGAGATTCACCATTAATGTTCATGATACCCGGAATTCTCGAAGATCCTTTTTTTATTCTGTATAAACGACCAAAATTGTTTAGGATCAATATGAATCTGAGTCTGAACGTTATCAATGTAATCTTTCTGGGCACGGGACATCTGAGACTTTATTAAAGATCTCAAATGCCTATATTCTCCGAGATCTGCGAGGTGCTTACATTTTCCATATATTTTTGAGATACTTCGCCTTGGCCTTGATAATTCTAATTATTTCAGAGGTGTATCATTTGGGATAAGTTCTCTTGTATGTTTTAGACAAAGGGACGTGAGATACAAGAATGTTATTTACAATGTAGAATGCGTCAGCGCATGAGTCTACTTCAGAAAATTGTTCTAGGAATGTCCAGTCCACAACTGTCAATGTGCTATAGAGAGATATGAAATTGGCACTCCTGAAGTTGAATGAATTTACTTCAGAGTTAATATCAAAGTTATTTTCATTTGTGTTAAGTAAAACAGTAATTTTTAAGGCTGGGTGGCATCTTCTGGAACTAGTGGCTCTGAATCGCGTGATACATGTACAGATTTGCAGTTTGAGATAATCAGATCAAGAAGCCTCAACATGTGGTTAGTAGTTTGATTGAACTGCTGTAATGAGTGTATATTCATGAAGTTATTGAGGACAGATGTTTTTTATCGTTCAGATCATCAGCGATAAATGCTGGTGTATGGAAGTCACCTAAAAGATCACATCCTATGCATGGATAAACTCGAACTGGTCTAGTGACTCAAAAAATTGCTCATATGTAATCAAATCTATACAAGGAGGAATGTATACAGTACATATTAAAACAGTCTTATATCCTATGTAATATATCACAGAAAGAAAATCTATGAGTGGAAATTGATCATCCATGAAAGGAGTACTAACAGTAATCGATTTATATCTGGTTTTAACAGCTAAAATTACACCACCATCACTCTTACGACTAACAATATCTAATTTGCGATCTTTCCTAAAGACATTATAACTTGCCGGAAAAAACTAACTTGAACTGTTATCACTATTTAAGTTAGATTCTGTAATCGAGACAAAGTCATACTCGTTCTCCGTCATAGAAGAATATAATTCATCAACTTTGGTTTGAAGATCTCGCACATTTTGGTAGTCTCCTGTGAAGTCTTGAATCCTGTTGGACCCTTTTAGTTTGAAGTAATCTGCGGAACAACTTTGATGTATCTGATACGTAAGTTCGTCTCTCCTGCCTGCTTGCGATCTTCCATTTCCTGTCACAAGTTCCTATAGTACTCCATTTGGCAGGGGGTACGATCAGGGGAAATGAATACTCCCTTATTTTAAAAATCCTTAAGCCGAGATCCAAAGGCGCGTGGAATGGCAAGCATGGATTGAGGGTTGAATGTCGAGGTTGGCGCAACGAAATATTGTCGGGCCGTTCCCACGGCGCATGTAGGATCGCGGTTGCGGAAGTGGACACGCATTTGTACGCAGGCAGTACGCAGGCAGTGTTGGCGGTAAAAAGTAATATATGTGGTTTCTTAATTTCATAATTTGATTTAATTTCACGAAAAGATGAACCGTGATAGGAGGCATATCGTTGCTGCCGCAGCGTATTATTTTATATTGGGAGCTTACAGGATGACACAAGAACAAATAAAACGAAAACGAGGAAGATGGTGGAGAGTGTTTTTGTACAGAAATCGAGATTGGTAAGTACATCAAATTTTTTTCAGGCTTGCTATAAGTAATTTGATATACTTTTGATTATTTGTAGGTACAGTGCCACAAACATGTTGGAATATTTTCGTCAAGAAACCTTTAATTAAATTCCTGTTTTTGTGGTTTGGATCCCGTGGGTTCCAAATAATCGATTCTGCTTCATAGAGGATACAAATTCTAACACCACTTCGTTCGACCACTTCATGGTGAAAGTTAGCACGGCACTGACAGTACCACGTGCCTAGCCACGTCGTTGGAGTGGTATACGCGTCGCAAGCGCCATCGTCCGCGCTCCTTTGAACCGTGTTCATTTACCGACAGTTGACGGGACTCGCCGCGCCGACCGAATATCGTCACGCCTGCCCTATCCGACGGAGCGGGAACTGCCAAGTTTGGCGCGAGGAGTGCCACTCCACACGCCGTTGGATCCCGGCTTTATGGGTTTTAAGTGCTTTAGCTCTTCGCAAGAGATTTTGAACATTATCCTGGTTACTTAAGACGATTTTTATTGGACGATCCTTTCCATCTTAATCGGGATTTATTGCTTCAATAACCTCACTGACAGCGTTTTTGTCAAGATCGGCATTATTTTGGACTGACATCTGTTGATTTTGCTCCCCGAGACCAAACAAAATTAAATTCTTTTTACGTTTTTTCTTCCATAATTTCTTCGAACTGGGAAGGAGCCATTGAGGATGGGTTGACCTTGGTACTTCTGAGTTCCTGGAGATCATTTTGAAGCTGCAAAATGAGAGCTTTCAAGCCCTTCAGTTCATTTCCGAATTCTCTGCATCTCGTACATGTCCAGTCAGTACCCTTCTCACTCATGCATGCATGTCTAAAAGACTTTTGACAAACCGAGCAGTTGATCAATAGGTTGGTTTTGAAAGCTTTGTTACAACAAGCACAATATCCCGTAGATGGCATGATTACACTCCAAAAAATATAGTGAACTGACCTCGTATAAGACAAACTAGCCTTATTCACCAGAAAGTTTGTGCTAGATTGCAGTAAAAAATTTACAAATTTTGTCGGGTTCCGTACTACTGTACTATTGCAATTGACAATTCGATATTAATCAATGGCTGATTTCTCTTACATGGCAGGGAATTTGAATACCTTAACTGTGCCAACGCGTTATGCACAATTTCAGCAACAAAACTGTCTAACTTCCAAGTATTTAAACCACTTTTAAACTAGTGAAAAACACTATAGAGTAGGGAAACAATACTTGTCAACACCTATAGCAACACCTATTGATCTTTTAGAAATGTTGAATTCTATTAAAGCTTAAAGGCACTTTGACTATCACTATACAGTAAAACACGGTCCAAAGAGTTTCCAAATTCTTTCAGTAGGTTTCTCAAATATATGGCCTCGTTAGTTGCGTCTGCTAAAAAATGTAGATACTCAGCCTCAGTACAGGAGAGTGCAACGGTTTTCTGTTTAGTGATCTCGAGGACACTGCACAATATGAATAGGTGAAACAAAAACTAAGGGAGGGATTCTGTGTACCATATATTTCTACATATCGCTACGTTTTGACGTAAATGGTATTCAGTGTATACAGTTAACTACAGTTTTGAAGGCGAAAAATTGATATTTGACAGCATTTGGACCGCCATCATGACCCCTTTACAATATAATTATTTGTTTGATAGTTCCAAAGACTCGACGTCCGCTGAAGATTTCTATTATCTGTTCCATTCATACCTTATGTTTTTATCAATATTAAAAAAAATACATAACGTACTTCATTTTAATTTTATGGTTATGAAATAGTGAAAACTGACAACAAAAGTTGTTTAAAGCCAACATGATAAGTAGAGGAATAATGAGAGTAAATCCTCCGATGGAGCGCCACGGCTAATAATAATGCCCTGTCAACAAAAAAGCTATGAGACAGCGTTTGGAGAAGTGCAATAGGTCATTTCCTGGAATTCGATGACGTCACGTTTCCGTTTACAAAAATTCATAAACAAATCAAAATATCTTTTACATGGTGTCCCATCGATTTTTTTAAATTTTACATCATGCAATTCTCAAGTTTGAGAAATGAAGTTCAGATGTGATTAGGTGTCCCTATGAATTTCATCCCCAATATTGAACACATTTAGCAACATTGGATTTCCAAAAGTACAATTATGGTACACCCTGTACACGATTATTGTCATGAAACAACAGGAATAGTTTTTATAAGTATTGAATATGATGCAACACAAAATTGTCCAATTGCAGAAAACCATAGTAATAATTCCATAATTCAATGTACAGATATTACTATTTTTTTTCCGTTAGGAATTACCCAGACAGGCCCTGTCTCCGGAGCCCCGACACTTTCGGAGGGAGCGCGCTAGTGTGTCATTAAACCCAGTAAACACTCCCCACGTCCGTGGGGTGAGTGATTACTGGGTCCGAGAGTCATGTGCCCTGAGGAGGCGGAGTGAACCAAGAATTATGGCCTTCTGCATTCTTCCGGCTAAGTTTTCTGCCGCATCATGGCAAGCCGGTATGATCTTCAAGTTCGAGAGTAGTGTGTCCATCATTCCACCAAGGACCCCTATTATCAGAACAACCATCTTGACAGAATGGTTTGGGTAAAGCCTGTGGAGTTCAAAGAGTAGATCTCGATATTTAGTTGCCTTTGATATCAAGGCCGAATCATTTCGGTAGGTACCATCGATTCCTTAAGAACGCCCTTCAATGACGAAGTGGTTCTCGATGAGGTTCTTTAAATTCACTGTTCAGGTAATTTACGAGAGACGCGTGACTGTTCGTTTGACTAACAAAACTCACAGAAAACACGTTTCCTGGGACCATCCTGTCAAAATAGTTAGGGTAAACGAAAACACGCTTGTTCTTCGGCAACTAAAAATTAACTTAACTTTTATTCGTCTATCATTGACAAAATAGTAGTTATACCACCGTACATAAGTAAACAGAAGTAAATTCATTCCCAGTCCGTGCCTTTGATGTATAGAGTTTAGATTTTTTTTTGTCAATCGATCGGGCAAGAGGGGTCGGCTGAAAGTCGTCCTGTCTCACGTACGGCGTTCGGTCTCAGGCACATTTTGGTTGCGCCATAGGTCGGTTAAACGTAAAATTAGAGGGGGAATGTCGACCCAAGGTGAGTGACTATTTCTGTTTACTTATCTACAGTGGTTGTACTATCTACTCCACATTGCCTGTAAACAGGAAACGTTAACATAAGGGGCATTAATCACCATTATAGAAGTGGCATATTTCGAACTATTTTTAACATATACCCAAAAAAATTTCTCTTTATATGTATAATATATACCAAGATTTGATTTAAACCAGATATTAGGTGTGTGGGGCTAGAGTTTACTTTATTATTCCTACAAGCTCAATTTCCTGTTGACATAATATATCAACACATGTTTATTGTTTTAGAGTAAAAAATACTTGTTACTGGTACAATGTCATAAATATATATGTTGGTGTGAATAAAATGTATAAAAAATTAAAATGTTAAAAAGATCGTAAATGGTTACAAATTAAATTAAAGATGTAAGTATAAAATAAAATTTGAAATATATATACAGTTTTCACACAGTACAATCAGTTTTTTTTCTCTTCATATATCAATGGATCTTGAACAAAATTTGATTTTGGGATTGGAAGCCTCAGATCATTTGACTGTCTTGTTTGTGAGGTGTATGGCTATACTGCCGTCCTAAGCAAAAGTACCGTATCTACAAAAAATATGAATATTGTGATTGTGTATTAGATTCTGTAGTATTAAAAACCTATAAATTTTGCTTTTTACCAAACAAACAGGAAGTATACTCGGTTTAAACAGCCAAAGTTGACAAATTATATTGAGGTATATACGAAAGTTGAAGAATTTTCTATGTAAGAAGGTAGGATCTACAGAATTCCAAGCAAAATAGCAGATAGCAGATACGGTACTTTTGCTTAGGACGGCAGTATAGATTCATAGTTTTCCTTATTTATGTGTATAATCGATACTGTTCGCAATATGAATATTGAAATGAAGGTGAGGATTATTTGTTCACGAAACGAAGGATTGCACGAATCCCGACTGCATGATTTTTTTATCACAAACACCCCAGAAGAGTATACCAGCCCTTAGATGAGTCTATTGAGGCATAGTATACCACTTTCGCTGGGTCAAACACGAGTTCTTTAGCGATGATTCTCAGTGCGAAATTTCCTGATGCCAATTTTTTTGTTGATATATGTAATATGCTGAGCAAATTTTAAATTTTCGTCTAAATGTAATCCTAAAAATTTAAAAACGTAGTCTAGTGGGGTATTAGGTACGGTACATTTGTTTTACTTTTACTGTTTGATAGATTTGGATCGTACCAATTCTATTTGTAAATCAAGCTAACATTATATACATTACTGATAGATTATATATAGAATGTCGGTATCCGACTGGCACCGGACTCTAAATGAGGCAATGTGTAGTGCAAGTTAATTAGAGGCTCAAGACAGAGTAGAATTTCCAGCAAACATGTATGCAAATAAGTTGGCTTTTACCTAGCAGGTAGTGGCTAGCGTTTTATATTCCATCATCAGAGGAGGAAATGAGCTAGAAGTGAAATTTTTTGCCACTGCTTTATGGTTGTGAGCCTCCTTCAATTCGATAGTTTCCTTGCATACGTTTCTAACCTCAATGAAATCTGTTCTTGTCTCAGTTCCCCGATTCAACAGTTTTTGCTGAACCTGGATTTATCAGATGGTGTTCGTACAGTATTTAGTATACACGTTTGCATTCTCAGCTCGATGATTCCAGAAATTGTATCCAGAAATTGTATCGGCGCATAGCCAGACAGCTAATTTGTAAGATAATTAGGAGAATTAATTCTGATTCGGTCCACATCAGCAACATGAATGTTGATTAACTGACATTTAAACCATTTGAAACATTCATCAGTTGAAAGATCCAAAGAAAAATTCAATGTCATTTGTCTATTCACAATGGATCAAGTCTGGTTACCTAATTCAACCACCCTTATCAAGGGAACTGTTGCGGCATATATGTGATATGTATGATTATGAATTAAATGAGAATAATGAAAATTCTAAAAAATATTTACCTGATGGATACACATTTGGATGGAACAGTGGTGGTTCGAATTTACACTTTGGAGGGCTAGTAGGATAATCTTCTTTGAAAAGCATGCGAAGCTTATAGTGGCCTTCTTCCCATGGAGTTCCTTTTTTGCCTGGTATGGAACATTCCCAATTCATCAAATTGAGGGTACCGTCTGGATTTTTGGATGGTCTTGCTACAAAACCAAATGGGTGGTCTTTTCTCCAGGCTTTACGTTCTTCTGTGAGACGAGCTCCAGCTATTCCAGACATTCTAAAAATATACAAAAACAAATTGATACATTTCAGGCACATCTCAGGTAAGTAGAAACCGTACAATTTCGAATATATTTTTGAATATCAAACAAAATTAATTCCATAGGTTAACCAAGAGGTAAAGGAAACTAGTTGCTTCCAGAATCTTGAAATAAACAGTAATCAACTGAAAGATGAACATTTATTACTCATACACCATTAGTAGAGCGCCACGGACAATAATATTTACCGTCCTCGACACGCACAGGCTATGCCTTTTGGTACACTCAACGCGTATAATGAAAGGGTTTTATTATCAGTGCAGAAAACTAGTGGATTCATTTATGTCTGTATTCAATCAGATGGAAACTTAGTACCAACTTTCAGGTATCTGGTGGTAAATGAAGCATGGATGGAAAGCTGTATGGATACAGAGAGAAAAAGTTCTCATCGATAAAACTTGTTTTTTGAAACTAATTTCAAATGTAAAGAATAAAACCATAGCATCACCAAAACAAGCAATCCTAAATATACGCGACTTATATAATATAAATAATAGCAACATCTACAAATACTCTTTTAAAAATTACATAAAAAATATTTAGGAATGAACAGTGCGGCTTTTAATAGTCCCCCCCTGTTAACGTTTGAATATTTGACATTAAAAAAATAATTTACTTTAGTAGAAACTCAAACGATGGCGATATATGGGCGTTCATCAGCTAATTGATATACATAACTGGACGTCCAATTCATACACATATTGATTTAAAATATTGATAATACAATGACATATAGTTTATTTGATAGTAATTGTATAACTATCAATGATACAGAACATTTTGGTACAACTCAGCTATCAAAATAAACTGGGGACGATGAAAGATTCATCAATTGAATAAGAATATATGAGGATAGGTATTCTTTTTGACATGTTTAATGGCGTCTTTGAAATGGAGTCTGAATAGTTTGATCTTTTGGATTTATCATGGAAATCAGTGGATTGTGCAGAGGTTTTGTGTTTTGGTGGTGTTAGTTGATCTTCAACAAAAAATCATACATAAGTATATACTCATTTATCATGTATATAAAGTTAGCAAGGCCACTTGCCAGAAAATCGATGAAACCAATTCCAGTAATTGTCGAATAATTGTCGAGAATTTGTCGTGAACGAAAAAAAAATTTGTTGCCCTTATAGTTTTTTTTATATGGGGTGGCTGTCTCAACTTTAAATCAAGTTAGCACTGTCACAAATATAACTTGACAAATAAACACCAAATTTTATCACTATATGGTAACCAACAATTATCGAGTAATTGTCGAAGCCTATTTATATATATATATATATATATATATATATATATATATATATATATATATATATATATATATATATATATATATATATATATATATATATATATATATATATATATATATATATATATATATATATATATATATATATATATATATATATATATATATATATATATATATATATATATATATATATATATATATATATATATATATATAAAGTGAATAGAGTATTTTATATATATATATATTTATTCCAATATTTCGACAAGTTTTATTGTCATCATCAGGGAAAGCTACAAATCATGATCAAAATATAGTGAAAACAATTAAATTGAATATAAATATATATATATATATATTCAATTTAATTGTTTTCTACGGGGAAATTTTCAGTAATTGTCAACACCGCATGCCTATAAGAATAATATGAGCTTTTTGTCATTAAACTATTGTCAAATATGAATTGATTATGCATTCTTTTTGAAACAAATGAAAAATGTATTGTGAAAAATGTGAAAACTCGGTGTTCAATAAAAAACTTATCAAATTTGATTATTTCTTTGTAGGCTCACAAATTCACTGAACGATTGGCGAATAATTATAATATATTGTCCGAGAACAGCAACTTTTTATAACTGAAAAACTAAACACAAAAGGTGGAAACAGGTGATGTACTCACATAATTTGCTTGGTCTGTCTTTTCTGTGCCTGAAAATCAACTCGTCAATTGTCGAATGAATAAATCATATTTGTCGTGGAACTTTGTTTCCGGAAGCAGAAAAACTACCTATAATTGGTAAAATTCTAATTCTTGCAGTATCTCGGTATTACCTACGTACTGTAAGAAGATTAGATATAATTTTTTCGGTCGGAAATTCATAGAACATTTGTCCAACTACGAGAACATATTTGTCGTTAAAATTTTCATTCTTGAAAAGCCGGAAAATTACTTTTAAACGCTAAATAACGGAGAAATTCCTTTTTCTTAGTAATATACACACACAAAATTTGGTTCGATACTTTTTTCTGTGACTGAAAATCAGCTCATCAATTGTCGAATTATCAAATCAAATTTTTCGTGGAAAGTTGAAATTTCCTGAAGCGGAAATACTACCCATAATTGGTAAAATTCTATTATTTCCAGTCTCTCGGTAATACCTAAGCACTGTATGATGATTGAATATATATTTTTTGGTCGGAAATTTATGGAACAATTGTCGAAAGACGAAAGAATATTCGTCGTGAAAATTCTTATTCTTGATAGACGGAAAATTACTTTAAAATGCAAAATGATGAAGAAATTCTCTATTTTCAGTAATACACACACCATAATTAGTTTGGATTATTTTTTCTGCTCCTGAAAATGAACTAATCAATTATCGAATGACGAAATCAAATTTGTCGTAAAACGTTGAAATTTCCTGAAGCGGAAAAACTACTTGTCTTGTTATTGGTAAAATTCTAATATTTCCAGTCTATTGGTATCACTTACGCTCTGTATAATGATAAAATATATTTTTTTCGGTCGGAAATTTATGGAACAATTGTAGAACGACGAAAACATTCGACGAAAATTTTCATTCTTGAAAAGCCGGAAAATTACTTTAAATCGCCAAATAATGGAGAAATTTCCTTTTCTTAGTAATACACACACATAATTTGGATAGATCATTTTTTCTGCTCCGGAAAACTAACTCATCAATTGTCGAATAACTAAATCAAATTTGTCGTGGAACGTTGAAATTTCCGGAAGCAGATAAACTACCTGTAATTGGTAAAATTCAGTTATTTCCAGTCTCTCGGTTTTACCTATGTTTTACGGTATGATTAAATATAATTATTTTGGGCGGAAATTCAAGGAATAATTGTCGAATTTCATTCTTGAAAATCCGGAAAATTATTTCAAAACGCTAAATAATGGAGAAATGCTTTGATTTTGGGCTCCTGAAAGTAACTCATCAATTGTCGAATAACTAAGTAAATCAAATTAGTCGTGGAACGTTGAAATTTCCTGAAGCCGAAAAACTACCTTTTATTGGTAAAATTTTATTATTTCCAGTTTCTCGGTAGTATGTACTCATTGTATAATGATTATTTGAGTATTATTTTTCTAGTAGTAATTCCATTGTACAATTGTCGAATGATATTTAATCCTCCGACATTTCAGAGGAGAAATTACGTTTTAATGCCGAATAATAGAAAAATAATTTTTTTGGCAATTCATGGTAAAAATTTTCTCAATTAATAACTATGAAACTAGTCATAGTAGGAAACTAAATTTTTGTGACAGTGTTGACGAGAGAATGATGAATATATTAAATAATAATGAAGGAATTTCACCGAGTTATTCGTGAATTACAGGGTGATTTCTGAAACGTTGATAACTTGTCATTTCTATCATCGAAAATGTTCATGATCACCCTATATATATGTTTATACGGTTCAGCCATGTTCAGAGGATGATAATTCACTTGAATATACAGGATGTGTACGAAAGAACCGGCCATATATTTCATCAATTTTTCAAATCACCCTGTACGAAATGTATGAATTGTGATTAATGATGGAATATATTGCATGCCAAAATAATTTTGTCAATATTTAATTATCACATTGAATTTTCAGATATTACTAAAATGTTTTTATTTTTCACGCTGTACATAATGATATAATCTGTATCATTGTTTCCAATCACCCTCTTCGAAGACACATCGAGAGCTATCACCTTTGATATTTCCAATTACAATGAGAAGCGAGTCTTTTATAAACTGAGAAACATAAGAACTGTTTTGAATCTATGCCTTCCCGGACAACATATTGATGTGCAAAGTCCAACTCAAAAATTCCCGTATTTAGACCGAAATGCACTTGACTCTGTTGAAAATGCAAATCCAATGATATTAATTGGTCAGAACAACTGTGGCCTGATTGTTCGTGCCACGGCAGCCAAGATTGAACCAACGAATATTGTCGAAATCTAAATTAGGCTGGACACTACATGCACCATTCTTCAAAAATTATTCAGATGTGGAAGAGGCTCACGTATTATTATGCTGTCACGATACCCTTCTATACTCCCTCCAATTATTTGTATCTTCAGCGCTGTCTATTTTCAGAGAACAGCTGTTCAGTGAATGTCGCTGGGGCATATATCAGTTTTTCAGGTAGATACGAATCCTCTGTGATGTATCGGTGGAAATGACCTTCAAAGGCCGTCGGTGACATGAATTGGGAAAGACTCCATATCGTGATAATAGTTATCTGTCTGGACGAATTCCTGTATGTTTGAGTATTAGATAATGTTGGGTAATGAAATTTTGCACGGAACATTTTAGAATCCTTTATTGACATTTGGACACTTCGAAGAATGAAGTTACTTGGCAACTCCGCTAAGATTCTTGATATCGGTCTTAGATATGTCGTCATAACCAAGCTCAATAAAGAAGAAGAAGTCTCTTCTGTCTACTGTGGAAATTATATGTGCAGAGAAAGTGATGGATATTTTCAGTTGAATATTGATTATTGATTTCTGCAATCATCCTGTTAATGGGATTATTCTTTCAACTGAATTAATGTTTTCCGTACTTTGGCACGTCGGTGATTTGATGGGAAGCTGGTTAATTTTTGGAAAACATACCCAATAGGGGACTATAACGTCACTTTCTAGCCACATGTTCTTCGGGTAAGCAGAACCCCCTAACTATATCCTTCGAGCCTTTGGCAATTCGGATTATCTTGTAGACATAATTTTGAAAAGCGTGAAAATCAAGCCTGACGTCGTTGACCCTTTGACTAGGAAATAACATCTGTAGAGGAGCCTTCTAACAGGATCTTTCCCGCAGTTAGCAGCAGGCCTTCCTAGACAAAGGTATGAGGTCTAGTCAAATTGGTATCAGACAGTCAATGATTTCATTTCAGGGTCTTTTGTCTCGGTATACTAATCGTCATCCCCGAGCACTAGCCGTCCGGGGGGGAACTCATCTTGGTGTCAGTGTACTCATCGTCAGACTGGGGAGCTCATCTTGGTGTCAGCGTACTTATCGTTAGACTGAGGAGCTCATCTTGGTGTTAGCATACTTATCGTTAGACTGGAGAACTCATCTTTCATTCAGGTGTCACTGCCCTGAAGGTTGACACTTTCCTCGCACCTTCACTACTGGTATCCTTCCACCTGGTAGATTCAACCGTAAATGCCTGGCTGAAACCAATCTGATGTAGCACGCAAGATAACCAGTTCACTCGATATTATATACCTTTTTCTTTATTGAAAATAATTACTCTGAAATTATGTAAACGCTACAGGTAAGGTGCACCTAACTTAAGCGGCTTTAGTTAATATCCTACCCTAAAGGGGTATATTATGTTGAGTAAGATAAGTGTGGGTAACTACCCCTAGATATATTTTTTTTATATAATTCACCTTGACGGTGTATCTGATAATTTCTAATAAGCCTCCAGTTACTTTGACGTCTATGTGGTCGTAAAACCCTTGTTCACCTTATAATAATATATTATATGACTCCAATCATATCAATCATATCCAATCAGGGCTAAATAACTATTAGTGGAATTTTTTTTCTGTGTACCCACCATCACCTAGCAAGAGTTTTCTACTCATGGCTAGATGAGTAGTAGCAGATTCCGTGCTAATCCCCAAAAATGCAGATTTGTCCGATCCGAAGAACTACAGAGCGATAACATGCTTGAACGCATGTTATGTTTACTTGCAAATTCTCTCCGCATTTGATCCGGTATATGAACGGATATATGAGCAAAGAGGGTCAAAGAAGGGGGTCGCAAAGAGAACCTGTTGACCGACAGATGTATCACGTAGGACTCCGTGCAGTATAAGCGTAACCGCTCAATGGACTGGATCGATTATTGTTTTTGTTTAAAATTGTTTTTTTTCGTTAACCAGCTGTTGTCGCCCTACGAACGACAGCCCTCAGAAGTCGAAACTTGTGCGAGCCAAGAATTAACCAAGTCTTACCTTTTAACGTGCAATTCCTAGCACTTTCTCAGGCCATCAGAAAAATAAATTGAAATCGCTAGGATCGAACCAGCGACCGGAGAACCTGAATGATTGAAAAGCATTGACTCAAACCACTCGGCTACCTGATCTATCGCAAGGCATTTGATAAAAAATCGCAAGAGCTCATCATGCATTTGCTCAGATGCCTTGCGGTACACGATCAAATAGTGGGATGCATTGAACAGCTGATGCCGCTCTGGAGGATTCGCTTCACCATAACATCTGGTCAAGTCAGAGTCCAGAGCAGGTTATCTTCGGAAGGGGCGTGTTTCAGAGAGTCTTTCTTAGCCCACTTCATTACGGAAAACCCGCGGATACAACTGAGGCACCCCCAGTAACCAGAGGTATAAGGGCACCCATCTGTTTTACATGGATAACCCCAAATTACATGCCTCCGGAGAAAAAGATTTTCTTAAGGGTGGTGCAAGAGTACACGCATGCTATCGGAATGGATTTTGGGATCGACAAAATAAATGTGCCACGGTTCATCTCAAAAGAGGACGATACGAAGAATACGGAGAAGACGTTCAACTCGTAGACGGAAGCATCCTTCATCATCTGGATGCCGGAGAGACGTATACCTACCTGGGAGTGGAACAAAGCCGAACCCAAGAGGTAACTACTTCAAAAACTCTCTCCGCGGCAAGTATCAGCATGAACTCCGACAGATCTGGTCTTCAGAACTGACGGGGAAGAACAAAGTTGCTGCAACTAATATACTTGCCGTTCCGATTCTACTCTACTCATTTGGGGTAATGAAATGGACTCAGAAAGAGCTGCGACAACTCGTAAAAACTCGCAAAATGATGCATCTCCATAGGAGCTTGCATCCTAAATCGTCCATTCCACGATTATATTTCCCCAGACAACGGGGAGGCCGTGGACTTTTGAGTTTGGAATGTCTACACAACAGAATTTTTTCTGAACCCAAATTGACATTGATTAATGAAATTATTCGAATCTATATACGTCACGAATCTTGGTTTTAAAATTCTTTCGAAAAGTTTTGAGAAAATTGTGATAATGGTTTCGACGGTAATTGTCGATTTTGGCAACGTCGCCTTTCTTGAAGAGAGGTATAACTTTCGTTAACTTCAACACTCAACACATCAGGGAAATTCCCCTCACATATACACGAATTTGAAAGTAATGTAAGTGGGCGAACCAGGTACAGGAGAAGAAACAATAAAAAAACTACTGAGAGTTCACTTCCCTGGAGCACAGATAGATCAGATACGAGCTATGGGAAACCCGGAAGTACTGGAGACTTTGAAAAGAGGCTCCAGGCTGGGCTGGGACATAGCAAAGATGATCGTGACCTATGACAAAGTTCAATGGGCAATAGGCACATTTGAACCCTTCAAATCACCGGGACCAGACGGGATCTACCTGCAGAAAGGACCCGAAGAACTGCAAATCAGACTCTGTAATATACTCAGAGGCAGTCTAGCTCTCGGGTATATACCAAAACCATGGAGACAAGTTAGGGTTACCTTTATACCGAAACCTGGGAAAGCTGGACAGGATTCGGCAAAGTCCCTAAGACCAATAAGTCTTATGTCATTTGTACTTAAGACTTTGGAGAAGCTAGTGGATAGACATATTAGGGACGGTGTGCTGGTGGAAAGACCACTGCACCGCGAATAATATGCCTACAGGACTGGCTGTTCAACGGAGACAGCTCCCCACCGACTAGTAACGAGGGTGGAAAACTCGCTGGAACATAAAGAGCCTTTCTAGACATAGAAGGAGCATTCGACAATACCTCTAAAAACTCGATCACTAGAGCTCTCAGACACAGAGAAATCGAGGAACCATGTGTGGCCTGGATAGACTCAATGAGAAATAGACTGATACACATCACTGTATTAGAGGAGATCGTAGTAGACAGGGTGACCAGAGGATGCCCACAAGGTGGAGTTCTATCCCCGCATCTGTGGAATCTGATCGCGGACTCGCTGCTAGAAACACTGAACGAAGCAGGACATCGAGCGCTTGGCTATGCTGACGATATCGTATTTAACACAACGGTTAGAGATCGCATGCTGGAGGCTCTTAACCTTATCACGAGATGGACGGACTTGGAGGGGTTCAACGTCAATCCTAACAAGGCAACCATTGGCGAGTAAATCGACCGATGGTGCCGCTGCTATCGCCAGGAAAATGGCGGTTTTATACTGGCATTTGTTTACATTTGATCATAATAATATGATCATATGATATGCGATTGCGACCAAGGTTAATCATCGTAATTTTTTGTACTTTTGTTTGTTTATTGTGTTTGTTATTGGTGTTATTCCTTCAAGTGTTTCTTTTGATATCCTTCAAGTAAAAGTGTTAGTTTCAACTGTTATCAAAAAATTCTGGAAGAGAAGTGCAATAATTTGGGGATTGCTTGCTCTGAGCTAATGTATGGTTTTCAGGAGATTATGGACTGATTTATTATTATAGCTGATATATTCGGGTATCTGGAAGCTTTGTCATTGTTGAGATGTATTAGTAAGGGACAGGCTGAGTTGAATACAGGGCATAAAATATTGTGTGGTATAAAGAACAGAGATCTGAATAAGTTGGTATTAAATGCCGTGTTTAAAAACCAGCAAGTTGTCTGACACACCTCATCAGTTGCGCGGTATTATGTCGATTGAGGAATGAAAAGTGTCCATGAAAGAAATGTCGTGTTCATGCAAAGCTGGAAAGTCATCTCGATGCAAGCATATAGCAGCTTTACTTTTGCTTTATACAAGGTTGTATTGATTCCATTAGTGGAAGATGCATATCGAGCCAGTGCAATTTGATGCAATGCATTCCTTTTGATTTTATTTTTGTTTTCTTTTTTTTGTGCCTTTTTTTGTTGCAGACCGAACATCTTGTATCTTGGAAACTTGTCCTCAACCGATGTAGATTGTTACTGGAAGAGAGGGAAAACCCAGGCATTGGAAAATTACCAGGCTGTACCTCTTTCCTGGATACAGAATGTTTTTTGTGAAAAAGAAACCCGGAAAAAGTTGTGCAGCAGTGGAAAAACAGTGCATTCCTAATAAATCCTTATACATTCTTCAGAAATTGTGTGCTGTTACACCCAATTCGTATTGAGTAAACATGGGTTAGTTTTCACAAAATTTTATTTTTTTACAAGATCTGACCTTGTATGAAAAATTACATTTCTTCGATTAGACTGAGCATCCAAATTTCAAAATTTGTTTTTTGCAATTTACGTAGTTTGGTCTCCCGAACAAAATATCCAAATGAAATTTGATTTACCTATATTGGTAATGTATCTGCACAAATGACAAGTCAACTGAAAATACTTTCGTAAATTTCAGAAAATGAAAGGAAAATGGAAGCTGAAAAAGTATATAAGCCAAATACAAAAATATGGATGATTCGCTGGCCATGAAGGAATTACAAAAAAAATTCCCATCTAGGGAATGCTGTCAGAAACAGTATCATTACATTGAGAGCAGTAACTACGTTCAAGTTGCTCAAATTTTCCTCAATAACAGGCTTTTGTGGGTTAGTGAGAGGAAGTTGAGAATTACTGGTTCTCAATGTTATGAGTTTTTCACTTACAGTAGAGGTGATTGGCAGACAAAGTCTCAAAAATATTTCTGGCCAAAACGATTCAGTAATAAGTGTGTATACCTTTTTTTTTCATGCATATAAGTAACTACAAGATCAGTTGAACGTTACAAATGATTTTGAACCACTGACAAGTAACATACTTCTTCACACTACAAAATGATAATTTTAGAATATTCTAAAGGTTTTTATAAATGGCAGAAAAATATGAAACACAAATCTAGTTTTAAAAATTATATTGAAACAGCCTTACCCTATATACATATATATTTTCAGATTTGTTAGACATGGCACTGAAACGGAACCTGAAGCTAGAACTGCATATGCCACCAGGAATAATACATATGATGTGATGGAGGTGGGTCTCATAATATCAAAACATCCATGGTTGGCATATTCTCGAGATGGAATAATTATGGGACCCAACGGATCACAGAAACTTCTTGAAATCAAGTGCCTTTTCATACCAAAAGTGTAAGGATGTGCAACACTTGATTGCAGGTGAAACAACAAACGAACAGAGTCTACAAACAGGAAGCCAACCGCACATTTGTGGCTTCAGTCGAAACACCTCGTGTTTACGAGGCAAGAAACGACGTCGCCACGGAGGCAGCTATAGCTACCTGCGTGACATCCGAGTCCAGGAATATAAGTAAACAGAGATGTGCTCTCGAGGGAAATTGTGAATAACAAGTAGGACATTTTATTGGACTAAGCCCTCTGGTAAAAATGCAACCGTAGACACGTGTTTCGATCTTAGGGATCTCATCAGTACGGTGAAAGCAAGTGTAAGGATGTGCAACACTTGATTGCAGGTGAAACAACAAACGAACGGAGTCTACAAACAGGAAGCCAACCGCACATTTGTGGCTTCAGTCGAAACACCTCGTTTACTTATATTCCTGGACTCGGATGTCACGCAGGTAGCTATAGCTGCCTCCGTGGCGACGTCGTTTCTTGCCTCGTAAACATGAGGTGTTTCGACTGAAGCCACAAATGTGCGGTTGGCTTCCTGTTTGTAGACTCCGTTCGTTTGTTGTTTCACCTGCAATCAAGTGTTGCACATCCTTACACTTGCTTTCACCGTACTGATGAGATCCCTAAGATCGAAACACGTGTCTACGGTTGCATTTTTACCAGAGGGCTTAGTCCAATAAAATGTCCTACTTGTTATTCACAATTTCCCTCGAGAGCACATCTCTGTTATATATATATATATATATATATATATATATATATATATATATATATATATATATATATATATATATATATATATATATATATATATATATATATATATATATATATATATATATATATATATATATATATATATATATATATATATATATATAAACAGAGATGTGCTCTCGAGGGAAATTGTGAATAACAAGTAGGAGGATTTTGGAGCCATTTTCAAGAACTGAAAAAGAAAGAAAATTAATAAATGGTTGAAACGTAATTCTACGCTGAGGTCTCAATCTGCCTACTCCTCAGGTATAATTACGTTCGGTTTTTGTGACTTGACGTCGGGGTCTCAATCTGCCTACTCCCCATGTCTCGTCACTGGTTCTCTCTAAGGTCTCAATCTGCCTACTCCTTCTGAACACACACATATATATATATATATATATATATATATATATATATATATATATATAAATATAAAATAAATATATATATATATATAATATATATATATATATATATAAAATAAATATATATATAAAATAATATTACAAATAGAACAAAGATAACATAAATTAGTCCAATTAATACAATACCATTTACTCAGAGACTCCTCCTTGTACCTGTGATATGTTAAATACCTCGTTTATTCGTTATGGAATCATTTTGTAAAAAAAACTACTTGGTGAATAAAGACAAAAATGTATCAACTGTATTTTCATTGCATGAATGAAACCAGCCTTCTCACATAATTTGACATTGATAGATATTTGGTGGTACATTTGCTAAATCAGCAGAAGGGAAACCCATGAAAATCTACCGCACCAACTTGGGAGTGGTGGTTCACCACTTGGTGGAGTATACAACCCTGAAACAGTACATTTGATACAAATAACATTGTTTTAAATCGAAAGCTCGTTTGTGGATCGATAATGTACTGTAATTTTATGAACAAAATAAATAACCTCAATTGCATCAACGACTTACCGGTTCTATCAAAAATCGTCCTAAACTGCTTGGAGGGGTACCCCTTCTTCTTCTCTGATGTGTTACAGGACGTTATGTCACCCTTTACAACAGCGGATAGGATCAACGTACACATATATATACACGACGTGGTGTCACAAAAGTTATACACAATGGTGGCAAAGACCGAACAAGATCAACAACGGGGTGCGTGGCCAATCGAGCGTTGTTCTATATTGGTCAGTTTGTACCTTTTTGCAGGGTGTCTTCCTGCGCAGTCGCGACACTCCAAAATCTCTTCCATTGACCGGATATGTCGATCGGTGTGATAAGTATTTATTTAACGTGAAATAATACGACACTATCACGATGAATGATATATTCAAGACTGGTCGTTTTACATTCATGCCAACGAGATGTTGGGAACGGCGTACAAAAAACCCTCGATAGCAAGGTCAGATATCGGTTCGTAAAAACCACCAAAACAATGAAAATATGAACCTCTCGTATAGAACACCTTTTCCCTATAAATTATGTGAGAACATGTAATGAAAAGAAAAAAAAAAAGAAAAAAAATATTCAGCTTATGATTATCTTATAACTACAACCCTTTTTTAAAACACTTGTAAGCGATCTGGGGCTTTGATTCCGCTGCGTCTTCGTAGCACTCGCGTATTTGAACCTTCTGTATCACTTGATCTATTATCACTCTCATCACTACCTTCACTTGACCCTGATGGGCTGTCTAACAAATTATTTTTATCAACAGAATCCTTAGAACTAGTTAAGCTTGATCGTGGAATAATTGTGTTAGGATTAGGTCTTTGAGTACAATAATTCTTCTTCAATTGGCTTAGATGTCTTTTCCACATTATTCCATCATCTACCTCAATTACGTAAGTTCTCCGGCCAAGTATATCGCGCACGACCCCTTGGCACCACTTTTGTTTGTTTTTAGTTAAACGAAAATCGCGTGCCCATACTGCTTCTCCCAAAGAAAATGAAATATCATTGACTTTTTTATATTTTTGCTCAAGTTTCATTTGTTTATTTCTAATTATATTTTCTGTTGATGGTAACAGCAAATCAAATCGGGTACGCAAAGAACGACCAAATAGAACATTTGACGGGCATTCATGAGTAGTGGTGTGAGGCGTATTACGATACTGAAAGAGAAAAGTGTCTAAAATAAGTTGGATGTCAGTTATTCCATCCTTGTAAGCCTTCATAAGCGCTCTCTTGGCAATCTTAACCCCCGATTCCGCCAACCCATTTGTTTCGGGGTGGTAAGGCGCCCCTGCCTTATGAATGATGCCTAAATTAGACAAATAATCGTGAAATTCTTGAGATACGAATGTTTGTGCATTATCCGTGGAGATTTCTTTAGGTAAACCAAACTGCGAAAATAATTTTCTGAATATTTCTACGGTCTTACGAGATGACATGTCATCAACAATAACGCATTCGAGCCACTTCGAAGTAGCATCTTCTACAACTAAGAACGTGTTGTTTAAAAATGGTCCAAAGAAATCTGCATGCAAGCGAATCCATGGCTCTTTTGGAGTTTCCCACATGACCAGAGAAGGCTGTGGAGAATTATCAGAATATATTGCACAGGTTTCACACGATCGCGCAATACCTTCTATGGCTTCGTCAATATTAGGCCACCAAATATAAGAACGCGCTAAGGCCTTCATTTTAACAATGCCCGTATGCGTTAGATGGAGTTCTTCTAATATACTGTTTTGGTAGATAAGTGGTACAATTAAACGGTATCCCCACATTAGACAACCATGTTCTACCGAAATTTCATTTCTTCTAATGAAGTATTGTTTGAATTCAGGCGAAGGACAAGTGTTTGGCCAACCACTACGAACATAAAAAATTACCTTCCCTAAAATGGGGTTCTTAATCGTTTGTTCCTTGATTTTCAAGAAATTTACTGGAAACCCAGAATTTTTTATGTAATTTAAATAAGATATTTTATCTTTATCACTGGAGGCAAACACTAATAAATTATTTGCCTGATAGTAAAAATTTTCAATTTTTCCCCCTAACCGTGACAAAAAATCTGAATAATTTTGTTTAGTGTTTACATATTTGATTTCATAATTGAATGAAGATAAAATATAGGCCCACCTTTGAAGTCGATTAGCCGCGAAAATTGGTAGTCCCTTTTTTTCGCCTAAAATTGCCAAAAGAGGCTTATGGTCGGTGTACAAGGTAAATCTCGTGCCATATAAATATTGATAAAATTTTTTGGTACCAAATATAATGGCTAAGGCCTCTTTTTCAATCTGAGAAAACGATAATTCACTTTTGTTTAATAACCTAGACGCGAACGCGATCGGTTTCTCGGTTCCATCCGCGTAAGTATGGCTTATGATCGCTCCGAGGCCGACGCTAGATGCGTCAACTAATAATTTGATTTGCTGTTTCGGATCAAAATGAGCCAGAACTGAGGGGGAAATCAACATTTCCTTAATTTTAGAAAAACTGCTTTGACATTCATGAGTCCAGTTCCATGAAACATTTTTTTTAAATAAATTATACAAAGGAAAGAGAACAGTGGAGGCGTTTGGTAAAAATTTTACATAATAGTTTACACCCCCCAAAAAAGATTTCAATTCCGAGATGTTCGTGGGAACTTTTGTTTTGACAACAGCCTCCACTCTCTCTTTTGTTTTATGTAACCCGAATCTATCTATCCTATGGCCCATATATGTCAAAGAGTCTTGAAAAAAACTACATTTATCTTGTTTTACTTTTAGACCGCAATCGGATAATTTTTGTAAAACTAATTCCAACCTCTCCAAATGTTCTTGATCATTTTTTCCCGTAATCAGTATGTCATCCAAGAATGCTATCACGCCAGAAATATTAAATAATTGCTCCATGATAACTTGAAATATAGATGGTGCACAATGAATGCCAAAGGGTAGCCGCTGGTAAGTAAATAGACCTTTATGTGTAGAAATAGTTACGAGTTCTTTAGAATCATCATCCAATGAAATTTGTTGATACGCCTCTGAAAGATCTATTTTCGAAAATTTAATACCCCCTTCTAATTGACTAAAGAGATATTCTACTCTCGGTAGTGGAAATTGTTGAAATTCGAGTTGGGGGTTCAAGGTCACCTTGAAATCACCACAAATTCATAAACCCCCATTTTTTTTTAGAATAGGCACTATTGGAGTGGCCCATTTTGAAAATTCTGTAGGAACCAAGACATTATTTTTGACTAAACGCTCCAATTCTTGTTCTATTTTTGGCTTGAGTGCCATTGGAACTGGGCGTGCTTTAAAAAAACGTGGTAAGGCATTTTCTTTCAGTTTCAGTGAGACCTTGAACTTATTGAAATTTCCCATCGAAAATTTGATCAAATTTTTTTAATAAACTCTGAAGCTTGGCTGTAGAATTTACGTATAATAGCCTATTATTATCTAATTTACACAATCCAATGTTTAACATTTTTAGGCCATTACGGCCAATTATGGGAGGTCCCCCATTTTCTATGACATATGTTTTCAATGTATAGTCCTTAGAATCATAATTTATTTTCAGATTCAAGAAACCTAAGGGCTTGAAAGAAACCCCGACGTAGTCTTTGAGGGATAAATCATTGTTTCTTAAAATAAGTTTTTTGAAATATTTGTTGTACATTTTTTTTGACATAGCCGCGTGAGCAAACCCTGAATCGATTTCAAAATTAAATGGTTTGCCTTCAATATTCAATTTAACAAAAATTGGCTTTTCATCGCCCGCTGAATTATTGTGGAAAAAATTGTATGAGAGCTGCTTATCTCTTAAATTTAAACAAGATTCCTCACTATCATCAGAGTCTTGAAGAAAGTTTTCTTGTAAAAAATTCTGATTGTCGCTTTTCTTGCACATAGGGGCTAAATGGCCCTTAGCACCGCATTTATGACAAAAACAATTACGGTAGGCACAATTTGATGACTTGTGGTTTGAGCGGCCACAAACTGTACACTTGTCGAATGCTGACTTCCTCCCCCATTGAGATTGCTCAGATGTTTTTGCTGAGGATTGATAAGTTTTTGACTTACCCCTGTATTGCCCCGAAGTACCTGATTTTTGACCGTAATGCATATCCTCAGGTTCGGACTTAACGCCCATCTGCATCTGGGGCTGCGTGGAAACTCTTACATCATGATCCATCACTGCTGACTCCTTTGCCAAAGCGATTTTCTCCATGCACTGAAATGTATTCCTGCCATCCGCGGCATCTTCTTCAACTAGACGATCCATAAAACGCACTTCATTTACACCAACCGTGAAAATATCTCTCATTAACGTATCCAGAGAAATTACGGCGTCGTAACCGCACTTACCCGCCAAACTTATCACGCGGGCGGCCCACTCACACACCTTTTCGGAAGGTTCCTTTTTTGCGTTGTAAAATTTATATCGTTCCGAAAAGTAAGATCGCACAGGCGAATAATGTTTCAATAGCAACTTGTCTAGATCATCAAACTTGACTTCCGGTGGAGTTTTTGGTACGCACAGATTACGTAATAAGACGTAGCACTCTTCGTTCAACGTGTTTAAGAGAGTCGCGCGCTTTCGATCTTCCTCCGTTATTCCGTTGGCCAAAAAAAACTGTTTCAACCGTTCAGAAAATACTGCGTAATCCGATTTTCCCGGAACAAATTCGCCTAGAGTTCCAAGTAAATTTGTACTCGTCATTTTGTAAACTGACTAGGTCCTTAATTGACTGCGCCACTGATAAGTATTTATTTAACGTGAAATAATACGACACTATCACGATGAATGATATATTCAAGACTGGTCGTTTTACATTCATGCCAACGAGATGTTGGGAACGGCGTACAAAAAACCCTCGATAGCAAGGTCAGATATCGGTTCGTAAAAACCACCAAAACAATGAAAATATGAACCTCTCGTATAGAACACGGTGCAATTGGAATAATAATAATATTAATAATTTGAATTAACAAAAAAAACCACAATGAGCTTTCCCAACCAAACATACCAGGAGCAAAATAATAATAATAAACAAATTAAAATGTGAAAAGAATATGCGAAATACTTAAATGGATAAATAAAATTCTTGGAGTCAAATAAATTCAAAAATAATTTGGGGAATGTGTAAAAAATTTATTGATAAGGTGAGTGAACAAAATGAACACCCCCTTAAATAAAAAAATGTGATTGAAAGGACTTGAGAAAAGTAAATTCCAGCATAATTGAAAAAACAAGTGGTATCAACAACAGGTACTGATGGAGTGATACAAAGGAATTTGGAGCACATGTAATTGTCATGATATTATCATCCTGAGGAAGTCCATTGTATGGTAAACTTCTTCCAAGTATGGCAAATATTTTTAACCTCTGATTACTCCCCTCGATATGAACACGAGCTTGGACAATTTTTGCGTTCAATAATTTAAGAAATCTTAATTGACCCAAGAAACATGAATGTTTATAATAGTGTTCTAATTCTATAATTAAAACAATAAATAACAATATTCAAAGAAATGATTGCAACGAAAAAAAGAAGGGTTGTCAAAAGCATCATTGTAATATATGTTTTTTGAAAAGATTTTTTTCTATGATATTTATCAAATTGGGTATTTCATTGAATATCAAAATTCTATTATATAATTTTTTTTTTCAAAGGTTGTATTTATTCTGTGTTTGATGAGACTATTAGATTGTCTAGTTCGGTGATTGAATGAAATTGCAGAGATGAATGTTTCCTATTATTTATAACAGAATGTATGAATATACATATTTTCAATTTGTACAAAGAATTGATGTCTAAAAGATTTTTTGGACATATAAATGGGATGTTGATCCAAGGAATAGTAATTTAAAAATACATTTAATACTTTTGTTTTGCAAAGATTTAGGTCCACTTTGATTGAAGATTTCAGTATCAGATGCTCATCCTCCATATGCTTTACTGATGAATGTTATGAGACCTGATGGAGAAACTCCTGTCATAAACTCTACAGAATGGTGTTTTTATATTGGGAGTATGTTCTCAGCCTGCAGCACAGGCATTTGATTTCTTCTATTGGAATTTCGGTGCAATCTACTACCACATGAACATTCAGAAAATACTTAAAGCACGTTGGTACATTTTCTTTCACTTATCAAAAAACCGCCAGTAAATAAATGGTTTCAATACCTTTGCTAACATTGACAATGTATGATAAAACACAATACAAGATGCTTTTGTAATAGAGAAAAGTACCTATATAAAACAGCATGAGTAATTCCTGTTTAAAGCTTGATAAATGTATAATAAGATATTCCTTCATGAAAAGTTCGTATTTTTTTGACCTATCAAACATCCCTGAACATAGAGGGAGAAACATAGAGGGAGAAACTCAACTAGTGAGAATGACTGGCATTCCTTCTTTTGTGACCTAGAAGTTATTCTGTCTATTATGGATGTTACTAGATCTCCACTTTTGACTTGAATTCCTTTGTCAAGGCCTCGACTTGGTTGGAGAGTATGCCCCAATTTCATCAAAGCTTCTATTGCATCTTTTTCAGAACCTGAAAAATTCAAAATGAGTTTCATTTGGGGAAGAAATTGGGTGCTTTATTCAAATTCATCCCCCTCCCAACCCTCTGATGACTCGGATTACTAAAGGTGGGGTATCATCTAACACATTTAATTAACAAATAACACTACGATCACTCAACAGGGTATTCTTTCTTTTGGGGAAAATATTGGGTATGTTATTGATAATCAACTTTCTTCCACCCCTCTGAAGACCTCAAACAGTATAAAATGGGGTGCAATATGTTCGTTTTAATATCAATCAACATATTTCAAATGAGAAACACAGCTTGATACGTAATAATAAAACTAAAGGTGGAGGTCACTTTTTCTCCTCGTCTAAAGGTGGGTATGGACAATTTTACATTAGTATAAATAGAATCTTATTTCATGTTAAAACGTTATGAAAATTGTGTAATAACTGAAACTCTGCAAATTATATAATATCCGAAATTGGTGCAAATTTTTAGATTATCAGTGGACAATAGACATACATTTTCATTCTAATTTTATAGAACATTTCCACAAAATAAATAAGCTGTCAATGAAGTTAGTCAATTTAATAAGTTGAAGCAAGCAAAAAAAAATATTTTAATTCACAACTGACTTATGAACACGACAAGATACTTACTTACACTTTTCAATCTTGTCTGATATATTGCATACTTCTATATGATCCGAAGAGCCTTCTCTGGATACCATTAAATTTTGTTTTTGGCAAATTTCCACTGTTAATTGCAGAATATTGCAGTATTCCATGGAAAGGGCCACCTAGGTGTAAAATAGTCAATTTTAAGAATCAAATTATGAAGTGGTACTTAATTCATACTAACAATAACTGGGTTATCATGTGTTTCAATTCTTGGGAAGCATATTAATAATTGAAAGTTAAATGTGAATACTTACTTGAACAGCTCTCTGTACACGAAGGTTCGATTTCATGTACTTTAAATTCATTCAAAACATCTTCAACAGGTGCCTCAGTTTCTTCAGGACTATTCTCTTTATCATGTAAATAACTGAATCTCTTGGTAGAAGGTGCTTCATGATTTGTCTTTGACAAATTTAAGCTAGGTACTACTGCTAATTTGAGCCTTCTCTGTGGGTGGGACAATCTAAAAATATATATTTGACTCTATGAATAACCGTTCTCATTGTGTTTTAATGGTGTGCTCAATTCAACAACTTTTTTATCAGTGGTGGAAAATTATTAAATTAGCTTTCTATCTACTAAGTAGTTATAATGCTTGCCAGTGGCTTTTGAATGCACTCACAGCAATTTTACTTACCAGGCAAGAGATATAAATGGTATAATCTTCTTTAGTAAAATGCATAGAGCAAACAACAGCTCTCTGTTATAGTAGAGCCCCAATATTGAATTTTCTTAGCCATGCTTTGTGTCAATCGTTTCTATCAACTTTTCCTGCCACTCCTAATTTATTTTAATTTAGTGGAATATGTGGAAACCATAACATCCAGGAACACAACACCTCGTGTATTTACACCTGCTCTCGGCATTTTCACAATCGCTTATGTGATTCACTTTCACAATCAATAACATCCAATTTAAAAATTTTCAGTCAGAAAATATTGGGAATTGGAGTTTTCGGATAATAACCATAACATTTACCATTTTTTCGGTATACTTGCACATAACCAAGACATCAAATCGAAACAAACAAGCCTTAATACAAAGTTTCGAATATTTACCGATAGGGGTCGTGACCTAATGCTAAACTCTCCAATAGTATCATTCACCCGAAGATGAAAAACAGAGGGCCTAGGACCCATACGACTTCGAGGGGAGGTCATACAAATAAAGGGGAAAGTCAAGTATCTTGGAGTAATACTAGACTCCAAGCTGACCTTGAACCAGCATACCGAAAAAATATCCAAAAAAGCGGTGACTTCACTAGTGATAGCCAAACGCACTTCTGGAAAAAAATGGGGACTTAAACCACACATACTGCACTGGTTGTATAGCACGGTGGTCCTGCTTTCCATTACATATGCTTCTTTGGTGTGGTGGCCCAAGACACAACAAAGAGGAGCCGCAACGAGACTAAACAAGGTGCAAAGACTTGCTTGTCTTGGAATCACAGGGGCCATCAAATCAACACCAACAGCAGCGATGGAGACACTCCTGGGACTGCCACCTCTCCACCTTGTGGTTCAGGGATGAGGCAAGGCGTTGGAACGGGACACTTGAGAATCGTTGGAATTGTGATCGGGGACGCGCTAGAAACGAAAACGGACCACATTCCGAAACGGTACTCCTTCAACAACCAATTAAGAGTGCTGGTACCAAACAGAACTGAATGGAACGGATCACAGCTCAAGGACATTCTACAGGGGAAAATCTGGTACTCAGATGGATCCAAGACTGAGAACGGAGCGGGCTCAGGAGTGTTCTCCAGGAATCCGAGTATTGGCATCAGCTACTGAATGGGTTCCCATAACTCTGTCTTTCAAGCCATCCTTCAATGCGCGAAGGAAAATAATAGGAGAAACGTTGAAAAGGCGCATATCAACATCCTATCAGCCAGTCAAGCGGCACTCTGAAGGCCTTGTGTAGCAAGGAAGTGACGTCCAAACTGGTATGGGACTGCAAAGAACTGAAAACTCAGACCGGAATCAAGTCAAATTGATATGGGTCACAGGTCATCAGGGAATCGCAGGAAATGAGAAAACAGACGAACTCGCACGAAGAAGATCGGAAATGCTCCCAAACCAAGGGCAGATGCTAGGGGTACTGAAATGTACAATAAGAGCGTCTGTAAAAGACAGGATTAGGGACAAGCACAAAAACTACTGGGAGAATGTCCCAGGAAATAAACACGGAAAATAATATATCGAATTGGGTTTTTTGAAGAACGTTGCACAAATATCTGTCAGTTGTAGTTCAATGTCCTTCGTGGTATTACGCTTAGAGAGAAGGGTACCCCGTATTCTTTCAACATTGTTGATACCTCTCTGGCACAATATATTCGAACTCGTTCGAATTTTACGAAGGACCGTATGAAAAAGAACGGCAGACCTGTTAACGATGAACAGGAGCCAGTTGAGAACCGTTAAAGGACTCCTGACTGGACATGCACCAGTGACGGAGCACCTCTAAAAAATGGGGCAATACGATGGAGACCTGACCTGCAGACTATGCGGTAAGGATCCAGAAAACGTGAAACTCAATATTTCTCTATAAAATATTTCCTCCACCTCCGCAAAAAAAAGTGGGCGAACCAAATATCTGTCAAGTTTTTCACAATTCTGCTATTCAAATTGTACATGTCGGTGCAGGCGGAATTTTTCAATTTGAAGATAGCTTCAATCACTTCTAACTCAGTGATGGGAGCTATGAAAAATTATTTACGAGAAGTATATATTCCTTTCATATAAGTGATTGCATTAGTATTCGACATTTCTTTGGGAAGTGTGTTAATTATATCTTCTGCAACTGAAGAGAAAAACTTGCTGAATTCAGATGTTTCGATTTCGTGTACACATCGATTGGAAGTTGGGGCTCGCGGTGACTACAGGCGGCACATGCCGCCTGATTAAAAGCCAGTCGAGTCCTCGCCCAAGTGAACATGGTAGTGCCCGTAACTGGTCACGAACGGTTACCCATCCAACGTAGATTAAAGTAATCTGATCTAACAGGGGTATGTAGTATGTGTGAAAACGAATGCAGACGGTTACTCATCAAACGTAGTCGGAGGAGTCTGACTGACATGAGTACCTGGGGGGAGGGGGACTGGCCCCGTCAAAGTAACTTGATGCCCATCCACATGGGATTGGCGTCGTGTTAAAAGAATACCGTACTACGGTAGAGGTTCCTTGGGTTCCTGCTCTATGGACTCAGGGTTTGGGTGGGGCTTCGGCGGGTGAGCAGCGTTAAACCTGCTCGGGCACTGACAATGCAGAGCCAGTAGTATGTGAAATCATACGGCCCACTAATAGACAATAAATTGGTAGCCTATGGCACGCTGATTTGGCGTATCCAAATTAGGTCAGCCGGTTAGCCCTCGGCTACCGGGGTAAGTCGCGAGATAGGTACCCGGAGCTTTGGGTGTCGCCGGGTGGCTTGGCCTCGGCCGCAATCCCCTTATGGTTTGGTTGGTACAAATGGTTGAATTGTTTTGAATTGTTTTTTTTTTCTAATTAATGTATTCGTGTGGGTATGGCGGGCTGTAAGTCACACCGGATAAGTATGGCATTACGCTACCGCCTACTTCTTTTTTTATCGACTATCGGAAAATACAAGCATTTTTGTGGAACAAATCGTTCGATACTCGTTATTTATCCGACACGTTCGATTAACGCCCACACAATTGGGCCGCCGGTACCAGCGCTATGACCATCATTTTCTTTTTTGTCATTCCGTAATTAGACCCCTGAAGAACCACCATATCCCGGTCTATTACATCAAAACTACCCACTCGTAGAAACCCAGGCGTCATGTTAGGAGAATTCCATTGAAAATAAACAAAAACAATTATAATTCAAAGAATTGTTAGAAAAACAGTGCTAAATAAAAAAGCACAGTGATAACGGCAAGTAGAAGTACCGGGTATAAAATTTTGTTGGGTTGGACTCAACTGCAAACATAACTGCTGATTATAAAAATTTACAACTAGGCAAGAACACGAATTTTTGAAAAAAATACCACGACATTCAGTACGATGAATAAAGTCGCAAAACATATTTTTTGATATTTTTTTCGAAACACTTTAAAAAAAAATACCAAAGAAATGCTTCAATTTATACACGATGAAAAAAGCACGGGAATTTACGTCAGAAGTACTCAGAACTACTTGGCCAATCATTGAAAGCACTCGAAGACTACGGAGAACAAAATAAGGTGCGACGAATGCCGTAGACAACGTTGCCGTCTCAATTAATTCACTGGTAAATACCACACAATTGAATATCATAAAATGAATATAAAATAATATATGAAGAGTCAGTTTGATGATAAACTCTTGATTTCTCCATGACATAAATAATATTTATGAAAAGCGACATAACGATATCTTCTGATACGGAGAGAGAATATTTTCTGAAACCAAGCAGAATAAGCGGAGCAAGAACAGAAAAAATAGTGCAGCAAGTAGAGTGGATGAATATGAAGAAGTATTAACTGTATGTCACCAAAACATTCAGTGCCTTAGCAATACAATTCTTCAAGTAGATGTGTTAACAGATGGTGATCTAATTTATGACTTTTCATTGATTTCGGAACACTGGCAGAACAACATACAGTTACATTTTTTTATTTATGTACTTACTTTTGAAGGAGTTTGACGAAACACGGAGGTGTAGCGATTTATAAACAAGATGAAAGTAAGCTAAAAATAACTAAACTTGTTTCAGCAAGCTTTTGTGTAGAGGGAGTTCTTGAATGTTGTGGTATTTAAGCACGGCTTGTGTGTGTATTTACAGACCTCCATCAGGTAATCTAAAATATTTTTTGAATAATTTATTTCAGTGGAATACTAACGCTGGTAGTGAGAAATACAAAAATATTATCATAGGAGACAACATTAATTTTGCTGTTGGTAGTAGGGAACTGAATCTTCTTCAGGATCAGTTAGCATGTTTCATCCTAAAATATACTATTGATGAACCAACGCGGGTAACTGCTAACTCAAGTACATGCCTAGATAATTTTATTATAAGGGACAATTCTGAGTAAAAGGTGACAGTCAAAAACTTCAGTTTGTCTGATCACTTTGCCCAAATTATTCAAGTTCCCACTGTGAAATACGAAAAGCATGATTACCATATTCCGAATTATGGTAGGGTTTTTTTGGACAATAATATAGATAGCTTCAAACTCTCCCTGGAAAATGAGTCTTGGGAAGAAGTTTACAACGAAACTTGCCCAGATAAATACTATGAAATATTCCACAACATACTTCATCATAACATTGAAGTTGCATTTCCTTTGAGACCCTTTTGAAAACAATTGAACAAATTCAACCCCAGTAAATTAACTCAAGAGCTATCTGTACTGAAAAACCTAGTGACCTTATATTCAGAATGCGCAAGAGCTGATGAAAGTTATACCATGGGGATCTCAGTTATTATAAGAGATACGAGGTCTGTTAAATTAGGGCTAAGTTGGGCGTTTTCATGCTGAACAATTATCTAAAAGAAAATTTGATGTGTGATTTGAATCATTTTCCTTTAGGTTCAAGATAATCGGTCCGTTTCCACACGGGAAGTTGCAACAAATTTTGGCATATCGCATCAAGTGGTGTGAAGGATACTAAAGAAGCACAAATATCGTCCATTCTAAATTCACATCACCCAAGTTCTCCATCCCGGAGATGCTGGTCGACGGTTAGATTTTTGTAGATTCGTAATGAACCAGTTGGAGCAAAATCCAATTTTTTTACGTAATGTAATATTCACAAATGAATGCAAATTCACAAACATGGGCATGTTCAATCAACACAATGAACACATTTGGTCCATTGAGAATCCACATGGACATCAAGAACGGCGGCCGCAAGTATGCTTCGGCGTAAATGTATGGGTCGGTTTATTGGACGACACAATAATTGGACCTTACATTTATGAAGGAAATCTGAATTCCGATCGTTATTTAAATTTTTTGAGGACCTTCCTTACGGATTACGTTGACAACAACATTCGTCTCAACCGGATGAATACCCTCTGGTTCCAGCAAGACGGCGCACCGCCGCATAACGCTAGAAGAGTTGCTGAGTGTTTGTCAGAAATGTTTCCCAGTAAGGTGATTTCGAACAACGGAGACATACTTTGGCTAGCGCGATCACCTGATGTTTCTCCGCTGGATTATTATTTATGGGGAACTATGAAAGATTTGGTTTTGAAAATCGTACCCATCGATACTGATAAACTGAGAAGAACCATAATCACCACTATTAGGACTAAGATAAGATGACGGGACATATCGCGAGCTATTCAGAATCTGAGGAAACGAGTAGAATTGTGTTTAGAAGTCGAAGGTGGAGTATTCGAGCATCTTTTATAACTTTGTTTTGTTTTGCGAAGAATAACTTAACTTATCATGTCCTTCCTAATTCAAAATCTTAGTTTTCAAGTAGGTAAGCTTGATGGAAATGTGAACGTTCCAGATCCAAATTCAATTGAACTATCAAGATTTAGTTTGTTAAACAAAATTGTTGGCGTTCTTCCCAAATAACTCTTCGCGAAAACAATTTTTTCCTAATTTTGATCATCATGTAAGATTCGATCATATTGTGTGATACATCGTTGTAATAAAAAAAAATCTTTTTAAAAAGGCAAAATCCAAAGTTGATTGTGTAACTCTGGCATCAAGAACGCTTTGGAAAATAGGATGATAGATTTAGCTTCCTTGTAAAAAAGTTCCTCAAGAACGTTCTAGTTAAAAACGTCTAGTTCTTTTGGTTTTTTGCTTGAAAAAATAAAAACAAAAATTACAAATTTCCGTTTTTTTCCAATAATTTAAAAACTAAAAATCACACATTATATTTTCTTTCATATAATTGTTCATCATGAAAACGCCCAACTTTGCCCTAATTTAACCGACCTCGTATCTCTTATAATAACTGAGATCCCCATGGTGGAGCTTGAAATACGGGCACCCTGTATAGACATAAGTAGACAGGTAACATAAGAGTACAGAGAAAAACTGAGAAAGGACGATAGGATAACCAACGCGAAAAATAAATCGAAGACTATGTGGCAAATTGTAAATCAAATTCAGAAAAAGGTAAAAAATCAATATAATATATCACAATTAACGATGGCGATAATGAAGTCTCTGAAATTGACATGGTAAATAACTTCAATTAACACTTTTCGAAGCATCTGAACAAGAGTCATAGATCTGAATTTTTTAGACAGTAATTTAACTTTGACAAAACTCTGCACCCTATAACCGACCATGATGTTGACTTTTGTAAAAATTATCAAGAATTCCACAGCAAGCGAACATGAGGAAATCTCAAATAATTTTGTGAAACAATGTATCGATCAATTAAGTAGAACTTTGACATACATCATACATTTGCCCTTAGAACAAGGTATTTTTCCTGAAAAATTTAAATCTGCATTTGTGACACCAATTTAAAAAAAAATGTGATTATGATCTTTATGAAAATTACAGGGGAATAAATTTACTTCCAAGCATTTCCAAGATTTTTTAATTCCTCTATAAGAAACAGTTGGTATCATTTTTCTCTGCCAACGGCACTTTTTGAATTCAATGAACTCGAAGGAAAACTGCATATCTGTGGGTTATTCATTGATTTCTCTGGAGCTTTTGATAGTATAAGTCATGTCCTTTTACTTCAGAAGCTCGAGAGATCTGGTGTGCCAGTTATTGCTTTGAAACTGATGAAGTCATATTTGGAGGGCAGGACTCAAAAAGTTGTTATTCGAAAAACCGCTAGTCAGTCAGCAACTATTGAGCAAAGTGTTCCTTAAGGTTCAATACTTGGCCCATTACTTTTTCTTATATATGCCAACGACCTGATGCAATACTTCGTAAGTCTCACTTCAGTTCATATAGTTGCTTATGCTGACGACACCAATTTCCGCCTAGAGGAACAGAATGTGTTAGCCTCACAGAAAAACACAGTGTTTGTGGTAACTTGGGCTGACAAAAATCACTTGGCACTGAACATCACCAAATCAAAATTGTTGAAATTTTCATTAAATAATGTAACAGAAGACTTCAGTATTTTCAAGATACGCACTTCGAGCTAGCACCAGACGTCAGGATTGGCATCTAGGCAACTCACATTACACTTGATTCACAACAAGGCATGTGGTCACCTAAAGAGACCCGTGTACTTGAGAAAAAAGATTCCGTACCCGAGCCTCGAGCGTCTGTCTGTTGCGAGCTAGAGGTTCCACTGCTAGAGACCTTAGCCACTGAGCCACCGACCGACTTGAATCTGTATATGGAACAATCCACTGTCATCTACAGAAACAAGCCATCAGAATCATTGCTGAAATTGGGTGGAGGCAATCATGCAGAATCACATTCAAAGAACTCCGAATACTAACAGTCGGTAACAGGCCGAGCACACTACTAAAGTGTTTATTTCTAACTCCACTATAAACATACAACTACTTCACTGACTAATAAAACACTTAGATCTATACAACTAAATAAATATTCCAAACACTTATTAACTTCTACAAAACCTTCTTAACACTTCTTCAAAAACTTCTACGATACTCAAGTAGTGTAGCTAGATCATTCGCGATAAATACTTCCGTTGTCCCGAATATTCAATACCGAAAATCTTCTGCTAATTTCCAGGAACCAATTATCTACAAAACGCTTGCGAAATCGATCTAGTAACAATATTTACAAGAACAGACTGAATTTTACATCTAATCAGCATCAATACTCGACTCGCTAAATAAAACTTTTGGAAGTCAAAGTCCCTTTTTAAAAACTAATTTTACAAGTTTTCTGCCGCATCATGGCAAGCCGGTATGATCTTCGAGTTTGAGACAGAATGGTTTGGGTAAACCCTGCGGAGTTCAAATAGTAGATCTCGATATTTAGTCCGTTTTTCCTCCTCTTTTCGGACGATGTTCGTTTCGCCAGGAGCTGAAAACTCAATGACCTACTTTGATGGTCGAGGAGGACTACATCAGGCTTATTGGCTTGTATTTGCCTGAAGGTGGGGAATGAGTAGTTCCAATAGATTCAGCACTTCTCATTCTCCACAACGGACTCAATATCCCCTGGAGCATAAGGCAACACCGGTGTCTCGTCTACACCGTACGAGTGTCGTAGATGGTAGTACAATACTTGTAGGTCCGCGTTATGCCTGTCGATATAGGCTGAGACCGCATAAGCTGGACAAGCTGACATTTTACAAAAACAAGAGCTAAATTATGACTGGATAATAAAATAAATGTTCTCATAAAGACGAAGATGCTTGCGCATCAATTTCCTGGAATCGCGAGATTCTGCCTCAGCATAGTCAGCGGTTCACACGGGAATGGGCGATATAGTTCGCTCTAAAAACTTGTTAATACCCAACATGCACCGAACAACCCTATACCAAAAAAGTTTTCTCTTTCTTGGACCAAAGTTTTTCAAAAATCTAGATGAATCGAATAAGAACTCTCCTAATATAAAAATTTTCAAATCGAGATTGAAAACTGTTCTTATCCAAAAAAATTGCTACGCCCTTGATGAATTTTAGGTTAATATTTTTTTGTTAAAAATTGTTTTTTTTTAACAAAAAAATGTTCTCATAAAGACGAAGATGCTTGCGCATCAGTTTCCTGGAATCGCGAGATTCTGCCTCAGCATAGTCAGCGGTTCACACGGGAATGGGCGATATAATTCGCTCTAAAAACTTGTTAATACCCAACATGCACCGAACCACCCTATACCAAAAGTTTTCTCTTTCTTGGACCAAAGTTTTTCAAAAATTTAGATGAATCGAATGAGAACTCTCCTAATATAAAAATTTTCAAATCGAGATTGAAAACTGTTCTTATCCAAAAAAATTGCTACACCCTTGATGAATTCTAGGTTAATATTGTACTTTGGAATTGAAATTTATTAGTAGTTTTAGATGTTTTGTGAAAAACTCTGTTTTACTGTGAATCCTCTTCATATATATTGATTATTTATTTTTTTATTTTTACCATATCTTCGTTTCAGATATATGTATGTATATATACTATGGATGTGTAGATAATTGTATTTGTGTTTAGCATTTTATGAAATTTTCCTCGTTATTGTACCATTTGAATCATCGTCTATTTTTAACTTTTCAACAAGAGAAATAAACTTATTATTATTATTTTATCAAAATCAGTTCGACGCAGCTTCAGGATATTCAATCAAAAGTGATCTGACACCACCGCTTTATTTCACTATGACGCGGATGAAGGACAGTTGACTTGACACTAGACACTATCATGCTTGAATAATAGTGAACAGAGTATGAACAAACTCTTTATTATGGTTCCTATCAAGGAAGAAATTAGAATGAAATGGTGCGTTGCTATAGACCATATACAAAAACCAAACATTTGTATTGCTGTGAAAATCATTTTAACGTAAGTAACATGTTTTGCATACCAGTTGTAGCCTACTTTTCCATCAATAATATAGTGCCTAGTTACATGAATAAATATTTGTTCCTATGTAAATTTGATATTTTGAATTGGATGGAATAAACTCATTTAATCCCGAGTTTATATGCAAAATGATGTGATACCTCATAAATTCATCAACAGTCCTAAACCAACAGAACATACCAAAATCTCAACTGTATTCATCATCTCTGAAGATAAGATCTGAATCGCTTGGGAGACAAGGTTAAGAGGAAGCTTGGCTTCGATAGGCCTTCCGTAGGAGAAACTATTACAATTGTTACTTCTCAATGCAGTCCTGAGGAAGAATTGACAACAAAAGAAATTGATTCTCCTTAGGAAAATTCTCAGAGGTCCTAATGAATCATTTCAGTAGTCAAAGTTTTTATGTAGATTGTGAAAGTGAACACAACCCTGAAATCACAAACTATGAATCTAAACCCCAATGTTTTTTGATAAAAAGATTCAAGTAAACATTAAATCAAAAAAAGTATGCATAGAAGAACTTCCATAAAGGTGCGTTCTTGTAGAACAAACACTATTAATTCATGCTAACAGTTTCCAGAAATCTCAAGAGACACCTTTACCAATCTCCAAGGGGTGGGATTCCGTGTACCATAGAATTCTATAGTCGACACAATAAGTGAGATGACCTTATGGTTGAATTCATGGGAGAGAAAGAGACATAACTGTCGACTGTAGAATTCTATGGTACACGGAATACCACCCCAGAGATGCAGTTCTTCCGAGTCCTCATTGATGAACAATTCATCCTCAAACTCTGTTAATTCAAGAAATTATTCTGAATCAACTACTATTATAATACAAAAAAGTAGATTACATCTAGGATTGACAAAAAACACCTATTTTATAGTAGATCTGATGGTTAAACATGTTATAATTAGTGAACTGATACTTTTATTTGTTTGAAAAAAAAAACAGATCATATATGATAGTTATAGTAGGTTATGAGATGATTTTGAAATTTCTAGAGATGTCAAGAAAATCGACGATGAGGTTAATAAGAAATTCGATACGGTGCGAGAGGAGATGAAAGGACTATAAAATAAGATAGCACTCCTCAAGAACCAAGATCGTCGAGACAAGGTTGCCACATCAGGAATTTCCGTAAAACCACCGACTTTTGATGGACCATGTATCGCCGACAATTTGAAGCTGCAGCAGTGGCAAATGGATGGGGCGAAGGAGAAAAAGCTACGGCCCTTACAGTAGCTTTGAGAGGGCCAGCTTTGGGTATGTTACAGACGATACCTATCGAACAGCAAAATAAATATAAAGACCTGATTACTGCATTAGAGTTGCGGTATGGCGATCAACATCGAGAACAGCTGTATCGGGCTCAAATGAAAACGCGTACTCAGAAAACAGGTGAGAGTCTGCAGAAATTTGAATCGGATGTGAGACGCCTAATTCAGCTGGTTTACCCAGAAGCACCGGGATATTTCAAAGAACAGTTAGCGGTGCAGTTATTTATAGATGGACTCAGAGACACCGAAATCCAAAGGACTCTGCGATTGGCACACTTTAAGAGGAGTAGCGATGCCTTGGTACGTTCTCTAGAAGTGGAGGCGACCTTCAACACTTCGAGGCCGAAAGTACGAGCGGTATCGATAGAAGAACCCGAAAAACGCAACTTCTAGTTCATTCGAGAAGGTTCTGGAATCACCTGAGGACAGGATCTTCCAGCGAGTCCTCAAATTGGCGGCAGGGAGAATTAGAATCGGACATTTCTCATCCCTGTTAAGAGGCTACGAAAAACCGAATTGATATCGAGGCGCATGCCGGCTAGCAATGATATAGCTCCTAGGGTCATACCAGTTAAGAGGCTAAGAACAACTGAATTGCCCAGCAACACAGATGCCTTGTCCAGAAAACCTGGTACTGATAGTTGTGAGCGAATTGTACGTCGCAAAGGAATCAACCAAGTGAGATTAATGGTTGACGACAATTGGACCACAGTGAAAATGAGGCAGGACCAAGAAAGTGATCCAAGCATTGCGGATTTTCTACGATGGAAGGAAAGCGGAGCGAAAAGACCCACCTGGAAGGAAATCTCCTTACGATCACCAGGTTTCAAGGCATTGTGGGCACAATGGAATTCCCTGATTTTTGAGAATGGTCTATTGAAGAGAGCTTGGGAATCGGCCGACGGTAGAAAACTGATTCCTCAATTGGTTGTGCCTACGTCGAGAATAAGTGATGTCTTGGAGGAGATTCATGGCAGCAAATCAGGTGGACATCTTGGAGTGAATAAGACCTTGGATAAAATACGGCAGAGATTTTACTGGGTCCAATGTCGTGAAGATGTGGAGAGATGGTGCCGAAGACGTCCGAAGTGTGATGCAAGCAAAGGTCCGAATACAATGTAGGTGCTCCCTTCGAACGAATCGCCATCGATGTAGCCGGACCGTTTCCAATGACGAATGATGGCAACAAATACATCCTCGTTGCCATGGATTACTTTAGCAAATGGGTTGAAGCTTATGCCTTGCCTAATCAAGAAGCATCCACAGTTGCAAGAGCTCTGGTGGATAACATGTTTTCTTATTCAAGGGTGTTTTTGAATTGATGGAAATTAGCAAGACCTGAAAAACTGCACTCCACCCACAGTCTGATGGCATGGTTGAAATGTTGAAATGCATTCGTGAATATATCTGTACAAGTTCATCGTATCACACTGTTCTCGCATTTTGATTTTGTTAATCTGACGTTGTCAATATTACATTTTTTTGAGTAAAAGTTATTTGTCATCATCTCAAGTATTTTTCAATATTTATCCCACATAAGGATACAAAAGTCCTTCATATATATAAAGTTTCAACATGAAAGGTTAACAGGACTATGGAAGAACATCTTTCCAAAGTAGTAGAGAGTAGAGGAGCATCAAAAGAACTGGGATCGACATCTTCCACTATTCTTGATGGCTTACAGGGCCTCTGTGCATGATTCCACAAAGCTCACTCCAGCCAGCATTATTTTCGGGAGAGAACTTCGTTTGCCCTGTGACTTGGTGTTCGGATCACCAAGTGCTGAAGAAAAAGAGATACAGGATTTTGCAGACGAACTGCGAGATAGTTTGAATGGGATCCACGATTTTGCAAGAAAAAGATTGAAGATAATCAGTGACAGAATGAAGGCTCGATACGATCTTAAGGCCAATAATGGTGGATTTAAAGAAGGAGATCAAGTATGGCCGTACAACCCTCGTCGTGTCTCCCAAATTAACACCATCTTGGGTCTATAGATTCGACGCAGCCCGAGAACTAAAATGAAGGTCGTTCACCTAGAGAGACTCAAACGTTATAATGGAGACAACGACACATTGTTTGATCGGGACGAACAAAATTGAGAGGAGGATAATGTTACGAGATTGGTAAAAGCCCCCTAGCTGCGCCGCTGAGTCCATTCCGCTGGCGCTTTGTCGATAATTATTTCCAATAGATTATTAGGGTGGAATTCTGTCGTGAGTGATCTAGAGCGGAATCCGGAAGCATCTGGTTGCACGGCTTGACTATATTAAGCGACGGACATTTCACTCGAGGAAGTTTAAGGGAAGTTTTATGAAGAGAAGTTATGATTAAGAAGTTTATGAAGAAGTGATAAGCAGTTTTTGAAAAAGTATATAAGTGTTTGGAATATTTAGCTAGTTGTATTGTATTGTAGATCTAAGTGTTTTATTAGTCAGTGAAGTAGTTGTACGTTTTTAGTGAAGTTAAAAAATAAACAGTTTAGTATTGTGCTCGGCTTATTATTCAGCAAATTGTAACAGTGGTGTCCGAAGCGGGAAATTAGTGAAAAACAGAAACTATTTATTAACTATTTATAAACTATTTATGGTGAATACGATACGACGGAGGACATTGTGAAGTTTATCCAAAATCTGAGGATTTGGAAAGAAGGCGCCTAAGTGTTTTATTAGTCAGTGAAGTAGTTGTATGTTTTTAGTGAAGTTAGAAAATAAACAGTTTAGTATTGTGCTCGGCTTATTATTTATCAAATTGTAACAATATACAGGGTGTCCCGAAACTATGGTGCCAAATTGAAACAGAAGATTCCCCTCGAAAAATAAATATGACTTTCCTAATATTTTTTTATCAAATGTCGTTCATTGCAGAAATACACGGTGTTGAATATGAAAAATTACAAGTAATTTTTATTCATAACTTCCACAGTTGAGAAAATTTTTCAAAAAAAATTGGTAATCTTTGTGTTCAATAGGTGCTTCATTTTGAAAAAGAAACCACATTTTCAGTTGTTACCAGTGGCGTACAAGAAGGGCATCATTGTCCCTTTTCTCCCCTATTTTTTACGCCACTGGTGAAATCAGAAAATTTAATAATTTTTTGCATTCCTCTTTCAATTTTGAGTAATAAATGTATACTTGTTGGATTCCAGAAAAATCAACCGTTTTCAAGATAATTGCGCTTTTATGAATACAAACATAACTATAGTAATGAAAAAAATGTTAGGGTGAAGTGAATTTTACAATCATAATTACTGGTTAAACTTAAAACTGGATATTTTACCAAAAAAAATCAATGACATTTCAACATGCATTTCTCTTGCAGAGGTACAGGGTGTTGAAACTGAAAAATAAAAAGACATTTTTCTCGCCACTTTCATAGTTACAAAAAAAAAACAATTAAATTTGAAAGTGTCATTTTTTTTTGGTTGAATATCAAGATGTTATTTGGGCCAGTAATTGGGATTGTAAAATTGATTTCTGCCATACAAATTTTTCATTACTAGAATGTTTGTATTCATAAAATCGCAATTATTTAAAAAGCTGTTAGTTTTTCGGGATTCAAACAAGTATACATTTTTTACTAAAAATTGAATGAGGAATGCGAAAAAGGAATAATTTTTCTGATTTTACCAGTGGCGTAAAAAATGGGGAAAAAAGGGACAATGATGCCCTTCTTGTACGCCACTGGTAACAACCGAAAATATGATTTCTTTTTCAAAAAGAAGCAACTATTGAACAAAAACATTCTTTGAAATTTTATTGAAAAATTTTGGAAACTGTGAAAGTTATGAACAAAAATTACATTCAATAATCATATTCAACACCCTGTATCTCTACAACGAACTACATTTGAGGAAAGAAATATCGGAAAAGTATTTATTTTTCAAGGGGAATCTTCAGTTTCAATTTGGCACCATAGTTTCGGGACACCCTGTATAAATCAAACCGGTGTGAAGTAAGACACATCCACAGATAAACTCTAATAAAAAAGTTAGGAACATAGTTTTAAATTTTTTGGAAAGTGATAAAGCCATAAAAATATACTCTTCAAGCAAATCTATCATTATAATATTATCTCTCACTTCAATACACCCCTTCAACTAATTATCAGGGCTTCAGAGGTTGGAAGATGAAGTTGTTTCCAGGAAATAATTCAATAACCCTCCAAAATGAAATAGTACCGCATTCTGCTTTCAATGTGTTTCATGAAGAAAAAATAAATCAAATGACATCCCCCATGTAGTTAGTCAAGCCTCAGGAGGATGGTGAAGGGGGTAGTTTATAGGAAATAATCCAATAACTTCCCCAAATGAAATAGTACCGCATTCTGCTTTCAGTATGTGTTTCATGAAGAAAAAATAAATCGAATGACATCTCCTATATAGTTTGTCAGGCCTCAGGAGGGTGGTGGAGGGGTTAGTTTCTAGGAAATAATTCAATACCTTTCCCAAATGAAATAGTACCGCATTTTACTTTCAGTATGTTTCATGAAAAAAAAATCAAATGACATCCCCCATATAGTTTGTCAGGCCTCATGAGGATGGTGGAATGGGCATTCTGAAAGCAGAATGCGGTACTATTTCATTTGGGAGAGTTATTGGATTATCTCCTAGAAACTACCCCCTCCACCACCCTCCTGAGGCCTTACAAACTATTTGGGAAATGTCATTTGATTTATTTTTTCTTCAATTAACACATACTAAAAGCAGAATGCAGTATTATTTCATTTGGGAAAGTTATTGGATTATTTCCTAGAAACTACCCCCTCCACCACCTGAGGCCTGACAAACTATTTGGGAAATGTCATTTGATTTATTTTTTCTTCAATTAACATATACTAAAAGCAGAATGTGGTACTATTTCATTTGAGAATGTTATTGGATTATTTCCTAGAAACTACCCCCTCCACCACCCTCCTGGGGACTGACAAACTATTTTGGAGATGTCATTTGATTTACTTTTTCTTCAGTTAACACATACTTAAAGCAGAATGCGGTACTATTTCATTTGGGAAAGTGTTTGGATTATTTCCTAGAAACTACCCCCTCCACCACCCTCCTGAGGCCTGACAAACTATTTGGAAAATGTCATTTGATTTATTTTTTCTTCATTAAACACATACTAAAAGCAGAATCTTCCACCATCTGAAGGCCTGATAATTGTTTAAAGGTGTGTAATAAAGTGTATATTATATAGAAAGTATATTTTTATCGCCTTATTACTTTCAGAAAAATAAGAAAAAAAATATTTTCCTAACTTTTTTCTTGGAGTATATCTGTGGATGTGGCTAACTTCACACCGGTCCAACATTTCACTTCATTTATTCATCTGGCTGCCAAATAATTCCAACAAGCATGAAATTCGGAGTTCCTTTGGTGGTTTACAGGAACAAGCCTGCATTCAACAAGAACGTCGACATGTCAAAAAATATTTATAAAATTTCACTAAAATCAGATTTTATTGACTTCAGGAGCAAATTTATTTTCATGATCTGACAAATTTTGAACACAATGATTACAGGACTCCTTGTTTAAGTGAATGTTTGGTACGGTTGGGTATTAGCAGTGGAAGATTAATCTTATTTCTGGTTTACATGTGGGTCAAGTTGTTTTTATTCGAATAATGATGTCTGCTATGGATCAGACAGACAGTTCACAGAACGAAAAGACAGATGAGCATATAAATTTGCTGCTAAATAAACAGTGGTCTACAATGGTCCCTTGCACTAATAATGGTGGCTAGTAGCTAAGCGGCTAAGGTCCTAATCGTGGAACTTCTGGCTCGCATCAGGCAGAGGTTCTAGGCCTCAGTACACAAGAATATTCATTCACAAATGCATCAGTTTCTCTAGGCGGCCACATGCCTTGTTGTGAAGCAAGTGTGATGTGAGTTGGCCTAGATGCCACCTAGGGTGGTGCTGTAGGTTTTCCTACTATGCCTTTGGATACACTCTGAGTGTTTATGAGGGAGAATAATTATCACATAAAAATATCGTTTGGATGAAGATAATTTGGTTATTGTACTGAGCATCTAAGAACGTGTGCAAGAGAAGTGTGAGGTAGAGGGTCAACAAATTAAATTAATTTGTTAGATTCATTGACATTATTTTCATACTGTATGATCATTATCATAGTCATGCTTGGTTTATGCAACGTTCCCAAGAACTAAGACTAGTAACTAATAACTAAGCTTACTACCTTTTTTGACCAAGAACTTAGTTCTTAGTTAAAGGTTGGGCAACTTTTCAATCATAGTTCTTAGTTTTTAGTCCAAATATGGATTGCATAAACGCGCTCATTGATTTGATGGTGTTGAATTCTTAGTTATTAGTTCTTAGTCATAGTCTTAGTTCTTGGGAACGTTGCATAAACCAAGCATCACAATCATAGTCTCAATTATTGTTGTTTGAGACCTAAACTAATGAAGTTGCATAAATGCTCCTACTGAAATGTACAGTTTCAATTTTATTTTACGATTATTAAGACAGTGACTGATTAGGACTATGATAATGACAAATTTGAATAAATTGGCCCTTACAACAAGATTTCCAAGATCATAATAAGTCGCAATATAGGGAGCCATTTTAAATTTTGAAGTTGGGGTATCTGAGGATGAAACCTAAAATTCTATGTTCATATGTTCATTGTTTTTTTAACTTTTTCTTTGTTAAACAAACATTATACTGCAGTATGTAAATAACTCGTTTTCAAGTAAAACAAAACATTAGTAAATAATACCACGATATTGACAATGGATCTGCAATGCTCTCTCTCCACTCCATGCACTTTCGATATAACGGTTTTCACACATAATTCTAGTTTTTCCAGTGCGCATACTGCTTCATTACATATTACAAGTGTAATTCAAAAGCACGGTCGATAAATGAATAATAATAATAGACAAAAGAACCGTTATTACAAACATACCTGTTTTTTAATGGAAACTCCAAACTATCAACTCCACAATAAAAACAAGAAACTTCATAAAATCAACACAAAATTACCAAACACAAATGATTGGTTGGAATGATTAGTGATGGCGAATGGTCGAATGGTGAATATATTTATAAGGTTCATTCGTTTTTTATAGTTGTAGTGTAGTGTAATAGCCGCTTTCTTTTTAGAGTTTCAAGCGCCAGGGCGTCTTATTCAATACTTGCTATTGGTGGATAGTGACATGTCATTTTCTAGCCAATAATACGATCAAACTAAGATGCCTAAAAACCCTGGTGTGTCGACTGATTAGATTTTGTTCAGAATTTTTTGAAGACAAAACAAATGAAATCGTGGACTGTTTCTGTAATCGGTCCTCGTGTCAATTAGGGTCACTTAAATCAAGCAGGCCGTTCCGTCCTTACGGGTATGGCCAATAGGCGTGGTCTAATTAGTTTGAATGTACGAAATCACCTACAGAAAAAATTAGGTTATGTTAGGCCAACGTTTGAACTACTGACACGTGTCAATTTAAATAGTCGCTTTCTCTCTTTGGGAGTTTTAAGCACCGGGGCTTCTTATTCTAGCTCAATCATTGGCTAGAAAATGACATCTGTCAAAATCCACCAATGGCAAGTATGGAATAAGGAATCCCAGTGCTTGAAACTCTTAAATAGAAAGCGGCTTATGTTGGCTGAAATATTTACAAATAGTGGAAAGTCATATCATGTTAATAAACTATATTCATTTATATACATTTGTAATACTTGATAATACGGTAATCGATATGAGATAGGAGCAAAGTGTTGTGTGCGTAGAGAGTTGTTTACTTCTTACTGAAAAGATTAACTTTTTCCCTAAAAATGAAGTATTGTGAAACTTTGAGGAAGAAATGGCTTTCACTGCTGAATCATTCAGTGGAAAATCATGAAATTCATGTGTGCAGTGTAAATATTGATAATTTTATGTCTACTGGGACTGACAAATTGAAATAATGAAATTTACTGTATTACCACAATAACAACACATATTCCCTAATAACACAGGATCTTGCTGGTATATCCTGCTAAGGTCCTACATATGTCCCAATGTTTCAGACTTAGGTAAGATATGGTAGAGATGTTTCTTTTGGAACATCGCTCAAATGTTTCATTAAGATGTTCTAGAAACATACTGTTTTATATCTTTTTTTGAACAAAAAAAAAGTATTGCTTTTAATGCCTAATATTGTTTGGTGTTTAAGATGGTTGAACAGATGTGAAGTTTGATACCTACCTACATCGATAGTTCGAAGTGAGAACCATTACTATTGTATTTGTCAGATACCAAATTTCGTATATAGGTATATACCTATTTCTAATACCTATATCGACCTAATATTAAATAAAATAAAATAATTGCTGAATATCTGCACTAAGCTTACATGGATAGTCGCCATTATGTGATAAACAACTTTCATAAGTAGTGGCCGTGTGTAATTATTTAAAACCAAAATCATTCAAAATTCCCGCAATTTCTGGCAGTTCACTTGGCGCGTTTTCGTTGATCACCGTATGCGTCATCTGCTGACAGTTAAGATTTGTTTGCAACGATGTCAGATGTTTTTAGAAATTTATTTCTGTAGATCTGAAAACAAAGTGAAATTGAAATGTGAGTACTATGTAGACTAATACAAATTTGAAAAAAGTATTTTAGAAAAATTCACTGTTTAAAACTCAAAAATGTTTTTATTTTCAAATTTTAAGATCATCAGAACATTTGATGGTCAGGTATTGTATGTGTAAAAAAATTATTCTGGCAACGTTGCAGCAGGCAGGTGTTCGCGTTTTAGCTTGCATTGCGCACCATGTGGCTTCGCTGAAGTGTGTTTCATGTTTCATATTCATTGTTATCCGTTAGCCATTGTTGTAGTGAAGTTGTGGTTGTATGGATTAGGATTTGTCTATTTGATTACTTTTTTTTAATAATTTTGGTGCAAGTTTTTTCAAATTATATTATCTGCATTATTTTCTTATTGTTGTAGCTATTAACCTACCTAGTGAGTGCAATAACCGTGATAATATTGAGGTGAATACAAAACGTTTCTCATTTTGTATGATGGATTCCCGAGAAAAAAGAAAGCTTATGAATAAGTTCGATCAACGATATAAACGCATTTACAAAAATGAAAATTCTAAAATTAACCAAAAAGTAGGTGGAGTAGCGGGAGATGCATCTACCTCACATGCCTCAGTTTTTGGGGGCCCAGCTCCAACCTACATTTCTGAACCTATGTCTGTGTCTGATTCTGATTATTCAAATGAATCAGATCATTGTTCAGATATCATAGACAATAGCATATCTAGCTCTAATGAATGTGATTTTGATATTAATGTTGAAAATAACCAACTTATTTTACCAAATGAAACTTTGGCATCTTCTGTTGGAAATTGGGCTATAAAGCATAATATAAATCATTCCGCTTTATCTGATCTGTTAGACATTTTAAGACAAAATAATCCTGAATTACCTAAAGACCCGAGGACTCTTCTGAAAACACCCAGACAAACTGGTTCCCAAATTAAAATAGTTGAGCCAGGATTCTATTACCATTTTGGGTTATCACAGTGCATAAACAATTTGTTGGTAGAATTTTTTAAGCATAATGTTCTAAACACTAATGTTCTCGAAATTTGTGTTAATGTTGATGGCTTGCCTCTTTCCAAAAGTTCTGGAAACCAAGTCTGGCCAATAATGGTTAATTTTTTTAAAAATAAAAATTTTATTCAGATTTGTGGGATTTATCAGGGCAATGAAAAGCCAAAAAGTAGCAATAGTTTTATGTCAGACTTTGTAGAGGAAGCAGCAGACTTAATTAGAAATGGTTTTTTGTTCAACAACACATATTATAATGTAAAAATACACGCATTCCTATGTGATGTTCCTGCTAAGTCGTTTTTAAAATGTGTCAAGGGACACAGCGGATATATGTCGTGCACTTAATGTGACATTGAAGGCACATATATAGGTAACCGAACGTTTTCCAAATTTAGAGGGATTTAATTTGAGGTCGGATCTGAGTTTTCGAACAAAGGAACAAGAAAGCCATCATATTGAAACCACTATCTTAGAAAATATTCCAGGGTTAGATATGGTAACATCATTTCCGCTAGATTACATGCACTTAGTGTGTCTAGGTGTCATGAAAAAACTACTGAACAACCTGTGGCTTGGTGGAAAACCACCATATCGTTTTTCTTCTCAACAAGCAAAAAATATTTCAGATCAATATCTAGCGTTTAAGAATCAAATGCCAAAAGAAATACTTCGAAAACCAAGATCTTTGTTAGAAGTGAAAAGGTGGAAAGCTACGGAGTTTCGTACATTTTTATTTTATTTGGGTCCTGTTGTTTTAAAACAAAACGTACCAGAAGAAGTATATGAAAATTTTTTATGTCTTCATGTTTCAATATCATTGTTGTCGAAAAATCTTAATTTATCATATTCTCAGCAATTAATAAAACATTTTGTAGAAACATTCTCCATACTTTATGGCAAAGAAAATATTTCCCATAATATTCATAATTTGTTACACCTTGCTGATGATGTTAAAGCATTTGGTAGTATAGAAAATTTCAGTGCTTTTCCTTTTGAAAACCACATGATGTCAATTAAAAATCTAGTTTGTAAAGGTGACAAACCACTTCAGCAGATCATTAATAGAATTTCTGAACGATCACTCATTGATTTCGGGAGAAATCCAAATTCATCCAATTTTTATCCCAAATTTAAAAAAGAACATTCTCAAGGCCCGGTTATTGATAGATCTTTAGGTGTAAAACAATTTGAACAAATTTATTTGAAATTTTTTTTTTATCTGTGAGTGAAGGTGATAATTGTTGTGTGCTCAAGAACAAAAGCATAGTTTTGGTAAAAAATATTATAGTTCATGAAGAATACACTAAAATAATTTGTCAAAGATTTTCGATCAAAGAAAACTTTTATGATTCACCTTGTGAATCATCTAAATTAAATATATTTTTAGTAAGTGGTTTAAATACTGGGCTTCAATCTTGGGATTTGAGACAAGTGGCCTACAAATGTATTAAATTAATTTTTAAAAATAAATTTGTTGTCTTTCCCTTACTTCATACCGTTGAATTATATTAAATTTTTTCCTTAAATCATTGGATATTACGCTTTTGTATTGTTTTCAGTTTATGCCAAAATGTCTTCGCCCAATAAAACATGGATGGTGGTTTGTTTTATTGCTGATGAAACAGTTGAAGCAGTCCCCACAAGATGGATCACTGGGGATGAATATCTGTGGCCTGCGGTCACACGTGAAAAATTAATTATTTTAATCAAAAAATGCGAGTTTAATTCTTGCTGGCCCTCACATAAAGTCAGAACATTTAGAAATGCTACTTATGGTAAATTAATCTGACTTGAGCGACTCATTATAATTCTACTATGTCAGCATGTTATGCATTTTTGTAGATGTTTACGGAGTCGCAAGATCAAAGGCGACTAAAGCTGAGCTAACTAGTGATTTGAATACCGATGAAGGGGACACTAGTGCAGTACCTGAAAAAAAAATTCGAAGAAAAAAAGTATTTTCTTCTTCAGAATCTGAAGACAATGAACCGTTTCTGAGATCAAACAAAAAATCAAGAAAAGCCATGAATTTGCCAGATCCGCCAATTTGGACAAATAATGTCGATTTGGATATAAATACAGAAGAAAATATTTGTAAAAATAGTTATGAAGGTAATTTGATTGAATAAATAGAAATTTAATAAGTAAATTTATTTATTTTTCTGTTACAGATGTTACCAACTCGCAGCCTACCACAAGCTGCACCAGGACTCCCTTAATACAGGTGCAGCAAACAAGTAGTCCTAAACTCCTGTACAATCGATTAAAGAAAATATTAGTAAGTTTTCTGTGCCAGTTTCTAGAGGGATGTGTTTGATTTGAATATATTTCAGATAAAACATCAAAAAGTTGTTGTTGCAATAGTAAATTATTATACAATATACAATCCTTATTAATAGAAATCAATTCAAAATTGGACAACTGCAACAACAGATATACTAAAGTTGAACCGAACCATATGAACATTTTGGAAAAATCTCATATGCAGTTTCCAATTTCCACAATGGAAAATTTGAAGGTTTTTGAGAATTTCCTTTCACTAGCGGAAAATTATATAGCATTGGTAAATATATTTTGGAGTCATTAATATCCTACCACTTAACCTTAGGCATAATTTAGATTTGCATTTGTTTTTGTAAAATTCATTTTGAAATCGAAAGTGGCATATAACGGATTCAAGATATAAAAACTCCCCAATAACATAAAAAAACATCACTTAGCATATTCAGAAAAAAAATCTTGAGTGATAGAGCCTACTATAAACAGGAATATTATGAGGACACTCTGTGACACAACTCTCTTATAATTAATTTTATTTTACATATCATTTAGCAATCCAATCCCATATTTTCTTCAAAAATCTGCTTTGTATTGTACTTGCCTGTATCTGTATGTGCAATTTGATTTTGCTTTAGTGATGAGTTATTGCAGTTTTATATTTTTATTGAACCCTCATAACCTTATACATTAAAATGAATTCAACCCTAGTATTGTGTGAAAATTCAAAATATGTTAAGATACTTATTACTACATTTTTACATATGCTTTTTTTTAAGATAATTGTGTTTGTTAACAAGATAACTTTCTTACGAACAATAAACTCTTTCTCTCTCTCTCTCTCTCTCTCTCGACAATCTCTCAAATTGGTACTATTTATTAATAGTTACCTTTTTGAAATTGAAGGTTCAGTTATTTGCGAAGCTTGGTGGAAACAATACTTATGAACTAATTAGACGTTGCATCTCACCAATAATTGAGGACTCTTTAGCAGAAACATTTTCTTTCTTGGGAAAGAAAGGGAAAAATACCTTTGGGACAACTCTTTTAGCAAAAGCTGTAATTGGTGAGTATAAAACGCCAAGACAAATCGAAATCCACTTTGTTGGAAGTTATGAAAACAAATCTTCATTAACTTGATAATGTTAAAATTAATTCAAATTGATAATTTTAACCTACTTCAGCATCATTTGTTTTTTAAGACTATTAAAAAAATCATAGTAAAATGCAATTAAATAATTCCAAATAATCCAATTAAATTTTGAAGTTACAGTAATTCCCATTATGAAAAAGGAGTAGAAGTATCCTTCCTTTTCCATAATATGTATATCACTGTACTTCACATTTAATGTCAAAAGATTAAAAGTCGTAGAATGATTTATTCAAATATGTAAAAAAAAAAATGTAACTGGAAATAAGTCTTGCGTTACTAATTGATGTATGATAATTTTAGAAGCAGCACAGAAATCAGGTCATGCTTCCAACAATAAGGAAACTGAGTAAAGGATTGGCGATTGGCTGAGAAGAGCAAAAGAACGCAATCTTAGAGCTCAAATGAAAAAGAATGTGACTTCAAAATAGGGGCCTATTTCATCAAATTTTTTTTAGTTACTATTTATTTTATGTGGGATGACCATGTGGGTTGTCTAGGTAATAAATGTAAAAATTCATATATGTATATAAAGAGGAAACTGATAAGTATTATTTGTGTAAGTAGAGATATTTAGTTGTGAACTGTAGATTTTTCACTGAATTAGCTCGTACCTTAACCTACGGTACATTGAACCCTTGAAGTAACAAGTTGAACTGACCATATGGGAAATTTTTCTATTTCAAGTCTGTTTAATATTTCTTATCAAGTTTAAAAGATTTTGGTCATTTTACCTCCTTTTTTAAAAAAAAAAGTTTAAAAGTTGTCCATTTTAATTAACTCATTAGATAGTGTTATGTAAGTCTACTTGTCCCTGTACAATTTTCCTCGTACAATAGTTCATATCCAAATTTGTCAAATATTCAAAAAGGTGCACTTGATGCAAAGTTTCAAAGTGTCAAATTTGACAAGTATCATAGTCGTCTTGAAATCTTCTGTAGACGATATTTTGCATACAATTTTAAAGCGTAAACGGGCGTCAAAGTTGAATTTGTATTAATTGATCAATAAAAAAAATTCTCATATGTGTTTTGATTAATTCACTTACTTTTTGAGGTTTGTTTTCGAGTTCCTAAACAGTGAGTTCTTAGAGTAGATACCTAATTTACTTACTTATTCAAGGCTTTGTGTTTGAATACTAAAACATGAATTGTTGTTCCTAAGTTTACTAACTTATTTAAAAGGTGCCTGTTTTTTTATATTTTGTAAAATTAAGCTTTATCCTGTTGACACTTTTATTTTGTTTTACATTTTCTAGAGTTTTAGGTTTTGTTTGAATACAATTTTTTTTTAAACAATTTTGTTTAATTTCAACCCCTTTAAAAACAATTTAATATTATACCGAGGATGTTTCATTTAAGTGCCCTGAATGTTTCTAGTACGTCCCATGCCACTACAAAATACATCCTAAAATTATCTTGAGGATGTTTTATATTGAGTACCCTGAATGTTTTTAGTACATCCCGTGTCAACCTACAGACGTTCCGAAGGGATGTTTATAGGACATCGCAAATGCTGACACGGCTGTTGCCAGCAACATCCCAAGAATGTCCCAAGGAAAATAGAGATTTCCCAGAGATGTTTCTATTGTCCCATATGAATGTTTCTAAAATGTCTTACAGATGTTACTGTGTTATTAGGGTTACAATAATGAGTTTCAACAAAAATACGATTTATGACACATTTAATGGAGTAAAATCGAATCGCTTTCTGAAAATCTATTTTAAATATGGTTTGGCTTAGGTAATGCTTTACAATTTGTTTTTCACTTCACACTACAGTATTAGTCGGTCTTCTTCAGATTTTCACTTCCACTTCCTCCATCCACTCACAGTAAATCATGGATGCTTTATAACTTAAGTTTTTACTGTTTTTAGTCTGATAAAGGTTATGTGCTAATAAACTTTTGTATGGCTAATAATAAATAGTAAATGGTCTGGTCTATCAAAATCTTTCTAAGTAATTTGGCCACGAATGCGAATGCTACGATGACTTTATGGGACTAGGTCGAGGGCTGAATCTGAATCTCCATATTGTAATTAACCCTTTGTCGGGACTGCCCTGGCCCGAAAATCTACCGCTACTTTTTTGTAATTCGAGTTTACAATCAATAACAAATTTAGAATTAGTACCTGGTATTTATTCATTCAACAATAAAATGTGATAAAGATAAAAATTAACCAAAAGCAACAAAGGTTCCTTTTATTAAAAAAAACATAACCCAACTTTTCCCCTGCTTTCTCATTGGCACTTCTGTGGGTTATTTTGAACACTCGAACTACTTCATAAGTATTAGACCATGCCTATTAGCCATACCCGTAAGGACGGGACGGCCTGCTTGATTTAATGACCCTAGTGTCAATATTCCACCCAGACAGCACATAATATTCCACATGAATATTCTGACAACGTTCCTTACTTTATTTTAGAATATTCTGATGAAATGTTCTCAGAATATTCTTGGAATATCTTCATTCTGTAGCAAATATTCTATGAATACTGCATTCCATATATTCTAATTACATCCGGTTCTAATATTCTGAGGATATACTGAATCGTATTTTTGATGTTATTCTTCATTCTCAGATAGGTAAAATATAATATTACTTATTATATATTTCCCCTGTTACTACATAGTTGTATTATAATTGTTAAAGAAATAATAAGTTGGAATTTGAAATATAGCAGCACATGCGGTGATGCCAGACATGAAGAAATTTCCTCACATTTCTTATATAAAAAATATGGAATGACTCAACACAGTAGCCATTCGTTTTTTCAAAACTATGAAATTTGATCAGTACATTTAACGTAATCAATAATCATTTGGATGACTTTTTGATGACATAATTTTCATTTAAGATATAAAAAGCATTGTGCATTTACTTTTGTTAAGATTAAAGCGTAAGCGGCAACTGTGCAAAATCCGTCATTTCAGCTCGCAAAGTATCTGACAATTGATATTGACAAGTGACTTTTGTATATGATTTCGTGGGTTTTGTCATGAGTTTCTATCATGTTTTTTGATCTTTGTCAAAACGTATTTTATCAATAATTGGATACAACAGTGAAAAATCAACATGAAAAATAATTAATCTGCGCTCCGGGGCGACTTGAATAAATACGGTGGCCGCCGTATTCGCTTTTGCAGATGTAGGGAAACCTGGAAAAACAACACCACATATCTGGAGAGTTGGAGTTGGCAGAAAAACCTCTGCAGATGTTCGTCGAATCAGGATTATCTTCTTTCCTGCAAAATAGGATGTATGGTTTCTCATCCAGATGCAAATATTTATAATAACCTATCAGCAAAGTTCAGTGTATTTTTAATTTGAATTAATTTTCATTAACTATATGAATCATTCCTCGTGATCGTGAATAAGCATGTCGTTTTTGGTCACTTGTGTGAATTCCAAATTTAAACAATAAACAACTAGAGGAATCAACAGCAAGTATCAAATCAAAACATCTTTCTAGCTAGTTATTAGCTCATGCAGACATGCTGTTTCCAATTTTTTCCGTACGTTCCTCAAATGTTTTTGAAAAGAAAACTCTGTGTTTTGAAGAAAATAAATTATTTTTGAATTGAAGGAGTTTTTATTGTTGCAGGACCCAGTACCCAGAAATATTTCATATTCATTCTAAGAATATTCCCTATAGATGCCAGGAATATTCCCACAAGATCACTAATTAATTTTAAATGTACACGTGTACAGAATGTTCTGAGAATATTCAAATATATTATCTCGTAATATTCTACGAATGTTTTATAGAAAATACCAGAAAATATTCTCATAATATTCAAAACAGTCCATTCCAAATGTTCATAGAACATACCTAGAAAATGTGTATTGCATTGTGAGAACATTCTGTGAATATTCAAATAATCTCGGCAAATATTCTATGAATGATATTGTGCTATCTGGGACCCTAATTGACCTGTTTCACACTCTTTCTTTATTGAAAACGCTACTTTTTAGGAAAAAAACTTATCCTTCTTTAATGATCACATAACCTACAAATCAAAACAAGTAAATTGGTTAGTGAAATTTATTCATGTCAAGTTGGTTTCTGGAAAAAAAGTGAGTGAGTGAATATTTTCCTTTTTATGTTGAAATTAAATGCATAGGAATGTTGGCTGTGTAAATATGCAAAGTTCAAGGTTACCAACTTGACATTAATAAATTCACAAAACATTTTACATAAATGTGTTGTTTTGATGTTTTTAAAAGAAGGTTGAATTTTTGGATAAACATTGCCGTTTTTAATAAAAAACTAGTGTAAAACGGGTGAATTAGGGTGTGTACATTGTGTTAGTTTAAAAAAGGAAAAATTTTTTGAGTGTTTTTCCGCGGTAGAAATGTGTCCTAAAAAATGCCATTCATCACTCAAAAATAGACCCATATCTCCGAAATTAGTTGAGAACGCCAAAAATTTCATTTGTATTTTTTGTTCAGGAGGCCATACTACATGAATTCCAATAAAAATAATGTTGATAGCTCGTGGCTATTAGTTAACGGAATTTTACCAGAATATTTTCACATGTTTCTAGAGTTTTCACAATCTTTCTGTCAACCCCAGTAAAACACATCATATTATTGTCTGATTGAAGATTAGCTCTGAGATCGTACAAATGAAATGGTGTTCAAACAGATTTGTCTGTAAATTCATCTAATTTATTGGGAAGTGGTTCCATGTTACTGCCATACTGCTGAATCTGTTCCGGGACTGAAAGTGAACTGGCTAAATCCAATAAAAAGCACTGAACTGATAAAACATTTCCAGATCCTATAACTTCTGCACCATCAACAGCGTCTATAACCATTCGACTTCCGGCAATGGTGGAGGACTGACGGCGTTCTCGTGTCTCAAGTCAAGTGCATGTGTGTGAATGTTATAGAGTGTAGTTTGTGTTGTGATGTCTGCCGTCTTTAGTACGTGCAATCACCCAATTTTTAAGTGTTTGTGACGTCTGCCGTACACCACAGTTTTTTAACCGTGGTTAAACGTGCAATCAACAAAAAAATATTTTTTTACATTGTTTTTGGGTGGAGGCATTGCCTTGAGCAAGATTCCTCCTCCACCCCCTGACGAAGTCCCCACTACTCACGTCAGTAACCAGGCTGGGGTAGGGCGGATCCCTACGTAGTGGGGAGAGTGCTGGACAAGTGCGCCAATAGGAAGCAAGGTCCAATTAATACAGAGAGAGAGAGAGAGAACAGCGTCTAACCTTGAAAAGTATTGAAATCATTATAAACAATTAAGCCGTAGACACAATGGAAGTTTTATGTAATAAGTTTTAAGTTTTGGGATTTCGGATATCAATTTTACAAATAAAACAAGATGCAAAACAGAATTGAAAAATGAAGCTTGAATTTTATCAACAAGATTGTTTATGAGGCGAAATCAGAATAATAATGGCAATGATAGTTTCGCGTTAAAAAATATCCAAAATTATGAAAATTAAAACTAAAAACATAAAACTTCCATTGTGTTTCAGCCTTTACAGTTAGAAAATCGTGTTACCATTTTCTCCCAGATCGGTTAACATTTCGTTGGCACGATGAAACAGTTTCTGGAAGTGTTTCAGATGGAATGACCCCTTTCTTCAATCGTTTAAATGTTTTGCTTCTTGTGTCTAGGAAAAAACTAAATAGATTTACGCCAATTATTATAACAAAATAATCGTACTAAGTGTGAAATCTTCCAATAAAGAGTAATTCCCCATACTTTGACAAATTTCTGGCATATTTGAAGATAAATACCTACTAATTCTTGCACTGCGGCACTGATCAACATTTCTTTGACTTACTATGGACCTATCAAAGCTATGCTCTCTGCATTGAACCAAAAAAATCGAACCAAATATAAAACGACAAAGGAATAATCAACAATTTATAACATTAGATGTTATGGAAGAATGTTTGTTTTCCCGGAGTTTGACGTACATATTTCAATATGTAGATGTCGCCCACTCCGTGGCGATCCTAGGGTCACCAAATCAAAAGGCCGTTCCGTCCTTACGGGTATGGCCAATGGGCATGGTCTAATACTTGAAGTAGTTCGAGTGTTCAAAATAACCCACAGAAGTGCCAATGAGAAAGCAGGGGAAAAGTTGGGTTATTTTTTTTTAATAAAAAGAACCTTTGTTGCTTTTGGTTCATTTTTATCTTCATCATATTTTATTGTTGAATGAATAAATACCTGGTACTAATTCTAAATTTGTTATTGATTGTAAACTCGAATTACAAAAAAGTGTCGGTAGATTTTCGGGCCAAGGGCAGTCCCGACAAAGGGTAAATTACCATAGGGAGATTCAGATTCAGCCCTCGACCTAGTCCTATATAAGGTCGGGAATTAGGAAGTTACGTTAATAAAAAAACATGAAAACTTGTCCTTCTATGGTCATCGTAGCATTCGCATTCGTGGCCAAATACTTAGAAAGATTTTGATAGACCAGAGTAGAATATTTACTATTTATTATTAGCCATACAAAAGTTTATTAGCACATAACTAAAAACAATAAAAACTTAGGTTATAAAGGAAGCATCCATGATTTACTGTGAGTGGATGGAGAAAGTGGAAGTGAAAATCTGAAGAAGACCGACTAATATAAAATGTAGTGTGAAGTGAAAAACAAATTGTAAAGCATTAACCTAAGCCAAACCATATTTAAAATAGGTTTTCAGAAAGCGATTCGATTTTTCTCCATTAAATGTCATAAATCGTATTTTTGTTGAAATTCATTATTGTAATATGTGATATTCTGTGGTAATACAGTGAATTTCATTATGGTGCTGTAGGTTTTCCGGGTTTTCCTACAGCTGAAAAGTGAATACCTCACCTGAAACATCAGTAAGTCGCCCCGGAGCGCCACGGCAAATAATAATAGCCGTCCTCTACCCGCACAGGCTATGCCTTTGAGTACACTCAACGAGTGTTTATGAGGGAGTATTATTATTAATATTATTATTTCAATTTGTCAGTCCCAGTAAACATAAAAATATCAATAATTACACTGCCCACATGAATTTCATGATTTTCCACTGAACGATTCAGCAGTGAAAGCCATTTCTTCCTCAAGGTTTCACAATACTTCATTTTTAGGGAAAAAGTTAATCTTTTCAGTAAGAAGTAAACAACAGATGTCATTTTCTAGCCAATGTTGAGCTAGAATAAGAAGCCCCGGTGCTTAAAACTCTCGAAGAGAAAGCGACTATTGAAATTGACACGTGTCAGTAGGTCAAACGATGGCCTAACATAACCTAATTTTTTTCTGTGGGTGATTTCGTACATTCAAACTAATTAGACCACGCCTATTGGCCATACCCGTGAGGACGGCACGGCTTGATCTGGTGACCCTAAAAAACATATCTTGTCAGTGCCATCTTACAGTTCAGAAACGCGAAATATTTGACTTTATTGGGGGTCGCCACGGAGTTGGCGACATCTACATTTTGAAATGTGTACGTCAAACTCCGGGAAAACAAACATTCTGCCATAAGATGTAATGTTATTAAGTTGTTGATTATTTCTTTGTCGTTTTATATTTGGTTCGATTTTTTTGATTTAATGCAGAAAGTATAGCATTGATAGGACTAGTAAGTCAAAGAAATGTTGTTCAGTGCTGCAGTGCAAGAATTATTTATCTTCAAATGTGTCCATGCACTATTTTTCCAGAAATTAGCTAAAGCATGGGGAATTAGACTGAATTGGAAGATTTCACACTAAGAACGATATATTTTGTTCATAATAATTGGCGTAAATCTATCCAGTTATTTTCTAGACACAAGAAGCAAAACATTAAAACGATTGAAGAAAGTAGTCATTCCATCTCAAAAACATCCAGAAACTAGTTCATCAAGGCAACGAAATGTTAACCGATCTGGGAGAAAATGGTAACAGGATTTTCTAACTGTAATTGTTTAATGATTTCAATACTTTACAAGGTTAGACACTGTTGATGGTGCAGAAGTTACAGGATCTGGAGATGTTTTATCAGTTCAGTGCTTTTCATTGGATGTAGCCAGTTCACTTTTAGTCCTGGAACAGATTCAGCAGTATGGCAGTAACACGGAACCACTTCCCAATAAATTAGATGAATTTACAGACAAATCTGTTTGAACACCATTTCATTTGTACGATCTCAGAGCTAATCTTCAATCAGACAATAATATGATGTGTTTTACTGGGGTTGACAGAAAGATTGTGAAAATATACTCAATTCAGAAGATATTCCAGATAATCTCCAAGCAACACTCACACTCACAAGCAACACTGAGAATTCTTCCTTCACCTTCTTGAATGTGTGATGCCATGCCCGAGACCATCAGTGGCCCTGTTGAGGTTCGAACCCATACATCTATCGATGATTGGATTGAGAAGCAATTGTTTAACCTGCATGCCACCAGCGCTTGTGACAATACTGAAATGCAACCATACTTTTCGCTGACACAGTCTTAAGTGATCCTAGTAATATATTGTTGACGGTTTTGCTTCATTATTCTAAAGTATTTACTCAGAGTGCTAGAAACAATATTTTAATTAAATCCCTCATCTATCGAATGTGTAACAACTATAATAAGATTTGTTAATACTGTGAAATAAGTATAAACAAAATTAATGAACTGTTTGGGGTAGCCAAGGTTTGCATTTAAAAATTATTTATATTGTTACTTAAAACTGTTTGCACATTACTGTAACTATCTGCATAAATTGTCCTTTAAATGGTTCTACTATTGGACAACAAAGATATTTTTATTATCTGATACATGATAATGAAAACCTGGACTGTTAATTGATTTATTTCATATGTTGAGTACAGTATCAATTATTTTGTATAGGTAATAAATGAAATAATAATTATTTCCAAATAATAATACTTTTATTCAAAATTAAATCAAGATGAATGGATGTACTGTGGTGTCACAATAACAAATTTCACAAGTAACCCTTTCACAACATTTCAACACAAATAGGTATGTGCACTTAGAAAACAAAATGGTTAGTGTGAAGTTATCCACCAATTTCCAGCCACGGTTTGCAAATTTTACGTGCGACGTTGCCAAACTTCCATATATTTCCTAGCCACGCTTTTTACCTATTTTCGCCTATATCTTCGCCTTTATTGTATTGTAGATGATTCCTGGCAGAATTGCTCTCAATGGAGTATCCGATTCATATAGGGCCTCAAAATAATTGCAAGTTGACATTCGAAATTTTTGAAAAAACATTTCCCTCGGTATCTCACTTGTTTTTGCGTGTTCATTGGTGAAATTTTCACAGAAATTATGAGAATGACAAGAAGAACCGAGAAAACAGTATTACGGAATATGTATCACCGTAGGGAAAACTGGAGAAATCAAATTCGGATTTTTTTTTACATTTCACTCTGTATTTCCTTGTTTTTGCGTGTTCTTTGATGAATTTTTCATAGAAATCATGAAAATGACAAGTTGAACCGATGAAAATGTATTATGGAATATGTACCACCGCAGGGGAGACTGGAGAAATAAAATTCGGTTTTTTTTTAACGTTTCACTCTGTATCTCACTTGTTTTTGCGTGTTCGTTGAAAAAATTTCCACAGAAATTATGAGAATGACAAGAGGAACCGAGAAAACAGTATTATGGAATATGTACCACCGTAGGGGGGACTGGAGAAATAAAATTCTGATATTTTTTAAATTTCAGTCTGTATCTCACTTGTTTTTGCGTGTTCGTTGATGAATGTTTCATAGAAATTATAAAAATGACAAGTTAAACTGGGAACACAATATTATGGATTCTTCTTGTCATTTTCATAATTTATGTGAAAAATTCATCAACGAACACGCAAAAACAAGTGAAATACCGAGGGAAATGTTTTTTCAAATATTTCGAATGTTAACTTGCAATTATTTTGAGGCCCTATATGAATCGGATACATTAAGTTAAGGGCAATTCTGCCAGGAATCATGTACAACAATCATATAAGTATTAACTACAATAAAGGCGAAGTCTGGCGAAGATATACGCGAAAATAGGTAAAAAGCGTGGCTAGGAAATATTTAGGAGTTTGGCAACGTCGCACGTAAAATTTGCGAACCGTGGCTGGCAATTCGTGGATAACTTCACACTAACAACAAAATGTGTATTCAGGTGTCAATGTGGGGTGAAGTGAATACTTCAATTTATTATTACTAACTGGATCGGGATGTTGAAGAATTTCACACAATCACAACACTCTATTAACAAGTTCAAATTCTCTTTTTCAACTTCTTCATTGGATTTTAATTCATATCGATATTTGTTTTTGAAATGGCAGAAATCCACTGCTCTTTCAGCATAAACTGCCTCAACATTTTTTTTCTGTCTCAATCCCAAACTTGCTTGACATCAGTACAGCTTAACTGGTTTAGTTCTTCATGACTGCAACTACATGTTTACAGAATCCAGATTGGCCCCCTTTGCAAGTGTATTCACATCCACTTCGTAACCCAGTGAACACAAACATCTCTGCGATTTCGCTTTCTTGTTCATGACTCTGTTAGAAAGTGAGGTACATTTGTACATCACTGTTACCAAGTGAGGATGCTAACTGTGACTACTGTGACCAATGCAACTGGAGATCTCAGTTATCTTCTCATTGATGTCGATCTGAGGCACAAAAATGTCCTTCCTTATTCGAAGATTGAATAGTATATCACATTCACATCATTGTGAGTGACATTTGGCATCACAATGTGATACGTTTGTCGGTCAAGAGGGCCCCAAATAGAAGATAATGAGATTTTAATGTGAGTAATAATGCACTTCACGCATGTGACTTGAAACTTGAATGTGAAGCACTCTGCTGTCTCTTAGAGTATTTTGTGTCAACTGGGAACTGGTGTATCTGGAGATCCCAATCCAATTTTTAGTTCTTAAGGAAAATTTCAAGACGGAAGTTTGCAGATAAAGTCCAAAAAGTCGTCGCTCATCGATATTCTCTAACTCACATATAAATAGATAAAACATTGAATACTGCATCCCCTTTAACCATAGGCCTACTTTTTCCGAATAAATTTTGAAAATTTTCAGCCAAATGAATCTTTACCACAGGCATTTTAGAGGAAACAAAGTTGAGACGTAAATTAAAAGCTAAATTATTCATAAAAATTAAATAAAAAATATAAAATATCAACAAAACATTTAAAAGTAATTAACTGTCACGTGACTGATGTGACGTTTGCTTTGTTTTCCCGGAGTTTTGAACCCCCCCCTTGGTGCCATTGGCGACCGCGATGAACCTTAAATGGGAGTGCTCATCCAGTTTTATTTTATTATAGGTCGGTGCTTCCATTCGACGAGGAAGGGCGTATAAAATTCGGCTTCACTCTGCTAACATTGGCTCTTATGGCGTATGCTCAATATTGTAGTTAATACAAGGTTCTGAAAATATATGTGTTCCTTATGGAAGGCACTCCCTTACTGAGAGAGCTGGATAATTTCGCCACAGTAAAGCATATATATAATTATGCTTTACTGTGATTTCGACGACAGGGCTACTTCCAATGTCATAAAGAGAGAGAGAGAGAAGAGAGCGTTTTTGATTCTACAGAGCCCTGGGATTCCGAACTTTCGATACGATCACGAACGAACGAACGGTCAACGATTCGAACTTCAGACGACAAGAAGTAATCGTCGGGTATTCTCGGTACTTGATGAAAATGGAGGCAACATGATCGTAGATCGTAGAAAATAATAAATGAAAAAATGAAGTAGCATTAACGTATGTAATTGAATTTAAAATCCAGAATAAGTTTTTGGCATAGCAAACGGAAAGATGAAAATTAGAAGTGAATTAAAAAAATGTGGACAAACCGGGATTCGAACTCAGGACCTCTTGGTTTGATTGGAAATTTCCTGTAAATACGTACCTAAATGACATTCTTGGACGATTCGACTATAATAATTGATTCCCAATAAAATCGTCGGGTGATTTCGGTACTCGATCACTCAACACAATAAAATCAACATGGAACGGTGAGATGATGAATTAAACCGCATTAAACATAAAATTCTGAATTGATAATTGACATAATCTCGATATTCTCAATATTTTTTATTCAATCTGCTAGTTTTTTGTGATTTTAAATTTAAATTATTAGTTGAAGGAGTCCAGAGTATTGAATAAACATTTTATTCTGTGAAGGAAATTCATTAACTAAGGCAAAGAAATTTGTAATCACTGCGCATACCTGTAGGATGCTATAAAGTAAATGTTCTATTCAGAAAAGATAAGCAAGTTATATTAGGGGCAAGTTTTCGTGATAGGTAGGTGTACCTGGCCTCTACCAATTCCAATTAACGTTGAAAAGATAATCGTGACCGTTGTTTATTGTTTAAGAAGTCGAATGCATTTATAGAATACATACATTTATAGAAGGTTTGGAAATATCCGATTGCCTACAATTTCACTGAATTTGTTAGACACATTGCCTGACTAGGTATTTCTGTAATCATTCATCCGCTGTTTTTGGAGCATTTAAAAAATAAAGAAATTTATAATCGCAATAGGTAACCTCTATACCATTGTTTAAATATTATTTAAACAATGCCGCTATACCTCTATATAATACTTTTGAAGTAGCCTCTTCTTTCATTATTACAGTGTATAAATTATATTACTGGCATAAAATTTGATATTGCAGTAAACCGGGATAGGTACCTATACCTAACTAGATAGGTATAATACTAATAGTATTAATAATTATTGTACAGTTATATACACTACTCCTATCATTATCATTATAAGATGTATCTTTAATTGTCAATGCATATCTTTGTTAGGAATCCATTCTTGTATAGTGTAGGTTCCAGTAATTCTGTTGCTTTTTCTGTTGAAATTTAATTCATAGGAATACGTACATTTGGTGCATACTTATTTGTATATCATTATAGGTACCTACATCCTATTCCTTGAACTCGTTAATATATAATATTAATATTCCCAAAAAATATTGCAACAGTTGTAATGGTAGGTACCTTGAAATAATAATAAAAAAATTGTTAATGTTTCCGTCAACCGGCTGTACCTTTACGAGCACAACCCTCAGAAATCTTCGAAAGAATTCCCCATTTTTTTCAACAGGGTAATCTATTCGCCGCTTAGCTATGCCCTTTTCCCCATGAAATTCATTATCAACTCCCAGTAACCTTTTGGGTTGCTCTGAAAGCCATTCTGAATAAAAAATCCCTACTGCAGAATTACGGATCATAGGTAAATATCGGGATGGAAACAAATACACAAGCAATAATGACCACTAATAAAAAGAGCAACACATATCAGACCAAGATAGATATACTGACGACAAGAAAATAGTTATCGTCAAGTAATCGTAAAATGTAGACAATTTGCAACACATTTACGATTGTTATATAGCCTCGAAATCATCAAAATCGTCTAGACGACACCATTGAGGCCTAATCGTCACTTCGGAATCCACTTTTCGTCAACTAATCGTCAAAATGTAGGCTATTTGCAACACATATACGATCGGGGCTCGGAATCGTCAAATTCGTGAAAACGACACGATTCATGCTCGATCGTGACTTCGGAATCCCGGCCCAGGTTTATAGAGCAGATAAGATAACATAAGAAATAAGATATGAATGTTCAACATACATAAATCAATGGGAACGTTTATACACCAAATAGGATAAGACAAGAAATAAGAGGTAAGCTAAGAGTTGGCCAACTTTCAACTTCTTATCTTATTCTTATCTGAAAATACAAATGCGCATGTGCTGATGAAATTTTTAACAGAACTGACAGCAAACATGAATTCTATGCCAATAAAGCCGTGATTTTATTGGTTGATTCTTACTTCTTATTTAATCTGTATAAACGGGTCTATTTGTGTCTTGTTTCTTGTCTTATTCCTTATTTTATCTTATTTGCTGTATAAACCCACAGTCGTCAAAATACTCTAAACGTAAAAAAGTGTGTTTCGACTGTTTCGATATCCGGTTATCGTTATTTTGTGTTATTTATATTTGTGTGGACACGAAAATGTCTAAAGCGAAAAGAGTTCTAGAGGAGGCTCGAGAGATTCAAAATCCAGAACTGGATTTATTCGATAGAGGGATTTCAACGTTCGAAGAAATGCCTGGTTTATGTGAGTTATGCTTTCCCTCATGACTATTGTTCCCTTAATACAACTCGATGATGATTATTTCTATTTCTATCACTTCAATAATGTATAAATGATGTGAGCCATTCCTACAAAAAATTAATGAGTCCCATAGAATAAGAGTTTTTGCCACAATAGTAGATACCTACTAACCTGCTATGCCTTATAGTATAGGCACTGTCCGGGCGCTCGGATGAATAGTAGATTGCGCTAAATTGAGTTAATATCCGGGTCTATAAATACTTCCCTTCAATTTATACAGGGTGGCCAACCGTAAACAAAACAGCACTTTTCAGGAACCTCGTCAACATTTTAGATAAACGCCCAGATCCGTCGATTTTTGATTAAAGGGGGACACATAAAATAGTGATACAGGCATGTATTACATTATATTCGACCCATCTGAGCTGACTGGGATGAAAATTTCCCCGATATTAATTTTTATTTTCCAGGTAATAGGAAAAGATTGATTGAAATTGATATATTGAAATCTTTTGACACTTTAATTTTCTACCATCAGCACAATGATTGATAAATACATGGAGGGGATGTATTCATCAATACTCAACCCATTGTGCCAAAGTTAGAAAATGAAAGAATTGAAAGATTGCGATATTTCAATCAATCTTTTTGGTTTTACTTAGATATAAAAATCAATAACAGTGAAATTTTGATTCTAGTCAGCTCAGATAGGTAGAATGTAAAATGGGATATGGAGTTATAAAATCAGAAGGCAAAGATTTTTAAATGTGTCTATGCTCTCAGATCACATGGGTTGAGTATTGATGAACACATCCCCTTCATGTATTTATCGATCATTGTGCTAGAAAATGAAAGAATCAAAAGATTGCAATATCTGTATCAATTTCAATAAATCTTTTTCGCTTTACAGAGACATTAAAAATTAATAACAGTAATATTTTGATCCCTTCAGCTCATATGGGTCAAATATAATGTAATACATCTCTTTATCACTATTTAGTATGATTGTGCTGGAGTTATGAAATCAGAGGGCAAAAAACTATGCTCTCGGTCGCACCAAGTTTTGAACACTGTTAAAAATGTTTTTTTCATCTGATTTTCCTTCCTACTCAGATCACATGGGTTGTGTTTTGAGGAATACATCCCCTCCTTGCATTTATCGGTCATTGTGCTGAAGTTAGAAAATGAGAGAATCGAAAGATTGTGATTTTTCAAAGCAAACCAATCAATGTTTTCGCATTACGTAGACAATAAAAATAAATATACATCCCTGTATCACTATTTCGGATGATTGTGCTGGAGTTATGAAATCAGAACTCATAGATTTTGAAAAGTTCCTATGCTTGAATAACGCCTTCAAAACATATCGATAGAAGAAGAATTGCAAACAGTTAAATCAGCTCTGCTAAAAGTGGAATTTTAAAAAGTATAAGTTGAAGTAAAATTACGGATTTTTGATACATAAATCGTCTAAAATTTTATGAATCAAACAATTATAAATTCGAAGTAATTCAACTGATACATTCTGAAGAAAACTGCATTTTATGTCTTGCAATTGGACACATTCCAACAAAAATGATAAGTAATAAGTATAAGTATAAGTAATAAGTCAGAGATAAGGTTTGTTCTATTCTGTAAGAAAGAAGTCAACAAATAGACCAGTGAATATTGACTGATTTGTAAATGGTCTGTAACTTCTGAAAGAAGCTAAATAATTAATGATGGCTGATGATGAATCATGTGAGAAATGCAATTCTGTGATAGAAATGCTAACATGAAAACTGCTCACAGCTGACTTCCTCAGAAGTTAGGGCAATTGTGATAAGAAAACGAATCTTATTGTATTTTTGCCATTCCTGCAGGGAAAACTTCAAGAAGGTTCCGAGGATTATCGAAAAGCTAAATGAAGTATTAGAAATCAACAATACTTTAGTGGAAGAAAACACAAAATTGCAAGAAATCATAGCCAAACAAAATGAAAACAAGAATGAAAATAACACGAATGAAATAATTCAGGAAATCCAAGAAAGGCGAAATAGAGAAGCAAACATAATAATATGCAACAGCCAGGAATCCAGAGAAAATAACCATTCGGCAAGAGCATCGAGTGATATCTGAAAACGTTTAAAAAATTCTTGGTGGACTCACCGATCAAGTTTCCATAAAAAATACATTTCGGCTTGGAAGATATACCCCAGATAGAAATAGACCATTGAAAATTGTACTGAAGAACCATGAAGAAGCTATTTATCTATATTTTACAAAATAAAAGAAACATAAATATCCCTGGTATAATAAATAATCTTTGGTGACCAAAAGAAGAAGCAAAAAGAGTATTATTTATCAATAAAAAGTAAACTGAATGAACTAATAAGTAATGGCAAAACTGACAAAACCATAAAATACAAAAATAATATTCCAACGATTGTTGTCAATGCTCCAATAAGAAAAAACGAATCACTCGGCATCCTGTTATACCCTCCTGTAGTGAATTCTTATACATGAATATCCAAAGTCTAGTGGCCAATCATGATCAGCTTATTTAGGATATAATATGCTATCAACCAACAGTCCTACTGCTCAGTGAATCACGTACAACATTTGATGTAATGGATCTTGAAATTAAAATCGATGGCTACAGAATAGTGAGATGTGATTCAAAGAATCGCCACTTATATATATTATTATTATTATTATTATTATTATTATTATATTATTATTATTATTATTATTATTATTATTATTATTATTATTAGTTGGATGTCTGTACCGTTCACCTAGCTCAGATTTCTCGATAGTTTTGAAGATTTGTCAGAAAATATTTTTAATGATCAATGTAAATGTGTATTAGTAGGAGATTTCAATCTCAATATTTTAGATGATAATAACAGATATGTTACTCAATTCAAAAACTACATTACTCCGTTGGTCAAAGACGGTCAAAGATTCTACCAGAGTTACAAATAATAACAGTAGCACTTTAATCGACTATGTTCTAAGTAATACAACTTATGCTTCATCTACAGTTCATGATACCCCTAAAATCAATGATCACAATATTATTACCATTTCAATTACAGCCACTCATGATTTTAGCAGCAACAAAACAAAATACTTCAGGAACTTTAATAAATATCATCTCAATGCATTAAATGATTTGCTTCTGCGCTGTAATTGGGACTTGAATTCTGCAGACGTTGATGTAATACAGTGTGCCCAAGATAAGAATGAACAGCATGGGGATATCGGAAACGGTAAGTGATACGGGGTCGATTAAATTAGAGAAAAGTAGCGCATTTATGTGCCTAATAATATGCCATTTAGAAAGTTTTAATATTCCGAGTAGTTTCGGAGATATCCGAGAAAAACCGAAATTTGAGAATTTCGTTTTTATTTTCTCCTAGCTTTATTTTCAAAGGAAATGTAAAACAAATAGCACTTTGCCATGGCCACTTTTTGAGGACTACACGATAACGTAAGCAGAATTTTTCTGCGACGTTTCGTCTTTTAGAAAACATCATCAACTTTGTATTTTTATATGGGCCGAAACTAAAGTATACCCTGTATACGACTCCATATTTCATTGTGAATACAGCAACGTATCAAACAATATGATTTCGGAACAATTTCTCGCGCAAAATGTAATTTAGTGATTACTTAATATGTTTTTCTTCAATTGTAGATAGTAGGCGCTGGAAAAAATGACACATATTGTTCCGTTGTCATAATAATACTGTAGTTTGGTAGAATTTTTGACACATTTTCGTTCCTACTTTTACATCTCGCTACCTACCTAATTTGTGTTAAAAATGGAAAACGGCAGCTTTTCGAATACTGAAAAATTTGATATGTTGTCATGTTACATTGTGTGCCAAAGAAATTGTGTTGATGCTGAACGTGCGTACTCTAATAAGTATCCAGAGAGGCGACAACCTGGTAAATCAATATTTAGACGGTTAGTTTTTAATTTAAAAGAATACGGATCATTTAAAAAACCTGTGGTTTCCCGACAAAAGCAATCTAATGAAGAAAGTCAGCGTGATGTGTTACAGGCCGTTGTTGAAAATCCTGAGATATCTACTCGCACCATTGAAGATAATACCGGAGTTGCCAAATCCACCGCTCACTTCATTTTAAAAAAAAATAAATATCATCCTTATAAATTTAGGATTTGTCATGGACTCAGGCCAGGTGATGATGCAAGGCGAAGAACCTTTTGTGAATGGTACACTAGAAAATGCCAAGACGATGAAAATTTCCCTTTCAAAATAATTTGGTCTGATGAAAGTATGATCACCAACAATGGCATTTTTAACAGGCGGAATGTTCATTATTGGTCACAACAAAATCCGCGGGTACACAAAGTGTCCAGACACCAACATCGTTTCGGTTTTAACATGTGGGTTGGGATTCTCGGTACGAATGTAATTGGGCCTTTTATCTACCGAAACAATTTAACAAAAGAGCGGTACATAAATTTGTTAGTAAATGATTTGGAAGATGCTCTAGATAATTTGCCTTTAGCGGTTACTCACAGCTGCTGGTTTCAACAAGATGGTGCTCCAGCACATAACGCTATAATTGTTCGTGATTATTTGAACCGTCGCTTCCCAGGACAGTGGATAGGTACTCATAGTGATACACCCTGGCCTGCAAGGGCCCCCGACCTAACCCCACTAGACTTTTTCCTTTGGGGACATATCAAGAATCAAGTGTACTCTAATCATAATTTTCAAAATGAAGAAGATTTGCTAAGATTGGTAACTGCTTCCTTTAACAATATTTGTCCGAATATGTTAACTCAAGTTTTAAATTCGTCTGTGAGACGAGCGTACTTGTGCTTAGAAAATAACGGCGGGTTATTTGAACACTTGTTATAAGTTTCTGTTTGTTTCCTGTAATACATATCAGCTCCTTGTTATTACATTACAATTACATTTATAAAGTAAACTTTTGATTTGGCGACTCATCTTTGTATTCAACAACGCAAAAATTCTGGAAAGTGGTAAGTTTAAATTTAGTATAAATAGGACTAATCAATTTATTTCATGTACCAAAATATGTCATTTTTTCCAGCGCCTACTATCTAAAATTGAAGAAAAACATATTAAGTAATCACTAAATTACATTTTGCGCGAGAAATTGTTCCGAAATCATATTGTTTGATACGTTGCTGTATTCACAATGAAATATGGAGTCGTATACAGGGTATACTTTAGTTTCGGCCCATATAAAAATACAAAGTTGATGATGTTTTCTAAAAGACGAAACGTCGCAGAAAAATTCTGCTTACGTTATCGTGTAGTCCTCAAAAAGTGGCCATGGCAAAGTGCTATTTGTTTTACATTTCCTTTGAAAATAAAGCTAGGAGAAAATAAAAACGAAATTCTCAAATTTCGGTTTTTCTCGGATATCTCCGAAACTACTCGGAATATTAAAACTTTCTAAATGGCATATTATTAGGCACATAAATGCGCTACTTTTCTCTAATTTAATCGACCCCGTATCACTTACCGTTTCCGATATCCCCATGCTGTTCATTCTTATCTTGGGCACACTGTATATTCTAACATTGAGCAACATTTGCAAACAAATATTGATATCACTTTCCCTATGAAAACTTTCAACTTGAGAGAAGGTCAACTTCCTTGGTATGATAATGAAGTTAGAGAATTAACCAAATGTAGAGATAGAGCATACAAAGACTTCAAAACATGTTCCACTGAAGTACCGGTGTGAAGTTGGCAGTAAATTTTCAGCAATAACTTTCGATCCAGCAGTTTAATCACCAGTGGCGTCGATAAAAATATAATTTTCAGTGGTTCGGATAAAAATTTAATTACTGTGAAAAAATTCATTCAGAATAAAAACTTTTCACAAAATGGATATGCCGAATGAATTTCATGCACTTTCAAAGGGGATGAGGGCTAGAAATCACCCCTTCACAAGAACGAAAATTGACAAATCTTCGGAATAAACCTACCAATTTCTAACTCAAATGAATTGTTTCAATACAAGAAATGAAGGTGTCGTTTCAATTTCATCCACTTGGGAAGGAGATAAAGGGTTACAATCAGCCCTACTTAAGAATTGAAATAGACAAATGCCTTCAGCAAAAACCTGCCGAGTTGAAATTCACAAGATGAGTTTGTATACATGAAATGAACGTTCCGTATCAATTTCATCTACTTGCAAAGGGAATATAGGGTTAAAATCAACTCTCCAAAAGAATTGAAATAGACAAATGCCTTAAAAAACCTGCCTAGTTGAAATTCACAGGATGAGTTTGTTTATATGGAATGAATGTCTTATATCAATTTCATCCACTTGCAAAGGGGATGAAGGGTGAAAATCAACTCTCCAAAAGAATTGAGGGCAAATGCCTTCAGAAAAAAATCTGCCGACTTAAAATTCACAGAACACGTTCTCGTTAACGAAATGAACGTCCTGTATCGATTTCATCCATTTGCGAAGGGGATGAATGGTTAAGTCATCACTAGATGATAATGCAATTTTGTTTCTCAACTCCGTGTAAATCGTGTGTAAATAAGAAGTAATAATAAAATTTTCTGCAATATAGTACCACCTCTTTCAACAATTCGAATATAATCTGAAATTTGAAGTGTATTCTCTGTCACATTTTTAGAAACTCGCCTTTTTCATTACAGTTGTGCTCTTGATGCAGTATGCCTTCGCACCAGTGCCATAAAAACATTCTATTGGTGATCCGGAAAGTTCATCTTTCATCTTTCCAACCACTGATACTGTTTTAGGAATATTGTGGATATTATCGATTTTGAAATTAGATGTGTCAAAGTATTCTATGTTTTCCCTCATATCGTCGTATACATTTTCTGTGAATATTTCCAAAATCAATGAATCAGTATCTGTGTAACACAGGTTTGCTTTATTACCATATTATGTATTGATGTAGCCATAATAAAAATCATATATGACCGTTTTTGAAATATCCAGAATTGAAAATCCTACATAAAGTGGCTTGTCATAAGTGACTGCTACTTTCTCCAATTGGATAGCCACTAAATTCTCATTGAATACTGAACACGATTTGAACTGAGGTTTTGCTAGAAATCCTTCAGCTCCAACAGATCCGGGCATATTTTTCCAATGACTACATAATCTAATGTCTTGCCTCTTATCCACATTCTCCATAGTTTTTCCAAATATTGAGTTAATGATAAATTTGAAGAGGTCACGTTCAAATTCATTCCCGGCAGAATTCCGGAGATTGATATTCAAATCAATATATTGCTTCAACCATGCTGCTTGTGTGAATTCCAAAACTCTATAGATCTTCTTCAACTTCAATCCATATATCAAACATTGCTTCAAATTTCTGTAGTGTATGATGTATCTCTCCTTGTTCATCAAATTAGGAGTCGACTTGAAATACTTGCTTCCAGGTGGCTTAATATTTTCTGGACAAAATTTTCTATCTCATACTGCTGAAGCCATCTGAAATCCCGCATTGGAAGATATTCACTCATAGCAGCTCCATACAAATTTGTTGCATCAAGATATAAAATATATGAATTTGGCTTGGAAGGATCATTAGATGATATGAATGGATTGTTAGCTATAGCCTTTCTCTTACTGCATTGGCTCACTCCACCACGAATTCCTTTCTTGAAAAAGTGAACCATATCGATGTCAGTGAGGAGCTCTAGTTCGACCTTAGTTAAACGCAGCATAGCATCCGAACTGAGTGAAGGAGCTGTTACATACTGGGCAGGATCAAGTTTATATTTTTCCAGACATCTCTTAAATTCTCGAAGATATCTGCCAGTAATAGAACATCTGATTTCAAGTAGACATCAGAGTATTCTCCCAGAGTTGAACATTCATGAACTTCATGATTCAAAATATCGAAGAACTTAGCTTGATATGATAATGTAGATTGGTCCAATTTTTCATGGGAGTCAACATATGGATAAGGAAAAACACCTTTGCGTCTTATGCTGAATTTTTTATCATCTGGAAAATATTTCCTCACCTCCCGACATTGTGATGGTTTCAATGTTTCACTCAGATTATCTAGAGATTTGGATAAGATGGATGTGGCGAAGAAGAAAAAGCTACGGCCCTTATAGTAGCTTTGAGAGGGCCAGCTTTGGGTATGTTACGACGATACCTATCGAACAGCAAAATAAATATAAAGAACTGATTACTGCATTAGAGTTACGGTATGGCGATCATCATCGAGAACAGCTGTATCGGGCTCAAATGAAAACGCGCACTCAGAAATCAGGTGAGAGTCTGCAGGAATTTGAATCGGTTGTGAGACGCCTAATTCAGCTGGCTTACCCAGAAGCACCGGGAGATTTCAATGAACAGTTAGTGGTGCAGTTATTTATAGATGGACTAAGAGACACCGAAATCCAAAGGACTCTGCAATTGACACACTTTAAGAGGAGTAGCGATGCCTTGGTACGTTCCTTAGAAGTGGAGGCGGCCTTCAACACCTCGAGGCCGAAAGTACGAGCGGTATCGATAGAAGAACCCGAACAACGATCAAGCGCAGCTACTAGTTCATTCGAGAAGGTTCTGGAAGAGATTAAATCTTTGATAAGCGGAATGAGCACCCAGAAGAACAGGGCGTGCTATAGATGTGGGAAATTGGGCCATCTTATTAGAGACTGCAGGGTAAGAATGCCACCACGTTCGCAATCACCTATGAGGACAAGATGTTCCAGCGAGTCCTCAAGTGGGCGGCAGGAAAACTAGAATTAGCCAGCATATCGGGGCGCATGCTGGCTAGCAATAATGGAGCCCCCAGGGTCATCCCTATTAACAGGCTAAGAAGAACAACCGATAGCCTTACCATTTCAGGAAAATTGAACGAAAAAAACGTCGTATGCACCATAGACACCGGTGCTGCAGTTTCTTTGGTACGCAGTGACATTCTTCGGTCAGAAAGCGTGAAACCTATCTCTTCAAACCTTGTGCTTCGAACAGTCACTGGAGAAAATGCACCTATTCGAAGAGAAGCTGACATTACACTGATTCTTCGGCGACTCACCATCACAAATACAGTGTACGTCGCGGATATAGAATATGAATTTATACTTGGGATGGATTTGATCAGTGACTACGGGTTTTCGTTTGACAATGAAGAGAGGATCATGAAGTTTGGAGGAGAAGAATTTGTCCTCACAACTCCAACAGAGAGGACGATGTCTGTGAAACTGCGATTAGTGTAAACCGTGAAAATTCCTGGATTTTCGGAGAAAATAGTTTATGCTACATTAGATGGAGACCCTGGGTGCTGCGTTGGAATAGTACAGCCATGTGTTGAATCATCTAGCGATTTGGTTCTTGTACGAGCCCTAGTAAAGACAAAACATGCTATTCCTGTGAGAGTTGCCAACGTGTATCCCGAAGAAATAACGACTAAAGAAGGCGATATCATTGGAATATGTGAACCTATTTCATGGGTAGCGAACTATGATCTAAGTGACCACGAGGAAAGAAAGGAAGCCTCAAAGAGTGTTATGACAGTTCTTGAAAATTCATTTGAACACTTGTCGACAGAAGAATTGAGAGCTGCTAAAAATTTCATCAGAAGTAAAAGCGACATCTTTGATTCAACAACAACAGGAAGAACTAACCTGGTCAAACACAGGATCGATACTGGCCAAGCCCATCCGATTCGGCAACCACCAAGAAGAGTTCCATTTGCCAAACAACAAGAGGTGAAAGAGCTTGTTGACAAGATGATGAAAGATGGTGCGATTGAAGAATCATCGAGCCCTTGGTCTGCACCTGTTGTGTTAGTTTCTAAGAAGGATGGATCCACGAGATTCTGTGTGGATTATAGAAAATTGAATGATGTCACGAAAAAGGATAGCTACCCTTTACCAAGGATTGACGACACATTAACAACTTTGGCAGGTTCACGTTGGTTCTCAACCCTAGATCTGAAGAGCGGGTATTGGCAAGTGGGCATACATGAAGAAGATAAGAAGAAGACAGCATTTTCGACTGGAAGCGGACTTTATCAGTTTACTGTTATGCCTTTTGGATTGTGCAATGCTCCAGCAACATTCGAAAGACTTATGGAGCTGGTCCTGCGTGGGCTCACTTGGAAGACTTGCCTAGTATACCTTGACGACGTTTTAGTCATGGGAAAGACGTTTGAAGAACATCTGCACAATTTGCGAGAAATACTCCAATGATTCAGGCATGCCAACCTTAAACTGAATCCTCAGAAATGCTCATTGTTCCAGAAAGAAGTCGATTTTCTGGGCCACACAGTGTCATCAGACGGCATCCGATCAAACGAAAGAAAGATACAGACGATCCGAGACTGGCCGAGACCTAAAGACAAACATGAAGTGAGGAGCTTCCTAGGGCTCTGGACCTACTACCGTTGGTTTGTAGAAGGATTTGCTGAAATGTCAGCGGCACCCCTACATAAGTTGACAGAAGACCGAGTCAAATTCGTCTGGTCCAACGAAAGTGAACGGGCATTTGGAAAGCTGAAAGTTGCTCTATGTTCCAGTACGATTTTAAGTTTTCCACGTCAAAGAGGCCTTTTCGTTTTGGACAGATGCCAGTAACAATGGGATTGGAGCCGTACTATCACAAGAGCAAGATGGCCAGGAAAAAGTAATCGAGTTTTACAGCAAGGCACTGACCAAACCAGAAAGAAATTATTGCGTAACAAGGAAGGAACTACTGGCAATAATCAAGGCTGTCGACCACTTCCACAAATATCTATATGGAAGAGAATTTCTCATTAGAACAGATCATGCAGCTTTGAAGTGGTTACTCGAAATGAAGACCCCTGAAGGACAAGAAGCAAGGTGGATTGAGAAGTTGAACCAGTATCACTTCAAAATAAAACATCGACCAGGACGATTACACAACAACGCAGATGCCTTGTCGAGAAGACCTTGTTCGGATACCTGTGAGCATTGTGAGCGAATTGAACGTCGCGAAAGAATCAACCAAGTGAGATTAATGGTTGACGACAATTGGACCACAACGAAAATGAGGCAGGACCAAGAAAGTGATCCAAACATTGCAGATTTTCTACGATGGAATGAAAGCGGAGCGGAAAGACCCACTTGGAAGGAAATCTCCTTACGATCACCAGCTATCAAGGCATTGTGGGCTCAATGGGATTCCCTGATTGTTGAGAATGGTCTATTGAAGAGAGCTTGGGAATCGGCTGACGGCAGAAAAGTGATTTCTCAATTGGTTGTGCCTAGGTCTAGGATAAGTGATGTCTTGGAGGAGATCCATGGCAGCAAATCAGGTGGACATTTTGGAGTGAATAAGACCATGGATAGAATACGGCAGAGATTTTACTGGGTCCACTGTCGTGAAGATGTAGAGAGATGGTGCCGAAGATGAAGCAAGACAAGATCGAGAGGAGAAATGAAACAATACAATGTAGGTGCTCCCTTCGAACGAATCGCCATCGTTTCCGATGACGAATGATGGCAACAAATACATCCTCGTTGCCATGGATTACTTTAGCAAATGGGTTGAAGCTTATGCCTTGTCTAATCAAGAAGCATCCACAGTTGCAAGAGCTCTGGTGGATAACATGTTTTCAAGGTTTGGAGTCCCAATAGAGCTACATTCCGATCAAGGAAGAAATTTTGAATCAAATTTATTCAAGGAAGTTTGTGAATTGATGGGAATTAGCAAGACCAGAACAACGGCCCTCCACCCACAGTCTGATGGCATGGTTGAAAGGTTCAACAGGACTATAGAACAGGACTATGGAAGAACATCACCAAAAGACCTGGGATCGACATCTTCCACTATTCTTGATGGCTTACAGGGCCTCTGTGCACGATTCCACAAAGCTCACTCCAGCCAACATCATCTTCGGGAGAGAACTTCGGTTGCCCTGTGACTTGGTGTTCGGATCACCAAGTTCTGAAGAAAAAGAGGTACAGGATTATGCAGACGAACTGCGAGATAGCTTGAATGGGAACCACGAATTTGCAAGAAAAAGATTGAAGATAACTAGTGACAGAATGAAGGCTCCATACGATCTTAAGGCCAATACAAAGAAGGAGATCGAGTGTGGCTGTACAATCCTCGTCGTAAGAAAGGATTTTCTCCTAAATTAACACCATCTTGGGAAGGACCATATACGATAGTGAAAAGAATAAACGACGTGGTCTATAGAATTCAACGCAGCCCGAGAGACTCGAACGTTATAATGGAGACAACGACACATTGTTTGATCGGGACGATCAAAATTGAGAGGGGGATAATGTTACGAGATTGATAAAAGCCCCCTAGCTGCGCCGCTGAGTCCATTCCGCGGGCGCCTCATCGATAAATCAGTTCCAAGAAGTGTTTATTTGGATGGATCGTTTTCTGTACTGCATGAATAGTCTAGATAACGGAGCTGCCGCGTCATCGCTCAATTCCTGGAAATGTGTAGAAGTTCTCCGTTTTGAGTATTCTCGAAATCATCGCGATTAATCCAGTCTACACGATGAGTACCTATATAAGCGCGAGACATTTGACTAGGAGGAGAAGTTTTAAAGAAGAGTTTTATGAAGAGAATTATTTAAGAAGATTAGGAAGTGATATTAAGGAGAAGTGTTTGGAATATTTAGCTAGTTGTATTGTTGTATACATCTAAGTGTTTTATTAGTCAGTGAAGTGTTGTATGTTTGTTTATAGTGAAGTTAGAAAATAAACAGTTTAGTAGTGTGCTCGGCCTATTATTTAGCAAAACGTAACATTATTATCAAGTAAGTAAATGACGTTTGTCAAAAAAAGAAAAAAAATATTGATTGAATTTGAACTTTTCATCGATCATTCAATTTAATTTCATTTCGAAGCTACCATCCAACCACGTTGTCACGTGGTTGAGATTCAATACTTGAATTATCATTGAAAGGTTTGTGAGAGCAACCTGGAATTCGTGAGAGGAATTTGAGTCCTCACGTTCAAGTGGTATCAATTTGGTATTGCCCAAACAACGGCTGATTCCTTTTTATATGTATTAGTGGTGAGACCGTTTCATTCTTCTACTACCTAATTGGGAAAGTTTACTGATACTCCTACCTATAAGAAGTGATTTGAATTGAAGATAATTTACGTGTAGCTAATTGCACAAAAATAGAGACAATTCATACGTATTGCAGAGTGTTCAAAAACATTGATGTTCTCATTGAATTATTAGCTGATAATTATTGAAATACTTTGATTCATTTTCATTTCACAGTTCATATCATTTAGTAATAGTCATTATTGTTAGGCCTGCAGTTTGGACAATATTAATCGATTATAATTGATAATTTATTTCATAAATAATATTAAAAAAAAACTATACACAGTAATTTATCTTGATCTCCGATAACCAGTCTATACAAAATATACATATATACATATATATCTCATTGCTGGGGATATAACAATCTCATTTCTGAATTCTGCATAAAGCCAATCCAAATCAGTGGAACAAGTTGAGATTTTGTTTTCTGTATTGAAGGATTTCATATCACTCAACTCTTTCTCAGGTATGACATAATGTTGGTTGAAATGATGTTCAGAACTTTCGGCTTAACTTTTTCCCTGAAGTTGACATAATCAACATGTGTTCCATTACTTTTGAATCGATAACTTGCTATTCTATTTTTGAATGCGTGTTGAAGTTTTTCGATATCGTCTTCCATTTTCGATGAAATATTCACATGCAACCTTTTTCTTGACTGTGGAGTACTCATGGAAGGATCGTCTACTTTTATTCTTTTAGCTGGTATACCACTAACATCATTGAGATGACAGTTGTTCCGTAAATGTCGATTCAGGTTACTTTTTGATGAAAAATATTTTTTACATTTCTCACACATCATGATTTACCACGCTTTGCGTCAGCAATAATAATAGTTATTGTTAGATCAACTCTGATTATATGGAGTAATCTCTCGATACACGCTTGCGCATTACTGTTTCTATAGCGGTCAGTGACCTTGTGGAAAGCATGTGACGTCTAGACAACCGGATGTTATAAGGTGAATGACTGTCAAGTCATCAATCTGACCAATTGTAGGTGTTGCAAGGTGAATGACCTTGTGGAAAATATCTAGTGTACAGACACCAGATGCTATGGAGTGAACGACCTTATAAAAAACATCTGGTATCTAGACAACCGGATGCTATAAGGTGAATGATTTGTCGATTCATGTAAATTTTAGAAATAAAATACATTTATTTGGATGCATATTTATTCAAATGTATCCATCATATACATTTTATATAGAGAGTGAATATTTGAAAGTGCACAACTATCTTTAGTGTGATGAAAATAACTTGCTGTAGATGCTCGTATACCGGGTTGTTCTTCAAATTCTATGACTGGTTGCTGGGTGAATTTTTTAATGTTCTCAGCTTTCTCCTTTCCTTTGACGAAAAGTGTATCAGCTCCTTTGGTGAGATTCTTCATTATATTTCCAAATTGATGTAATGGTGTGAATCCATCATTCCAATCTATACAATGATGATTATGCATCAGCCAAGTGGCCTGACTATGTAATTTTGGTGGGAGCATGTCCAATGGAAATGGGGGTTTGAACACATAGTGAGACACCCTACTTCCATCAAAAGCAGCCAATTCCTTAGTTACGAATTTATCATTCTCGATCTTGAAACATTGTACATCTATAACCAATATCATATTTTCACCTTATCAATGATTGCATCGAACTGTAAGACTCAATCAATTGTTTAAGTACTTTCAGGTTCTTATGGTGTTGCTTCAACCGTATTCGATAAACTGATATCATTTTTGAACTGATGTTTCGAATGTGCAAGTCTTCATATATATTTATCATGTCGAGCATACGTATTAAAACTGACTAACAATTGTTGTCAATGGAATCGCACGTTAAAAGGTAAGACCTCGTTAATCCTTAGCTCGCACAAGTTTCGACTTCTGAGGACTGTCATTCGTAGGGGGATGACAGCTGGTTAACGGAAAAAAAAATTTAAAACAAACACAATTTTAAAACAATTTAAAAATTATACGAAATTTCTTTCTCGTGTAGAATAAGACATTAGGCGGTTACATTCTTGGGAGTAACTTCAGCAGTTTCCATTTCAATCCTGAGTACTATAGAACCAGTTTGAATCACTTCTTTCTGGCGTGAAAAGTCGACGTGGATCAGTGGTGCTTTCGCTTTAAATTCATTTGGATTCAAAATAGGTTGATTTGATTTAAGACGATAGTAGCTCTCTTGGAAGTTGGCATACATTTCTTAGAGTTTCGCAAACTTGTTATTCTTGAAATCAAGATTCAAATCATTGCAAGGAAATCTTTCAGAATTCAAAAATACTCTTAAATTACTCAGATTGCAATGGTCGAATGTACTCATATCAGTAGTAAGCTTTTCTTTTTTATCTTGTTGAAATGCAATAATAATATGTCGTGGAGTTTCAACATTCGTAGTTGTTTTCACTGCCCAAGTGTGTCTTGTTTCATTTAAAGAAGGGTATTCGATCAATTCCTATCTCCTGAATTTCAACGGTAGTTCAACGTTGCTATTTATGATTTTATTCAATCGTATATGTTACTGAATACTGGGCGTCACGTGAGGGACACACCAAGTCAGCTTACTTATACTCACTTTTGGTTTTTCAGAATCATCTATACTAATCACGGCATCCAAATCATGACTTTCACGAATTAAAACAAGTTCTTGTCTCATATTTATCACAATTTTTCTAAAGTCTTCAAAAAAGCCAGCCCATAACCTGAGCGGAAAACATACATTGAAATTTCCTTCATCGTCAACTAACATTTTACTACTCTCATTAAGTTTAGGAAACCAACCAGCGTTTTGCATAGAAATACTTTCATTTTTATTCATAGACAAGTAATTTTTTATCGTTGCTACTAGTCTAATGTTTCTGACAGAGTCTACCACCACACCATTCAATTCATATCGGAGTTCGCGAAATAAGAAAGACATTGCGTTGTTGATGAATTTTATTTTTATAATTGGATATCCATCCAGTCTTGTGAGCTTTCCCTCTATGTAGATGTACGAGTTACAAGGTAATGTAAAGCGTCTAAGTCCTGAATTGGAATTCTTATTTCATCATTATATTTGATGTCATTGGTAATATAGGGTTGATATGTGTGGAACTGATAATCTTCAATTGTGTTATCACTGAACGGTTCACTTGTGATTTGTTGCAATTCCATTACATTAAGAGTTTTAATCCCAAAGAATTTAAGTATTTTTTATGTTCTGGTGTTAGCAATTCAACAGTTGCTTTCGTACTATCTTTCAAAGTCAGCTTCACCTTCTTTTTATATGGTTGTTGAAATGCTGATTTATCAAATCTCCAGACCATTATTCAGAGAGTCTTTCTTCTCAAGTGTAATCTAACAGTAACTTATTCGTTTCGAGAATCAATTAAATTCAAATTTTGATCCACAACTCTCACAGTGATGTTTTTGATTGTCTTGATAGTAACGGGGAAATACAGAATGTTCAATGGGGTCTCAACTATTTTATACCCTCTTGGCACAGTCGGAAAGAATTGATGAATAACATGCACTGCATTTCCATTCAAAAATGAACCCATCGCAATGAAAATTGTATTGATTGAGATAATTTTCACATCATGATCTGATTTGTAGATGCCATTTTCGTTGAGTGTTTTCTTCTCGAATCCTAATAATTGACCGATACAGTTTTGTACTGAAAAATTGATTTTAGTGTTTGTCCGGATGATAACTTTCGAAGTTGTCCAATTTGGGTCGATGGATACTGTTAGATCATCATTTTTGGTGGTCATTTGTTTGATGATGAGATTAAGAATATCAGTTAAGTCATAAAATCCTTCAGGAATGATATAACTGAGCTCATCGTGTTCACCCTATACTAAAACATTGTTGAATTTGGTTACCTTTGGAATAACATTGAATGAATCAAAATTTGCCAAGCCTATTTCATATTCCACATTATCAGCCAGATAAATCGGAGGATTGAAATTATAACTCAACACTGATGATGAATCAGTCAATGTGAAAGTAAAAGACATATTTTACCAATGCCAGTTTGTTGAATAATGGATGAAATACATCAGAGATATTGGTTATATATAAAATAAAAGACAGTGTTTCCCACACTGATAAGAATTGTAGTTTTGAAAGGAATCATAATTATATTTTATATTAGTGACGTGACCAGCGCTAAGGAAGTATTTTATCAATTCCTTTGGTGGTTTGAGATTTCCATAACTATCGAAATATATATCTTCCGAGTTTTTCTTGCAATAGGCTGTCCAATGTGTTCCTTCTCCTAAATCAGAATCAAGATTGATGATACCACACTCTTTGGTTCTTATTTTTTTGGGAACTGTATCTCTCATAAAAACACCTCGAAAGTAAGGAATCCCCAAACGCTCTGCATTCTTGATCAAATCGATATTAGTCAAGGTTCGGCGTGGCAACTTCTACAGTTTTTTTGATATGGCTGGGCAAATATTCCATAACCTTTATGAGGTCTCAAATATAAACCTTTTCCTTTTTGTTCCATCACAAAATTATGCCTTTTTTGTTCAGTGAGCTGATCTTTATTCGATTTTGCTTTATTGACTGCAGAAACGATGGATGCTGCTCCACCCCTACAGCACCCAGAGCCCCTAGAAATGGTAGTAAAAGTGGAAGAAATCCGCCCTTTTTTGGTATTGGTATAATTCTTTTTCTCTGCTTCTTTCTTTTCCGTGCAAATTTTAATTCACCACCCTTCTTATTTTTCACAGGTTTTTTTGTCGGCGCAATCCCATCCCCAACTTGCTTTTAAGATACACAACATGCAGTTACTTTTTTCCCCAATTTTGCGTCAGATGATTTTAAACGTTCGGAAGCAAATGTTGCTAGTTTCTTGTCAGCAATATTTCTCGATTCTATATCACCACTTTTTGAGTAAGCAATGTCGTGTCGCTTGCAAGCCTCGTCTAGAGGGTTTATGCCAATATCTCCCCTCGATAGTCTTTTTTCCAACTTGGTTTCTGGACCACAGTAATTATATCCAGGGACATGTATTTCTACAGGAAGATTATTGATCAAGGTATTCAGAAGACCTCGACTCGTACTATCGACTGATTTATTTCGCTGTCCCATTATACAATGATTCAAACTACTTGTATATATATATATATATATATATATATATATATATATATATATATATATATATATATATAGTTATATCAGTATTTCACTGACTTTTTAAAAAATTATACAGGGGTGGTACGTACCACCGTTATATTGTATACAAATTTATTGATATTAAAACGAATATAAAATACAGACTGACTTCAATCGACTCGCAGGTCGTATTTATAAAGTTAATTATACACTGTCAGCATTTCCTTTGTTCCAGTGCAGGTGGACTCTCGCTGGCGTCGTTAAATCAGCAAGTCCTTATCTCCTGACATCGAGATATGTCCGAGACGCAATTCCAGCATATAACAGTCTATTTTCACTATATAACAACTCCCCTTTTTGGAAAAAAGTTGTTGTTGTGCTACAACTTTTGGGTTAGACTCGTTCTTTGAAGTTTGTGTTAAGTTCAACTTCTTCCTCGACAGGTTCTTGGGGGTTGATACTTGGTCTTCTCCTTGGAATGAATCTGGCTAAGGTTCGTGAAGTCCTCCCGGTCCTTGGATGGCCTGGTGGTGGTTGGTCATTAGATGAAGTTATGCCAATTCTTATTGATTTTCGACGTCGGCATTTGCAGAAGATGTAAAGAATAATCAAGGATATGTGTTTACTGACGAACGGTTCATTGATGAGTTTGTCTAACTCATCTGAATTTTGACTCAATTTGTGTTGAGCTATATTGAGATCGTCCACATTGATTTTATTCAGCTTCAGTGGTTTCAACTCGGGTACGTGTTGTTTTTCAGGAAGATCTTTACAGCATTGGTATGGTATTTGTACTGCAAAGGTTATATTCTTGTACTTGTCGACGAGTTACTTGGAGTGGACTCTTGTGCTTCCAATGAAGGCATTACATTCAGGTTGGAGTCTGAATAAAGAATTGGTGGTGATTATTTCTGTCACTGGTTCCATATTAGAACATTTGACGGTAATCGGTAAATCGTCCGAAATGGTTATAAGCCAAAAGTTGGGACTAAGTTCTTGAACATTATAGTCTTTGGCATAAATAAGTGATGTTTGGCAAGTTTTCGGAAGTGCAATCACTCTTCTGAGTAGTTGGGCTTCACAGATGGCTTCACTTTCCATCGGATACGGCAACAAATCGGAGCAAATTCTCACACCATGATTTAAGAATTTACAATTTTTCAAATTTTGGAGTGGGATATACAACAACGAATCATCATCTCTCGCAATATATTTTTGAAATGATAACAGAATATGATGAAGTTCTGTTCTATTATCCGGTATTGGTATTGGTAGAAGTCGATACAAAGTATATGTTTCTGGTTCGACCAATGGTATTTTCAAAATGAATACAATTTTTGAATCAACTTGATGATATGCTTCAAGTTCAATAATTTCGATGTATCGAGCAATATTTGAAAACGTTGGTAATGGTAAATTATTCTTTTGGAGAGATTGTGATATATCTAGGAGGTATTTAATCAAATCATTTGAAGTTATGGTTGAACTGTGAAGAATATTCAATATGGCCAATGTTGTTATATCAAAATATTATCAAGAGTGTCCTCCTGGAAAAGATAACTTTCCATCAGTGTTTCGCAAATATCGAAGGTTCTCACTTGTGCTTCATAAAAGGCAAGATCGTCTGAAATTGTAAATATTGATGTTTCTATTTCTTTTATATCTTTATTGAAGGTTTACTCATCTACTTGTAATTTTTGTATAGTTGAGTTGAAGTTTTTGATCACAGAGGTAGTATCAGATATCTGATTTTTCAAAAGATTTTCAATTTGGTGTTCGTCTTGTGAAATTTTGTTTATACAATCTGTATAATATTCACCATCTGATGCATCCAAATTGCCAGTTATTGCTTTCCAGAAAGTACCTACTCCGTTAATTAGTCCGCGTTTCTGTCGTTTATTGAAATTTTCAGTATCGGCGAATATTCCTGGATACTTCAGGCTAAGTGAGTTTGATACCTGAGTTAGGAGGCTCATATGTGTCTGAACTTGGGCTTTGAATGATATCATTCGTGCACTATGTTGGTCAAACGTATACAGCATATTTTCTAGAATTTTGTCATTGTGTTCCAAAGCGGATTTTATGTGGTCTAAGTCCTTATAGACTAGTAAAGTCCATTTTTCATTTGAAATTTTCAGAGTGCTTTCTTCATGAAGAAAGATGCCAACGGTATTGTTTATTGGTTGAATGGAATATTGTGAATGGGCTGCTGAAAACAGCAAAATAACCCTATAAAGAAAATTAATCTTCAATGTAAAGTTTCAGTCTATCAAAGTTTACTTTTGTTTTCTGCTGCGTTTTAAAATTGACCAGCATTGCTGAATTTTGAAAAATTTCTATTATCTCAAAGGGGCCATTGAATTTATTTTGAAGTTTGTCTTTAATTTGAGATTCTTTAACAAATACTTTATCTCCTACTTTGTATTCTATAGGTTGTCCTACATGTTTGTCAAATCTAATTTTTTCTTTTTGTCTTTGAGTCTTTTCTCGGGCAACTTTGTAGTAATGCGAGACTCTATTATTGAGATCTCGTATGTATTTTGTAATTAATTTGTCTTGGTTATAGAGAGTTTCTGGTGGTCGACTGGATGTGTGTCCGAATAAAAGTTCATAGGGCGTAAACCTATGTGTTTTATTTTTACTATTATTGTAACAAATAATAGCATAGGGTAGACAAGTGAGGGGATGGTCATTTGGATTTTCGGTTACACTTGATCTAATCATTTCCATGAGCGTTGCATGGAATCGTTCCAAAGAGACATTTGATTGCGGGTGGTGGATACTTGAAAATGATAATTTAATGTCATAAAGTGTGCACAAGTCATTCAATAGTGTATTTTGGAATTCACGACCAGAGTCGCAATGAATTCTTAATGGGGTACCATAGTGCTGAAAGAATAACAATAAAGTATTGACAACTGATTTTGCGGATTTGTCATCTATCGGGTATGCCTGTGTGGATTTAGTTAATTCATCTCTGATGGTGAGAACTAAATTTTATGTAGGGACTTCAAGAATATCGATGTTGATTCTTTCGAATGGTGTTTTAGCTGTTATTACTAGAGGGTTACTCAGATTTTTCCTACAGATTTTTATTTTCTGGCAAGTTTCACATTTTTTAACAAAATTTTCCACATCTTCAACTATATTAGGCCAATCATATTTTTCTTTAACTCTTCTAACAGTTTCATTAATTCCTCGATGTAAATTACTCTTACCGGAATGATATTAATCCATAATAATGGGTATTTCGTCTTTTTCGGGGGTTCTTGTCAAATTTTGGCATACAGTTATTTTTATTTCTGTTTCCGCGAATACGAAAGAAAGAATTTCTAGTATGGGTAATTCTAGGTTATTTTCGACGTAATAGATTTTTGAAAGATCTAGTTCGTTTTTTTTTTTATAGAGAACATAGAACAAATGTTCATTGATTGCATCTGGATCATATGGCAATGCAAGAATAAAATATTTTCTATCTTTTACGGATTTACTTGATAGAACGTTAATTGCATCGTTGAAGAAATCGGCTTTTTCTACAAAAATATCTTCAATAATTTTATAGTGAAGATCTTCTAATTTATTTTGTCAAAAAAATGTGTTTTCTGTCCAATAGTTGACTATTGTCAAATTTAATTTTTGAGTAATCGATCAGAGATTGGGTTTGATACAAGTGTACAAATGCGTTGAATTCATCTTGTATTTTTTGGAATGAGAACTCTTCGTTCTCCTGCGCTTCTCCGGTCCCTTGTGTCTCTGTTGGTTCTTCAGCATTCTGCTGTTCTTCTCCGGTTCCTTGTGTCTCTGTTTGTTCTTCTGGTGGAGTATCCGGGTTTTCATTTCCATTTGTAGCGAATATCGAGAATTTTGATTGAAAATTCGCGCATTCTTTGAAATGATTGATTTTGATACGTGATAGGGCGTCGGCGTTCTTATTTATTTTGCCGGGGTTATACTCTATCTCGTAATCATATTTCTCTAATTTGAGCCACCAACGTGCCAGCCTACTACCTGGGTCTTTAATCGAAAAGAGCCAAGTGAGGGGTCTATGGTCAGTAACTAATTTGAATTTTCTGCCAAATAGATATGGTCGGAAATGTTTGACGGACCAGACTATTGCCAAAAGTTCTCTCTCTATTGTAGAGTATTTGGTTTCGGCACTGCAGAGTGTTCGGGAAGCATATGCTATAGGAAGATCTTTGCCTATGGCTCCTTGTGAAAGGACTGATCCTATCGTAAATGCACTTGCATCCGTTGTTAAAAGGAACGGTTCTTCGAAGTTGGGATAAATCAAAATGGGACTAGTAGTGAGAGCGGATTTCAACTCCATGAATGATTTTTCACATTCTGGGTCAAAATAAAATTTTACATCTTTTTGTAAAAGTTTTGTTAGGGGTTTAGATATTTTTGCAAAGTTTGAAATGAAGCGACGGTAATAGCCTGCTAAACCCAAAAATGATTTAATTTCTCTTGGATCCCTTGGTTGTGGAAAGTCTCTGATGCATTCTATTTTTGATGGATTCGGCTTGACACCATCCTTCGTGATGATGTGACCAAGGTATGCAACTTCCTTTCTTAGGAATTCGCATTTGTCAGGCTGAATTTTTAAATTAGCCTTGCTTAGTCGTTTGAATACTTCTGTGAGCCTTGAGAGCTGTTCATGTATGGTTGGAGAATAAATGATAATATCATCCATGTATACGAGGCATCGTTCATTTTGGATGCCAAGACGAATGTTATCCATGACGCGTTGGAACGTCGATGGAGCGTTTTTCAGGCCGAATGGCATACGAACAAACTCGTAGTGTCCATTCTCCACTGAGAAAGCTGTTTTGGGTACATCTTTCAAGTCAATTTCTATTTGGTGGAAGCCCGATGCGAGATCGAGAGTCTTAAAATACTGACACTTCCCAAGTTGGTCTAGTAGGTCAGAAATATTTGGTAGTGGGTACTTGTCGTCAACTGAGAGTTCATTCAGTTTCCGATAGTCGATAACGACACGCCACTTTGGTTTTCCAGAAGCGTCCAATTTTTTGGGGACAACCAAAACAGGGGATGACCAAGGAGAAATCGATGGCTGAATTATTCCTTGTTTCAAAATTTTAGAAATTTGGGTTTTAACTTCTTCTTTGTGGACTTGGGGATACCTATACGATTTTGTGAATACAGGTTTGGCATTATTGGTTTCAATTGTATGTTTAATTTCGTTTGTGAAGGTAAGATCATCACCTTCTAAATAAAAAATGTCCAAAAATTCCATACATACGTCAGTTATCAATTGGCTTTCTTCGTCATTCAAATGATTAAGTCGTAATTGATTTTGAATTTCTTGGGTCCTATCAAATTCATTTTCAAAATTTTGATCATCAAATGTGTTGATGTGAGAATTTTGAAATTGGTTCAAGTTTCAAGTCTGAAAAATCAATAGTTTTTGGAATGGCATTTGCATTTATAATTGAAGTTAGAAAGTGCCCTTTTTCATCAATTTTAACTAAAGCGTTTGGTAGTATGATTTTCTCCTTTTCCTGTGCTAAGCATCAGTGTTGGTGGAGCTACACTTTAATTTAAAAATTTGTTCAGTTCTGGGTTCAATTGTAATTTGAATAAATTTGGGTGTTCTCAAAATTTCTTCATCAGTTACTTTAAATAAAGGAACAGTTTTGAAATTTGTTATTACCTAGTTGGTTGTTTTTCAAATCAATAATACAATTGTAGTGTTCGAGAAAATCGGATCCAAGTAAACCGATGTCAATGTTATGCACATAAACTTTATGTGGATCATTGTCTTTGAAATTTATGAGGGTGGATTCAGTTATTAAAATTTTTTGGTCCGTGATTCCCTGGACTACAACATTTTCAGGAAATCGGTGTAAATATTTTTCGCAAGTTTTTGGTTTAAATATCGAAATATCCGGTGTCAATAAGTATTTTGAATGAGTTTGTCAAGTCTTGGATGTAATAAAGATTTTTGGAGTTCATGGAGTAGAGCGAACTTACATGAAGCGTTGCTCCGGAAAGTTCAGATCGGGGTGGAACTCGTTCAGGTTCATTGCTTGTATTTGAGCCTGGATTTCTGATGTTGGGTCGTGTGTTTGATTGAAATCTGGCGGATGATCTGGGGTTGGTAGTGGGACAAATCCTGATAGTTGACTTCATCAAACTGATCATATTGATTTTGTTGGCCAAATTCATTGTACTGATCGTATTGACTATTATCAGTATAATAGTTTTCACTTTCTTGGCTACTAGCCGTATAGTAGTCATTGTTATCATCTTGATATTGTGAATCTTGGGAGTATTGGTTGTCTTGAAAATTCACACAGAATGTTCTATGCTGATTGAAATTTGGGTTTCGATGAATAACCGTGGGGCGGTTATTTTGTTGGTTCTGATTTTGTGATGTTGGTCTTGACTGATTGTTTTGAAATTGAGGTCTTGGCAGGTTATTTTGAAATTGGGGTCTTTGTTGGGTGTTTTGAGGTTGTGGTCTTTGCTTGGTATTTGGATTTCGGCCAGAATTTGAGAAGTTCGGCTGGGTTCTTTGTCTCTGGCGACATTCATTGAACGAATGGCCAAGACGATTACAAAATGAGCATTTTGGGGTTTGGTTAGGTATAGGTCTTTTTGGAATATTATTTTTATTTTGGTTTTGTCTGTCATGTTTCTGATTTTCTAAATACGAGAGTTGAAGTTCTCTTCTTATTCGCATCTGTGCTTCGAGCATGTCTCTGGGATTTCCAGCGCGTATTATTTGTCCTAATCTGGGTTCTATTCCCGTCAGTAGGGTGTTCAAAGTCATGGTTTCAATGAGTCTTGATTGTGCGTGCTTTTTCTCTGCAGTAAAAGCTGTTTTTTGAACACATGCGTGCATTTTGGCATTATGCACTTGTAAACGGTTAAAGAAAAAAGAAAAAAGAAGTGTTAGGGTTTCTGGAACTTATCAGCTGTGCAGCTCTGCCTCGAAGTTTATTTTTGATGTGAATAGTCAACAAATTTCTTTGGTCACGCGTTGCCATTTGATACGCGCAATCACAAGCATTCAAGAAAGTATTCAGAAATATTTGATCACCTTCATATTCGGGAACAATTGAGAACACTTCTGATAATTTGTATGGTTCGATTTCAGGAACAGGATACTGATTTTCGGCATTGTTGTCAACATTATTTGCAGGGTTCTCCATATTGCTCAATAATCGATTCAACAAAATTGTACCTTTTGAGAATAATCGAACCGTGCGATTATTTTGCGGAAATTGAACAGTACAATTATCGAAAATTATTTTTTGAATTGAGTCTGTGTGCAAATAATCACTCAGTATGATTATTTGAAAATAAAAGTATTTGTACGTACGAGATGATTCTTTGTCACTTACAGTAATAGTTTCATGGGTGATTCGTCTTGTTCTTGAAGATGGTCCACCAGGGGCTTCACTGGGTGTTCCTTCCGTGGTCTTCAAGTGATGACTCCTCAGCAAGTTCGTTGATTCCTGAAGGATTAGGATACACCGCTACCAGTTAGATTCTTCTTGTTCTAGCAGCGTTTAGGAATCCTACCGACTGCGCCAGTTGTTATATCAGTATTTCACTGATACACTTTTTAAAAATTATACAAGGGTGGTACGTACCACCGTTATATTGTATACAAATTTATTGATATTAAAACGAATATAAAATACAGACTGACTTCAATCGACTCGCAGGTCGTATTTATAAAGTTAATTATACACTGTCAGCATTTCCTTTGAGATTTGTCAGAGACGCAATTCCAGCATATAACAGTGTCTATTTTCACTATATAACATATATAATATATAATATATAATATATAATATATATATATATATATATATATATATATATATATATATTTTACTTAACATATCGTCAGATTCATTAATTGGAGTTGCATATGCGCATATGTGTGCATATAAAAAAGGTTGAATTTGGCGAAAGTCAATAGAAGAATTAAGAAAAAATGTATTTTTTGGGAGAAATTAACTCTTTCAACTTACATGAACTTGTCGAGACAGTTGAAGATAGAGCAATTCTGTGAACGCCAATCGATTCAGAATGATGAAATCAGTATACTCTGTGAATGAAGTCGATTGAGGAAAGCAAATAGTTTCTTGAGAAAAGTCCTAAGGGGTAGACCCCTAAAAATTATGAAAAATAGTAAATCGTCAGATTTAATTGAAGTTGCATATGCGCCTATGTGTGAACATAAGAAAAGGTTGAATTTTATGAAAATTAATAGAAAATTACGATAAAAATGTTTTGAGAGGAATGTTGAAAATCAAAGACAAAACACCAACTCCACTCCTTAGCAATGTAATTTATGAACTACCATGCCAAGGTTGTGATGGTAGTTATGTCGGACAGACCTCACAGTGGTTAAAACAACGGCTAGCTTTGCACAAGAGTGATGCCCAATTGGGAAAAAACTCCTGTGCAGCAGTCGACCACTCCCAGAAAACAGGCCACCGGTTTGATTATTCAAATCCAAAAATTCTAGACAAAGTCAGCAATCAAAAAAACAGGTTATTCCTTGAGATGGTCCATATCAACAAAAATCCTAACACAGTTAACTACAAAACCGATACAGGACAACTTAGTAGTATATAATGTAATATTTTAAATTCCATTCAACGTTGTGTGTAGTTTGACAGTTGGTGCCAATGGAATACCTACACTAATTAACACCATTGTATTTAAACGAATCCTTATTCAAACCATAGTAACACTCCAGTCAGGTAAATTGAGCGATTAGTCTGCAGCGGAGAATAACAATTGTCCTCCCAAATGTTCCATAGGTTAGAACTAACTCTGTGAATTTTGTAAGTTATCATGTTATTTTTATGTAGTCCTTCAACAACTTATATTCCTTGTTAATTGTAGCTCTTCCTGAAGAAGTCAATAAAGGTTGACGAAATATTGAAGATTTAAATCGAATGAGTTTCATTGTTCAACAGACCGCTACCCGAGAATTCCTACTTATATATATATATATATATATATATATATATATATATATATATATATATATATATACCGGGTGACCACGAGGTGAGGTACGCCCCCCAATTTTTCTATAGTTTTGAAGATACAGGTTTCAAATTTGGCACGTCGATATATTACTCAAATACGCATATTTTGACTCCATAACCGAAAATTCACCACTTCCGGTTTAACCGGAAGTGACCCCAAACTTTTTTTTCCAAATGACACCCTGTACAATTTTTTTCATTATCAGGAAGAACACGCAATTTGTGATAACACTGTTCTCCAAAATTGAAAATCGGTTGAAAAATGGCGGAGATACAGTTGATTGTTCAATCGAACAAAGTTGGCCGTGAACATCAAACTCAAATCATCACAACTGACGAACGGCGTCAGCATTTACGAGAGGAAGGTTCGAGGTAAGATACAGCTGAAAATTGAGCTTCCCATGTAATTGCAGCAACCATATTTCCCATCAATTATCAAACATTTCCTCAAAACGGAGTAGTACCCATAAAGAAAGGCTCACAACTGCCATTTCTCAAATAGCAACATACTCTTTTCACATTTTTATGTTGAAAGATGATGAATTATCAGATTACTCGAATGAAAAGATTTGAAGAATTCCGAAAGGAATCGAAGATACGGGATGTTTCATTATGAGTGTTCTCAAAATTGACTATTCTTAAACATAGGCGGCTTGAACCTACGAAAGCTAAACAAAAATTCATATTTAAAAAAAAATAGTGAAAATTTGCGGTACATTCTGAATAATGGAACATTGTGAGTTGTCGAAAAACATTCTACGGCGATGGAGCGAACTTTTTTCTCATTACTCGTATGCTAATCGTAATTGATGGTGGATTCATACAGCAGTTTTAAGATCGTTGTTGGAATAAATATTCCATTAACGAACATTCTTATGACTTCTTACTAGTGACTAAAAACTCATGAATTGGAACTGCTGTATAAATCCACCATAAGAATATACCTGCAGAGTAAAAAAAATGTATTAGATATTTATTCCAATTTCTAACATTTGATACAACTAATTTCTGAACCAAAAAAAAGGTATGAAGTAAATTGTTTATTGGTTCTGGTCACTTACTACACTAACAGAAATCAAAGTAATGAAAAAATGATTTACAAGTACTGTTAAAAATGTTCTCCATTATGTTCTCTGCACAAAATTGCACGTCTCACTATTGCTTCCATAACTCCATTTAACTGAGCTTGAGTAATACTTGCAATTGCTTCTCTAAGGCGATGTTCCAAATCCTCCCTTGATGCAGGACTAGAAGAGTAAACCTTGTTCTTCAGGTAACCCCATATGAAAAAATCCAGTGGCGTGAGGTCCGGTGACCTCGGAGGCCATCTTGTAGGACCATTCGTGCCAATCCATCGATTTGGGAATGTTTCATCTGGGTAACTGGTTACTATTCGGGAATTATGGGGAGGTGCACCATCCTGCTGGAAATACATATTTTGGTAGACGTCGAGAGGTAAATTCTCCATGAATCCTTCTATTTCGTTTCGTAGAAATCCCAAATAGCGTTGCCCATTCAACAAACCATCAAATATTATGGGCCCAATGATTCGAGTTCCTATCAGACCTATCCACACGTTGAATCCAAAGCGTTCCTGAAAATTCCCTTGTCTTATGAGTCTGGGGTTTTCAGTTGCCCAGTATCTGGTGTTGTTTCTATTGAACATACCAAGATTCGTAAATCTTGATTCGTCGGAAAATATAATGTTTCTCGTCATATTCGGGTTCCTTATGTGGTTCTCAAGTAGCCAATTGCAATATTGGACCCTTCTTTGATGATCATTTTCGTAAAGGCGCTGATGTATCTGATATTTATACGGCTTAAACCCATGTTTTTTTAGAATTTTTCGAGCTGATTCTCGTCCAACTGGTAATTCATGTTCGATTTGTCGAAGTGATATGGTGGGATCTACATAAACAACAGCCAAAACATTAGTTTCCGTCTCTGCATCAATAATAAAACTATCCTGATCATGTACATTGTCATCTGGTTCTATCCTGAATTGCCTTTCCAAACGTGCGAAATAGTTTCTACTTGGTTGGCGTTGTCTGAGAGGGAATCGTTCACTGTAAAGAATGCAAGCCGCAGTTGCATTTTTTCTACACTCGCCATAAATTAGCAGTAAATCTACTTTTTCATTTCTAGTAAATTTTCGCTCCATCGGAATGTTTTTCAACAAGTTACAATTATCTTGTATTGAATGAGTAGAACAAATTGTCACTTTGTTGACAAAATATGCTTTTTTGTTTAGCTTTCTTATGTTCAAAGCCGCCTTCGTTGAAGAACATTCAATTTTGGGAACACTTATATTGTATTTCTGGTTCCTTTCGGAATTCTTCAAATCTTTTCATTCGAGTAATCTGATAATTCATCATCTTTCAACATAAAAATGTGAAAAGAGTATGTTGCTATTTGAGAAATGGCAGTTGTGAGCCTTTCTTTATGGGTACTAATCCGTTTTGAGGAAATGTTTGATAATTGATGGGAAATATGGTTGCTGCAATTACATGGGAAGCTCAATTTTCAGCTGTATCTTATCTCGAACCTTCCTCTCGTAAATGCTGACGCCGTTCGTCAGTTGTGATGATTTGAGTTAGATGTTCACGGCCAACTTTGTTCGATTGAACAATCAACTGTATCTCCGCCATTTTTCAACCGATTTTCAATTTTGGAGAACAGTGTTATCACAAATTGCGTGTTCTTCCTGATAATGAAAAAAATTGTACAGGGTGTCTTTTGAAAAATAAAGTTTGGGGTCACTTCCGGTTAAACCGGAAGTGGTGAATTTTCGGTTATGGAGTCAAAATATGCGTATTTGAGTAATATATCGACGTGCCAAATTTGAAACCTGTATCTTCAAAACTATAGAAAAATTGGGGGGCGTACCTCACATATATATATATATATATATATATATATAATAATAATAATCAGCTGGGGACTTCTCGGGTTTGCGGTCTGTTTACCAATAAAACTCATTCGTTCTATATAGATATAGAGATATAGAGATATAGAACGAATGAGTTTTATTGGTAAACAGACCGCAAACCCGAGAAGTCCCCAGCTGATTTTGTAAAGTTCCGTCGAGAATACATCCCTACTATATACTATACTATATATATATATATATATATATATATATATAAACAGAGATGTGCTCTCGAGGGAAATTGTGAATAACAAGTAGGACATTTTATTGGACTAAGCCCTCTGGTAAAAATGCAACCGTAGACACGTGTTTCGATCTTAGGGATCTCATCAGTACGGTGAAAGCAAGTGTAAGGATGTGCAACACTTGATTGCAGGTGAAACAACAAACGAACGGAGTCAACAAACAGGAAGCCAACCGCACATTTGTGGCTTCAGTCGAAACACCTCGTGTTTACGAGGCAAGAAACGACGTCGCCACGGAGGCAGCTATAGCTACCTGCGTGACATCCGAGTCCAGGAATATAAGTAAACAGAGATGTGCTCTCGAGGGAAATTGTGAATAACAAGTAGGACATTTTATTGGACTAAGCCCTCTGGTAAAAATGCAACCGTAGACACGTGTTTCGATCTTAGGGATCTCATCAGTACGGTGAAAGCAAGTGTAAGGATGTGCAACACTTGATGAGATCCCTAAGATCGAAACACGTGTCTACGGTTGCATTTTTACCAGAGGGCTTAGTCCAATAAAATGTCCTACTTATTTATATATATATATATATATATAAAGTGAATAGAGTATTTTCGTTTCAATTCCGAGAGCTCACGATGTCACAAGTTCCTATTCATATATATATATATATTTGAAAACTAAAAGTTATATATATATATATATATATAAAGGAAGGGTAGTCGTTGCTGACTAGTTAGGAATGGAACTAGTAAATAGTGGGGCTATGCAGCAAAATCAAAGAGTACTCTTTTAAGTTTGTCCAAGCTTTCGGAAATTTAATTAATCGTTTCCATCATCAGGGATACTACAATTTGCATGAGTAAGTAATATATAAAAAATATACATGGATGGTTAACTTACATCTTAGTTGAGGGTGTTTGACGCGATGTTATTCAACAACTTTGTTATACTACAAAATAAAACATAATATCCAGATCGAAAGTGTACCAAAGACACTCAGTTATATGCCAGATGTACTTAATTCAGGTTCCTCCATGGGCCACTAGGTGTCGCCCAACTAACTAAATTTTGATTTACGGACTCCAACATAGGTTGGTAACTGTAAATTGGTACCACTGATTAAGTCATATGCCATGTCAACTGTCTGCCTTCTCCCAACCAATAGCATTGATTTGGCCTTATGTGATCAAAATGTAACGTATTTTTACAAAACTTTTATGACATCCTTCCAATTTTACCTGTTTTATATTGAAATTCATCTTGTACAATGTGCCCCCTTTTGTTGAATAACATCGCGTCAAACACCCTCAACTAAGATGTAAGTTAACCATCCATGTATATTTTTTATATATTACTTACTCATGCAAATTGTAGTATCCCTGATGATGGAAACGATTAATTAAATTTCCGAAAGCTTGGACAAACTTAAAAGAGTACTCTTTGATTTTGCTGCATAGCCCCACTATTTACTAGTTCCATTATATATATATATATATATATATATATATATATATATATATATATATATATATATATATATATATATATATATATATATATATATATATATATGACTAGTTCTCTCAGTTTAGGCTTCTGTGCTGGCCCCATGTCCTTGGACAGTGCCACGTACACTCCTAAATACAGAGGAAATTGACGAGCAGTGCCCCAAAATCGTTCCCTTCTTCAAGGTCACCGGGTAATAATTGATATTCATTACCCTTACTGGCACAAATTTATCAGCACGCAACAAGGTTTTTCCTAGTGCAATTCCTCGCCCAATTTTCTCATCATGTAGCTTGGGCTCGAACATCACCACGTTTCCACTGCTCGCACCTCCATCCAGGCGAGCCTCCAAAATGGTTTCAGCCCTCTCCGGTACGCTTACGTCTTCAGCCAGCAGAACTCGAACCATTTCTTCATTTCTCCCATGAAGTACCAGCTCTTCTCCGTTCACACGAAGGACGCCGTCTTTAAAATTCAGCTCGAATCCTCTGGAGTTCATGATGTCCATCCCATGATTGCATCATCCTCGATATCCGCTACTAGAGCCCGATGTTTCACTTTAGTGCTGCCCAAAGTCAGTTCTATTGGAAGTTCACCATATACAGTTGCCGGCTCTCCAGTTGCTGTGCGTAGCTTCCAATTCGACGATTCAATTCTTGCCGGTGTTTTGACAAATGTAAGTCCAAGGATTGTCCTAGTCGCACCTGTATCAAGCAGCATGGTGCGAGGCTCGTTGTTGATGAGACCGTCTACGAAGACCCCTTTGTCTTGTCTTTGAAGTACAGCGACATATGCATTCTTAACTGGGGCTCGTTGGATACGGGCTGACAATTGCTCCTTCTTGACCTTCATCGTCGATGTCGATTTTTTCAGTGTTGGACATTTGCTACGCACGTGCCCAAGTTCTCTACAATTTCGGCATCGTATCAGTCTTCTCTCAGGCACAACTTCCTTCAGCACTTTTCGCATCACAGCTTCTATATTAGTAGGCTCCTGTCGGTCTTCCTCGATCATCCGGACTCTACACTAGCTTCTGCAGGATTGCTTTGCTGCTTCGAATTCCAGAGCGCGTGCCAATGCATCCACGAGATGTGCGGGGCGAGCTAGTGTTAGGGCTTGCCGGGTTTCCTGGTCACGAAGTCCATCCAAAAATGCCTGGACCGCTAGTCGCTCCATTATATTTTCCGGTGTAGCTGGGTACGCAAGACGGACCAAGCGTGCAATATCTGCTTCAAATTCTTGCAAAGATTCGCTTGATTTCTGGCATCGATTCTTCAGCTGTGAGTGATATTCGTGTTCAAGGTGGGCTTGGCCATAGCGAAGTTCCAAGTGTTTTACCAGCTGTTCATAGTCCTCCTGTTGTTGGGCGGTGAGGGTCTGTAAAATGTTTGTGGCATCGCCACGCAATGGCTGTGTCAATGCCAAAGCTTTTTCCCCAGCATTCCATCCATTTGCTTTGGTAGCAGCTTCGAATTGTCGGCGGTAGTTTGCCCATGGAGTATTTCCGTCGAACTGAGGCGGTTTCAATGAGAGCTTTCCTGGTTCCGTACTGACCTTGAAATCTTTGATGTCTTTTTGAACTTCCTCCACGTTAGTACTCAGATCCGGCATTGAATTTCTGTTGAAAATTTCTGGGGTGTGCGCAGAATCCATTCGCTTTTCCAATTCACTGAATTTTTCTTTTATCTCATCGTGGAGCGTTTCCTTAATTTTTTTCATTTCTTCTTCCATTTCATCTTTGATTTTCTCCATCTCTGTTTCAACAGTTCCCATTCTTTCTTCCAACCGATTCGCCATACTGCAAACTTCTTCTTTCAATTTTCTAGAAGCTTTTCCTCCAGACTCTTTGAATTTTGTAGAAATTTATCTTCAAGACTTACGGAATTTTGTAGAAGTTCCTCCTTTAAACTGTTCGTAGTTTCCTCGAGTTTGTTCATTATAGCACTCATATCGATTCCAGAAACTTCGAACAAAAATGTTTCGGGGTCTTCTCCTTCTTCAATCAGTCCATCTGAAAGTCTCTTCTGTAGTACGGCCTTCTTTCCAGTTGTTTCTAATTCACGCTCCTCTAACTCTTGCTTTAATTCACTAACTTCAAGGTCAACTAGGTGAACTCTTCTCGGAAATATTTTGTCTCTTATTGTCTTTGCCGAAATATCAGTCTATTATTTATTTCACACAAAAAGTTTTCAGTTTATTGTCCCACGACGCGCAAAACTGTCCACTTTGCACTCAAATGTTCAACGGTTCACTATAACAGTCTATTAGGCGCGATAAACGTCTCAGTTTTTAAACGGTGAACACTTTTAACACTTATTTATTTTAAACATCCGACTTCTGACAACAGATGTAGTAAAACTGCACTAACTAATTTTTCTAATTTATTTAAAACACTATTTACAACAATTATTCACTAAAACGTTACTTCACTATTTTATTTCTACGGTGTCAGTCTCTATCTGCGAACTCTGGAACTGTAACTCCCTCTCTATTTTGACTGTCCCGCTTATATACTCCCAAGCACTTTCCATTCACGACTCTCGATAATTCAGTAGTATAGAACATTTCATCTAGATGGCTCTTCGAATAGTATCGAACAATCGATTTATTCCAGCTTGTTCTCGGCGATCCGTACGCCAGCAGATATGCAGTTGTAGTTGAACGAGGGTGCATAATTAATTAGATCAGGGCCGGTCTCGGGGCCGGTCTCGAAATCGTTACAATATCTACCCTATAGTCAGTTAGGGGTTGCAGTTCTCATAGCTTTCACACTGTTTTGAAACCTAAATACACGGTGGAATGATGTTTTGTTATTTTGACTACTCGTCCATTTGTGAATTGGGTAAAATCAACGGTGAATCTATCGTCTTCAATGGTCTCAACTTCATCGGATGAGTAAAAATAATTGGTAATGATTCCTTCAAAAACTGGTTCCACTCGGTTTCTGTGAAAATCACTCTATCTCTCTTATTTCCAGAAATTTCAATACATGGTGTGAAATTCAAATCATATGAGAGATTAACAACAAATTTACTTTTAGATTTGTTTAAAGGGAAATTTATTTCACTCAATACCACTTTTGATTTTTCTTTGCAAAAATATTCGCTTGACAAGTTGAATTTGGATTGGTTATTACTCATTTTGATTATAGAATGTCTGTCATCTTATTGTATCCTGTTTATATGTACTTTTTATCCGTAGTAGTGCGGGAAAATTCCATCTAGAACTATATTTGACACGTGTATTCTTTGATGTAACCGGAAACATAACGTCATCGAATTCCAGGTAATTTGACACGTGCACTTCAAATAGGTCATTGAACCCATCTCAGATTTCTTTTACTTGTTCAGACATGTAACCGGAAACATAACGTCATCGAATTCCAGGTAATTTGACACGTGCACTTGAAATAGGTCATTGAACCCATATTAAATTTCGCTGATCTGTCTAAATATGTAACCGGAAACATGACGTCAGCAAATTCTAGTTAATTTGACACGTGCACTTGAAATAGGTCGTTGAACCCATATTAAATTTCGCTGATCTGTCTAAATATGTAACCGGTAACATGACGTCAGCAAATTCCAGGTAATTTGACACGTGCACTTGAAATAGGTCTTCGAACCCATCTCAGATTTCTTTTACTTGTCTAGACATGTAACCGGAAACATGACGTCATCGAATTCCACGAAATGACCTTTGAACACCTCCCAACGCTCTCTCATAGGTTTGACCTTGAATCCTTTTGCTCTCCTGGATAATGGATAATAGATAATGAATAATGAATAATGAATAATGAATAATGAACAATGAACAATGAACAATGAACAATGAACAATGAACAATGAACAATGAACAATGAACAATGAACAATGAACAATGAACAATGAACAATGAACAATGAACAATGAACAATGAACAATGCACAATGGATAATGAATAATGAATAATGAATAATGAATAATGAATAATAAATAAATTAATAAATTAATAATCAAGAAAGTAATAATCAAAAAATTAATAATCAATAAATTAATAATCAATAAATTAATAATCAATAAATTAATAATCAATAAATGAATTATTAATAAATTAAAAATCAATAAATGAACAATCAATAAATTAATAAATTAATAATTATTAAATAATAATTAATAAATTAATAATTGATGAAATAATAATTGAAAAATTAATAATTGATAAATTAATGATATATTAATAATGAATTAATAATAAATTATTAAATAAATAATAATAATATAATAATAATACTCATAAACACTCGTAGAGTGTACCCAAAGGCATAGCCTGTGCGGTTAGAGGATGGCTATTATTATTATTTGCCGTGGCGCTCCGGGGCGTCTTACTGATATTGTCGGTGGTGTATTCACTTTTCAGCTGTAGGAAACCCCGGAAAACCTACAGCACCACCCCGATTGGTCGGTGCGCACTTCAAGTTAGCACCAGACGTCGGGGTTGGCATCTAGGCAACTCACATCACACTTGATTCACAACAAGGCATGTGGCCACTTAAAGAGACCCGTGTACTTGAGAAAAAAGATTCCGTACACGAGCCTCGAACGTCTGTCTGATGCGAGCTAGAAGTTCCACTATTAGAGACCTTAGCCACTGAGCCACCGACCGACTAAATAAATAAATAACGAAAAACCTCCATTCACTGTAGACGGTAAAACATATTGAGCAGTTTTACTTTTTAAATACATTTGAAGAAGAAAGGATCTGCCTAACTCACTGAACAGCATGTTATTAAAGACAAAATTGAGAAAGTGAAAGTTTCCTGTTGCATGCTGGTATTCAGCCACCAAGTCAGTTACTTGATGAAAACAATTATTACCCTGTGGAGTAAGTATGATATATTTTCATTGAGATTAAACACACATGGACAAAATAATCAAAGTTTAGGTTAGGTGAATATATCTGAAAAATGCCACTGTATTATTTATTTAAATGATATAACAACTATCATACAAACCAACTGTCATATAACAAACTATGCGGATGACACCAATATACTTGTGCATGCCCCAACATGGCCTGATTTGATAGAAACTTCCCAATTTCGTTAAGCGAACCATTGGTTTATAACAAACAAGCAAATATGCAATAACGAAAAAACTAATCTTGTTCTATTCAAAACCAATCAGATGGGAAACACACCAAATAATATCAGTTTGAACAATACCAACTTCAACATATCTTCCTTTACAAAATTTCTGGGAATGTACATACATGAAACAATGACCTGGGAGACACCTATAGATAGTATCTGTAAAAAACTTAACTCAGTTTGTTATAGTATGAGAGTACTAAAAAAATACACTAACTATATTACCCAAAAAACAGTGTACTATGCAAACTTTGAAAGTCTCTTGAGGTATGGTATTATATTCTTTGGAGGTAGTAGAGAGATCTATCGAATATTCACCCTACAGAAAATAATTTTCAGAATAATGAACAACCTAAAAATAAATGAGTCTTGCAGAAGAACATTCAAGAATCAAAAAATTCTAACTACCTTTGGAATATACATTCTATTTTAAAAACACACATTTGTTTGATGACTGTATACCACAGATCATGTATAGCACAAGAAACATCAATTACACGTACCCGAGACATCGACTGACAATGATTGAAAAGCGTGCATTTTACAGATGTCTCAAATTGTTCAACAAATTTCCAGCTGAAATCAAGAGTGTACAACAGTTAAGAACATTCAAGAAAGAAATTTTCAACTTACTTATAGAGATAGAGCCTTATAGTACTGAAGAGTATTTAAATTGGAATAAGTGAACACAGGAATCTCCAAACCGTCTGACTATTAGTTCTGTTATTTTACATTATATGTGTATTGCAATGTTCTTTGGAATAAAATTTGTTTATTATTATTATGTTTTTCGCCATTTGGGACAATTGAGAATTGTATCTTCTGGAATGTATTTCTATATTTATCCCTGTTCAATCTATGCGTTTACACTTTTATTTTTGCCTTTTCCATTTCGCTCAGTTTTTCTAAATGTTTTTCTGAAATAATTGTAAAAGAACAAAGTATTTTACTCCGTTTTTACTAACCTCCAACCATCTATCAAACTTATCGAGAGAAACCTATGAGTTTGTTTGAAGGTTACAGACGATATAGTTTCTTGATTACTTAACGAGATGAGACGATTGCAAGGAATCTCTGCTTCATCGTCGATGTGAGAGATACTCTTGGTTTCTGGATCAGGTATGTCTGCTATACCTAATTGTTTTTGATCTCACGTTTTTTGAAAATAACTGTTCAAATTCATTTTTCCGTTTTAGGCTGGAACAGATGTTGAAACGGTACTGGTTCTGAAAAAGTCTTTTTTAAAACATTGTAAGTTTTTGATATTAGCGTCAGTGACTCATCAACTTGATGTTGCTTTTTGCAAAATAAATTGTTTGATGAGAAGATATACAGTTTTCCAGCAAATTCCATTAATTTCTTGAGATTCGTGTATATTTTATCGAGTGTTGTTTGCTAAGCCTGACTGACTCCGGTGTTTTATATTGTGAAAAACTGTTGAAGTTGATATTAGTCATTGATTTCGAATTGAAATCGGTATTTCATGTTTCAATGGGGTTTTACGAACAAAATATTTTATTAAGAATTACCGAAATGTGATCATGAAACGTTTTAAATTTTTGTGATGGATAGTGTTTACAGTTCAAGATAAAAATATAAAAATAAATTTTTTCCATTGTTCATCATAAACCTTATTGTTACTTCTTGTGATTTTGAGGAAGTTATTGATAATTCTGTTTAGCTTCATAAAATTGGTTTGTGTTTTGAGGTTTCCTTCTTTAGTTTTGGATTGTGTTTATTGCGATTTCCGTTCTGCCTCACTTAATTTAGATCAAATTACAATACAAGGAAAGAGAACAGCAAAAAAGTGAGGTTGAATGAAGAAATAGGGAAATTTATAATTATTTCTATGCCAAAAATTATTCCCAATGATAATGACGTAGAGGTTCAATGTTGTATCCAAAAAATTGTGAACCAATAAAATATTCTTTGATATTAGTCTTCGGAATGAAGGTGTGGTATGTGATGGTCATTTGACATATTTTATTTTTTACAGTGCAGATGTCGCAGCTTACGCGTCTAACTCTGAGTCACAACAAATTGAAATGTAAGTATTTGTTAAACGATAAAGTAATTAATTTATCATTTTACTTATTTATTTCTCTCTGAAAAGGTCTCCATTTTAATGCGAGTAGCAAAGGACTCATTAAGGATGATGTGGGTAACATAAAGAAAAATAGCGAGTTTTAAGCTATTATATTTTGCTTAAAGACCAAATAAATAGATTTCTTAATATTCCTTGAATTACTACATACCCTCTTTCCAGCCCTTTTCCTCCCATTATGGGTCCGAGATTCTTGAGTGAGTGCGAGTGGATAAACAATACAACTACGTTGAAGGCCAGGTAGCCGAGTGGTTAGATCAGAGTCAATGCTTTTCAATCATTCTGGTTTTACCGGTCGCTGGTTCAATCCCAGAGATTTCAATTTATTTTTCTGATGGCCTGAGAAAGTGCTAGGAATCGCACGTTAAAAAGTAAGAGTTAATCCTTTGCTCGCACAAGTTTCGACTTTTGAGGGCTGTTGTTCGTAGGGGGACAACAGCTGGTTAACGGAAAAAACAGTTTAAACGTCAATCAAGATCTCGATGTTGATTGTCGTAGTTGTATAGTAATCTAAGAGCCAGTGGTTGGCTACCTGTATGTATTTGACCAGACCTGGATTTTTGCAGTGATTCCTTTGTACCTACCATGCATGAGATGGGGACTCGCTAAGCCCAGCGCGGTAACCATGGTTAGTACGCAGGTAAGAAAGATATGAAAATTTGGCCAATTCCAAATGTATTTGACGACGTGTGAAGTTTAGACATATTAACATTCATTATTAAAAAATAACAATGGCTGACCATTATCGCGCTCCTAGTATTGTGGCTCCATAAGCCAAAGAGCATGAGTTCAAATTTCAGCATTGCCACCGGTCCCGTGCATGGCATCACACGTATTAAAAGGTAAGGGCTACGTCTTCCCCTAGCTCGCCCAAGTCTCTGACTTTTGAGGGTTGCACGTAGGGGTGCAACCGGTTGACGGATATAACAAAAAACAAACAACAAACAAAAAACAAAAAATATATAAGTTTGAAAGTACTTGACCAGGGTTGCCATTAATATATTTTGTTTATTGTAGCCTTAGAAAGTTATATTCATCACGGCAGATGTGTTGATGGCGAAAACACATCAACAGATGACAAAAATCTTAACTACTACCAGAACAGATGTATGTATGTATAGACTGCGCATAGTAATCTCCATTTTTTCTTGGATATCTATTGTACTCACCTTAACCTATTTATCGTATGTTTTCCTATAGCTACTATCATTCGGAAGGGGATGAATGAGGCTTAAAATAAATGGCTATACATATACAGAGTACCACGATAGGCTGAGTCGATATGTATATGGGAAACTACTTGGAGTATTTTCTGAAAATGTGTATAAGGAAGTGTTCCGAGGAAATCGCTTCAGTTAAAATATTTTCAGTTTTCTATGACTGCCGGTTATACCAGATCTAGACCCCTACTTTGTTTTTTTGAATGGAACACCCTGATTTTTAGAAATATACGATGAAAAGAAAATAAGTACAATTATAATAGAAGAGTAGTATTTCTGGGTTCTCCACAGGGATCCGTGTTTGGTCCCTTATTCTTCATGACTTACATCAAAGATCTAGACATCAATGTTCTAGATAAGTTAGTTGATAACAATTCGTATATTCTCTATGCAGACGATATTTCCATTGTGGTTAACGATAAGAACGTTAATAACTTGAATGACAACTGTTCGGAGTTGATGAACCGCACGGTAGATTGGTGCTCTAAAAACAATGTATTCCTCAACCCTCAACTCAACTCAAATGGTGAGATTTCATATCAGACAGAAGTATGCGCAAAACTGAATAGCAAAATTAATAATGGGGACGAACATTTAACTCAGTCAGATTATGTCAGGTTCTTGGGAACTGTTTTGGATGACACACTGAACTGGAGAGCACATTACGAGTCTCTTATACGAAAATTAAACTCGTTTTGTTTTCATTTCTGAATTTAAAACCGTTGTTAACTTGTGAGCAACAAGTTATATTATACTATCCCACTCATGAAAATGTTTTTTTTTATATACAATACAATACAATACTTTTATTCATCACTCAACTTAATGTACAATTTCCATTGCATATACAAGTTATCAGACTAGTCAACAAAAAACATTCATGTGTCGGATCACAATACAATACAATGCAATACAATATAATCAAATCACATGGAACTTATATACAATACATTACTTTATTTACTCAATTTAGTATACCATTTCATTATATAAAGTTATCAAAACAGTTACATTCAGATCATTAAAATACAATATAGCCAGATCACAGAGAAGTTTTATATTAAACTGTTTCAATTATAACTAATATTCTAGGTAGTCATTCACTGAATAAAATGCCTCCTTCAATAAAAATGTTAAAAGGGTAGTTTTCAGCTGTTTTAAATTGTCTATTTCCCCAAATATACTTATAAATTTGTTATAGCAGATAATTTGTTGATATTCATGAGAATTCTGACTATAGCAAGTCTTGAGAATGGTTGATAATAATGATTCTTACCGCGGGTGTAATACTGGTGTATGTCCTTATTTCTTGGTGAAAGAGAATGATTTTTTTTTAAATCATTAATTAGTATATAGATATATAGTGAAGGTAGAGTGAGTATTTCCAATTCAACAAATAATGGTCGACAGTGAGTATGTTGATATATCCCAGACTCTCCCAAGTAGCGGCAGACCCCTGATACCATTCAGCAATGATCCAATAACTTATGAAGTATTGGGTTCCACTAAAGTGAGCCATATCAATGTTCGTGGACTATTGAATAATTTGAACTCAATTGAGATATTTCTGTGGAATTATGATATAGGCATTGTGTGCTTGTCTGAACATTGGTTGACTAAGGAATGTTTAAGGGATGTTTATTTCAAAGAATATTATATGGCATCAGTTTTTTGTAGAGAAAAGCATACCCGAGGTGGCTCTTGTATTCTTGTTAGGGGATGTATTAACTTCAATGAAATTATTTCCATAAGAAAATTATCTAGCGAATGTCAAGTTGAAATATGTGCTATTTGCACAAAGTGAACTTGTCCAAAGTTGTTATTATAACTGCTCATAGAACTCCTAATAGTAATAGTAATATTTTTTTTGACTGTCTATTGCAATCACTAAGGATTGCTGAGGCAAAGACTCCCAATATTATTTTATGTGAAGATTTTAATATTGACTATCTATATTGAATATAAATACTGACTTGCTTATGGATCTTTTCAACTCATTCAAATTGAATGTCACTATACGAAATCCAACAAGATTTTTTACAAATGCAAACGGTCATACGACTCGCACTTGTATCGATTACATGGTGACTATCTTTTCTGATAAAATTTTTGACTGTCAATTACTTAATACAACCTAATATAGCTGATCATCTGCCTCATATAGGTACTCTCAAGGAACCAGAACGTGAAATTCTAACAAGAAAATCAGACAAAGAACCACAGGTTAAAATTTTGCAACGGCAAGTACATGATAGTAATATAAATGAATTCAGAACCAGACTGAATAATATCAGTTGGTATCCAATACTATACGACATGTGCATAAATCAAGTTTTCTCCTTTTTTCTGAACTCGCTTCTTTGGTGTTTTGATGTGTCATGCCCAAAAAAATCTATCGTAGTTAAAAAACATAAGAATGCCTGGCTTTCAAATGACATTATCAAAGAAGGTAACATTAAGAGATTTGTTCCAACTATGCACAACCTTCCAGGTAGTTGATCCTCATGCAATGGAAATTTATAAGAAAAGGTTGAAGGATCACAAGTCAGTGATTAAAGGTACAAAAATTAATTACTTGTCGAAAAAAATTGAAAATTCTCAGAATAAAACCAAAGAGACATGGAAAATAATTAATTCTGAACTGGGGAAACAAAATTCGTCAGATACTAAAATAATCTCTTTGAAGCACAATTCGAAAACTGTGAATGATGTACAGGAGGTAGCAGAAATATTTGCTGACTATTTTTCTAAGGCTACAGTAAGTTTAAATAGTCATTTTGGGCAAAATCTGTTATTACCTTGTACTATTAGTAGAAATTTCAAAATCATTCAGCCCTTCCCCAATGAACCTATAACCAAAGTCGAAATTCATAATGCTCTGAAAAAAATAAAAAATCAACTGGTATAGACGAACTATCTATAATCATCATCAAAAATGTAATTGACATTATAATTGATCATCTCACTTATCTGATGAATTAGTCCTACATGCAAGGATATTTTCCCATTGAATTTAAAAAGGCTCTAGTGATACCTCTCTATAAAAAAGGTGACAAAAATGAAATTGATAATTACAGACAAATTACATTGATTTGTTCCTTGTCCAAGCTATTTGAAAAAGTAGTAGCTAACAGATTAGTGGATCATTTGGAAACGAACAAACTCTTATGTAAGAATCAACATGGCTTCAGAAAAAGCCATTCCATCGAAACAGCAACAAATCATTTTCTCAATTTCATTTATGCAGAAATTGACGCTAATAACCTTGATATCAGTCTGTTTTTCGATCTATCGAAGGCTTTCGATACGGTATCTTCGGATTTTTTAACCCATAAGACTGCTGCACTTGGTTTTCCCGAAAATATTTCAACCTGATTGAGATCATATATGGAGAACCGTTGTATCACAAACATAATACTGCAATGTCGAGCGAACAAAATGTTAGAATGGGTGTTCCACAAGGTTCGGTTCTGGGTCCATTATTATTATTTGTGCTATTTGTTAATGACTTGCCTGAATATATAAAAGACTGCCACTTGACTATGTTTGCTGATGATACCACAATCACAGTTACAATTTCTAATATCGACAATTTATTTGTTTAGGTTACCAAAATCATTGATACATTTGCATCTTGGTGTGACCGTAACAGACTCATCCTGAACCCTAAGAAGTCAGTGTTTATGAAATTTTTCAATAGGAAGGATAACATACCAAAAGAAATAGTCTTCAGTGAAGAAATAGTTATGTCGCAAGAAGTAAAATTCTTGGGAACTCTGTTAGACGAACGTCTGAATTTTGATCAGCACATCAATAGTGTTTGCAATAAACTCAATTCAGCATTTTTCGCAATCAAACAAATGATATCCAGTGTTAAAAAATAAAGTTTATTAAGCATTTATTTTGACATGGCATTTTCACATATATCACTCAACATCATGGCATGGGGGTGCGGAAATGATTTAAATAGAGTTTTTGTGGGCGAAAAGCGGATCCTGAGACTAATCTTTGACATAGACTATCGTGGGAGTTGCGAACCGGTTTTTATTAGAGAAAAACTGCTATCTGTTCCTTGTATTTATATTTTCAAATGTGTTAAATTTGCAAGAAACAACCTAGAGTCCTTTGAAACCATTGCATCAACACATACTTATAGTACAAGATTTGGGGGACAGCTGCGAATGCCAAATCATAAAACCTCTAAATACAAAAACTCCCCTGCTTACAATGCTTTGTCTCTCTACAACAAACTGCCGTATGAGATAATAAACTCCCAAAGTGACAACATGTTTTGTAATAGAGGTAAATGTTTATTGATTGACAGGTGCTACTATACTGTGCAGGAGTATCTGAATGATACTTACTAATTATTTATTAAATTTTATGTATTTTTTATAATTCATTCATAAGCTATGACGTTGAATTTTTATTCAATTACTTTGACTGGTGTTCATCTATATTTTTACCTACTATCTGACCTACCATATGTACCTTATTGTACCAAAGTGGTTAATAAATTATTATTATTATTATTATTACGCTCTCAAGTTGAATCTAGTTTGAGATATGGTTCTATCGTGGAGGCATCTAATACGTGTAAATTCATCATGACTGATAAATATAGAGGAAATAAAAGTTAAGGAACATATTCAATTGACGTACCGGTCCAACCCAGCAAACGAAAATATCATCTACATATCGATATTTGGAGTAGTTGAAGATCAAATAATTGGTCCCATAATATTGGATGGACCGTTGAATGGAGTTAAATATCTACCTCAGAAATTAAATTGAAGATTATTTAGAAGATTTACCGCTAAATCTGGAAAATCGACTGTTCTTTCAGCAGGATGGTGCACCTCCGCACAATAGTAGGATAGTGACGGATTTGGGGAAAAGTAGATCGGAACACATGGTCCTGTTAGGTGGCCTGTCAGATCAGCTGACTTAACCCCTTTTGATTTTTTTATTTGGAGTCACTTGAAAATCATCGTTCACAAAACCTACCCAACGACCCGCGACGACCTAGAATTACGAGTTAGACAAGCCATTCAAACAATTGTACAGTGCTATTCGACATACCGCCAAACGAGCTAGAAAATGTTTGGATTATAAGATTTCTCTTTTTTATTTCGTTTTGTTATTAATTAAATTGTGAGAAAAAACTTAACTGTTATTACTCACTTACATTTGAACCAAGGCTTTGAGCTTTCGAGATTTAGGAGCTCTATCGGTGGGATGAAATATTGACTAGATCTTCGTGGAAGTCGAAATGTCAAATTATTGTTTTTTTTTCATAGCCACCTTGATAAATTATTGTTATTGAACCGAGAAGATACTTAAACTTGTCTAAACTCCATTATCCTGTTCATATTGGTTATACAGAAAAAAAGTTAATATGGATGGATACCCCATCGATGGTATTTTCGAATGACTTCAGAGTACCATTATGGTACCATTAAATACGTTCATAAACACTCTACTTACTGCTATAGAGCAATGTACAATTTACGTAAGACATAAAAGAAAAAACACGAAAATCACTCCACGGATAACAAAAGGCTTGGTGAAATCAATAGACACAAAAAATTAAACGAACACGCATGGATCCTACTAACCTAGAATAAAAAAATGAACTGAGAACTTACCAAAATAAATTAACCAATCTAATAAGAAAAACTCAATACGAGTACTATCAAAATAAAATACAATTCCAATTCTTCAGATAATAAAGATATAGTTGTTGAAAAAAAAATTATTTGTTCCGTTAACCAGCTGTCAAGATGGTGGTTCTGATAATAGGGGTCCTTGGTGGAATGATGGACACGCTGCTCTCGAATCTAAAAATCATACCGGCATGCCGTGAAGCGGCAGAAAACCTAGCCGGAAGAGTGCAGAAGGCCGATATTCTGGGTTCACTCCGTTTACTCAGGGCACATGATTCTCGGACCCAGTAATCACTCACCCCACGGACGTGGAGAGTATTTGCTGGGGTTAATTATACACCAGCGCGCCCTCCGGTAGTATCGGAGCTCCGGGGACAGGGCCTGACTGGTACATTTCTTATGGAAAAAAAATTGAAAATAAAATAAAATAATAGTAACACTAGATGCAGAGCGTGTCGTGGGGCAGCTGAGACCATAATGCATTTGCTGTCAGCTTGTCCAGCTCATGCGGTCTCAGCCTATATCCACAGGCATAACGCGGCCTTACGAGTGTTGAACTACTATCTACGACACTCGTACGGTGTAGACGAGACACCGGTGTTGCCTTATGCTCCGGAGGATATTGATTCCGTTGTGGAGAATGAGAAGTGCCGAATCTATTGGAACTACTCATTCCCCCTCTCAGGCAAATACAAGCCAATAAGCCTGATGTAGTCCTCCTCGACCATCAAAGTATGACGGACGATTTTCGTTATTGAGTTTTCAGCTCCCGGTGAATATGTCCGATAAATGGAGGAAAAACGGACTAAATATCGAGATCTTCTCTTTGAACTCCGCAGGCTTTATCCAAACCATTCTGACAAGATGGTGGTTCTGATGATGTCCTTGGTGGAATGACGGACACACTGCTCTCAAACTTGAAAATCATACCGGCTTACCATAATGCGGCAGAAAACTTAGCCGGACGTGGGGAGTTTTACTGGGGTTAATGATACACCAGCGCGCCCTCCGGAAGTGTCGGGGCTCCGGAGACAGGGCCTGTCTAGGTAATTCCTAACGGACTAAAAAAACAATAACTTTATTTAGAATAAATACTACAGTTCAAATGAAATTGAAATAACAACATGCTTTAGTAAATGAAGTAAAATAGGAATAATTACAAAGCACTTGTTTCCCGAAATATAAGGTAAAATACCTGTAAATGAATGGATGATTAGATGAAATGGAGATGTATGAAAATTTTAAAATATAAAAAACACACAATATACAATTACAAAATATGAAATATAAAATAAAAAATATTAAAATATAAAATAAAAAAGTGTTAAATATATGACACATGATTGTGAATTAGAAGTCCGATAAAATTCAATAAATCATACAATAAAAATTAAGTCTTTTTAAACACGTCACACAGTTCATAAAAATCATATACTTATACGAAAACGTTTAATAAAATAAATCAGAATATATGATTAATTGGGTTGGTACACAAACACTTCTGCTGTTGGAGCGAATAAAAAATGTTTTTTTTTTTTTCAACGAAATCAGCAATTGTTTGTCTGGATTTTCAGTACATAAATGTTTTCAGAGACTTTTTGAAAATGTGAAATATATCAATACTTCTAATTGAATGAGGAATAGTGTTTGATGAGTGATTTTTGTGCTAGTGGAATGACGTGGTGATCTTTTTGCCTTGTATGATAACTGTGAGATGGTAAGATATAACTCTTTTTATAATAAGTTATGATGGTGTTACAATAAAAGAGTTTTCGAATGTTAAAGATATTAGTTCAGAAAACAGTTTTTCAGTTGAATAGCGTTTAGGCTTCGCAGAAACCTATTTTGTAACCTCTCAAGTGGATGAAGGTGTGTTCTGAAGGCTCCTCCCCAGCAAGCTATTCCATAGCGTAATTGGCTTTCTACAAGTGCGTGGTACAGAATTTTTAGGTGAGGGCTTAACAATTTTCTCAAGAATTTGAATTTATATATGATGTACCGAAGCTTGTTGCAGATATAATTTTTATGTGCATCCCATCTGAGATGTGAATCTATAACACCCAAGTATTTCACTGGGAGGATTACTTGTTGATTACCAAAGATTAGATGTGAAAATGAAGGTTTGTTTGAACTATTACAACTGAACGGAAGGTACTGTGTTTTTGCCAAATTAACAGTAAGCAATTTATGATCAAGTAAATTTTTTATTGTCTATTTTAACCATATTTTTTAATTCATGCCAACTATTTGCCTTGTAAAATATTGCCGTGTCATCAGCAAATCCTATAATTTTTCCTTACTTTCAAGAGCAAATAACCCATTTGTATAAATATTGAAGAAGATTAGTCCGAGGACCGTACCTTGTGGGACACCAATTTCAATGTTTTGCCTACTGCTTAAGATTTCATCTATCTTCACACTTTGGTATCTGTTGGTGAGTTAACTCCTGAATAACTTTAGTGGAACACCTCTTATATAAATATCTTCCATTGTTTGTATTCTATGGTCTACTGTATCGAACGCCTTCGATAAGTCTATGAAAACGCATAGGCTCGACTTGTTTTCATCACAATCTGATGACACTTCAGATTGCATCCTGTGTTGATACTTTTTCCGAACTGACTGTCAGATATTAATTTATACTTTGAAACGTACGATTCAAGTCTTTTTTGATGATTTTCGCAAAGATCTTGGTTAGATGAGTAATCAAGGATATGGGGCGGTAATTTGCGATAGTCGTCATCACCCTTCTTATATAGCGGTATTACAATTGTTAGTTTAAAAGCTGTTGGTCAGTAGCCTTTCTCAACATACGTGTTGAACAGATATACTAGAGGCTCCTGTATATACTGGGAGATCAGTTTCAATATATCAGAGATTATACCATCAATACCACTGGATTTTTTAGATTTCAAATTACTGATTACGTTTTTAACTTCATTCCAGTCAGCTGTTGATAACACAAATGAGTTCTGAACGACAGCCATCAGAAGTCGAAACTTGTGCGAGCCAAGGATTAACGAGGTCTTACCTTTCAACGTGCGATTCCTAGCACTTTCTCAGGCCATCAGAAAAATAAATTGAAATCACTGGGATGAACCAGTGACCGGTAAAACCAGAATGATTGTAAGCATTGACTCTAACCACTCAGCTACCTGACCTTATATTGTGGGAAGTAATTAAAGAAATAAGCAACATGAATAAGACCAAGGGCCCTATTACATCGATAAAAAATGAGGAAGGGAACGTTCTGACACGAAAACAAGAAATGGCAAACGAATTTAACTGTGTATACATTAATATGGGAAAGAAAATGGCTGAGAAAATAAACAGAAATCCTAACTATACGCTTAAAAATCCAACTGTCCAGAACTCATTTGTGTTATCAACAGCTGACTGGAATGAAGTTAAAAACGTAATCAGTAATTTGAAATCTAAAAAATCCAGTGGTATTGATGGTATAATCTCTGATATATTGAAACTGATCTCCCAGTATATACAGGAGCCTCTAGTATATCTGTTCAACACGTGTGTTGAGAAAGGCTACTGACCAACAGCTTTTGAACTAACAATTGTAATACCGCTATATAAGAAGGGTGATGACGACTATCACAAATTACCGCCCCATATCCTTGATTACTCATCTAACCAAGATTTTCATTCCATTGTGAACGATCGAATCCGTATGAGGTATGAGGATTACCTAGTAATATCACCTTATGGACGTTTCATTGGAGCCAAAAGGAGACTGCGTGTAGATGGCAGCATCGTAGAGGAAGACTATGGAGTTTTATTGGTCATTTCGAACGACCTTTTAAGTCGAGATTCGCTTGCCTCGAGTCACCGAGCTTAGGTAAAATTGTTGTTTTACAGGTCCGCAGCCACAGATTTTCGTGTTTCATTTCAGTTTCAGTCGTATTTATTCACTTGTTGGACGAATTTGCTTCGCAGTATTCTTTGGTGAATTAGTTGTGGTTAGGTGTTTGTTTTGTGTTTGATATCTTCGTTTTATACGGTTCAATAGTGACGGTTGTGTAGTTTTCCAACTGATTGCAAATCTTTGCTGAATTATAGAGACGATAAGCGCCAATTTTAGTTAAGTTGTTATTACTTATTAGTGCCAAAGTTTAACTGGAATCAATTTATTTCGAACGTAAGTAGAATTTATCCCTAATGTTGACATAATTCACGAATTTATGGATGATCCGTTTTTCTAAAGTGATTTATAATGCTAACGCAATTTGTTTTTATTTCAAATAAAACAGGACACCACCTTGTTATTTATTTCAAATCCTCATTTAATATAATGACAAATAGACATGTAGACATTGTTCACAGAACTCTTCTATGTCACTACAATGAATGAAAGGAGTAGGTAGGTATGTCACTTTCTATTTCTCATTTTTCACAGGAAAGTCGCAAAATTAAAGCATTCGGTGTAAATTGCTCAGAATTAATATTTTGTTATACAGACCCTATACATCCTGTGAATCTCATTAATTCAAATCAGAATAATTAATGAGGTTTTAATGAAATCAGGAGGAAAAGAAACCTCAAGTCCATCTAATTCCACATCTAATTTTATGAACATCATGTTTATAATTTCGATAAACATCAACATTCCTAAATGTGTCAGTCACAGAAAATGTTATCGACTGTAGTTTATACAGCTCGACAAACAAATTCCTTGATTGTCAAATCAGTTCATATTTGTTTAAATGAACAGATACGTCAATAGAACAGCAGCGACAATTTTTGTGAGTTGGAGCTTAATAATAATAACAGAGGTAACATGTATACCAATGCATGTCACCGTCTGATCTTCAGCGGTTTTCCTCCTATATTATAAGTATATTTAGAAAATAGAGCCCTATCATTATTATATTCCACAAGACAGGGAGTTTCCTATTATGTATAATATGAAAATATTATCACCTAATGCGATTTATCAAATTCTTGTAGCTATTTCATACGTCTGAACGTGAATAATGTTCAACCCCTCAATCCGTTCCTGTCTCAATTACATTTCATCAATTTGGAATTAAAACTGTTTGGGGTCACTACTGCACGGTTTGAAAAATTCGAAGTTTCCTCGTGTTTCTTGCAGATGGCGCTAACAATCGGCTCCAATAGATGATACACAGGCGTTATCCTACTAGGTAATCCTCGTACAACGCAACAGCATATGTTATGTCAGGGCGGGTATTCATGGCTATGCACAACAAAGTTCCTACAGCTTCTCTGTACGGAACATTTTTGAGGGTTTCATAAATTTTTATTGGACCACTGGTTTTCTTAAGGTAATTTTAGGTTCAGCGGTCACAGCTGTTGGTACATATTCTGAAAAATTGAATTGCTTCATGGATTTATTGATGAAGGCTTCTTGACTGATGGAAATTGAATCTTCAGTTCTTTTTATATCAATTCCAATATAGCATTTCGCATCTCTGACTGTAATTTCGAAATTAAGGGACAAAATTGATAAAATTTCTTCAACGACAGATTTTGACATTGTAAAAATCAAACCGTCATCAACATACAAGGCAAGATAGATTTTGAAGCCGTCAATTTCACCAACGAATATACAGGGATTTGTGTCAGTTTGTTTCATATCAAATCTTTCCAGGAACTTCTTGAACTTGAAATTTCAACACCTAGGGGATTGTTTGAGTCCGTAAAGACTTTTGTTCAGTCTACAAACTGACACATCCTTCTCAAAGCCTTGCGGTTATTCCATGAAGATGGATTCTTCCAATTTGCCATACAAAAAGGCAGTTCTCACATTAAATTGAGCAATTTCCAGATTTTGTTCGGCTACAATGGCTAAGAGAACTCGAACAGATTCGAATCTTACTACTGGAGAATTTATTTCATGGTAATCTATGACCTCTCTCTGTGAAAAACCTTTAGCACTAATCTTGCCTTGAATCTTTGTCGTCCATTGATGTCGGTTTTCACTCAATAAACCCATTTACATGGAATGAGGTTGATATTTTCTGGTGGGGCAACCAAATTCCAAGTCTTGTTCTTCAATAAAGCGTCAATTTCTTCATTGCAGTCATTTTCCAATTGTCTCGAATTCATAGCTTCCTCAAAGGTGATATGGAGGTTTCAATTTCGATCGATCTCGCAGCTCGTAGCGTTTATGTCGGGAGTCATTGTTGTTGCTTTCCATTAATTTTTCTGTGGAACTTTCGTATTCTTCCAAACTTTTGTTTTCGTTTTCATCAGTTTCATTTTCGTTTCCGAATTTCAGTTCAAGAATCATCCTATCATCATTTCGTTCTACTCTCACTATGTCTGTTTCTACAAACTTCACATTGGCACTGATATAGATTTTTCTTCTTTCAGTATCCCAAAGTCTATAATTGATGGATTCTTTTTCATATCCAACGAATATCATTTTTCTGCTTCTCGGATTCCATTTCTTGACGAATTCTTTTGGACAATGCATGTAAGCAACAGCACCAAAGACTTTTATGAGCATATGGCGCTGAAGTTTCATGAACAATCCCGTTATATTTGAAAAAATGTGTCAAATCTTTGTTGATATATTCTTTTCCACAGTCAGAACGAAGTATTTTGATCACATTTCCAGTTTGTCGTTTCACTAGCTTTCGAACTCTTTAAAGGACAGGGCACAAAACCCTATGAAAATGGCTTACAGCAAATTTTAATATTTTTTGATATTTTGTATGGTTCAAGGCACTAAACGATTTTGAGAAGTTATAAGAGGATCGTATGATTGGGACAGCCGCTACAGGGCGTCAAAGTTGAACAATCTAAAATGCATTGTTTTGGTGTCTTCCATAAAAAATCATGTTTTATTTTATTACAATTCATTTTCAATGCAGAAATCTTATCAAATCAAACGTCAGTAATACTAGAATGTACAGTGTACACCAAAACTTGTTAGTTTAATCAATTACAAGTAGTGAAGAGGAGGAAATAATAAATACAGTTTGGAATCGAAACACTCAAATCAGTAGTAATGAATTACTCTGTATACTTAATAATACGATTCACAATATAGAACGCTGATCATTCGTTTACAGAGTTTTCTAAGCATATTGCTGATAATTTAAAAAAACCGGAAAGTTATCCGTTCAAGTTAAAGGTGAACCTTGCTGATTATACAAAAGTCCATCAAATCAAGGGTCTGCAATGTTAAAATATACAGTGAGTAGCAAAACTCAATAATTCAACTAATCACTAGAGAAAGCGAGAAAACAAAAAAAAAGGTTTAGAATCAAAATACTCATATCAATAACAATGAATTACGTTACAAATTTTCCGAAGCATATTGTTTATAACTAGAAAATCGGAAAGTCATCCAAACAAGAAAGGCTCCTCGACATTCTAAAAATACAAGAACTTCTAAAACTTGACAAAATTTCAAAGCGACCAGATGTGGAGAAATGCATTCATGTGCATAAACGTGGTAACAAAAACGTTATATCTATTATTGAACAGGGTGTCCAAAATCGAAAAGAACCTTTGAAAATGGAAAACTCAATTTGAAAACTTGTGCTCCTTCCTCTCCAACAACCTATCTCAACAATTGATGAAGAGTTGGAGATAAATACATCTTTTTTTTGGAATATGAACATAAGTTTATTACTCAAACTATTTGCGGTATCGGCTCGTGCCTATTTGCAGCATCAAATATAGAATGCAATAAGTGCGTTGGTGTATATTTTATACGCTCTTCATGCCTGGAATAACCCCAGGTACCATAGAGCACTTGCTATATGAGCGCAAGTACCAACCGTCCTAGCTCCAGATTTACTTGAACAGTGATTTCCACTCATGGGATTCTCATTCCCGTTATTGAACTTGATAAAACGGTATTGTTTCACCGCATTTCTGAATCTAGAAAAAATTCGAGGCCCGATAATATTTTCCTGCTCTCTTAATCTGTCAACTTGAGTTTCATTGTGAATTTCTGTCTGTTGAATAACTTGGATATAAGAAGTGCTAATTTAAGTTGGTAAGTACCCACAGTCAGTATTTCATTGTTAAAATTTTTGAATTCTGGAACATGATTTTCATCAAAGCAACTGGTCATTTTCAATTCGTATTTGCAGACCATTGACTGGACTGCATTTCATTATGTTCCTTATAAATGAATAATATAGTTTGCTATACGGTTTCGACACATGAGATCAACTATGGAGGGACTCGACATGCGAAATCAAACTTGAACCTCAGAATAACTAATGTAGTAGACAACTAGAATTCAATTCAAATTGATTCATTGAGATAACATCAGACCAATACTATTTGGCCATGATTTTTTTCATATTCAGAAACGATATCCTAAATAGTTCGAGTAATAAACCTATATTCACATAGCTCTATGGAAAATATGTTTTTACGATCTTGAACACCCTGTATAATAATGAATATAACTAGATTGTGACTCACGTTTGTGCATACGAGTGCATTCGTCCACTTCTGATCACATTCAAACCCTGTCCATTTTCATAAGAAATTCATACATTTTCACTAATAGCAAGTTTCACGTTTATCTTTGACGGATAACTTTTCGATTTTTGAAATTATCAGCAATATGCTTAGACAACTCTGTAAATGAGTGAGCAGCGTTCTATATTTCAAGTCGTATTATTGATTACACAGAGTAATTCATTGTTACTGATTTGAGTGTTTCGATTCCAAACTTCATTGATTATTTTCTCCTTTTCACTACTTGCATTAGTTAAACTAATAAGTTTTGGTGTACACTGTACATTCAAGTATTACTGACGTTTGATTTAATGATATTTCTGCATTGAAAATTAATTGTAATAAAAAAAATCATGATTTTTTATGGAAGACACCATAACAATGCATTTTGGATTGTTCAACTTTGACGCCCTGTAGCGGCTGTCCCAATCATACGATCTCTTCTTTTCAAAATCATTCAGGGCCTTGAACATTATCAAAAAATTATCAAAATTTGATCTGCTACTTTCGGGAAAATTTCGACGGCACTGTTTGCCGAACTGATCTGAACTCCCTGATATACAGATCAATTCAGCTTACCGACAACCATATAACAATTCGCTAATCGACAAGTTTATCCGCCATCAACTGACCCGTCCTCCATAAACGAATGATCCACTAGAGCGTATTCAGCCACACAAAGCTTTCCTACCATACATCAAAGGTGTGACAGACAAAATCAGTAATATCTTGAGAAAACACGAGATAAAAACAATATTCACGGCCAACAACCAAATATCCAAATTCCTCAGATCTCCCAAGGACATGATACCAAACGATTCTCAAGGTATATATGAAATACCATGTTCAGACTGCCCGAGAAGTTATATTGGCCAGACTAACAGACGAGTAACTTCCAGAGTCTACGAACACGAACTTGCTGTGCGTCAGGCATCTTCCACTTCCGCACTTTATAAACATCGAGAAGACGCAGGTCACAAAATAGACTTCAAGAACACAAAAACAATTTCCACCGAGAAAACTCTGCAAACCAGGATCATCCGAGAAGCCCTTGAGATAGAGAAGCGCCCCAATTGCCTCAACACTCGCGACGACGGACGTAGACTTCCCAATACCTGGAAGCCTCTCATTGCACGCATCAGCTCATTTCCCACCAACCCAGTTCCCGCACACAGCTCACCTACCGCCAACCAAGTTCCCGCACACAGCTCATCTAGCGCCAACTCAGTTTCCGCCCATAGTTCACCTCGCGCCAATACATTGCACACGGCCATTACAGCCACGTCCACTATAAATACAGTTCCTCAACCCACAATGAATAGCGATAGCATCCAACGCATTTTGTACATTGACCGACTATATACAATTAGACAATGATAGTACTGAGTATTGGGCATATAATGGGAAGAAAATGGAAACCTAGTTACTTTAGCAATGAAGTTCTGCACTAACACATTCTCTCATATTTGTACTCCTATACTGAATGGCTGGAGCTACCATTTCCACTAGAGCAATGTAACTTTCTTTCGAAACTTTATAGAATGCAAAATAGTATATTGTACAACGAGCATGGAATGACACTCATTTCTCACGATTTTCAAAATAACGGTACGAGCCGAAGGCGAGTAAATAAAAATACACATAAATTATGAACTTTGATTATATTTTTCAAATCATATGTTACTATTCAACATTAGTTTATTTATTATTTACAATATCAAATATTACGTTTCCATAATGACTGACATTTATATTTGATCTTTCATTAGTTTCAATTTTCACAGATGAATTTTCCTGACTTTTCCAATCATTAGAAGTTGAAGGTGAATTTTCTCTATTTTCAATTGAATTCCTTATTTTATTTTGAATTATCCTGGGCAAAACCTTACCGGACTGTTCTATTTGGGATTTATATTTCAGCAATACCTGTACTATGGCCTGTACTGAAATGATCATTACAGTACAGCTCGCGATGTAGAAATGAAAGAGTGTATACAATCGGCCTACTTCCTTGATCGATGAAGCGCATAAAATGGGCATATTTCTGTGAGGTCGTAGAAAAAAATATTATTACTCTCATGCAACTATTTTGCCTCAACAAACAACCGACAATGAATATTCCGCTCTAGGTGTGGGTGTACCCATACTCTCTGTTTCTTTTTTCTTCAAGGAATATTTTTTTTTCTAAACATAGTCAACAACGTTAAACTTCAATGAACGTTTCCTCAGATTATACCCCTCATAATTATGAACATAAACCTTCTTCTTTCGAACATCTCCGTACAATGGAGGCGAAACTTGGAAATCCTGAATGCTATGGATTTTGTCACTAATGGATACAATATTATTTACATTTTCTGCAATTTTACGTCTTCTGATACTGGAATATTCCTAGCAAAAACTAGAAAAGCGGGAGATAAAGTCATAACATCATGTCTTGCAGGACGAATAGTCTGCGCTACCTTATAGATGGACTGATCCCAGCTTTTGGTATTCTCATGATCATAACATCGAATACCTAATAAAAAAAACATGTTTTTCTATAAGCTTTACATTGGTCTTGAAGTGGATGCACGAAAATAAATTTTGTGAACCAATCAACCACAGTCAGAAGGTAATTGATTTCTCATATTTGACCTTGGGCAGGGTCCGAGAAGATCCGCAGAAATGAGTTGAAAGGAATGAATAATATTTCGATAGGACCCATCAAGTCTGAAGATGATTTACTGGCTGCATAAACTTTACACATTTTGGTATAACGATACACTGTATTTCTATGATTTGACCAATAGGAAAATTCAGGAATGCAAGATATGGTTTTGGAAAAACCAAAATAAGAGGTCTGTGTCTGACACACGTTACACATCAAAGTAAACGGCTTTGAAAAATCAGGAGCCCTTGGAAATCTGTGAGTCATGTTTCATATTGGTGTATTATTTTCATCAAAAATGCATAGTGTTTTGGAAATATTGAATTATCACCAGTTGAATTACATTTTTTTAAATGCGTATCAGCTGTAATTGAAAAATATCAGAATTATAGCTGTTATGGAATTAAAAAAAAATTCAAATTTTACTGGTAATAGATTAATATTTCCAAAACACCCTGTTGTTCTGATGAAAATACTATGCCAGTATGAAACAGTCTCTTGACATTTGAAATAATGCATTAAAAAAATACAGGTCCGTGTTTGAAAATAAAAAGTTGAGGGTGGCCCGATCTTTGTAATCAATTTTATTGGATATTTGTATAGTCTACGAAAATGTGTTATGGAGAAGTGCCGAAAGTTTTGAAAAGTCTTCACAAAATAAAAAGATATATGTAGGTAGAGGACGAATTTCGATTTTTTTTTTCGATTTTTCCTTTATAACTCCAGAACTAAAAAAGCTGGATCAATTTCTTTGTTTCACGTAATGAACCTCTGAAATACCTACGCAACTTTGCCCCCATTAACCACTTCCCTATCTTTTATCGTTACGGAGATCCCAATGAATAGACTCCAATTTGAATAGCCCTGTATATACTGTTCAAGAAAAAAAGAAAAATTTTAAGTGCTCTAATATAATGAAGAGTAATCTAGAAAAAAAATTGTCTGAAAATATTTAAAATTATCTTGATAATGTGCTGAAACCCTCAGCTCTTAAAATGTCTTGTTAGTAAAACAAGTAAATTTTTCTTTATTTCACTTATTATGATTTTACGAGTATAGAAATCAGTTGGCATTCTTTATGAGTTGAGTATTATGTATGGATTATCAGTATAGAACTCTTGTCTATGGTATGGATTAAGTAAGAAGTAATGGCAACTTATAGGTAGTCTTCATTCATAGATGGTTGCCTATGAGTGCTGCCTCTTTTGATTGAGTGGAAGTAATCACTAAAGATTCTGCAACCAGTAATACATTTAGATGTTTCTCCGTGATGGGCACGTACACGTACAGTGTTATTTTTTGCTGCAATAAAAAGTCCTATTTCTTATGATATGTTTTTCATTATTGGGAATGTTCTGGTTGTTGGAAAGAAGGCATACAGAAAATTTCACCGAGATAGACAAAGTGTCTCCATAAATGAGCTTTAGATATAAATGCAATACTACATTTATTTATGAATTAAGTGTATATTGGTGTTTGGTCATTCTTGTAGGTGAGTAGGTAAAATTTGATTTGTTAAAAAAGTTAAAATATATTTCTGATGGAAAGTTTTGAGAAGAAAAATCACTTTGTGATATTTGAAATGAAGAAATAAATTCTTGTAGATACTTCAAGTCGTCTTCAACATTCAATGCAGCTAACCCAGACCCCGGTTTCAACGCAATAATAAAGAATATTTTAAACGATCTAGAATGATTTCTAATATTGATAACAGAGAAAAGTCTAGGAAAACGTGGACTGAATCAGAACGGGTTATAGAACGCACTGACAAAACGTTCAATTGAAATTCTGAAGATTTTGGCCATCAGTGAGGGGGTTTGGTTGTGTCTAGAAATTTCTAGCATATAAGAAACAGAGTTATAGAATTTTGTCGAAAATTAAAAAAATGCTGTAAAATTCGAAAAAAACCGTGGAATGAATCATACCAGAGACTTCGGACGATTCTAGAACGTACTGACAAGTGTGATAAACTTGTTATTACTTCAATTTGTTTCTTTGAATAATACACATGTGTTCGGTTTTGATGTTTAATTATGAATGAATCGATATTGCTTACAAGTTACAATAAATAATAATAAGGTCAATTGTTAGGGTTCTTCAACTTAATAACATGAATTCCTAGCTATATTGAAAATGCTTATTCTATAATAATATATACCATCACATCTCCCACGGGAGAGTGAAAAAAAAAAATAAGAGCAACTCTTATTTTTCCCCCTAAAACTAAGCATAACATTTCTTAATCTGATTCTTATGTAATTCAACGACATGATTATTTCCTAAATCTAATTTAACATTTGGTGACTTATTTTCTACAATAGTAATAGGACATTTGAAAAGAGCTTCTAACTTACATCATTACATTAAAACATTACTCTATCTCCTACTTGATAACTGAATGTTTTTGATTTCAAATCATACCAATTTTTTGTTTTAGCTTTTGATTGATAGATTGTACTTGGCATCATTACATGCTGTTTGTAGTCTATATTTTAACTCCAATGGATAGTTTTCGAAATTGTAAAGAGGATCAATGTGATCGGTTAAGTTTGATGGTACTCGTACAGGTTTTCCGAAAATAAGTTCATATGGTGTATATTTGGTTTCAGTGTATACTGTATATTATTGTATCCAAAACACCAATACTGAACCCACGAACTCCTTAAATTTGGGTGGTTTGAAATCTGAATTCTCAAATAATTTCCCAAACTTTTATGCGCATTTTCAAGCGGACCTATAGTTTCGTGATGATAAGCTGTTGAATTCAATTGTTTGATATTCAAAAGTTCACAAGTCTCAGATATAGTAGAATTCAGAAATTCAGATCACTTGTCTGTAACGAATTCTTTTAGAAAACCATATCGCAAAATGAAATTATCAGTAGTAATATCCCGACAAAATATAGAATTTTTGAAAAATACTTCTGCCTTGCTGGCACGAAAACTGTGTTGCTTAAAAACACCACGAGAGCTTGCTCGAGTGGTGTTTTGTACAGCAACACAGTTTGAGTGCCTAGCAAGGTGAAAGTATTTTGGAAATTCTGCATTTTGAAGGGATATTCGATCAGAAAATTTCACTAATACATTATATTATGGACTAAATAAATGCGTATTGCAAGAACGGTTCATGTTGTGTAATCAATGTCAGTTGAAGAGTTGAACCGTCAAGCTGACGTTTCTATATTTATCGTGATTGTCCTAACTATGGAAATGTATACACAATCTAGAAGCGAAACACCGTTTTGAAAATACCACGGGCTGGAGGAAGTGTTTTCAAAAAGTCCTGTTCTCATTGGTTCGGAATGAGAAAATTATGGCATTTGATTGGTTTATATAATATGAGGGAAATTGTCAACAAAAGATTTCGCAACAGTTAATGCCTCTTTATTAGGAATTAGGTAAGCTTCTACAAACTTCGTCAGCTCACACTGTAAGGTGAGGATATAACGGTTATTGCCAGAATCTGCTGGTAATGGACCAACAAGATCTAAAAATATTTTTTAAAAACCGGAAGAAGCTGTTAGGTTTGGAGTGTTTGTAACGTCACACCTTTCAACAAAGTATTCTACATTTTTACGTAACCCTGACAAAAGTAGTTTTTCTGTACGTTATTGTACATTCAGTTTATCCCTGCATGTCCTCCAGTCGGTTATGATAGTCATTAAAAATAAGTTGTCTCGTCTCAAGATTAGTTAGAATAGAATAGAATAGAGCTTTATTTTCAGGAATGACAATAACACAAACAGTACATCTAAAACATACACTATTGCAGTAACTAAAACTAAAGAAAATAGTGTCGGGTACAGTTTAAAACAATACAAAAACTTGAAGACAAGTATTTGTATAAATATTAAAATAAATAGAGGTTATAATGTAGCGTTCATTTTGCCGCCATATCGTCTCCTCTATTTCATGCAAGATATTGGCGAATATTATCCTCTCTGCTACTACAGTTATGCCTAGCAGATGGCGCTGTCGTAAAATTGATTTTGAACGAGTTCTATTTTAGTAATCTTTGGGGATATTATAACAGAGAACTGTCTGCGCTGAGTGGGTGTTTCAATGAAATCTGTCTCAATGAGGTTAGTTGGCAACAATGATCTCACCATTGATTCAGTCAGATCTTTAAACAAAACAGTTTACTGTGAATAAATACTTAACAAGGGACTTTGGCTGGTTTTATGGAAATTGTAATATTGGTGAAATTCTCCAACTTATCTATTTGATTGTGATCGAGCTATCACCAACTTTTGACTTAACAATTAGTTTTTGACTACTCGCTACGTTACACTTCCGATATCCGAAGGAATCCAGAGAAAATATGTTAGAGACATATTTTTGGCCATCCCTAGATGGCGCACCTTTTTTATTTCAGGGCCAAAAAGGCAATAGCACTGATATTTTAGAGTGGAGGAAGGAAGTATTCCTTTTCCTGTCCATTCTTCAAAGGTCAGTCTCCAACCAGCACTCAACGACTCAGCCTGTGTCTGACACAGTAATTTTTCGAATGATTTGTAGTCCGTTTAATGGGCGATAGTGCGAGAAATTGACATGCTGCATACTGCAGATGATAACTCCTGTCTGGAGAAACCATTATATTAATTAAACTTTCGGATCGGCTCATAGGATGAAGGCAGATTTCCTTTGCAGGTAGTCTGCCATCGGCCATGATGGGTTTGTCTCCAGCATGGAGAAAATTTTGTAAATTAATTCAATTTATTCTTGAACAACCCTCCGAGCGAGGTAAGTCTTTAACAATCTCCAATTCGCCAGCAAATGTCACACGATTTCTTTTTTTTACATGGCTGTTAACACCATTGATTGATGTGTTACTCACATTCTTTTTGAATGATATAGAAGGTAATTAGCTTCTAGTTTGGAAATTTACATTCTTTTTGAATGTTATGGAAGGTAATGCAGCTTCCACGTTGGAAATTTACTAGAGGGATATTTCTGGTAACTTCTGGAGCTGTTTTTGGATGTTTCTTTCTATGTGGTCTGGTCTGTAGCCATTTTGTAGGAGAGCTTGTTTCACGTTGTGGAGTTCGGATTGTCTGCTGTGGTCATCAGTTAGACGAATGGAGCAGGATATCAGAGTATTTACGACAGAGTTGAGTTGCGACGGATGATGGTGGGACTTTGAGTTGAGGTATCGGTTTGTGTTGGTAGGTTTTCTATAAACAGTATATGAGAAACCTTGTTGGGGATTTTTCTTGATTTGTACATCTAAGAAAGGCAGAGTCGAATTGCTCTCTATCTCCATCGTGAAGCGGATGTGAGGGTGTACTTCGTTCAGATGGGTCAGGAAAGAATTCAGAGTATCTCTACCGTGGGGCCAAATGACAAAAGTGTCATCAACGTATCGTAACCAGCAGGAAGGTTGAAGAGTGGCTGAGGAAAGGGCTTTGGTTTCGAAATCTTCCATGAAGATGTTGGCAAACGCGGGTGAGAGAGGGGATCCCATAGGGGCCCCTTTGATTTGTCTGTAAAAGGTGTTTTGGAAGGTAAAGTATGTGTTAGACATGCAATGTTGGGATGTTTCAACTATATAACCAATATACAGGGTTATGATAAAGTAATGCACAAAATTCATGAAACGTACAACGATCACTTTTGAAAAAAATGCAAAAACACGTCAAACTGTTTTTTTTATTCCGCATCTTTTGACATAAGTTACAAAAATAACACGTCAAAGTTGTCAAAGTTATGACGTCATCAACAAATTTTTTTAATGGGAAGCTAAGAGTTTTATTACATTATGTGATAGAGCTTGTGTTTTTACACAAGGGAAAAATAGTTGCAGTAGGGCTCACATAAGAAAAACAACGAGAAAAGGGATAAAAACGAAATAACAAAACCAATTATAAAAAGAGGTCAAACTTAAACTTATCTAGTAAGAACATGTGTTCTTATAAATTTTTTCAATTGTTTTACTAAAACAACGGTTTGTCAGTGTCAGTCGTACAATTAGTGTCACCACAGTTTTATTATTATGGCTCGTTTAACCGAAAGAGAAAGGATAGAAATTCTAATGATGATAGGTTACGGCGATCGCCTTCGAAGTCATGAAGAAGCATGTGCTTTATTTAACGCAACACATTTTGAAAGACCTCCAATTGCTAGAAGCACAGTAAGCAGAATTGTTGCAAAATTTGATGCAACGGGAAGCGTGAGGGATGCTCCAAAATCTGGACGACCAGGAATAAGCGACGATGTGAAGTTAGATATTTTGCTGTCAGTAGAAGAACACCCTCACGCAACTACAACAGAAATTGCCTTACAAGAAAATGTTAGTCAGTCGTTTGTAGTAAAGATGTTGAAAAAAGAAAAACTACACCCATACAAAGTTCATCTTGTTCACGAACTCTCAGAAGATGATCCGGACAGACGTTTGGAATTTTGTGAAATCTTCATGCGGCATTGTGACGAAAATCCAAATTTTCTTAATAGTGTAGTATTTTCCGATGAGGCAACGTTTTGTCTAAGTGGTTCTGTAAATCGACACAATTCTCGCTAGTGGGCTCGGGAAAATCCCCACTGGATGCAGACAAAACACACCCAGCGTCCCCAAAAAATTAATGTTTGGGTAGGAATCGTCCGGGGAAGATTTATTGGTCCTTATTACTTTTGTGGGAATTTAACAGCTGAACGATATTTGGAACATCTTCGTATGGCAGTGCTTCCGGACCTACATGCGGCATTTCCGGATCCAAATAATGGGGACAACTTGGATTCCAGTATTTGGTTCCAACAAGATGGCGCACCACCACATTATGGTCATACTGTTCGAAGGTTTCTGGATAACCAGTTTGAAGGACGGTAGATTGGAAGACGTGGACCAATGAAGTGGCCACCTAAGTCACCTGATTTAACCCCCCTTGATTTTTTCTGTGGGGACATTTGAAAAGTCGGGTCTACATTAACCGGCCAGACAATTTAGAAGACTTAATGGAAAGAATTAGACACGAAATGACTCGTATAACTCCGCAGATGATCGAAAACTCTATAAATGCGGTCTACCATCGTCTTGGCCTATGTCAGTTAGTAAACGGGACACAGTTTGAACAATTCCTATAAGAAATAGTTTTGGTTTAATGGACTGTTTAGTTAATTGAAAAGTTATTATGAAACTTATGTTTATTTCGTTTTTTATTCATTTTCTCGTTTTTTTTTTCTTATGTGAGCCCTACTGCAACTATTTTTCCCTTGTATACAAACACAAGCTCTATCACATAATGTGATAAAAATCTTAGCTTCCCATTAAAAAAATTTGTTGATGACGTCATAACTTTGACAACTTTGACGTGTTATTTTTGTAACTTATGTCAAAAGATGCGGAATAAAAAGAACAGTTTGACGTGTTTTTGCATTTTTTTCAAAAGTGATCGTTGTACGTTTTATGAATTTTGTGCATTACTTTATCATAACCCTGTATATAACCAATCGAGGCTACAATCGGTCTCATAGACAGGACCGACTGAATTTTTGTCTGCTTTTGTGACTGACATATTAACAAGGGCTTATGATTTCGATAATGATTATTATATTAAAGATTCCTTTTACTCCTAAAAGTTCAACAAAATGCAACTCCCAGACAATTATGCCCTAGCTAGTTTAGACGTTGTCTCATTATTTAGTAATGTATATTTAGAAGCATACATCAGAGCAGTTGATAAAAAATGGCACCGCGTTGGCCCCATCTGTAATATCCAAAAGCAATCATTTTTTGACTTAATAACATTTCTTTTTAATAATACAGTTTTCTCTTTTAATAATAAAATTTACAAACAGACTTTCGGTACCCCAATGGGGGCAAAAATTTGTCCCATTCTTGCTTGCTATGTAATGGACGACATTTCAGATATAGTCATTAGTGTTCTTCCCTTCAATTTATTTTTTATAAAGAAATATGTTGATGACATCATACTCTCGTTACCTGCGGAAGGAGCTACAGAAATAGTGGAAATTTTCAACTTTATATATATATATATATATATAAAACGAGATGAAACAACAATAATAAAACTATGTCATGTACATGAACACGATTAAAAAACATGATTTTATGAGTTATGAAGGAAAACTTTTAATTCAAATTTTGAAAAATGTTAATCATTTTAAAACTCGCCTTTGAGACCGCACGTGGTTCAAGGGCGGTAAAAATATGTAGAGAAACAGAAGAAGAGAGTACTGACAAATTTCAACGTCAAACACGTCAAATGTCAACAGTCAACCTTGTATGTTCCATGAAACACGCTTCAGCTCTGTGCTGAGTTATGCCCTCTATGGGGGATTGTGAGAACTATTATTAAAGTTATTTGAATTTGCAAAATTATTTTTGTGGAGAGAAAGAATATAATTATAAATTATACTAAAATTGGCTATGTCAGACCGCTTATTCATACTATTAGGTTCTTTACTAACGTAAACCATCTCTAGAAAATTTCTCTTGGAATAATTTTCTTCAATTGCTAAAATTGTGGGTTCATTGAAATTAATATTGTGAAAAGTTGAAATGCTGTGTTCTGCAAGTGCACAGTCACAGTTAATTTGCAGTCACTCTTATGTGAAGCAATACGTCCGGAGAGATTTCTACCTGTCTGTCCAATATATATTTTGTCACAATTGACACAAGATCATTGATAAATTACATTAGTTTGTTCAAATTTAGAAAGAGGATTTTTGGTTTTTGAGTATAAAAGATTTACAGTTTTGAGATTTTTTTCCGCTATGCGAATTTCTGGAGATTTAAAAATATTGGTGAGTTTGGGTGTTAATTCCTGTATATAAGGAAGGCTCCTATATTTACATAAGATTCTTTGCTGTGATTGTGTTTGATTATTCAAAGTGTTGACGTTATTTTCAATGATATTATTTAAGTTATTATTATTATTTATGGTAGAAGTATTAAAAAGAAATTTATTAATCATGTATTTAGGATAAGAATTGTTCAAGAGGATCCTTCCCAACTCCTTCAAACACTCCTGTCGATGAACAGGATGTGACAGACCTGTTGTAGAGACAATCATAACGTTCTACGTACAAAATGGTACAGGAAGCCGATTTGTTCAAATCGTTTCCTGAATTTTCACTCTTATCATCATAAGAGCATGAAGCAAAATCTGATTGTCGCACTGAAAAACAGAGTACAATTCGCTAATCGACAAGTCTATCCGCCATCAACTGACCCGTCCTCCAAAAACAAATGATCCACTAGAGAGTATCCAGCCACACAAAGCTTTCCTAGGTGTGACAGACAAAATCAGTAATATCTTGAGAAAACACGAGATAAAAACAATATTCACGGCCAACAACCAAATATCCAAATTTCTCAGATCTCCCAAGGACACAATACCAAACGATTCTCAAGGTATATATGAAATACCATGTTCAGACTGCCCGAGAAGTTATATTGGCCAGACTAACAGACGAGTAACTTCCAGAGTCTACGAACACGAACTTGCTGTGCGTCAGGCATCTTCCACTTCCGCACTTTATAAACATCGAGAAGACACAGGTCACAAAATAGACTTCAAAAACACAAAATCAATTTCCACCGAGAAAACTCTGCAAACCAGGATCATCCGAGAAGCCCTCGAGATAGAGAAGCGCCCCAATTGCCTCAACACTCGCGACGACGGACGTAGACTTCCCAATACCTGGAAGCCTCTCATTGCACGCATCAACTCATTTCCCACCAACCCAGTTCCCGCACATAGCTCACTTAGCGCCAACCAAGTTCCCGCACACAGCTCATCTAGCGCCAACTCAGTTCCCGCCCATAGTTCACCTCGCGCCAATACATTGCACACGGCCATTACAGCCACGTCCACTATAAATACAGTTCCTCAACCCACAATTCCTCAGTTCTCTCGAAGGAGTAGGCAGATTGAGACCTTAGAGAGAACCAGTGACGAGACATGGGGAGTAGGCAGATTGAGACCCCGACGTTAAGTCACAAAAACTGAACGTAATTATACCTGAGGAGTAGGCAGATTGAGACCTCAGCGTAGAATTACGTTTCAACCATTTATAAATTTTCTTATTTTCTTTCTTTTTCAGTTCTTGAAAATGGCTCCAAATTTGGAGCCGAAACGTCGAATTTCAACAAATTCCAGAAGCGGTTCAACCCGATCTTTTAGTTTTCAAATATCTGACCGCGGAAACCTATCTATAGGTCAGATATTTGAAAACTAAAAGTTCGGGTTGAACCGCGTCTAGAATTTGTTGAAATTCGACGTTTCGGCTTCGATTTTGGAGCCATTTTCAAGAACTGAAATAGAAAGAAAATTAATGAAAGGTTAAAACGTAATTCTACGCTGAGGTCTCAATCTGCCTACTCCTCAGGTATAATTACGTTAGGTTTTTGTGACTTGACGTCGGGGTCTCAATCTGCCTACTCCCCATGTCTCGTCACTGGTTCTCTCTAAGGTCTCAATCTGCCTACTCCTTCGAGAGAACTGAGGAATTGTGGGTTGAGGAACTGTATTTATAGTGGACGTGGCTGTAGTGGCCGTGTGCAATGTATTGGCGCGAGGTGAACTATGGGCGGGAACTGAATTGGCGCTAGATGAGCTGTGTGCGGGAACTTGGTTGGCGCTAATTTTCTTTCTATTTCAGTTCTTGAAAATGGCTCCAAAATCGGAGCCGAAACGTCGAATTTCAACAAATTCTAGACGCGGTTCAACCCGAACTTTTAGTTTTCATATATATATATATATATATATATATATATATATATATATATATATATATATATATATATATATATATATATATATATATATATATATGTGTCCCCTTTTGTTGAATAACATCGCGTCAAACACCCTCAACTAAGATTATCCCTGATGATGGAAACGATTAATTAAATTTCCGAAAGCTTGGACAAACTTAAAAGAGTACTCTTTGATTTTGCTGCACAGCCCCACTATTTACTAGTTCCATTTATATATATATACATTTTTACATTTTTGTACATTGCTACAGTTACATTTCCCTTATCGCTGTTAGTTATAATGATATCAGGATTATCTTTCAAATATTTCTTGGTTTTCATATATAATTCGTTTAGAAAATGCGAATTACGATTATTTTTGTGTAAGAAATTTGTAATTATATTAGTGAATTGGGATCTGTATAGATTTTTCTTATCATTATCAATTTTATCAATGATATATAATAAATCAGCTAAAATATGTGGAATACTAATATCACGATTATTTGGAGATACACTAAATTTAGGGACAAGTGATAAAAAATTTTGTATGTCATCAGGAATGTCTACATTTGTCAGATTTTTGAACCATTTCTTTTCAAAATGTATTTTGGAGATACTAATACATTTCAATTCATTCATTTACGAATATTTCTATTTTTTATCACATGAATATTTCGGTTATATTTAATATCAGACCTACGTTCAAATTCTGCTTTGATGTGTTGGGGAATCAAAATTATAAATTTTTTTCTTATGTAATGATATTCATTCGTCATTGAAGATATATCACTAACAGTGATTTGGATCTCTATATTCAAAATTTTCTTCCTTAATTTGGTATTGAAGTTATTAATCTGATGTCCTGTTATTCCTTGTTGATGGTTCATCAAGTTTGTTACATTCTGTACTCCGTTGGTAATATGTTTGGGAAATAAATTGAATTGTCTACATTTCAGCAGAAATATTTTTCTATTTCTCAGGGATGCAAATTTGTTGTTGATATTTGCCCATCGTTTCAGTATTATTCAAAAGTCGTATTATCTCCCATAGAAGTTATTGTAAACGATTATATGTGCACTTTCAGAACACGTTAATCAAACATACCATCAAATGGACTATAACATCACGAAAATTTTAGATACTGAGAATAATGAAACCAAAAGAGTTTTCTTGGAAATATATATATATAAATATAAATTCTAACAGTCAGTCTATGAATAAAAGAACCGATTTGAATAATCTTAGTCAAATTTATACGTATTTATTAAAATTCAAATCTAATAACGATATAACACTCAATATTCAAAATTTTCCAACTTGATTTCTATTTTTATATAATGTCACTGTCACGTTATTATTTTTTATGTTTCTTATATGTATGATTTGTATTGAATCTCACGTTAGTAAGTACCGAAATACTTTACAATTTTCAGAATGTTACTGATAATGATTTTAGTCGTCCTGAGGAACGCAATAAACATAGCCGAAAGCTTGACGAATTTCAAAGAGTTTACTTAAAATAGTCCTTCACCTGACTGCATCCCCACGGAAATTCAACTTATATATACAGGGTGTCCCGAAACTATGGTGGCAAATTGAAACAGAAGATTCCCCTTAAGTGTCGTTCGTTTCAAAGATACAGGGTGTTGAATATGAAAAATTAAAAATAATTTTTATTCATAACTTCCTCACTTTCTAAAATTTTTCAATAAAATTTGATAGAATGTTTGTGTTCAATAGGTACTTCATTTTGAAAAAGGAAACGCATTTTCAATTGTTACCAGTGGCGTACAAGAAGGGCATCAGGGTACCTTTTCTCCCCTATTTTTTACGCCACTGGTAAAATCAGAAAAATTATGCATTCCTCGTTCAATTTTCAGTAAAAAATGTATATTTGATTGAATCAGGAAAAACTAATCGTTTTCAAGATAATTGCACTTTTATGAATACAAACATACTAGTAATGAAAAATTTGTTCCGCAGAAATTAATTTTACAATCCCAATTACTGGACTAAATAACATCTTGATGTTCAACCAAATTTAACTTTCAAATTTAATTGTTTTTGTTTGTAACTATGAAAGTGGCGAGAAAAATGCCTTTATATTTTTCAGTTTCAACACCCTGTACCTCTGCAAGAGAAATGCATGTTGAAATGTCATTGATTTTTTTTGGTAAAATATCCAGTTTTAAGTTTAACCAGTAATTAGGATTGTAAAATTCACTTCAGCCGAACATTTTTTTCATTACTATAGTTATGTGTGTATTCATAAAAGCGCAATTATCTTGAAAACGGTTGATTTTTCTGGAATCCAACAAGTATACATTTATTACTCAAAATTGAAAGAGGAATGCAAAAAATTATTAAATTTTCTGATTTCACCAGTGGCGTAAAATATAGGGGAGAAAAGGGACCATGATGCCCGTCTTGTACGCCACTGGTAACATCTGAAAATGTGGTTTCTCTTTCAAAATGAAGCACCTATTGAACACAAACATTACTTCAATTTTTTTTGAAAAATTTTCTCAACTGTGGAAGTTATGAATAAAAATTACTTGTAATTTTTCATATTCAACACCCTGTATCTCTGCAATGAACGACATTTGAGAAAAAAAATATTAGGAAAGTCATATTTATTTTTCGAAGGGAATCTTCTGTTTCAATTTGGCGGACAGATATTTGAAATCTGAAATTTCGGGTTCAACCGCGTCTAGAATTTGTTGAAATTCGACGTTTCGGCTTCGATTATGGAGGCATTTTCAAGAAGTTAGGTTTTTGTGACTTGACGTGAGGTCTCAATTTGCCTACTCCTCATGTCTATATATATACCGGGTGGCTACGGAAGTATTGCCTACGGAATATCTCAGTTATTGTATGAAGTAGGTTTGTGAAATTTGGAGCGTCGATATAATGACATAAGAGCTAGAATTTGAGCATATTGACATGTCTAAGTTAACTTCCGGTCTGACCGGAAGTAACATCAACTTTCTTATTTTAAATGGAAACCCTATTTTTTTTTCTTTTCGCTTTATTCAGCATTCAATTCCCTTTCTAATGACATATCACAAGTTGGTATCTAACCAGAAACTAGATCAGAAAAAAATTATTATTGAAATTCACCGAGTAGGCCGTGGAAGCAAAATGAAAGCCAAAAATTGAAAAGTTGGCTATGGAAACCATACGTCACTTGATATTTTATTTTCATTCGTCGGCGTTATAAAAAGCCGCCAAAAAAAATATTGGAAAAATTGGGAAAAAAACAATACTCTGTAGGTCCACAACTTAAATAGGAACATACAACTTTTTCTTGCCTGAAGGCATTCAGCATAACCATTCCTTTCTAATGATATAATAGAAAGTAATTTTTTGAAATGAAATACCAAAAAATCCAATTATTATTCTTCAAATAACAAAACAGACTATCGCCATACGCAAAAATAACATTAAAAATAATGTGGAATGATAAATTATATCCTGTAGGTTCTAGGTTAAATAGGAACATAAACGTACTTGGTCTGTGCCATCGTCCATAGATATTCTAATATCTACCTATGGACGATGTTTGTGCTATTCAGAATAATCATTCCATTGCAATAATCATTCGAACCAAAATATTAACAAGTAGGCTGATTAAGATGTATTTTGGAATGAAACAAAAAAGAAACGAGAGCTCTCACGAACGCTGCTATCCATATTATTTTGACGTTCGAAGTAGTGTTTTTGATTCTGCCATTTTAAAAGGGTTTGGAAATCGAAATCAGTTAGTGGAATATTCAAAAAATGCCCCGTTATTCACGAACCGAACAAATTGACATGCCATTTATGGTGAATGTTTAAAAAATTCTTATGCCGCTGAACGATTGTATTTAGAGCGATATCCAGGGAGGCAGCAACCGTCAAGAAGGTATTTCCAGTGGCTTGAAGAAAAATTAAGAACTGAGCCTGATGTTCACGAAGACCAAGAAGCATTTGTTATTGATGAGGAAACTGAAATTAATGTATTAGCTTTAGCACAATTTCCTCAAGGCAGATTGGCGCCGAATTAGCTATAAGTAAGGATTCTGCTAAGAAAATTTTGAAAAAACATCGATTTAAATCCTTCAAGTATCAGTTGCATCAACATTTGTATGAAAATGACGGTGAATGGCGCCTGGAATATTGTAATTGGTTTATTCGACAAAATGCTGAGAATCACCTATTTAACTATTATATCTTGTTTACGGACGAGTCAAGATTTACCAACAATGGATTATTTAACAGGAATAATACAAGGTAGGTACTGTACTTTATTTAGATTATTGTCGATAGTCGAAGTGTAAAGTGCTAAAAGTGTGAACGGTCTTTTGTTTCAGGTACTGGGCGATAGAAAACGAGCACCGGTTTCGACAAGGTGGCTTCCAGGAGAGATTTGGTGTGAATGTTTGGGCAGGAATAGTTGGAACTCATATTGTTGGCCCCATTCTTTTTCAAGGCCAACTAACCGGAGAGAGATACTTCAATTTTTTAACGAATGAAATTTCGGAATTCATTAACAACCTACTAGCGGAAATATCTGAGAGAATGTACTTCCAGCAAGATGGCGCCCCTCCGCATAATTCAAGAATAGCGAGAAATTATCTTCAAAATCGCTTTCAAGAGAGACTTATAACAACCCATGGTCCAGTCAGGTGGCCATCAAGGTCACCTGATCTTACTCCGTGCGACTTTTTTCTATGGGGGCATCTTAAAAATAGGGTGTATTCCACACAGCCTACAACTCTACATGAGCTAGAAGTATAAAATTCGTAGAGCTTTCCAAGATATCACGCCCCAAATGTTGAGAAACGTTTTACATGAAAATATCACCAGAGTCAATAAATGTATTGACGCTGAGTAAATGCATTTCGAACATTTGTTTTGAATTTATTTTATCTTTAATCCTATCAATTTGAATTTTTTTTTTTCGATAAATCTGTTTTTTTGTTATTCGAATAATAATAATTGGATTTTTTGGTATTTCATTTCAAAAAATTACTTTCTATTATATCATTAGAAAGGAATGGTTATGCTGAATAGTACAGGCAAGAAAAAGTTGTATGTTCCTATTTAAGTTATGGACCTACAGAGTATTTTTTTTTTCCCAATTTTTCCAATATTTTTTTTGGCGGCTTTTTATAACGCCGACGAATGAAAATAAAATATCACAGTAGTAGCAACTGTTATCAAGTGACGTATGGTTTCCATAGCCAACTTTTCAATTTTTGGCTTTCATTTTGCTTCCACGGCCTACTCGGTGAATTTCAATAATAATTTTTTTCTGATCTAGTTTCTGGTTAGATACCAACTTGTGATATGTCATTAGATAGGGAATTGAATGCTGAATAAAGCGAAAAGAAAAAAAATAGGGTTTCCATTTAAAATAAGAAAGTTGATGTTACTTCCGGTCAGACCGGAAGTTAACTTCGACATGTCAATATGCTCAAATTCTAGCTCTTATGTCATTATATCGACGCTCCAAATTTCACAAACCTACTTCATACAATAACTGAGATATTCCGTAGGCAATACTTCCGTAGCCACCCGGTATATATATAGACATGAGGAGTAGGCAAATTGAGACCCCACGTCAAGTCACAAAAACCTAACTTCTTGAAAATGCCTCCATAATCGAAGCCGAAACGTCGAATTTCAACAAATTCTAGACGCGGTTGAACCCGAAATTTCAGATTTCAAATATCTGTCCGCCAAATTGAAACAGAAGATTCCCTTCGAAAAATAAATATGACTTTCCTAATATTTTTTTTCTCAAATGTCGTTCATTGCAGAGATACAGGGTGTTGAATATGAAAAATTACAAGTAATTTTTATTCATAACTTCCACAGTTGAGAAAATTTTTCAAAAAAAATTGAAGTAATGTTTGTGTTCAATAGGTGCTTCATTTTGAAAGAGAAACCACATTTTCAGATGTTACCAGTGGCGTACAAGACGGGCATCATGGTCCCTTTTCTCCCCTATATTTTACGCCACTGGTGAAATCAGAAAATTTAATAATTTTTTGCATTCCTCTTTCAATTTTGAGTAATAAATGTATACTTGTTGGATTCCAGAAAAATCAACCGTTTTCAAGATAATTGCGCTTTTATGAATACACACATAACTATAGTAATGAAAAAAATGTTCGGCTGAAGTGAATTTTACAATCCTAATTACTGGTTAAACTTAAAACTGGATATTTTACCAAAAAAAATCAATGACATTTCAACATGCATTTCTCTTGCAGAGGTACAGGGTGTTGAAACTGAAAAATATAAAGGCATTTTTCTCGCCACTTTCATAGTTACAAACAAAAACAATTAAATTTGAAAGTTAAATTTGGTTGAACATCAAGATGTTATTTAGTCCAGTAATTGGGATTGTAAAATTAATTTCTGCGGAACAAATTTTTCATTACTAGTATGTTTGTATTCATAAAAGTGCAATTATCTTGAAAACGATTAGTTTTTCCTGATTCAATCAAATATACATTTTTTACTGAAAATTGAACGAGGAATGCATAATTTTTCTGATTTTACCAGTGGCGTAAAAAATAGGGGAGAAAAGGTACCCTGATGCCCTTCTTGTACGCCACTGGTAACAATTGAAAATGCGTTTCCTTTTTCAAAATGAAGTACCTATTGAACACAAACATTCTATCAAATTTTATTGAAAAATTTTAGAAAGTGAGGAAGTTATGAATAAAAATTATTTTTAATTTTTCATATTCAACACCCTGTATCTTTGAAACGAACGACACTTAAGGGGAATCTTCTGTTTCAATTTGCCACCATAGTTTCGGGACACCCTGTATATATAAGTTGAATTTCCGTGGGGATGCAGTCAGGTGAAGGACTATTTTAAGTAAACTCTTTGAAATTCGTCAAGCTTTCGGCTATGTTTATTGCGTTCCTCAGGACGACTAAAATCATTATCAGTAACATTCTGAAAATTGTAAAGTATTTCGGTACTTACTAACGTGAGATTCAATACAAATCATACATATAAGAAACATAAAAAATAATAACGTGACAGTGACATTATATAAAAATAGAAATCAAGTTGGAAAATTTTGAATATTGAGTGTTATATCGTTATTAGATTTGAATTTTAATAAATACGTATAAATTTGACTAAGATTATTCAAATCGGTTCTTTTATTCATAGACTGACTGTTAGAATTTATATTTATATATATATATTTCCAAGAAAACTCTTTTGGTTTCATTATTCTCAGTATCTAAAATTTTCGTGATGTTATAGTCCATTTGATGGTATGTTTGATTAACGTGTTCTGAAAGTGCACATATAATCGTTTACAATAACTTCTATGGGAGATAATACGACTTTTGAATAATACTGAAACGATGGGCAAATATCAACAACAAATTTGCATCCCTGAGAAATAGAAAAATATTTCTGCTGAAATGTAGACAATTCAATTTATTTCCCAAACATATTACCAACGGAGTACAGAATGTAACAAACTTGATGAACCATCAACAAGGAATAACAGGACATCAGATTAATAACTTCAATACCAAATTAAGGAAGAAAATTTTGAATATAGAGATCCAAATCACTGTTAGTGATATATCTTCAATGACGAATGAATATCATTACATAAGAAAAAAATTTATAATTTTGATTCCCCAACACATCAAAGCAGAATTTGAACGTAGGTCTGATATTAAATATAACCGAAATATTCATGTGATAAAAAATAGAAATATTCGTAAATGAATGAATTGAAATGTATTAGTATCTCCAAAATACATTTTGAAAAGAAATGGTTCAAAAATCTGACAAATGTAGACATTCCTGATGACATACAAAATTTTTTATCACTTGTCCCTAAATTTAGTGTATCTCCAAATAATCGTGATATTAGTATTCCACATATTTTAGCTGATTTATTATATATCATTGATAAAATTGATAATGATAAGAAAAATCTATACAGATCCCAATTCACTAATATAATTACAAATTTCTTACACAAAAATAATCGTAATTCGCATTTTCTAAACGAATTATATATGAAAACCAAGAAATATTTGAAAGATAATCCTGATATCATTATAACTAACAGCGATAAGGGAAATGTAACTGTAGCAATGTACAAAAATCAATATATTAATAACAGTCAAACTTTACTCGAAGATAAAAAAATTTATAAATTGATGAAATCCGACCCAACATGTACATTACAACAAAAAGCTAACAACATTGTTTCAAATCTCAGAGATTCTAAAAAAATTGATGTTCCTAAAGCTAAATCTCTTATGATTTATAATTCAATAGCTCCTCGTTTTTACACACTTCCAAAAATTCATAAACCGACACTATCAATGAGACCAATAGTATCTTCCATTGATTGTCCGACCAACAAACTTTCTGGATTTTTGACTGATATTCTTACCAATGCGTATGAAACAGAAAATCCTTACTACGTCAAAGATTCATTTACATTCAGTTTATCAATAATTTCCAACTTCAACAAAACCACGTCATTATCAGTCTCGATGTAATTTCACTCTTTACTAATTTACCGATCACATTAATAAAGAAATGTATCACTAAAAAATGGAGAAATATTGAAAAGTTCTGCACCCTGGATGAATCTTCTTTCATAAAAATTTTGGAATTTATTGATTCAACTTATTTTGTTTTCGATAATAAATTTTACAAACAAATTTTTGGAACCCCTATAGGATTAAATATTTCCCCTATTTTGGCTAATTTTGTAATGGATGGATTCACTAGATAATTGTGTTTCTCGAGTAAAATTCAACATACCTTTTATCAAACGTTTTGTAGATGATTTGATTCTATCAATACCCTCTGGAAGTACAGATGAAATTCTATAAATTTTTAATTCTTATGAAGAAACACAAAATAGTGTGCCATTTTTAGATATTAGTCTAATCAGAACCAACATAATACAATTATTACAAAATGGTACAGGAAACCAATTTGTAGTAATAGATTCATTAATTTCAATTCGTATCACCCACTAAAAATTAAAATAAATTTATTAATTTCTCTAAAAACTAGAATATTGAAAATTACTCATCCTAGTTTGAAACACGGATATTTAATCGAACTTCAGAAGATATTATTAGAAAATTCATATCCCAAACACCTTATCAATAAATTAATTTTCAGTGAAACTAACTCATTAGTCTCCCAACATACCAGTAAATTCCCATTGTAAATGAAATAAAACATCCTCTTTTTCTATCTCTTCCACATATCCAGGAACTAACTCCCAAATTACTCAATGTACTGAAGAATGAAAATTTCAAAATTGCTAGAAAAAACGTAAAATCAATTTCAAAATTACACAGCAAAGTGAAAAGTCCCTTACAAAAATCCATAGTTGTATATGAAATCCCTTGTAAACATTGTTCGAAAACATATATTGGTCAAACCTCCAGAAATCTCAATAGTCGTATTATCTCCCATAGAAGTGATTGTAAACGAAACGTTAACTCATGTGCACTTTCAGAACACGTTAATCAAAAAGACCATCAAATGGACTATAACAACACGAAAATTTTAGATACTGAGAATAATGAAACCAAAAGATTTTTCTTGGAAATGGTTCATATAAATTCTAACAGTCAGTCTATGAATAAAAGAATATATATATATATATATATATATATATATATATATATATATATATATATATATATATATATATATATATATATATATATTATATATATAGTTTTCCGCCTTTTTATGAAGACATGTGAACTTGAATCCTCGTGGTAGGAAATTTTCACAAAAATTTTTCAATTTTTATAATGACTTGGTATAATGTGTTCCTGTACTCACACAATTTTATTATTTACATTATTTACAACTCATAAGGAAAAAAGTTTATGTTTAATGCAACCGGCTTCGTTACAACCTCACTTTTCGTAAGTACTTGGAAATCCTTTTTTCCCTTCACTGATTGTAATAGTCAATTCTTCTTTTGTTATATATATATATATATATATATATATATATATATATATATATATATATATATTCATGAATCCTACAGTTTGGGAACTCGCATATACGCATAAAGTATATATATATATACGTATACGTATGTCCCCAAAAGGTATAATATTTATGAATTATATACTATATACTCATATACTGTCCCCAAATTATATTATTGTTACCAGCTTGGTGTACGAATAGATCAAATTCAGAGCGAAATATTTCATTATGAACTCACCTCGATCACTGGCGGATCTGAGGGGGGGGGCATAGGGGTCATAGCCCCCCCTTAGAGTTCTGAATAAGTAGTTGAAATTGGTTCAACAACCATTCTGGATATGCAACTAAACCTTGATTGATTTCCAACAAGAAGAAAACACACCAAACAAACCAAAATTATTCGTATTCGTATTTTTCGTATTGAATGTTTCCTCAAACACTCAATCATCCTAAATGAATACGTTTTTGGATTTCATAGGAGTCGTTCATTATCCAATAAAACTATTAAACAAAAATACTCTTCTATGCAGTGCGAATATATGAAAAGAACATAGGCGGCCAAATCAAAATGCATATTACTATTAGCGGTAAGCCTTGAGCGGTGTCGGTGAGCGGTAAAAATCAAACAATGGAAATAAGTACCTAGTTGTTTTTTATCGGAAACAACGTTTTGGAGGAAAAGGGTCATTTCACATTAGTTCTTCAAACAGATCAGTAAGATTCAGTTTATAGATCTTTTTCATTTAAATAGAAATAGTGATATAAGTGAAATTGAATTTATCCGTCGTGGTATTAGCCAGGGAAGTAGTTGTTTTCTTTCAGACATCTGCCTAAATTGAGGAGAGAATAAGGGGTTTTTACTGAAATTCTGTCTCTCCTGAAGCCATCAGACTTTGTCTGATATTTCCAAATAAACTCTACCCCGAGTTGCTTTGGAGTGCTTTCTGAGGTTTTCTAGAGGTGGCGCTGCGACTATCTTCTTACAAGACGCCGTATTCCACCTCAGAGAATCATGACCAAGAACTACTCATATTCACATAAGACCTATTCAAATATCAATACCCACGCCCTATCTTCAAGATACGCTTATTCAATTTACGACGCCGCTTCACGGGGTACATTGCAGTGTTGCTAGGAGAGCGTGTTTTGTCCGGCCGCCATATTTAATACTCCTAGTCGTAAGCATCGACATCTTAAACATTGCTAATGGTCATATTCCCTCTACTGGAAAAATTCATCCCAATTGAATTTACGAAAAGGTGTCTGCGCAATGTGCAGAAGGTTCAAAACCTACATTTGAGACTTTGTTTCATGGCAACGGCCATTTTGATTGGTTGGGACTTCGCAAGGACCCTAACTGCGCATGCGCTTAAGGCTCACTGAAATTTCGTAAATGGATTAACTTTTCGCATATGGGATTAGCGGTCTAGTTTAAGGTTATGTCGATGGTTGTAAGATATATAATTATGATATATAAGTATGAGTGATTTTACCCTAGCACATTTTAACCGAACCATTTTTTTTATACATAGTGAATAAAAATGAGGTTGTTGAAGCATAAAGTCCCGTTCATACCCTCGCGAACTTCGCAATTTTTCTGTGAATAAAATGGCTGCCGACATGGTTCTGTATTAACGATTGGTCCGGCATGACCATCGACATAACCTTAAGGAATGACCATTTTATTCGCAGAAAAATGCAAAATTCGCGAGGGTATGAACAAACCTTAAGTCTGAATAAGTAAGATCTCTTTTAGATAGAACGTATATTCATTTCAAAGAAGTACCTTTTACTGCGAAAGAGGGTGTCTTGAACTACCCATGTTGAGGCATATATGAACTTTTCTTTAAGAGTCATTATGTAATAGTATAATTCTCCTTGTATATCACAGTTGATGTAAAAGTTAGAGACGGAGTTTTGAGACGTGCACTGAACAGATTGTGTGTATTACCAATTCAAGACCAATAAAATAGACTGTACTTTTGGAGTTGAAATAAAGATAGAATAGAAGCAGTTCGATTCTTTATAATAACTCCAAAAGTACAGTTCATTTAAAGAAACATAACAACCCCATTAGTTAGATACCCAGTTCAAGTATATGAAAAATTTCGAAATTATAGTAAATCTATAAAAGTACGCGAGTATATTAAGGAACTTCTTTATATTAGAGGTCTTATATAATAAAATGCAGTAGTATATTATATTGAATATTTCACGCACTTGTAAAATGAACCAATCAGGAGCTCTAGTAAAGTTCGGATTATCGACTCTGATGGATGACAAGTTCATCATCTCAGATTTGTGTATGTTACAGTCAAACGTTAAATTATCACGCTTTAAATGCATTAAAACATAAGCAGAGATTACTGATGGTTTATTAAAATATGTATTTCGTTCGATAACAATTGCTTCTGTTTATTGGGCTTTATTAATTTCTCAAATGAACTTCATAACTTTCTTGCTAATTTTCTCTAATTCTGCCGAATTCCAGATTTTATACCTTTTACTTTGTTTGTGAAAAAGTCTAATAAAATTCCACTCGTGATTGAATTTATTTCATAAAGTCTGTCTTTTATTTCGGAACTATAACTAACCAGGAATTTTAAATTTCCGAGTTTTAAATTCGGAGTTTAAAATTCTGAGATATAAGTCGGAAATTTGAAAGGAAAATTCTGAGATATAAGTCGGAATTTTGAATTGAAAATCCCGAGTTGTAACTCGCGGAAGTTTATAATTCTGAGATATAAGTGGGAACTTTGAATTCAAAATTCTGACTTATATCTTGGAATTTTACTTCAAAATTTCAAGTTATATCTCGGAATTTTAACTCAAAATTACAACTTTTATGTCTCAGAATTTTAAACTTCCGAGTTATAACTAGGAATTTTAGATCATAATTCGGAAGTTTAAAATTCCGAGTTATAACTCAGTACAATTCAGTTATATTCAGAAATGAATCGACAGACTCTTGTGGTATTACTACCACCGTAGATAAGTAAACAGAAGTAAATTCACACATTTGGGTCGACATTCCCACCTCGAATTTTACGTTTAGCCGACCCGACCTATGGTGCAACCAAATTGATTTCAAGATAGAACGCCGTACGTGAGACAGGACAGTTTTCAGCCGACTCCTCTTACCCTACCGCATGCCAGAAAAAAATAAAATCTAAACCTGATACATCAAAGGCGCCGACAATCTACAATCTACAATCTACTTGTGTTTACTTATGTACTGTGTTACTACAGCCCCATCAGGACTCCGATGATTATAAATGTTTTATAGAATCGAAATGTGACGTCATATTCGAAATATTGGTACTATGCTTTCCATTTCTAACGTTCGAATATGACGTCACATTCTCGACACATTTCGATGCTATGAAACATTTCTGATCATCGGAATCCCAGTGCGGGTGGGATTCCGTGTAACATCGCTTCGAAGCAACACTAGCAACAGTAGAATTCTACAATTACTTACTCGTCTACTATCGCTTCGGTCGGTATTCCGTGTAGGTACCTTTGGAAGTATCGCTTTCGAATCGGAAGAAATCGTGATTATATTAGTCGTGCTGAAAACATTTAGCAGATTTTAGAAATTTCTTGTTTTCAACTATATATTATTCGTTTATACTGGGGTTTTCTGTTTCATCCAAACTTCAACATGAAAATAAGAGTGATAAAAAGTTTGGCAGTAGGTAGTCAATTAGCCTTATTTTTATAAAGTAAGGGTCCACTATGTTATAAATCAAATATTGAGCCTCATCTTATTGATGCTGCCAGAAATGTAGTAGATAGCTGTTTCTAATGAGTCAAATGATACATGTCATTCCAGAGCATATTTTAAGAAAGTTTGACTGGGCGGCACTACAGCTCGTAGAATTTCTCATTTTGATTTTTGACTCACTAGCGGTATGACAATACAACGAAGGAAAGGGTAACGAAAAATAAAAATAGACACTTTTAAAGAACATAATATTGACAAAATAGTTTTCATATTCTGATAACAGAATAAAGAATATATATGAAAAAATCATTCTATACTCTGGTGTCTTTCGCTGTCATCCAACACTTTTGTCGACTTGTCTAACAAACAAAACACTAATTTTTACACTACTCACTAATGCCGACTTTGTTGTTCAGTGGGTCTAGTGCCATCTAGGAGTAAGAAGGAAAAGCAACAAGTTTATTTGAAGCGAGGGTTTTTTACCATCAACAAATATAAGTCGAGCATGCCCCTAGGTCGCTCCTTTATGGTTATTCTGACCACGCTTATGTCGCTTATTGTTAACTACCGTCACCGTCATTCGTTTTATTATTCCCCAGGATCCATTTTTTTTTTCAAAGTATGGATATGGAACAAAATGAAACTGCCGACGGCACAACCACCTTTCTTTCACCAGGCGGCACAAACAGGCCACTAGGCAGCACTAGTGCCGCCTACTTTATACGTTATTTTATGCTCTGTGTCATTCCATAATATTCTATAACATAGTGAGGAAACAACTTATGGAATAAGTATAGTTATCTCAGGTGATAGGTATAGTAGTCCTACCCGAAAAAAATATGAGAAATGCTCGGACATGCGGAACATCTTAATTTTTGTTTTTGATGTGACGTTACTTGAACTATAATTCAAATATACAGGGTGACATGCACTTGTGTACAGCACACTATACATAGAGTGTGTACCCAAATAGGTCTGGTGCGAAAATATATATTTTTTGTTTTAAAAGACTCAATTTTTCTCACTTTTCAGTAGGTACGAACAATAATGTAAAAATTTTCACCCAATGTTTAAGGAAAAGTTATAGCAAACAAATATATAAATACCTACAAAGAGAGAAACATTTTGAATAATATGTTAAAAAAAAGTAACGTCCTGTGTTCAAATGAATTGTTTAATTGACTAGGGAAAAGAGTATTTTTATTCTACTTTAGGTTTTCCACAAGTTCTTTTAAAATCTACATATCGATACCCCCAACCAACAAATCCCTAACTAAAGTTACAGCTATTTTCAGTTATAGATACATGTAGGCGTATTCAGCTTAAAAAACTGATGCTGACGATAAAAAAACCGTATGTCTAGACCAAGTAGTTACAAAGAAATCAAATTGAAAGAAGTTGTATTTCGACTTAAATATTGAAAAAAAAAAAAACAGTATTTTGGCTCTCCTGAAATATGATGAAAAATGAGTTACGTCTTTGTTCGTTGGGAGTGTCGATATAGCCCCTATACAATTCATTAAATAATTAAATCAACCCGCATTCACGATTTATAGGTTGTTGAAATCAGCTCATTAGATAGATTCAAAACATTTTAAAAAGTACAGGGTGATTCTTAAAAACAAAACATGTTTATCACCCTGTATATATATATATATATATATATATATATATATATATATATATATATATATATATATATATATATATATATATATATATATATATATATAATTAAGTAGGAATTCTCGGGTAGCGGTCTGTTGAACAATGAAACTCATTCGATTTAAATCTTCAATATTTCGTCAACCTTTATTGACTTCTTCAGGAAGAGCTACAATTAAAAAGGAATATGAGTTGTTGAAGGACTACATAAAAATAACATGATAACTTACAAAATTCACAGAGTTAGTTCTAACCTATGGAACATTTGGGAGGAAAATTGTTATTCTCCGCTGCAGACTAAACGCTTAATTTACCTGACTGGAGTGTTACTATGGTATGGTATGGTATGGTATGGTATGGTACACTAATTAACACCATTGTATTTAAACGATCCCTTATTCAAACCATAGTAACACTCCACTCAGGTAAATTAAGCGTTTAGTCTGCAGCGGAGAATAACAATTTTCCTCCCAAATGTTCCATAGGTTAGAACTAACTCTGTGAATTTTGTAAGTTATCATGTTATTTTTATGTAGTCCTTCAACAACTCATATTCCTTTTTAATTGTAGCTCTTCCTGAAGAAGTCAATAAAGGTTGACGAAATATTGAAGATTTAAATCGAATGAGTTTCATTGTTCAACAGACCGCTACCCGAGAATTCCTACTTAATTAATAGAGTTCGGTCGAGAATACTTTGTTATTATATATATATATATATATATATATATATATATATATATATATATATATATATATATATATATATATATATATATTTCAATTTTAGTTCGAGTGATGTCACATTGAAAACATCTTTTACATATTTTTTTCGGATATCGTCTGAAATAATTTTATTCCGTATACTTATGTGGTTTCTACTTTTCTACGCTTCATAATGAAACCAGAAAGATATATGAAAAAAATCGAGAATGAACACAAAAAATTGAAAATTGAATCAACCCAAGAATTTATATATTAAAATAAAATGTAGAGGTATCATATTCTCACATATATGGAATAAATATATAATATATGGACTCATTATATTTATTTCATCTTTATTCTCTTTATTTGGCATTCAGATATATGAATGCCCATGAAGGGTTTTTGAAGCACGGGCGGTTTTAAACGCCTTTTACTCACGTTTCTATCACAAGAATATATTTTGTTTGGTTCTGTAGTGCTGGGAGTGATGCTATTTAAGTGTTTCATGCAGAATCGGCAGTGAAAAATTCATAGGGATTATTTGGAAAACTCAAATATCATTACTCCAGTATTGGCAAAATGATTACAGAACCAAATAAACTATGTTATTGCAATAAAAACGTGAGGAAAAGGCGTTTAAACAACCCGTGCTTCAGAAACCTTGCATGCATGGGCACGCATGTATCTGAATCTGTCTTCAAGTAAGCAATAACTTACAAATTGACAGTCTTGCCAATATTCTGGGAATATTCAAAAGGCATGTCAATTTGAAGGAACGTTTTGTTAGAAAAATATCAAAAACTTCTCGAATATGTATTTAATAAAAACTGAAAAACCACATACGTTTATAATAACTTTTTAAGTTTCGTAGCCAAAACAAAGCATTTAATTAATTTTGAAGTGGAATTTCAACCAATCAAATGTTTCGGTTATCTACGCTCGACGCCGGAGACTGACAAATATGTTGATTGGCACTGCGATCAGTTTATGGATATTTGACAATTGTCAGCTGTATTTGTCATTTGTCAATCGTCAAAAGTAATGAAAATCATATTTAACAATTTAACGATAAGCAAATTGAATAAATTATAGCTTGATTGAATGGTGAATTACTGCTCTGTATTTATGCGCTATGAATTGTGTTTAAATAATTTTTAGTGAAAGGGAAAGCCCTCGTGGGTGGAAGTGCTGTAGTGCTGTTGAGATAATTATTACATATTCCAGAAAAAGTTGCTAGAGAATATCCGCAGTTGAAATCACCAACGACTCCTGGTAAGATAATTCGGAATTTAATGCTGGATTTATGCTGAAGTTTTAAGTCGCAAGTCGAAAGAATTTTCGTCAATGATTGGTTAGAATGAACTGTTCAACTAATCATTGACGAATATTCTTACGACTTAAAACTTCAGCATAAATCCAGCATGACTCATTATCCGAATCTCCTTATCAAAGGTTCCAAAACCATTTCTGTTTTTAGTTTTCATTCCTTAGTATAACAAATAATATATTTTTCCAGTTAATAATTTGCAACTAGCCAGCTCGCCTCAGTTTGTAACAGTATCAGTGGACTAAGAAAAGGAAGTGAGCAGTAACTCGGATCTGTCGAACTCAAGAATCTATTTCACCGCAGCAAAACAAAAATGTTTATCCTGTAAAAGTAAGTAAATCTCTAAAAAGTATATTTATGCATTTTTTTCATTGAACTTTCCTTTGTTTTTAGAGATTCTACTGCTGAAAGTCCTATGAGACTTCTGAATATTTTTAAAGGAAGGGCCACACACAATGCAGATATATTAACGGCTATAAGAAATTCTAAGAAAGGAAATATCCAAGATAATCCAAAATCAGTAGATATCGATATCCCAGCAGAGTCTTATTACATAATAGAGTTGGATGGAAAACTTACTGACAAAAACATAGTATTTTTTACTTCCTTCACAAATGCTTTGATGAGTGCTTGTTGTTAAATTGTTGTTATTAGTGCACTATAACTGAAAAGATGTAATAATTTTATACCATAGTGTTTTTACAATATTTAAATGTCAAATTCATTATCTATTCACTTACATCATTTTCAAATATTCCCCCTTTATAAAATATCACTTATATTCCATATCAATCAACCTGCTTAATTATCCTAATAAATATAATTCATCAATTTTTTTTTTGATAATATATTAATAGTATTTTTAGGGGTATGTATATCCCACTCACATAGCAATTTACTGAGAAGTCGAAGAAGAAAATACTAGTTTCCTGATGTAAGCTACTGAGAGTTGCAATAGAACACTGTAAGTAAATTATTGTACAACGAGGTTTATTTTCTTCTAATTGTTTTTTTAGGATGAAGAAACACAAAGATCCTGAAGAACTGAAAAGTACAATGAGACCGATTTGAGTAATTTGTGATAGTGTCAATGCAGAACTGATTTTCCAAAGGTCTTGATAATTGCCAAGAGAGTGTATCAGAATACATATATGTATGTTGTATTTGTCGTTTTTGCAATAAATAATTTTTTCTGTATTTGATTTTTTATTCTTACTCAAAATAATACTACATTTGACCTCATATATTTGATATATCAAGGGTAGTTTATTCCATATATAAACTAGACACCCTGGATATGTTTTGCATTCATCTTCAAGAAGCAGAAAAAAATATATTTCGGACATATTTTTATGGTAAGAAAACATATATACAGGCCGTTTCTTTTATCATTGCTATATTCTAAACCGTAATAGATACAAAGACGATTAAATGGGAAACAATTTAACTATTGTGGCGAGCAGTACATTGGTCAGAGAAAATCTACCGGGACTCTACCCCTTCCCGACTTATATAGGGAAAACTAAAAATGCTGTTTTCGGTTTTTTATGAATAGAACGGTTATTTCAGAAAATATAAAAAAATTAAAGAAGAAACTTTTATTGTATTCAAAATGTACTAGAACAACGTAATGATAAATTTTTAATTAAACGTTTCGTATCAACACGGCCACCATCAACTATTTTTATCAAATACGGACCTGTCTATTTCATCACAAATATTGATAAAGCGATGAAATCACAATTCAGTGGTATATCACACTTGACATTTTTATAGCGTTTCATATAAAATAACTGGATTCATCAGTGACAACAATTTTTAATTACGGTCCTGTCGTTAGTTCTTTTGTAAATTGTTTTGATTTCTTCAAAACTCATTCAACTATTAACCCGTAGACACAATGGAAGTTTTATGTAATAAGTTTTTTAAGTTTTGGGATTTTAGATATCAATTTTACAAATAAAACAAGATGCAAAACATAATTGAAAAATGAAGCTTGAATTTTATCAACAAGATTGTTTATGAGGCGTAATCAGAATAATAATGGCAATGATAGTTTCGCGTTAAAAAATATCCAAAATTATGAAAATTAAAACTAAAAACATAAAACTTCCATTGTGTTTCAGCCTTTAGGATACTTCAGTCATTACCCAATACTTTCGATAGGAAGATACCCCAACACAACGAACATTCGTATTTTTCCTTTTTGGGGATTTTTGTATTACAGTAATCCTTTATTCAAGGCTGATTTCTCCTGTATCAATTTTTTACACGGATTATTTTCATATAACTCTCAATCCTGGAAGTAATGAAAATATCAGTTTTTGATCAAAATACAAGTGTTGTCTAATTTGGTACAATTAGATAGCATCTCACTTCTTTTACCATATTAAACACGTTGGCTTTGCTTGATTTCTATGGCAGGAAAAATAAATGAGTTGTTGATAGCTGTTAAAGAACTGTCAGACATTTAAGTACTCGGCTACATATTATAAAGATGTATTCGAATGACGAAAGGACTGATATGCTATTTACTTATGCAAAATCAAATAGAAATCCTCTTTTGGCAAGAAATATGTATGGTGAGCTATACCCGAATCGTCGCATTCCAAACATTCAAATGTTTAGACGATTAGAAAGACATTTGAGAGACTGTGGTGCATTTGACAGATATAAAACTAGAAAATGTGTTGTTACCGGAAGTATAAGGTACCAAATAAATGTTTTGGGTAAGCAAATATTACCTTTAAAGACTAAAAGATTATTCTTTACGAGAAATTGCCCACGAACTTGGGATATCTGTAAAATCTACCAGAAATATTTTGAAAAAGAACAAATACAAATGCTACGATTTGCGAAATGGTTAAGACGTAGAAATAGGGATGTTCGAAATACCCAGACAGCATGGTATATTCCTGGAATATTCCTCAGATGTCTTAGATAGGATATATATATATTCCGAATAATCATGGAATATTCCTGGAATATCTATATACCCTGGCACATTCAAGGAACATACAAAGTAGAATATTTCAAAGAATATACTAGGAATATTTCAATGTGAATATTCATAGTTGAATATTTCTGGAATATTACTTATTGTATATTCTTTATAGTACATGCAGGGAATGTTATGCATGGAATATTCGTAGATTATTCTATACAAGACGTTTCCATATTTAGACCAAAGATTTTTAATGTTTCTATACTAGCGCGCTGATGCTGGATTCATAAATGATTTTCGTTTCTCTATGGCATAATCTCTATTTTGATAAGTACTTAGCAAAATTCACATTCGACAGAGAATGACTAATGACTTATACATGTCAACTCAGTTTGCATGCAGCTGCCTTGTTATTTAAACTTCCCGCCATTACAGTGACCAATCACACAGCGCTCATGGTATAAGTTATTCCGTGAATTTCAACAAGTGTCGTCTGGGAAGTTTCAGTCATTATTCATTTCGTTTTTTTGAGTACTTGAACTGTTTTTTTTTTTAATAGTAATGTGTGAAGTGCTATCATATAACACGTAAGTAAACTAAGTAGTTTTTGAATAATACTTTTCATCAGAATGAAGTGGATGGTAATAAAATAGGAATTTTTATCTCTTCGATGATAGAAACCATCTGAATTCATGTCCAATAATTTCTGTGCATGAGATGTTATCAACAAAGTTTGAAAGCATTCATTACATTCTGATGATAATTAATATTGGGAATAATAATTACACTATAATTTTTAGGTTATGTCTCATCGTTCTGGCCTAACATTGTAGCCGTTAATTATTGTATCATTTTCATTTAATTTCCAAGAACTCTTGTGTCATAATTATTCAGAAGACTTTGACGAACGCCATTCAGAAAAGAAAATTGAAAATGATAATATCAGTAGTATATAGATTTAGGTTCTGCTTCATACCATTATTCGATCTCATAAAAATAGAAGTACTTTTATAAATACAGAATAAACTCTACATGTTTTTAATATATTTGAATTAGATTATCAAGAAAATATTAGTCTCAGTGAATCACACACTATCAATGAATTTTTCATTTCTAGATGCAATTCAACGCTGCCACAATAGAACATCTCTGAAGGACATTGAAGTGGTGGTTCTGTTACCTCGCAAAATCCTCCGACCGATTGAAAGAAATTAGTAAGTATGTATAGAAGTTACAAACTTGTATATTTCTCCATTATTGATAGATTATGGTTCCTAGTAAAATTCGAAGAAGACCAATATATTTGCCTCATATATTTCAGTTACAATATTTTTACTGTAGACTTATTTCAGGAGTCAATTTAAAACCTTTATAAATGAACAACCACCCATTCATTTTGAGATTTGAGAGGCATTGTTTACAGTTTCGAATTCTACACATTTAACCTACAAATGCACATATATTTTATTTAAAAACATATCAAATCGCACAATTTTTTTTTCAGAGTTCTCAATTCAGTGGCCTTGACGGATGTCCCAGAAATGAACGAGTAAATAGGATTTGATTTTTTTCTTATTTTAAAATCAGATATCACACCCTGTTGAAATTTAAAAATAAAGCAATTGTACCTTTGTAGAGATGAACTTTTCTTCCTGAATTATATATAACCCTCAAATTATAGAGCAACTGAAGACACGTGTTTCAGACTGTTGGTCATCATGAGTACGGTGTAGCCAAGTGCAAAGATGTATAACACTTTTAAAGAAGTCAGAAGTGTTGCACATCTTCGCAATTGGCTTCACTGTACTGATGACCAACAGTCTTGAACATGTGTCTATGGTTGCTCTATAATTTGAGGATTATACACATTGAATTTTTTCTAATCGGTTATTCGAAAGGGTAATTGTGGGAATATTACAGTAATATTCCTGGATCATACCATATATTCAAAGAATACTCATTGAATATTCAAATAAGAATATTCTATAATTATTCTTCATTTATATTCCTTGGATAATCTTGGAATATCCAAATATTCTAAGGATATTCATGGGTAATATTATAGGAATATTTTGTATTGAATATCCGTGGAATATCCCAAAAATATATTCATAGAATATTCTCTTGGGAATATTCTACGATTATCTGAGGGATTCCCATTAGCATGTTCAGGGAATATTCCTCCAATATCCTAGAATATCCTAGTATATTCCTAGAATATTTCAATATTCCAAAAAGAATGTTCTAGGATTATTCATGGAATATCTAGTGCTGTCTGGGATATTTGTAAAAAAATAATATGGACGGACCAATCAAAATTCACCAACAATGGTTGGTTTAACAGAAACATCCATTATAGGTGGAATAATACGAGAAACCAATTTCCAGGAGAGGTTCGGAATAAATGTTTGGTTGGGAATTTTGGCGGGAACAAACATACCAGGTCCTTTCTTTTACGATGAGCATTTGAATGGTGAAATGTATTTAAATTTTTTATTCAATGAGTTTGATGGCTACTTAGATGAATTGCCATTAAGCACCCGCCGTGAAATACAATATTTTCAACAAGACGGTGCCCCTCTCCATAATGCAGCAATAGTAAGGGAACATTTAGATGCAATATTCCGAAAGTGGATTGGAAACAATGGACCAATTGCCTGGCCAGCTCGATCCCCAGACCTTACTCCTTTGGATTTTTTTGTCTGGGGATACATAAAGGATAAAGTTTTTTCGACACCTAGTATCGATATCGACCATCTCAAACAGAAAATAAGAGATGCATGAAATAGCATTACAACCATCATGCTAGAAAATTGCCACAGAAATTGTATGGACAGACAACTTATGTGCATTCATCAAAGAGGTCTTCAATTCGAGCATTTAATGTAGAATTCTTTTTCTGTATTGCTTTTATTTTCTTCCACAAATTCATTATGAAATAAATTGTTTTTCTGTTTGTTTGATTTCTTCTCCTCTTAAGTAACTTTATTTCTGGGGTAAATTGCTATCGTTCGTCTCTGAAACTGCAGATATCTTTTATGAATTTTTATAGTATAAATACAATTTTCATAGATACATTCATTCAAAACGTCACTGATAATTTTTATATCGAAGCGTTATATTCTGTGGAATTCATAAACAAACTAACGACAGGGCCGTAATTAAAAATTGTTGTCACTGATGATGCTAGTTATTTTATATGAAACGTTATAAACATGTCGAATGTGATATCACTGAATTGTGATTTTATGGCTCTATCAATATTTGTGATGAAATAGACAGGTCCGTATTTGAAACAAATAGTTGATGATGGCGGTGTTGACACGAAACGTTTGATTACAAATTTATCGTTACGTAGTTCTAGTACATTTTCAGTTTTCCCTGTATAAGTTGGGAAGGGCGAGAATCCCCGTAAATTTTCTATAATCAATTTAGTGCTCAATACAATAGTTACCTTTTTTCCCATTTAATCGTCTTTGTATCTATTACGGTTTAAAATATAGCAATGTTACCACATGATAAAAGAAACGGCCTGTATAGCCATGAATGTGTTTTAGGATATTCCTGAAATGTTTTGAATATTCCTAGAATATGCATATCACATGCTTTGGAGGATATGGAATATTCCTGGCATATGCCAATATGCCAGTGGAAGATGTATGGAATATTTCTGAAACTTGATTCATGGTGACTTTGAATACCCATGGAATATGCATAGCACATGTTTGGGAGGATATGGCATATTTCTGGAATATGCCAATATTCCGGTGAAATATGCCTAGGATATTCATGCAATATGATTGTGCCGTTTGCCAATGTTTCGTGTTTATTTAACTTCATTAATTCAGACCAACCTCTTAACTTTTTTACCAATATCCTGTAAATCCGCCCAATTTCTGAATTTTTACCTTTCACTTTGTGAAATAGTCTAATAAAATTCCACTGGTAATTGAATTTATCTTATAAGTCTGTCTTTTACTTCTGAACTCAACTTGAATTGTTTCGATAAAACACATCTCGTCGTGCGGACTCGTAGTGTTTTCTCGAAGCAATTCGGTTTTGTCCAGAAATTAATCGACAGACTCATCGCCAAAATTCAATTACTTGTATTACAATCTTCTGTTTGTAAAAAGCTATATTTCTGTGGTGATTTGGAGAAAAATACCCTATAAAAATATCACTGATAGTTATGTCGTTAGGTGTGTAATGACAATAGTGAACTGAATATTAAAAAAAATCAACCCAAATTGATGACAACCTTCCCCTTTTTGAATTAATCTTAACTACTTTTAATTTTCATTTTCCTGGAATCACCAAATTTAGGTATGCCAAAATGTAAACGTTTTAGTTAGTACTCAAATATTCTAGTTTAAGACACAGGAATACTCAAAACGTTTGAATAATTTTGAAATTTTGCTCGAGTCTAGAACTAGGTTTTTTAAATTTCTCTACACTTGCTTTGACACAATATAAATAAAATAGTTTTTTTTAATACTGAAACTAGATTACAAAAAGCGTCCGTTTAGTTTACAACCTGAGTCATTTTATGCAAACTTTTTCGCTAGCTGTCGGTTCTGTCTTCAAAGAGTACACAAATAAGCTGTCAAAAATGTTTGCAGATAATAAAGAACTCAAGGTTGTACAACTTTGAACACGTCCTTTTTGTAATTTAGTTTCAATATTATAACATTAAAACAAAGGAAAAACAGTTGCATCAATCAAAAAATAAAACAATAAGCAAAAGTTATTCATCTTTAATGTTAGTTTTGTTAAAGATTGTTCTGTAAAAACTATTTTTTACTCTTTTTCTTTATTTCATTGTTTATCCAAGCTTTAACAGTTTCTTTTGTTCGCAACCTCAACTCTGGATACTTCTGAATGATTTCTTCACACTCATTTAAAGAGGGTAGTGTTCCTGAATGAATATGTCTAACAAAAACTTGACGAATGATTTTCTTTTCTGGTGTTGTCCAGTATATAACAGGACCTGAAAATAAGGAAACATGTAATGGGTAATAATCAATTGTATGAAGTTTGTATGTCTCAAAAGATATGTATACTTTTTATTTAATCATGCAAGCTAAATAAAAAGTGGGTTCGTATACCAATAATTTATTTAATTAGCAGCTTGAACTGAATTGAATGTATTGTGATGAATAACATTGCATTTCTTTCCAAATCTATCAATTATCATAATTATAACTGTCAAAAGCAGATATTTTTCCTGATAAAGGGTAACTTTTGCAAGCTATGCAAGTGAAAAGAGGACACACTAAAAGTGGTACCCTGAAAGAATTTACTGCATTCATTGACTACTTTACACTATCTAATAAGTCAGCATTTTGTACCATTCAAGAAATTGCGATTAAGAAGAAAACTCAATGCTATTGCTCAGGAATCCTTAAAATGTGAAAAATTATCAGTTGTAATAATCATATATTCGAATACACCAATAATTCACAAAGGTACAAGATTACTTTTCTAAAGAAAGTTTATGTAAAAGTAAAATTTGAATTGAAAATCTCACAAGAGAGAATTTTCTGAGAGCAAAGTAAAAAATTCATCTCAATTTAGTAATAAACTTCAACATAAGTCTGTTCCACATACCCTTATGCCTCCTAGAATTAACAGATTTTCCATCATGTCTTTTTTTAATTTGATTAGAAATCCAAGATTTCAACTGGATGGGATTTCTAATTTTCAAAATAGGGGAGCTATCGATACATTCAGCTAAAAATTCTGTTGATGGTAAAGTTTTGTTTTCTATGTTTTTCTGGAAGGTTTCCAAAACCAAAGATTTTTCTTCATCTGACCAAGATGATCTTTTAACGTATCCCACCGGAGAAACTGAAATGAAACAATTATATAACTTTACATAGAAAGGTTTTTCTGACGATTGAAAAATGAGATTTAAAGTGTCTATTGGTCAATTAAAAATTTTCAAATTTATGTATTGAGAGTAACAAATTCGAAGGAACTTGGTTTTCTCTGAAATCATAACTGACAAACAAAATCAATATAGGTCTGGGCTCGTTTTCAGATAAAAATATTGCGTTTTTTGTCTATTACTTATACTTTCAGAAAAAAAAAACAAAAAACCGTCGAAATTTGTCCACCCTGTACAACTTAATAGATCAATACCCGATCTGGTTTGCTTTCTTCCGGCCTTTTCTCCCGTTCTGATACCATCTTTTTCACCAAATTTATTTTCCTCCAGAATTATATCTTCACTATTTGATCTAGATTCTTCCTGCCTCATTTCATTCGAGTCTACAATAAATATAAAAGTACAAATACAAGTACAAATATATATATACACCAGGGGACTGTATGGGTAAGAACCAACCAGAAAAAAAATTGTTTATTTATGAAAATTGAAAATCTTAAAATGTATATTCATTTGAAACCAAAACAAAAGAATAAAAATGCCGCAATACACTGTCGGAGTGGTGCATGAAGTCAAGTATTTTAGTTTATTCATTGTCATTCTTCAGACAACCCCACAAAATATATGCAAGTTTTTAAGTTATTCAGTCTCTAGGTTCCAAATAAATAAATAATTGGACGTAACAATCACAAAAAAACAATATCTAGAATTAGTTTGGCACTCATCCTGATAACCTCTTTTAGTGTGGATTTTGCTTACCGAATCAAATAAACCACATCAATAAATGATTCCAAATTCAAAAGTACAGACAAAGGAGAATGCTTGTGACAAAATTGTATTTTTGCCAAAAAAGGTCAAGATACAGTGTTTTCAATTTTTGATTTTTCTGAACTTGGAAGGAAAATATTTCTATCCAGTTTGTAATTTATAAGGTGTGATCATTACCAAAATATCCTCAGATATGCTGATAACTGTGCCATGACATGTCGATTTTATTCTTACCTGAACTTCTATCATTAATATGGAACAAATTTGTTGTCTCCTCTATGTTAGAGCATACTGACTGAACTTCATCTTCAGTTCCTAGAATATAACATATACATCAGTGAATATGTAAAACCGATAAGGGTGAGTATCAATAAACCAAGAAATAGTTTAGGAACCTAATTAGGTGAATAAAATCGATCCTTACTTGAACTGCTACATCCTTGTTCAAGCAAACGCGACATTCTTACAATATCCCTAGTAGCAATGGGTATCTTGTAATGTTCATCGTGGATTTTTCGAGCATGACCCATGAAATTGGCAATATCATCTACTTTACTATCCTTACAGTCATTCAACAGTGGTACAGAAGTTGCAAACTGCTTTCTCAATTCAGTGCCTCTTAAAGATGAAGGGATCTCAGCATTACATTCTGAAGAAAACTTCCTCAATAAAGTACACGAATCTAGATGTTTTTGTTCATCAGATCCTGGCCAGCCAAAAACATATACATTTTTAGTGGAAACTCCAGCTTCAGTTCTATAATTTAATATTATATTAATAGATTTCAATAACTCTTCATGCAATAAGACGGGCACAGATCGTCCTCTTTTTACCCTGATCATGAATCTTACATATTTTTGAGCAGATTTTTCATCATCAATAGAGAGGGATTTATACATTTTCAAGTCTTTCAACTGAACTGATTCGTAGGCTTGAAAATCTTCAATTGTCAGTCTTTCTATTTCTCCAGACCTTCTTCTGTTAAAAATCTGTATTGATGTCAAAGTACACATGGCTAGTTGTTTCCATGCGTTTATGCCAAATCTTTTGGTTATAATGTTCAAATATTCCCTTCGCTTATTTTCCAAATAATTATACAATTTGCTTATGTCATCTTGTGAAGAAAGCACAATTTTTTTAGGCCTCTTTCTCTCCAATTGGTTTTCTTCAACAGTTTTATTTATAGAAGAAGTATAGTCCTCTTCAAGAATACTCAGAAAATTATTAGTTCTCTTCACCCCATCATCATCATCTTTTTTTATATATTCATTCTTGAGGAGTTTTGAACATTTTTTCAGAAGAGTACCATATTCGAAAGCTGTGGCTGGTGATTTATATTTTTGAATGTCAGGATCATATACTGCTACACTATTGACAGCCTTAATGATGTCATTATAATGTGAGGGGACAAGACATGAAGCAAAATCAGAGATCAAAGGATTCAAGTCTCTCATTGCCAGCATAAACCTCCCTATCAATCGCAATTTCGATCTGATCATCTTGTAAAGATGTGGTTTCCTATATTTCTCTGTTAACTTATTCCCAAATAAAATTACTAACTCATCATAACTTATTATTTTTGTTACATCATCATCTCTCAATTTGGGAAATACTTTATTTCTAAGCACTGAAGTAGCTTTACAATGGATTCTGCCATGTACCATTCGGGATTTGACAGACAAGAATTTGTCACCAGGCACTGATTTGGAATCACATTTGATAAATGTCTCCTTAGTGTTGCTTTTGAATAAAATCCTTTGCAGGATGGACAAACTTTATAATAATCAGGATGTCGATCATGTTTCTTCATAGGTCTCCTCGTTACAATAAGTGAGCCACTGTTGAATAACGAGGAATTATGCATAAATGCACCCTTTTTTCTTATCACTTCAAGCAGTTGCATTCTCTCAGTACACCCTGAAAAACAAGAATCATAGAATGGAAAACAAATGAGAAAAAAGCAAATGAAAAAGTAAAAAATTCTGCTTTCACAATGAAAGTATCTACCATAATTACACAGTCCAAAGATTATAATATACAGTGTCTTTCAAAAGTATCGGAACGGTCTCATATTTCAGAAACGGCCCTGAGAAAATTTACGAAAATTTCGACAGGGTGGTTTTTGATGATGCACGATTCAATGGTGATATCGGCAATGTTGCCAAATCAAAAGTTTTTCAGATACTGAGGGTAGTTCAATTTTTCCAAATGGAAGATCCTATTTATTTTCATTGCAGCGCCCCCTCGTTACTTATGTTTCCAAATACCAGATTGTTAATGAATGTGGTTTTTTAAATATGAAAACATGGTTCATTGAAATGTCTGCGAATGGTCCAATATTTTCAAAAGGACTCGAGAAAATATCATGAAATTTCATACAAAATGGATTTTGTTAAAACAACTTTTTAATAATGGAATTCTTTTCCAATAGAGTGTAGAATCAAATACCAGAAACAAAACTATCTGAGCAAGTGCTCAAAATGTTTGCCATCATTTGCTAAACAATAGCCCAAGCCGTCATAAAATTTCCTCAAGGTATCAGTTAGCATTTGAGGCGTGATTAAAAGAGCTGCCTGGCATATTTTATTTTTTAAGATTTCTAAATTTGCTGGTTGCTCAAACTACATTAATGTAAAATCTGATATTTGGAGACATAATTAATGAGGCGTCGCTGAATTGATTGCAATGAAAACAAAGGGTATTCCATTTAAAAAAATTGAGTTACCCTCAATATCTGGAAAACTGTTGATTTGGCAACATTGCCGATATCACCATTGAATCGGGCATCATCAAAAACCAGCACGTACAAAATTTCACGATTTTGATCTAAAATGCCATGTCATATTTGAAAAACTGCATTAATTTAAAATCTGAGATTTGGAGACATAAGTAATGGGGCGTCGCTGAATTGACTGCAATGAAAACAAATAGGGCGTTCAATATCTGAAAAACTGTTGATTTGGCAACATTGCCGATATCTTCATTGAATCGGGCATCAACAAAAACCATCTTATATAAAATTTCAAGAATTTTTCTTCGGTAAAATATTGGAACGTTGCCAGACTTATGAATGAAAATGCCATGTTGTCATATTTCAAAAACTACTACTAATTTAAAATCTGATATTTGGAGACATAAGTAATGAGGCGTCGCTGAATTGATTGCAACGAAAACAAATAGGGTGTTCCATTTGAAAAAAAAATTCACCTTCAGATATTTCAACTTGAATAAATTGTATTTATGAATATATCTTGGATTCAATTTAATGGTTAATTGTATTAGCATAGAAAATGGTTGGTATTTGTCAGATATCTGAACAAATATTTCTTCAACAATCAAGAAATTTCATAATTAATCCATATCGCTATTGTACAAGTTCAAAATATTTTTCAGTTAATGTTCTTAAAAGTTTTGCATAATTATTACTTTAGCTCTGAAGATTTTGTATAAAGCGAAAGATAGGTTGTATCATAATAAATATTTTAATCCAATGTTAAAATTATCATATATACTATACCTTTTGGTAATAAAGTTATTTCTCTCACTTCTTTGATATCCTTATGTTTCACCTCCAAATGTCTGGCAAACTTACAAATAAGCTTCTTGCAAAAAATGCAAAAATATTTCTTGCACTTAACGTCATCAGATTTTGGTACATTACTGATTAAAATTTCTCTAGAGGTATTGCCAATTTCTTCAAAATCCTTCATTTCAGGACGTGGTTGATTGTTCTGTAAAACAATGTATTAATTTGCACACAAATAATTTTGCATGATGCCAAAGTACTCTCATTCAAGAAATAGAAACTACCCAAAATACCAAAACAATCTCAATTTAATTTAAGTGTTTTGCCATGTTGGCATACTCAGCTCAAAGCTTACTGAACTACTTATCTAAGTGTCTAGTTTCACTCATGATCCCTTCTCACCTAAAATTATCTGCTTTGATGTTTTCTTATTTTAGAATTTTTACCTACTCTACTGCCAACATTATTTGTGTACTACTCAATAATTTACTTAATTTTTTAATTTACCTGTAGTAAACCATCTTTTACTCTCTTTGTTTTCGATTCAATGATAAACATTCTTGGAAATTATTGATTAATGATTTATTTATGACAAAAGAAAAGTTAAGTGGTATTGGGAATGTGGATAAGGGCCTAATACCATACAGCCCCTCGTTCAAGTTCATCGTACCATAAACGCTTCTGTTTTCACAAAGAAATCAGTAGCCATCAATTTTCAAGAATGGGAGTAGTACACAAATAATGTAGGTAGTAGAGTAGGTACAAATTCAAAAATAGGAAAATAAAGTAGACAATTTTAGGTAAGGGATAATGAGTACAATTTGCCACTCAGCCAAGTAGTATAAACAGAATTAGAATATCATAAGTAGTTCAGTAAGCTTTGAGCTCCTGCGGATGCCAACGTGTTTGGTGAAACACGTGTCAAGTGAAATTGACATTATTTTGGTTAGTTTGTATTTCTTAAATTTCATTCACACCACCACTCTCATGTGTAGAATATCAAAACTTACTTCACACTCCTTTTCCACACCAGGTAGGATTGTATTGTTTAATTCGATTTCATCATAATCATAGTGGAAATTAGAATTAATCTCGAATGAATCTTCAGATTCAACATCATTGTGTGGTTGATATGATACATCATTCATACTATCATCATCATCTTCAGAAAAGTTAGTCAAAGTTTCAGGTTCAGATTTCAAATCTCTCCTGGACTGTAATCTTGACAAATCTAAAACATTGTGTTTAATGGCATCAACAATTTATAATTGTAAAAAGAACTCACAAACCCAAGGACCACCACTGTCCTACGATTTCTTCAATTGCATTAAGGGTTCTTGTTTTTCTGAAAAATAGTAAGAAATACTGATATTTGGTCATCATATGCAAAATTAACAGGATCTTTCTCCTAAAATATAAAAAACAACTCACCTAAGCAGCACAATATTCTTGCAGCATATCTGCCAGATTTATACTTTGCAATTACTGTATTTGAACAGCCAGTTCGGATTGAATGGGCATTTGTAACATGGTAAATTTCATCATCGACGAATTGTACCAAAGCAAACATTTTTCCTGAAACAAATTATTCATTTCCTCCTTTTATGATTGAATTATTGTAATTATTTATTCCTGGAATCATAATACCAGTGCTTTCCATACCTACTGTAACACTTGAGAAGTCTGACAATGTAGCCATATTCAACATACTTGTATGATAATGACTTCTGCCAGTATGCAGAAACAATTAACTTAGTTTGAATCTCCGTTATGTAAGCAACCTCCTAAAAATGTACAGAGCTGTACCTAAATGAAATGTGATCAAACTGACAAAAGGTTTGTTTATCAAAATAGACAAAAGCATACCTTAAACTTGTGGTATAAACAGAATCGCATAGGACTTTTAATAAGACCAAAAGATGCAGAAACAGGTGAGAGCTCAACCCTGTATACTTCCTTTGGCATTATTTCCAGTCCAGTGTAAATAAAATCCTCAAATGATGGTCTATATGAATTCTGGGGCCCTTAATAAGTTATTTCAGAAAAAATCTTTCATTTTACTTTAATACAAGTTCTAAAAAAATTACGTGCTTGCCCACAGTTAACTGAAAAATTAATAGCCTATTAAAGATAGAATTTATTTGTGGTCTAAAGAGTGGAAGTGAAAGAGAAACTCAGATCAACAGATTGTAGTTCTTCCTTGGCGACCAAAAACAATTGTGAAAAGTATATTTTCCAATTGGATTGGAAGAGTGAATATGTGTTTTAATACCGAATCAACACTAAAAACTTATTTTAAGATGTATTTTTCAAATCGAATTAGGTAACTAGGTGTTTTTAGGAAAAAGTGGATAAAACAAGTTAGGTGTGCATTCAGTACTGGCATTTTAGTGATCGAAATGATTCAGAACTTTATTCTTGGAAAAACTTGATTTTGCAACTTGCTTATATCAAAAAATATGAATCTCTAAATCAGGTTGTGATAATTTTTATGGGCGAACATTTCAAGCATATTACTTACTAGCAGTATAGATAGACACATGAAACTAGGTACCTATATATTGAAACTTATTCTGTATGTATATCAGGATAGATTTGAAAAAATGCTAGATATGGTTCTTGAATCGATTTAAACATGCAAATGATTTAAGAAATACTGAGAAGTGATTGAAAAAGATACGTACCTAATGCCTACCGCTTGTAGAGGAACCATATTCTCTCATCACAAAAATGGAAAAGGAAGTTGGACTTGAACTAATATATATTTGATTGTACGTTTGCACTAGAGATGGCGAAAGTCGATGTACTCCACACACAGAGTAGAACTACTCTGTGGTCCACAGCCAGTAGACAGTGGGTGGTGTATGGTGATTCACGTGTTTTGTGGTCTGTGATGGTACTCTGTCTCTCTCTCTCTGTTGGTTCATTCGTTTGCATCGAAGTGTAGCGTGTAGCACTTTCCTACACTGCCAGTACACTCGATTTTAGTATTCGTTTGCTGACTGGATTGACATATATAACTGTTTTAACTGCACCCAGTTACACTCGATTCAAAATGTTGTGTGAATTACACACACTATAGCCGCTTTCCAATTGCCAGGAGTAGTAGCACCCAGTGGAGCTGGTTACCCCCTGAACTGAAACTGAAGTGAACCGCACCTGACTTTATAACTAGGGTTTGATTAGAACATGTTTCATCGTGATCTGTCAGATCACTTCAGGAGCTACCTGGAGTTACTCGGCAATTGGAAAGCGGCTTATACATCATAATTTTTCACTGTACATCACAGACCACAAAACTCGTGAATCACCATACACCACCCACTGTCTACTGGCTGTGGACCACAGAGTAGTTCTACTCTGTGTGTGGAGTACATCGACTTTCGCCATCTCTAGTTCAAACGTACAATCAAATATATATTAGTTCAAGTCCAACTTCATTTTCCATTTTTGTGATGAGAGAAAATGGTTCCTCTACAAGCGGTAGGCATTAGGTACGTATCTTTTTCAATCACTTCTCAGTATTTCTTAAATCATTTGCATGTTTAAATCGATTCAAGAACCATATCTAGCATTTTTTCAAATCTATCCTGATATACATACAGAATAAGTTTCAATATATAGGTACCTAGTTTCATGTGTCTATCTATACTGCTAGTAAGTAATATGCTTGAAATGTTCGCACATAAAAATTATCACAACCTGATTTAGAGATTCATATTTTTTGATATAAGCAAGTTGCAAAATCAAGTTTTTCCAAGAATAAAGTTCTGAACCATTTCGATCACTAAAATGCCAGTACTGAATGCACACCTAACTTGTTTTATCCACTTTTTCCTAAAAACACCTAGTTACCTAATTCGATTTGAAAAATACATCTTAAAATAAGTTTTTAGTGTTGATTCGGTATTAAAACACATATTCACTCTTCCAATCCAATTGGAAAATATACTTTTCACAATTGTTTTTGGTCGCCAAGGAAGAACTACAATCTGTTGATCTGAGTTTCTCTTTCACTTCCACTCTTTAGACCACAAATAAATTCTATCTTTAATAGGCTATTAATTTTTCAGTTAACTGTGGGCAAGCACGTAATTTTTTTAGAACTTGTATTAAAGTAAAATGAAAGATTTTTTCTGAAATAACTTATTAAGGGCCCCAGAATTCATATAGACCATCATTTGAGGATTTTATTTACACTGGACTGGAAATAATGCCAAAGGAAGTATACAGGGTTGAGCTCTCACCTGTTTCTGCATCTTTTGGTCTTATTAAAAGTCCTATGCGATTCTGTTTATACCACAAGTTTAAGGTATGCTTTTGTCTATTTTGATAAACAAACCTTTTGTCAGTTTGATCACATTTCATTTAGGTACAGCTCTGTACATTTTTAGGAGGTTGCTTACATAACGAAGATTTAAACTAAGTTAATTGTTTCTGCATACTGGCAGAAGTCATTATCATACAAGTATGTTGAATATGGCTACATTGTCAGACTTCTCAAGTGTTACAGTAGGTATGGAAAGCACTGGTATTATGATTCCAGGAATAAATAATTACAATAATTCAATCATAAAAGGAGGAAATGAATAATTTGTTTCAGGAAAAATGTTTGCTTTGGTACAATTCGTCGATGATGGAATTTACCATGTTACAAATGCCCATTCAATCCGAACTGGCTGTTCAAATACAGTAATTGCAAAGTATAAATCTGGCAGATATGCTGCAAGAATATTGTGCTGCTTAGGTGAGTTGTTTTTTTATATTTTAGGAGAAAGATCCTGTTAATTTTGCATATGATGACCAAATATCAGTATTTCTTACTATTTTTCAGAAAAACAAGAACCCTTAATGCAATTGAAGAAATCGTTGGACAGTGGAGGTCCTTGGGTTTGTGAGTTCTTTTTACAATTATAAATTGTTGATGCCATTAAACACAATGTTTTAGATTTGTCAAGATTACAGTCCAGGAGAGATTTGGAATCTGAACCTGAAACTTTGACTAACTTTTCTGAAGATGATGATGATAGTATGAATGATGTATCATATCAACCACACAATGATGTTGAATCTGAAGATTCATTCGAGATTAATTCTAATTTCCACTATGATTATGATGAAATCGAATTAAACAATACAATCCTACCTGGTGTGGAAAAGGAGTGTGAAGTAAGTTTTGATATTCTACACATGAGAGTGGTGGTGTGAATGAAATTTAAGAAATACAAACTAACCAAAATAATGTCAATTTCACTTGACACGTGTTTCACCAAACACGTTGGCATCCGCAGGAGCTCAAAGCTTACTGAACTACTTATGATATTCTAATTCTGTTCATACTACTTGGCTGAGTGGCAAATTGTACTCATTATCCCTTACCTAAAATTGTCTACTTTATTTTCCTATTTTTGAATTTGTACCTACTCTACTACCTACATTATTTGTGTACTACTCCCATTCTTGAAAATTGATGGCTACTGATTTCTTTGTGAAAACAGAAGCGTTTATGGTACGATGAACTTGAACGAGGGGCTGTATGGTATTAGGCCCTTATCCACATTCCCAATACCACTTAACTTTTCTTTTGTCATAAATAAATCATTAATCAATAATTTCCAAGAATGTTTATCATTGAATCGAAAACAAAGAGAGTAAAAGATGGTTTACTACAGGTAAATTAAAAAATTAAGTAAATTATTGAGTAGTACACAAATAATGTTGGCAGTAGAGTAGGTAAAAATTCTAAAATAAGAAAACATCAAAGCAGATAATTTTAGGTGAGAAGGGATCATGAGTGAAACTAGACACTCAGATAAGTAGTTCAGTAAGCTTTGAGCTGAGTATGCCAACATGGCAAAACACTTAAATTAAATTGAGATTTTTTTGGTATTTTGGGTAGTTTCTATTTCTTGAATGAGAGTACTTTGTCATCATGCAAAATTATTTGTGTGCAAATTAATACATTGTTTTACAGAACAATCAACCACGTCCTGAAATGAAGGATTTTGAAGAAATTGGCAATACCTCTAGAGAAATTTTAATCAGTAATGTACCAAAATCTGATGACATTAAGTGCAAGAAATATTTTTGCATTTTTTGCAAGAAGCTTATTTGTAAGTTTGCCAGACATTTGGAGGTGAAACATAAGGATATCAAAGAAGTGAGAGAAATAACTTTATTACCAAAAGGTATAGTATATATGATAATTTTAACATTGGAGTAAAATATTTATTATGATACAACCTATCTTTCGCTTTATACAAAATCTTCAGAGCTAAAGTAATAATTATGCAAAACTTTTAAGAACATTAACTGAAAAATATTTTGAACTTGTACAATAGCGATATGGATTAATTATGAAATTTCTTGATTGTTGAAGAAATATTTGTTCAGATATCTGACAAATACCAACCATTTTCTATGCTAATACAATTAACCATTAAATTGAATCCAAGATATATTCATAAATACAATTTATTCAAGTTGAAATATCTGAAGGTGAATTTTTTTTCAAATGGAACACCCTATTTGTTTTCGTTGCAATCAATTCAGCGACGCCTCATTACTTATGTCTCCAAATATCAGATTTTAAATTAGTAGTAGTTTTTGAAATATGACAACATGGCATTTTCATTCATAAGTCTGGCAACGTTCCAATATTTTACCGAAGAAAAATTCTTGAAATTTTATATAAGATGGTTTTTGTTGATGCCCGATTCAATGAAGATATCGGCAATGTTGCCAAATCAACAGTTTTTCAGATATTGAACGCCCTATTTGTTTTCATTGCAGTCAATTCAGCGACGCCCCATTACTTATGTCTCCAAATCTCAGATTTTAAATTAATGCAGTTTTTCAAATATGACATGGCATTTTCGATCAAAATCGTGAAATTTTGTACGTGCTGGTTTTTGATGATGCCCGATTCAATGGTGATATCGGCAATGTTGCCAAATCAACAGTTTTCCAGATATTGAGGGTAACTCAATTTTTTTAAATGGAATACCCTTTGTTTTCATTGCAATCAATTCAGCGACGCCTCATTAATTATGTCTCCAAATATCAGATTTTACATTAATGTAGTTTGAGCAACCAGCAAATTTAGAAATCTTAAAAAATAAAATATGCCAGGCAGCTCTTTTAATCACGCCTCAAATGCTAACTGATACCTTGAGGAAATTTTATGACGGCTTGGGCTATTGTTTAGCAAATGATGGCAAACATTTTGAGCACTTGCTCAGATAGTTTTGTTTCTGGTATTTGATTCTACACTCTATTGGAAAAGAATTCCATTATTAAAAAGTTGTTTTAACAAAATCCATTTTGTATGAAATTTTATGATATTTTCTCGAGTCCTTTTGAAAATATTGGACCATTCGCAGACATTTCAATGAACCATGTTTTCATATTTAAAAAACCACATTCATTAACAATCTGGTATTTGGAAACATAAGTAACGAGGGGGCGCTGCAATGAAAATAAATAGGATCTTCCATTTGGAAAAATTGAACTACCCTCAGTATCTGAAAAACTTTTGATTTGGCAACATTGCCGATATCACCATTGAATCGTGCATCATCAAAAACCACCCTGTCGAAATTTTCGTAAATTTTCTCAGGGCCGTTTCTGAAATATGAGACCGTTCCGATACTTTTGAAAGACACTGTATATTATAATCTTTGGACTGTGTAATTATGGTAGATACTTTCATTGTGAAAGCAGAATTTTTTACTTTTTCATTTGCTTTTTTCTCATTTGTTTTACATTCTATGATTCTTGTTTTTCAGGGTGTACTGAGAGAATGCAACTGCTTGAAGTGATAAGAAAAAAGGGTGCATTTATGCATAATTCCTCGTTATTCAACAGTGGCTCACTTATTGTAACGAGGAGACCTATGAAGAAACATGATCGACATCCTGATTATTATAAAGTTTGTCCATCCTGCAAAGGATTTTATTCAAAAGCAACACTAAGGAGACATTTTATCAAATGTGATTCCAAATCAGTGCCTGGTGACAAATCCTTGTCTGTCAAATCCCGAATGGTACATGGCAGAATCCATTGTAAAGCTACTTCAGTGCTTAGAAATAAAGTATTTCCCAAATTGAGAGATGATGATGTAACAAAAATAATACGTTATGATGAGTTAGTAATTTTATTTGGGAATAAGTTAACAGAGAAATATAGGAAACCACATCTTTACAAGATGATCAGATCGAAATTGCGATTGATAGGGAGGTTTATGCTGGCAATGAGAGACTTGAATCCTTTGATCTCTGATTTTGCTTCATGTCTTGTCCCCTCACATTATAATGACATCATTAAGGCTGTCAATAGTGTAGCAGTATATGATCCTGACATTCAAAAATATAAATCACCAGCCACAGCTTTCGAATATGGTACTCTTCTGAAAAAATGTTCAAAACTCCTCAAGAATGAATATATAAAAAAAGATGATGATGATGGGGTGAAGAGAACTAATAATTTTCTGAGTATTCTTGAAGAGGACTATACTTCTTCTATAAATAAAACTGTTGAAGAAAACCAATTGGAGAGAAAGAGGCATAAAAAAATTGTGCTTTCTTCACAAGATGACATAAGCAAATTGTATAATTATTTGGAAAATAAGCGAAGGGAATATTTGAACATTATAACCAAAAGATTTGGCATAAACGCATGGAAACAACTAGCCATGTGTACTTTGACATCAATACAGATTTTTAACAGAAGAAGGTCTGGAGAAATAGAAAGACTGACAATTGAAGATTTTCAAGCCTACGAATCAGTTCAGTTGAAAGACTTGAAAATGTATAAATCCCTCTCTATTGATGATGAAAAATCTGCTCAAAAATATGTAAGATTCATGATCAGGGTAAAAAGAGGACGATCTGTGCCCGTCTTATTGCATGAAGAGTTATTGAAATCTATTAATATAATATTAAATTATAGAACTGAAGCTGGAGTTTCCACTAAAAATGTATATGTTTTTGGCTGGCCAGGATCTGATGAACAAAAACATCTAGATTCGTGTACTTTATTGAGGAAGTTTTCTTCAGAATGTAATGCTGAGATCCCTTCATCTTTAAGAGGCACTGAATTGAGAAAGCAGTTTGCAACTTCTGTACCACTGTTGAATGACTGTAAGGATAGTAAAGTAGATGATATTGCCAATTTCATGGGTCATGCTCGAAAAATCCACGATGAACATTACAAGATACCCATTGCTACTAGGGATATTGTAAGAATGTCCCGTTTGCTTGAACAAGGATGTAGCAGTTCAAGTAAGGATCGATTTTATTCACCTAATTAGGTTCCTAAACTATTTCTTGGTTTATTGATACTCACCCTTATCGGTTTTACATATTCACTGATGTATATGTTATATTCTAGGAACTGAAGATGAAGTTCAGTCAGTATGCTCTAACATAGAGGAGACAACAAATTTGTTCCATATTAATGATAGAAGTTCAGGTAAGAATAAAATCGACATGTCATGGCACAGTTATCAGCATATCTGAGGATATTTTGGTAATGATCACACCTTATAAATTACAAACTGGATAGAAATATTTTCCTTCCAAGTTCAGAAAAATCAAAAATTGAAAACACTGTATCTTGACCTTTTTTGGCAAAAATACAATTTTGTCACAAGCATTCTCCTTTGTCTGTACTTTTGAATTTGGAATCATTTATTGATGTGGTTTATTTGATTCGGTAAGCAAAATCCACACTAAAAGAGGTTATCAGGATGAGTGCCAAACTAATTCTAGATATTGTTTTTTTGTGATTGTTACGTCCAATTATTTATTTATTTGGAACCTAGAGACTGAATAACTTAAAAACTTGCATATATTTTGTGGGGTTGTCTGAAGAATGACAATGAATAAACTAAAATACTTGACTTCATGCACCACTCCGACAGTGTATTGCGGCATTTTTATTCTTTTGTTTTGGTTTCAAATGAATATACATTTTAAGATTTTCAATTTTCATAAATAAACAATTTTTTTTCTGGTTGGTTCTTACCCATACAGTCCCCTGGTGTATATATATATTTGTACTTGTATTTGTACTTTTATATTTATTGTAGACTCGAATGAAATGAGGCAGGAAGAATCTAGATCAAATAGTGAAGATATAATTCTGGAGGAAAATAAATTTGGTGAAAAAGATGGTATCAGAACGGGAGAAAAGGCCGGAAGAAAGCAAACCAGATCGGGTATTGATCTATTAAGTTGTACAGGGTGGACAAATTTCGACGGTTTTTTGTTTTTTTTTTCTGAAAGTATAAGTAATAGACAAAAAACGCAATATTTTTATCTGAAAACGAGCCCAGACCTATATTGATTTTGTTTGTCAGTTATGATTTCAGAGAAAACCAAGTTCCTTCGAATTTGTTACTCTCAATACATAAATTTGAAAATTTTTAATTGACCAATAGACACTTTAAATCTCATTTTTCAATCGTCAGAAAAACCTTTCTATGTAAAGTTATATAATTGTTTCATTTCAGTTTCTCCGGTGGGATACGTTAAAAGATCATCTTGGTCAGATGAAGAAAAATCTTTGGTTTTGGAAACCTTCCAGAAAAACATAGAAAACAAAACTTTACCATCAACAGAATTTTTAGCTGAATGTATCGATAGCTCCCCTATTTTGAAAATTAGAAATCCCATCCAGTTGAAATCTTGGATTTCTAATCAAATTAAAAAAAGACATGATGGAAAATCTGTTAATTCTAGGAGGCATAAGGGTATGTGGAACAGACTTATGTTGAAGTTTATTACTAAATTGAGATGAATTTTTTTACTTTGCTCTCAGAAAATTCTCTCTTGTGAGATTTTCAATTCAAATTTTACTTTTACATAAACTTTCTTTAGAAAAGTAATCTTGTACCGTTGTGAATTATTGGTGTATTCGAATATATGATTATTACAACTGATAATTTTTCACATTTTAAGGATTCCTGAGCAATAGCATTGAGTTTTCTTCTTAATCGCAATTTCTTGAATGGTACAAAATGCTGACTTATTAGATAGTGTAAAGTAGTCAATGAATGCAGTAAATTCTTTCAGGGTACCACTTTTAGTGTGTCCTCTTTTCACTTGCATAGCTTGCAAAAGTTACCCTTTATCAGGAAAAATATCTGCTTTTGACAGTTATAATTATGATAATTGATAGATTTGGAAAGAAATGCAATGTTATTCATCACAATACATTCAATTCAGTTCAAGCTGCTAATTAAATAAATTATTGGTATACGAACCCACTTTTTATTTAGCTTGCATGATTAAATAAAAAGTATACATATCTTTTGAGACATACAAACTTCATACAATTGATTATTACCCATTACATGTTTCCTTATTTTCAGGTCCTGTTATATACTGGGCAACACCAGAAAAGAAAATCATTCGTCAAGTTTTTGTTAGACATATTCATTCAGGAACACTACCCTCTTTAAATGAGTGTGAAGAAATCATTCAGAAGTATCCAGAGTTGAGGTTGCGAACAAAAGAAACTGTTAAAGCTTGGATAAACAATGAAATAAAGAAAAAGAGTAAAAAATAGTTTTTACAGAACAATCTTTAACAAAACTAACATTAAAGATGAATAACTTTTGCTTATTGTTTTATTTTTTGATTGATGCAACTGTTTTTCCTTTGTTTTAATGTTATAATATTGAAACTAAATTACAAAAAGGACGTGTTCAAAGTTGTACAACCTTGAGTTCTTTATTATCTGCAAACATTTTTGACAGCTTATTTGTGTACTCTTTGAAGACAGAACCGACAGCTAGCGAAAAAGTTTGCATAAAATGACTCAGGTTGTAAACTAAACGGACGCTTTTTGTAATCTAGTTTCAGTATTAAAATAAAACTATTTTATTTATATTGTGTCAAAGCAAGTGTAGAGAAATTTAAAAAACCTAGTTCTAGACTCGAGCAAAATTTCAAAATAATTCAAACGTTTTGAGTATTCCTGTGTCTTAAACTAGAATATTTGAGTACTAACTAAAACGTTTACATTTTGGCATACCTAAATTTGGTGATTCCAGGAAAATGAAAATTAAAAGTAGTTAAGATTAATTCAAAAAGGGGAAGGTTGTCATCAATTTGGGTTGATTTTTTTTAATATTCAGTTCACTATTGTCATTACACACCTAACGACATAACTATCAGTGATATTTTTATAGGGTATTTTTCTCCAAATCACCACAGAAATATAGCTTTTTACAAACAGAAGATTGTAATACAAGTAATTGAATTTTGGCGATGAGTCTGTCGATTAATTTCTGGACAAAACCGAATTGCTTCGAGAAAACACTACGAGTCCGCACGACGAGATGTGTTTTATCGAAACAATTCAAGTTGAGTTCAGAAGTAAAAGACAGACTTATAAGATAAATTCAATTACCAGTGGAATTTTATTAGACTATTTCACAAAGTGAAAGGTAAAAATTCAGAAATTGGGCGGATTTACAGGATATTGGTAAAAAAGTTAAGAGGTTGGTCTGAATTAATGAAGTTAAATAAACACGAAACATTGGCAAACGGCACAATCATATTGCATGAATATCCTAGGCATATTTCACCGGAATATTGGCATATTCCAGAAATATGCCATATCCTCCCAAACATGTGCTATGCATATTCCATGGGTATTCAAAGTCACCATGAATCAAGTTTCAGAAATATTCCATACATCTTCCACTGGCATATTGGCATATGCCAGGAATATTCCATATCCTCCAAAGCATGTGATATGCATATTCTAGGAATATTCAAAACATTTCAGGAATATCCTAAAACACATTCATGGCTATACAGGCCGTTTCTTTTATCATGTGGTAACATTGCTATATTTTAAACCGTAATAGATACAAAGACGATTAAATGGGAAAAAAGGTAACTATTGTATTGAGCACTAAATTGATTATAGAAAATTTACGGGGATTCTCGCCCTTCCCAACTTATACAGGGAAAACTGAAAATGTACTAGAACTACGTAACGATAAATTTGTAATCAAACGTTTCGTGTCAACACCGCCATCATCAACTATTTGTTTCAAATACGGACCTGTCTATTTCATCACAAATATTGATAGAGCCATAAAATCACAATTCAGTGATATCACATTCGACATGTTTATAACGTTTCATATAAAATAACTAGCATCATCAGTGACAACAACTTTTAATTACGGCCCTGTCGTTAGTTTGTTTATGAATTCCACAGAATATAACGCTTCGATATAAAAATTATCAGTGACGTTTTGAATGAATGTATCTATGAAAATTGTATTTATACTATAAAAATTCATAAAAGATATCTGCAGTTTCAGAGACGAACGATAGCAATTTACCCCAGAAATAAAGTTACTTAAGAGGAGAAGAAATCAAACAAACAGAAAAACAATTTATTTCATAATGAATTTGTGGAAGAAAATAAAAGCAATACAGAAAAAGAATTCTACATTAAATGCTCGAATTGAAGACCTCTTTGATGAATGCACATAAGTTGTCTGTCCATACAATTTCTGTGGCAATTTTCTAGCATGATGGTTGTAATGCTATTTCATGCATCTCTTATTTTCTGTTTGAGATGGTCGATATCGGTACTAGGTGTCGAAAAAACTTTATCCTTTATGTATCCCCAGACAAAAAAATCCAAAGGAGTAAGGTCTGGGGATCGAGCTGGCCAGGCAATTGGTCCATTGTTTCCAATCCACTTTGGCAATATTGCATCTAAATGTTCCCTTACTATTGCTGCATTATGGAGAGGGGCTAACAGTTGCTCTTGCTCTATTATCGCCATACGCAAAAATATCATTAAAAATAATGTGGAATGATAAATTATATCCTGTAGGTTCTAGGTTAAATAGGAACATAAACGTACTTGGTCTGTGCCATCGTCCATAGATATTCTAATATCTACCTACGGACGATGTTTGTGCTATTCAGAATAATCATTCTATTGCAATAATCATTCGAACCAAAATATTAACAAGTAGGCTGATTAAGATGTATTTTGGAATGAAACAAAAAAGAAACGAGAGCTCTCACGAACGCTGCTATCCATATTATTTTGACGTTCGAAGTAGTGTTTTTTTTAAAAAGGGTTTGGAAATCGAAATCAGTTAGTGGAATATTCAAAAAATGCCCCGTTATTCACGAACCGAACAAATTGACATGCTTCTCATTTATGGTGAATGTTTAAAAAATTCTTATGCCGCTGAACGATTGTATTTAGAGCGATATCCAGGGAGGTATCAAACTCTTTTTTACTTTATTGTGAGAGCTTTCGAAATTATTTAATTTCTTCTTCAGTCACTCTAAAAGAATAGGTATAACTGCTAATGAACATATTAAATAAAGGTAATTACAGTATATGAGTATAAGATAAAATAACATTCAGAAAAATAAATGGTTTCAAGACAGAAACGTGAAAAGTCAATTTGAAGTTTATGAATGATGGATATAGGGTGTATAGAATTGGTATAAATTTTATTGTAAAAGGTCGATTCAAGTTATTGATGAAATAGATACTCTATGATTTTTATTGTTGTTCAATTTTATTTCAATATCTAAAATATTAGAATAAATTATATTTAAATTTTGAAAATCGGTCTTATTCATTATATATGTGCTGACTAGTTAGGAAATGAGTTTTTTTAATATTTGGGATATGCAACAGGCCAATAAGGGTACTCTTATACACTTGTTCCAAGCTTTCAATAACTTTTTATTATCATCTTCAGGAAAACTGCAAATATGTAGAGACAACTATGAGAATTACGCCAACGATCACAAACAGAGCATGAAAGTCAATCTGATTAAACAAATGAAATCAAGGGTCATCAAGTTATGTATTGGCGCGAGGTGAACTATGGGCGGGAACTGAATTGGCGCTAGATGAGCTGTGTGCGGGAACTTGGTTGGCGCTAGGTGAGCTGTGTGTGGGAAATGGGTTGGTGGGAAATGTGTTGATGCGTGCAATGAGAGGCTTCCAGGTATTGGGAAGTCTACGTCCGTCGTCGCGAGTGTTGAGGCAATTGGGAAGCCCTTGAGATAGAGAAGAGAAGATATATATATATATAATACCAAAGTATTCTCGACCGAACTCTATTAACTAAGTAGGAATTCTCGGGTAGGGGTCTGTTGAACAATGAAACTCATTCGATTTAAATCTTCAATATTTCGTCAACCTTTATTGACTTCTTCAGGAAGAGAAAATTCACAGAGTTAATCTCGAATAACCAGGTTCCAGTGGTCTCCACTAAGTAAAGAAAAAACTGGAGGCACTGCAATTTCCACCAAATTTACAAACAGTCTCAGCACTATGATTTCGAATGAAGAGGTTCCCGTGGTCTCAACTAAACAAAAAACTGGAGGCACTGCAAATTCTACCAAATTTATAGACAGTACTTGGCAAAAGCCACTGATCCTTGCGGCCTACACTCAACAAAAACCTTGATGAGTTTTCAAAAGTCCATGAAATCCGGAGATGCTGCAATACTGAATAATGCCATAAACCAATTGACTATCAATTATAAATAACCACTTGAGTGTCTTGTTAGTGCGTTCTATATAAGCTTTCGGAGCCTCCGTTCTAATTCAGATCATTTTAGAACATTTGAATGTATTTTCGACCATTTCGAGTATATGAGAACATGTTATTTTATTCCAATTGTGATTAGTAAAGCTTGCTCTCTAGAGTGTCAACATTTTGTTAATTCATTGGTTCTGCAAGCTCCGCCAATTTCAATTCAAAAAACTACTTTCATCATAAACAATGTCTCGTATGGGACACTTCGAACAAATGAACTAACCTGCTCTTTCGTGAATTCTTTTAATTTTTTTGCTCTACATCCCACTTTTTTTTCCTTAATAAATCGTATCAAAGCGCCATACTTGTGACATATAATATTTAGACCACAAATATGATGGAGAGCATTTATTTGAGAGTTTCACAAAATAAGCAAGGACTACCGTTTTTCCAGCACCTTAAACCTCCAGCCACTCACAAAACTGAAAGTATTTTTTTTTCGTAACGGATTTTTGATTTACCCGGAAGCAAATTTAGCTTACAGTGTTAGCAGCCACGAGTATATTTTCAGGAATATCAATATCTGCCATGATTTTCGGCACCGTTTTAAATAGGTTTTAAATAGGACTATATTTATATTTATGGCACGCTAAAATAACAATAACGTGACAAAAACCAAAGTTGTTGATTTTATTTGCATATCATCTCGTTCTCAATGGTACGATAAAGCTTTGAATGTAACTAGGTCATTATACGAAAAAGAAAGGCTCGATTATCTTTGATCAGTTTTCATTTTATTAATTCATTGCCTTTTGCCAAGTACATACAATTCCACATGAAAAATATTTGAATATTTTTCATGATGAAGTCGAACCCTCACTTTGGCCATTCTATCATCACAATAATTTCATCTTGCAATATATCTCTGATACCAAACAATTTGTGACTTTTGGAGTAGCGAAAATTGTCAATGTATTTTCATTGTGAAATTTTCTAAACCAAGTACTTCAGTCCTGAATTTTTGGTAATATCCTCAAAGTACAGTTTTAGAGATCTTCCTGTGAGAATACACCACTTTGGGGACATTATCTGCTTGGGCACTCAAACTGTGGGTAAAGTACATTTCCATCACTCTGAGGACTTGGAGATATCTATCGAACATGTGTTCAGATAGGTTTCCGCGGTCAGATATTTGAAAACTAAAAGTTCGGGTTGAACCGCGTCTAGAATTTGTTGAAATTCGACGTTTCGGCTCCGATTTTGGAGCCATTTTCAAGAACTGAAATAGAAAGAAAATTAATGAAAGGTTAAAACGTAATTCTACGCTGAGGTCTCAATCTGCCTACTCCTCAGGTATAATTACGTTAGGTTTTTGTGACTTGACGTCGGGGTCTCAATCTGCCTACTCCCCATGTCTCGTCACTGGTTCTCTCTAAGGTCTCAATCTGCCTACTCCTTCGAGAGAACTGAGGAATTGTGGGTTGAGGAACTGTATTTATAGTGGACGTGGCTGTAATGGCCGTGTGCAATGTATTGGCGCGAGGTGAACTATGGGCGGGAACTGAATTGGCGCTAGATGAGCTGTGTGCGGGAACTTGGTTGGCGCTAAGTGAGCTGTGTGCGGAAACTGGGTTCAGTTCCCGCCCATAGTTCACCTCGCGCCAATACATTGCACACGGCCATTACAGCCACGTCCACTATAAATACAGTTCCTCAACCCACAATTCCTCAGTTCTCTCGAAGGAGTAGGCAGATTGAGACCTTAGAGAGAACCAGTGACGAGACATGGGGAGTAGGCAGATTGAGACCCCGACGTCAAGTCACAAAAACCTAACGTAATTATACCTGAGGAGTAGGCAGATTGAGACCTCAGCGTAGAATTACGTTTTAACCTTTCATTAATTTTCTTTCTATTTCAGTTCTTGAAAATGGCTCCAAAATCGGAGCCGAAACGTCGAATTTCAACAAATTCTAGACGCGGTTCAACCCGAACTTTTAGTTTTCATATATATATATATATATATATATATATATATATATATATATATATATATATATATATATATATATATATATATATATATATATAACGATTTATGTTTGTAGCTGAATTTATTTCAAAATAAAGTAGTTATTTTGTGGGGTTGCAGCTGCTTTTCAATCAAACTCTTTTTTACTTTATTGTGAGAGCTTTCGAAATTATTTAATTTCTTCTTCAGTCACTCTAAAAGAATAGGTATAACTGCTAATGAACTTATCAAATAAAGGTACTTACAGTATATGAGTATAAGATAAAATAACATTCAGAAAAATAAATGGTTTCAAGACATAAAAGTGAAAAGTCAATCTGAAGTTTATGAAAGATAGATATAGGGTGTATAGAATTGGTATAAATTTTATTGTAAAAGGTCGATTTAAGTTATTGATGAAATAGATACTCTATGATTTTTATTGTTGCTCAATTTTATTTCAATATCTAAAATATTAGAATAAATTATATTTAAATTTTGAAAATCGGTCTTCTTATTCATTGAATCTTTTTCATTCTTTATGTAAACCATTTGTAAAAAACATCTTTTGAATAAATTATTTTCTTTAGTTAGAATTGAAATATTTTTGAAATCAATGGAATGTCCTGTAACATTTATATGTTGTGATAAAGCGCAAGCATTGGGTCTTATCTAATAAACCAGTTAAAACTGTCAATAAATTATTTACCAAATTGAAAGATAAAACTCCTATACTGGATCAAGCAGGAGTTGTCTACAAAATTAACTGTCGTGAATGTGAAAAAAACTATATTGGTGAAACATCAAGAAATTTGAAATCAAGGATTGTTTCCCACAAAAGTGATATACGTTTAAGACCCAATGCTTGCGCTTTATCACAACATGTAAATGTTACAGGACATTCCATTGATTTCAAAAATATTTCAATTCTAACTAAAGAAAATAATTTATTCAAAAGATGTTTTTTAGAAATGGTTTACATAAAGAATGAAAAAGATTCAATGAATAAGAAGACCGATTTTCAAAATTTAAATATAATTTATTCTAATATTTTAGATATTGAAATAAAATTGAGCAACAATAAAAATCATAGAGTATCTATTTCATCAATAACTTAAATCGACCTTTTACAATAAAATTTATACCAATTCTATACACCCTATATCCATCTTTCATAAACTTCAGATTGACTTTTCACTTTTATGTCTTGAAACCATTTATTTTTCTGAATGGTATTTTATCTTATACTCATATACTGTAAGTACCTTTATTTGATATGTTCATTAGCAGTTATACCTATTCTTTTAGAGTGACTGAAGAAGAAATTAAATAATTTCGAAAGCTCTCACAATAAAGTAAAAAAGAGTTTGATTGAAAAGCAGCTGTGTTTTCTGGTAGATGGGTTATAGCCTTCAGTCATTCTAAAAGAATAGGTATAACTGCTAATGTGCTAATGAACATATCAAATAAAGGTACTTACAGTATATGAGTATAAGATAAAATAACATTCAGAAAAATAAATGGTTTCAAGACAGAAACTTGAAAAGTCAATTTGAAGTTTATGAATGATGGATATAGGGTGTATAGAATTGGTATAAATTTTATTGTGAAAGGTCGATTAAAGTTATTGATGAAATAGATACCCTATGATTTATATTGTTGCTCAATTTTATTTCAATATCTATAATATTAGAATAAATTATAATTAAATTTTGAAAATCGGTCTTCTTATTCATTGAATCTTTTTCATTCTTTATGTAAACCATTTCTAAAAAACATCTTTTGAATAAATTAATTTCTTTAGTTAGAATTGAAATATTTTTGAAATCAATGGAATGTCCTGTAACATTTACATGTTGTGATAAAGCGCAAGCATTGGGTCTTAAACGTATATCACTTTTGTGGGAAACAATCCTTATTTCAAATTTCTTGATGTTTCACCAATATAGTTTTTTTCACATTCACGACAGTTAATTTTGTAGACAACTCGTCTTGCTATTCAAATGATTAGTATTGATTAATTTCAATAGATGATCAGCTCGATTAATCGAATTGGTTTTAGTATCATTGAATTGACAAAGTTCATAGTCATCAATTTTTCTGATTTGAGGATTGAAATTTTTCAGTAGAACTTGGTCATCCCGAACATTGATAAATTTTACAGGTATCATATTATTTTCATCTGGTCTAGCTAGACATCCAGCTACGAAAACACCTTCGCATAATTCGCTAGGTAAAACAACACAATCATCAGCTGTTTCAACGTGAACACATTTGATTGTTTCACATCGTAGTGACACCAAAGTATATAACATATGCTAGAGTGCATTGATAGTGAAATTTCACTATTGTTTTCCCAGAATGAAAATAAAAATTTCTCGTAGTCAATTATTGCGCTGTGTTTATGAAAGAAATCTGAACCTAATACTCCATGCATATCATTATCAAAAGCTTCCTTCAGCAAAAATGGATGACTCAGTTTTGTATCATTTGTTTGTAATGTAACATAAGGTCTAACTTCAGAAGTTGTTGACCCAGATATGCCAGTTATTAGATTTTTTTTTGAATGGTCAATAACTTCACTTTTGTTTACATATTGTTTAAAAATTATACTGACGGATGCACCTGTATCAACTAGAAATATTAGTAACGAATCCCTATAAGCTAATCTTATAAAATTGAGGCTATTTACATTATAACTGACTTTATTTTCTATATTCAATTTAGGAACGAAAAAACGGTTCGGATGACGTTAATGGAAGTTGAGAATTATCAGGAACATTTTCATTGTTGTTAATAGGTATATTATCAATAGAATTTTACGAATAATATTTTCTATGTGGATTGTTTCTCACTGTAAAACCATGATGATAACCCCTGTGTTGTAATCTATACTTATATTTCGTGAAGAATTTTGACTTCTATTGCCTGAAAAATTACCTCTGTTTTGTTGAGAAAAATGTGAATTCCTGAAAAATCTATTGTTTTCATTATTACGTCTAAAATTTTTACGTCCTCGCATGTGAAAAAGTTGAGCATTTTGTTTAGGTATCTCCTCATCTTTACATCCCTGAATTGCATCACATAATTTTGAATAGTTTCTTGATTTAATAATAGTTCGCATCTCTGCGTTTTGTAAGCCATTGGCGAATTCATTGATTGCTATTTTTTCATTCACGTCCTTTAAAATCTTAATAGCATTTTGATCGCCTTCAGCTTGTGTGATAGTAAGATCAACTAAAAGTTCTTCTATTGATTTACCGAAATCATCAATTGAATAGTTTCTTTATTTAGCATTTGAAATGATAGAGCTGAGATAGATTTCTTAGTAATAAAATGAGTCTTTGATCCAAAATTAGTTGTGCATTATTGACATATATGTACTATTCATTCTAATTTTTGCACTTTGAGACAATCGCGTTTTTAAATATAAGTGATTAGTAATTTTTTACCTGCCTCATACAATTCAATGGAATCAATTAGCTGTTTCGCTACGTTCTCTGTACCGTCCATAACGGGCAGTAGGCTTGCAGCCGTTCTTAAATCAAACTTTTCTATCATGTTGTCTCACTTGAGTCTGAACAGGAGCGTATAATAACTTTGATATTGGAGGGAAGAGTAATGGATTTATCATGAAAATCACCTTTTCTACTTTTTAAATTCTCATCAATTTCCCTAAAATATTGCTCAATAGATATTGCATTAGACCTAATTTCATTCCTAACTTTATCTTCTACCTTATATTTATTAAATTTATCTACTGAACAACGGTATTGATCCCTCAACTTTTCTAAATCTTTAAACTAACGACGTGTAACTTCTTCGTCTCTTCGTCTGTCAGCATTGTCCTTCTGTAGATTCATATTAAATACTCTTACTTCTTCAACAAGGTACTTGAATTCATTTGGGTTAGACATAACTTCCTACAGTAAGTGGGTTTCATTGTTCGATAGGCCTTCATCTGGGTATAAAAGATATTTTAGACAATTCCTCAACTAATTGCTCCCAATTCGCATCGTTTTTTTTTCAATATCCAATAACCAACGTTTCCAATATTGATTTGTCTTCTCTGCATTTGTTTTTCCATCCCTTTTTCCAACTTGGTTCATAATATTTTTACTTCAATTTCGTAAATTCCTTTTTTGTGTAAAACAATTCAGCTCAATGAAAATTCCATTTCTATTTAGTTCTAAGGCAGGATCGCCATGTGATAAACTTGGTATTACTTAAATTTGTTTCTTTGAATAATACATGAATTGAATAACACATGAGTTTAGTTTTGATGTTTAATTATGAATGAATCGATATTGCTTACAAGTTACAATAAATAATAATAAGGTCAATTGTTAGGGTTATTATTATTATTATTTATTACACTGACAAAATTGCTGTCACTTTGAGTTCTATAGCTCCTTTGAGAAACTCAACTAACTGCGAATATTGCATAAAGTAATTGCTAACGACGTTACGAACATATGAATAGAGCGTTGCTGTATCGATTGAGAAGAGAGTCCCAGCCGAAGGATTTCCCAACTCGGATTGGGGATCGTTTTATGCAATTGGTGAGATCTGTCATCGTGACAGCAAGAAGTCATATCATCCTGGGGAAAGGAATTCAAGTGGATTAGTACTTGAAACCAGTTCAACCAAAAGCTAAGTATCCATACAATAAATCTTTGATTTTTCATTCACTTAATTTGCTCAGTTTTCACAACTTGCTTGAAATCATTCTATTCTTTCTGGATCATTTATTTCATTATATCCAATGTCTGCTAACGATGTTCCTCCCTCTCTTGATAGCAAATTCTGTAATATTTGTGAAAAATCCTTCAAAACAATAAAAGGTCTCCAAATTCATAATGGTAAAGTTCATGTAGTTTCGAATAAAAAATCCAGTTTGAATGAATCAGCTCTCACACAACCTGTCAATCTTGTTTTTTTGCCTCATTCTACTATGTGTCATCTAACACCACATTTCAAGAAAAATTGACCTTATTGAAACGATCTAGGCACATTATGAAAAGGATTCCTAAATCTGCTAGAAATTGCTCTGCCTCTGCCTCTCTATGAAATTATGGATGATTGTTTACATACCAACTCTCCAACAAGCTGGGAAAACTTATTAACTTTTTCTTATACCTTGTTCACCATACTACATACGAAGGAGTCCCATAGATCTTCTCTCACATCTCTTATAAAGAAAAACACCAAACTTCTTAATTCCAAGTCCAATGTAATCCCATCTCAGATCGATAAAATGAAATATAACCAAAACTTTCCTAAGCTTGTTTTGAGTAAAATAGCTGATGGTGACATCAGGTCAGCTATCATAATCTTGAGCTCTACTGCGTTGGCTGAATACGATGAATCTATACTTTCAGTTCTCCGATCAAAACACCCCCGATCAGATTCCTTCACGAATTCTCTGGATTCGCAACCAACAAACGATTTTTCAGAGTTCTCGGTGTTCCAATTTTCAGAACATGAAGTTTCGGAGGCAATTAAATCTTTTCGTCCTAGTTCTGCTGGTGGTTTAGATTCTTTTCGCCGTAGCCACATGCAAGACCTCATTAGCCATAGTTCTAGAAATTCAGGACAGAAACTTCTTTCTTCTGTTACAAAATTATGTAACTTTATTTTAACTGTCCTATACTTTTTGGTGCATCACTGTGTGCTCTTCGGAAAAAGGATGGAGGAGTAAGACCGATTGCAGTTGGCACCTTTTATCGTCGTTTGGTAGCTAAACTCTGTTGTATGAGGATCAAAGATGAACTAGGATCGATGTTACGCCCACTACAGTTTGGTTTCGGTACTGCAGGTGGATGTGAAGCTGTTGCTCATGCTGCTGGTAGATATATTAATTTTCATCCAAAACCCGATTCAAAAATTTTCCTCAAAATAGATTTCAAAAATGCCTTCAACACGATTGATAGGAACATCATGCTTCGGAAGGTTAAAGATTCGTGTCCAGGATTATATCCCTTCTTAAGTCAGTGTTATAAATCAGCTTCCTATTTGATTTTTGGAGAACATCTGATTCTGTCTGAAAGAGGTGTTCAACAAGGTGATCCCTTGGGTCCTGCTGTTTTTTGTCTCACCATCGACGAACTCACTAAAAGTTTATCATCTGAATTTAATTGTTGGTATTTGGACGATGGCTCAATCGCTGGCGATGAAAACATTGTTTCAAAGGATTTGGAAAAAATTATTAATTATTCAAAATATCTTGGACTTGAACTGAATTTTGATAAATGCGAGCTGATTTCTCTTTAAACTTCGAATAATATTTCCGAATCCATCATTTTGAAATTGGCTCCTGGTATAAGAATTTTGGATAAGTCTGAATGGAGTCTTCTGGGTGCGCCTCTTTCTAAAGATTCACTTTCAGAACATCTTCGAGGAAAACGGGAATCACTCCAATTGCTGACAACTAGATTGAATGAACTTTCCAAACACGTCGCATTTTTTCTTTTGAAAAATTGTTTGGCAATTCCAAAACTAATGTATGCCCTCCGATGTTCCCCGACTTGGTCAAATCAGTTAGAGCTCGACGAACTTGATAATTTACTCCATAACACGACGGAATATATTACAAACAATTATTTCAATAATGATTCATGGCTCCAAGCAACGCTTCCTGTAAACCTTGGTGGACTAGGGCTACGTTCGGCTTTTCCTTAGCTTTACCTGCTTTTCTGTCGTCAGTCAATAGTGTTTCTGTTATTATCGATGCCATCCTTCCTTCTATATTCACCAATATCAAAGACGATTTTTATGCTGTAGGTGAATCACTTTGGCATGCCGCAACTAATACTGATCCTCCTAGAGATAAAAGGAATATACAAAGGATATGGGACCGACCTCTTCTGAACATAATAACTGATAAACTTCTGAAATCTACAAGTGTATACGATAAGGCTCGTCTGAAAGCAGTAATGATCAAGGAGTCGGGTGCTTGGCTGATTGCTTAACCTGTTGCATCTCTTGGAACGCTATTAAACGATGAATCTTTTAGAATAGCAGTACGACTTAGGATAGGTTCATCTATTTGTGTGCCTCATACTTGTATTTGTGGTGGTGTAGTTGATGAGAAAGGTGTGCACGGTTTAAGTTGTAGGAGAAGTGCAGGGCGTACTTCTCGACATTACCAGGTGAACGACATTTTGAAACGGGCCATGGTGTCAGCGGATGTTCCTGCAATTTTGGAACCCTTAGGTACAAGTCGAGATGATGGTAAACGACCAGATGGTATGTCTCTCATACCCTGGAAATACGGTAAACCTGTGGTTTGGGACTTCACTTGTGTTGACACGGTCGCGGCTTCCCATCTAGCCGGAAGTTCGATGTGTGCTGGAACTGCAGCTTTATCTGGCGAAAGATTGAAATAAAAAAAATACCAAAATCTTGGCAACAATTATTTGTTTCATCCAGTAGCGGTTGAACGTGGTAATGCTGCTTCGGTTCTTGGAACTATTCCTCCATCGCATAATTTTGATGAGATCATGCATGGCCCTCATTTCAGTACGGAACTAAAATCTCTTCGAGAAAAGCTAAGAGCTGTGCATTGTCATCAGTCTCCTATCAAGATTAATTCGCAAGTGATTGATCCACCTTCTTCTGTTTCAGTACGGTCAATGGAGATTGGTCATTCCTGCCCCCCCATATATGAGTTACATTCCTCGTGGTTCTGGTTCCCTTTCAGCGGAAGAACTTCATCGAGCAAGAGCCGAATCGATCCCTCTACAAAACCCTTCTTCACTTGGAAGAATTGATTGCAGCTTGCGAGATGGATACGATGCAGAATCTTACAAACTTCCTTACGAATCAGTAGAGAGTTGTCCTGAAAATTTTGTGAAGAAAATTGGATTAGATAATTTGGGAAACACTTGCTACATTAATAGCATTTTACAAGTGTTATTCATGACGAAGAATTTCAGGAATGAGATCTTAAAAATGAACGAGAACGTTTCCTACTTATTCACCAATCTAAAATACCTGTTTGTTAAATTGCAATTTTGCAAGAATTCAGCATCTTTCCCACCAATCGATTTCCTGGAGCCTTTGAAGTCTACTAGATACTCGTTAGGACAACAAGAGGATTGTTCCGAATTCTTAGGATTCTTATTGAATACTCTTCGTGAGCAGGAAAATAAAAAAATCAATAGTCTTGACCGTTCTGGATCAAATAATTCCGTACAGCTTACGTCTTGTATTTCTAGATCCTTCGCTGGAAAAATCCTCACTAGTGTGTGTTGTAGTACATGTTTGAGAGGCAGTAAAAAAGTATGTGACTTTCTGGAACTTCAACTAGCATTTCCTGAAATGTCTGATAACCAGTCCGTGCAAAGCTTACTATTTCATCATCTGAAAACAGAACTTTTAACTGGTGATGATCAACTGTATTGTCCAATATGCGAATATAAGACAATGAGTATAGCCGAGGCACCAGTCAATCTAATAATAACACTGATGCTCTTCAAACATGACTCAACCTCTGGCAGAAGCACCAAACTCATACGAAGATTCGAAATAAATGAACACCTCAATCTAACAGACCACAATTATAATCTTTATACGGTTATTGTTCACTGTGGTTCCGGCGTTGAATGTGGCCATTATTACGCATTGGCAAACGATAAAACGGACTGGTTCAAGTTTGACGATAGTTGTATTACCAAATACTCGGACGATATCTTGGGTTTGTTGGATCCTATGGAGACACCCTACATTTTATTTTATGAGAGAGAGGTCATTGGCAGATCAAGATCTTCAGATGATGTGGTGCTGCAGCTTTTTCCGGATTTTCCTGCAGCTGAAAAAGCAAATGCGTCACTGGAATCAATCAAGTCGCCCCGGAGCGCCAATTAATTTTTGATGTTTTATATTTATTGATTACTTTTCTGTAACTTTACATTGTAATTTTGTTAACCAATTATAAATGTGGTCACCTTTCTTAAAAAAAACTTAATAACTAGCTGTATTGAAAATGCTTATTCTATAATAATATATACCATCACACAAGGCATTCAAGTGAAATGTGAGAACTCTCTGGAAATGTCTGGACTATAAAAGAGAAATGTCTAAAATGTTCAAAAAGTTTCTAAATTGTACTACAAAGACACTCAAATGCAGTTATCCAAGACTATATATTTTTACCATTTAGATTTTTAAGTGTTTTTTTTTTCGAAACTTGTTCGTATAGTTCGTCTATGCTTTGAATTTGTATCATTCTCATGTATTTTACGGTTTGATATTCATTTTTGTCTTCTGATGAAGTTGTCTCGGTTCTAGTTTTTCTGACTGAAGGGGTAACCCGAATTTCCGTTGGATTAGTTATCATTACGTTTCCCTTCATTCAGTGAGGAGGTTTTTTCCTTTCTGGTAGATGAGGGTAGAACAGTTTATTTTTCTCATGTGCAATGTTTCATATTCTCGGGCTTCTGTGCTTTTCTTCTTAGCTGCAGTTTCAAGGTATGCAGTACCTTCGGTGATTGACCCTCCCCTCATTCTTCTGGTTATTAATAAAGACTAGTCAATTGGTGTAGGACATTATCCAGAATTGCAGCATCTGAGGTTTTTTGTGGTTGGAGACCTCTGGGACCTCGTTATTTCCAATTTGTGTATTTTTTGGATTTTGCAAAACATCAAGTTTTTTGTTGGTTAGAAATCGCCAAGGATCATCACGTTATCCGAGATCAGTGGCATCTGCTGTGTACTGTTTATTGATTTGATCGTTGTAGTGCCTACAGTTTTTTTGTTTAGTGAATATCCCGAGGACCACGTTCGAATAACGCCTCTGATCATTTTTTCTTTATATGCAAAAAAAATGTCAGCTCCAGCTGCCGTTCGTATGGTGAGCTTTGAGCCGTGGATATTAGAGTGTAAATTTCAAAAAAATAAACAAATGGGCGCCACCCGACCACCTTGAAAACAACATAATAAATTATCGATTGGTCCGGAAATCACACTCTGTGGAACGAGTTCGATTTTGATTTTGAAAAGGAATTTGGGTGACAAACAAAAAATTCAATTTTTAAAGCAGTTGTAATGAGAGAATAAATATCAGATATACCAAAAAAACAGGGTGTTTTTGGGAAAATCATCACCCAGTACTGTGTGGCGGCTTACACATGTAAATAAAAAAAAATTTTTGATGCTTATTTATGATTCATGATTACTTTATATGAGGTATTTTAATCAAAATAAAATATCTGGCCTGTTCAACTCCTGCGATGGTCGGTGGATCAGCGGTCTAATGCACAGGCCGTTCGAAACTCCAGCATAGCGATAGTCGGTTGGAATCCGATGTAGGTACGAGAATTTTTCTCAACTACTTTATATAGGATTTGATAGGCGGCCGCATGCCTTGTTGAAAAGCAAGTGTATTGTGAGTTGTCTAGATGCCGATCTCGTCTAGTGCTAGCTTGGAGTGCACACCGACCACCCGAGGTGGTGCTGTAGGTTTTCCGGGTTTTCCTACAGCTGAAAAGTGAATACATCACCTAAAACATCAGTAAGTCGCCCCGGAGCGCCACGGCAAATAATAATAATAGCCGTCCTCTACCCGCACAGGCTATGCCTTTGGATACACTCAACGAGTGTTTATGAGGGAGTATTATTATTATTATTATTATTATCTGTGGCACTATCTTTTCCAAGTAATAAAACTTAGTTGACTTTGGCAAGAGGCGTTATTTGAGGATATCTCCTTGACAAAATGGCTTCCAGTTATCTCATGGGTCAAGACCCCCTTCCGTAAAAAAATGAACAACGAAAGAAATGGGTGTGTAAACATATGACAATATCACACCCTTTCGGTAATTGTGAGGTAAGCACTCATTCCCTCGCTTACAACCATACCTAAAACCCTAAAGAAAGCAATTAGTATTGCACGTAAAATATATACAAGGAATTAACTTACTCCACCAGGAGGGTTTTAATCTAATATTACGATGATTAGGAAATTCAAGAAATGAAAACTAAATCCAAATGGATGGAAATAGTGGAAGAACTTCTACTCATGAAACAAAAAAAAAGGAAACCAACCAAGACGTGTGGAATATCAAATGGATGGATGGATTGCTTCGATCACAGATGGGCATCAAAAGTTGGATTGAGAAAAATCGAATCGTAGAAACAAAACCCACAATTTAGGACAGGACGACCATTTTCTTGTACCATCACCCACATGGATCTCTGCTCTCTTCCCCACCTCGCTTTAATCATTCTTGTGCACTCATCCTTCCAATACGCCTGATATGAATTTAACAATGATGAAGATACCTCACCCAATAGAAACAAAACTCGAACTGTGAGTGGAAAAATGGAATGCCTAGATTTTCGACAACTCACAGAATGTATCGTACGATGTGAAGAAACTCAAAAGGAATGAGCTAGGTAAGAAAAAAAGTTCTTGATAAATATTCAGACAACATTGATCACCCATGACATTTACTATTTTTTTCTTTCTCTTCCAGGTTGCGAGAATCAAGTGGATTCAAACTTATGTAGAATTTTTCATAATTTTTTACCAAAATATGAAGTAGAAATATATCATTGGAAAAATTGTATTTTTTCCCCTAGCCGAAAGTACGCACTTTCTAGATCAATTTCCGTGGCCGGCTGACGACAGAGTTTTTGCGGCCGGTGATGTGAGCATGAATTATTTATTCTGTGCTTGTTCGTGTCAAACTGTCGTGTCGTGAACTCGCGAAGGAATTCAATCAATTATGTTAAAAAAATGGACGAGTCGTCATCTGAACGCAGACGAGGAAGAGATATTGAGGAAGAAGCAAAAATTATTGTGAGATCCGAAACGATTGCAAAAGAATCTTCTGATCGGTATCTGCTCGTCTACAACACGTACAATATAAATCAGTTGTGGAATCGTCTTGTCATTTTTACCGTAGGTTTGTTTCCATTTTCACGGGAACCATGAATTTTCATTTTTTAATTGAGAATGTCTCTCTTTTCAAATTGATTTGATGCTTATGCTATAATGTTGGTTTTATTTCATCTTGATGTTTTCAATGCCCACCCCGACCAGCATATCGCATATGCCAGGAAATCCAACTTTCGGGCCTAGGTATGTAATATACTATTTATTCCCAGCTTGAAAAAATCCTAGAATTAGGCCGCCAACAAATCACTGGCGTTAATCATCAGTGGAATAACCATTATGTCTCACGAAAATTGAAATAATTTGATATCAACGACACCCACTCGTTGAAAGCTGAACCACGAGTCGAGCGTAGTGATCAACAATTTTTAATGAAGATATCTCGATCTTTCTCGGTATAGCTCTGAATGTGTTTCCATCACTCACCAACTAAAATATACATATATACAGGGAAGGAGAATGAGAAGTAGCATTTTCAATTGCTACAAGTACTGTGTATAAATTTGGTTGAATTTGCAATGCCTCCAGTTTTTTGTTTAGTGGAGATACCGAGGACCTCGTTACTCGAGATCATTGGCCTCTGCTGAGTACTGTCTATGAATTTGATTGAATTTGCAGTGCCTTTAATTTTTTGTGTAGTGTATTTATATTATTGGTATTGGTAGGTATGGATGGTGACTGATGCGCTGCGACCTGATTAGATCTATTGTGCCCTATCTTCTTCTGCTATTTCAAGGTGTTCTCGTTTACAGCAGCCCCCCAAGCCCCAATTCCTTGAGGAATTTGAGGATTTTGAGGGGTTCTATTCGTGGTATTTCTCCCACAGTCAGCTGGTGTGATCCCAGTATATTCAATCTCTTGTGATGTACATTCAAAACACTCCATCAATATATGGTGTGGTGTTTCTGGATGTTCCCCACAGAATCTGCAGGTGCTGTCCTCCTCTAAGCCTAGCTTCCTTAAGTGTTCTTTGGGTCTGCAGTGCCCCGTCAGAAATCCCGTGATTGTCTTTAGACTAGTTTTGCTGAGGTTAATCAGTGTCTTCGATCTTGCTCGGTTGAAGTTGCCGAGGAGATCTTTGGCCTGCCTTAGCCCTGGAAGTCTTTGCCAGTATATTGCTCTCATGGCTTCTTCAGTGTTATTGAGTTCTTCTTGGAAGTAAGATTTCACAAGTCCGCAGAATGGTTCTGGCCCGATCAGTGGCGTTGATGCCCCTTTTCGTGCCAGGGTGTCTGCTTGTTCATTGCCCTCCACTCCGACGTGCCCCACCCAGAGGAGGATCACCTTGTTGTTCCTGATGAGTTTGTCTAGGCATTCCCAGACCATCTTTGAGTTGATGTTATATGAGCTCAACGCTTTGATGGCTGCTTGACTATCGGAGAGGATTGCGATTTCCTTGTTCCGGTACCTCCTGTCGAGGTTGAATTGAATGCACCTTTCTATGGCGTGAATTTCCGCTTGAAAGATACTGGGGAACTGGCCCATGGGTTCGGAGTATTTGTTGCGAGGCCCAAAGACTCCTGCTCCAGTTCCGTCGGGAGTTTTGGACCCGTTCGTGTACCATGTTATAGTATTCTTTCCCGGTGCTCGAATGGATTCTATGCTCTATCCACTCTTCGTATTTAATTCCGTTCGAAAAAAATTCTCGAAACTAAAATTCCTGGTAATTTCGTCAGTTGGGAGATCGGCAAGGTGTGCACTTTCGATGGGGGTGGAGCCCCTTACGTTGTGTGCTGTCCCTTTGAGTCCGACTTTAGCCAACCTGAGGTTGCTCCTGTTATGCACTTTGCACTTTCTTCAGAATTTCCATTACTTCGACCATGAACAAAATGCATGTCTGACAATTCCGCATTTGTATATTTTTCCATTTTTTCGATAAAGGAAAGTTTAATTACTTATTAATATTAATTTTATACCAAACTGAAAGCTTAAAATAATAGAACGCTAATTTAACATTTCGTTGAAATATTCGTATTTAAGAATGTTGCTAGTAGCCTACTATCGTCGCTACTAGATAATGTGTTGAAGAAATGAAAAATACGCGTTAAGAGCTTTTATTTTTTTGCATGAAAACGGTGACCCACACAAAAAAGGGAAGGATTTTTTTTTGTCACAAAGTGAACGAAGAAACCAAAAATGATTGTTGAGGTACGTTTACATCTGACACTTGTGTTAAGACATAAGTGTCAAATGTCCGACATAAAATATCATTGACTGCTTACATTCGAAATAAATTACTTGGTAGTTGTAGCGTATATATGTTTACGACAGACGCAGATACCGCTTAAATGTGCAATAAATCTATGATCAGTTTACACTAGTATGTCCGGATATCTGTACATATCGACATTATGAAAGTATAAAAAAAAAATGTGCAGATGTTGTGACAATTATGAACAGATTGAACGAAGAAAAAGAAGAGAAAATGGATTTTAAGACGCGAAGAACACGGTGCATGTGGCCAGTTAATGCGTGAACTTAGTGTTGAAGATCCATCACAATTTTCAAATTTTGTTCGTATGAAATTGTCTGATTTTGAAAATTTTGCTAACAAAATAACGCCTCTTGTGTCAAAACAAGACACCAAATTCAGAAAAGCTATCAGTGTGCGAGAGCGACCTTTAAAACCTTTGCTTGTAACATCCCACAGTTCGGGTATATTGTGGTACATATCACTTTTTAGCTAATTTTTTTTCACACATTTTGTAATGGGGGCAAAAATGCGCGACACTTCGAGCAAAGTAGACGACTAGTCAACTAATGTGATTTCTCTCAGACGAGTCGGAACTTGCGGAAGCAGAAATAATAATAATGTAATAATAATAATACTCCATCATAAACACTCGTTGAGTGTACCCAAAGGCATAGCCTGTGCGGGTAGAGGACGGCTATTATTATTATTTGCCGTGGCGCTCCGGGGCGACTAACTGATTTTTGGTGGCGTATTCACTTTTCAGCTGTAGAAAAACCCGGAAAACCTACAGCACCACCTCGGGTGGTCGGTGTGCACTCCAAGCTAGAACCAAGTGTTTACATTAATCGTATAGATATGTAGATACTCATTGCGGGACAATGATACATTTATGTCGGATATAAACTCGGTGACCGTTTACATTTCCATATATCACTGTCTGACATAAATATCATGCAATAAATGTCAGATGTGAACGTACCTTTAGTTTGAAATATCTCAGTGGCAAACAATTTTTTTTTTAAATTGAGACCATTACCCTTATGCGCGCCAATGATGAACATAAAATTCTTAATTGCATGTCAGAAAATAACAACCTCTTGAAACCGACCAAATTTCATTTCGGAAAACGAAGCATTAGCTGACAAAAGTTATGAAGCAAAATGTCATTATTTTTTCATATAGAATCACCCTCTGAAGTTTGTTGAACTTATTCACTAACACCCTGTATATAAAGGTGGACAAATAAGCAAACAGTCAGTTTTACTTGTGACAACCTGAGTGTGAACAGGAACTCCTACGGTGATAGTGGTTATATGCCAGTAGTGAAGAATCTGTTGCGTTTAAAATTTACATGAATGATGGTCCTGAAGCCAAAATGATGAACTCGATCAAGTGCTTTAAAGATATGATGATTGCAACTGAAGAACAACACCAACTTCCACTAATGACTCATCCTCTAGATACTTACGAAATTCGCTGTGGGCTGAGTCCAGCTAAATGCTTTTGTCCTTGCATCACTTTAAAGCAAAATATTCTTATTGAAACGTACCATACGGTGTAATCGAATGGAGTAACCTCATCTAAATTCTACTTACTCTGAAAACAAATTTCTTCGAAGGTATAATTGAATATTCCGATGAGTATGATTCCATTACAACTGCTTGCGGAGACTTTGTTGACGTGAAACAATTTATCGAGAGCGATGTAAAGAAGATCACCATTACCAAAGGAGGCACTGAAATAGACTTCCTCGAGAAAGATGTTGATGCCATTCTAAAGTTATATGAAGCAGTGCTGTCACATTGCATTGACATTGCATTGCATTGAAATGTTAGATAATTTGAACTTTTGTGTATACTACAAGAACTTGTTGTATGTTATAAAAACCAAATGTAATAGTGATAGAACAAATTTAACTTTCGACGAAATTATGAATATTTGTCTTGAAATCATAATATATATATATATATATATATATATATATATATATATATATATATATATATATATATATATATATATATATATATAGAAACACAGAAAAACAAACTTTGTGCATTGTTAACGAATACCATCACACCCTTGGTCCCAGCCGCATCACCTGTATTAGTACACAACTTCTCCGATTCTCCGACACACCACTAGATCAAACTAGCCTTGCACTACTATCAAGAGGATTCAATTATTCCATCACACCAAACAGAAACCATCATTACACAAATAGAATGCGCTATAACCCATCTACCAGAAAACACAGCTGAAGAAACCAGACAAGATATTGCCACCACACTTAGGAGAGCGAAACTCCCTCCATCCAACATAACACCTGCCGAAAAACATTGCCTCAGAAACCTCCACAACAACCCTGACATAATCATTCTCCCAGCAGACAAAGGCAACGCCACAGTAGTTCGAATACCTCAGATTATGTAGACAAAATGAGCACACTGTTGAACTCATCCGAGTATCAGATCACCCAACGAGACCCGACAACCTACCTCGAAAAGAAGACCAAAAATCTGATCAATAATTCTAAACTACCAGCCGAAGCCACTATCCCTAGAGAGAAGTCATCACGCACCCCTCGTATCTACGGACTTCCAAAAATACACAAGCCTGATATCCCACTCCGACCTATTGTCAGTGCCTTTGGATCACCAACCCAGAACCTGGCCAAGTATCTGGCGAGTACTCTTCAGCCACGAGCAGAAGAAGCTTCATCCTACGTGAAAAATTCATTCCACTTCTTAGACCTTCTCAAATCCTATAGAATCCAGAACACCGATATCCTGGTGAGCTTCGATGTTGTCTCCCTCTTCACAAACATTCCCCTAACGGACACGCTAAAAATCCTTGAAACTAAACACAGAATTCCAAAAGACACCCTGGACCTCATCAGTCACTGTATGAACAACACGTACTTCCTCTTCCAAGGAACTTACTACAAACAAGTGAAAGGTGCTCCCATGGGTTCCCCCCTTTCTCCAGTCCTTGCAAACCTTTTCATGGAAGACTTCGAAACTAGGGCTGTAGAAGAATTTGACCACAAGCCTACTTGCTGGTTCAGATACGTTGACGACATTTTCGTCATATGGCCTCATGGTTACGAAATCTTAAACACGTTCTTAGATCACCTAAACGATATCCATCCCAACATGAAATTCACAATGGAGACCGAAATGAACAACTCCCTAGCTTTCCTGGACGTTCTCATCACGAAATCCAACAACTCTTTCACCCACACAGTACACAGGAAACGGACCCACACCAACCGATACCTACACGCAAACTCTCATCACCATCCAGCACAAACAAACTCCGTATTGAACTCCCTGATATACAGATCAATTCAGCTTACCGACAACCAGAATAGACCACAAGAGCTGGACAAACTGAAATCAGCCTTACTCCAAAATGGTTACAACAATTCGCTAATCGACAAGTCTATCCGCCATCAACTGACCCGTCCTCCAAAAACGAACGATCCACTAGAGAGTATTCAGCCACACAAAGCTTTCCTACCATACATCAAAGGTGTGACAGACAAAATCAGTAGTATCTTGAGAAAACACGAGATAAAAACAATATTCACGGCCAACAACCAAATATCCAAATTCCTCAGATCTCCCAAGGACACAATACCAAACGATTCTCAAGGTATATATGAAATACCATGTTCAGACTGCCCGAGAACTTATATTGGCCAGACTAATAGACGAGTAACTTCCAGAGTCTACGAACACGAACTTGCTGTGCGTCAGGCATCTTCCACTTCCGTACTTTATAAACATCGAGAAGACACAGGTCACAAAATAGACTTCAAGAACACAAAAACACTTTCCACCGAGAAAACTCTGCAAACCAGGATCATCCGAGAAGCCCTTGAGATAGAGAAGCGCCCCAATTGCCTCAACACTCGCGACGACGGACGTAGACTTCCCAATACCTGGAAGCCTCTCATTGCACGCATAAACTCATTTCCCACCAACCCAGTTCCCGCACACAGCTCACTTAGCGCCAACCAAGTTCCCGCACACAGCTCATCTAGCGCCAATTCAGTTCCCGCCTATAGTTCACCTCGCGCCAATACATTGCACACGGCCATTACAGCCACATCCACTATAAATACAGTTCCTCAACCCACAATTCCTCAGTTCTCTCGAAGGAGTAGGCAGATTGAGACCTTAGAGAGAACCAGTGACGAGACATGGGGAGTAGGCAGATTGAGACCCCGACGTCAAGTCACAAAAACCTAACGTAATTATACCTGAGGAGTAGGCAGATTGAGACCTCAGCGTAGAATTACGTTTTAACCTTTCATTAATTTTCTTTCTATTTCAGTTCTTGAAAATGGCTCCAAAATCGGAGCCGAAACGTCGAATTTCAACAAATTCTAGACGCGGTTCAACCCGAACTTTTAGTTTTCATATACATATTCAGGGGAGAATATGAACTAGGACAGAGAAAAAGAGTGGAGAAATCATTTTATCTTACTAATAGTCATCGAAATCATCAATCATCAATATCGCTATTATCATAATCACCTCTAAAACGACGTTTTCTAGGAGATAAATCATGAATGAATCATAATCTTTGATTTCGAATAATACTTCACCATACATATTTTGATATAAATTTCCTATAATATTCATAATCTATTATTCATTTCTATAAACTTCATGATAATGATCGTTGATGGCCATCAAGTTTTTTGTCTTATTCTGTGAGAATAATTAAATATATCAAAACATGATTTACAAATACACAAGCGAAATTTGTCGATTCTTTAATAATTCACACAAATACTGTATTTATCGTTATTTTCAAAAATATAATCCCAATAATTTTTGGTTAATATTATACGTTTTAATGAAGGTCTTATTTTCTTATCACAATGAACAAATTGAATGCCTTTCGCAGAACTAACTTGATCATTTTCAGCCTCTTGATACATATAGTGCCACTTGTAATTTGCGTATTTCCTCATAATTTCTTTCGTTAATATCCAAGGTAACGGTGGTTCATGAAGGTAGTCAGCTGCACAGGAAACTTTTTCGCAAATCGTCTTATGCACAGTTGACTTAATAATATCATCTGAAAATTATGGAAAAAAAAAACATTTACCCTTCCAGAGTATAATGACCCCACGGCAATGTATCAAAAGAACCTGGAATTAAATAACGCTTATCATCATGTGGACTCAAGCTATTTTTGACTCCTCAATACTAAAAACTTTGGGAGCATAAGATCGAATATAACGTTGGGTTGTCGTTTTTTCCTTGAAATTCCTCAAACATTCTATATAATCTTCAAATTTTTTTTTTCACCACATTATATTTTACTCCCTTAGATTTTTTCACAACTTCACAAGATCAATTCGCTTTCCTGTAATTCGATAGGCATCAAGTTTTTCTCGAAAATTATACGACTACGAAATTGGGGACTACTAATCAGATTTTTTGCACCGTACCGACCCCACGTTCTTACAAGTTTCACCACCCTGTATTTCCGTATGTTTTCTATTGTTCTCTCGAAAACTGCGGAATTGGCTAACTTATAAAGATTTTTGTCGAAAGTATTTGTGGCTGCATCCCTTAATTATGTATTCAATTCAATATAGAGTCGCAGCCATGCAGATTGTTTGAATTTTAAGATTTTGTGAATTTTCGTTACTTTTTTATGACTTTATGACTATATTTTGGAAAGGAAATTTTGCATTGATTTAATTGGAAACAAAGCCCCTCATGACCCCTCAATTTTTGTCCACATTGAAAATAATTGATGCATCTTTCGCAAAAATATTTTTTCCATTATGTTTATTCAATTGGATTGACCATAATCGAGACATATCTTTAATCCAACAATAATGGTTGTATCTGATAAAAAATTTTCTTTAGTGTGTTAACATTCACAGAAATATCATTAGCTTTTTCGAATTTCGAAATAGAAGCATAGGTGTTACAAGATCCTCTGTTTGAAGGACAGTGCTGTGAAATGACAGTTGCATTACTTTTTGCAGGATACAAAGCGCTCACTATGCTTCGATAAAAACAAGCTGAATTAGTATTCTTCACATTTATGCATGCATTCTTTTTTTAAATTTGTTCTGGAAGTCATATGAAGGAAGAACCGTCTTCAATTTATTTATGTTCACCTCCATTGAGATGATTTCATGCAAACCCCACCCCATCACGTTTGTGAAAATCCCCCAATTTGTTGAAAATTTTATCATGCACTCTTTCACAAAACCAACGTCAATCTGTCGATACATCTATAATAACATTTTTAGTATTGAAATATTTCAAATCCAAAATTTCGTCATCGTCTGATTTTTTAACAAATTGTCCGCAAAATTTTACATTCGCTTTAATTATCGGAAATTTCAATAATATCTTTTTAATTTTACTTTTGAATAAATTGAGAGTATCGGCCAAAAATTGTTCCAAGTCTTGTGAACTTAATTTAAAATGATACCTGTTCTGATTCTACTTAAAAAAATATGATACAACATCTTCCCATTTAACTCTTGTTACTCAGTTTGGCTCAAGACCCCAACCACGGTGTCTATTTTTAATGATTTTATGAAAATGTTTGAAATGACCAATGTTTGTTTGAAGCTTCGTCAATACACCAAATTATTTTTCCGGATTTCTTCATTACATTATCTTATCTATTTTTTCAAACTATTCAGCCAAACTTCTTCCTCTCTACTAGAGAATTCATCAATTAAGATTTTTCAATTTTTTTCGATGAATGCAAGTAAAATAATTTGCCATAGGTGTATAAACGAAGCTTCAAACAAACATTGGTCATTTCAAACATTTTCACAAAATCATTAAAAAGAACATTGGGGTCTTGAGCCAAAACTGAGTAACAGAGTTAAATGGGAAGATGTTGTGTAGAAAATTCAGGAGCATGATGCTGACGTCAAAATAAGAAGAAGAGTTCGTATAAAGATATATCCGAAAGTTATTCGTTTCTGAGATACAGAGTGTAAAAGTTGAATTCATATTTTTGTTTTTTGTTAATAAATTTCGAAATAATTGTGATATTCGAATAAAGTTTGCTATCTATGTCTTTTGAGTCATTTGAAATGACATAACTTTTTTGTGCGTACCTGTATCACGTTTTGTAGTAGAAAAATAGATTTCTAGAACACTTTTGTGAAAAAATATATTTCTGGTAGAGGTCGCTGCTAGCAACTGTTTTCGAGTTATTGGGATTTGAAATAATCAATTATTTGGAATGACAAGAAGTTTGAATTTAAAATTGATTTAATAAGTGAGAGAAATAATTTTTCTTCAATTTCATTTTAAAATAGGATGCCAAACTCTACTCGAATATCACAATTATTTTCAAATTTATTCACACAAAACAAAATTACGAATTCAACTTTGACACTCTGTATATCCGAAACGAATAACTTGCGGACATTTGTTTATAGGAACTTTTCTTCTTATTTTGACGTCAGCAACATGCTCCTGAATTGTTTACATGTACTTAAGAAACACCCTGTATAAAAACATTTTCAGTATTGAACTATTTTAAACCCACAATTTCGCCTTCCGTCTGATTTTTTAACAAATTCTCCGCAAAATTTTACATTCGCTTTAATTATCGGAAATTTCAATAATATCTTTTTTATTTTGCTTTCTACACGTACTTAAGAAACACCCTGTAGATGTATCGACAGATTTACAACGTCGGTTTTGTGACAGAGTGCGTGATGAAATTTTCAACAAATTGGGGGATTTTCAAAAACATGATTCGGGGTGGGGTTTACATGAAATCATCTCAATGGAGTTGAACATAAATAAATTGGAGATGGGCAACGGTTCTTCCTTCATATGACTTCCAGAACAAATTTAAAAAAAGAATGCATGCTTAAATGTTAAGAATAATGACTTTTAGCATAGGGAAAACAGTGTGTAAGAGAGAGAGAGAGAGAGAGAGAGAGAGAGAGAGAGTGCATCGTGTTGGATGATTGCCTGCGTGTGACGTAGTCGAGGCAGATCCAGCGCAAAGATAAGAATTCTCGAGTAGAGAGCGTCAAATGTATTTTTGATGATTTAAAATTAAAGAAAAGAGATTGCTGGAGAATAACGTGCAGTGACATTTTTTCTGTTGGTTTGTCAACACTGTATACGTCAGATTGGTATGCCACTGGAGAGATATACACGGCTGCTCAAAAAGACTCATTTAGAATAAATATGAATACAGGATGATCGCAAAATGTATAGGAGAAAAATGTGTCATTGGGGAAATTTACATGGGGTCGCCGATTCGTGGTCCAATGGGAAGTAAGAATGCATGCTATTAAACCCAGTCTATATCAAATAAAATCAACTTGACATTCTGTGAAGAAAAAAATCGAATATTTTGTGCATAACTGAGCATTGGCTAACTGAAGACCAACTAAAGGTAACAATTATTCAAGGTTATAGAAATTATTCTCATTTTTGTAGACATAATATAAATAGACATGTAAGAAATGATACTGCATCCCTATGTAAAGAAGTAAATTACATAAAACAACTCTCTGTTGAACGAGTACTAGAATGTTCAGCAATTTCTTTTCAAACAACAACTATCATAATTTTATAGGCCACCTGACGGTGACAGAATTATTCTTCACTTTACTGGACCGAATTCTCCAGTTCTCAAGTGAGAAGTTTGAAAAAACTGTATTGTTCGGTGACCAAAACATCAAAATGAATAACAAGGTAGATAACATAAAGTAACAAAAAACTCATAGACATTATGGAATGATTACACTAGGGTTGTAACAACCGTCAGAGGCACCAGCTGTTCATCAATAGATTATGTAATGACAAATATTTTAAATAATACAGATTGTAAGGTATTTGACCCAGGATTCTCAGATCATTATGCCCAAGAACTCACATAGCAGACTTCAAATGATTACAAAAGTGAAAATCTCATTCAAAAACGTATTATAAATGAAAATACTATTTCCAACTTTAAGTACTATTTCAATAAAGTACCACTGAACTTATCAACATCAGATGATACAAATGTCTTCTACAATTCGTTTTGGAATCATGTAAAATTTTGCTTCGAGATTACACATCCGATGAAAAAAATAAAAGTAAATACAAATACAAACGGAAACAAAACAAATTTCACTGTCGCGAGAGCTGAAAAATAAATTTAATGAATTAAGACACTTGAGTTGGCTTAGAAAACAATATGTTATTGAAAATATCCATGACCACTATAAAAATATGAAAAAAATCGCAAATGAAAACTTTGAATTAGAAAAGAAACATTTTTATAGTTTTATATTCACTCCTGAAAACACCATGAAAAAATTATGGGAGTTAGTAAACTTAAAATTAGACAAAAAAAGTTTTTCATAATGAAATCACCATCTGTATAAATAATGAAATTATTCTAAATAAATGCCATATCGCAAACACTTTTGCAGATTACTTTGCAAACTCAGTAAGTGATGAATATGCTCTTCAAATGCCAAGTGTCGAAAACTGCACATTACCCAAAATTATAACTCTTTTTTCTTCGAAACATATGATCAGATGAGATATCAACCTGACGAAATGAATTTAGTTTGTACATCACTTAAATTATAAATATCATAATCATAATCTTTATTAGTTTCAAAGACCTACAAACAGATACATTTATTCACACAAAAGAGTATAAGGGACAACGAGAGCCCACTATGAAGATAGACATAGACATAGCTTTATTCAGGTGGTGTGGTTTCGTAATAAGATAATTGTATCCATAGGATGTCACCTAAGCCAAGCTTGTGTTGTGAGCATCCCAGGATATCTACAGTAACGATAGATTATTAGATACAGTAACTATATACTTTATAATAGATTAGATACAGTAACTATATTATCATAGTAATAATAACAAAATAGTAACAATAACAGAATATTCAGGTATACCAGATCCTGAGGATGCAATTGAGGCAGAGAGGACAGTGTAAGTTATATATTTCGTTTTGTCGATATTCAAACTAAGTAAGTTTTCATTTAGCCAGTTATGATAAATTTTTAGCTCAAATTCTGCGATTTTATGAACTTCTTCCCAGGAATCGTGTATGAAAGTTATCGCTGTATCATCTGCATATGAAGTGACAAAACTCGATGTGTTTTTCAAATATCCAATATTGTTAATATATATATAAGGAAAAATATAGGCCCTGAGACGGTTCCCTGAGGTACTCCAACTGTAATTGGTAATGGGTCACTGATAGTATTATTAATTTTCACTTGTTGCATACGTTCTGACAGATAGTCTTGGATAATATTGAGCGAAGCTCCTCTTTCTCCAATTTCATTAAGACTGTCATATAGTATTTCGTGGTTGACAGTATCGAATGCCTTGGCTAAATCAATAAATACTGTAAGACACTTCTTGATTGCATTCAGATTATTTAAGATGTTATTGATGAAGTGGAATATTGCTTTTATTTATATGTAGTTTTATTTTCCCGGAAACCGAATTGGTTGTTTGAAAGTATATTGAGTTTTTCCAGATAGTTCATTATTCTCGTCTTCAAGGCCTTTTCAAAAATTTTGGAGAAGTTATTGGTAACAGTAATTGGTCGGTAATTTGTAGTTAAGCTTTTTTTTCCCGATTTGAAAATTGGTGTTGTTACTGATTCCTTCCATTGCTTAGGAATAGAACCCACACAGAAACATAGATTTATGATATGACTTAGTGGATCTATATAATACTGAGTGAATTTTTTGAGAAAGGAGACATAAATGCCGTCCGGTCCTGGCGCTGAGTTATTCTTGAGGCTTGATATTATATTCGTCAGTTCGACTCTTGTTAAAGGATTTAGGAAAAGTGAATCTTTAAAGTGCTTTTTTTTGTTTGTTTTTGGTGGAATAGCAGTATGGGGACGTATAATTTTATCTGCCATTTTTTGCCAATATTCACGAAAAAGGAGTTGAAGTAATTAGATCTTTCTTTATCGGAATTGAATACATTACCAGTATTATCTTCAATTCGAGAATATTCTGATGAATCTTTGTTTGATTTGTACTTTGTAATGTTATTAATTTCTTTCCATATTTTTTTGTAATTTACCTTGGCTGCACCAATTCTGTCTTTGTAATAATTCTCTTTTGTTAATCTAATTAAGATGTTCAAAAAATTTCTATAATTTTTGTATTCAGTTTTTAGTTCGTCAGAAGGATTTTAATTTAATTTCATTTTCAAGTAGTCCCTATGCTTGAGGGAGTTGATTAGTCCTTGTGTTATCCACGGTTTTAGTTTCGTATGCTGATTCCTTATTGTTTTGTTTTTCATACATTTCTCAATAATCCCTTTGATTTCATTAAGAAAAATGTCATAGGCAATTCTTGGGTCTTTTGAATTTAACACCAAATCCCATTTTACTTTTTTAATTATTTTTTCACTTTTTTTGTCATCTACAAACCTTATTATATTATGATTATTTTTTTCTAGTTTCATTTTGTTTCTCAACTTCCTTGATTTCGGTAGTTAACAAGACACTGTAGTGATCCGTTATGTTTGTTTGTATGACATAAGATTCAAAATTGAATGAGTTGTGTATCGATTTATTTCCTATCCTTATATATACATGATCAATTATGCTGGAAGTTGATTCGGTTTCTCTTGTTGGTTTGTTAATATATGAGAAGAAACAATGTTCGGCCATTTTACACATATATTTACTCACAAGGTTGTCCGATGTGTTTGAAATATTTATATTTGTATCGCCTATAAACATAATGATGTCTTCCTCTTTATTTTTTTCGAAAAATAGATCTAAATCATCAATATATTGATCGACATTTGTTGCTGGAGGTCTATAGGAACCGTAAGTAGACACCGAATACAATTCCAGTTTGTATGAAATTTTTAATAAATTTACTTCTGATAATCTTTCGATACTGGTGATATTGTTGATGTTTTTTTTCACGTAGGCGACTACCCCATCATTCTTATTATAACATGACTCGTTGTAAAAAATATTGAACTTAGGTAAAACAGATTCAATTATGTCCTCTATAGGGAAAGTTTCTGACAGAATAATTATATCCAAGTTATCTATTTCAAATGATTGGATTAGTATTGAGAGCTCATCGTAATTTTTATTCAAGCTTCTTATGTTGAGATGTAAAATGTTAAATAGATTATGCTTATCATTTTTAATTTTTTCTAAAGTTTCTGTGACATTTTTACAGACGTGTGTCCTCTCCTCCTCATAATGCTCCAAATCATCTAGAAAGTCTAGCATATTCTATGTTTATCACACAAGATATATATAGAAATAAAGATGAAACTAAGAACACTCAATTGCTCAGCCATAATCTAGGTTGATACTCAATATAAATGCCAAACAGCTCAAAGATATGATCACAAATTTAATATAGGTAAAGGTTATGAGATTGAAAACATATAGAGGCGAATTTCAACTAAGATAACCGACTATTCACTGTAATTTTTTAAATCTGCCATTGAGGTAAGCTTGATTTTCCTTCCGTCTTTCGTGATGTATATTTGCCCATTGATAGACCATGTATTTTTCGCACCAAACACTGTTTTCGCCTCCATAAATAGGGTTCTTCTGTCCTTTGTTAGGTTCTCGGTGAGAAATATATTTGTTCCCTTGAAGTTTCTTGCATATTTCAGAATTTCGCGTTTCATTGTGATGTTAGGGAGTTTGATTATTGTAGGTCTTGTTTTGTTTGTATTACCTCCAGGTCTACCAATTCTGTACGCATCTACTATATCAGAATTTTTAAGTGGCACGTTAGTTTTGGATTTAATTAGTTCTAACATTTTGTTGTCAAGACGTTCCCCGTTTTCTTCCGGCACCCCATATATGCAAAGATTTTTTACTTTCCCTCGTTGTTGGATATCATCCATTCCCTGCTGCAGATTAATCACTTTTTGTTCCAAGTGCCCTATCTTTTCATTTTGCGTTTTTACTTGGTCTTCAAGGCACTTAAGTTTTTGTTCGATACTCTCGGATACTTTATGTGTCAGCCGGCCAATGAATTCTTTATCGAGAAAGAATTCATTAATGGAATCTTTCACTAGGGACATTATATCTGATTTATTTCTTGTTGTAGACATTTCACCTTTACTTGTTTGAATCAATGTTGTAACTTCACTTGTTAATATTTCAAATATATCACTTTATTAACTGTTTGGATGTCGCTTTCAGGCGGAGCAATTTGTGTACATCTACTCAGTTCGAACCATCTGAATGAATCAACCCATTGTATAAAACATGTTATTCAATAAGTATGTCTTTAAGGCTTTTCGGAATTTGAAGTAAGTCACTTCTTGTTTAATATTTGGATGTAAGTGATTGTATACCCTAATTCCATTAGGTATGGGACCGTTAAGGCATATATTCAAATGATTTTGAGGTATGTAGACATGATGACTAAATCTTGTTGGGTAGTTGTGTATGTCAATGAGACTTGGTCAAGTTCCAAATATCTCAAAAATATCAAAAACTACCCCAGTATATAAGAAAGTTGATCCTCAACAAATTGAAAACTATAGAGCAATCACGACATTGAGTCCAATTGCCAAAGTAATTGAAAAGTCTGTCTATACAGGGTGTTATCTAAGTACGTGGCCAAACTTGAAGGAGTGATTGTTTGAATGATTCTAAAACTAAGAGTTCAAATAAACATAGGTCCGGTAATGGTTCGTTTCCAAGATACAGGGTGTCAGAATTTTTAAAAGAAATCGTTTTTTTCGTAAATATCTTAATAATTCCTCAACCGATTTTCTTGAAATTTGGCAATGTTATTTAGGGTCGTGAAGGGCTGATTTAGCCCAAACTATATCAAAATTATCATGTCCAATGGCGTACCGGAAGACACCGTAACCAAAATTTTTTTACAGAAAAAATGTGCGCTACTGGTTTTTTGCAATTCTTGTATTTGTTCCACATTGAGCAACTGAAATTACAACTTTTTCATATCTAGAAGTTTTTTCCTATTTTGGTTTGTTTTTGAGAAAAAATATAAAAATCACTTTTATTATGTAAGACCCTGGAACAACACAATAAATCATTTCAACTACTGAGTAAACCATCAAAAACTGGGATGTTTTTTTCATATGAATAGTATATTCCAGTCTTAGAATTTTTCTCAAAATTATTGCTATAATAATAATAGTAATACGAAAACAACGATTTCTTTTGACACCCTGTATCTTGAAAACGAAGCGTTACTGGACTTATGTTTATATGAACTTTTCGTCTTAGAATCGCTCAAAAAATCACCCCTTCAAGTTTGGCCACTTGCTCACATAACACCCTGTATATGCCTAACAAATTTTTTGAAGAAATATAAAATTCTCTCGGGTAGTCAACATGGGTTCAGAAAAGGGTTATCAACCCAAACTGCAACAACTGAAGTCACCCAGTATATACAGGGTGTCCCAAACTCGATGGCCTATTAGAAGTTTCTGGAAAAGGGGAAGTAGGATTATTTTGAAAATTTGGTTTCTTGGATAATCAGTTCTGCTCTATCGATCTAAATATAACGCTTATAACGCTGCGGCGTTGCCACTTCTATCGAAAAGTAGCAACAACTTTGATATTTTAAATGAAATACCCTGTATATTATGGCATTTTTCGCTTTGCTATTGCTTCTCGATTATTTTCATATAATACTTCCCTATACCTATCTCTAGTGGTTTTCGAGAAATTCATTAATTTCCATATTTTTTGTACGAAACATAGCTTCAATTAAATGTGTATTACTACATTATTTGACAACGTAGAGAGCTGAGATTTTGAATATAGTTTGACAATGTCCTGTCTTTTAGTAATAACCAAGGGAATTTGGTCTTCATTATACAGGGTCGTTGAAAATTTGTGATCTTACCGATACATACTAAAGTGGTGAAAAGGACATTTTTTCAAATGGAACACCCTGTTCATTATCAAATATCCTGAAAGACAATTGAATTTTCTTTCAAATGATGTATCATGTTCCTACACATAGGTAGTCAGGTTTCCGAAATAATAGCAAGTTTTCTATAAAAATTGGATTATTTTGCCATATATCGTATTGGATAAATATGAAATGTCATGGAACATGTCATTACGATAATTCGAAAATTAGTACATTAATAATAAAACGTTTGCGTGTTCACTAACGTAAATTTTATTCACTGCACACTACTATTATTTTCAATTTCCAGTATAACGATTCGAAATAGGTGATATTTCCCATTTGAAATAATCTGTAGTGTGCCGTGACCAGAAAAGAGCAAATCAATCTAGTGGTTTGATAAAAAGTGAATTTAATTGTATTTCTGTCAGAAAGAAGTATAAAAATGGTTATAATGCATATTCAACGAAAATGTTGAAGCGCTAAGAAATCAAATCAAGCCGATATCTGGAGATGAATTAAATCAAATTAATGTCTTGAGGTATTTCCATGCCCATCCTCATGTATCATTAAAGAAGAGCTACTGTGGATTCAGGTATGATTCGCACTTCTATATGGAAAATTTTAAAGAAACATAAAATGCATGATTATAAATTCATAAAAGCTCATGCCCTGCATAGAGGTGATCCTCCAAAACGTGTTGATTTCTGTGAATGGATTTTAACATGGACTTATGAAGACCCAAATTTCCTTCAGAAAATTATATGGACAGATGAATCTAAACTTTCAAGAGAGGGAATATTTAATCGCAAAAACAATCATTTTTGGGCTACAGAAAATCCTCATTTTATAAAAAAGGGGATTTCAAGAAAAATTTAGTTTAAATGTATTTTGTTTGCTGATGAACAAGATTATCGTATAGTATTTATGAAGAAAACTTGAATTCGAGAAAATATTTGAATATATTGAGAACAATAGTTAGTGACTTTTTGGACAATTTGCTGCTTCATCATAAAAAAATCAGTTATTCCCTATTGATAACCTTGTCGATGATGATGTTTCCGTTATCTTGAATATCGTCAATTGTGTATTGGTACTCACTTTGATCATGAGGTATATTTCATCTAGAGCTGAAATGAGAGACTTGTGCGAGCTAGGGAAGACGTAGCCCTTGCCCTTTTGAACGTGTGATGCCATGCACGAAATCGGTGATCGTGCTGATTCGAATCGTTGCATCAACCGGTGATTGGATTAAGAAACGAGCGATTAACCCGCATGCCACCACGTCGAATAAAATTTAAAAAACGCATATTAATGTCAAAATAAGCATAATTTCACTTTTCGGCAATTGTTCGGAAAAGTGATTATTCTCGCACTAGTGAAGCAAAATGATATTTTATAAATCAAAAATAGTTTCTCGGACTTCTTCAGTTGATGATTTCGTGGAATCTCATGGTGAAATAATAGTGTAAAATCAAAAAGCATTTTCATTTTAACCGTAATTAACTTTTTCATAATAGATCTGCTAGTTCAATTGATTTTTTGATATAATTAAATGTTGATATTTTATTACAGGTGTTCCTCCAGGACTCGCTAATCTCACAAATCTGGAAATTTTGAATTTGGCGAACAATCACATACAGGAGCTGCCATTATCACTTTCATCCATGCCAAAATTGAGGATCCTGAACGTATCCCTTAATAGACTTGATGAATTACCAAGAGGATTTGGTGCATTTCCTGTTCTGGAAGTTTTAGATTTGACTTACAATAATCTCAAGGAAAAATCTCTGCCCGGAAATTTCTTTATGATCGGTAAGCTCCAAAATCTTTGTAGCATTACAAATAGCCATTGGTTGAATCGTGTCTTCACGAAGATTGGTATGTAGTGAGCTGACACTCACCCTTTATTAAAGAGACAAATATATCAGTTCAAGTTATCAAAAAGACCAAGAATTCATGTCGCAAGTCACGAAGAATAATTATAATCAACTTCTCTGCCCTGTACAACCCGTAACCTAGTTCATAAAAACATTGATCTCAAATGTCGACAACCCTTGTTATAGCGAAAGACGCTGTAAGTCCATGTGGTAGATACAACGCATATTCGTGACCCCGAGTTGCGAGGCGACTAAAGCCATAAATCATATTTACAAAGAATGCCGATTAGTACCCGCCGATCATAAATCTGTCCGGCTAGATTAATTAATAGCATCGAATGACCAAATAAGGAAATTCCCCTGTCGCGCGAGTTCATAAAAAGCTATAAATCATGATAACAAAGGATGCCGCTAAAGAATCCGACGTCATAAATCTGTCAGGCGTGACTGATTAATGGTCATCTAATGCCCACCTATGAAATTTGGCCTGATTCCGCGATCATATAAAAATCCACGATACGCGAACGAAGACAGTTCGTTTTCCTAAGTCAAATGTGTTGTTACTAGTCTCCGTAAAGATCATGAAACTGCCGGTCGTAATATTCGCGAATCTTTATCCGAAATATAATGTTGATACCGTAGAATGGCGAAATTAATCAGTTTATGTTAATGTTGAAAGAATGTAGTGTTATCTATATACTCGTGTGCAAAGGAGTGTAAACCCTCTGGATCGTTTATTTAATTGTGTAGCCACAAGAAAACCCGCGGCCGACTCGCTTTAAGCCCGATTGCAAGAACCTCAAGTTGCGAATTTTAGTGAATCATGGAGTTGCAAGGAAACTTGGGCCTGGCACAGATTGGCCAGAGTGTGCTTTCAAAGTTTTACTTCGTAAGTGAAGACAAACATGGTACTTGAACTGGACTTCACCTGTTGATACTTAAACGTAGAAAATGACGTGACGGCATGAAAATAATATTTCCTAGGCATGTAGTATTAGAAAATAGAACCACAAGCTATTTGTGGTTGTTATACGAGGACAAGTGTGCGCCATTCTGAAATATTGATCGACCGTTACTTATTTTACGATGTGTTCTAAATGTTTATTATTTTATTATTGCATGTTATTGTTTTCGACACAAAAAGTTGTTCTTATGTGTCATGTGTATTCCTGGTTACAACAATTGTTTTTGTTTTGACGATCTATCAAAGGTTTGTAAACTTGTACTGTAAGTTTTTGAAATGAAGAATGGTAAGGTAATTTCTCCGTACGAAACGTGGAAAGACGCTGGCAATCATGATTAGAACAAGCTTAAAAATTTACAAATATTTATCAGTTAGATTCGGCTAACCAGCCAGACGGTCGATTATCCCCGCGAACAGAGAAGCTAAGAAAGTTTGAGTTACTGTGAAATGATTATGATGTCTGCCATACAATAGGCAGCCTAAAGAATGTTTTTTAAGTATATTCGTTTTAGTAATGGTTAATATATAAAATTGAAAATGACTTGTGCCTTTTTGGTCGTAAATTAGCTAATAGCTGACTTTATAACAACTGCGAATAGTAAAAGTATAGTACAAACAAAACCCATACTGGGTCTCAACCGGCAACCGCTCGACGGAAGCGGCCATTTATATGTCACGTCCCGACGTTTCGAACCACTTATCCATCCTTGTGGCTCAGGTCCCTGCTCTCGGATCTTTGAGCGAGTATGAGAAATCGAGGACCGTGTTGGTGGCTACCGAGAATAGTCTTGAGCGCTAGTAATTCTTCCTAGGTTTGAAGGTGAACCCTCGGTTGAAACCGAGCTATGAGAAATCGAGGGTAGTAGGGGTCCCGACGACCCGTCCAGACAGGTGTTGGGGGCTAACTTCACACCAGCCAACATGTATGGGATCTGCATTACCGATTATAGCTAAGATTCAAACCTTTTTGACGTACCTACATGCATCAGAGTGCAATTTCAAATACCCGAGTTTCAAACAACTATTTCCTTTCACCTGTCATTGTCTCTTCTTATTCGTCACGGAATATCAGTAACCTAACCTAACCTCTCATCTGTCACCTCTTACATTTGTCATATGTCACCTACATTTGTCATATGTCACCTACATTTGTCATGTCACCACGTTGCCAGCTGTCAAACGTCATATCGTCTTCCTCTTCCTTGTCATCTGTCAGTTGTACACCTAACCAGTGTTGTGTTCTCCTTCTTCTTCTATTCTTCAATCTTCACGGATTCATGGAAGTGGATTGGAAGTGAGGGAAGTTTTGGTCGATATAAATCTTTGGGGTGTTCATATGGAGAAAAAACGTATACATGCGATCCGAAAAAAGCGTCATTCAGAATAAAAATCAATAGTCGGAGACTGCGTTTCAATCATTTTGAATGCGTACCATTTTACCCGCATTTCATCCATTAGAATGCGTTCCAATTGTTTTTGCATGTGTTTCAATCGTTTTGTATGAGTTTTAAGTTTGCGAGCGTTTCTATCGTTTTACATGCGTTTCAACCGTTTACCAGCGTTTTAACCGTTTTGCATGCGTTTCGATTGTCTGTTGCAGTTTACTATTCAGAAATGTTCCCCCAAGGTGTCGTGAAAACGTTCAACATTTCGTCAATGTACTGTATATTACAAAAAGGGGGCTAGGAAGATGAAAGGTTTAAGAGGAGTGGAGGATTTTTGTTTTATTAGTCAATACAGAGTATTGTCCAGTGAACACAACGAGGAGGTTAACACACACGTTCGCCAGGAAAAGGGGAAAATTAACATGAATTTAAATGAATAGATAATGCGGTAACGTTAGCATCTTCCTTTTGTTTTGTTTAATGAAATAATGGCTCTTTTGATAATTTTACTTTTGGCATCTTTTTGTTAATAATGGCTCTTTTTTGGCATCTTTTGTTAATAATGGCTCTTTTTTTCACAATATTATTATGGCATCTTTTGTTGATAATGGCTCTTTTTGAGAATTTTGTTTTGGCATTGCTCTTTTGATTTATCTATGATTTTTGTAAATTCATGCTAATTATAAGGATGGGATACATAGGGTTTGTGAATCTTGATTAAATATTGTTTTAATCTATTGGGGTCTATCAAACAATTGTAGAATTTTTTCTATTTGGGTAGAGATTCTTTATGAGTTGTCATCAGCGGTATTCTTTATGATTTTGTATCCGTAAGGTTGTGAAGTATGATCATCGAAGAAATGTCGTTTCAAAGATACAGGGCGGTTCTTTTTCATGGCATCTATAGTGATGTTCCTTCGTTCGGCGAATTTGTTTACTATACACATATATAGGTTCAGACGGGGTTAAAATCATATTTTTTATTGAATCAAAATTGATCAGTTGTGACGCCGAATAATCAAAAGATATTCCCTTAACTTTACAGGCGATTTTGAATTATATGTCTCTAGATGACCAAACTTTATATACGTAGTTTTTAGGACCACCAGACACAAACTGATACATAGCTATGAATTGGCCTGTTGGAATATCGATTTGTCCATGTTTTGCTACATATATTGCTGAATCTGTATCGTAATATAAGACTCGATCACCTAGTTGTTCTAAATAAGAATAAAGCTTCAAACGAGCGAGGGTGGTGACGTAAGCGGCTATGACAACATTTACTGTAGCAAGAAGCACGTAGCATTCATCTTTATATTCCCAATTAACAACAAGAGTTTCTTCGTTGATAGAAAGTATGGTATTAATATTGATGGAGGGATTCGTCATCATTGAGAAGAACTCTGAGGGGTTATTTACAGTGGAAGTTTTAGTTCGATTTTCCCTCTGCCCAAACTTTCCCCTGAACGAATTCAACATGAGTTTAGCTAGTGATCGAAGGCCAGGATTGTCAACAATTTCGGAAAATTCAAGTTTGACATTTTCGCGCTGTAAAAACGCCTCGATGTATCTGTCTTTTTCCTCGTCGGTGTTGCAACGCTGGGACCATCCTGACGCCTGCTGTTTGATTTTGATAAATTTATTCATCATTTCGGTAAACAGACCAGATACTCTTAGCTGAATTGAATGGTGTCATATGACCATATTTCATAAGTTTCCAGCAACTTGTAACCCATTTCAATAGCCTTAACTACTTCCTCAATTACCCAGGTGCCAGAGAGAGCTCGCTGTTCGTCAGGATAACGACATTCGCTTTGAATCATGGTCTCACCACAGGTTCTACACAGAACAAACATGAGTTTGCTGTTCGATTTTTCACGTAAAACAGGGTGTAGTACTTTACATTTGATCAATCCAGAGTATGAGGAGAGAGGTATATTACTACATTCATCACCAACCAATACTTTGGGGTGTCCAACAGGAAACTTTCCGTATTTACACACCCAGGGGTAAAGCGAGCAGACATCAACGTACCTTACCTTTTTTTCATCTTTGATTTTGTAATATTCCATAATATTACCCGGTGATTGTACAACAAGAGGGTGATTTTTTGTGTAGTTACGTAATTCTTCGTTATTCGATAAAATACGTTTAAAACTACATTTCCACATCTCAATGACTTCATATCCTAGAGATTTTAGCCTCTCGCTTTTAGCATTGGTTGCATCATACCTGAGGTTTATAATCTCAGATGAGTCATCATAAAGGGGTTCATCTCTTTGATGCGTAAAACAACGAGGACACCCGTGGTAATAGCAGCCCTCAAGTTGAAATATTTGATTAGTCTCAAGAGAAAATCCATCGACTTTCAAGCCTCCGACTAAGGCCTCCAGACTCTCCCCAGCGTGTCTTATTTTGACTCCCCTTTCTCTCTCTTCCCACAGTTATCATTGAATGGCAATTTTCAATTGATTTTCCGTGCACCTGTAACCTCTTTTGGGGATGATCCCAATGGTGTTAGGTTTCAGGAAGTTACGCCTGAATACCTTGTTGCAGGATGAGGCTATTGTTGATGCTTCCGTGAACGGGCACTTATTGGTTTCATCCAACTTCAGTTGACGAAACTTGAGGCATGCCTGGGTCAGAATATCGACATTGGAAATACAGTAATCAATAACTTCTTTCTGAAAATCAAAAACGTAACTTTCAGCGACTCGTTCACTATGCAATTTGATCAATTCTCCACGTTCTTTCGATTGCAAATGGTCCGGATTGTAAAATTCGATAGGGGGTATGGGGCACTTGTAATTTTCGTTCTCTAGGCGGTTGAACAGGTGTGGGAAAAATCATTTTCGCATTTCGGAGATTCCAAAAGCCTTTGGAAGTTTTGAGACGGCCATGGGAAAATAATTGAGTGAATCAAGAAATTTAACGTTGCCTAGAGACATAGAAATCAATTTGGTTTCTCTCATAATTAGATTGGGCACCAAATTTGTTTTCGTTAAAACATAGTTCAGAACGAATTGATCAAACCCACCACCATTATGTGTGAGGAAGACAATATTTTTAAAAATTTTTCTTTGCCCCATTACGTATTCCATGAATGTGTCGTTGGGGTTATTTTTCAAAATTTGGATTCTAACTCCACACCTATTGCAAAAGGACCCATTGGCTGGAATGCAATCAGAACACAGATTTGGTTCGTGTAGGCGGGAGCCATCATATTGAACTTTTTCCTGCCTCGTCTCCAAATCGTAGAAAATAAACAGAATATCTTTATTTTTCAGAGTATTTGTATCAGGTTGAATGTAACAAAGGTGGTTTGCGGGTTGATGTTTATTACAAATTTTGCAATAGATCTCTTCATAGGTATGATTCCTGTCGGTAGGGGCGAATTTGAAACAAACTTCACATCTACAGATTTTCTCACATATTTTAGTTTTAATATGATTATCGAATGATATTGGTCAATAGAAAGATCTTTTACACTTGTCACACACATTCCTTTGTTCATGTTTGTCACAAGCAGGAGATTGTCGACACCCGAGACATGTACCACCACACCTATGCTCTGCTTTATGGTCGTATGAAACATGACATTTTTCACAGTAATAACCGCAGCAGAATGCAGCTGTGAGTGAAGTAATTACATTATAATGACCCTCATTGAACAGAAGATTCAACGAGGGCCCAAAACCGTCCCCTTCAAAAATAACATCCCTACCTTTATTACCATACCGGTATACCACAATTTCAAACCCCCGAAGATGGGGTCTTTACATGGGCTCTCGCGACGACGAGCGCCCGTGAAAGACATAGACCATCGGTATTATTGATGGTGATAATGCCCTGTCTTTTTCGACACTCTTCTTCGAATATGTTATATTGGCAACTCGTTTTACCCCTTCCTGTTGGTAATTTGACAGATTTCACACTGAAACAGAATGTATCAGTGTTCAGACCGCTGGAATTGCATTGATAAATCGAGGAGATTTTATCTAAAACATCATCTACCGTAATTTCAGCTAAAGGTTTGAATTGCATCCAACCTTGGCCCCTGGAAAAATTTGAGGAACAAAAGGTGAATCCTACGTGGTCAGTAGTTTCCAAACCCTCGGTGCCTTTTAGAACAATTTGGGTGACGGCGTCTTTAAAAGATTTCACAGGCTCAGAACCAGCGGAAATATCTTTTATTTTAAATTTTACAGTACGCCTTTGTAGAACAAAACGACGAACCTTCTTCATGACATCCTTCACAATCGAAAACTTTTCCATTATGAATTGAAAATTTTTCAAATATGTTCAAAACGAAAATTTAAAATGTTCAAATAAAACATTCAAAGAAACAAAAGTTCCAAATTTTTCAAAATATCAAGATGTTTGAATAAAACATTCAAAGGAACAAATATCAACAGGTTCAAAGAACGTTTAGAAATTCACCTTAGAGCAAGGGCTGATAAGCGAAACCGTCTGAACACTACGAGAAATGAACACCAACTGATGCTCCTGCACTTGCGATAGTGTATTGGTCCTTTTTCAGAAAAGGGAGGGGCTTGGTTAGTTGATTAAACCATTATCACGTGACCGAAAACTGCAAAACAATTATTTTTTCGTAAAAATCTTACAAGTTTATTCAATTATATAAAACTGGTTAGCAAACTATTCCTTGAAGTATACCACATTGATATAATTTGTAATATAAATAGAAAACGAGAACTGTTCCTTGTGGCAAATGAAATTAATACTAAAAAAGCTCAACAAATTTGTCGTCACAACATACAATAACCAAAATGAAATGCTAAAGGCGTTTCCTATGAATTTGTTCCTAGAGAACTGTTCCTTGGTGTATACCATATTGAAATAATTTGTGATTTACAAAAAGCTCAAAAAGTTAAACAGACAAGCAGACAGATAGCTAGAGAAAATACAGTTCTTTGATAACCTTCAGGTGACAATTTCCTCTAATCGAAAAACACTGTTTATACTTGACATTCTAATGGTGACAACCTCCGTTGCAGAGAGGAATTGAAGACACCAAAGCCGATACTCTCTCCTCGGAAGGATACCTGACGTGATTTTGTGTGGGAAAAGTCGACCGTGTTTCCTCGATAGCTGAAAATTTCTAAAAACTAACAATGACTCAATATTTTTGATAATATTTTAGGTTACGTTTACCATAATTTTTTAATTTTGTTTAATTTTTAACGAAATTATCATGCAGAAATGCAGCTTGTTATCTGTTATGGAAAAACCGCATAAACAGGGAATTTAATTATTATGCCGGAAGTTTTAATCGGTTGGCATTGAAACTCGTTCATTGTCGAATCTACAACGTAACGGCTACTGTTATTTGAATACATACTTGTGAACTGTTGTATATTCTAAAATGATCTCGAATATTCTCGAAGGTTTTTTGTTATCGTCTTACTCAATATAGGGTGTTATGTAAGTACGTGGCCAAACTTGAAGGAGTGATTCTTTGTCGTTTTCGAAATACAGGGTGTCAAAATTTTTAAAAGAAATCGTTTTTTCGTAAATATCTTAATAACCCTTCAACCGATTTCATTGATATTTGGCATTGTTATTAAGGGTCGTGAAGGGCTGATTTAGCCTCAACTATATCAAAAGTCCCATGTCCAATGGCGTACTGGAAGGCACCGTAACCAATATTTTTTACCGAAAAAATGTGCGCCACTAATTTTTTGGAATTTTTGTATTTGTTTCATATTTAGCAACTGAAACTACAATTTTTTTAGTTTTAGAATTTTTTTCGCAGCTTGCTTTGTTTTTGAGAAAAAACAAAGATCACTTGATTCTAAGTCCCTGAGACAACACAATAAAACATTTCAACTGCTGATCCATCAAAAATTGGAGTTACTGTTTTTTTTTTTCCAGTTTTATAATTTTTATAAAAATTTATGCAATAACAATATGAAGCATTACCGGCCCTATGTTGATATAAACTTTTCGTCTTAGAATCAAACACTCAAAAAATCACTCCTTCAAGTTTGACCACGTACTCGCATATCACCCTGTATAGAAAGCGAGCAGTGTCACTGAGATGATTCAGTTTTCAACCAGCTAGTCATCAACAGTTAGTTATCCGTGTTTGTGTTTGTGCACCATTATCCAGATACGAAGGTAAGATAATTTCATTCATTTATTTCTGAGTTATTTTATCTACAACATGTTTCCAATAGACGTTCACTATAACTATCAATCATTTGGTATCATCTACAGTATTACGCATAAACATCCCCTTTTTCAATGTAAATCCATGTCATGAGGAAAATGGTGTTTGTTAATTGCATCAGTAGGATCGTATATTATTTCATTATACTCACTCAGCATCATGGAACATTTCCGTGAGCATTTTTTATATCAATATTATTTTGGCATGCCTCAAGGACCAGTTCTCGGGGTATTTTTCTTTTTTTTAATGTTCAAAATACCCCCCCATAAAAAATGTAGCAATTAAAAATATAATATATTTAAATGAAGTAGAAAATTACGTTATCCTTCACTTTGAACGTATACATATCATTTTTCTATAGGATTCAGATCTGGATGAGACAACCTCATTTATATTCTCTTATGTGTTCAATATTTCTACCATTGATCAGGGAAATTAATTGTCGATAAAATTCGAATCTGAATGTTTAGGTGGTTACCTCAATTTCATTATCCTCTCAAAACAAGTAAACGTGTGAATACAAACGAGTATGTATTTTTGTAAATACCAATTTCCACTATTGATCGAGGGTTTCGCAAACAGAGCCAACGTTTGATCTGCAGGTAAATTATTGCGTTCTTCAAAATTGCTGAGAACTGACGAAAAATCAAGGTATACGATTGCCAAATTCCAACGGCGAATGTTCGAAGAATATTCTGAAATATTTGGTTTGAATGAGACGTGACGAAGCTCAAAATGCGCATGTTGATTATAACCGCGTCGTTGAACGGCACGTTGAGATTTTGTAGGCACAAAAAAAATACCAAGTATCGATTACTTTCTTGACTAATACCCTACAAATTAAATTCGGATAGAAATTAAACATTTAATATGTATTGAATACAAGAGGACTTCCATGTAATCTACGAGTTAAAATTATTTCATTTTCTTCTTTGGAATCGTCTGCTACTAAATTTTCTATTTGTTGCTGTATAGCTGGATGTTTGAATATTAGTGTTTTTAATATGATGCTCAATATGTTTATTAGATGATGATAACTGGTGATAATTCCTTTCTTTCTTTCTTTTAGGTGGAAACAGCAATGATATATTTCGATATTTCCATGAGCTGTTAGCGTTCACCGGTTTATCTGATTTGTATATTTGTTTGCTTTGTTTGTGAGCGTTGATTAACATTAAAATATTTTTTTAAACACCCAAGTCTTTGGCTGTATAATTTTGGGGAATTCTTTTCAATAACAGTTGGAGTAATCCAGGCGTAATATTAAAATGCCTGATTCGTACACCTAGTTTATCGTTTTGACATCGTGTTAACAATAACATATCCATCCTCAAAACGGAGCCCATAAGTATCATATTCGATCGTTCTTTCTTGCTTTGAGCTCACCTTTTGTTCCCTGCATATATATTTTCTACTATGCATACTATGTAACATATTGAATGCAACTGAATTCGCTATACTCCAACATTATATATGCGTTACCGCCACAAACTGTGTCATATATAGCCATACTGCTTGCCACAGCGTTTTCGCTCGAAAGGCGTTGTATGGTTCGGTATGGTACAGTATGTGACATTTACGCTTAGTAGCGTATGGTTCGATATGGTACAGTATGGTTCGGTATGGTGCAGTATGCGACGTTAACGCTTAACGCAGTATGGCTATGTATGGCACAGTTTGTGATGGTTACGCATATACAGAGTGGGCCATTGAAAACTAAACAGTGGCTCTGTAGGTCGGCAGAACCGAGTTATATAAAAACACTCGGACACGTCAACAACATTTTCGAGGGGGACATCGTTCGTGATGAAATTCACTCGAAATATATAACATCTCTCGGAGCTGTGACCGCCACCCCTAAATTTTTAAATGGTAACATATGGCAAGTGATACCTCATTTGAAAGGTATTTTCCTTCTTAATATCAAACAACAAAAATAAATTAATTCTATCGATTCGTTTTCGAGATATAGGAACTTGAAGTTGGGAAATAACTTTTTATTTACTCAATCAATAAAAACAATATCTGATACAGCAACTGTCGCAATAATTATTATTGTAAATGAATTAAATGTTCAAACTGTTTACCACCCATTTCCATACAATAGTACAAGTTCTGTTCAAAATGAGACCTCACATTTTGTAGCATTTCCGGCGTTATTCGACGGCATTCTTCAATAATTCTACGCCGTAAATCTTCCAGAGATTCTGGTTCGGTTGCATAGATTTTTTTTCAAGTGACCCCACAGGAAAAAGTCGAGTGGGGTTAAATCTGGAGATCTGGCTGGCCACTCTATAGCGCCTCTTCTTCCAATCCAACTTCCAGGAAACATTCTATCCAAAAACGCCCTAATGCATAATGCATAATGTGGAGGTGCCCGTCTTGTTGTAATGTCAAATGGTCTTCATGGTAACGATCGTAATTTTCAATGATGTCGACTAATTGTAGATAAACAAATTGATTCAATAATTGTTTAATTTGATGTTTTGATATGATTATTTTCCATGTTGTAGGTAATCTTTGTCCGTCATCCCTTTTGTTCATATTGTTTGGTCGTTTTTTGATTTAGATGGTCTCTCTGATTGTAGGGTAGTAGAAGTTTTCGCCACTCACTAATGTCTTTGTGTTCTCGAAATTGACACAGGACACAATATTTTGACTGGCGGAGATACAGTTGATTGTTCAATCGAACGAAGTTGGCCATGAACATCAAACTCGAAGGTTCGAGGTAAGATACAGCTGGAAATTGAGCTTCTTAATTGCAGCAACCATATTTTCCAACAATTATCAAAAATTTCCTAGAAACGGACCCATAAAGTACCCATAAAGAAATGCTCACAACTGCCATTTCTCAAATGGTAACATACTCTTTTCACATTGTCGTATTGAAAAATTATAAATTATTAGTTAACTCGAATGAAAAGATTTGATTTTTTTTTAGCTTTCGTAGGTTCAAGCCGCATCTGTCTAAGAGTATTCAATTTTGAGAACACTCATATTGAAACATCCCGTATCTTCGATTCCTTTCAGATTTCTCCAATACTTTCAACACGATTCTTTGGATAATTCATACAACAATATGAAAAGACTATGTTGCCATTTGAGAAATGGCAGTTGTGAGCATTTCTTTATGGGTACTACTCCGTTTTGAGGAAGTTTTTGATAATTGTTGGAAAATATAGTTGCTGCAATGAGGAATCGGAATGAAAAAAAAATCTTCAAAATTTGTTCAATTGTACTTTGAAACACGCTGAATGAACCGGTAGAAGCGTTATTTCGAAACACGACATTTTCCCAGAAAAAACCTGTACCATAGTTTTACTACGCCCAACCGGTGACGTCACCGGTGTATCATTCATAAAAGTTCATATTTTTATATTTGTAAATTTATGTTGATTGCACAAGTGATGAACAACTAATTTCATAGTCAAAATAAAAAAAACAAAATATTTAATTGTTGACATTGTTGTCAAAGAAGTGACGTTGTTGCAAACGGAAATATTAATTCCATTATTATTTCATATTTTCAACGTTTTCGTGTGTGATATAGTGAATATTGTGAAATAAATCCGTTCTCAATGCCTGGTGATTGAAATAATGAATGACGGATTCGTAAAAGGATCGGATACCATACCTAAAATATAAACCCGTTCACCACGTTCTCTTGTGTTCTCCTGAGAACGTACACATTTTTGGTCTGGTAATTAAATGACACAAAATACCAAGGTAAGTTTCGATATTATAAATACGTTGTTTTATTTCAAATTTCACTCGACAATATTTCATCCTATTTCTGCTTCTCAATGCTCACTCACCCTGCCTGTATTACGCAATTTACGAACGAATTGCACTGCATAGGCACAGACTAGACTGGTAGGAGTAGGGCTCCAAGCTCCAAGTCGACACGTCAAGTCAGAGGTGCGTGACCGTAAATCGCAGAGCAGAGAGCTAGGGAGCAGCATATTATTTTTATTTACTAAGTACACATCATTTCGTGTTCAAGACGTAAATAGAACCAAAATTATCTGAATACCTATCACTAGGAAACCTATTTAATACCGTTTCAAAATGTTTTCGTGTTGGAGGTCTGTATAATTGAGATTTATTCTACTAATCTAACCTCAGTATTTTGATTTTTTGATGTTAAATGCCAATAAGCATTTAAGGAAATGTGTTGCTGAATTAATTATGTTTTTAGGGCTAGACTGAACCACTTTATTGAAATGATGCTGATTGCCTTGTGGAAGTGATGGGACTTTTGAAGGAAGCATTACAACCGTACACAATTTTAAAACTAGGCTTTTTGGTAGTTCTGGAAAAGGTGACGAGATATTATGTTCAATGTGAACATGGTTCTACATGTTTGGGTAGGTATAATAATAAGAATAGTTCCAAAAGGTACAGTTATTATAATTCATACATTGAATACTGAGGGGTTTAATCCTAACACCAAATCACTATTTTGAACACCTCGACAGATGTTTCATTCAATAAATGAACATCTTCTGGACAGAGTCATGGTGTTCGGATGAATTGTGTATTCATTACTTGAACAAAGGGTCCAAATAGTGCTGTGCAAGAACTTTATATATGCGATAGCTGTCTTCATGGCGACAGTAGTTGTTGCCTTGTGAACACAGGAATAGAAGCCACGAATGTGCAATTGGCTTCCCGTTGATGGATACTTTCGTTTCTAACTTCCCAACTGTTACAAAACTTTGCACTTAGTTATACCGTATTGACGATGACCAAACATTCTAAAGCACGGTTCTATGGTTGCTTTACAATTTGAAGATTATCACCAATACATTTTTTCTTCATATGTTCATATTTCTATCCTGAAGAGTGAAAAACCACGAATCTGAGCTGTCATAAGAATAATTTTGATGAAGTCGAGAAAACCTCTCCTCACATTCCTACAAAGTGGGAAATATGAGGCAAATATCTGCGAGAAAACAATTATTCACCACACTTTTTGAGAATTCATAATTCACTCTTCCTGGTACAGAGGGGTGCTTCTTGTAATTTCTGACCTATCCTAGCACTGATGAGAGGAAATAGCCTTGAAACATTTTATGTATGCATGTGTCCTGGAGGACACTAGATGCCCAATGTAATTCAATGTATGTACAGAGGAGTAGGGTAAATGCGGTTACAGTTATTGGCCATAAACACTTAATTTTTTTTAACAATAATTCAGAAATAGATATTCATTTGGCAATTACTGATTATTGTGCCCCAATATTTGCTCTAATTGATCCAAAAGTGGCAACAGTGTCAGTATTATACGTGATTGTGAAGTTGATTTTGTGTCCGTGACTGTCGAGTTCTGTTTGATCTCAAATCAGGTAAGGAAGACATGTTTTTAAATGACTCTCTGAAGCCCCTCGCAGAGTTAATTTTAATCAAATGAGTATTTTGTACTTAAAAAAGGACTGCGGTCAATTACTGTAATTCTGAATTTTTTTAAATTAAATACTGTTAACAGCCTATTTAGGATATATTTACGCTTTGTATGGTAATTGTAGTGGTATTCTTCATGAAAACTTTCGTGAAACAGTAGATGACCGCGGCCAATAACCGTATTGATAAGACGGCCAATCACTATACTCTCAGTAGAGTTTGTGTTAGAAAACATGCGAACTAATGTTAATGAAATATAATAATAATAATAAAATATATTATCATGTTTTCAGGATACCTAAGAAAATAGAAAATGAAAAATACGTGAAAAAATACAACGATGAAAGTTTACAGAAAGCTATAGAAGAAGTAAGAAGAGGTGTACCTAAACGGGAAGCATGTAGAAAGTATCGGATACCAAGGGCCACTCTACAGTTTAGATTAAGTAATAAATTCGTAAAAACTTCTCATGGTCCACCACCTATTTTATCCCATGAAGAAGAAGCAACTTTGGTCAATTGGATAATCGATTGCCATAAAAAAGGCTTTCCAAGAAGAATAGAAAATGCACAGGCATCAGTGAAACAGTTCCTTGATGCAACATCTCGTAAAAATCCTTTTGTCAACAATTTGCCAGGACTAGGCTAGTATAAAGCATTTCTTCGTAGGTACCCTGAATTGGCATTACGGAAATAAGAGGCAGTAACGAATGCTTCTTCAAAAGTAAGTGAGACTGATATTAAGAAGTGGTTTAAAGACATTTACGCATATTTAGAGGAAAAAGGATACACCAACATTTTGAAACACCCACGAAGAATATTCAATGCGGACGAAACGAACTTCCAGTTATGCCCCCAGAATAAAAAAGTATTAGCTCCTAAAGGCATTTGAAATGTTTATGAGATTGACTGTGGGAAAGCTAAAGCAAATTTAACAGTTCTGTTCAGTTTTAGTGCTGCAGAATTCACTAGTCCACCATTGATAATTTACACGTACAAACGACTTCCAAGATAAATAGACGACTCAATTCCCGAAAATTCACTGTCTCCTGCAGTGATTCAGGCTGGATGAAGACAGAAATTTTCTACGAGTATATTGCAAATTCCTTCTATCCGATTCTAAAAAAACAAAATATAGAGTTTCCAATAATTTTATTTGTTGTTGGCCACAAACCCATCTTGATAGAAACTGAGTGACCTGTGTTCAAATCTTCAAATAATTCTTATTGCCCTCTATCCAAATGCTACACGGATTTTACAATCAGCTGATGTCTCAACTTTCAAACCCTTGAAAGATGGCTGGAAAAAAGGTGTTATGGCTTGGCGTAGATCCAATCCTACTGCCGAACTTAATAAAAGAGAGTTTGCACCATTGCTGAAATGTGTCATAGAAGAGACAATAGATGCTGCAATTATTATAAATGGGTTTAAAGCATGTGGGCTCTATCCCTGGAATCCTGACTCAATTGATTTTTCCAAATGTCTGGGTAAAAAAAGGGATGTGGATGAAATTGAGATTGAGCATGATAATGAAAGGGGTAATTCTATCTCGATCAGCCAGAAGAGGTTTGAAGAAATTGTAGGTAAAGATATTATTAATTCATTTGAAGATGAACAGAATATAGACGAACGATCGTTTCATAATTTTCAAGCTATGGAAATAATTCAAGTTGAAAACGGATTCTAATGAATCAATTGGCAAATGTAATGAAGAAGATAAAACTGTTAACAAATATAATGAAGTAGTTGCATGCAATGACACTTCCCTTCCCTGACAAATCCCGAAAGCAACGTTATCATTTAATTCGTGAAAGATGGCTCTTCAGAACATATTTCTGAAGATTTCCAAGAAATAGACCTTTCAGATATTCCGATTGTTTTCGAAGACTTACCAAAGATGTGGCGACTGAATCAGATGGTACAATCGAAAAATACCTTTATTATTTCAATACTCCGTTAAGAAAAAGTACAGAAGAGTCTGAAAAGTCTTCGTTTATAATTTCATCCACAATTTGGCGAGAAATGAAAGATAAGAAAGAGGAAGAAAAACAAAAAGAGATTGAAGAACAAGAACAGAGAAAAAGAGAAAGAGAAAATAAGAAAAAAGAAAAACAAACAGAAAAAGAAAATAAAAAGATGATGAAGAGGAAACAATCTGAAACAAACCCAAATAGGAAAAAGAGAAAACTAGGCAATTCAAGTATCAACAAAGAAATTAAAATATATAGATATTGTTATAAGAAATTATATTTCCTCTTCACAAGAGAAAGTGGAAAGAGTAAAAAAAAAGTTGATTTCAGCTCATCGGATTTTAATACACCTACATTTGATGACACATTATCACTCAGATCAACGTTTGTTCATAGTCAATTGGATACTGGGTTATGTTATTCTTGTACGCTGAACACAACTTCTTTGTCAATAGGAATTAAGTGTAATAGTTGCATAAGAGCATACCATGTTAAATGCATTGAGAAACATGAATTGCATAAATCAAACTCAAATATTTTCACCTGTAAAACATGTCTGAAGAAGGCACAATTTTAAAAATGCTCACACTATAAGATATTATATACTATTGGAATAAGCTAGTTACATTAGCTAATGTCCATGTTTGAGTTAATTGAAACATGTATATTACGGTAACATTTGTTTTATTTAAAATATTCATATACCTATAAAAGCACGGTATGACAAAAAGGTTAATAACTGTGTAACTGGTGGTCAATAAATGTGTTTACTACGGTCAATGACTATAAGTCGTGTAATATTTTGAGAAAATATATATTTTTTTTAATATTTAGCCAACACAATATCAATAAATAGTAACTGAATCGTAAATTACAGTATTCATTTCGAATTATGCTATTTTTGCAGTCAGTGTAATGTGAAAATTAATATTTCTGTAGCTATGTTAACAAGTATAAATCCTTAAGAGGCCAATAACTACCCCTCTTACCCTAGTTGATATCTGACAGATATGTGTATCAAATTTTCTACTTTGTGGAAATGTGTGGAGAGAAGGATATTTCCAGTCCATCTAAATTATTCGTTTCATTTATTTGGAACTATATGGCACCCTTTACGAATATGTTTGAATGCAATCATATTTTAGTTCATTGATTCGAATATCTGTCATTTTCGTCTACTAGTTCGAGATGTGAAAGTGGAATAGTTTACATACAAATTTCCTTTTACTCTATACTTCGAACTCAATATTTATTTATTTTTAGCTCAGGAAAACAAGTTTATGAAGATTTTTGTCATTGGATACCGAGAAACATGATTAGGTTGTTGGTCTGTTCATATCGATAGAATATTTTCCCAGAATAGAAAAGTCCATTAGGTAAGTATGAAATCCTTGGTGTTGCCACCTTGCTGGAAAATGACCTTACATAAGTTTCCAGTACCATTTTTTTGTGAAGAGGATGACTATCATTACACAAAAATAATATTCAATAAGTTTCAAAGTAGGTTTTTATGTTTTTTATTTGTATGCCATGCATATTTTTTGGTATTGTTATTGATCTCTTCAAACTTTTCTTTAGAGTTCTTATTTTTGAATAATCCTCTACACTAAATATTTGATATGGTTCAATATTTTTAATAATTTATGTTATTACTTTGAATTTTGGAGTAATATCTATAGTAGAAAGCTTCATTCGTGGTATACAATACCATTTTGAAATCAGATGTTTTTTCAACTAGCTGTATCGTATATTTTTCAGGAGCGTGTAATGGTTACTTTTGGTATTATGAGAATCATCTGAGTGAGAAGTAGCCATTACACCATTACACGCAGTAAAATACTATACTTTTTCTATGACTATGTCCAGTTTCCTCCATTCAAATTGAGCAAAAGCTTGTATATGACAGGTGAGACCCAAGACCAAGAGATTCTGTAGAAACCTTGCTGGCGGATGCCTAGACTTGAATACACTTTGTCTGGTTGAAAGGGCAAAGCCCTTGAACCACAGCCACTTTGTTAAGACTATTTACCAAAGAAGACAGCTAGGAAATACATGAAGTTTGCTGTCACTCGTGATTTCATGCAGGATTGGAAATTAACTAAAATGGTTTGCCTTAACAAGTTAGTCTTTCATCCAAGAGGTGATCGTAGTCAGCATGGCTTAACTTCAGTCATAACCACTACCAGCCTTATCAACACAGTTAATGACACGTTATGTGGCATCACTATCAGATAAAAATCCACATTTTTCTTGTGAACCCAAAAAAATACAAATTTCATCAAAAAAAAAGTTTACTTGTGATTTTTCATTTCAGAAGGATGCAACCTTCCAATGATTACCAGGTTAGGATTTTCTGCCAACTTCAGAGGAAACCCTGATGAAATTGGTATATCTTACAGCACATTCTTTGGTGAATTTGTTCGAGCTGATAATATAGGACGTTCAATTCCAGCTTCCAGCAGTTTTGCATACTGTGCTCATTGAAGAAAAGAGTTAGAATATCAAATATTAATTACGCTTTGTCTATCAGTTCAAGAAACTGTTGACAAAAAAATCAATTTTTTTCAATATTGTTACGAACCTGGTAGTAGATAGAAAAATCATGAATCCTTCTGTTTGCCTTCTAGAAACCCATTAGAATGTACTAGAATCATTAAAGTTTATTCGAGAACTTAGTATGGAATGTTCTGTTGAAAGTTCTATAGCTTCTAGAATAATGTTATCCTATAAATACGATCAGATTTGCCAAGTTTGGAAGTTTTTGAGTTTTGTTTACTTTTTAACATTTGACTGTTGTAACGTTATCAAGTGAAGTTTGAAGTATTTATTTGAACTGCAAAGTGTCAAACAGTGTTGTCAGTTGTATTATTTGTTCTGTGACAATAAATGCGAGTTTATAACCTGAACCTGAAAAACGCAAAATTTGGTGACAGCGGTGGGATAAGTGGTACTGAAGAAAGAAGAGTGGAGCAGATTTACAGTATTTGATGGTTAATACTCGAGCACAGAATTACGACGAGATGGCGACGTTAGACATAATCCAGTTTTTGAAGGATCAAGAAGCGATAAGAAAACTGGAACAAGAAGAGCTTCTCAAACAATTTGAAATACACAGAAAAGAAGATCAAAACAAAGGGCTTTTCAACAATTTGAACTGCGCAGAAAACAAGAGCAAGAGGATCAAGAAGCCAAAAGAAAACAAGAGCAAGAGGAACAAGAAGCTAAAAGAAGATAACAACAAGAGGAGTAAGAGGCGCGGTTAGTCCAACGGTTACAACAGCAGCATGTCGATCTCCTGCAACAGTTTAGTCACAGCCAACAGTGCTTCCAGAATGAAATCACCGAAAAAGTCCAGGAAGTCTGAGGAAGAGTCCAGGAGGTCGAAATTGAACTGTCCAAAATGAATGAACGGGTGGCACAAGAAGTAAACAAGAAATTCAACGAAGAAGTGGATAGGATCAAGGAGAGGATAGAAACAATACACCTTCCACACAAGCGGGCACCCTCTGAGGAAATTTCTCCCACCAGTGAAAGGCAATTTTCACTGACATATCCAAGGCCTGCTCAAGCAAAAATTTTGAAGCCTCCAACATTTGATGGGCAATCTTCGTGGTCTATGTATCGACGTCACTTTGAGGCGGCAGCAAACGCAAACGGCTGGTCCAAGGAAGAAAAGGCCACTTCACTAGTCCTGTGTCTGCGAGGCCAAGCGTTAGAGATATTGCAGAATATCCCCTGAGAATAAGCAGAAGGAGTATTATAGAATCGTGGAAGCTTTAGAGATAAGATATGGGCAGCAGTATCTTAAACAAGTGTTCCAGAGTCAGCTAAAGAGTCGATCCCAAAAACCAAACGAATCACTGCAGGAATATGGAGCAGATGTGGAGCGACTCATTAATTTGGCCTATCCACAAGCACCGAAAGAGTTCATAGAACAAATTGGAGTGCAAACCTTCATCGACGGCCTAAGAGATCCTGACATGCAGCAAGCCCTTCGACTAGGACGTCTTCAGACCATAAGCGGGGTACTAATAGCATCATTGGAGTTCGAAGCTGCTAAAAATGCATCAAGAAATACGAGATCCAAGTTACGAGAAGTCAAATTCATCGAAGATTCTTCTACGAGCGAGGCGCTGTTGAATAAGTTATTGGACTCCATATCGGCATTGGGTAAACAAATGACTTCTGAAGAAAATAAAAGGAGGCGCTGCTATAGCTGCGGAAAAACTGGTCATCTACAAGAAAGCTGCTGGGAAAGATCAAGGTCCAGAAGTCCAATAAGGGTAAGGACGACATCTACAAGCAATTAAGCGAGATCGAGATCCCCAAGCCCAAGAAAGGAACAACGTAGTCGTTTTATCAGAGGAGGCTACAGGAGGTCACCCACGCCAGAAGGGAGACCTCGAACGCCTGAAAGAAGACTCTCTTCCAACTAGGAAAACGAGAATTAGTCGGCACTAGGGGACGTGTGTCGACTTTCAGTGTTCAAAGCCCCAAGATTCCTATCTCGACGTTGAAGAGAAATGGACAAAGTCTACTAGTCCAAGGCCAATTAGAAGATCGAAGATGCACCTTCACTATAGATACAGGAGCTTCCAGAACAGTTGTTCGTCCAGACCTCATACAAAAATCTGTAAAGCCGATAAACAGTAATATGGTTTTGGAAACAGCTACGGGACAAATCTCACCAATCATTGGAGAGACGCTTGTACGCATCCAGATAGGACCCATTACCATGGAACATTTTATGTTGGTTGCAGACATAAAGGATGAATGTGTTTTGGGTCTAGATATCATGGAGAAGAACGACTTCATCCTTAATGTCAGAAAGAAAATATTGCGGATCGGCAATGAAGAAATCTTCCTGAGCAGATACGAAGAAAAACTCCAACCAATGAAGATTTATGTTGAGGAAGACATCCATATTCCGAAAAACTCCGAAACCATTGTTATGGCCAGACTGGAAGGTGAACCTGGGGATTTGTGCACTGGAATAATTGAAAACGATGAATACCGTAACGATGGACTTCTAATTGCCCGATGTCTTGTGAACACGGAACAACAAATTCCTGTCAGGGTTGCCAATACTACAGATATCAAAGTTTTCCTGAGGAAAAACGACCAATTGGGCATCTGCAAACCCGTCACTCGAGTCATCAATTGTGAAAACCAAACTCGAACACTCAGAGAACAATCGACAAAATGATGGAATCCACGGAACACCTATCTCTGGAAGAAAAACAGAAGGTCAAAGAGTTTCTCGATAGTCATGGAGACATCTTCTCGACAGAAACTTCAACGGGACGTACCAATCTAGTCCAACACCGAATCAACACCTGCGACGCCCAACCAATCCGACAAGCTCCAAGGAGACTAACATTTGCCAAACAGAGAGAGGTAGTCAACATGATCAACGACATGCTGAAGGATGACGTAATTGAAGAATCCACAAGCCCGTGGTCCTCACCGGTAGTCTTAGTAACTAAAAAGGATGGATCAACCCGATTTTGCGTGGACTATCGACGATTGAATGACGTCACCATGAAGGACAGCTATCCATTGCCAAGAATCGATGACACGGTTAACACACTATCTGGTTCAAAATGGTTTTCAACGTTGGATTTGAAAAGCGGTTACTGGCAAGTGGAAGTCCATCCCGATGACAGAGACAAGACAGCATTCTATGCCGGACACGGGCTGTACCAATTCAAAGTTCTTCCGTTTGAATTATGTAACGCTCCTGCCACCTTTGAACGACTTATGGAACTAGTACTAAGGGGTTTGACATGGAAAACCTGCCTTGTCTACTTGGATGACGTAATGGTAATGGGAAAGACGTTTGACGAACATTTCTACACTCCCAACGAAAAAAGACGTAACTCAATTTTCATCATTTTTCAGGAGAGCCAAAATACTGAGATATTTTTTCAATATTTAAGTCAAAATACAACTTTTTTCAAGTAGATTTCTTCGTAACTACTTGGGCTAGAGATACGGTTTTTTTATCGTCAGCATCAGTTTTTTAAGCTGAATACGCCTACACCTATAACTGAAAATAGCTGTAACTTTAGTTACGGCTTTGTTCGTTGGGGGTATCGATTTGAAAAATTTGGAAAAAGTATTTTTGAGGTTAGAAAACGCCAACCTACAGCTCAATCCAAAAAAAATGGTGTTTATTTAAAAAGGAAGTTAATTTCTCAGGCCATGTTATCTCGGCCGAAGGAATCAAGACCGATCCTGCGAAAATCGAGGCTGTTAGGAGTTGGCCACGTCCCAGAGACAAACACGAAGTAAGAAGTTTCTTGGGACTAAGCACTTACTACCGAAAATTCGTACAGGATTTTGGAGAAATCGCCAAGCCACTCCATCGCTTGACTGAGAACAACGTTCAGTTTGATTGGAGTTCTGATTGTCAGCAGTCATTCACTGAACTGAAGAAGAAATTAACAACTGCACCTATTTTAGCTTATCCACAAGAGAAAGGCACTTTCATTTTGGACTGTGATGCGTCTCAGCATGGTATTGGATCTGTTTCATCTCAGGAACAGGATGGCGAAGAGAAAGTTATAGCCTACTATAGTAAAACTCTGGGCAAAGCCGAAAAGAACTACTGTGTACGAGAAAGGAACTTTTATCGATAGTCAAAGCCATTGAACATTTCCACACCTACCTCTATGGCAGACGTTTTCTCGTGAGGACTGATCACAGCGCTCTGCAGTGGATAATGAACTTCAAGAAGCCTGAGGGTCAGGTTGCCAGATGGATAGAAAGACTCCAACAATATGACTTCAAAATAATTCATCGTAGGGGCAGGAAACACAGCAATGCAGACACCTTATCAAGACGTCCATGCTTGGAGCAGGAATGCCGGTATTGTCAGAAACTTGAAAACAAAGAGGCCAACTTCTACAGTGAAGAGCAGTGCAAGGAAATTTTGCAAGCCACTACCGTGAGAGTCGAGTCCGAAGAATCTGATTTATGGACAACAGAAGAAATGAGGAAAAGTCAGAAGAAAGATAACAATCTGAAGTTAGTCCTAAGCTGGCTAAAAATGGAGTAAGACCCGAGTGGCAGGAAGTATCCAAGTTTGGTGCAGTTACCAAAGGATACTGGGCTCATTGGGATTCCCTATGTCTTCGTGATGGCCTATTGCATCGCAGATGGGAGAGCCCAGATGGAGCAACCGTGGTGTACCAACTGGTGCTGCCAAAGGTTCATGTCAAAGATGTGCTTGAACAACTTCATAGTATTCGTGCAGGTGGACACTTCGGAATCAAGAGGCCCCTGGCTAGAGTTCGAGATCGATTCGATTGGGTGAATTGCCGTCGAGATGTTGAAGAATGGTGTAAGAGATGTGATCTATGTTCTTCAAAGAAGGGACCGAAAGCCAGAAGTCGAGGAAAAATGGCCCAGTATCTTTCTGGTGAACCATTCGAAAGAGTAGCAGTTGACATTCTGGGGCCGTTTCCTGTTACTGAGCATGGAAATAAATACTTGATGGTAGCCATGGACTATTTCTCCAAATGGCCCGAAGTTGTGCCCATTCCACCAGGAGGCAAAGACAGTTGCAAAGGCCTTCCTAGAAAATGTGATAGCCAGACATGGAGTTCCGCTAGAATTACATTCAGATCAAGAAAGAAACTTCGAATCCGGGTTATGGCAGGAAATGATGAACATTTTAGTCGTGAAGAAAACTCGCACAACAGCCTTACATCCACAATCAGATGGAATGGTTGAACGACACAATAAAACCATCAGCCAGTATCTGTCGATGTTCATCTCCAAGAATCAAAAGGATTGGGATGAGTTGGTGCCACTATTTCTCCTATACTATCGAAGTGCCCAGCATGAGTCCACCGGATATACCCCTTCAATGTTAATCACTGGGAGAGAAATGAAACTGCCAATCGATCTGCTATTTGGAATGCCACCCGCCAGGAATGTAGATGAGGACAAAGTTCTTCCAGAATTTGTCAAAGCATTGCGAGAAAGACTGGATCGAGTGCATGAATTCTGCAGACATCGTCTTCAAATCACCAGTGACAAGATGAAGAAGAGATTTGATAGGAATACTCCAGGGACTATGTTTGAGCCAGGTGATGCTGTTTGGCTGTACCAACCTCAAAGAAAGAAAGGACTATGTCCCAAGCTACAGAGGAACTGGACAGGCCCTTATGTCGTCGTAAAGAAAATCAACGATTTGGTGTACCACATCCAGCTTACCCCAAGTAGCAAACCCAAAGTTGTTCACGTGGAGAGGTTAGCAGAATACCGAGGCCACGACCCTCCCAATTGGTTCCAGCGAGACAATCAAGATGGAGATGATGTTATCCGGGACGGAATAACCTAGAAGAGGAGGCAGTGTTACGAACCTGGTAGTATATAGAAAAATCATAAATCATGAATCCTTCTGTTTGCCTTCTAGAAACCCATTAGAATGTACTAGAATCATTAAAGTTTATTCGAGAACTTAGTATGGAATGTTCTGTTGAAAGTTCTATAGCTTCTAGAATAATGTTATCCTATAAATACGATCAGATTTGCCAAGTTTGGAAGTTTTTGAGTTTTGTTTACTTTTTAACATTTGACTGTTGTAACGTTACCAAGTGAAGTTTGAAGTATTTATTTGAACTGCAAAGTGTCAAACAGTGTTGTCAGTTGTATTATTTGTTTTGTGACAATAAAGGCGAGTTTATAAGTAAGTGTACCACTTATTGAACCTGAAAAACGCAACAATATCAAGAGTAAACTATTTTAATTTTTCTATCAGGAAAAATTATGAAAGTTTTTCTGTAAAAATTAATTTCGATGCTGTAAGTTGTTTTTTTTTCACATCGTCTAGAGCGCAGTTTAGCAACAATTGTTTGTTACAAGTAACAGAGACTTTACAGAGTGTTGAAAAACTGTATAGATAACATCTTGTGCAAATACATATGGGACAATATTAGAAAAGTGAAGGTACTTTTTAATTTTTTCAGTATAGTAGTGATTGTTTTCCACGGTCTTCTTTGTATTTCTCAGAATTCACCAACTTATAATATCAGAAATGGAATTTACTGAGAAATTAAAAGAATATTTCCCATTATGGTGTGTACATGATAATACAGATTTTAGGTTTTTTATTGAATAATGTGTGTATAATGCATTTAATATTTGAGTTTGTTCTAATAGTGTAGCTCAAAACCATGCTGTATCAACACAAAGTAATTTTCAAGACAGTCGGAAGATGTTATGTTACGTCAATTTGTATATTTTCATTAAATATACTCAGCTGCCTAGTGCCATGAGAATCAAGTTCAAATATTGAGCTCTTCGAAGTACTTGATAGATTTTTCTTGTTGTTTGTTTCCAGAATCTAGTTACACTATGAGCTAAATTGATCATTTTCACCACAAATATATTTTTCCAGTGTGGAGCTAAATGTGTTCATGTTCCTTTCATAGGAGTTAACTTATATCAACTCTCTCTCCATTCAGAAAATGGGTTTGTGGTGAAAATTTTTCAAATTGTTCCAGCTACTTTCTATATAGAAACATTGAATTACTGTTACGTTCAAAGACTAGACAAATACAAAAAAAATCAATGCATAAAAAATTTAATTCATAGATCAATCTATTGAAACTTCCTAGAGGTTTGGTTATGGAAGTTGATTGCTATTTCCGAAAGTTCAATAATATTCATTCATACTGTAGTAAAACTGCACTAACTAATTTTCCTAATTTATTTAAAACACTATTTACAACAATTATTCACTAAAACATTGACTTCAATAACAATTTCAATTTATTTCTACTGTGGCTATCTATCAGCGAACTCTGGAACTGTAACTGACTCTCTATTCTGCCTGTCTCGCTTATATACTCCCAAGCAGTTTCCCTTCACGGCTCTCGAATATTCAGGAGTATAGAACATTTCATCTAGATGGCTCTTCGAATAATATCGAACAATCGATTAATTCCAGCTTGTTCTCGGCGATCCGTACGACAGCAGATATGCAGTTGTAGTTGAACGAGGGTGCATAATTAATTAGATCAGGGCCGGTCTCGAAATCGTTACATTGCCCCCTTCTTAAAGACGTTTCGCCCCGAAGCGTCATTCTTGGAGTGTGAAGATATCTGCAAGATTCTCCATATCTGCACCTGGACGTTCGATGGAAGTAGCACTCCACAGTCTTCAATTTGGGTCGAGGAAGATGGTTGGAGCACACCAGAATGTTGATGCCGCTGGATCTGAATATTGTCTCCAACATGCTTCTTATAACTCTCCAGTCCAGCCGATCAAGCCCACAGGCCAATTTTGGGATTGCCAGGTCTACAATATTCTGGTCCAGCATCGTGTCTCTCAATCTCGTAAGGCTCTTCCAAACATCTTCATATGACGGCTTGTCACGAGAACGCTTCTTGGTAACCAGATAGTAGATGTTTCTCTGGCCTTTCCTCAGCTGTAACACCCCTCCAACTTCCGGGTTCTGTTCTCTCAGTTCCTGGATTCGACCGAACTTCTTGGAGAAAACTACTGCAATGCCTCTGGACATTTGGAGATCTTCTGCCACACAGTGAGCTAACGCGTAATTGGCAGGCACCTTGAAAAGATCTCGTGACTCCTCTCGGGTTACCCCATATTGAACTTTCTGTCCGTTCGAGTACAGGGACATGAACCTCTGAAACGTCATTTCGTCCTCCGGTGATCTGACGGTGCGGACTTGATCGTGGTTTCCGGCGTAAGGGGACAACCTATTGAAGTGGACTACCCTAGGTTTTCCTCGTGGTGGCTTATATATGCGGTAGACGAGGTCGTTTATCCTTTTCATGATCTTATATGGACCTTCCCACGAGTTCCGAAGTTTCGGTGATAGTCCACGGCGACGTTTAGGGTTGTATAGCCAAACAAGGTCACCTGTCTGATATCCACCAGCATCCGCCTTGATGTCGTAGGTCTCCTTCATTCTGTCGCTGGCACTCTGGATGTTCAAACGGACTCGTTCATGGATGTCGTCCATTCTCTGTCGCAGTTTGCTGACGTAGTCATCTCCCGCAGTGTCTTGTCCTGGTGGCGTCCCAAACTTCAAGTCACATGGAAGTCGCAGCTCTCGGCCCATTATAACACTAGCAGGGGTTTGGCCGGTTGACTCATGAACTGCGGAACGATACGCCATCAGGAACAGATGGAGGTACTGGTCCCAATCCTTCTGGTGGTCAGAGACTACCTTGGACAGGTGGCGGTTTATCGTCTTATTCATCCGCTCCACCATTCCATCGGACTGCGGATGTAGAGCTGTGGTCCTCGTTTTCCGGATGTTCAGCATCTGACACATCTCCTGGAACAGGTTTGACTCGAAATTCCTGCCTTGATCCGAATGCAGTTCTAACGGGACACCGAATCGACAAATCCACTCCTTCACCAAGACGTCGGCAACGGTGATGGCTTCTTGGTTGGGCAGGGCATAGGCTTCGGTCCACTTGCTGAAGTAATCCATCGCCACAAGGATGTACTTGTTCCCGTGTTCAGATTGTGGGAACGGGCCAGCGATGTCAATGGCGATCCTTTCGAATGGGCTGCCCACATTGTACTGGCGCATCGGGGCCTTAGGTCTTGTTCGAGGCCCATTACTGGCAGCGCATACAGCACATTTTCTGCACCAGTCCTTGACGTCAGCTTGACAATTGGCCCAGTAGAACCGTTGCCTAACTTTCTGGAGGGTCTTCGTCACTCCCAGATGTCCTCCGGTGACCCCATCATGGATTTCTCGGAGTACTTCCTGTCTTCTGCTCCTGGGAACTACTACCTGACGTCTTTCTTCCCCGCCATCCTCCGACTCAAGACTCCATTGTCTAAGGTGAAAAAGTTCCATTGGGCCCAGTAAGTTTTAACGACTGGAGAACAACTGGCTATTTCCTGCCACGACGGTCTTCGATCACTCTTCTTCCAGCCGATGACTAAACCAAGATCTGGATCTTTCTCTTGGTCTTTCTGGATCTTGTGGTCATTCCAGTTATCATCGATCGCCGTGGTTCTGCAGAGTGTCGACTCCTTTTCCTCTGTTCGTCGGCAGTGCGAACAGTCGTCTGGACATGGTCTTCGCGATAGGGCATCCGCATTCTTATGGCTGGTCCCCGCCCGATGTTCGATCTCAAAGTCGAATTCCTGGAGCCTCTCAATCCAGCGTGCCACTTGACCCTCGGGATTCTTGAACTGTAGGAGCCATTTGAGAGCTGCATGGTCAGTTCTCAGTAGGAATCTTCGTCCATACACGTACTTGTAGAAGTGCTCAACTCCCTTGACAACAGCCAACAGTTCCCGCCTGGTGACACAGTAATTTCGCTCCGGTTCACTGAGGGTCTTGCTGAAGTAACCGATGACCTTCTCTTGTCCTTCTTGGATCTGAGACAGGACAGCTCCAAGTCCCACGTTACTGGCGTCCTTGTCCAAAATGAATTTCCCGTCTGGAAGGGGGTAGCTCAGGATTGGTGCGTTGATCAAAGCTCCTTTCAACTTCCTGAATGAATCTTGGCATTCATCTGACCACTGGAACTTTGTTTGTCCTTCCGTGAGCCTGGTCAGTGGTTTTGCGATGTTAGCAAATCCCAGCACGTATCGGCGATAGTAAGTGCACAAGCCAAGAAAACTTCGAAGCTGGTGATTGTCTTTCGGAACGGGCCATTCCTTAACAGCTTTGATCTTCTGCTCATCTACTGCCACTCCTTTCCCAGAGACAACGTGGCCGAGATAACGTACTTCTTTTTGAAACAGATGACATTTTTTGGGGCTCAGTTTCCGTCCGGAGCTTCTCAGTCGCTGAAATACCTCTTCCAAGTTTTTTACATGGTCCTCGAATGATCTGCCAACCACAATAATGTCGTCGAGATACACCAGACACGTCTTCCATGATAGTCCTTTCAAAACCGTCTCCATCAATCTTTCGAACGTGGCTGGAGCATTGCAGAGGCCGAATGGCATAACTGTAAACTGCCATAATCCGGAGCCGACGGTAAAAGCTGTCTTTTTTCGATCTTCCTGGGCCAGTTCTACCTGCCAGTATCCGCTCTTCAAATCTAAGGTCGAGAAAATCGTGGGAGAGGGTAGCTGTCCTTTTTCGTCACGTTGTTTAGTTGACGGTAGTCTACGCAAAACCGCGTTGATCCATCTTTCTTCTTCACCAACACGACTGGAGAGGACCAGGGACTGTCGGATGGCTCGATGACTCCGTCTTTCTCCATGTCGCAGACTATTTTGTCAGCCTCCTCCTTTTTGGCGAGAGGAAGTCTTCTGGCTGATTGCCTGATTGGTCGGGCATTTCCAGTATCTATCTTGTGCTGAACCACCTTTGTTCTACCTACGAGAGGAAGTCTTCTGGCTGATTGCCTGATTGGTCGGGCATTTCCAGTATCTATCTTGTGCTGAACCACCTTTGTTCTACCGCCTCTGCCTTTACTCCGGTATCGAAGATGTCCTGATACTTCCTGACTAGTTCTCTCAGTTTAGGCTTCTGTGCTGGCCCCATGTCCTTGGACGAGATAGCAACCAACTTCTCCAATTCTGCTGGCATGTTACTGGCTTGGCTAACAGTGCCACGTACACTCCTGATTACAGAGGAAATTGACGAGCAGTGCCCCAAAATCGTTCCCTTCTTCAAGGTCACCGGGTAATAATTGACATTCATTACCCTTACTGGCACAAATTTATCAGCACGCAACAAGGTTTTTCTTAGTGCAATTCCTCGTCCAATTTTCTCATCATGTAGCTTGGGCTCGAACATCACCACGTTTCCACTGCTCGCACCTCCATCCAGGCGAGCCTCCAAAATGGTTTCAGCCCTCTCCGGTACGCTTACGTCTTCAGCCAGCAGAACTCGAACCATTTCTTCATTTCTCCCATGAAGTACCAGCTCTTCTCCGTTCACACGAAGGACGCCGTCTTTAAAATTCAGCTCGAATCCTCTGGAATTCATGATGTCCATTCCGATTATTACCTCGTCCTTGATATCCGCTACTAGAGCCCGGTGTTTCACTGTAGTGCTGCCCAAAGTCAGTTCAATTGGAAGTTCACCATACACAGTTGCCGGCTCTCCTGTTGCTGTGCGTAGCTTCCAATTCGACGATTCGATTCTTGCCGGTGTTTTGGCAAAAGTAGGTCCAAGGATTGTCCTAGTCGCACCCGTATCAAGGAGCATGGTGCGAGGCTCGTTGTTAATGAGGCCGTCTACGAAGACCCCTTTGTCTTGTCTTTGAAGTACAGCGACATATGCATTGTTAACTGGGGCTTGTTGGATACGGGCTGACGATTGCTCCTTCTTGACCTTCTTCGTTGAGGTCGATTTTTTCAATGTTGGTCATTTGCTACGCACGTGCCCAAGTTCTATACAATTTCGGCATCGTATCAGTCTTCTCTCAGGCACAACTTCCTTCAGCACTTTTCGCATCACAGCCTCGATATTAGCGGGCTCCTGTGGCTGTGGATCTTCCTCGATCATCCGGACTCTACTCTGGGTTTTGCAGGATTGCTTTGCTGCTTCGAATTCCAGAGCGCGTGCCAATGCATCCACGAGATGTGTGGGGCGAGTTAGTGTTAAGGCTTGTCTGGTTTCCTGGTCACGAAGTCCATCCAAAAATGCCTGGACCGCTAGTCGCTCCATAACATTTTCCGGTGTAGCTGGGTACGCAAGACGAACCAAGCGTGCAATATCTGCTTCAAATTCTTGCAACGATTCGCTTGATTTCTGGCATCGGTTCTTCAGCTGTGAGTGATATACGTGTACAAGGTGGGCTTGGCCATAGCGAAGTTCCAAGTGTTTTACCAGCAGTTCATAGTCTTCCTGTTGTTGGGCGGTGAGCGTTTGTAAAATATTTGTTGCTTCGCCACGCAATGCCAGTGTCAATGCTAAAGCTTTTTCCCCAGCATTCCATCCATTTGCTTTGGCAGCAGCTTCGAATTGTCGGCGGTAGTTTGCCCATGGAGTATTTCCGTCGAACTGAGGCGGTTTCAATGAGAGCTTTCCTGGTTCCGTACTGACCTTGAAATCTTTAATGTCTTTTTGAACTTCCTCCACGTTAGTACTCAGATCCGGCATTGAATTTCTGTTGAAAATTTCTGGTGTGTGCGCAGAATCCATTCGCTTTTCCAATTCACTGAATTTTTCTTTTATTCTGCCGATTTCTGTCTCGATTCCGTCTTTTATTTCATCGTGGAGCGTATCCTTGATTTTTTTGATTTCTTCCACCATGTCGTCTTTGACTTGGTCACTTATTGTTTCTTTCAATTTTTCCATTTCTGTCTCGACAGTTCCCATTCTTTCTTCCAACCGATTCGCCACACTGCAAACTTCTTCTTTCAAGCTTCTCGAATTTTCTAGAAGCTCTTCTCTCAAATTCTCCGAGTTTTCTAGAAGCTTCACTTCTAAATTTTTCGAATTTTCTTCAAGCTTTTCTTCTAGATTTTTCGAATTTTCGTGAAGTTTTTCTTCCAGGCTCTTCACATTTTCTTGAAGTTCCTCTTTTAGACAATTCGAATTTTCTAGAAGTTCTTCTTTCAGGCTAACAGAATTTTCTTGAAGCTTTTCTCCTAGATTTTTCGAGTTTTCGAGGAGTTCTTCTTTCAAGCTAACAGAATTTTCTAGAAGTTTCTCTTCCAGACTCACCGAATTTTGTTGAAGTTCCTCCTTCAAACTATTCGTGGTTTCCTCGAGTTTGTTCATTATAGCACTCAAATCGACTCCAGAAACTTCGAACAAAAATGTTTCGGGGTCTTCTCCTTCTTCAATCAGTCCATCTGAAAGTCTCTTCTGTAGTACGGCCTTCTTTCCAGTTGTTTCTAATTCACGCTCCTCTGACTCTTGCTTTAATTCACTAACTTTAAGGTCAACTAGATGAACTCTTCTCGGAAACATTTTGTCTCTTATTGTCTTTGCCGAAATATCAGTCTATTATTTATTTCACACAAAAAGTTTTCAGTTTATTGTCCCGCGACGCGCAAAACTGTCCACTTTGCACTCAAATGTTCAACGGGTTCACTAACTGTCTATTAGGCGCGATAAATGTCTATCAGTTTTTCAACGCGACGAACACTTTAACACTTGTTTATTTTAAACATCCCACTTCAGACACCAAATGTAGTAAAACTGCACTAACTAATTTTCCTAATTTATTTAAAACACTATTTACAACAATTATTCACTAAAACATTGACTTCAATAACTATTTCAATTTATTTCTACTGTGGCTATCTATCAGCGAACTCTGGAACTGTAACTGACTCTCTATTCTGCCTGTCCCGCTTATATACTCCCAAGCAGTTTCCATTCACGGCTCTCGAATATTCAGGAGTATAGAACATTTCATCTAGATGGCTCTTCGAATAATATCGAACAATCGATTTATTCCAGCTTGTTCTCGGCGATCCGTACGACAGCAGATATGCAGTTGTAGTTGAACGAGGGTGCATAATTAATTAGATCAGGGCCGGTCTCTGGGCCGGTCTCGAAATCGTTACAATACTTTAAAAAAAAATCGTATTAGGTGTATTCGAATTATTTACTAAGTAACTTAATATAATATTTATTTATGATACAATAATGATGGAAAGTAGGAATTATTTACATGGGGGTGAGTTTCGTTCAGAAAGGCACAGAATATATTATAATAATGCTAGTGGTATTTTGTATTTGAAGGGATATAAATCAATAATAGCACCCCACTTTGATCATTGTAGTACATTGCTCTATTTGGTAAGCAAAAAAAATCTCTACAGATTACAAAAACTTCATAACAGATCTATGAGGGCAAGTGGTAATAAAAGAATATCTGTGAAATACATGTTGAAAACACCGTCTCTTATGTCTGTTAAGCAAAGGATAACATTGAATATGTTCTTATTTATATTTAAAATCAAACATAATATGTTGCCAAATTATCGGAGTGAACAGTTAACATAAACGAATAATATTCATACTCATCACACTAGAAATAGTATTGGACACTTTTATTTTAACAGAGAATTATATAGGTTGTGAATCTTTGCTTGGTTCTGATATGATTTTATTTAATTAATTCACCTTGTGATCTCAAAAGCTGTGATTCATTAAATGCATTCAGAAGAAAAATATTCCAAATGATTGTTACCAGTAATTTTATGTTTTGTAAATGCACCAATTTTGATTTTATAATGTGACTTGTCCTTTAAATGATTGTATCTATTATGAAGAGCATTATTTGCTAATAAAGCGTGATATATTTGCTAATTGTGATATATAAATTGTTGTATAAATTAAGGATACTATTAGTGAATTTTATAAAAACATGTATAAAACATGAAAAATTGTCTCTTATGTTAACAATTTTATGGTAACTTGAATATATAGGATAGCTGCAAGAAAATTAAAAAGAATTTGTTTGAATGTGTTTTATTTCTTGTAAGATAACGAACTGGCATGTACAGTAAAAAAATGTATTCTCATGATGTCAAACTAATATGCTACCCTATAATTAATTGAAATTTATTGTAGACATTGGTTTAAATGTCAAATCAAAACAATGCTTGTCAAATAAAAACTATAAAACTGACAGAATGAGGATATTTTGAATTTATTAACAGAAGGAGAATTTGTAGAACAACCGTAGATATGTTTTTCAGACTGTTGATCATCATCAGTACAGTGTAACCAAGTACAAAAATGTGCAACACTTTTTGCGAGGGAAAATAGCTTACTACGGGAACTCTTTCATGTAATGAATACAATCCTATGCATCTTGAAACTTTTACAAATTTTGTTTAGAAACTTCTGTCTTGTTTGATGTAATTTTGAATACGTAATGTTTACATAAACTCAGGAATTTTTTCCAACACGATTCTTTCCCATCTATGATCACCTGAAAAAAACACCCATTTTTATTAATTCGGTCTTGTCATACAAAATTTGAGACATATGCAGACTATTATGAAAGGAAATCTAAGCACATTTAATGAACTGTTAATAATGATACGTTAGGAATAAATTCCAATATACGATATCCAAGAAAACTCTAGCTCCCAATCATAGGTATACCTACTGTTCACATTCGAAATTTAAGCGGACTGTAAATAATGAGGATTGTCGAGACTGTGGTTTCCTTACCTTGGATATTTAACTTCATCCAGAGATTTGAGTCGATCCTTCAAAATCGTAGAGCACCGGTACACCGTATTCGTAGTGACGTACGAAAGCGAGAGAGATCAGGATCTTTTTTGGGTTTTTTCACTCTCGAGGCCGGGAAATGCGCGAGCACATCATATAGTCCAGTAAGAGTGGGAAAACACAGTCATATTCGCGATATATTCAAAGGGGACAAAATATAAAAGAATCAAATAAACAACAAATAATAAGATATATATTTACAACGTGATGTGAAGACGGAACATAATCGCCCACCTAAAATGCAATAGTATTTTACGTTGTGAGGGGTCGCTGAGGGGTAAAGGACAGACCTTCACCACTGAGCGTTTAAAGACACCTTGAGGAGTTTTCAAAGTAACAACTCTCACAACACCGTCGGCTCCCGGATGTATTTCAATTACTCGGCCAAGCTGCCAACTTGAGGGGGGCAGATTGTCATTTTTTACGAGAACTAGGGTACCGATGTTAATATTTGCATTTGTGTCAGTCCATTTAAACCACTGAAACAAAGTGTGTAGGTACTCTCTATTCCAACGAGACCATAAATCTTGAACTAGACGCTGAACCATCTGCCACCGGTTAAGTCTGTTTATGTTTAACGATATTAAATTTTCGTCAGGGGGAGAGGTTAACGGCTCTAGAGTCAAAAAGTGACCAGAAGTCAGGGCGGATAAATCATTTGGATCTGAACTGATAGGACAGATTGGCCTAGAATTCAAAACAGCTTTGACTTGGACAAGGAAAGTATTGAACTCTTCATAGGTTAATATCTGGTCACCTACCACCCTGGACAAATGAGATTTGACGGATTTTACGCCTGCCTCCCACAATCCCCCGAAATGGGGACTGGAGGGAGGAATAAACTCCCACTTGACGAGCTCCTGATGAGCTGCATCCTGCATGAGTTTGAGAACCCGAGAAGCTCCTACAAAATTTGTAGCATTGTCACTCATTATTTTTGTGACTCTGCCACGTCGAGAAATAAAGCGCCTTAGCGCTGCTAGGAACGTGTCCGTAGACAGATCGGTGGCGAGCTCCAAATGGAGAGCCTTGGTCGAGAAACAGACGAAAAGACAAATATACGATTTGTGCGTTTTCGACCCACGATATCGGCCAAGCGAAATTGTATAAGGTCCTGAGAAGTCGACACCAACGACGGAGAAAGCCTTTATCTGAGAAATACGCAGAGAGGGGAGGATGCCCATATGAGGTTGGGCAGTAACTGGATTTTGTTTCCAACAAATTAAACATTTGGAGATAATTTTCCGAATGACTCTTTTAGCGGAAAGTATCCAATATTTTTGAAGGAGGAGAAAATGGAGTGTTGGAAAACCCGGGTGAAGATACCACCGATGAGCATTCTCGATGATCAGTTCGGTAAGACGGTGGTGGCTGGGCAATAAACAGGAATGGCGCTGATCATATGATAGTTGAGAGTGAACCAAACGGCCACCCACCCACCCTCAAAATACCCGTTCCATCAAGAAAGGGATTCAATTTACGTAAGGATTTACACAGAAGCTTCCCTGAGGTAAGACAAGAAATTTCAGAATGGAATACCGAACCCTGAACGTCTGATGAGTGAGAGTGAAGCTTGGTGGAGTTCCTGATACGTGATATAGGATAAGTTCCGTTGAGCACGGGGAAGGCGACAGTTATCAATGAAACGACTCACATACGCCCTTATTCGTTGGATCTTCACAAAAGATGAGAACCGGTTCAAGATCGCATCCACAAAATGAAGATCGGCTTGTGTTGAGAGTATGATCTTTTTTTTGCTCAGCGAAACAGTCAGCATCTACTTGTAATGAGCGAGAGGAGGAAGGCCAGTTTGACTGTGGCTTGAGAAGTCATGACGGGCTCGCCCACCATTGGGAATAGTCGAGAAGCTGAGAGGGATAAACGCCTCGAGAAGCGCAATCTGCAGGATTTAGATCTGACGGCACGTAGTGCCAAGTATCTGGAGACAATTTTTCTTGAATGTGAGTGACGCGATTGCTCACGAAAGTTTTCCATTTATGTGGGGAGGAACGAATCCAACAGAGAGCTGGGTAGGAGTCAGACCAAGCAAAATAATCTTCAACGATAATTTTTTTACGACAAAGATTGAGTACATATGAAAACAAATCAGAGAGAAGAGTTGCTGCGCATAATTTGAGCCGTGGTATAGATATCGTTTTCAAGGGGGATACTTTCGCCTTTGCACAAATAAGTCGAACACCGGGGCCATCGATACCGATATGTCTACAATATATAACTGCTGCATAACCCTGCTCACTGGCATCCGCAAATCCATGGAGGGTACATGATGCGGGAAAGGAAAGTTGAAAGACATGTCGAGATATGCTAATATCTGAGAGAGACGAAAGTTCGGATTGGAATTTATTCCAAATAGCCACAACATCAGAGGGAGGAGGGTCGTCCCAACCTATTCAAAGCGTCCATAGAAATAAGCCTTTTTGCGAACAAAGTTAGAGGGCTAAGGAACCCAAGTGGGTAAAAAATTCGAGCAAGTTCAGAGAGGATATTGTGTTTGGTACAAGGTAGTTTTCGGCAAGATATACTAAATGTGAAAACATCAAGAGAATAATTCCACTGTAAACCCAACACTTTAATAAGACAGCAGTTATCAAAATCGAGACATGTAGAGGTGGTTAAACTCTCGGAAGAAAGCAATTCGGGATGATTGCTATTCCATTTGTGCAGTTCGAATCCTCCCTTGTTAAAAAGCGAAGTTAATTGGGATTTCAGGGATCAAGCTTCATCTAAGTACTTACAACTTATCACGATATCATCGACATAAGAGGAGTTACGTATGGCCGCGGTAGCTAGAGGAAAATATTGGTCTTCTTCATCGGCAAGCTGAAGAAGGGTTCTTATGGCAAGAAAAGGGGAAGAACTGATACCATAAGTAACAGTAGTCAGAATAAATTCTTGAACGGGTTGATCGGGAGAAAATGCCCACAGAATTTTTTGATATTTTTTGTTCTGACACAAGAATCTGCCGGTATATTTGACGAATATCGACGATCAGGGAAATAGGATGCATTCTGAAATTGAGCAGGAGTATCGCCAAATCACTCAGTAATTTGGGGCCAGTCAACAAAGTGTCATTGAGGGAAATTCCATCCGAGGCCTTCGCGGAGGAATCAAACACCACTCTGAGTTTGGTGCTCGCACTTTCCGGGCGAATTATACAGTGATGTGGAATGAAATAGCCATCAGTTTTGTCGTCGGACTTTTCGGTGAGAGACATATGTCGTTAATCGAGATAATCTCACAATATTGTTGAGTCAAACGAGGTTCCTTCCGTAGCCTGCGCTCGAGGGCGAAGAAGCGCCGAAGATCAATCTCGCGTGAATCGGGAAACACTGGTTTCGATGAACGAAACGGAAGTGTTACAATGAACCTACCTGAAGAGGTTCGAGAAAGAGTTAATGTGAATATGCTTTCAAAAAGGTCATCTTCTTGAGTTGAGTTGCATATTCTGGAAACCTCTTCGATTTCCCAGAAACGCTTGATAGTAGTTTCAAAAGGGGGGTCACATGAACAGTAAAATGAGTTCACGGAGTTGGACTGACCAGATACTGTACCCATGAGAATCCACCCGAAAATCGTAGGAAATGCGCTGGGTTCATTTGTATTGCCGGAGAGTCGGCCACATTCGAAAATGAGAGGAAAGATATCGGCACCAAGTAAAATATCGACAGGGCTAGGGGTATGAAAGAGAGGGTCTGCAAGTTTCAGATTCGAGAGATGAGACCAATTTCTGGCATCAATATTATAATTGGGCATGGAATCACAAACTTTAGACATTACTATGGCACTGCACTTGAGGACAGGCTTGGGGCTATTACAAGGTCGGAATTGAAGTAGAACTGCTTTAGAAGCAGATGAATTCATATCACTGATAACTAATATTTTGTTTCCGAGAATTTATTCCAAGTCGATTACAACATTTTTGACTGATGATACTTATTTGAGAACCTGTATCTATCAATGCCCGAACTGTTTGATAGGATCCTCTGGCATCAAGAACTTCAATGAGTGTGGTGGAAAACTAAACGGTCATATTGGGAGTTGCAGAAACTCTGGATGATTGGGAAGTTTGCTCCCCTCGATCCGTACGAGAGAGGAAGTTTGAACGTTCAGGAGAGCATTTGCAGTTGGGGAACGATTAAAAGAGGATCCCTCTGAGAGGGGCGTTGGTGGTTGAGTGTTTCTATCAAAGGAAGCAGGGACGTCATGGAAATGCAAGAGAGTATGTTGACACTGTCCACATGTCAGACAATGTGACTTGGAAGAACAATCTTTGATCACATGTCGAGAACCAAGACAATTCACATACCATTTTTGCATTTTGACCATATTATATCGGTCTCTAGAATTCATTGACAAAAATTGAGGGCATTTGTAAATGAGATGATCAGCATGACAGACGGAACAAACAGATGAGTTCACTTGAGCATGAAGAGATCGCCTAGGAGAAAAATTAGAATGAGGAGGAGGAGGGGGTCGTGTGTTTTCGATAAATTTTGGGGGCCTCCTTTGTGTACAATCATTAGCTCTGTCCAAAGCACAGCATTGTTGCATGACAAATTCTTGAAGAGCATCAAACGTGGGAATTTCATTGGAGCCATGATGCATTTCAAATCGAGATACTGTATTGGAATCTAAACGTCTAAGGAGCATGTTGAAAAGCAAAAAGCTCCATTGAGCAGTGGGAAATTTCAAGTTTTGCAACGATGCTATATTTTCGGTGAATGTATCCAATAACTTTCGCAAATTCTGAGAGGTGACACGATTATCAGGGATACTTGGAGCAATTTCCAATTCGAGATAATGAGTAGTGGCTAGAAGGCGTTTATTGTCAAACCGTTTCACAAGAGAATCGTAAGCAACAATATAATTTGCGTCCGTGACTGGATTACACTTGACCAGATAGAGAAGAAATGAGATAATTGAACCTCTCAATATTTTTCAACCATTGATTATTATGTACCAAACTATTGAACATATCAATAAATGTTTTCCAGTGTTTCAGGTTACCATCAAATTTTACAAGTTTGATTTTTGGGAGTTTCACTTGACTAGAAACCGGAACACTGGAAGTACTTAAATTAATGCTTGAATCGAACAATAGAGAATAAGTTGCTTTGGCACTATAATAATCTTGATAAGAATCTCGAGACAATGCTTTGAATTCATCATTATTATATGAATCAGCTGCTATGAGTAGAGGAACGAGTGTGGAGATTTGACTTTCAAATTCTTGATAAATATCTTCCAAATGAGTGAAACGAGCTTTGAATAGTGATTGAAGGTCAGGAGCAGCGGCTATTGCTGCCAAATCACTCATCCGATCAATATGCTTATTTGTTGCATTGCTTTGCACTGTTTTATCTTATTTGTCGCCGCCATGCTTAAGAAATCAATAAATCCCGAGAAAAAAGTTCAAAAGTTTCAAAATAAAATAATGTAATTGTATCTTATGAATGGCCTCGTATATATGGAGTATTTCAACTATGATTTTCTAATGAGCATAAACAATTTAATTGAGAACGCAGAACCCTTTTTTTGCAACACAAAATCAACAAAAAAAGAACTGTGCCCATCAATTATTTTGTTCTTATGAATTATCTGAACAGTTCAGGACTTTTATTTCTCTTATTGAGAACAAAATGTGAATAACTAAAATCACACAAAGCCAAATTGGCGATTATTTCAAGAAAATAAATTTTTAACAAATAAATTCAATATTAATTCCATGCAGATCGACCATGAATTCGACCAACCTGCCCGACCAGCTGATACGAGTTCTGTAGAGCAAAAGAGCAAAAAAGCGATTGAGGACACTAATATCAATTATTACTGATATGAATCAATGATGAGAGCGTTTGTAGAGAGTTGTAACCAACCAAAAACCTCAAAATGAAAATTGTAAAGAGATTTATTTGTGTTTATTTGAGAATATTCGAGTTTTCTTCGAGAGGAAATAAATCAACCACGGTTCTTTTCAATTTGAAAATACGATATTTTGGCTCGTTCACATTCGAAATTTAAGCGGACTGTAAATAATGAGGATTGTCGAGACTGTGGTTTCCTTACCTTGGTTATTTAACTTCATTCAGAGATTTGAGTCGATCCTTCAAAATCGTAGACCACGGGTACACCGTATTCGTAGTGACGAACGAAAGCGAGAGAGATTTGTTTTTGGGTTTTTTCACTTTCGAGGCCGGGAAATGCGCGAGCACATGATATAGTCCAGTAAGAGTGGGAAAACGCAGTCATATTCGCGATATATTCAAAGGGGACAAAATATAAAATAATCAAATAACCAACAAATAGTAATGTGAACATTCGATCTAGTTCGAATATACCGGGTGACTACGAAAGTATTGCCTACGGAATATCTCAGTTATTGTATGAAGTAGGTTTGTGAAATTTGGAGCGTCGATATAATGATATAAGAGCTAGAATTTGAGCATATTGACATGTCGAAGTTAACTTCCGGTCTGACCGGAAGTAACATCAACTTTCTTATTTTAAATGGAAACCCAATTTTTTTTTCTTTTCGCTTTATTCAGCATTCAATTCCCTTTCTAATGACATATCACAAGTTGGTTTCTAACCAGAAACTAGATCAGAAAAAAAATATTATTGAAATTCACCGAGTAGGCCGTGGAAGCAAAATGAAAGACAAAAATTGAAAAGTTGGCCATGGAAACCATACGTCACTTGATAACAGTTGCTACTACTGTGATATTTTATTTTCATTCGTCGGCGTTATAAAAAGCCGCCAAAAAAATATTGGAAAAATTGGGAAAAAACAATACTCTGTAGGTCCATAACTTAAATAGAAACATACAACTTTTTCTTGCCTGTACTATTCAGCATAACCATTCCTTTCTAATGATATAGTAGAAAGTAATTTTTTGAAATGAAATACCAAAAAATCCAATTATTATTATTCAAATACCAAAAAATCAGATTTATCGAAAAAAAAAAATTCAAATTGATAGGATTAAAGATAAAATAAATTCAAAACAAATGTTCGAAATGCATTCCCTCAGCGTCAATACATTTATTGACTCTGGTGATATTTTCATGTAAAACGTTTCTCAACATTTGGGGCGTGATATCTTGGAAAGCTCTACGAATTTATACTTCTAGCTCATGTAGAGTTGTAAGCTGTGTGGAATACACCCTATTTTTAAGATGCCCCCATAGAAAAAAGTCGCACGGAGTAAGATCAGGTGACCTTGGTGGCCACCTGACTGGACCATGGGTTGTTATAAGTCTCTCTTGAAAGCGATTTTGAAGATAATTTCTCGCTATTCTTGAATTATGCGGAGGGGCGCCATCTTGCTGGAAGTACATTCTCTCAGTTATTTCCGCTGGTAGGTTGTTAATGAATTCCGAAATTTCATTCGTTAAAAAATTAAAGTATCTCTCTCCGGTTAGTTGGCCTTGAAAAAGAATGGGGCCAACAATATGAGTTCCAACTATTCCTGCCCAAACATTCACACCAAATCTCTCCTGGAAGCCACCTTGTCGAAACCGGTGCTCGTTTTCTATCGCCCAGTACCTGAAACAAAAGACCGTTCACACTTTTAGCACTTTACACTTCGACTATCGACAATAATCCAAATAAAGTACAGTACCTACCTTGTATTATTCCTGTTAAATAATCCATTGTTGGTAAATCTTGACTCGTCCGTAAACAAGATATAATAGTTAAATAGGTGATTCTCAGCATTTTGTCGAAGAAACCAATTACAATATTCCAGGCGCCTTTCACCGTCATTTTCATACAAATGTTAATGCAACTGATACTTGAAGGATTTAAATCGATGTTTTTTCAAAATTTTCCTAGCAGAGTCCTTACTTATAGCTAATTCGGCGCCAATCTGCCTTGAGGAAATTGTGCTATCATATTGTACTAAAGCTAATACATTAATTTCAGTTTCCTCATTAATAACAAATGCTTCTTGGTGGTCTTCGTGAACATCAGGCTCAGTTCTTAATTTTTCTTCAAGCCACTGAAAATACCTTCTTGACGGTTGCTGCCTCCCTGGATATCGCTCTAAATACAATCGTTCAGCGTCATAAGAATTTTTTAAACATTCACCATAAATGAGAAGCATGTCAATTTGTTCGGTTCGTGAATAACGGGGCATTTTTTGAATATTCCACTAACTGATTTCGATTTCCAAACCCTTTTAAAATGGCAGAATCAAAAACACTACTTCGAACGTCAAAATAATATGGATAGCAGCGTTCGTGAGAGCTCTCGTTTCTTTTTTGTGTCATTCCAAAATACATCTTAATCAGCCTACTTGTTAATATTTTGGTTCGAATGATTATTGCAATTGAATGATTGATAATGTTACTCTTCTTCGGGTTTGTTGGCCGTCGTGATATGGAATTGCTTCCTAACGTTTCGCCCGCACGAGTGGCTGGCTTCTTCTGAGGTTCCATCTTGAAAGATTTCCGGGTCATCGGAAATCTTTCAAGATGGAACCTCAGAAGAAGCCAGCCACTCGTGCGGGCGAAACGTTAGGAAGCAATTCCATATCACGACGGCCAACAAACCCGAAGAAGAGTAACATTATCAAAAATCCCGGCCGCGAAAGCCTCAATCAATATATCAATTGAATGATTATTCTGAATAGCACAAACATCGTCCATAGGTAGATATTAGAATATCTATGGACGATGGCACAGACCAAGTACGTTTATGTTCCTATTTAACCTAGAACCTACAGGATATAATTTATCATTCCACATTATTTTTAATGTTATTTTTGCGTATGGCGATAATCTGTTTTGTTATTTGAAGAATAATAATTGGATTTTTTGGTATTTCATTTCAAAAAATTACTTTCTATTATATCATTAGAAAGGAATGGTTATGCTGAATAGTACAGGCAAGAAAAAGTTGTATGTTCCTATTTAAGTTATGGACCTACAGAGTATTGTTTTTTCCCAATTTTTCCAATATTTTTTTGGCGGCTTTTTATAACGCCGACGAATGAAAATGATATATCACAGTAGTAGCAACTGTTACCAAGTGACGTATGGTTTCCATGGCCAACTTTTCAATTTTTGGTTTTCATTTTGCTTCCACGGCCTACTCGGTGAATTTCAATAATAATTTTTTTCTGATCTAGTTTCTGGTTAGATAGCAACTTGTAATATGTCATTAAAAAGGGAATTGAATGCTGAATAAAGCGATAAGAAAAAAAATAGGGTTTCCATTTAAAATAAGAAAGTTGATGTTACTTCCGGTCAGACCGGAAGTTAACTTCGACATGTCAATATGCTCAAATTCTAGCTCTTATGTCATTATATCGACGCTCCAAATTTCACAAACCTACTTCATACAATAACTGAGATATTCCGTAGGCAATACTTCCGTAGCCACCCGGTATTGTGCCAGAGAGGTATCAACAATGTTGAAAGAATACAGGGGTACCATTCTCTCTAAGCGTTTCCACAAAATAGAAAATAAAGGCAAACATCTCTCAAAAAACAACTACTTCCCTGGCTAATACCACGACGGACATTGAACTACAACTGACAGATATTTGTGCAACGTTCTTCAAAGAAGACCCAATTGCAAGTGCTTGTCTCGTAATTAAACAGAAAATTATCATTCATTTGGCTGGGAATGACCACCTGCAGACATGCATGTTTCGAGGTTTATTACCTCTCATCAGTGACAGGGTACGTCGGACAACATTATAATTATCATGTCCCTGCCAAATGTTTCTGTTTAACTAATATTTCCCCACGGATAACACCACGATCTACAACCAAGTTGATCGAAGCGCCATCCGCAAGGAACAAGACAAAACACTTCCAAGTACACAGTCTCCGGGAAGAGAAATCTGTAAAGATTCGAACTAGTTCGAATATATTGTGCCAGAGAGGTATCAACAATGTTGAAAGAATACAGGGGTACTCTTCTCTCTAAGCGTTTCCACAAAGTGGAAAATAAAGGCAAACATCTGTCAGAAACCAACTACTTCCCTGGCTAATAATACGACGGACATTGAACTACAACTGACAGATATTTGTGCAACGTTCTTCAAAGAATACCCAATTGCAAGTGCTTGTCTCGTAATTAAACAGAAAATTATCCTTCATTTGACTGGGAATGACCATCTGCAGACATGCATGTTTCGAGGTTTATTGCCTCTCATCAGTGACAGGGTAGGTCGCACAACATTATAATTGTCCTGTCCCTGCCAAATGAATAATAATCAACTGTTTAACTAATATTTCCCCACGGATAACACCACGATCTACAACGAAGTTAATCGAAGTGCCATCCGCACGTTACAAGACAAAACACTTCCAAGCAGCACAGTCTCCGGGAAGAGAAATCTGTAAAAATTCGAACTAGTTCGAATATATTGTGCCAGAGAGGTATCAACAATGTTGAAAGAATACAGGGGTACCCTTCTCTCTAAGCGTTTCTACAAAGTGGAAAATAAAGGCAAACATATGTCAGAAAACAACTACTTCCCTGGCTAATACCACGACGGACATTGAACTACAACTGACAGATATGTGTGCAGCGTTCTTCAAAGAAGACCCAATTGCAAGTGCTTGTCTCGTATCTGTCAGTTGTAGTTCAATGTCCGTCGTGGTATTAGCCAGGGAAGTAGTTGTTTTCTGACAGATGTTTGCCTTTATTTTCCACTTTGTGGAAACGCTTAGAGAGAAGGGTACCCCTGTATTCTTTCAACATTGTTGATACCTCTCTGGCACAATATATTCGAACTAGTTCGAATGTTTACAGATTTCTCTTCCCGGAGACTGCGCTGCTTGGGAGTGTTTTGTCTTGTTCCTTGCGGATTGCGCTTCGATCAATTTGGTTGTAGATCGTGGTGTTATCCCTGGGGAAATATTAGTTAAACAGTTGATTATTATTCATTTGGCAGGGACAGGACAATTATAAAGTTGTCCGACCTACCCTGTCACTGATGAGAGACTATAAACCTCGAAACATGCATGTCTGCAGGTGGTCATTCCCAGTCAAATGAAGGATAATTTTCTGTTTAATTACGAGACAAGCACTTGCAATTGGGTCTTCTTTGAAGAACGTTGCACAAATATCTGTCAGCTGTAGTTACGCAGACAGCATTTTAGCAAGTTCATAATGCCCAGTACCGGTAGGTTTGTCCTGTTCTCCAACTCTGTGTCCTCTTGTAGCTTCTTCCGGATAATTTGTAAGGCCTCTTCTACCGGAACTTTGGTGTAGAGACTTTCCACGTCGATACTGACCAATTGGTCTCCTGGTGCGATTCTGACCCCTTCCAGGATCTCTACGAAGTGCCTGGAGTTCTTCACAAAGGTTGGGGTATTTCCTTGCAGCGGTTGGATGATCGGCATTAGAAACTTGGCTAGATTGTAGGTAGCTGAGTCTCTGGAGCACTTTGCTAATTGATCATAGCCCAAATGTTATCTTCAAGAAGTACTGCATGTTAATTGTATTTTATGCCATGATTGTTATCTTATAATGATTATAGTTTTATTCATCATCGTGTATAGTTTTTTAACTTCGTCTGATTATAAGGTGGTGTTGTGAGAAATCATAAAACGTTTCTCTTCACTCCACCTCAGTTGAATTCACATGGCAGTAGTACCCTCATTTATTGTTTGAAAGTAAGAGATTTGAGCCGGTTCTGGGCCTTCCCCCACTACTATGACGTCATCAGTGACCTTGGGGTGACCTTCAGGGATGACCTTGGTGCATAGGTACCTGTGTGGGTCTATGACCTTTGGATGTCCTTGAAACGATTTTTAAATTTTGTAATTTTTGACCTTGATGTAGGTTTTGATGAGGTGTTCAAGGTTTTTGTTTGACCTTGAGATGACATTTGGGTGACAGAGATTTTTTTTCATACACGGACAAGTCCTTTTTCCAAGTACTTATATATTTTTTTTTTACCTCCAAGACTAAAAACATTTATGTGAACACTTGCTACTATGTATGACTTTCATATTATGTACTAACACATGAAAATCTAGAGAAGGCACACGTCCACACACCACGGAGATCCAGTCAGATATGTGAACTCTGATTCCTCTCCGATACTTACCTTGTAGTGGTGGTGGTAGTAAGCGTGTGTGACGTCATCCGACTATGAGGAGTGCATCTGAAGTAGCCCACGCTCGACGCTTATAATATATACGGACAAGTACTTTTTCCAAGTACTTATATTTTTTTTAACCTCCATGACTACTATTACCTTCATGTGTATGTACACTTGTTACTGTGCATGACTTTCATGTGTACCAACACATGAAAATCTAGAGAAGGCACACGTCCGCACACCACGGAGATCCAGTCAGATATGTGAACTCTGATTTCTCTCCGCCAGTGTATACCTTACAGTGGTGGTGGGAGGAAGCGTGTGTGACGTCATCCAACTGTGAGGAGCGCATCCGAACACGATCCAGTCATACGTATCAGAAGCAACCCTCGCTCGACTCTCGCTATAGTGGGAATGGTCCGCTGACGTCACACATCCACACGATGCAGTTATGTAGCGACTACTGTTCACTCTTCATCTTGTATGTATCGATAGCGAGTTGGATTAGAAGTGTGCATGGTGGGGGCTCTGTGACGTTGCATGAGTAGTCGAAGCGGATAGAATTTGTTCATCCTCTTCCCCACTCATTGAAATTATATTTAAAGGAGGTGGGAATGATTGTTAACTCACATCGAGAAAATGTATTCCTGTGACTGTGGTAAATCGTTTACTCGTAGTGATAATCTCCGTCGTCATCAACTTCAGAGTTGCCAAGGTGGGCCTTCTGTGAAAAGGATTAAGTTAGATGCGGCTGCATCGACACCAATGTACACATGCAATTGTTGTAATGTGACAATTCCTGCATCCCAAGTTAGTTCTCATAAAAGAACTCTCCAGCACAAGAATAATGCATGTGTCCAAGTTAGTGATGGCATACAAATTATAAGAAATGCTTTCAAGTGTAGAAATGTAAGCTATCGAGTGGAAAGTCCGAATGTGTACACTGACTATATGTCGTTCTTCAATGAGATCAGGGAGAAAGTTATTGGATTACTTGAAGAGGCAATAAAGGTTCACAAGATATTCAAAGTGAATATGGAGGTATTTGGCAGCTACATTGTCCAAACACGGGATTTGATTGATACCAAGTCAGCAAACTCACAAAATAAAATTGTGGACCAGTCTACGGATTTGGATGCGTTATTTGATGGATTCCGTGATGCCATCATTGCTCAGACTACGGAATTTGAAGAACGTGATTCAGGTATGTTTAAAGTTTAAATTCTATATACACGAATATTAAATTATTTTTATGTTTCAGGATGGAGCTGTGAAAAAGTTATGTTCCTCGAAGTGAACATCAACAAGTACAGTCCACTCAGCGGATGTTCATATGTGAAGCTGCCCGAGTTCATTGAGACACGAAAAGGCGTTGTGAATATTCACAATGAGGATCAACACTGTTTTGCATGGGCCATCACATCTGATTTGTTTCCTGCGAATGGTAGAGTGTCAGAAGTTTCCTCATACCCCCACTATTCCAATATTTTGAATGTAACAGGTATGGATTTTCCAGTTAAACTTCAAGCTATAAAAAAGTTTGAGGACATGAATGATATTTCGATTAATGTATATGGATTAGAGTCGAAACTTGATAAGGGTAAAATGAAATATGAAGTGGTTGGTCCGTTGCGTTACTCACAGAGAAGACTAAGAAGACATGTTAATTTGCTACTTATAACTGATGATTCTGGCAATAGTCATTATTGTTGGATTAAAGACCTTTCTAGATTAGTTTCAAGTCAACTATCTGCGCATGAGCATAAAAAATATTTTTGTGATGGATGTTTATTGTATTTCTCTCACGAGCGATTACTATTACGTCATCAGTTGCATGACTGTAATCATTTGAGTACTACAACACCATCAGTCAATTTCAGAATTAATAAATATGGTAAAATGATACCGGGGAATTCACTTATGTTTGAAAATTTTGAGAGACAAGTGAAGGTGCCATTTTCAGTTTATGCTGATTTTGAATCAGTTCTCAAACCCATTCAAACTAGTCAACCCAACCCTAAACACTCATACTCGAATAAAACATACAAACATGAACCTTATTCATTTGCTTATTCGATAAAATGTTCATATAATGACAAATTATCAAAATTTGTTACATATAGGGGTGAGGATGCAGCCGAGAAATTTGTCACAGATTGTCAAAGATTGAAAATGATTTGAGAAATATTTATCACAATCATCTGAGATATCCAATTCCTATGGTTGCACAAACCCCTGCGGAAGAAGAAGAGTTTTCTTCTGCACAATTTTGTGGAATATGTGATAAACCATTCACGGGTGGTGATGTGAAAGTGAGAGACCATTGCCACCTCAATGGAAAGAAAAGATCACCTGCCGCTCATTCTGTATGTAACTTAAATTTCAAATTACCAAATTTTGTTCCGATAATTTTCCATAATCTTAGTGGGTATGATTGTCATTTGTTCATAAAAGAACTGTATAGAAACAAAGACAAAGTGGATGTTATCCCACAAACTAAGGAAAAATATATATCGTTCACCAAGCATCTATTCACTCACACATACACTGACAAAGATGGAAAAGAGAAAAAGAATTATTTGAAAATGAGATTTATAGACAGTTTCAAATTCATGTCGGATTCTTTGCAGAACTTAGGTGCTAACTTAACATCTGATCAGTGTATTGAGATGCATAAACATTTTCCACAAATTGACAAATTCAATTTGATGAGAAAGAAAGGTGTTTTTCCATATAACTTTGTTGACCATATTGACAAGTTGAATTATCCAACTATTCCCACTAAAAATCAATTTTATGACAATCTTAACGAAGAGCATATATCAGATAAGGATTATATGAGAGCAAAACTTGTTTGGCATTTATTCCAGTGTCAGAGTTTAGGAGAATGCTCAGATTTATATTTGAAGTCCGATGTGCTTCTATTATGTGACATATTTGAAAACTTTAGAAAGATATGTTTAGATAAATATAAATTAGATCCGGCGCAGTATTATACAGCACCCGGATTATCATGGGATGCAATGCTAAAGTATACAAATATAGAATTGGAATCATTGACTGACATTGACATGATTCATTTTTTCAAGAAAGGAATACGTGGCGGAATAAGTCAGTGTAGTGAAAGGAAGCATATTGCTAATAATAAACTTTTACCCGATTATAACCCCGATGAACCTTCATCGTTCATATCATATTTAGATGCCACTAACCTATATGGTCACAGTATGTCACAACCATTACCCACCAACGATTTTGCTTGGCTAACTCCCAATGAAATTATCAATTTGGACGTAATGGGTGTAGCATCTGATAGTCCATATGGTTATGTTCTTGAAGTAGATGTTCATTATCCCCAAGAATTACATGACAAACATGCTGATCTCCCTTTTCTCGTTGAAAGTTTAATACCTCCACATTCCAAATCAAAAATTCCCAAATTAATTCCAAATTTAAATGACAAAAGAAAATATATTTTACACTATAAAAATTTACAGCAGGCTGTGGCCAATGGTCTTATTGTCATGAACACACATAGAGTGTTGAGATTCAAGCAGTCATGTTGGATGAAACCTTATATTGATTTGAATACTGAAATGCGAAATCGATCTAACAACAAAGCTGAAAAAGATTTCTATAAACTCATGAACAATGCAGTTTATGTGAAAACAATGGAAAACGTTGATAACAGAATTGATGTTAGACTGGTTACGCATTGGGAAAGTATCAAGAGGAAAATGGGTGCTAGTGCCCTAATTTCACGTCCAAATTACAAAAGCTGTTCAATATTTTCCGAAAATTTTGTTGCAATTCAATTGGGAAAAGTTAATGTATTATACGATAAACCACTATATTTGGGATTTTGTATTCTAGAATTATCCAAAACAGTCATGTACAACTTTTTCTATGGTTGTATTAAACGTCATTACGCAGAAAATGCCACCTTACTCTACACTGACACGGATTCTTTAATTTTGAAAGTAAATACCGATAATTTTTATGATTTCATTATCAACAATATAGGTGAATTTGATACTTCCAATTACAAAGTAGGAAATCAATTCAATATTCCTATTACAAAATCAATTCTGGGTAATTTCAAAGACGAATTTCCGAATGATCCCATAATTAGCTTTTATGGTACCGGTGCCAAAGCATATTATGTTCAGTCTGTGGGTAGTGAATTTAAGAAAGCAAAAGGAGTCAAAAGATCCGTTATAAAGAATGAATCAACATGTGAAGATTATAAGAAAATTGTCGAACAGGGTGGTTTAATATTCAGGAAGATGAACTCGTTTAGGAGCATATTACATGACATGTATACTGAATTGAAAAACAAAGTTGCATTGTCATACCATGATGATAAACGGTTCATCATTCCCAATACGACACAAACTCTTCCTTGGGGTCATAGCGATATAGAATTCTACCAGAATGATCCAGAAGAGAATATTCGTTGGGTTTCCAATATTATTCAATCTTTTTCTCAAGAAAGTCCGTTAGATCAATTACTTCATTTATTAACAGCTGAATTGAACAAATGAAATATCATTCTAAATGGAAAATTCACCACCACCGCCATAATTATTTATTTGTATTCTTGATGTGATTAAGCTCAATGGATAAAAGTCGAATTATACTAGTCAATTTTAGTAAATGTCTTGTTTTCCTGTTACCAAATATATACATTTTTAAATAAACACGTTATTCTGATTTCCCATTGTTTCATTTAAGTGAATAAAATACCTACTCAGAGATATATAGAAATGGTTGTTTTGAAATCATCAGTATGAAAGATATCGAGGTGGGAGAAAGATGTCCAAAGCTATTGATAAATTTGGTCGTAGACGAAAATGGGGTACTGTTAAAGTTCGAGTTCTTCAAGGTTCTCAGGGTCCTCAAGGTATAGGATTCAAGCTTTCACCTGATGACCAATATGATATGCAAGGTAAAAGACTGAAAAATGCTGGTGAACCGATAGATGAGAGAGATTGTGTAACTCAGTTATATCTCAGTGAACAAATCAATGAGTCGAAGGCACTTGTCCTCAAAGCCTTGCAGGCTGCCATACTTGCCACAACGGCTCAAATTGTACCTGATGCCCGTCAAGCTTTTAACGAAAAAATAGAGGTGACAGATGAACTGGATCGCAAGTACAGTAATCTAAAAAGTGATGTGGATATCAAAGTATGGGATGCTACAGCTACAATGACACGAAACATTACAGAGTTGACAAGTGAATTCAATCACAAATGCGATATTCTGAAAAAGGATTCGGATAATGCATTGGATATAACATCTACAATGATGCAAAAATATGACGATATTGAGAAGAGGTTAGTTGTATTGGAGAAGAAACATGAGAGGTTATTCGAATTGGAGAAGAAACATCCTGATATTTGGCTCACACATAGACCAAAACTTTGGGCTCCAGGCAGTGATCCACACCCAGCTGTTTGAAAAATGAATTTGTATTATCATAAAAATATATAGAATAAATTTAGTCAAACTAAAGTTATTTTTATTTCAATACTATCATGCTACTTACACATTCACGTACAATGATGTTCTCGCTAATACTGCTTGGGAGACTCAAACGCTCTCTACTCTTATGCAGAAGAATTGTGGTGGTGGTAACCCCCATACTCTGAATGAAACATATAAAAGAAGAACTGGTCACTGAATACTTCATTCGAATTTCATAGTTCGAATATTCTATTGTATTGTGATGGATAGTTATATGGAAGTCCTAGCCAGACTGTCCCACATGGACATTAACAACTTCGAGGAGTACTGGGACGACGACCTAGAGGTGGATCAGCTGGTGCTCGAGGACCAGGTGGAGCTAGTGGAGCCGGAGGACCCGGTGGAGATGGATGCCGCTGAAGATGAGGCCGTCGACGAGGGCAATGCAGAAGATGACGTCGATGAAGGGATTGAGGCGGATTCTGTCAGCGAATTCGACTCCATCATAAGTCGTACCATACCAATCAACATGTCGGAGACGTTGAACAATTTTCCAACCAATTTGTATTGTTGCACATTGGCCTTCGTTGCAATTGATGCTGGTGATGAAGGCCAATTCTTCGTCTGCCGTATGTGTTATGTACGGTACTGTGGTATGAATGACAATGGTGGATTGTATGATAATCACCATTCACATGTGACTGTCGAGTATGCTGATACTCCAACCCACCATTGTTATGCATGCCAAACTCCTTTGTTTCAACTGACTCCACTAAGGACATGTATCTTTTGTAATACTTAGCGGAGTTGGAATAAGGGCGGGGTTATGACGGAGGGAAGGGTTTCGACGGAGGGCGGGGTTTCGACGGAGGGCGGGGTTTCGACGGAGGGCGGGGTTATGACAGAGGGCGGGATTTAATTTGGGTGGGATCATGAGAGGGGTGTGTCATGCGCAATTCAACCATTGCGCATGAGAGGTAGAGTGGAAGGTGGGGCAATTGTTTAAAAGGAGAGTTCCCTCTGAATATTCCCCAGTTGACTTCGAGTTCTCAAAGTCAACATCTCCAGCACCAGCAGCAGTTTCCAGTCTCCAGTCTCAAGAATCCAATTTTCATCGGTAAGTAAACAATCTTATATTCATGCATTTGTTTAATTATTTTTTCAATGTATAGCAATGGATCCTTCAACACCAGCGGCCAACTTCCTCATGGTAGCAGCAGCCCTAACTAACGTTAGGGTCGAGGAAGAAGTCAGACGTAGAGGACCGTCTCCGCCACCTCAACCAGGACACCAGGACATCGATGATGATGCCTTCTTCAAAGATATCATGGAGACGATCAGGCAGGACGCGGATATCCCGGAGCCACTGACGCCGATGGCTTCACAGGAGCAAGGTGGTGGTGTACGAAAACGATATGGCGATACCATTGACGATGGTGCCCCCAAACGAGGAAAACCGTCAAAGGTGAAATCGTTGGAAATCAGTGAGGATAGCGAGGACGAGTTCGAGCTCACACCACGAGCAAGTGGTAGCGGCTTGAAATCGTCATCGAAGAAGCAATTGGGGCAAAGCAGTAGGCGTAAGGTTGGTGTTATTCCCGCATACCGTAAGAAATGCGATAAAACCAACCCTTACCAAGGAGGATGGCCATCATCCTCAAGAGCTGCGGTCCCTGTTGTGACTCCTGTCCCACCACCTGCTAAAGTGCAAGTCGTTAGCGTGGATGTAGTGGCACCACCGCCAGCTGTCCCTCCACCAGCCCCAATCGTGGAGGTAGTTGCCACCGTGGATCCCGTCGCTGGACCTTCAAGGGCAAGGGAGCCGATCACACACGTCGCCTTGGAGTCTATCGCTCCCACGCTGGAGACGGACGTGGACCAGCTACTGGGGGAGGTAGAGGAGGCCGAGCGCGACTGCCAGCGGAGTCGACTAGCGCGGGCAGAAATTGCCCGCCAGCTGGCCGACCTGATGGTGCGAGATCGGCAGGAAGCCATCCTGGAGGCCGAAAGGGTCACCAGGTTGGAAACTGCCAGAGCGCGTGTGACGGCTCCGACGTTTAGAAAATAAGTAGATAATTAGGTATTTTATATAGGTTTAGATATTTGTAAGTGTGTTTTAAAAATTAATTTAATTGTAAGTTGTAAATATAAGTAGATATTAATAATAAAAAAAGATGAAGTGAAAAAAAGGAGTGTACATTAAATTTATTGGTTTGGTACATACTGGGCAATGCGATGTTTGGGGCATTGCTCTTCACTTAATCTTAATTGTATTTTCTGATACTTGTGTTATTCAATAAGTACCTATATAATTCCAACTCTGAAACATTATTCAGGAAATCATCTCAATTGTATTATTCAATAAGTATGTTGAGTATTTCTACCACTACCACCATCTATAACCTCCACCTTCTCTCCCACCACCTCATACAACCCCTACCCTTCTCTCCCACCATTTCTATCTCATGAGTTAGTATAAATTCAATGTAAACTCAGATTATAGTATCAGTCTTCTAAGATGCCTCTCCCAGACTCCACCACAGCTCCGAGACGTTGCGAGAGATTTGAAGACGATGCCGAGATAATTCGGCAGATGCCACCGTCGTTGTACCCAGTCCAGGTACATCAAATATTCCAAGGGGCTAGCTATCATGATAGGAATGATGATAGAGTTCCCAGAAGGCCAATTCAGGTGGCCGAGATCAGCGACTCCTGGGATACGTGGAATTTCCCGTCCCCGTCAACATCATCATCATCATCAGAATATGGTGATGAAATGGAGGAGCACCAGGAGGAATGGTCAGATGAGTCTGACATCTCCGAGGATGATGTGGTCGAGGATGATGTGGTCGAGGATGACCACCTAGAAGATGACGAAGTGGTCGAGGATGTTGAATTCATCGGCATCGAGGATGTCGACATGGATGACCACCCGGAGGTGAATGACCTGGAGGACGATGACTCCGACGATGACACCATCATCGTGGTATCATCGGATGATGACGATGACGATGTCATCTATGTCATCTGAGTTCCCTTCCGTGGTCGTCCCGCATAACTATGCGGGATGACACCCAGCTCTCCGGAGCACCCCATCGGCCCTTTTCAGGGCCACACAAAAAACACAAACATATGCATTTGCACCACTTAATGGTGAAAATGTACAAAGTTTCTATAACTTGAAGAGTTGTAGATGTTTAGTGATCTTTCGTCGTCTCACATAAACATGTGTGGATCGACATACCCTGGCTCTTCGAAGCAAAACAGCTCTTTTAGTGCTAAAAAAAAGAGTACACACGCGCATGCTCACTTAACTGGAGGAAGATATTCGGATGTAGGTTAGGTTGTCAGATTTAATTGAGTAGAAAATATACCGCGAATCAACATCGCGGCCGCGAATTGGACCGCGGTTGCGTTCGCGGGTTTGATTCGTGGCCGCGATTTAATTCGCGGGTCGAAAAATTTTTTTCTATTTTGAGGCCGAAGGCCGAAGGCTGTAGAATTATAACTTTACAATTTTCTACTTTTAAATTTTCCGGAAATTTTCCGCAGCCGCGATGTTGATTCGCGACCGCGGATTAATCTGCGGTTTAATTCGCGGGTCGAATTTTTTTTTCTATTTTGAGGCCGAAGGCTGTAGAATTATAACTTTACAATTTTCTACTTTTAAATTTTCCGGTAGCCGGAGGCCGGGTGCAGATGATAGAAGGCAACACAAAATCCTCCAAAATTCTAATAGAACCTGCGCAAGCGCCTAATGACCACTACCACTAAGCTATGTTACACATCCCCACTCCGATCCTTATAAATACGATGACAACCTACTCAAAGTATCATTCAGCAACTCAACATGTCTTCAACAACAGCACAGGAGTTCCCACATACCACAGCGCCTCCGCGACACTCAACAGGAGAGCATGGGTCCGATGATCACAGTTTTATCGGAGATGCTACAGAATTTAATCGCGTGTGGGAGGACACGAAGGAGCGGGCTAGGGCATTCTATGCTAGGAATGTTGGTAATGTTGGTGAAGACTCAAGCTAATCAGTCTTCACCCAAACCCCCTTGGCTCTTTGGAGCAAAACAGCCCTTTTCAGGGCTACAAAAAAAATACACACTTCCATTGGGAATTATATCTACAGTGGATAATTTTCACTATGAGTATATGCAATACGAAGGTGTGAATTAGAACTATGACTCACTTGGATCATTTTGTTCTAAATCACACCTTCGCATTATATTACAAAATGATTTCAATATTTATTGTCAATTGGGCAAAGTTTATGTCGGTGACATGGAACTACATACACATCTGGAGAAGACATCGGTTGGAAGAACACTGTCTCTTCTCAACACTTCTTATTACTATGAAATTTGTGGAGTCAACTCCTGGAAGGGAAATCTACCCCTTCTCCTCTTACGGCAGATTGTTGTCATATTCATATGCGTATGTACCAGTCGGCTTGTTCGTATAAAACGTGAAGTCGCATCAACATCAGCACCATTTCTATCCACATCCCATTGGTATCACACATTCCCTCCGAGCTAAATAATCATGACTTCCCTACCAAATGTTTCTGTTGAAGAAGGTGCAGTGTCACTTATTCCAACAACAAATGATGAGTTTGGTTTTGAAAATATTCCGGTATATCACTTGTCATCCCAAGAAGGTTTCACCGATGACTATAACATTCTTGATTATCTGAAGACGGTAGATATACCGGAACCTTCAGAAAGTGTTGATCCAACCCTTTCACAACTGTCACTACCCATATGCCCTCCACTTCTCTCTCCTCTTAGTGTGGATACGAAACCAAAACCATCTAAGAGGAAAGGTACATCTACTGCTTCTAACCCTAAGAAAACAACGAGTACGGAAACCTCGTAAGAAGAAGGTAGATGACACCTTCTTGAATGTGATGGGCGATTTGGAAGATGTTTCGCTTCATTCTTTCGGTCCACTGCAGCGCTGTGGGGACATGCTGAAGAAAGCGAAATGCCGCATTATAAAAGCGAAAGCCACCATCGTCAAATGCGATGATGATGTTCGAAGTGGTAGCTTGGACGAGGTGGCTCTTCAGGAGCTCGATGCAAAGATTGCATTAACAAAGGCTGAACTGATCAAAATGTGTGAAGATGCAGATAAACTTCGATTCGAAATCACACACAAAAATCAGTCCGCCCATTGTTTGAAAATGCAAGCAGAGATGGAGCTTCAGGAGTCAACAAAACTTTTTGATACGGCAGCATCTGTACGTGATAAGTGGCGAAAAGAGTTTGATCACGCATTTCAATCTGATATTGATTAGCTCTGAGGATTATGAAATGTTATCAATGTTGTGAGTTGAAAATATCTAAGCGGGAATGGGGTATGCAGTTAATTTGGTTTGGCATACACAGAACGTTGCGATTGGCTGGGGCAACGTTTACCGCTACAAAATAATTTTTTTTCAATTCACTTCAACAGAGTCTACTCGAAATAAAAAAAAATTGCTTTGTTTATTTTACGAAACATCTAAGTTAATACATATATTAAACCATGTCACGTTTATCAATCCATGAATTGTGTTCACTCGGAAGGCCTAACCACTTCACATACAGTTTATTATTTTTCTTCCTCATCACCTTTTCAACTAGATAAATGTCAGGATTTTTCGTTTTCAATAACTCTTCTTCATAAAAACCACCTTTAATCGGTTGACCATTCATATCTTCAAGAATATACGTTGTGGGATATGTCCTATTAATTTTAATGATTTTGAATAGTTCAGTTGTAAAATTGGCAGTGTACCCCTTTTCAAAGATATTTTTGTACTTGCTTATACGTACAATGTCATTCATTCGGAATTTGGAAAGACTTTGTTTTCCACGGATGACTTTGGCACTTTTAAATTTTAGTTTTGTTGTTGGCGTAACATTAATTGGTTCAATACCAGTTGTACGGTGCACTTTATGGTTATATTTTCTTGTTATCATAGGAAGAACATCTAACCACTTGTTGTGTCCCATCGCTGAAAATTCTCTATATAGCCACGTCTTTATTGTTCGAATTACTCTTTCTGCTATGGCCGCCTTCATAGTGCTGAATGTTGAATAATGATTTATATTATATTTGCCCATTAGAGATGAGAAAGTTTTGTTGAAAAATTCTTTTCCTTGATCGCTTTGTAGATGTTTCGGAGAATAGTCGGCTTCTTTCAGCACATCTTCCATTGCATCCGTTACAGCACCACTTGTTTTATTTTTAATCGGTTTTGTCCATAGATATTTTGAGTAACAATCAATTACTACAAGAACATATCTATATCCTTTATTATGTTTAGCATAGGGTTGTAATTCGGCAAGATCAATCTGCCATAGATCTGCAAAACCTTTGAGGGTGGTGGTTCTTCTGGCGAAATTACGTCTCGCCGGTGTATGTAATTCATTGACAACTTGTCGTTTAAGATCACTTATTTCATTATCCATCCTCTCACTATAACTGTTCTACTTCGTCTCCGTACACATAATTCAATAATGTTACTGCATCATATAATGAGGACAAAGTGACCATTTTCTTGAACGTTTCAATATATAATACCTTCCTCACGTAATTCTTCAATTATTGAAATTATTTCATTGTCGTGTCCAGTATGTCCAGCCGATTTCGAGGATATCAACAGTCGTAAACGATCGACTAACTCGTCAGGTGAATTCCAGTACACATAATTCGCAGGTTTGGTATAATACTTTTTTTGCATCCGATTGAACCCTTTACCTTTTTTTGTTCTACTCCTTGTCGACAGATGATGTGATAAGTTCAGTACTGGTTTGATAACTTCACGAAATTTTTTAGAATTTGTATGTTTGAAACCATGTCTTAGTTGATGTTGTTTGTATGGTGAATTCGTTAGTCTCAATATTTTAGCATATATATGATGAATTTCATCATTGAAATTGACTTCAGGTGGATTTTTCAAAAAAATCATGTCGTATAACTCCGGACTACCTGGGAATTCATGATTTTTTGTTTTATTGTCATTCCAAAATATAATATTCCCATCACTGAAACGTACATTGAGACTACCCATTTTCAGTTTTTGTGTAGTAGGATCTAAACGTATACCATATATTGTATCATATGCAACATTCTTTGTTTTAACATTTTCCAAATGTCTTTTCAAAACATCTCCAATATTGTCTTCAAAATCAGAGAAATCAGAATCACCTATTCGAGATGATGACGGTGTTTCGAATATGGACATTTCATTTTCTCCGAATTCTTTGATAGTACCTGTCTCACTGTCAGCAGATGATATTTCACTATTATATGAGGATGGATTCTTCCCCATTGGGGTACTCGTAACTTTTATTGGAGTAGACTGAGAATTCCCTTGCTTCATTGGAACCGTTGACTTCGGTGATTTCATGGTAGCAGCTGAAGATAGAACCTTTAATGGCTTCATTAAGGGTTCATAGAGTTTTTCAAGCGTCATTCGATTTTCAATAAGTCCACTCTTGATAGAATTGAATTTCTGCCGTACAGCTTCTGTTGTCTCAACCAGTTGACGTTTCAAATTCAATTCATTGTTTTTATTTTCAGCTACTGAATCATTTTTTGTCTTCATTTTGTTTTTGTCAAGAGAATACACTGAAGTAACCTCTATGCAATTCAACGATCGATTGAATGTGGATTACAGTATCATGGATATATAAAACTATCGAACCCCATGCGATATCTACCTTCATGCATTTTTCTATCCTTATCAATGACCAGAAATCCATATTGATCCTCCCAACATTTAACACACATCAATTGGAATTGTTTGAATGTTACATCGGGTGACACGTGATCAGAATAAATATGATGTAGATTCGTTTCATCTTGCTTGAACATTACAATAAAGTTTGTATTGTCTCGCACCAACTGTTTGGGCACTCGTGAATATGTTTGAGCAAGATAAAAACAGTCAACATCTTTATGACATCCCATACAGAAGTATGATCTTATAATGTCCTGTTTTTCACATATTACATCATCGAAAATGAAAACAGAATTCGGTTTGGCATCGGACGGTTCCACTATTTCTGCATTATTACTGAACGTATAAATAAAATCTCAAACCCTTTATGGGTTCCAATACATTTCGTAGGAATTGATATTTGGGCTGATTGAGTGATTTCGAATAGAGATAAACGTTTGTGAATCGTAGTCCTTGTGGATGTGTCAGAAGAGAGATCATGGCATTCGTCTTTCCACAATTCGACGGTCCAATAATGAGTCCTCGAACAGATGGTGGAAGTAGCGGACCATGCCGCAACACATTCTGTCCATTCAATCCACAACCGAATTTTTCATCTATATTATCTACAGCAAACTTTTCTTTCTGCTTTACAATGCGCATCGTACCGTGGTTGGAGACTATGTAAGCGATGATATGTCGTGAACGTTTCATTTAAATGAGTACCATCAAACGATACGGATGTGTTCGCGGTGTATCCAGAAAGAGCGGACGTGGATTTGTTAATAATTTGATAAACAAACTTCCGTTCGAATTACATTTACACGGAGGATATCAGTACTGTGGACCCGGTACAAAATTGGAAAAACGTTTAGCCCGCAAAGATCCCGGAATCAATAAATTGGATATTGCATGCAAACAACACGATATTCAATATTTGAATCATCTAACTGATCTCACAGCGAGACATAGAGCAGACAAAGAACTCGAATACGCAGCTTGGAATAGGGTTAAATCGAAGGACGCTGGTATTAAGGAAAGAGCAGCTGCCCTACTCGTTACCAATATTATGAAATCAAAGAGACGTTTCGGTATGGGTTGTAGTACTACTATAAAGAAAAAGAAGAAAAATCAACCGAAGAAAAAGAAAAATAATCTCAGAAAAATCGTCTTTGGTTCTGGGGTGGTTCATAAAGTGCGGAATGTACTGAAAAAGGCTGGGGGTGAGCAATTTGTAACGAATAATTTGAAGAAAGCTACCGTAGTGGCATTACATGCGGCACGTAAATACCTCAAAGCTGCTGGTGGAAAGAAAACAATCCGCACACCCCGCATAATTCCAATTCCTAAGGTCGGAGGGATTCTACCACTGATACCGATTTTTGCTGGATTGTCCGCGCTCGGAAGTTTAGCGGGTGCTGTTGCAGGCATCACCAGAGCTGTGAATTCAGCAAAAGCAAGCAGAACCGCCCTAATCGAAGCGAATCGCCATAATAAGAAAATGGAAAGTGTGGCATTGGGTAAAAGTGGTAGTGGTGTATACCTTAAACCATACCGTAAAGGACTCGGACTCTACTTGAAACCATACAATCCAAAAAACTAGTTGATTCCCTACCTCGACGACCTCTCACCGACATCGATCTCAATTATTATGCCAAGAAAGTGAAAATTCCATACTTTCGTGGTATTTTCATGCGTGATACATTACCCACTAGAGGTCCACGACACCACGAGACCACCATTGTCAATTTAGATGGAATAAGAGGATCGGGAACACATTGGGTGGCATACAGCAAATGTGGGAAAGACATTGCATACTTTGATAGTTTTGGAGATCTACCCCCACCAAAAGAGTTGATTCAATACTTTCAGAAATGTTCGAAAGTGAAAATTCTATATAACTATGATCGCCAGCAGAAGTTCAACACAGTTTTCTGCGGTCACTTGTGCTTGAAGTTTCTCTCTGAATTATTACAAAATGGATACAACTCCAGCAATGACTCGAGAGGCTATTAAGGGGATGGGATTTTCACTTAAGATGTATTCAAAATATCGCACCCTGACAAGAATGGATCGAGTGATGCTTGCAAATATGCCGAAGGAAGTAATACTCGCATGTGCTGCACATGAGATTGCTTATGTTTGGGAAAAGTTACCTAAAAGTCTACAAGATGATGTCGACATAATGAAATATAGATATTGTACTGACCACCACAATCTTGACGGCAATAGCATTCCAGATTCTGATGTGAATGATGGTCCTCCACCACGGAAAATATTCTGTTGTTACTGCAATATAAATGATATGAATATTGGTGCTAATAAAAATGAAATGGATATTGATGAACCATCTCCGAAAAGGCGTAAGTTGTCTCGAGTGTGTTGTAGACAACAATAAATTGAAGTGTTATTCATAAAATTTGTCAGTCATGTCACGGAAGTTCGAACTACAAGCTGTCGGGACGAGTGTCTTGAGTGCAGACTTTTTCCCACCCATTGAATTGGACAGAAACAGTCGTTATGGATTGGGACTTTTAGGATTCTATGGATGCAACACAGTCAATAATATAACTGAAAAAAACATTGTGATCAGTTTCAGAATCAGTGATGTGCCTATGAAATAGAAGAAATCAATGCAGTTATTCAGAAACATATCATGTTCAGATTGTTTCATGGTAGAAAACAAAACGATACCGATGCAGATGATATATTCTACCTACATGCCAATAATAATACTTTCAAATGTGAGATGCGATCGAAATATGAAATTGATCTAACTCATCCGAATTCCATAGCAAAGATGATGGGTTTCAATTTTGATAAATTCCAACCGAATCAGATACATGAATCCTCACAACCGATAAACATAACAACTGTAAGACTCATCCGCTTAGATTGCAACATTATATCTGGTTCATACATAAATAATGACGAATCCCACATTATTTTTTCATTCGATATCGATGTGGAGCCTGGATTCAATCTCACAAAAGAACCACACAAGATTATATATATGCCCATTAGTCCAGAAGGTCGTCAGTTGATTCACAACATCACAGTGCGTATTTTGGATCATAAAAATAATCTCATTGATTTTGGAAGTGCAGAAGAGATTGTCATAATTTTGGAATTGAAAACAATCTCATAACTATCATGGGTTTTTGTTATAATAGACAGAATCGACGAGGATTTGAAAACTTTCCACAATCAGCTAAAAAGGAAGGCTCGGCTAGAAAAAGGCTCATTCCAAAAGTGTACGCTAAACAGTTAGCACACCACGCTCTGTCAGTGAGAGATCTCAAATTTTTGAAATCAATTGGACTGAAAATAAGGAACAATGGTGCTCGAAACAAATAGTGAAAAATTGAATATATTCGATGAGCCGATGCTCGATCATTCCCTCACAAGTTTACATGAGCACACATACAAACCATATGGATCACCATTATTCAGAAATTCAGATGAAATTCGAATTGCAATCAATAATCAAGATGTTATACTCGATATTGCTGAGAGTTTCATTTATATAGAGGGTAAATTCACACCTAAAGATGAAACGAAATCATGTTATCTCTTGAAATATGCTATCGCTTTCCTTTTTGATGAAATTCGCTACGAAATGGGTGGTGAACAAGTTGCTGTCGTCAGGAAGCCGGGGATAACATCTACAATGAAGACTATGATTTAATTTGGAAAAACACATGCTAATACATTATTAACCACTGGATGGGGACTTTCGGAAACTAAACAGGATATCTTGGATACAACCAGTCATGTATTCAGTGGCAAATTACCACTAAAGTATTTGATGGGTTTCGCTGAAGATTACAACAAAAGTATCTTGAATGCCAAACAAGAAATGATCTTAATAATCGCTCGATCTTTCAAGAACTCATATATTGGTGAGGTTGATGCTGATTTGGAAATTAATAAAATTGAGTGGAAAATAAGACACATAGTGCCAGAAGATAAGCACAAGCTAAAACTTTTGAATAGAATCAACAAAAGTGGTCTGAATGCTAAAATCAAGTTGGCTTATCGCATGCGGGATCTCTATGAACTTCCATCACTACGTGGCACATCTTCAGACATATGGGCTATCAAGACAACCAAAGCCCTTGAAACACCTCGTTATATCATCATTGGATTCCAAAGCACTATCACGTCTGAAGACAGGGCAAAGGACATCACCAAATTCACAACTGCTGATATCAATAACATTCGTGTGTACTTGAACTCTGAAGTATACCCATATGAACGTTGGAATTTGGATTTCGATAAGAAACTTGATACTTCAGCATATTATGCCTATGAGAACTTTCAACGAAGTTATTATGATAAAGATATGAGTGAACCTCTCATGGACATTGGGGAATTTCGACAAAATCCACTATTCATCATCGATTGTTCACATCAGCCGAATGCCACAAAATCATCAACTATTGATATTAAGCTCGAGTTTGAAACTAGGAAAGTCAACTTCCCAGCCAACACCAAAGTATATGCACTCATTCTACATGATACATTTTTGACATACAATGCATTGGACGGATCAGTTCACAGCAGATATTGAAGACACACACATTTTTCATTATTTTGTATTGATTTTTTTCTTTCTTTATTCTTGTAAAAGAGGAATAGGTAAATAAAACATGTATGAACTATTTTATGTTTTTTATTCAGATATCACTAGCTTACAATTCAATTAGTCTTAGGTATATACAAACAATCTAATATAATTTCTTCTTCATCGTCATGATTTTCTTGACCATTTTCGATTTCATTACCATCGTTATCCAGTTGGTACTTTTGGATGATTCCATTAGGTAGGTATGGCAAGAGACGGTAGAGAAATCTTCTCAGCTCACATTTAACCATTGCATCGCAGAGTTGATCTAGATCCAAAGAACCATCTGTATATTTCTCACAAAGATCCACACCTTTCTGATAGTTCTCAGCATCACGCAAACATAACTGGATCTGCTCTTCATCATAACACACGCTCAGGTCATAGTTGGTGGCATGGTGAGCATCATCACTCAAAGCATCCAATTCAGAAGTCAATCGTTCAACAGCTGAAGTGATGTCTACAGCTTCGGTCCAGTTTTGGCTAGCATACAGCATCCACATCTTTCTCGAAAATGAAACTGAAATCAAAGAAAAATTATTGAAATAAGTATGCTATAATATAATAAGTATGCCAACTGCCAAAGAGTGTGTTTAACAATGTATGAAAACTTTTTATATTTTCCTTACAATTAACACCTATAATATAATTCGACTTGGCCTATGATATGTGAAAATTAACTATTACTCAATGAGATCGAATTTAACTAACGATCGTGTTTTCATACCAGCAAAGCTTTGTTGAGTCTGACCCAAATATGCTACGGTATATTTACCATCAGATGAATTGATGCAAGTAACATCGTCGTCACTAAATTGCTCTGAAACACGTTTTGGTAGCCATGTTTTGAACAATGTGTTATTGCTCACATCGAGTAATGTTAACAAAATGGATTTACCAAAACGAGTTGAACAAATTGACATATTCTTTATTGGATAAGCTTCATTTAGTGGCAAAGATGATATTACTCTTTGTTCTAATACTTCCATCTCTTGTTTAATTACAGAATTGATTTTTTGTAAATCCACCTTTGGAACTGACATGATGAAAATATATAAGGAAAATATAAATAATTTTCGATAGAAAAACACACTCACTGATATTCCTGTCTCTGAATGCACTAAATAACTTCACTACTCTTGCTGACTACTCGACTGCTAGGTATATAACTTCTGATTTTGTATCACAATATCCACTTCTTTTATAATGGATAGTGAACCACTCCCCCACCACCGACTTGTATAATATACTATCGCAGACATCATGTCACAAACAATCCCAGAGCGTCGAGCTTGGGTTGCTTCTGACTGGATCGTGTTCGGATGCGCTCCTCATAGTTGGATGACGTCACACACGCTTCCTCCCACCACCACTGGCGGAGAGAAATCAGAGTTCACATATCTGACTGGATCTCCGTGGTGTGCGGACGTGTGCCTTCTCTAGATTTTCATGTGTTGGTACACATGAAAGTCATGCACAGTAACAAGTGTACATACACATGAAGGTAATAGTAGTCATGGAGGTTAAAAAAAATATAAGTACTTGGAAAAAGTACTTGTCCGTATATATTATAAGCGTCGAGCGTGGGCTACTTCAGATGCACTCCTCATAGTCGGATGACGTCACACACGCTTACTACCACCACCACTACAAGGTAAGTATCGGAGAGGAATCAGAGTTCACATATCTGACTGGATCTCCGTGGTGTGTGGACGTGTGCCTTCTCTAGATTTTCATGTGTTAGTACATAATATGAAAGTCATACATAGTAGCAAGTGTTCACATAAATGTTTTTAGTCTTGGAGGTAAAAAAATAAAATATATAAGTACTTGGAAAAAGTACTTGTCCGTGTATGAAAAAAAATCTCTGTCACCCAAATGTCATCTCAAGGTCAAACAAAAACCTTGAACACCTCATCAAAACCTACATCAAGGTCAAAAATTACAAAATTTAAAAATCGTTTCAAGGACATCCAAAGGTCATAGACCCACACCATATGCCTATGCACCAAGGTCATCCCTGAAGGTCACCCCAAGGTCACTGATGACGTCATAGTAGTGGGAGGAGGCCCAGAACCGGCTCAAATCTCTTACTTTTGAACAATTAATGATATTAATGATATATAAACTATATAAATTTTGAGCATTCCCAAAAAACGAATGATATTTTCCAAAACGTTTCAACAAATCAACTTGTTGTATCAATATCTTAAGAGACACACTTTATTGCTCGACCGGACCTGTAAGCGTTGTAAGCAACATTGACGTGAAATGTCCCATTTGAAATGCTTTGACGCATGTCATGTTTAACTGACTTCTCAATGTGGGTCAGACTATAGTTATTGAATTGTCTTAATTTTCATAAAATTTATAGAAAAATGCTCTTCGGCTTTTTCATTTTGGTTCTCATTTCCACGGAGAGCTTTTTTCACCTGTGAGTGTTTTTTGAGTACTTGACCCGTGTGTCTATTAATAAAATCTGGTGGTTAATAATACGTAACTTATTTTGGGCAGGATGAGGACCAAATTTCACTTAATATAATGTCATCTACATATTTTTTTAAAAAAGGGATATCAAATTGAATTTTGTTTAATCCATCTTCATTGAGATCATCCATTACATATTGAGCAATTATAGGAGAAACCGGGCTGCCCATTACCATACCTAGGCATTGTTTATAAACTTGTGTCATAAAGAAAATCAATTAATTTTAAGAATAATTCTTCGGACACTTTGCAATGTCATCATTCCAGTGTCTGGTGATACTCTCTTTTGCTAATTTAACTGTAATATTGTTAAACAAAGATACTCAAGTTGACTCAACTTTTTATTGAAAATTGTTGCCGTATTTTTATTCGTTTGAATGTTTTTCATATTCTATCAAAGTTCCTTCGGTCTGTTTGTATTTTCATTTGGTCCTCATCCTGCCCAAAATAAGTGTTACGTATTATTAACCACCAGATTTTATTAATAGACACACGGGTCAAGTGCTCAAAAAACACCCACAGGTGAAAAAAGCTCTCCGTGGTAATGAGAACCAAAATGAAAAAGCCGAAGAGCATTTTTCTATAAATTTTATGAAAATGAAGACAATTCAATAACTATAGTCTGACCCACATTGAGAAGTCAGCTAAACATGACATGCGTCAAAACATTTCAAATGGGACATTTCACGTCAATGTTGCATACAACGCTTACAGGTCCGGTCGAGTAATAAAGTGTGTCTCTTAAGATATTGGTACAACAAGTTGATTTGTTGAAACGTTTTGGAAAATATCATTCGTTTTTTGGGAATGCTCAAAATTTATATAGTTTATATATCATTGATATCATTAATTGTTCAAACAATAAATGAGGGTACTACTGCCATGTGAATTCAACTGAGGTGGAGTGAAGAGAAACGTTTTATGATTTCTCACAACACCACTTTATAATCAGACGAAGTTAAAAACTATACAGGATGATGAATTAAACTATAATCATTATAAGACAACAATCATGGCATAAAATACAATGAACATGCAGTACTTCTTGAAGATAACATTTGGGCTATGATCAATTGGCAAAGTGCTCCAGAAACTCAGCTACCTACAATCTAGCCAAGTTTCTAATGCCGATCATCCAACCGCTGCAAGGAAATACCCCAACCTTTGTGAAGAACTCCAGGCACTTCGTAGAGATCCTGGAAGGGGTCAGAATCGCACCAGGAGACCAATTCGTCAGTTTCGACGTGGAAAGTCTCTACACCAACGTGCCGGTAGAAGAAGCCTTACAAATTATCCGGATAAAGCTACAAGAGGACACAGAGTTGGAGAACAGGACAAACCTACCGGTACTGGGCATTATGAACTTGCTAGAATGCTGTCTGCGTAACTGCTAATTTCAAGAAATATACCGCTTTTCTCCCAGGAGGACGGACTTCCGATGGGTTCCTCGTTATCGCCCGTAGTAGCAAATATCTATATGGAATGGTTTGAAAGCTTCGCTACAGGCTCAGCCCAGAAGAAACCTCGAATGTGGTTGAGATATGTTGACGACACGTTTGTGATATGGAACCACGGAGACCAGGAACTGGACAACTTTCTAGAACATATATAAGGATAGGTGCCAAACATCAGTATACAGAAAGCCAACTCGTACCTGAACTTCGAATCGAACCATAATGGTGTCACAAAAAGAGGAATTATTCAATCGTTGGTGGACCGCGCCACAGCCTTTGTAACACCGAAGAATGTCTCCCAACCGAATTAGACAATATCAGGAAAGATCTGAGAAAAAATGGGTACTCAAAGAAACATATAGAAGAGGTTCTAGCCCACATGGGAGACAACAACAAGAAACCAGACGAACCGACACAAGCCACCCTGTGCGTCCATTATGTTAAAGGTCTATCGGAAAGAATACGGTGAATCGGGTCGAAATACAAAATACGGACATGTTTCAAATCAGGTAACACCATTCGCAGCGACCTCACAAAGACAAAACCACGTAACGCTGACATTGACTCCAAAAAATGCATCTACCGCGTGCCCTGCGAATGCGGCGAGTCGTATATTGCAGAAACCAAGAGACCACTGAGCGTGAGACTCGCTGAACACAAAAGAAACACTCAACGGGGAGAAACAACGAAATCAGGGATAGCGGATCATGTTTGGACGACCCAACACAAAATTAAATGGACGGAAGCCGAAGTCATCCACAAAGAGGAAAGCTGGTATAGAAGGAAATTTAAAGATAGTGCATATATTATGAACAATAATGTCTTCAGTCAAGCGAGCATAGAAATCCGTAATGTGTGGAAAACCAGAGGGGCCTGGCACGGTAATTAACATACGTACCTGGACAGAGGTAAATTACCCCCAGGCCAATAACACAAATGTAAACCAGCCCTATATAAGAAGTATCCTTGAGAATGTCGCATTTATACACTTGAAAACGACTGTAGATCTCACCAGTCGAAAGTCATGAAAAAAAATTGCAGAGAACTGAATTTTATTTGTTTTCTTTGGCCGTATAGACAATGGAAGTCCAGATTAACCTTACCAAAAGTGAAACATTGTCAACCACCTTCAAACTCTTCGAATTTTCTAGAAGCTCCTCCCTCAGACCATTCGAATTTTCCAGAAGCTCTTCTCTCAAATTTTCCGAATTTTCCAGAAGCTTCACTTCTAGATTTTTCGAATTTTTCTTCCATATTTTTCAAGCTGACCGAGTTTTCTAGAAGCTTTACCTCCAGACTCTTTGAATTTTGTAGAAATTTATCTTCCAGACTCACCGAATTTTGTTGAAGTTTATCCTCCAATCTATTCGAGAAATTTATTCAAGGATTTCGTGGTTTCCTCGAGTTTATTCATAACCGAACTCAAGTCGATTCCTGAAACTTCGAATAAAAACGTTTCTGGGTCTTCTCCTTCTTCAATGAGTCCATCTGAAAGTCTTCTCTGGAGTACGGCCTTCTTTCCAGTTGTTTTTAACTCATGCTCCTCTAATTCTTGCTTTAATTCACTAACTTTAAGGTCAACTAGGTGAATTCTCCTCGGAAACATATTTGTCTCTTATTGTCTTTACCGAGATATCAGTCTATTATTTATTTCACACACAGTTTTCAGTTTATTTTCCCGCGACGCGCAAAACTGTCAACTACGCAGACACAATAATGTTCAACGGGTCACTAGTCTATTGGACGCGATAAACGTCTGTCAGTTTTTCAATACGACAAACACTTAAACACTTATTTATTTTAAATATCCGATTCTGACACCAAATGTAGTGAAACTGCAATAAACTAATTTTTCTAATTTATTTAAAACACTACTTAAAACAATTATTACACTAAAACATAGACTTCAATAATTATTTCAATTTATTCCTACTGTGCTAGCTATCAGCGAACTCTGGTACTATATTGGTTACTCTCTGTGACTGTCTCTGACTATGACTATCCCGCCATCTAATACCCAGTGGCTTATATACTAGTATTTACAGTTCTCGGTCATTCGAGCCTTTCGTGCGAGTTCTAAGATGTCCCCAGAACTTTCGTTAGAAGGTTCGTGATTCTTCCAAGTGATTTATTTGTTTGTCAGTTGAGAACTTGTTTACATTTCGAGTTAACGATGATCAGGGCCGGACTCGAGGCCGGTCTCGAAACCGTTACAATATTTTCATTGCAAAATGATTTCGATGCAAATGTAAATAATCCAAAAGAACCAATATAACGCTATCATATCGTAGTTTTTATGGTAAATACTAGAAACATTTCAATTCTTCCATAAACGATACAACGAAGTTGTCTGAACAGGATATATGCGTTCAGCCACAACTATAAGGTGCATACTTCTCTAGAAGGATACACACAATATTTGCCCCTCATCAGTGATGAAAGGAAAAACCTCAAAACATGCATGTCTGCAGGTGGTCAGTCCCAGCCAAATGAAGGATAATCTGCTGTTTAATTACAGGATACGCACTTGCAGTTGGGTCTTCTTGGAAAAACGTTGAACAAATATCTGTCAGATGTAGTTCAATATCCGTCGTGGTATAAGTCAGAGAAGTAGTTGTTTTCTGACAGATGTTTAACTAATTTTTCTACTTGGTGGAAACTTATGGAGAAAAAGGGTACTTCGACTTTGTCGATTTTATTCGTTTCATTATCGTGATAATCTTCGGCACATATTTTCGAACTTAGTTCGAATTAATACACTTGATTTTTTGGTTATATTTTGGTAATGCTACTATAAGAAAATATCTCCAATAAATATGATGCATTCTACGTTGAAATAAATCTACAATTCATGTAAATCAGTAGTAGACACTCTTTCCTTTTTAGAGCACTATTGAAGAAATATTAAAAATTTTACAAAATTTTTCTCTTTTGAATTTAAAATTTTCCCATAACTCGAATTTACCATTTTGGCTGTACGAAGGTTATAGTACATGGCTTATTTCCAATCTGCAAGTTTTCATTTGTAGGAAATATTCATTAAAAATTTTGGAGAAAACAAAATAGCGAGACATACTGTTTCTTTTGACCAATTGGTCGTTCATATATTTGTTATGCTGACAGTTCAATATTAAGCTCCAGGAAGTATAGAGCTGACATGGGAAACCCCTTCAAGCTCTTACTTGCTATGGTTCATAAGATTTTTTAATACGCATGTTATAAGATGTTTACACGCATCTTGTACATGCGAATACTCTTTGCAGTTGAGCCGGATGGATATATGAGCAAAGAAGGTCAAAGAAGGGGGTCGCTGGCTGCAAGGAGAACCTGCTGATCGACAGATGCATCACGCATCGATTATCGCAAGGCATTTCATACAACATCGCATGAACTCATCATGGATTTGCTCAGATGCCTTGCGGTACCCGATCAAATAGTGAGATGCATTGAACCTCTGATGCCGCTCTGGAGGACTCGATTTGCCATAACATCTGGTCAAGTCAGAGTCCAAACAGAGCAGATTATCTTTAGAAGGGGCGTGTTTCAGGGAGACTCCCTCAGCCCTCTTCTCTTCTGCATCTCACTACTGCCATTGTCCGTAGCACTAAGGAAAACCCGCGGATACAACTGCGGCACCCCCAGCAACCGGAGGCATAAGGTCACCCATCTGTTTTACTTGGATGACCTTAAACTTTATGCCTCCGGAGAAAAGGATCTTTATCAGTCCTTAAGGGTGGTGCAAGAGTACAAGCATGCTATTGGAATGGAGATTGGGATCGAAAAATGTGCCACGGTTCATCTCAAAACAGGACGATGCTAAGAATACGGAGGGGACGTTCAGCTCGTAGACGGAAGCATCCTACATCATCTGGATGCCGGAGAGACGTATACCTACCTAGGGGTGGAACAACGCCAAACCCAAGAGGTAGCTACTGTTGAAAACTCTCTCCGCGGCAAGTATCAGCACAAACTCCGACAGATCTGGTCATCAGAACTGTCGGGGAAGAACAAAGTTGCTGCAACTAATATGCTTGCCGTTCCGACTCTACTTTACTCATTTGGAGTAATAAAATGGACTCAGGAAGAGCTGCAACAACTTGACGTAAAAACTCGCAAAATGATGCATCTTCATAGAAGCTTGCATCCTCAATCGTCTGTTCCACGGTTATACTTTCCCAGACAAAGGGAAGGCCGTGGACTTTTGAGTTTGGAGTGCCTACATAACAGAATGGTACTGGATGGAGCCTGTAAAGTCATCAGGAGTTCAGATCCCCTTCTCTGCTTGGTATGCGATCATGAAAAAGCAGGGATTGGAGTATTTCTTTTCAAGGCAGCAACCCGTGCAGCCGATAAACTCGGTCTCCTATTCGACACTGAATGGATGAACCCAAACTCTGTCACCGAGTTGGAACCCGTTCAGCAAAAAGCCCACGTGAAAGCAGAGGAGTGTGACAGGCTCTTATAGCTACAAAAGAATAAGCCAATGCATGGGGTCTTCTTCAAGAACATTGAAGACCTTGGCTTATCCAGAAACCTGATCTTCGCTTTTCTCAGGTCAAGTGGGCTGAAGTCGGAAACCGAGGGATTCATAATGGCCTGCCAGGATGGTGTCTTCAACACCCTCGTCTACCGTAGTTCGAGATGGGTATAGATGCAGAGCGTGTCGTGGGGCAGCTGACACCATAATGCATTTGCTGTCAGCTTGTCCAGCTTATGCGGTCTCAGCCTACCACAGGCATAACGCGGCCTTACGAGTGTTGTACTACCATCTACGACACTCGTACGGTGTAGACGAGACAGCCTTATGCTCCAGGGGATATTGAGTCCGTTGTGGAGAATGCCGAATTTATTGGAACTACTCATTCCCCACCCTCAGTCAAATACAAGCCAATAAGCCTGATGTAGTCCTTCTCGACCATCAAAGTATGACGATTTTCGTCATTGAGTTTTCAGCTCCTGGCGAAACGAACATCGTCCGAAAAGAGGAGAAAAAACGGACTAAATATCGAGATCTACTCTTTGAACTCTGCAGGCTTTATCCAAACCATTCTGTCAAAATGGTGGTTCTGATAATAAGGGTCCTTGGTGGAATGATGGACACACCGCTCTCAAACTTAAAAATCATACTGGATTGCCGTGATATGGCAGAAATCTTAGCCAGGCGAATGCAGAAGGCCGTAATTCTTGGTTCACTCCTCCCGCTCAGGGCACATGTTTCTCATTCATTCATTCATTCATTCATTCATTCATTCATTCATTCATTCATTCATTCATTCATTCATTCATTCATTCATTCATTCATTCATTCATTCATTCATTCATTCATTCATTCATTCATTCATTCATTCATTCATTCATTCATTCATTCATTCATTCATTCATTCATTCATTCATTCATTCATTCATTCATTCATTCATTCATTCATTCATTCATTCATTCATTCATTCATTCATTCATTCATTCATTCATTCATTCATTCATTCATTCATTCATTCATTCATTCATTCATTCATTCATTCATTCATTCATTCATTCATTCATTCATTCATTCATTCATTCATTCATTCATTCATTCATTCATTCATTCATTCATTCATTCATTCATTCATTCATTCATTCATTCATTCATTCATTCATTCATTCATTCATTCATTCATTCATTCATTCATTCATTCATTCATTCATTTAATTTATTTATTTATTTATTTATTTATTTATTTATTTATTTATTTATTTATTTATTTATTTATTTATTTATTTATTTATTTATTTATTTATTTATTTACGGGTAGCACCCAATTTATAAATATGTTATTACAAAGGAATATGATACATGAATACTTATAACTAAAATTAAATCTAAAAACTATTTGATTGAATATTTTATATTTTAGTTTTCACAAATTAAGAAGCGACGGCAATCCTCGTTTCAAGCTAATTTCGGAGATATTGAAAAGATCTACTTGAATTTCATTAGCATTCGATATAATTCTGGATAATGGTGAGTGTTTTCCATAATTGCATCTGTGGAAATCAATTGCAAAAGTCTGAGTATTTCGAGTTACTCTAGATGGAACAAGTAGGCCAATTAAAGACGAGAGATGTGGACAATCAACATTATAGTTCAAAATCTTATGCAGAAATCTAATGTCTGCATAAACCCTACGTATGCTCAGTTTCTCTATTTTTGTTGTAGTGCGGACTTCTCTCAGTGAGTTTTCAATTAGAGGTATATTTAATTTATAGGCTAAGTGTCTCAAAAATTTATTCTTAGTTTTCTCTAAATTATTTATATGGATTTCATATGTTGGTGACCATACACATGAACAATACTCCAATATTGATCTAACCAAAGAATAATAAAGGGTTTTTATGGAATGAACATTAGTGAATTCTCTTGTGGTCCTGCACACAAAGCCCAGCATTTTTGTCGCCTTATTGACAACCTGTTCAAAGTGGAGATGAAAGTCAATTTTGGTATCAAAAAGAACACCGAGGTCCCGAACAAAGTTTGCCCTTGTGAGGGGTTCATTATCAATACTATATTCAAATTCAAAATCTTCAAGTGATCGATAAAAAGACATAACATTGCATTTGTTTACGTTCAACTCCATGTAATTTTCAGTGCACCATTTGACAATTGAAGTGAGGTCCTTTTGAACATTCTCACAATCTCGTTTGTTGTTAACATGGCTAAAGATTTTTAAATCATCTGCAAACAGCAAAAATTTTGAATGTTTAATTATTCCTTCAATATCATTAATGAATATATTGAACAAGAAGGGGCCTAGGTGGCTTCCTTGTGGTACTCCTGAAGTGGCGTAAATCTCCTCCGATGTGAAACACTTGACTTTTACATATTGATTTCTGTCTCGAAGATAGCTTGCAAACCAGTTCAGTAAGTTTCCGTGAAATCCTATCTCTTTTAATTTCTCAAGCAAGACAGTATGATTAACTGTGTCGAATGCTTTGGAAAAGTCTGTGTAAATTACATCCACTTGATGCTTCTGTTCCAAGGCACTCAACACAAATTGCGTTATTGTTAGTAAATTTGTAGTTGTTGATTTACCCAGGCAAAAACCATGCTGCTCTTGTATAATAACTTGGTTTAATGGGATTTTTATTTGATCACAGATCAGACTCTCTAATAATTTTGGGATTGCACTCAGAATTGTGATCGGTCTGTAATTTCGGATGTTTGCTTTATCCCCTGATTTGAAGATTGGGGTGATAAAACTAGATTTCCACAAAAGTGGAAATTCCCCTGAGTTCAATGATGAGGTAAATAGTAAGAACAGTGGTTTCCGCTAAGGCAAATCTACATTTCTTTAATAACAGTGGAGCTATTCCATCTGGTCCTGGACCTTTATTGGAGTCTAATTGATACAGTTTATTTAATATGGTTTCCAAGCTGAAATTACAGGAACTTATATCTGTAGTTTTTTCGCAATTGAGTCCTAATAAATTAGCATCAGCAGTGTCCTGTTTGTAGACCGATTGAAACTGACGTGCAAAGCCGTTAGCTATTTCATTTCCTGTTGTACATGATTGTTCTCCTAAGTACATAGTATCTGGTAAGCCATGATTTTTCTTTTTATAGTTGACAAAATTCCAGAAATGTTTTATATTCCTACCTAGATTATTTTCCGTACATTTTATATAGTTATCATAACATTGTTTACTCATTATTTTACACTGTTTTCGAACTTCAGAAAAAATTAAATAATCATCCCAGCTGTTACTAATTTTATAACTTTTATGAGCTTTTTTCTTTTCAAATATCAAGCATTTCATATCGTTATTAAACCAACAGGGAAATTTTGGCTTGCTAGAGCGAATATAGGGAATGAAATTGTTTATGCCTGTATACAAAATATTATAGAAAATTTCTGTAGCATTATTGACGTCTGTTATACTGCCCAGCTGGTTATCCCAGTCTACAGTGGACACGTAGAAGTTTAGTCCAATGTAATCTCCTCTCTTGAAGTTGAAGTAAAAGTTGTCAAATTTCAGATCGTTGAAATCTTTGTTGAAGGTAATTGATGATACTGTGGCTGGATGATATGGATCACAGGGCAGCAAACAGTCGTCAGCAATATCTAAAGTGATAATGTCTTTATCTTTCGTGAATATCAAATCTAGCATAACACCAAAACAATTTTTAATGGAATTTAATTGAAAGAGATTATGAAATGCTAGAGATTATAACTTAATGTAAGTTGGTCATTTACTTAGTCAGTTATTTCATCATCAAATATCTACTCAGTTTATTTCTGAAGGCTGCATGAGTAATTTTTTTTAGTTCAGAGGGTAAGTCATTCATAATGGAAGGTAAATTATAAGAAAATGATCTCTTCAATAGTTCTGTATGGTGAATCGGTATTGTTAAGTGATCTTATTATATAAGTAAGCTGGAGATTTCAAATTCATAAGTTTATGGAAAAAAAAACAAGCAAAGTGGACATGTCGTCGGTTTTTCATATTCAGCCAATTATTGATTTGTAACGTGTGACTAATATTTTCGTACTTTCTGATGCCATGTATTAATCTGAGACAGCTATTTTGTAATTTCTGTATTCTGTTAACATCGTAACGAGTTAAACAGGTGGCATAAACAACATCGCAATACTTGAGGCGACTTAAAACAATAGAGTCGCATAAGAGAGATTTAGTTTTTTTCTATCTAATATTTGTCTATTTTGATAAATCATTTTTAAATTACAATAAGCGTTCTGAAGACAATTACCAATATGAAACGAGAACCTCATCATGATCAATCCACAAACCCAAATTTTGCAGTTTATCGAAGTAATAAGCTTTTTTTCCCCTCTTAATTGTTGAGTTCACCAAGGTCCGTAACTGCTTATAATGTGAAAAGTCATTTTGTGAGCGGGATAATTTATACCGATCTTTCATTATATTTTATTGCGTCAGTAGGAGATTTGAGCCGGTTCTGGGCCTCCCCCACCACTATGACGTCATCAGTGACCTTCAAGTGACCTTCAGGGATGACCTTGGTGCATAGGTGCCTATGTGGATCTATGATCTTGGGATGCATTTGAAACGATTTTTCAATTTTGTTGTTTTTGACCTTGAGATGACATTTGGGTGACAGTTTTTTTTCATACACGGACAAGTACTTTTTCCAAGTACTTATATTTTTTGTTACCTCCAAGACTAACCTTCATGTGTACACTTGCTACTATGTATGACTTTCATATCATGTACTAACACATGAAAATCTAGAGAACGCACACGTCCGCACACCACGGAGATCCAGTCAGATATGTGAACTCTGATTCCTCTCCGATACTAACCTAGTAGTGGTGGTGGGAGCAAGCGTGTGTGGCGTCATCCAACTATGAGGAGTGCATCTGAAGCAACCCACGCTCGACGCTTATATATACGGACCAAGTACTTTTTCCAAGTACTTATATTTTTTACCTCCATGACTACTTCATGTGTATACTTGTTACTGTGCATGACTTTCATGCGTAATCACATATGAAAATCTAAACCAAGAGAATGCACACGTCCGCACTCCACGGAGATCCAGTCAGATATGTGAACTCTGATTCCTCTCCGCCAGTGTATACCTTGCTGTGGTGTTGGAAGGAAGCGTGTGTGACGTCAACCAACTATGAGGAGCGCATCCGAACACGATCCAGTCATACATGTCAAAAGCAACCTTCGCTCTACGCGCTATAGTGGGAATGATCCGCCTACCTCACAAGTCCATACGCTGTAGTGATGTAATGACTACTGTTCACTCTTCATCTTGTCTGTATCGATAGATTGGAAGTGTGTATGGTGGGGGCTCTGTGACGTTGCATGAGTAGTAGAAGCGGATAGAGTTTGTTCATCCCCTTTCCCACTCATTGAAATTATATTTAAAGGAGGTTGTGAAATCAGTATCTTATTGAGTTTTGTGCTGAGAACACATCGAAAAAATGTATTCCTGTGACTATGGTAAATCGTTCACTCGTAGTGATAATCTCCGTCGGCATCAACTTGCCAAGGTGGCCCTTCTGTGAAAAGGATTAAGTTAGATGCGGCTGCATCGACACCAATGCACACATGCAATTGTTGTAATGTGACAATCCCTATCCTAAGTTAGTTCTCATAAAAGAACTCTCCAGCACAAGAACAATGAATGTGTTCAAGTAAGTGATGGCATACAAATTATAAGGAATGCTTTCAAGTGTAGAATTGTGAGCTATCGAGTGGAAAGTCCGAATGTATACACTGAATATATGTCGTTCTTCAATGAGATCAGAGAGAAAGTTATTGGATTACATGAAGAGGCAATAAAGGTTCACAAGATCTTTAAAGTGAATATGGAGGTATTTGGCAGCTACATTGTCCAAACACGGGATTTGAGTGATACCAAGTCATTCAACTCACAAAATAAAATTGTAGACCAGTTTACTGATTTAGGTGCATTATTCGATGGATTCCGTGATGTCACCATCGCTCAGACTACGGAATTTGAAGAACGTGATTCAGGTATGTTTAAAGTTTCAATTCTATTTACACGAATATTAAATTATTTTTATGTTTCAGGATGGAGCTGTGAAAAAGTTATGTTCTTCGAAGTGAACATCAACAAGTATAGTCCACTGCTTCTAACCCTAAGAAAACAACGAAGGGTGTACGGAAACCTCGTAAGAAGAAGGTAGATGACACCTTGAATGTGATGGGCGATTTGGAAGATGTTTCGCTTCATTCTTTCGGTCCACTGCAAGCCACCATCGTCATATGCGATGATGATGTTCGAAGTGGCAGCATGGACGAGGTGGCTCTTCAGGAGCTCGATGCAAAGATTGCATCAATAAAGGCATTGAAAATGCAAGCTGAGATGGAGCTTCAGGAGTCCACTAAACTTTTTGATACGGCAGCATCTGTACGTGATAAGTGGCGATAAGAGTTTGATCACGCATTTCAATCTAATATTGATTAGCTCTGAGGATTATGAAATATTATCAATGTTGTGAGTTGAAAATATCTAAGCGGGAATGGGGTATGCAGTTAATTTGGTTTGGCATACAAAGAACGTTGCGATTGGCTGGGGCAACATTTACCGCTACAAAATATTTTTTCTTCAATTCACTTCAACAGAGTTTACATGAAATAAAAAAATAACTTGCTTTTAATAGTTTATTTTACGAAACATTTAAGTTAATACATATATTAAACCATGACACGTTTATCAATCCATGAATTGTGTTCACTAGGAAGGCCTAACCACTTCACATACAGTTTCTTATTTAACTTCATCACTTTTTCAACTGGATAAATGTCAGGATTTTTCGTTTTTAATAACTCTTCTTCATAAAAACCACCTTTAAATGGTTGACCAGTCATATCTTCAAGAATATACGTTGTGGGATATGTCCTATTGATTTCAATGATTTTGGATAGTTCAGTTGTAAAATTAGCAGTGTACCCCTTTTTAAAGATATTTTTGTACTTGCTTATACGTACAATGTCATTCATTCGGAATTTGGAAATACTTTGTTTTTCACGGATGACTTTGGCACCTTTAAATTTTAGTTTTGTTGTTGGCGTATCATTAATTGGTTCAATACCAGTTGTACGATGCACTTTATGGTTATATCTTCTCTTTATCATAGGAAGAATATCTAACCACTTGTGTCCCATCGCTGAAAATTCTCTATAAAGCCACGTCTTTATGGTTCGAATTACTCTTTCTGCTATGGCCGCCTTCATAGTGCTGAATGTTGAATAATGATTGATATTATATTTGCCCATTAGAGATGAGAAAGTTTTGTTGAAAAAATCTTTTCCTTGATCGCTTTGTAGAATAGTCGGATTCTTTCAGCATATCTTCCATTGCATCCGTTACAGCACCACCTGTTTTATTTTTAATCGGTTTTGTCCATAGATATTTTGAGTAACAATCAATTACTACAAGAACATATCTATATCCTTCATTATGTTTAGCATAAGGTTGTAACTCGGCAAGATCAATCTGCCATAGATCTGCAAAACCTTTGAGGGTTATGGCGAAATTACGTCTCGCCGGTATATGTAATTCATTGACAACTTGTCGATTAAGATCACTTATTTCATTATCCATCCTCTCACTATAACTGTTTTACTTCGCCTCCGTACACATAATTCAATAATGTGACTGCATCATATAATGAGGACCAAGTGATCATTTTCTTGAATGTTTCAATTTATTATACCTTCCTCACGTAATTCTTCAATTATTGAAATTATTTCATTGTCGTGTCCAGTATGTCCAGCCGATTTCGAGGATATCAATAGTCGTAAACGTATGTTTGAAACCATTTCTTAGTTGATGTTGTTTGTATGGTGCAATCGTTAGTTTCAATATTTTATCATATGTATGACGAATTTCATCATCGAAATTGACTTCAGGTGGATTTTTCAAAAAAATCATGTATGGGAATTCATGATTTTTTGTTTTATTGTCATTCCAAAATATAATATTCCCATCACTGAAACGTACATTGAGACTACCCATTTTCAGTTTTTGTGTAGTAGGATCTAAACGTATACCATATATTGTATCATATGCAACATTCTTTGTTTTAACATTTTCCAAATGTCTTTTCAAAACATCTCCAATATTGTCTTCAAAATCAGAGAAATTAGAATCACCTATTCGAGATGATGACGGTGTTTCGAATATGGACATTTCATTTTCTCCGAATTCTTTGATAGTACCTGTCTCACTGTCAGCAGATGATATTTCACTACTATATGAGGATGGATTCTTCCCCATTGGGGTACTCGTAACTTTTATTGGAGTAGACTGAGAATTCCCTTGCTTCATTGGAAACGTTGACTTCGGTGATTTCATGGTAGCAGCTGAAGATAGAACCTTTAATGGCTTCATTAAGGGTTCATAGAGTTTTTCAAGCGTCATTCGATTTTCAATAAGTCCACTCTTGATAGAATTGAATTTCTGCCGTTCAGCTTCTGTTGTCTCAACCAGTTGACGTTTCAAATTCAATTCATTGTTTTCATTTTCAACTGCTGAATAATTTTTTGTCTTCATTTTGTTTTTGTCATGAGAATACATTGAAGTAACCTCTATGCAATGCAACGATCGATTGAATGTGGATTGCAGTGTCATGGATATACAAAACTATCGACCCCTATGCGATATCTACCTTCATGCATTTTTCTATCCTTATCAATGACCAGAAATCCATATTGATCCTCCCAACATTTAACACACATCAATTGGAATTGTTTGAATGTTACATCGGGTGACACGGGATCAGAATAAATATAATGTAGATTCTTTTCATCTTGCTTGAACATTACAATAACGTTTGTATTTTCTCGCACTAACTGTTTGGGCACTCGTGAATATGTTTGAGCAAGATAAAAACAGTTAACATCTTTATGACGTCCCATACAGAAATATGATCTTATAATGTCCTGTTTTTCACATATTACATCATCGAAAATGAAAACAGAATTTGGTTTGGCATCGGACGGTTCCACTATTTCTGCATTATTACTGAACGTATAAAATCTCAACCCCTTTATGGATTACAATACATTTCGTAGGAATTGATATTTGGTTTGATTGATTGATCGAATAAAGATAAACGTTTGTGAATCGTAGTCCTTGTGGATGTGTCAAAAGAGAGATCATTGCATTCGTCTTTCCACAATTCGACGGTCCGATGATGAGTCCTCGAACAAATGATGGAAGTAGCGGACCATGCCGCAACACTTTCTGTCCATTCAATCCACAACCGAATTTTTTATCTAGATTATCTACAGCAAACTTTTCTTTCTGCTTTACAACATACGCAGCTTGGAATAGGGTTAAATCGAAAGACGCTGGTATTAAGGAAAGAGCAGCTGCCCTACTCGTTACCAATATTATGAAATCAAAGAGACGTTTCGGTATGGGTTGTAGTACTACTATAAAGAAAAAGAAGAAAAATCAACCGAAGAAAAATAAAATCTCAGAAATATCGCCTTTGTTTCAGAGGTGGTTCATAAAGTGCGGAATGTTCTGAAAAAAGCTGGTGGTGAGCAATTTGTGACGAATAATAGGAAAAAAGCTACCGTAGTGGCATTGCATGCGGCACGTTAATACCTCAAAGCTGCTGGTGGGAAGAAAACAATCCGCACACCCCGCATAATTCCAATTCCTAAGGTCGAAGGGATTCTACCACTGATACCGATTTTTGCCGGATTGTCCGCACTCGGAAGTTTAGCGGGTGCTGTTGCAGGCATTACCAGAGCTGTGAATTCAGCAAAAGCAAGCAGAACCGCCCTAATCGAAGCGAATCGCCATAATGAGAAAACGGAAAGTGTGGCATTGGGTGAAAGTGGTAGTGGAGTATACCTTAAACCGTACCGCAAAGGACTCGGACTCTACTTGAAACCATACAATCCAAAAAACTAGTTGATTCCCTACCTCGACGACCTCTCACCGACATCAATCTCAATTATTATGCCAAGAAAATGAAAATTACATACTTTCGTGGTATTTTCATGCGTGATTACCCACTAGAGGTCCACGACACCACGAGACTGCCATTGTCAATTTGGATGGAATAAGAGGATCGGGAACAAATTGGGTGGCATACAGCAAATGCGGGAAAGACATTGCATACTTTTGATAGTTTTGGAGATCTACCCCCACCAGTAGAGTTGATTCAATACTTTCAGAAATGTTCGAAATTGAAAATTCTATATAACTATGATCGACAGCAGAAGTTCCACACAGTTTTCTGCAGTCACTTGTGCTTGAAGTTTCTCTCTGACTTGTTATAAAATGGATACAACTCCAGCAATAACTCGAGAGGCTATTAAGGGGATGGGATTTTCACTCAAGATGTATTCAAAATTTCGGACCTTGACAAGAATGAATGGAGTGATGCTTGCAAATATGCCGAAGGAAGTAATACTCGCATGCGCTGCACATGAGATTGCTTATGTTTGGGAAAAGTTACCTAAAAGTCTACAAGATGATGTCGACATAATGAAATATAGATATTGTACTGACCACCACAATTTTGACGGCGAAGCATTCCAGATTCTGATGTGAATGATGGTCCTCCACCACGGAAAATATTCTGATGTTACTGCAATATAAATGATATGAATATTGGTGCTAATAAAAATGAAATGGATATAGATGAACCATCTCCGAAAAGGCGTAGGTTGTTTCGAGTGTGTTGTAGACAACAATAAATTGAAGTGTTATTCATAAAATTTATCAGTCATGTCACGGAAGTTCGAACTACAAGCTATCGGGACAAGTGTCTTGAGTGCAGACTCTTCTTACCCATTGAATTGGACAGAAACAGTCGTTATGGATTGGGACTTTTAGGATTCTATGGATGCAACACAGTCAATAATATAATTGAAAAAAAGTGTGATCAGTTTTAGAATCTTCAGAAATACACAATTGAAATACCATGTGGTGCCTATGAAATTGAAGAAATCAATGCAGTTATTCAGAACATAATATGTTTAGATTGTTTCATGGTAAAAATCAAAACGATACCAATGCAGATGAAATATTCTACCTACATGCCAATAATAATACTTTCAATTGTGAGATGCGATCAAAATATGAAATTGATCTAACTCATCCGACTTCCATAGCAAAGATGATGGGTTTCAATTTCGATAGATTTCAAGCGAATCAGATACATGAATCCTTACAACCGATAAACATAACAACTGGAAGACTCGTCCGCTTAGATTGCAACATTATATCCGGTTCATACATTAATAATGAAGAATCCTACATTCTTTTTTCATTCGATATCGATGTGGAGCCTGGATTCAATCTCACAAAAGAGCCACATAAGATTATATATATGCCCATCAGTCCAGAAGGTCGTCAGTTGATTCACAACATCACAGTGCGTATTTTGGATCACAAAAATAACATCATTGATTTTGGAAGTGCAGAAGAGATTGTTGTAATTTTGGAATTGAACAAAATCTAAAACTAATATGGGTTTCTGCTTTAATAGACAGAATCGACGAGGATCTGAAATCATTCCACAAACAGCTAAAAAGGAAGGCTCAGCCAAAAAGAAGCTCATTCCAAAAGTGTACGCTTAACAGTAAGCACATCACGCCCTGTCAGTGAGAGATCTCAAATCTATTGGACTGACAGTAAGGAACAATGGTGCTCGAAACGAATAGTGAAAAGTTGAATATATTCGATGAGCCGATGCTCGATCATTCCCTCACAATTTTACATGAGCACACATACAAACCATATGGATCACCATTGTTTAGGAATTCAGATGAAATTCGAATTGCAGTCAATAATCGAGACGTTATACTTGACATTGCTGAGAGTTTCATTTATATAGAGGGTAAATTCACACCTAAAGATGAAACGAAATCATGTTATCTCTCGAACAATGCAATCGCTTTCCTTTTTGATGAAATTCGCTACGAAATGGGTGGTGAACAAGTTGCTGTCGTCAGGAAGCCGGGGATAACATCTACAATGAAGACTATGATTTCATTTGGAAAAACGCATGCTAATACATTATTAACCACTGGATGGGGACTTTCGGAAACTAAACAGGATATCTTGGATACAACCAGTCATGTATTCAGTGGCAAATTACCACTTAAATATTTGATGGTTTTCGCTGAAGATTACAACAAAAGTATCTTGAATGCAAAACAAGAAATGATTTTAATAATCGCTCGATCTTTCAAAAACTCATATATTGGTGAGGTTGATGCTGATTTGGAAATCAATAAAATTGAGTGGAAAATAAGGCATATAGTGCCAGAAGATAAGCACAAGCTCAAACTTTTGAATAGAATCAACAAAAGTGGTCTGAATGCTAAAATCAAGTTCTCTATGAACTTCCATCACTACGTGGCACATCTTCAGACATGGGCTATAAAGACAACCAACGCCCTTGAAACACCTCGTTATATCATCATTGGATTCCAAAGCACTACCACGTCTGAAGACAGGACAAAGGACATCACTATATTCACAACTGCTGATATCAATAACATTCGTGTGTACTTGAACTCTGAAGTATACCCATATGAACGTTGGAATTTGGATTTCGACAAAAAAAAAACTTGATACTTCAGCTTATTATGGCTATGAGCACTTTCAACGAAGTCATTATGATAAAGATATGAGTGAACCTCTCATGGACATTGAGGAATTTCGACAAAATCCTTTATTCATTATTGATTGTTCACATCAGCCGAATGCCACAAAATCATCAACTATTGATATTAAGCTCGAGTTTTAAACTAGGAAAGTCAACTTCCCAGCCAACACCAAAGTATATGCACTCATTCTACATGATAAATTTTCGATATACAATGCGTTGGATGGATCAGTTCACAGCAGATATTGAAGACACACACATTTTTGATTATTTTGTATTAATTCTTTCTTTGTTTATTCATGTAAAAGAGGAATAGGTAAATGAAACATGTATGAATAATTTTATGTTTTTTTTATTCACAGTGATATGTTACAATTTAATTGGTCTTAGGTATATACAAACAATCTAATATAACTTCCTCATCATCATAATTTTCTTCTTCGATTTTACTATCATCGTCATCCAGTTGTTACTTTTAGATGATGTCTTCAGGTAAGAGGCGGACGAGAAATCTTTTCAGCTCACATCCAATCATTGCGTCGCACAGTTGATGTAGATCGAAAGAATCATCTGTATATCTCTCGCAAAGATCCACACCCTTCTTGTAGTTCTCATAATCACGCATACAGTGCTGGATCCTTTCTTCATCATAGCACACGCTCAGGTCGTAAATGGTGGCATGGTGAGCGTACTCGCCCAAAGCATCCAATTCAGAAATTAATCGTTCAACAGCTGAAGAAATATCTGTGGCTTCGGTCCAGTGTTGACTTGCATACAGCATCCACATATTTCAAGAATGAAGCTATAATCAAAGAAAAATTATTGAAATAAGTATGCTGTAATAGAACTCATCAATAAAACTCACATATACTTTCGATTATTCCAATCGCCAAAGAGTGCGTTTAACAATGTATGAAAAGTTTGTATATTTTCCTTACAATTATCAAATATCATATTATTTTTCTACATTCATGCTAAAAGCAAAACTTCATTGAACTATATTCAGTGGAAAAAGAAGCTCTTTATTGCACTAGTGCAATAAAGTTTTTATTGCACTCATCTGTCATTCTACTTCAACGTGCTGTCATCATGATAAACAAACATTCAAACCCACTACATATTTAGCAGATATTCAGTAAGATTGGCCATACGTTTTAAACAGCTACATATTTTATATTATTTTGTAGTAATGTTAGCAGTCAGATTTGAACAAACAATGCCTTCCCGAGAATAACTCCATAATCAAAACCGATCCGCTATGTTCTAAACCGTCTACCTGCATAGAGCAAACTGTCTGTACTATGACCACACCTCGTGATAACATACGCGCTCATGGCTACTATGATTTTGATTTTTATAATGCAACTGTGGTTATATAAAGTCAGTCAAAATTTAATTCTGAAAATAATTACAGAACTGAAAAATTTAAAATGAGTAATATTAATGGAGAACTAGATGATGGTGATGAAATCGATAGTAATAATTTTTTGCTTTTTGCATGAACGTAGAAAAAATGTTGTATGCAACTTGTGCAAAAAATGTTTATGTTTATGGTAATTTGTTGAAAAAGAAAAAGTTCAGAACGTCCTTAAGACAAATAACCACACTAGAGCAACCTAACGACAGAAAAACGTTTATTAAAATTACACACGATACACGGCTTACGAGGGGTCTCAACTCTATTTTCCGAGACGCAAACCTTCAGCTGGTACATAGTAGTACGAACAATCTCCAAATGTTGTTAGGTAATCCGAAAGATAAAATTCCAACTTTGGAGAGATCAGGAATCTATGAAATTTGCTGTCAAAACTGCGATAGTGTATTATGGATAAAACAAAAGATCTACGAATGTTCGTTTCCGCGAACATTTGGCACATGCTAAATATTCGCGAGAAAATAAATCGAGTGTTATATCCAAAAATTAAAAATAATAAAACGTATTGATGATTACAGAAAATTTGATTGTTATGAGGGTATTGCTATTAGAAAACCTCACTTTATAATGATAATGGTCCATTGAATTCCAAATTATTCGACTTGATACCTGTATAAGAACAATTAAGTGCTTTTGTTGTATTGTTTATTGGGGTTGCACCTGCCCATTAGGAGGGTCACTTCCTGGTACACGGATTAACCCATGATAATTAATTATTTGATATAAATAAGACTGGTATGCAACAAGTGCAAAAAGTAAGTGTTTATTGCATAAATAACTATAAAGTTAGCCTATGATAAGTGAAAATTAGCTATTATTCAATGAGATCGAATTTTATCAATGATCGTGTTTTCATACCAGCAAAAGTTTGTTGAGTCTGACCCAAATATGTTACGGTTTATTTACCATTAAACGAATTGATGCAAGTATCATCATCCTCGCTAAATTGCTCTGAAACACGTTTTGGTAGCCATGTTTTGAACAATGTGTTATTGCTCACATTGAGTAATGTTAACAAAATGGATTTACCGAAACGAGTTGAACAAATTGACATAGTCTTTATTGGATAAGCTTCATTCAGTGGCAATGATGATATTACTCTTTGTTCTAAAACATCCATCTCTTCTTTAATTACAGAATTGATTTTTTGTAAATCTACCTTTGGAACTGACGATGAAAATATATAAGGAAAATATAAATAATTTTCAATAGTAATACACACTCACTGATATCCCTGTCTCTGAATGCACTGAATAACTTCACTACTCTTGCTGACTACTCGACTGCTAGGTATATAACTTCTGATTGTGTATCACACTACCCACTTCTTTTATAATGGATAGTGAACCACTCCCCCACCACAGACTTGTATAAGATACTATCGCAGACATCATGTCACAAACAACCCCAGAGCGTCGAGCGTGGGTTGCTTCTGACACGTATGACTGGATCGTGTTCGGATGCGCTCCTCATAGTTGGATGACGTCACACACGCTTCCTCCCACCACCACTGCAAGGTATACACTGGCGGAGAGGAATCAGAGTTCACTTATCTGACTGGATCTCCGTGGTGTGCGGACGTGTGCCTTCTCTAGATTTTCATGTGTTAGTACACATGAAAGTCATGCACAGTAACAAGTGCACACATGAAGGTTATAGTAGTCATGGAGGTAAAAAATATAAGTACTTGGAAAAAGTACTTGTCCGTATATATAAGCGTCGAGCGTGGGTTGCTTCAGATGCACTCCTCATAGTTGGATGACGCCACACACGCTTGCTCCCACCACCACTACTAGGTTAGTATCGGAGAGGAATCAGAGTTCACATATCTGACTGGATCTCCGTGGTGTGCGGACGTGTGCCTTCTCTAGATTTTCATGTGTTAGTACACATGAAAGTCATGCACAGTAACAAGTGCACACATGAAGGTTATAGTAGTCATGGAGGTAAAAAAATATAAGTACTTGGAAAAAGTACTTGTCTGTATATATAAGCGTCGAGCGTGGGCTGCTTCAGATGCACTCCTCATAGTCGGATGATGTCACACACGCTTGCTCCCACCACCACTACAAGGTAAGTATCGGAGAGGAATCAGAGTTCACATATCTGACTGGATCTCCGTGGTGTGCGGACGTGTAACTTCTCTAGATTTTCATGTGTTAGTTCATAATATGAAAGTCCCCAACAAAAATTACATCGTCAAAAACTACAAAATTTAAAAATCGTTTCAAGGGCATCCCAAGGTCATAGACCCACACAGGCACCTATGCACCAAGGTCATCCCTGAAGGTCACCCCAAGGTCGCTGATGACGTCATAGTGGTGGGGGAGGCCCAGAAGCGTCTGTGAGCCAGGGAGTGTAAGATTTTGTTATTCGATAGGGCACGAAAAGAGCATGGATATCTAGGAGTTTAACTATGCTATCTTCTTGAAATTTTACTTTACTGTCAATATCATTTAATTCCTAGATGATTCTCCATGGAATTGACATAAGATGAGCGTTGAAAGAATTATAATCTAAATCTTTGAAGTTTCTCGTTGTTACGTAGTTTACTAAAGGAGACTTGCGTTTTTGTTTCAGTGTAAGAAAAACGAGTTCATGATCACTCACCTCTGGGACGTGTTTCACTCCTACCTCTGAAATCGTTCTGTCATTACTAGCCAAAGCATAATCAATAAGTGTGGCAGAATTTCCTGTTATTCTTGTTGGGATATTTATCAACTGTTTGAGTCCAAGGCCTTCAAAAATGTTGAGAGCGAACTTCGTTTGTTTACCAGCAAATCAATATTAAAATCAACTAAACAAAAAATATCATCAACTAAGGGTATAATTTTAGATATATCGAATGAGTTGACAAAAAAGGTATAATTGATATTTGGTGGCTTGTAGATGGAGCCAAGCAAAATTATACGATTTAAGTTTTATTTTCACCCAGACTTGTTCAATATCATTCTCTGTACAGATAATCGTGCTTTTCAGATATTTATTACAATAGATACCAACACCCCCACCTCTGCTTGCTTTATCCTTTCGATAGATATTATAATCCTGAATTCCCACCAAGTCATCAGCTACAGAACTATTCAGCCATGTCTCACTAACCCCCAGAATATCTATTCCTAAAGAGAATACTAGTTTCTGATTTGATTTATGCGGAACTAGTGATCTTAAGTTTACTTGATTTTTTATCAGCCATCTGATGGGATTGTATAATATACTCACAGAAATATAGCTATTTGAAGTTAAAAGAGAGAAATGTATTATTCTATTGTTTCATATCATATCAACGACTACTCTTAAGTGAAAGAAAACTTTGTTTTACAAAACTACTGCTCTAGTTACAGCACAGACTAATCAATAAAAAGGAAATGCCTGTATATAATATAAAAAGGAATAGTAATACGAGACTAATAATTTGCGTTATTAGTGACCTCAAGTGACACAACTCAAAATGTCGACTTCGAGTGAATCAGAGGAAAATACACGGATTAACCCAAAGTAATTAATTATTTGATTATAAGATGCATGCCGACTTACAGTTAGTTTAGTAATTCCTACTGATGAAGATATCTTTGTTATCGAAATGCGCATCTAGGAAATAAATACTTTTTGTTTTCATTGAGTGACACCACAGGCGTCCAATTTCCCATTTTCGATTTCTCATTCACAACAATTTTACTCTGTACCTTGTCAATCTCCAACTTGAGTGTATTTATTGAATCCATAATGTTTTTTTCGAAAGATTTGATAGTATTGAGAAATGAAATTGGATCTTCTAACGTTTCTGAGGGAACTTTGGATTTCAATTCCTCGAGCCCTTTATGTAAGAATTCTTCCAGTTGTTGACTCGGGTTGCCAGCGTTTTGTTAGATTCTTCGACTGAAGCGGCATTTTGAGCATTTCTTCTACCGGAGGACATTGTAAAATCACTATGCACACCTAATACAACTGACTTACAACTCAGTCACTATATTTACCAGTTACAACTTAATTTATGATGGAGCGCAGTTCAACGTGCCTATTCACTTCGCGCCATCTTGCAAACTCAATATTAAGCTCCAGGAAGTATAGAGCTGACATGGAAAACGTCTTCAAGTTCCTACTTACTATGGCTTCATAAGATTTTTTAATAGTTATTGATGCTTTAATTGAAGGAGTATTATCATTTAATCATGCTCGTAGTGCCTATATGATTCAATTTTCCACAAAAAATCATTTCCGAAGTTACTAAAATGTAAAAGAATGAAAACAAAACTTATTTTCATGATTTTCAAATGCAGCTTTTTTGGAGCTGTATGTAACATTATCTCTGATCATACGAGTGCATTTTTTTTTTCGAAACATCTAAATGCACCTTCTTTGGAACAACCAATTGCAACTTTTTTGTAACTATCGAATATAACATATTTAGAAACATATAATCAACATTTTTACTTTTGTTCAATATACTTTCAAATGAGGTTTCTTTTCAATTCACTTTCCTCATATAGGCAATAAAAGAATTTGTAGATAATATAGCAGATGTTATGAGCAATAACGTCAGCTCATTAAGCCTCAATGACATATTAGTGTTTATCCTTCCCGAAAATGATGCACCTTTTCGTTGTGGCGCAAATTCAAAAATACCCTGTTCAATTTATGCTTTGCATGATTTATAGTACTACTACCGTCTAGCGTACCTGCGTACGGCCCTGCTATTTATATGTCATTAATGCCTCTTTCTGATGTCTGAACTTCGGCAATAGTGTTATCCTATCTTGCATTATTGATTTCTCAATGAGGACCCGACTGTAGAAATTGCTAATCAGCAACATTTTATGGGCAGCCTGGAGAAAAAAATCATATCTCCTGTGGTAATTCAATAAGCTGAATTCAGAAATGTAATTATAAAGACTAATTTTGTGTTAGAAATTCCTAGTCCACGACATTTCTATCCAGTCCACAAAATCAGACACAACTTGTGCGGTGGGCTTCACAAAGTTGGATTCATTATTGAAATATAAATCAGCTATGATACTAACTCTGTGAAACCCCCGAGACCTAGCATACATGTTGCCAAATCTAGGCCTAAACAATGAGCTTCAAATGTTGTGAAATTATTGGGGCTCATCTAAGTAGTAAAATTATTAATCCGTATATTGGTACAGTGCCCTCTTCTGTTAATGCCTTGAACTAATGGTGTATCTTGGAAGTACTTTCGTGTTGTTGTGAAGCCCTTGCAAAAAATTGGGACTCAGTTGAAAATGCTTATTACAAATTAACCTTATCAATTCGATCACTGGCGCAGAATTTCAGAAGCTCTTGACAATAATTGCGTTTAACCTCATTATTGATTCTAAAATTGACCTGTGGGCGAGAGGTGGAGTTTTGATGATTTTTTGACTCGGGCATTTGTGAATTGTGTATTTCACAGTTCCGAATATAAGAAGAAAAATTTTACGTAATTCAACACTATTAATAGAAGTTGTGCTCATGGACATGTTCTGGAGGTCAAACTCTTCAACAAACCAAGAATTCATGAAAACCGGTTACAATTCATTCATAAGGTCGCTGGAAGGTCCTTTGTTTTGTAGATCGACAAAAAGTATATTATGTATATTAAGCAACTTTCGTATTTTGCTAGATCACCCCCGTTATACGTATGCTAAAGGATTTTTTTTTCAGAAACTTTGCGAGCACTATATTTGGGCGACAACGATTTCGAATATCTACCAGCTGAAGTCAAAAACTTGAAAAATTTACAAATCGTAAGTACCTATTTCGAATGTTTTTTAAGCTACATTCAATAAGATTGCACTGAAATATACTGTAATTTTCACTTTAGATTGCATTGCATTTCTGATTATTCAATCCCTTTCATTTGTATATATTGAAATAATGGGATGTTGGACGCCCGTTTCATCACGCAGTGAAGACATACAGTGCGGCTTTTAATAGTCCTCTCCCCTGTTAACTTTCGAACGGTTTGACGTACAAACATAAAAAAAAACATTTAGAGGGTTTCACCGATACTACTTTTTGAAATAAACATCATCTAAAAAAAATTAAAAATTTAAATTCCATGGGGGGTCACATCGTTGAAAAGACAATTCAATTCTCTTCCCAACCATCTGAAAAATTTTAGAATTCCGTTCCATTCAAAAAAATTTCTGTCCCGTTATTTCACATTAAACCATTCAAAAGTTATCGTGGTCAGGTAATAAAAGCGATTCAGATCCGCCAAATCAGCACTTATTCTGACATTTCAGATGCATATTGTGAAAAAACGTATAAACGAAAATCTAAAAGTTTAGATGATTGAAAAGAGAATTCAATTATCTTTTCAACGATGTAACACATGACCCCCCATGCCATTTAAACATTTTTAATTGATGTCTTTTATTTCAAAAAGTGGTATCGGTGAAACCCTCCAAACGTTTTTTTTTATGTTTGTACGTCAAACGGTTCAAAAGTTAACAGGGGGGACTATTAAAAGCCGCACTGTATATCTGGATTTGCAGTTTTTGCAGTTCCTCCCCATAGAAAGCACCACTAATCAGTGCACACTGCATATCTTTCAGCATGAAGGTAGTGGGGTTGGTAATGTTGACTTCCGTTGTCCAATTGGGTGTGTAATCCTTTTCGAAAACGTGCTATTCCTTACTGAGTCGCACAACATCGCCGACTTTGAATTTTCTCGGTCCAGCTATTTGCAAGTTCTAGTATGTTGATTTGAGAATATTCTTTTCGTTGTTTTTTTTCAATTTCTGAAGGTTTCACACCCGTCTTTGAGTGACGTGTATCATTGTAGGATTTTCTGATTTCAGGTAAGACATTCAACCATTTATAGTTGCCATTCAAACTGAAATATTTGTAAAGTCTTTCTTTCAAAGTCCTTATAATCCGTTCGGTCATCGAGGCTTTAACACGTTGCATGCTAATAACGCCCAGCGTCATTGTATGATTTTGCGATATGCTAACGACGCCGCTAATGGCGTTTGCCTAGTTTTTGGGGACGGAAACAATTCGGAATTGATTGATTAGCTCATCCTCAAGAACTATATTTTACTTTTATAATAGAAATTTCGTCGTCAACGAGTTTATTGTGGATGAAATTATATTTTTTATCTAACACGTTTTTATAAACTCGCTTTCTTGTTTGTCTGCACATTTTGCAAGTGCATTTTGACCCACTACGAATAACGTGAAATTTAGCAGGGTGTTCATGTACTGCATTATGGAAATTATGTAGAAGGAAACAAAAATGGCGGCTTCAAGATAGCGGTGGTGTGAAAGGGTTTTGAGGTCGGTGATTATGAATTTTTTGTCAAAATTCTTTTATTGGTAATTGTAGCTGTTAAAAAATCTTAGAGCAAAAATTTGCACTTTCATTGATTGTTTTTTGTGTGTTGGTGATGGAAGATGATGACTACAACTCAATATTCAGTCACAGATAATTCTACATTTGGATATGTAAATGCTTTGTTCATAATTTCGAAAGGAATTCCGTGTATTATCAATTCTCACAATAAACCAGTCCAGTTAGGTTTATAGCACCACCAAAATATGCACAAAGGAATCAAGCACCAGGCTAACCAAGAAAAAGTAACAATTAATTATAGTGTATATGCGTGTTAAATGGTGGCGCCCCGTAGGGAGAGAACCGTACACTATATCGTGTAACTGTATAGATATACTGCCAAAAACGCCTCCACGGAAAAATTTTTCTAACGACCTCTAGTGACGAAAAAATAAGAATGAACGCAAATACACGTGTGATCGTATTGGCCTCCGATTTTGGAGGCGTGTTGTTCCAGTACTTATATATTTTGGAGGTGTATAAGACATTTGCATGTGTATATATATGTATATATATATATATATATATATATATATATATATATATATATATATATATATATATAGGAGTAGGCAGATTGAGACCTTAGAGAGAACCAGTGACGAGACATGGGGAGTAGGCAGATTGAGACCCCGACGTCAAGTCACAAAAACCTAACGTAATTATACCTGAGGAGTAGGCAGATTGAGACCTCAGCGTAGAATTACGTTTTAACCTTTCATTAATTTTCTTTCTATTTCAGTTCTTGAAAATGGCTCCAAAATCGGAGCCGAAACGTCGAATTTCAACAAATTCTAGACGCGGTTCAACCCGAACTTTTAGATTTCATATATATATATATAATATATATATATATATATATATATATATATATATATACATATTGTTGTGATGTGGTTGGTATGATGTTGAATTAAAAAAAAAATTTAAGTCAGTAATAAATAAAATGAATTAATTTAATACATAAATATTTTACCTGCACTGAACTGTCTTTATTTGAACATCCTGTAATGTGGTGGTCTGCGAAAAATCAGCAGCAGGGTAGCAAAGATGTATTTTATCAAATTTCATAGTATTCTGAGTAAGCGAAACCACTGTACGATGGAAAAACCTATAAAATTTAGAAAACAAATATTAGCAATACATAATTGAAAATTTTGGAATAGTTTAAATATCAAAACTTGAAAGAAATATCAATATTTAAGTTATATTTCAGCAATAGTGGGTTACGTATCATCAAACGATAATTTCATTATTTATTATCCATTTTGAGGCTACATTCATCAGCATTTCAGGTTCCTATGAACCTAACTGAATCGCGCATACATCGATACATCCTTCTTACTTGTGTTTTTCATGTCTAATACTATTGTCCAGATTTTTTCGAAACATAACGCGCTAGTAATGACATTCAATTTACTCCTTGTGCAAATAGTGCTTTGAAATATTATTTGTAACACGTGGTCGTAGTGTTAAAGCATCGGCGATTCACTCGGATTTCTCAAGGGGTATCCGGTTCAAATCATGGGCCCCGACGGTCTGCCACGGAGCTGGGGTGGTTTGAAATACACTCTGATAAATTGTAGATCCCGAATCACCCTTGCTCGCAGAAGCTCTGAGGAGTATCTGCGGAAACCTGGGTGATTCGTAAGAACAAAAACAAAAAAGTTCGTAAAAACAAAAACTGTTTACTTCCATTGGCATGTTAAAATTATTGAATGTATAACCACAGATGATTTGTAGATATCATTCGTTTTACAGGAGTCCAGTAGAGTTTTGCGTATTATTCGAAGCCCGTTATTGATAGTAAGGCAGTATGTGTAAGGCCACATATGATTTGTAGATATCATACAGTTTACGGGAGTCCCGTAGAGTTCCGCGTATTATTCGAAGCCCGTTATTGATAGTAAGGCAGTCTGTGTAAGGCCACATATGATTTGTAGATATCATACAGTTTACGGGAGTCCCGTAGAGTTCCGCGTATTATTCGAAGCCTGTTAATGATAGTAAGGCAGTCTGTGTAAGGCCACATATGATTTGTAGATATCATACAGTTTACGGGAGTCCCGTAGAGTTCCGCGTATTATTCGAAGCCCGTTATTGATAGTAAGGCAGTCTGTGGAAGGCAACATATGATTTGTAGATATCATACAGTTTACGGGAGTCCCGTAGAGTTCCGCGTATTATTCGAAGCCCGTTATTGGCAGTAAGGCAGTCTGTGGAAGGCATGATGTTTTTTTAATATTCAAAGGGAAACGGTCAGGCGAGCTTTTTAATTCGTTTCGCTACGCGTTAAGGGTGGTTGTGTGAAATTTCATTTTAAATATGTCCTCTACCAGAGGTGAAATAAGGTTGAATGATTTTGAATAGGGATCCTGTTGAAGGTAACATTGGTATAATTTAAGTGGGTATAACATTTTTTATGGAGAAATCAGTGGGAAATTGAGGATGCCACTAATTTTGTGATTTTAACCTAAAAGCGCACCACATTTTTCAGATTGTTCAGTAAAGATTTTCAAGATAAAAGTACCCTAGATGTTTACGTATTTTTTTATTTTATCAAAGGTAATACCACGAGCACAATGGGTTGTGATGGTAATGATGGTAGAGCGCTTGTTTCTCAACCTGAGGGTCATGGGTTTGATTCCCAGCATGGTCATTGGTCTCGTGCATGGCATCACACGTTAAAAGGTAAGGGCTGCGTCTTTTCTAGCTCGAACAAGTCTTTCGAAGACTTTTGAGGGTTGTACTCTTAAGGGTGTGCAGCTGGTTGACAGATATAACAATTTTAACAATAACAATTTTAACAATTCAACTTAAAATTTTATCGAATTTTTTTTATTCTTCATGAAAACTCTTTGTTAGGCAAAAATATGAAAACAAATCGATTGATAGTCCTTTACGACGAGTGAATTTATCTAGATTTGGTTAGTTTAAATGTTTTTGTCAAATCAACGTGTTTGAGTGATGAAAATAAAAAAAATTCAATAAAATTTTAAGAACGAGTTGTATTCGAAAAGATATTTTTTTTCGCCAATCTGAAAAGTGAATAACCATAAATTTTTTTTCCATTAATTTTAATAATAAAATATCATTATAACGTTTCATATGACCCGGTCAATGAAATTGACCCTAAATAGTTTTGACAGTTCAAAGGTAAACAACGTTTTATCGAGGACCAGGCAGTTTCCACCACTTCTATTGGCCAAAGTACCAGAAACGTGAAAATTTGACATGTGAAAAAATAATCATGATTTCTCATATTATATTTCAGTTTTCAATACTCTGTATTTTCTGTCTTGAATTTTATTCGTATTTCAGAATCAATGTATTACATAATATCAAATGATTTTTTCCTTTTAATTATCCACTTTGGGGATACACTCATCCTCAATTCCAGTTCGATAGATAGATGGAACTGTTGCGAACAAAATCTAACCGAATTGCAAAATCATGGCTTTCTAACATATTTCTCCTTTCTTGCCATCTTTTGCATGTTCAGTACTACCTTCCATATTTTTCTTAAACATAACGTGATAGTAATCAACTTGAACAGTGCGTCATCACATTACTAGTAATATGTGAAAATGGGTACTTTCATCTAAGTATACCTACTTATTTTCATTCGCACGACAGCATTATTGATTTTTTTTCTTGATTTAGGAGTAATGTGAATAGATTGACGGATGCGTTTTCACTTAAAAGTACATAAATACTCATAAAAGGTATAATCAGCACAATCCCAATTAAAATTTATCTAAGATAAACTTGGCGACACGGCAGTGGCTTGGTTAGAGCGCTAGAACATATATTTCCATGCAACTGGGCTTTGAATAATCTATTGAATATCGGGGGACTCGTAATATCGTTCGTATATGTTTTCAAAATGTATGTATTATATACGCCCGCAAGGGTCCCCCTCAACCCGGGCTTCTACTAGCCTGTGGCATATAGCGGGCTTGGATTCATCCGACAGATGCGTATATATATATATATATATATATATATATATATATATATATATATATATATATATATATATATATATATATATGTGTGTTCAGATAGGTTTCCGCGGTCAGATATTTGAAAACTAAAAGTTCGGGTTGAACCGCGTCTAGAATTTGTTGAAATTCGACGTTTCGGCTCCGATTTTGGAGCCATTTTCAAGAACTGAAACAGAAAGAAAATTAATGAAAGGTTAAAACGTAATTCTACGCTGAGGTCTCAATCTGCCTACTCCTCAGGTATAATTACGTTAGGTTTTTGTGACTTGACGTCGGGGTCTCAATCTGCCTACTCCCCATGTCTCGTCACTGGTTCTCTCTAAGGTCTCAATCTGCCTACTCCTTCGAGAGAACTGAGGAATTGTGGGTTGAGGAACTGTATTTATAGTGGACGTGGCTGTAATGGCCGTGTGCAATGCATTGGCGCGAGGTGAACTATGAGCGGGAACTGAATTGGCGCTAGATGAGCTGTGTGCGGGAACTTGGTTGGCGCTAAGTGAGCTGTGTGCGGGAACTGGGTTGGTGGGAAATGAGTTTATGCGTGCAATGAGAGGCTTCCAGGTATTGGGAAGTCTACGTCCGTCGTCGCGAGTGTTGAGGCAATTGGGGCGCTTCTCTATCTCAAGGGCTTCTCGGATGATCCTGGTTTGCAGAGTTTTCTCGGTGGAAATTGTTTTTGTGTTTTGGAAGTCTATTTTGTGACCTGTGTCTTCTCGATGTTTATAAAGTGCGGAAGTGGAAGATGCCTGACGCACAGCAAGTTCGTGTTCGTAGACTCTGGAAGTTACTCGTCTATTAGTCTGGCCAATATAAGTTCTCGGGCAGTCTGAACATGGTATTTCATATATACCTTGAGAATCGTTTGGTATTGTGTCCTTGGGAGATCTGAGGAATTTGGATATTTGGTTGTTGGCCGTGAATATTGTTTTTATCTCGTGTTTTCTCAAGATATTACTGATTTTGTCTGTCACACCTTTGATGTATGGTAGGAAAGCTTTGTGTGGCTGAATACTCTCTAGTGGATCGTTCGTTTTTGGAGGACGGGTCAGTTGATGGCGGATAGACTTGTCGATTAGCGAATTGTTGTAACCATTTTGGAGTAAGGCTGATTTCAGTTTGTCCAGCTCTTGTGGTCTATTCTGGTTGTCGGTAAGCTGAATTGATCTGTATATCAGGGAGTTCAATACGGAGTTTGTTTGTGCTGGATGGTGATGAGAGTTTGCGTGTAGGTATCGGTTGGTGTGGGTCTGTTTCCTGTGTACTGTGTGGGTGAAAGAGTTGTTGGATTTCGTGATGAGAACGTCCAGGAAAGCTAGGGAGTTGTTCACAATGGAGACCGAAATGAACAACTCCCTAGCTTTCCTGGACGTTCTCATCACGAAATCCAACAACTCTTTCACCCACACAGTACACAGGAAACAGACCCACACCAACCGATACCTACACGCAAACTCTCATCACCATCCAGCACAAACAAACTCCGTATTGAACTCCCTGATATACAGATCAATTCAGCTTACCGACAACCAGAATAGACCACAAGAGCTGGACAAACTGAAATCAGCCTTACTCCAAAATGGTTACAACAATTCGCTAATCGACAAGTCTATCCGCCATCAACTGACCCGTCCTCCAAAAACGAACGATCCACTAGAGAGTATTCAGCCACACAAAGCTTTCCTACCATACATCAAAGGTGTGACAGACAGAATCAGTAATATCTTGAGAAAACACGAGATAAAAACAATATTCACGGCCAACAACCAAATATCCAAATTCCTCAGATCTCCCAAGGACACAATACCAAACGATTCTCAAGGTATATATGAAATACCATGTTCAGACTGCCCGAGAACTTATATTGGCCAGACTAATAGACGAGTAACTTCCAGAGTCTACGAACACGAACTTGCTGTGCGTCAGGCATCTTCCACTTCCGCACTTTATAAACATCGAGAAGACACAGGTCACAAAATAGACTTCCAAAACACAAAAACAATTTCCACCGAGAAAACTCTGCAAACCAGGATCATCCGAGAAGCCCTTGAGATAGAGAAGCGCCCCAATTGCCTCAACACTCGCGACGACGGACGTAGACTTCCCAATACCTGGAAGCCTCTCATTGCACGCATAAACTCATTTCCCACCAACCCAGTTCCCGCACACAGCTCACTTAGCGCCAACCAAGTTCCCGCACACAGCTCATCTAGCGCCAATTCAGTTCCCGCCCATAGTTCACCTCGCGCCAATACATTGCACACGGCCATTACAGCCACGTCCACTATAAATACAGTTCCTCAACCCACAATTCCTCAGTTCTCTCGAAGGAGTAGGCAGATTGAGACCTTAGAGAGAACCAGTGACGAGACATGGGGAGTAGGCAGATTGAGACCCCGACGTCAAGTCACAAAAACCTAACGTAATTATACCTGAGGAGTAGGCAGATTGAGACCTCAGCGTAGAATTACGTTTTAACCTTTCATTAATTTTCTTTCTGTTTCAGTTCTTGAAAATGGCTCCAAAATCGGAGCCGAAACGTCGAATTTCAACAAATTCTAGACGCGGTTCAACCCGAACTTTTAGTTTTCATATATATATATATATATATATATGTTCAGATAGGTTTCCGCGGTCAGATATTTGAAAACTTAAAGTTCGGGTTGAACCGCGTCTAGAATTTGTTGAAATTATATATATATATATATATATATATATATATATATATATATATATATATATATATTTATATATATTTATATTTATTTATATATATATTTAAAATCCCATTATTATTAACAACAACTGCCCGGGAAATAGTACATTTTCATTAGAATATCATATCAAAAAAATAAAAACACTACAGCCATATATTTAAATAACAAAATAACATAATATATATAAATATAAAAATATATATATATATATATATATATATATATATATATATATATATATATATATATATATATATATATATATATATATACGCATCTGTCGGATGAATCCAAGCCCGCTATATGCCACAGGCTAGTAGAAGCCCGGGTTGAGGGGGACCCTTGCGGGCGTATATAATACATACATTTTGAAAACATATACGAACGATATTACGAGTCCCCCGATATTCAATAGATTATTCAAAGCCCAGTTGCATGGAAATATATGTTCTAGCGCTCTAACCAAGCCACTGCCGTGTCGCCAAGTTTATCTTAGATAAATTTTAATTGGGATTGTGCTGATTATACCTTTTATGAGTATTTATGTACTTTTAAGTGAAAACGCATCCGTCAATCTATTCACATTACTCCTAAATCAAGAAAAAAAATCAATAATGCTGTCGTGCGAATGAAAATAAGTAGGTATACTTAGATGAAAGTACCCATTTTCACATATTACTAGTAATGTGATGACGCACTGTTCAAGTTGATTACTATCACGTTATGTTTAAGAAAAATATGGAAGGTAGTACTGAACATGCAAAAGATGGCAAGAAAGGAGAAATATGTTAGAAAGCCATGATTTTGCAATTCGGTTAGATTTTGTTCGCAACAGATCCATCTATCTATCGAACTGGAATTGAGGATGAGTGTATCCCCAAAGTGGATAATTAAAAGGAAAAAATCATTTGATATTATGTAATATATTGATTCTGAAATACAAATAAAATTCAAGACAGAAAATACAGAGTATTGAAAACTGAAATATAATATGAGAAATCATGATTATTTTTTTCACATGTCAAATTTTCACGTTTCTGGTACTTTGGCCAATAGAAGTGGTGGAAACTGCCTGGTCCTCGATAAAACGTTGTTTACCTTTGAACTGTCAAAACTATTTAGGGTCAATTTCATTGACCGGGTCATATGAAACGTTATAATGATATTTTATTATTAAAATTAATGGAAAAAAAATTTATGGTTATTCACTTTTCAGATTGGCGAAAAAAAATATCTTTTCGAATACAACTCGTTCTTAAAATTTTATTGAATTTTTTTTATTTTCATCACTCAAGCACGTTGATTTGACAAAAACATTTAAACTAACCAAATCTAGATAAATTCACTCGTCGTAAAGGACTATCAATCGATTTGTTTTCATATTTTTGCCTAACAAAGAGTTTTCATGAAGAATAAAAAAAATTCGATAAAATTTTAAGTTGAATTGTTAAAATTGTTATTGTTAAAATTGTTATATCTGTCAACCAGCTGCACACCCTTAAGAGTACAACCCTCAAAAGTCTTCGAAAGACTTGTTCGGGCTAGAAAAGACGCAGCCCTTACCTTTTAACGTGTGATGCCATGCACGAGACCAATGACCATGCTGGGAATCAAACCCATGACCCTCAGGTTGAGAAACAAGCGCTCTACCATCATTACCATCACAACCCATTGTGCTCGTGGTATTACCTTTGATAAAATAAAAAAATACGTAAACATCTAGGGTACTTTTATCTTGAAAATCTTTACTGAACAATCTGAAAAATGTGGTGCGCTTTTAGGTTAAAATCACAAAATTAGTGGCATCCTCAATTTCCCACTGATTTCTCCATAAAAAATGTTATACCCACTTAAATTATACCAATGTTACCTTCAACAGGATCCCTATTCAAAATCATTCAACCTTATTTCACCTCTGGTAGAGGACATATTTAAAATGAAATTTCACACAACCACCCTTAACGCGTAGCAAAACGAATTAAAAAGCTCGCCTGACCGTTTCCCTTTGAATATTAAAAAAACATCATGCCTTCCACAGACTGCCTTACTGCCAATAACGGGCTTCGAATAATACGCGGAACTCTACGGGACTCCCGTAAACTGTATGATATCTACAAATCATATGTTGCCTTCCACAGACTGCCTTACTATCAATAACGGGCTTCGAATAATACGCGGAACTCTACGGGACTCCCGTAAACTGTATGATATCTACAAATCATATGTGGCCTTACACAGACTGCCTTACTATCATTAACAGGCTTCGAATAATACGCGGAACTCTACGGGACTCCCGTAAACTGTATGATATCTACAAATCATATGTGGCCTTACACAGACTGCCTTACTATCAATAACGGGCTTCGAATAATACGCGGAACTCTACGGGACTCCCGTAAACTGTATGATATCTACAAATCATATGTGGCCTTACACAGACTGCTTTACTATCAATAACGGGCTTCGAATAATACGCAAAACTCTACTGGACTCCTGTAAAACGAATGATATCTACAAATCATCTGTGGTTACACATTCAATAATTTTAACATGCCAATGGAAGTAAACAGTTTTTGTTTTTACGAACTTTTTTGTTTTTGTTCTTACGAATCACCCAGGTTTCCGCAGATACTCCTCAGAGCTTCTGCGAGCAAGGGTGATTCGGGATCTACAATTTATCAGAGTGTATTTCAAACCACCCCAGCTCCGTGGCAGACCGTCGGGGCCCATGATTTGAACCGGATACCCCTTGAGAAATCCGAGTGAATCGCCGATGCTTTAACACTACGACCACGTGTTACAAATAATATTTCAAAGCACTATTTGCACAAGGAGTAAATTGAATGTCATTACTAGCGCGTTATGTTTCGAAAAAATCTGGACAATAGCATTAGACATGAAAAACACAAGTAAGAAGGATGTATCGATGTATGCGCGATTCAGTTAGGTTCATAGGAACCTGAAATGCTGATGAATGTAGCCTCAAAATGGATAATAAATAATGAAATTATCGTTTGATGATACGTAACCCACTATTGCTGAAATATAACTAGAATGCAAGTTGGCTTCTGCTTCAAGTAGAAGCGGAAATAAACGGTAACATTTCGTTTTATACCAAGTAAAATTACATTTGAAACGGATGATAGATAAACATTTTGATGTAATTATAACTTGGACCCATCGAATTTTAATAGGATCAATCAAAAATTACAACACTCAAATCGCGAACTGAACTAAATATGGAATAGACGACGATATAAACTTTTGAGACTTCTGTTGGTCAACGAGAAATTACTTCAAATTGAACTTCTTTACTTCAGCGAATCATAAGACACTCTTGGCAGAAACTAACCACTGCATCTGCATTTTTCAAGATGGCAGAGGTTCATGAACATAACGAACTAGTGGATATGATCCTAATTTATCGTGAAGTACATCAAAAGGTTGAAGCAGCATCCTGCCTTCATGCAGGACCCTAAAAAATATTAGGTTAATATATTCAGACCTAATTTTTAGTAGCAAACAACGTTTCCTAATGAACTTTCCTTTCGAAACAGTAAAACCTCAATGTCAAGATTTTCCAATTTTTATATACGCTGTATATCGAATATACCATTTGCCTTCCCAAATATTTAGTAATCTCTCTCTTCAAATACCTTCCGCGTAAAAATTTCACTCGCATAATACTCGCCCACTATTTTGTTTTTGTTTTTGATGAAATTTTTCACTATTCTTTGATCACCAAACAATAAATAACAGAATGGTTTGGTTGGAGATACTGTCAAAGAACTTCTGCTTAAGGAGTTGGGGAAGGTGTTTCAAGTAACCCTGAAGACTTTGGAAATAAAGTTGTTCTTAAAAATTTGGGAAACACATGTTTAATAAACAGTTTTTGACAAGGGCTATTTATTATTAAGACTTTCATGAATGAAATTTTATTTAAGTGGTAAAACTATTTCCCAGTTATTTTCGAACTGAAATATTTTCACGTATCTTCGATTCTCACCAACCTTGAGTGTTTGAGGCAATCCAACTTTTCATCCGGACGGCAAGAGGATAGTTCAGAATTTTTTTGTTACCTATCAAAGACACTTTATGAGAAGGAGAACAACTTCATAAGTATTCATAACTACTCTGAAAGAGATGAATACTTACAATCTTTCACTTCCTTAGTACATACATATTTTGGTTGATAAATCTTAACTGTTTTATGTTACGGTGAATGTGGTAACAAAAGCAGAAACGTCGGTGACTTACTGAAACTGCAGCTCGCGCTTCCTTATGTGTTCAAAACCTAGTCCGTGCAGAGCTTGCTTTAGCACCATTTCAGAACGAAGCATTTAACTAGTGATATACGAACCCTCTGCCAATCATATTCTAGCCTAAATGACTGATGTAAAATAACCATTATTTTGTTGAAGCTCCTGCATATTTAATAATAACTCTAAATTTCTCCAAGCATGACCCAGCCTCTGTCCAATACATTAGGCTTATACAGAAAATCAGGTTAGATGAATACCCCACTTTTTAGCGACTTCCATTATCAACTTTACGTAGTCATCGTTCACTGTTATTCTGTGGACTTACATATAGCAACGTTACAAGAACATCGACAGCTGTTTTGGATGCTTCGGAGCCAAAGAAGACACCCTATATCCTCTTCATTACAAGACTGGTATCAACAGATCGAAGAACCTGATAATCAGTTCAAGTGAAGATGATTCCAAAATAGCCAATAATTACCAGTAAGTCGCCCCAGAGCGCAGACAGATTTTTTGTTCAGCTCTATTTTCACATATGGAATAATTACAACTTGATTATGTAACTGAATTTATTAGTAGACCATTGAATCCTGGAGATGATCGCGGATTTACGCGATTGAATCAACATGTAAAACAATAGTTCGTGAGATGATGGAAATCCGAAAAAAAGTCCCATGGTAGAAATGGGCAAGTTTCTATTACAATATTTAACCAAAACATACTATTAGGTGGTTCAAAACTGGCGAAACCCACTTGATGAAAGCTATAAAGGTGTTTTTGCTCTAAAGTCAAAATCGAGATACGTTCGTCTTGAAATTTTCCACTGAATAATTTGAAAATATACCGCGCTATGATGATAATCTACAAATTATCATCCAATCTACTGGTTCCTCTAGAGAAATTAGATTAATGCACCATAAGTTTTCTCCTTCCGTTTCAATCTAATATTGAATCAGACATCGGCTTATATACAAGCATAACGGCATGGAAAACGTTGTGAGAAGCCCACCTGTTTTTTCCGCTTCAAAGAGTAGAAGAGCGAAATAATCAGTTTTCACAGACCGCAATGCTGCCAAATGCACGGGCTTCTGAAAATACGTGGAACTATACGGGATTCCTATATAAAGCGTATAACATCTACATACCGTATATAGTTACAGACAGAACTACTCATGCGCCCTCTGGTAGAGGTCGGCTGAACTAAATGTGTATATCTTGAGATATTATCCACCATTACGAAGCCCAGGCCACATTAGCTCTATGGGGTCGCGGGGTCATTATAAAGCTATGAAATCGATATACACGTAGATTTTTGAGAAGCCCGAGAACGGACTTCGTAAACATGCATCGGGCTTCGTTTAATCGGTCATGTGTAGCGTTTCGGGCTTCGTAATGAGGGTTATATATATATATATATATATATATATATATATATATATATATATATATATATTATAAGAGTATACTTTCTTGCATGCTGCTTACCCAACAAGTTCCCTAGCTTGATCTTAACTAGTCAGCAACGACTACCTCTCTCCTATATATATAAATATATATATATAATTTGCTGAAATTCGACGTTTCGGCTCCGATTTTGGAGCCATTTTCAAGAACTGAAAAAGAAAGAAAATTAATAAAAGGTTGAAACGTAATTCTACGCCGAGGTCTCAATCTGCCTACTCCACAGGTATAATTACTTTAGGTTTTTGTGACTTGACGTCGGGGTCTCCATCTGCCTACTCCTTCGAGAGAACTGAGGAATTGTGGGTTGAGGAACTGTATTTATAGTGGACGTGGCTGTATTGGCCGTGTGCAATGTATTGGCGCGAGGTGAACTATGGGCGGGAACTGAGTTGGCGCTAGATGAGCTGTGTGCGGGAACTTGGTTGGCGTTAGGTGAGCTGTGTGCGGGAACTGGGTTGGTGGGAAATGAGTTGATGCGTGCAATGAGAGGCTTCCAACACCTCACTCTACAGATGTTTTGGCAAATTATCCACCGTAGATATCCATCCAGTCATCTGGGACACTTTGACCAGGATATCTCAGGACAAAGCAGATCACTTCACCAATAAGAAAACAGAAACACAGAAAAGCAAACTTTGTGCATTGTTAACGAATACCATCACACCCTTGGTCCCAGCTGCATCACCTGTATTAGAATATAACTTCTCCGACACACCACTAGATCAAACTAGCCTTGCACTACTATCAAGAGGATTCAATTATTCCATCACACCAAACAGAATCCCAACAGAATCCATCATCACACAAATAGAAAGCGCTATAACCCATCTACCAGAAAACACAGCTGAAGAAACTAGACAAGATATTGCCACCACACGTAGGAGAGCAAAACTCCCTCCATCCAACATAACACCTGCCGAAAAACATTGCCTCAGAAACCTCCACAACAACCCTGACATAATCATTCTCCCAGCAGACAAAGGCAACGCCACGGTAGTTCTGAATACCTCAGATTATGTAGACAAAATGAGTACACTATTAAACTCATCCGAGTATCAGGTCACCCAACGAGACCCGACAACCTACCTCGAAAAGAAGACCAAAAATCTGATCAATAATTCTAAACTACCAGCCGAAACCAAGAAAGCCACTATCCCTAGAGAGAATTCATCACGCACCCCTCGTATCTACGGACTACCAAAAATACACAAGCCTGATATCCCACTCCAACCTATCGTCAGTGCCTTTGGATCACCAACCCAGAACCTCGTCAAGTATCTGGCGAGTACTCTTCAGCCACGAGCAGAAGAAGCCTCATCCCACGTGAAAAATTAATTCCACTTCTTAGACCTTCTCAAATCCTATAGAATCCAGAACACCGATATCCTAGTGAGCTTCGATGTTGTCTCCCTCTTCACAAACATTCCCCTAACTGACACGCTAGAAATCCTTAAAACTAAACACAGAATTCGAAAAGACACCCTGGACCTCATCAGTCACTGTATGAACAACACGTACTTCCTCTTCCAAAGAACTTACTGCAAACAAGTGAAAGGTGCTCCCATGGGTTCCCCCCTTTCTCCAGTCCTTGCAAACCTTTTCTTCATGGAAGACTTCGAATCCAGGGCTGTAGAAGCATTTGACCACAAGCCTACTTGCTAGTTCAGATACGTTGACGACATTTTCGTCATATGGCCTCATGGTTACGAAATCTTAAACATGTTCTTAGATCACCTAAACGATATCCATCCCAACAAGAAATTCACAATGGAGACCGAAATGAACAACTCCCTAGCTTTCCTGGACGTTCTCATCACGAAATCCAACAACTCTTTCACCCACACAGTACACAGGAAACAGACCCACACCAACCGATACCTGCACGCAAACTCTCATCACCATCCAGCACAAACAAACTCCATATTGAACTCTCTGATCAATTCAGCTTACCGACAACCAGAATAGACCACAAGAGCTGGACAAACTGAAATCAGCCTTACTCCAAAATGGTTTAACAATTCGCATATCGACAAGTCTATCCGCCATCAACTGACCCGTCCTCCAAAAACGAATGATTCACTAGAGAGTATTCAGCCACACAAAGCTTTCCTACCATACATCAAAGGTGTGACAGACAAAATCAGTAATATCTTGAGAAAACACGAGATAAAAACAATATTCACGGCCAACAATCATATATTCAAATTCCTCAGATCTCCCAAGGACACAATACCAAACGATTCTCATGGTATATATGAAATACCATTTTCAGACTGCCCGAGAGCTTTTATTGATATGAATTGTTGCGAAATAAATTGTACAAAATACTCAAGTTTTTGTTCCAGAGGGTACTATCAGAGATGTTGAGGACTCGTTGTTTCATTTGTTTGACGAAGTTCACTTTGATGGACTCCTTGTGGTACGACAAGTAATTCATGTATCTACCCGAACTCATGGGTTTTCTGTACCAATCGATGAGAATATTGTTGTTCTGTGTTCGTATGAACTTCATGTCCAAGAACACTACGTTCATCGTTTTCACATTCCAACGTAAATTGAATGTGCGGATCGTAGCTGTTGAAAATGTCCACTATTTCTGTAGCTCCCTCCGCAGGTAACGAGAGTATGATGTCATCAACATATTTCTTTATAAAAAATAAATTAAAGGAAAGAACACTAATGACAATATCTAAAATGTCGTCCATTACATAGCAAGCAAGAATGGGACTAATTTTTGCCCCCATTGGAGTACCGAAAGTCTGTAAATTTTATTATTAAAAGAGAAAACTGTATTATTAAAAAAAAAATTTAATAAGTCAAAAAATGATTGCTTTTGGATATTACAGATGGGGCCAACGCGGTGCCATTTTTTATCAACTGCTCTGATGCATGCTTCTAAATATACATTACTAAATAATGATACAACGTCTAAACTAGCTAGGACATAATTGTATGGGATTTGCATTTTGTTGAACTTTTTCGAGACGTCAAAGGAATCTTTAATATAATAATCATTATCGAAATCATAAGCCCTTGTTAATATGTCAGTCACAAAAGCAGACAAAAATTCAGTCGGTGAACCAATCGAGGCTACAATCGGTCTCGTAGACAGAATTGGTTTGTGTATTTTGGGGAGAGAATAAAATTTTGGAATTGTGCCATAATATTTTGTTAATCTTTTTTTTGCGGGTTCATCAATTTGTCCAGAAGTGCAAAGAGATTTTATTAGTAAGTTACATTTTGATTGGATTTGTTGTGTGGGGTCTTTATTTAAAGTAGTATATGAATGACTATTTTCAAATTAATCATTAGAAAGTGAAATGTATCCATCTCTGTCCATGATCACAGTGACGTTACCCTTGTCTGACTTTGTGACAACCAAATTGGGATTATTTTTCAAAAAAAAGTTTACTTTTATCATAAATATGATGAAATTGTGAGAAGGAGGTGGGCGAAACATTAAAAATTTAGTTATGACATTCGTTGATCTGGCAATTGTTGTATTACGAACTTGATCATCTAATATGGATGATGTGATGTAATCAACATCCGCCAAGATCTTTTTATCAACTGCTCTGATGCATGCTTCTAAATATACATTACTAAATAATGAGACAACGTCTAAACTAGCTAGGACATAATTAATACTTTTTATGCTTCTCTTCCTTACATAACGGATATAACTCCAAAACTTACTAGAATCTTCAAATCTTTTAATAATACAAAAATTGCTAATAAAACGAGTTTAACTGTCAACTCTCTTTTCACGAGTGTTAAAGACAAAACTCCAGTAACTTTTCAATCACTTGTTGTCTACTGTATTCCTTGCTCCAATTGTTCGAATGAATATTGTTTGAGTTTGGGTTTATTGAACAGCTTTCTAAGAAACAAGAAAATTACTTGGATAATTTACTGTTACAAAAAAAATAAACAAAGGTTTTCTGATGAGGATACATTACAACTGCAACGACGATATATTCCTGTCCTACTCTACTGCATGAAGTTACAATGCTGACAACATCGTTGCCAACTTAGATTATGAAATGTTCCAAGACATTTAAATATACTTTAAATACAAAACACAACAAAAGATATTTTATTTCAACACTCCCACATTTTGTATGTTTTGTTTATCTTCAGATATTCCAAAAAGATTCAGTTGTCTTTGAAAAATAGGCCTTGGTAGGGCTTTTGTGAAGATATCCGCTTGCTGTTCCATAGTCGTCACATAAATTGGAATGATGTCTCCATTTTCATACTTCTCTCTTATAAAATGAAACCGGACGTCTATATGCTTAGTTCTGTGATGGTATTCTGGGTTCCTTATTAATTTTATTGTGCTCTGATTATCAATGTGAATAGGAATGGGTTCATCTGAGCACTCTTCAATGTCTTTGAGTAATTGTTTAAGCCATATAGTGACCTATTTAGTTTAGTGCATACTAAATTTTCACTACAATTGAGTCCCTCTGGAACAGTCATAAATATCTCCTCTTGCAATTCACCATAAAGGAAAGTGGTTTTAATGTCAAACTGCTTCATAAGATATTTATTCTTTGCTGCTACTGCTAAGAGTACACGTATTGTGTCAAATCTTGTAGTCGGAGAGAAAACTTCAGAATAATCAACCCCTTCTTTCTGGGCACAGCCTTTGGCACAAAGGCGGGCTTTGTATCTAGTAATGGTCCCATCGGTAGCTCTTTTCACTTTGAATACCCATTTTGACCCTATTGGCTTTCGGTTTGGTGGCATTTCAACCATATCCCAGGTTCTGTTTTTATTCAATGCAGCTACCTCTTCCTCTATGGCTAATTTCCACTGCCTAGATTCGGGGCTATCGAGAGCATCTTTATAAGTTTGTGGAATATCCACTTCCACAAAATTTAGTTCAAAATCTTTAAAATGCTGAGGTAATTTCACATTTCTTTGGGGACGTAGTTCAGGAATTGTTTTGTTTTCTTGTCTGTCACTATTATCATCTGTTCTGTCAAATTCTTCTTCTTTTTCAACTTTTTCTTGAATATCTTCTTCACATTCTGAGAAAAATTCTGTGATATCATCACTCTTTGTATTCAATGGGGAATTTGATTTTTCACTTTCTAACCTGCACTTTTCATTGAAGGTTACGTTTCTGGACACTGTTATTTTCTTTGTTTCTGGATTGAACAGTCTGTAATTAGTTGAATTATTGTCATAACCAACAAAAATCAGCTCCTGGCTCTTTGGATCTAGCTTAGTTCTTTTAATATCTGGTACAAGAGAGTAAGCTTCACATCCAAACGTTCTTAGATGACCAAGTGTTGGTTTATTATTGCACCACAGTTCATATGGTGTGGAATTTTGTGCTTGACATGTGGATGTTCGATTTAACAAGTAAATGGCAGTGTTGACTGCCTCAGCCCACAGATATTTCGGTGCACCAGCACAATACAACATGGATCGTGCACTCTCAACAATGGTTCTATTGTCCCTTTCTACACGACCATTCTGCTGTGGTGTGTAGGGTGCAGTTGTTTCCAGTTCAATCCCTTCTTTGTCCAGATGCCTTCGAAATTCTACATTGCAATATTCTTTGCCATTATCGACATGCAAAACTTTTATGGATCGCCCAAACTTATTTTTGATTTTGGCATTGTAAACTTTAAAGTTTTCAAACACATCAGATTTATGTTTCAAAAAATATGCAACTCGATAACCAGTTGACTCGTCTTTGAACACAAGAAAGTATCTGCAGCCTTGTACTGATGGCGTTGACATTGGGCCACACAGGTCACTATAGATTCTTTCGCCAGGTTCCATTTTCACATGAGGAATTTGCTTAAACGGTTGTTTGTGTTGCTTCCCATACATGCAACTTTCACAAAAGAATTTATCTGTATCAGTTAGGTTAACACCTTTTACTAAGCCCTTATGAACCATTTCCTTAATGATTTTTGTGTTTATATGACCTAGTCTTTCATGCCACATACGAAGCGAGTCATCTGTGGTTGTATTTGCACTGTGAACAATCTGCCGAAATAACATTTTGTACAAGTTATTTTGTTCTTTGATTCCACATGCAACCAATTTAGTGTCTTGGTATATAAGGGCATGGTTACTTTCTTTTATTATTTTCATTCCTTTTTCAGTGACCACTCCTTCCGAAAACAAGTTTTTGCGAAGCTCTGGTATAAAAAGGACATCATTTATGGTAGCGCTCAGCCATTGGTCGTTAACAAGTTTTTCAACTTTAACTGTACCCTTTTCTTTAACGTTTAGTACTATATTATTTCCAAGGGTAACCGTAGATGAGTAGCTGTCATCTAAACTTGAGAAGTAATATCTTCTGTAACTCATGTGCGCTGAAGCATCACTATCCATAATCCAGCAGTCATTTTGTATGATGTTACTCGTACTGATGTTGAAGGCAGTCTCGTTTCCTCCAGGTGCAGGGTCACTGCTACTTGTTGCGAAAGCTGTCTTTCCTGATTTGTTCTTGTTACCTCTTTTGGGGGCTTTGCAGTACCTTGCGATGTGGCCTCGTTTACTGCAGTTATAACATACTATTCCTTCAGACTTCCTAGTGAGTTTATGCTGGGAATTTTCATCATTTTTCAATGAAATTGCTGCAAGTGCTGTTTCTACTTCGTCTTGACTTGTTAAACTAGCTTCTTCATCAATCAAACGGGAAGTCAAGTTTGTTATTGTCTGCTTGCTCTCATCAAGAGATAGCCAAGCTTGTCGAATGTTTCTGTACTTGGAAGGTAATGTACTTAAAATTTTAGTGATAATAGCTGTATCACTTAACTGTTCTCCAGTTTCTCTTATGTGTTTCGCAAGGCTCTCGACTTTGGCAATATGCTGTGCTATATTGTCGGTCGTGTTCATCTTATATTGATGAAAGCGCTCATGTACCAACATTTTATTAGTCTCCGATTTTTGCTGGTATATTGAATCCAACTTCTCAAGTATTTCCTTGGAGCTTTCACAATTCTCAATCAGAGTTATCTGGCTGAGATCCATCGCCGCCGTTAGGGTGAACATAGCAATTGCATCCTTCTTCACCCATGTCTCGAGCTCTGGACCGGTGCTTGGTTTAACGGATGTCCCATCAGCACAACTTCAAAGCACACTTAACCTGGAACTTCCATTGTTGGTAGTTCGAACCGTCGAACTTGATTGCGCCGCTATATTCCATTAACTTATCCGCCATTTTCTGTTCTTGGATTAGATCAGACCACGCCAACCGGCAAAGTCTTTCAATATCAAAACTGATCAACTTTAGTGTAAATTAACCACTGGGCCCATAACCTGTTTGAGTTTGGGTTTATTGAACAGCTTTCTAAGAAACAAGAAAATTACTTGGATAATTTACTGTTACAAAAAAAATAAACGAAGGTTTTCTGATGAGGATACATTACAACTGCAACGACGATATATTCCTGTCCTACTCTATTGCATGAAGTTACAATGCTGACAACATCGTTGCCAACTTAGATTATGAAATGTTCCAAGACATTTAAATATACTTTAAATACAAAACACAACAAAAGATATTTTATTTCAACAAATATATAGGTCAAACTAACAGGTTGTTGAAAGACCGAATTTGTTCACATAAGAGTGACTGTCGAGGCAGCAAAAATCTTAGCCAGAGAATCCAACAATTACACAAGAATCTTTCTGGAGATGGCTTTCATATCACAGTCATCCTCATATTTAAACAAAAAAACGGATACAAAACATTTAAGCGAAATATATTAATTTTTATTGCACTTGGATAAACAGAAATACAATGTCAGAGAGCTTAACTCTCAATCCGTATTATAATTGAATTAAATCCTTTTTAATAAATACATAAATAAATAGGTATATAACAGTAACTTTTCAAAATTCTTTTCTCCAAATTTATTTGAATCATAAACGAATAAATTTACAACAGTCATGTGTCATAATCATGAAACAATGTCTAATCTATTGTTCCAAGCTTGTGTTACACTTTTCCAGTTCTGAGTAGGTTCAATCTGCCTAAATTTACATTCTAGTACAGTTCCATGCAGGAACGTACCCGAACTAACTTCAAATGTCAGCTTAACTTTGAAATAATATAATTGTTTCTCTTCTTCACGCTGGCCGTTACGGACACCGGTATGGTATCCATTTTACATAAATTCAAACATAATTAGTTTTTATCCATAACAAAATAATGTTTTAATGTGTGACGAATAACTTTATGTATATCTCACAAACTGTTTCTGAATATGTTCAATAACTGTACACGTCTTTTTACTTCATCCATTGCAATCAAACTCAACAACACGTAAGTGGTTTAGAATCCATGTTGTCAATTATACCGGGTGGCTACGGAAGTATTGCCTACGGAATATCTCAGTTATTGTATGAAGTAGGTTTGTGAAATTTGGAGCGTCGATATAATGACATAAGAGCTAGAATTTGAGCATATTGACATGTCGAAGTTAACTTCCGGTCTGACCGGAAGTAACATCAACTTTCTTATTTAATTGGAAACCTTATTTTTTTTCTTTTCGCTTTATTCATCATTCAATTCCCTTTCTAATGACATATCACAAGTTGGTATCTAACCAGAAACTAGATCAGAAAAAAAATATTATTGAAATTCATCGAGTAGGCCGTGGAAGCAAAATGAAAGCCAAAAATTGAAAAGTTCTATTATATCATTAGAAAGGAATGGTTATGCTGAATAGTACAGGCAAGAAAACGTTGTATGTTCCTATTTAAGTTATGGACCTACAGAGTAGGATTGTTTTTTTCCCCATTTTTCCAATATTTTTTTTGGCGGCTTTTTTCAACGCCGACGAATGAAAATAAAATATCACAGTAGTAGCAACTGTTATCAAGTGACGTATGGTTTCCATAGCCAACTTTTCAATTTTTGGCTTTCATTTTGCTTCCACGGCCTACTCGGTGAATTTCAATAATAATTTTTTTCTCATCTAGTTTCTGGTTAGATAGCAACTTGTGATATGTCATTAGAAAGGGAATTGAATGCTGAATAAAGCGAAAAGAAAAAAATAGGGTTTCCATTTAAAATAAGAAAGTTGATGTTACTTCCGGTCAGACCGGAAGTTAACTTCGACATGTCAATATGCTCAAATTCTAGCTCTTATGTCATTATATCGACGCTCCAAATTTCACAAACCTACTTCATACAATAACTGAGATATTCCGTAGGCAATACTTCCGTAGCCACCCGGTATATATATATAGTGGTAAGTATTCGTGACTGGCAGTAATATAGAAGTTGAATTTCCGTGGGGATGCAGAACACGTTAATCAAAAAGACCATCAAATGGACTATAACAACACGAAAATTTTAGATACTGAGAATAATGAAACCAAAAGAGATTTCTTGGAAATGGTTCATATAAATTCTAACAGTCAGTCTATGAATAAAAGAACCGATTTGAATAATCTTAGTCAAATTTATACGTATTTATTAAAATTCAAATCTAATAAAGATATAACACTCAATATTCAAAATTTTCCAACTTGATTTCTATTTTTATATAATGTCACTGTCACGTTATTATTTTTTATGTTTCTTATATGTATTATTTCTATTGAATCTCATGTTAGTAAGTACCCAAATACTTTACAATTTTCAGAATGTTACTGATTATGATTTTAGTCGTCCTGAGGAAGGCAATAAACATAGCCGAAAGCTTGATGAATTTCAAAGAGTTTACTTAAAATAGCCTTTCACCTGACTGCATCCCCACGGAAATTCAACTTCTATATATATATAGAATTGGAATAATCTTGAGGTTGCAGTCTTATGTTGGTCTTAAAGAAAACTCTTTGTTATCTTGTCGAACTTTCGGAAAAGTCTATTTCCTTCCTCAGGACAACTATAACAGGACAAAATTAAAAATGAAGAAATATATCGAATCTACTAACATACATAACTTGAGTAAAAATTTAAATTAGCATCAGTAAAGTAAAAAATATTGTATAAAAATTAAAATGTATTTGAATTTGAAAATAAATGTCAATGTATTTGAATTGATATTATTAAATCAAGTGACTCTACTAGGTGGTGTATTAGCATTACTATAATTTTTCGATTTATCTCTGTTCAGTTTTAAAATATAGGTGTAAATTTTACCTAAATTATTCAAATCAGTTTTCTTGTTTAAGCTGTTACTCTCTTCATTCAAAATGTCCTTTTGAAAATGGAAAATGTTGTTTTCTGTTTCAAGCGCACTAACATTATCGAAACCCATTCTATGGTCAAAACGAGTTACATGTTCAGCTAATGCACAGGAATTAACATTTCTTCTACAATCACTTTTATGTGAAGTAATCCTACCTTTCAAGAGTCTAGAAGTTTGCCCGATGTATACTTTATTACAATCGTTGCAAGGAATTTTGTAAACAACATTATAATTCTGGGTTGTTTCGAGAGGAGTTTTTAATTTTGAAAAAAGTTGACTAATGGTCTTAATGTTTTTTTGTGCTATTTTAATATTGGTTCCTTTTAAGACATTGATCAATTTAGGTGTTAATTCTCTGATATGCGGAAAAGATCGGTATTTCATAATTGAGTCAGACCTTTCTGGAGAAACATCTGATATTACCTCAGGTGTAATAGTCCTTTCATTGAAAAGCAATTTGTTTATCAAGTTTCTTGGATATGAATTATCTATTAGAATATCTCTCAGTTCTTTTAGACACTCTATTTTCAATGAAGGATGTGTCACTTTAATAACTCTGTGTTTCATGTTATTGATCATGTTAAATTTCATTTTAGTAGGGTGGTAGGAGTAATAGTTAATGAATCTATTACTGCAAATGGATTTTCTGTACCATCTACTGATGATAGTATTATCCGTTGTTCTGATGAGGGTCATATCTAAAAAAGGAACACAATTATTGGATTCTTCTTCTATTGTGAATTGTATATTATGATCATAACTGTTGAAAATTCTCAGTATTTCATCTCTACTATTTTTGGGAACAGAAAGAATCATGTCATCCACATATCTTTTAATAAATGGTAACTCGAAACTGAGTTTAGGCACAGAAATTTCTAAAAGTTGTCAAGTACGTAACTTGATAAAATTGGTGAAATACTAGAACCCATTGGAGTCCCGAAAATTTGTTTATAATATTTTCCTTGGAAATTGAAATAATTTGAATCAAAAATAAAATCAAGAATTTCAAAAAAAGTATTTTGGTCTAGTTTACAATATTTTGAGATAACACTCCATTTTTCGTATAAACTTCTCTTGACTAACTCTTTAGGTAAGTTGGTGAAAAGTGAGACTATGTCGAGACTGATTATGATATAGTTTGGTGGGAGATTTCTTTCATTGATGAATTCACTGAATGAAAACGAATCCTTCACGTAAAAAGGATTATCAGTGTTATAGGCATATATATATGAAGAGTTTCATAAGTTCCCGAAAAGAAGTTCCTTCTGAGCCTCCCTGTATGATGAAACTGATATCCAGTTCATCGACAGAACACCTAATGGCTTTATGAGGCTATGACCCAAATTTCAATATTTTGTAAATTTTTCATGGCGAAAAATGTGAAAACTGAGCTAGACGGGTTGGACTCGAGCTTATGAGCGAAGTATCATTAACGAGACCTTTGACGATGTTTTATACCCGTTTTGGTATTTCGCTGCTGTCAACAGTATAAATATTGTCATAGGTACATATTGTACACATTAGTTAATGAATGGTTTGTTATCAAGTTTTGTTATATAATCGTGATAAATTCTACTCGAGCAAACGAAAATAATCGACTATACTTACCTCGGCATATTTCTTAAAATACTACTCGATCTACCGCTCTCGTGGGGTTTCGCAGAGTACGTTTCATGACTCGGAAGTATAATCGAGTATTTTTGATGGTCTCGCGAAAGTAATATTGAATATTCATTACCGTTTTGTAGATCAAAACCAGCTTGAAGAATATAAGATTTTGTTCATTTGTTTATAATCACTTTTTGACATAATTTATATTTTGTCTTACATTGAGACTTCAATAAAACTAAAAGAACAGTGAACAAATGAGACTAACAAAAATGCAGGTTGAACACAGATCGATGAAGCTGTTCTGAATGAAACAGAAGAACATCCAGGTACTAACATCAGAAAAATCACTGGAAAGTTTTTTAGTTGTTGCTTAGCGTATCTTGATTCTCTGCTCATACCCTAACCACAATCAATAAAGAGTGCAGGCGTTCCATAATCGAGATTTCCATTTATTGATTCCAAAATCCTTCTTAGCTAAGAAGCCAATTTTGCAAGAAATTCTATTATAAATTTCCATAACAACCACATATGGACTCAGGAAAATTCTCATGGAATTGTAGACACGCATTTTTCAAGACCAGTTCTTATTAAGAGTATAACAATATCAATAATCTCAACGGCATAGCTTGTGCGGATAGATGACGTCTAATATTATTATTTGCCGTTGCCCTCCATGGCGACTTACTGATTTCAGGTAGCGTATTCACTTTTTGGGGGAACCTACAGCGGCACCCCGCGTGGTCGATGCTCATCCCAAGCAAACACTAGACGTCGAGATTTAGGTAATATTTGATTTTTCACAAGGCATTTGGTCGCTTATTAATTACTTGAATGAAGCAAGTGGATAGGATGGGCTCTCAGTCATGGCTCCCTAGGTCCCCTGACTTTAACAGCCTAGACTTTTTTCTCTGTTGAGGAGCATCTTGAATATCTAGTGTTTACAACACTAGTGAATATCGTTAATGTCTCACGAAATCGAATATCAGATGCATTTGAAATCGTAAGAAATACTCGTGTTAATTAGCTGTTGAATTGAAATTTATTGAAATCATCAAATTGGCTGCGATCCGAATTTGATGATAGTACGATGCTCGGAATGCTTCAAATTCTAAAGATCATTATTCAATAAAGAGATTCCTCAATCCACAACAGATTGCCGTATCTTCATCCATCCCAATACGCTGCAGGAAAAACTTGATTTCTTCAACCCACCGATTCAGTGCCAAAATCAGCCACATTGTCAGAGACTACTCGATATGCAGCCCAAACTGCTTGAACGTCAAAAGCTCCGTAGAACTCAGCACTTCCCATACTCTCGGGGTTAATGGGCTTAAAAACATTGGTACCACTTGCTTTATGAACAGTGTCATCCAATGTTTATCGAACACGAGATGGTTATTAGAGTATTTGAAAAAAGACGCCTACACAAGGGATACAAGTATATCTAGTATGGAGGGAGCTTTAATCGAGGCATTTGCTGAGGTGATCAAGAAATTGTGGTCGGAAGATTCGTCAGATCGAGTGGTTAATACAGTTTCCTTAAGAAGTCAAATCCAAAGATTCGCACCTCGATTTATCATTTACGCCCAGCAATATGCGCAGGAGTTCTTGAGATAACTGTTTCTTCTTCTGACAGAGATTGACGATAAGTTGAGCGATAATGAAAAGGCCCAAGAGTCATGGTCAAGATACTCAAGGATGGACAATTTCAAAATTGTAGATAACTTTGTCGGACAGCTGAAATCTACCTAGAAATGTACCTACTGTGGTCACTGTTCGGTCACCTTCGATCCATTCTGGGACCTTTCATTACCAATACCTCAAAGGACAGGCCAACTAAGATTATCTCATTGTTTAGATTCATTCACAATGGAAGAAACTTTGGATGGTGCTACGAAGCCTACATGTGCGAAGTGCAAAGAGAGGAGGAAATGCACAAAATTCCTATCAATTCACAAATTCCCTCATATTCTAGTGATCCATTTAAAACGATTTTCTCAGACAGATAGGTTCAGAGGAAAGTTGAATGTCACTATCAATTTTCCATTGGAGGGTTTGTACTTGAGTTTTATGCTTCAGACAACGTAGTCCCTTGTCTTTACAGTATCTACGCGTCGTCTAATCATAGGGGGACTACACTACTTGCTGTAGACATCCGTATGCTGGCACATGGCATGAGTATGATGATTTACGTGTGTCCCCAATTTCATCTGAATCCCTCGTGAGAGGCATTAAATCGCACCTTGGTGATCTTATTTAGTTATATCTTTATACATATTCTGTATTTATTTTTTATTATTGGAAATAAACATATTCTTCAATAAATATCCAAAAATCATTTAGCTACTTGAGAAGAAACCATCTCTTTCATTTCTGCCATGACGGGATCTTTCTAATTGAACACATGAAGTTGAAATTGCTAATACATCAATACACAAGTCTATTCTAGATATTTCAAATCATTATTTGGCTATTAAATGGTGTACACGGAATGTTTTATTTTTAACACTTAAAGGTTATTTGATTGTATTGACTTATCTCCTTTGTTTTTGTGATGATTGAAATTGATTGATTGAAATGTTTTCAAGGAATGAAAAAGTTGTTACTCTTCGGGAAGTGAAAGAGAAATTGTAATTGAGTGGGTTGCTACCCTATTATTGGCGTAAACTGCGAAGGAATTTCCCAGAATTCATTTCCGCCATCTGCTTCATACAAAAAATATTCCTTTCTCAGTACTACTTTAACGGCGTTCACGGTCAAGTAGTAGTCTGCTTGCCTAAGCTGCCACCTTACGTTTAAGTAGTAACTCGTGATATATTGGGTCACTGATTTCAATCTCTGAATATTAAGGCAAACGTAAACTGTGCCGTCCTTTTCAAGTGTGGTTATAAGATGTGAAATGGAGGGTGTTGGTCACCCCAGAATTCCTCATATAATCAATTTCAAACGAAAAATTTTCCCATTTACCAAGATTTTGTCCGTATATACGAGTTAATCCATGCTTACTTGAAGAGATAAAATTATATTTGCATAAAATGTTTTTAGGAATTATTTTTATCGTTGAATGATTACTGCTCCATGAGAAAAAAAATCTTAAATATGATCACTATACTTCTGAATAAATCATGCCAGAAATCATGGGGAACACGTGAACAAATTAATTTTCACATATATTTTTTTAAAATTTTTATCCGAAATGCGCCCGCTACTGCTGGGAAACGTTAGTTTAATGTTACGAAAATCAACTAGTTATGGCGGTACTTTCCAGAGAAGGTGCAAATTCAACTGCCCCTATCAACCAATGCCAGTAAAATTGTATTTATAAAATTTAAATGGTAACATTTGAAATCACAAATCTTCACGCAGATCAATTGCAAATTTTTCATTTCCATGTGTATTTCCAGTTACAGTTGGCTCTCCCTGTAACCAGTCTGGTCGGTCCAGCAAATTTCATAAAAACACCATGAAATTTTACTGGAAATTATCAATATATTTAGGGTTTTGCCAATATTCTATCATCACAATTAATGACAAATTTCAGATTTTATTCGAAAATACTTCAGAGTCTGATTTGACTATAACTGATATGAAAATACAAACGGTCGAATATTCGTTATTTATTTTTTTGGAAATCCTCGTACTATTTCTAACGGTAACTTGTAGATAAACCCAATTATGACCACCCAGTGTTGGGAAGCGTAACTAAACCATCGTGGATCATTTAGTTCAGATGCAAACCCAGTGGACACGCCCCCTGACCAATCAAAAGAGATCACTGCTTCCAATGTGTCAGTTTTTTTTCTTGTTTTCTATTCTTGCATGCTTGTTGTAAAAATTGGCCCATTGTTTGAAAATTGTATTGATGTTGATTCCATAAGATCGTCGAGAAAAAAATTCCTATATATATATATATATATATATGTTCAGATAGGTTTCCGCGGTCAGATATTTGAAAACTAAAAGTTCGGGTTGAACCGCGTCTAGAATTTGTTGAAATTCGACGTTTCGGCTCCAATTTTGGAGCCATTTTCAAGAACTGAAAAAGAAAGAAAATTAATAAATGGTTGAAACGTAATTCTACGCTGAGGTCTCAATCTGCCTACTCCTCAGGTATAATTACGTTAGGTTTTTGTGACTTGACGTCGGGGTCTCAATCTGCCTACTCCCCATGTCTCCCCATGAGTTTTTTAATATTTGGGATATGCAGCAGGCCAATAAGGGTACTCTTATACACTTGTTCCAAGCTTTCAATAACTTTTTATTATCATCAGGAAAACTACAAATATGTAAAGACAACTATGAGAATTACGCCAACGAAAAACGTGGAATAACTTACACTGTTTCGAGGTTACATGGCGTATATGTTAAAAATAATCATGAAATATGGACAGCACTGGGAGTAAAACATCATTGATAACAACCAAGAGTAACGTGGATGCACACTCATTACTGATGATACATTATGACATGGATTTTAAAATTGTTAAAATTCTATAAAAGCACGTGTCCTTGAAGAGGCAAACAACCGCGCCGAGTAATTTTATTCGACTGACTAGCCAAGACCAATGACAAATGACATGAGACAATTGATAAATGATATGACAGGTGACATGAGCCACACGGAATCTTGATCATGGGGAGTGACAGATGACACTACAACCTAATGATACAGATCTGTGATGGAGCTACATGGAACAATAATTATGAAATGTGAAATTTGGAATATGAGAACAATATATTTTAATGGTGTAGGTGACAAATGAGCTGAACCAACAAAGGAAACATATCCTGAAACCATGAACACTCGACCTAATGCTAACAATAATACATTACTGAAATATATGGAACAAAGATTGTATGAACAGTATTTTGATGGAGGAATTGAATTATATTGAATTAATTTGTGAAGTCAATATTCATTGAAGTAATCCGTTGATTGTCTCCAAACCTTGTATTATCTGCAAAAATTAAATAAGAGTAAATTTCACTCAAGTGATTTACGTCTGTTTTTTTATTCAGCGCATTATCCGCTTGTGCAATGTGAACCATTTCTAAAAAAAGCCTTTTGGCTGTGTTTTTTTCTGTAGATAAAATTTTTACCGAATTATAATCCATACAATGTCCTTCCTTAGCAACATGTTCACTCAGTGCACATCTCTCCGGGTGTAGTTTACTGTCGCTCTTGTGTGACACAATGCGGTCCTTAAGTGGTCTGGACGTTTGTCCAATGTATTGTTTTTCACAATTTTGACACCGTATACAATAAACTACATCCGAACAGTTTATGCATGGAGTCTTGTCTTTTAATTTGGAAAAAATTCTCTTGATAGGCAAAACATTTTTATTGGATATTTTTATATTTTCTGAAAAAGATTTGAAAATTCTGGATAGTCCAGGAGTGATGTCTTTAATGAACGATAAAGAAGCATAAAAGGAAAGAGTCCCAGTGACTTCAGCAACTTGCGTATTGACTGGAGATGGAGAAAGTGTATTATTAATATTATTACTACGTAAGTTTATGTCATCCATGGATGAGGTATTATACAAGATCTTTTTTACAAAGGAAGCAGGATATGAATTTTGGAGAAAAAGATTGTAAATTATGTCTAAATTTTTTTTTTGAGAAAGGGAGTGTCAGATATTTTGATGACCCTTGATTTCATTTGTTTAATCAGATTGACCTTCATGCTCTGTTTATGATAAGACCAGTAGCTCATATATCTTCCAGAGCTCATTGGTTTCCTGTACCAATCTATAAGTACGGTGTTCTCTGGTGTTCTGATAAACATGGTATCAAGGAACGGAACGCTGTTATGTTCGTTTTCTCTCTCAATGGTGAACTGTATGTGGGGATCGTAGCTGTTGAAAATGAACAAGGTGTCATCTATGGTATCTGATGGAATTGCAATGATAATCTCATCTACATATTTCTTAAGGAAAGGTGGATTGAAAGGGAGAACATGAGTGACCATGTCTAACAAATCATCCATAACGTATGCTGCCAATATAGGGCTAATTTTTGCACCCATTGGGGTACCAAAAGTCTGTTTATAAAATTTATCATTGAATGCAAAATAAGTATTTTCAAAGAGGAAAGATATTTAATTTAAAAAAGTGTCTTTTGTCAAGTTGCAGTAACCACTGATCACGCTCCACTTTTTTTCAATGGCCCTTAAACACGCCTGTAAGTAAACATTACTAAATAGAGAGACCACATCTTGAAAGGAGTCTTTTATGTAATAATCATTATCAAAGTCATATGCTTTGGTTAAAATGTCAGTGAGAAAGGATGAAATGGATTCTGTGGGAGCTCCTATTGAGGCCACTATTGGTCGACCAAAGTCGGTTTATGAATTTTGGGGAGTGAATAGAATTTTGGAGAAATAGATTTATATGAAGTTAGATTCTTTTTTTGTACCTCATCGATTTCGTCGTTCATATGTGCTAGCTTTATTAATTTATTACTTTTTGATTGAATAGACGACGTTGGATCCGAGCGTAGTTCAATATAAGTGTCGTTACCCACTATGAGATCGTTAGACATAGTCATGTACTGATCTCTGTCCATAACGAAAGTTACATTACCCTTGTCTGAATTTGTTATTATTAAGTTTGGATTATTTTTTAACAATTGTTTAGATTGATTGTATAAGCCATGATAAAAGGAATTAACATTTCTTCTACAATCACTTTTATGTGAAGTAATCCTACCTTTCAAGAGTCTAGAAGTTTGCCCGATGTATACTTTATTACAATCGTTGCAAGGAATTTTGTAAACAACATTATAATTCTGGGTTGTTTCGAGAGGAGTTTTTAATTTTGAAAAAAGTTGACTAATGGTCTTAATGTTTTTTTGTGCTATTTTAATATTGGTTCCTTTTAAGACATTGATCAATTTAGATGTTAATTCTCTGATATGCGGAAAAGATCGGTATTTCATAATTGAGTCAGACCTTTCTGGAGAAACATCTGATATTACCTCAGGTGTAATAGTCCTTTCATTGAAAAGCAATTTGTTTATCAAGTTTCTTGGATATGAATTATCTATTAGAATATCTCTCAGTTCTTTTAGACACTCTATTTTCAATGAAGGATGTGTCACTTTAATAACTCTGTGTTTCATGTTATTGATCATGTTAAATTTCATTTTAGTAGGGTGGTAGGAGTAATAGTTAATGAATCTATTACTGCAAATGGATTTTCTGTACCATCTACTGATGATAGTATTATCCGTTGTTCTGATGAGGGTCATATCTAAAAAAGGAACACAATTATTGGATTCTTCTTCTATTGTGAATTGTATATTATGATCATAACTGTTGAAAATTCTCAGTATTTCATCTCTACTATTTTTGGGAACAGAAAGAATCATGTCATCCACATATCTTTTAATAAATGGTAACTCGAAACTGAGTTTAGGCACAGAAATTTCTAAAAGTTGTCAAGTACGTAACTTGATAAAATTGGTGAAATACTAGAACCCATTGGAGTCCCGAAAATTTGTTTATAATATTTTCCTTGGAAATTGAAATAATTTGAATCAAAAATAAAATCAAGAATTTCAAAAAAAGTATTTTGGTCTAGTTTACAATATTTTGAGATAACACTCCATTTTTCGTATAAACTTCTCTTGACTAACTCTTTAGGTAAGTTGGTGAAAAGTGAGACTATGTCGAGACTGATTATGATATAGTTTGGTGGGAGATTTCTTTCATTGATGAATTCACTGAATGAAAACGAATCCTTCACGTAAAAAGGATTATCAGTGTTATAGGCATATATATATGAAGAGTTTCATAAGTTCCCGAAAAGAAGTTCCTTCTGAGCCTCCCTGTATGATGAAACTGATATCCAGTTCATCGACAGAACACCTAATGGCTTTATGAGGCTATGACCCAAATTTCAATATTTTGTAAATTTTTCATGGCGAAAAATGTGAAAACTGAGCTAGACGGGTTGGACTCGAGCTTATGAGCGAAGTATCATTAACGAGACCTTTGACGATGTTTTATACCCGTTTTGGTATTTCGCTGCTGTCAACAGTATAAATATTGTCATAGGTACATATTGTACACATTAGTTAATGAATGGTTTGTTATCAAGTTTTGTTATATAATCGTGATAAATTCTACTCGAGCAAACGAAAATAATCGACTATACTTACCTCGGCATATTTCTTAAAATACTACTCGATCTACCGCTCTCGTGGGGTTTCGCAGAGTACGTTTCATGACTCGGAAGTATAATCGAGTATTTTTGATGGTCTCGCGAAAGTAATATTGAATATTCATTACCGTTTTGTAGATCAAAACCAGCTTGAAGAATATAAGATTTTGTTCATTTGTTTATAATCACTTTTTGACATAATTTATATTTTGTCTTACATTGAGACTTCAATAAAACTAAAAGAACAGTGAACAAATGAGACTAACAAAAATGCAGGTTGAACACAGATCGATGAAGCTGTTCTGAATGAAACAGAAGAACATCCAGGTACTAACATCAGAAAAATCACTGGAAAGTTTTTTAGTTGTTGCTTAGCGTATCTTGATTCTCTGCTCATACCCTAACCACAATCAATAAAGAGTGCAGGCGTTCCATAATCGAGATTTCCATTTATTGATTCCAAAATCCTTCTTAGCTAAGAAGCCAATTTTGCAAGAAATTCTATTATAAATTTCCATAACAACCACATATGGACTCAGGAAAATTCTCATGGAATTGTAGACACGCATTTTTCAAGACCAGTTCTTATTAAGAGTATAACAATATCAATAATCTCAACGGCATAGCTTGTGCGGATAGATGACGTCTAATATTATTATTTGCCGTTGCCCTCCATGGCGACTTACTGATTTCAGGTAGCGTATTCACTTTTTGGGGGAACCTACAGCGGCACCCCGCGTGGTCGATGCTCATCCCAAGCAAACACTAGACGTCGAGATTTAGGTAATATTTGATTTTTCACAAGGCATTTGGTCGCTTATTAATTACTTGAATGAAGCAAGTGGATAGGATGGGCTCTCAGTCATGGCTCCCTAGGTCCCCTGACTTTAACAGCCTAGACTTTTTTCTCTGTTGAGGAGCATCTTGAATATCTAGTGTTTACAACACTAGTGAATATCGTTAATGACTCACGAAATCGAATATCAGATGCATTTGAAATCGTAAGAAATACTCGTGTTAATTAGCTGTTGAATTGAAATTTATTGAAATCATCAAATTGGCTGCGATCCGAATTTGATGATAGTACGATGCTCGGAATGCTTCAAATTCTAAAGATTATTATTCAATAAAGAGATTCCTCAATCCACAACAGATTGCCGTATCTTCATCCATCCCAATACGCTGCAGGAAAAACTTGATTTCTTCAACCCACCGATTCAGTGCCAAAATCAGCCACATTGTCAGAGACTACTCGATATGCAGCCCAAACTGCTTGAACGTCAAAAGCTCCGTAGAACTCAGCACTTCCCATACTCTCGGGGTTAATGGGCTTAAAAACATTGGTACCACTTGCTTTATGAACAGTGTCATCCAATGTTTATCGAACACGAGATGGTTATTAGAGTATTTGAAAAAAGACGCCTACACAAGGGATACAAGTATATCTAGTATGGAGGGAGCTTTAATCGAGGCATTTGCTGAGGTGATCAAGAAATTGTGGTCGGAAGATTCGTCAGATCGAGTGGTTAATACAGTTTCCTTAAGAAGTCAAATCCAAAGATTCGCACCTCGATTTATCATTTACGCCCAGCAATATGCGCAGGAGTTCTTGAGATAACTGTTTCTTCTTCTGACAGATTGACGATAAGTTGAGCGATAATGAAAAGGCCCAAGAGTCATGGTCAAGATACTCAAGGATGGACAATTTCAAAATTGTAGATAACTTTGTCGGACAGCTGAAATCTACCTAGAAATGTACCTACTGTGGTCACTGTTCGGTCACCTTCGATCCATTCTGGACCTTTCATTACCAATACCTCAAAGGACAGGCCAACTAAGATTATCTCATTGTTTAGATTCATTCACAATGGAAGAAACTTTGGATGGTGCTACGAAGCCTACATGTGCGAAGGGCAAAGAGAGGAGGAAATGCACAAAATTCCTATCAATTCACAAATTCCCTCATATTCTAGTGATCCATTTAAAACGATTTTCTCAGACAGATAGGTTCAGAGGAAAGTTGAATGTCACTATCAATTTTCCTTTGGAGGGTTTGTACTTGAGTTTTATGCTTCAGACAACGTAGCCCCTTGTCTTTACAGTATCTATGCGTCGTCTAATCATAGGGGGACTACACTACTTGCTGTAGACATCCGTATGCTGGCACATGGCATGAGTATGATGATTTACGTGTGTCCCCAATTTCATCTGAATCCCTCGTGAGAGGCACTAAATCGCACCTTGGTGATCTTATTTAGTTATATCTTTATATATATTCTGTATTAATTTTTATTATTGGAAATAAACATATTCTTCAATAAATATCCAAAAATCATTTAGCTACTTGAGAAGAAACCATCTCTTTCATTTCTGCCATGACGGGATCTTTCTAATTGAACACATGAAGTTGAAATTGCTAATACATCAATACACAAGTCTATTCTAGATATTTCAAATCATTATTTGGCTATTAAATGGTGTACACGGAATGTTTTATTTTTAACACTTAAAGGTTATTTGATTGTATTGACTTATCTCCTTTGTTTTTGTGCTGATTGAAATTGATTGATTGAAATGTTTTCAAGGAATGAAAAAGTTGTTACTCTTCGGGAAGTGAAAGAGAAATTGTAATTGAGTGGGTTGCTACCCTATTATTGGCGTAAACTGCGAAGGAATTTCCCAGAATTCATTTCCGCCATCTGCTTCATACAAAAAATATTCCTTTCTCAGTACTACTTTAACGGCGTTCACGGTCAAGTAGTAGTCTGCTTGCCTAAGCTGCCACCTTACGTTTAAGTAGTAACTCGTGATATATTGGGTCACTGATTTCAATCTCTGAATATTAAGGCAAACGTAAACTGTGCCGTCCTTTTCAAGTGTGGTTATAAGATGTGAAATGGAGGGTGTTGGTCACCCCAGAATTCCTCATATAATCAATTTCAAACGAAAAATTTTCCCATTTACCAAGATTTTGTCCGTATATACGAGTTAATCCATGCTTACTTGAAGAGATAAAATTATATTTGCATAAAATGTTTTTAGGAATTATTTTTATCGTTGAATGATTACTGCTCCATGAGAAAAAAAATCTTAAATATGATCACTATACTTCTGAATAAATCATGCCAGAAATCATGGGGAACACGTGAACAAATTAATTTTCACATATATTTTTTTTAAATTTTTATCCGAAATGCGCCCGCTACTGCTGGGAAACGTTAGTTTAATGTTACGAAAATCAACTAGTTATGGCGGTACTTTCCAGAGAAGGTGCAAATTCAACTGCCCCTATCAACCAATGCCAGTAAAATTGAATTTATAAAATTTAAATGGTAACATTTGAAATCACAAATCTTCACGCAGATCAATTGCAAATTTTTCATTTCCATGTGTATTTCCAGTTACAGTTGGCTCTCCCTGTAACCAGTCTGGTCGGTCCAGCAAATTTCATAAAAACACCATGAAATTTTACTGGAAATTATCAATATATTTAGGGTTTTGCCAATATTCTATCATCACAATTAATGACAAATTTTAGATTTTATTCGAAACTACTTCAGAGTCTGATTTGACTATAACTGATATGAAAATACAAACGGTCGAATATTCGTTATTTATTTTTTTTGGAAATCCTCGTACTATTTCTAACGGTAACTTGTAGATAAACCTAATTATGACCACCCAGTGTTGGGAAGCGTAACTAAACCATCGTGGATCATTTAGTTCAGATGCAAACCCAGTGGACACGCCCCCTGACCAATCAAAAGAGATCACTGCTTCCAATGTGTCAGTTTTTTTTCTTGTTTTCTATTCTTGCATGCTTGTTGTAAAAATTGGCCCATTGTTTGAAAATTGTATTGATGTTGATTCCATAAGATCGTCGAGAAAAAAATTCCTATATATATATATATATATATATATGTTCAGATAGGTTCAGATAGGCTCCAATTCGTATGGTTTCCATAGCCAACTTTTCAATTTTTGGCTTTCATTTTGCTTCCACGGCCTACTCGGTAAATTTCAATAATAATTTTTTTCTGTTCTAGTTTCTAGTTAGATACCAACTTGTGATATGTCATTAGAAAGGGAATTGAATGCTGAATAAAGCGAAAAGAAAAAAAATAGGGTTTCCATTTAAAATAAGAAAGTTGATGTTACTTCCGGTCAGACCGGAAGTTAACTTCGTCATGTCAATATGCTCAAATTCTAGCTCTTATGTCATTATATCGATGCTCCAAATTTCACAAACCTACTTCATACAATAACTGAGATATTCCGTAGGCAATACTTCCGTAGCCACCCGGTATATATATAGAGAAAAGGGTAGTCTTGTTTGCTGACTAGTTAGGAAATGAGTTTTTTAATATTTGGGATATGCAGCAGGCCAATAAGGGTACTCTTATACACTTGTTCCAAGCTTTCAATAACTTTTTATTATCATCTTCAGGGAAACTACAAATATGTAAAGACAACTATGAGAATTACGCCAACGAAAAACGTGGAATAACTTACACTGTTTCGAGGTTACATGGCGTATATGTTAAAAATAATCATGAAATATGGACAGCACTGGGAGTAAAACATCATTGATAACAACCAAGAGTAACGTGGATGCACACTCATTACTGATGATACATTATGACATGGATTTTAAAATTGTTAAAATTCTATAAAAGCACGTGTTGTCCTTGAAGAGGCAAACAACCGCGCCGAGTAATTTTATTCGACTGACTAGCCAAGACCAATGACAAATGACATGAGACAATTGATAAATGATATATGACAGGTGACATGAGCCACACGGAATCTTGATCATGGGGAGTGACAGATGACACTACAACCTAATGATACAGATCTGTGATGGAGCTACATGGAACAATAATTATGAAATGTGAAATTTGGAATATGAGAACAATATATTTTAATGGTGTAGGTGACAAATGAGCTGAACCAACAAAGGAAACATATCCTGAAACCATGAACACTCGACCTAATGCTAACAATAATACATTACTGAAATATATGGAACAAAGATTGTATGAACAGTATTTTGATGGAGGAATTGAATTATATTGAATTAATTTGTGAAGTCAATATTCATTGAAGTAATCCGTTGATTGTCTCCAAACCTTGTATTATCTGCAAAAATTAAATAAGAGTAAATTTCACTCAAGTGATTTACGTCTGTTTTTTTATTCAGCGCATTATCCGCTTGTGCAATGTGAACCATTTCTAAAAAAAGCCTTTTGGCTGTGTTTTTTTCTGTAGATAAAATTTTTACCGAATTATAATCCATACAATGTCCTTCCTTAGCAACATGTTCACTCAGTGCACATCTCTCCGGGTGTAGTTTACTGTCGCTCTTGTGTGACACAATGCGGTCCTTAAGTGGTCTGGACGTTTGTCCAATGTATTGTTTTTCACAATTTTGACACCGTATACAATAAACTACATCCGAACAGTTTATGCATGGAGTCTTGTCTTTTAATTTGGAAAAAATTCTCTTGATAGGCAAAACATTTTTATTGGATATTTTTATATTTTCTGAAAAAGATTTGAAAATTCTGGATACTCCAGGAGTGATGTCTTTAATGAACGGTAAAGAAGCATAAAAGGAAAGAGTCCCAGTGACTTCAGCAACTTGCGTATTGACTGGAGATGGAGAAAGTGTATTATTAATATTATTATTATGTAAGTTTATGTCATCCATGGATGAGGTATTATACAAGATCTTTTTTACAAAGGAAGCAGGATATGAATTTTGGAGAAAAAGATTGTAAATTATGTCTAAATTTTTTTTTTGAGAAAGGGAGTGTCAGATATTTTGATGACCCTTGATTTCATTTGTTTAATCAGATTGACCTTCATGCTCTGTTTATGATAAGACCAGTAGCTCATATATCTTCCAGAGCTCATTGGTTTCCTGTACCAATCTATAAGTACGGTGTTCTCTGGTGTTCTGATAAACATGGTATCAAGGAACGGAACGCTGTTATGTTCGTTTTCTCTCTCAATGGTGAACTGTATGTGGGGATCGTAGCTGTTGAAAATGAACAAGGTGTCATCTATGGTATCTGATGGAATTGCAATGATAATCTCATCTACATATTTCTTAAGGAAAGGTGGATTGAAAGGGAGAACATGAGTGACCATGTCTAACAAATCATCCATAACGTATGCTGCCAATATAGGGCTAATTTTTGCACCCATTGGGGTACCAAAAGTCTGTTTATAAAATTTATCATTGAATGCAAAATAAGTATTTTCAAAGAGGAAAGATATTTAATTTAAAAAAGTGTCTTTTGTCAAGTTGCAGTAACCACTGATCACGCTCCACTTTTTTTCAATGGCCCTTAAACACGCCTGTAAGTAAACATTACTAAATAGAGAGACCACATCTTGAAAGGAGTCTTTTATGTAATAATCATTATCAAAGTCATATGCTTTGGTTAAAATGTCAGTGAGAAAGGATGAAATGGATTCTGTGGGAGCTCCTATTGAGGCCACTATTGGTCGACCAAAGTCGGTTTATGAATTTTGGGGAGTGAATAGAATTTTGGAGAAATAGATTTATATGAAGTTAGATTCTTTTTTTGTACCTCATCGATTTCGTCGTTCATATGTGCTAGCTTTATTAATTTATTACTTTTTGATTGAATAGACGACGTTGGATCCGAGCGTAGTTCAATATAAGTGTCGTTACCCACTATGAGATCGTTAGACATAGTCATGTACTGATCTCTGTCCATAACGAAAGTTACATTACCCTTGTCTGAATTTGTTATTATTAAGTTTGGATTATTTTTTAACAATTGTTTAGATTGATTGTATAAGCCATGATAAAAGGAGAAGTTATGTTGCGAATTATGAAAACCATTCGTAATGAGATTTGTAGATTAGGAGATTGCAATATTTCTGCTATGATTGTCTGAAATTGATGAGGTGACATAGTCTACATCAGCCAATAGACTTTTGAAAAAAATATCTTTCCCTATAACGGGTTCGATGCTGAACTTTGGACCTAGAGATAAAAACTTTAATATGTTTTGTGGGATTTCAGTATTCGAGAGATTCCTGATCCAATTTGTCTGAGTATTTAACTTTTCTTGAAGTTGACTCTCCTGTAATTTTTGCAGTTAGGAGATATTTTTAATCTTTACTTTGTGGAAAATGGTTTGAAAAGACCTGCGTTGTCTACTAGAAAATTCTATGAACATCAATTCATTTGTCAAAGAGATTATGTCAGCTTTAAATTTTGATAAAAGAGATTCATATTTATGAATAATTTTGTGATTACATATATGTAGTTTCCCTGAAGATGATAATAAAAAGTTATTGAAAGCTTGGAACAAGTGTATAAGAGTACCCTTATTGGCCTGCTGCATATCCCAAATATTAAAAAACTCATTTCTTAACTAGTCAGCAAACAAGACTACCCTTTTCTCTACTCTCCAGAATGGGCTTCTACCAGAACATCCGATCTATGTAGCTCCATCACAGATCTGTATCATTAGGTTGTAGTGTCATCTGTCACTCCCCATGATTAAGATTCCGTGTGGCTCATGTCACCTGTCATATATCATATATCAATTGTCTCATGTCATTTGTCATTGGTCTTGGCTAGTCAGTTGAATAAAATTACTCGGCGCGGTTGTTTGCCTCTTCAAGGACAACACGTGCTTTTATATAATTTTAACAATTTGAAAATCCATGTCATAATGTATCATCAGTAATGAGTGTGCATCCACGTTACTCTTGGTTGTTATCAATGATGTTTTACTCCCAGTGCTGTCCATATTTCATGATTATTTTTAACATATACGCCATGAAACCTCGAAACAGTGTAAGTTATATATATATATATATATATATATATATATATATATATATATATATATATATATTTATATATCTAGCGCCAACTCAGTTCCCGCCCATAGTTCACCTCGCGCCAATACATTGCACACGGCCATTACAGCCACGTCCACTATAAATACAGTTCCTCAACCCACAATTCCTCAGTTCTCTCGAAGGAGTAGGCAGATTGAGACCTTAGAGAGAACCAGTGACGAGACATGGGGAGTAGGCAGATTGAGACCCCGACGTCAAGTCACAAAAACCGAACGTAATTATACCTGAGGAGTAGGCAGATTGAGACCTCAGCGTAGAATTACGTTTCAACCATTTATTAATTTTCTTTCTTTTTCAGTTCTTGAAAATGGCTCCAAAATCGGAGCCGAAACGTCGAATTTCAACAAATTCTAGACGCGGTTCAACCCGAACTTTTAGTTTTCAAATATCTGACCGCGGAAACCTATCTGAACACATTGCACGCCTCTACGGGGAGGATATTCTCCATCTCACGAAAAACTATTCATCACTCCTTATCCGAAGATCCAAACTCCTGTGCGACCTCACGTTCCTCAAATCATGCAGAGACCACAGAGTCATTCCCAAAGCCTTCCGGTTGAAACATCATGATACCTCATCGTCAGCCCAGCGTATTCTCAATAAAGCTAGCCAAGCACTTATTCGAAAAACACTTCACGACATCAGACGTAATTTAGACATCACCAACACCTCACTCTACAAATGTTTCGGCAAATTATCCACCGTAGATATCCATCCAGTGATCTGGGACACTTTGACCAGGATATCTCAGGACAAAGCAGATCACATCAGCAATAAGAAAACAGAAACACAGAAAAACAAACTTTGTGCATTGTTAACGAATAACATCACACCCTTGGTCCCAGCTGCATCACCTGTATTAGTACACAACTTCTCCGACACACCACTAGATCAAAATAGCCTTGCACTACTATCAAGAGGATTCAATTATTCCATCACACCAAACAGAATCCCAACAGAAACCATCATCACACAAATAAAAAGCGCGATAACCCATCTACCAGAAAATACAGCTGAAGAAACTAGACAAGATATTGCCACCACACTTAGGAGAGCGAAACTCCCTCCATCCAACATAACACCTGCCGAAAAACATTGCCTCAGAAACCTCCACAACAACCCTGACATAATCATTCTCCCAGCAGACAAAGGCAACGCCACAGTAGTTCTGAATACCTCAGATTATGTAGACAAAATGAGTACACTATTAAACTCATCCGAGTATCAGGTCACCCAACGAGACCCGACAACCTACCTCGAAAAGAAGACCAAAAATCTGATCAATAATTCTAAACTACCAGCCGAAACCAAGAAAGCCACTATCCCCAGAGAGAAGTCATCACGCACCCCTCGTATCTACGGACTACCAAAAATACACAAGCCTGATATCCCACTCCGACCTATCGTCAGTGCCTTTGGATCACCAACCCAGAACCTCGCCAAGTATCTAGCGAGTACTCTTCAGCCACGAGCAGAAGAAGCTTCATCCTACGTGAAAAATTCATTCCACTTCTTAGACCTTCTCAAATCCTATAGAATCCAGAACACAGATATCCTAGTGAGCTTCGATGTTGTCTCCTTCTTCACAAATATTCCCCTAACGGACACGCTAGAAATCCTTAAAACGAAACACAGAATTCCAAAAGACACCCTGGACCTCATCAGTCACTGTATGAACAACACGTACTTCCTCTTCCAAGGAAATTACTACAAACAAGTGAAAGGTGCTCCCATGGGTTCCCCCCTTTCTCCAGTCCTTGCAAACCTTTTCATGGAAGACTTCGAAACCAGGGCTGTAGAAGCATTTGACCACAAGCCTACTTGCTGGTTTAGATACGTTGACGACATTTTCGTCATATGGCCTCATGGTTACGAAATCTTAAACACGTTCTTAGATCACCTAAACGATATCCATCCCAACATGAAATTTACAATGGAGACCGAAATGAACAACTCCCTAGCTTTCCTGGACGTTCTCATTACGAAATCCAATAACTCATTCACCCACACAGTACACAGGAAACAGACCCACACCAACCGATACCTACACGCAAACTCTCATCACCATCCAGCACAAACAAACTCCGTATTGAACTCCCTGATATACAGATCAATTCAGCTTACCGACGACCAGAATAGACCACAAGAGCTGGAAAAACTGAAATCAGCCTTACTTCAGAATGGTTACAATAATTCGCTAATCGACAAGTCTATCCGCCATCAACTGACCCGTCCTCCAAAAACAAATGATCCACTAGAGAGTATCCAGCCACACAAAGCTTTCCTACCATTCATCAAAGGTGTGACAGACAAAATCAGTAATATCTTGTGAAAACACGAGATAAAAACAATATTCACGGCCAACAACCAAATATCCAAATTTCTCAGATCTCCCAAGGACACAAAACCAAACGATTCTCAAGGTATATATGAAATACCATGTTCAGACTGCCCGAGAAGTTATATTGGCCAGACTAACAGACGAGTAACTTCCAGAGTCTACGAACACGAACTTGCTGTGCGTCAGGCATCTTCCACTTCCGCACTTTATAAACATCGAGAAGACACAGGTCACAAAATAGACTTCAAAAACACAAAAACAATTTCCACCGAGAAAACTCTGCAAACCAGGATCATCCGAGAAGCCCTCGAGATAGAGAAGCGCCCCAATTGCCTCAACACTCGCGACGACGGACGAAGACTTCCCAATACCTGGAAGCCTCTCATTGCACGCATCAACTCATTTCCCACCAACTCAGTTCCCACACATAGCTCACTTAGCGCCAACCAAGTTCCCGCACACAGCTCATCTAGCGCCAACTCAGTTCCCGCCCATAGTTCACCTCGCGCCAATACATTGCACACGGCCATTACAGCCACGTCCACTATTTTCTTTCTTTTTCAGTTCTTGAAAATGGCTCCAAAATCGGAGCCGAAACGTCGAATTTCAACAAATTCTAGACGCGGTTCAACCCGAACTTTTAGTTTTCATATATTTATATATATATACCGGGTGGCTACGGAAGTATTGCCTACGGAATATCTCAGTTATTGTATGAAGTAGGTTTGTGAAATTTGGAGCGTCGATATAATGACATAAGAGCTAGAATTTGAGCATATTGACATGTCGAAGTTAACTTCCGGTCTGACCGGAAGTAACATCAACTTTCGTATTTTAAATGGAAACCCTATTTTTTTTTCTTTTCGCTTCATTCAGCATTCAATTCCCTTTCTAATGACATATCACAAGTTGGTATCCACTTCCGCACTTTATAAACATCGAGAAGACACAGGTCACAAAATAGACTTTAAAAACACAAAAACAATTTCCACCGAGAAAACTCTGCAAACCAGGATCATCCGAGAAGCCCTTGAGATAGAGAAGCGCCCCAATTGCCTCAACTCTCGCGATGACGGACGTAGACTCCCCAATACCTGGAAGCCTCTCATTGCACGCATAAACTCATTTCCCATAGTTTACCTCGCGCCAATACATTGCACACGGCCATTACAGCCACGTCCACTATAAATACAGTTCCTCAACCCACAATTACTCAGTTCTCTCGAAGGAGTAGGCAGATTGAGACCTTAGAGAGAACCAGTGACGAGACATGGGGAGTAGGCAGATTGAGACCCCGACGTCAAGTCACAAAAACCTAACGCAATTATACCTGAGGAGTAGGCAGATTGAGACCTCAGCGTAGAATTACGTTTTAACCTTTCATTAATTTTCTTTCTATTTCAGTTCTTGAAAATGGCTCCAAAATCGGAGCCGAAACGTCGAATTTCAACAAATTCTAGACGCGGTTCAACCCGAACTTTTAGTTTTCATATATATATATATATATATATATATTTCAGTTCTTGAAAATGGCTCCAAAATCGGAGCCGAAACGTCGAATTTCAACAAATTCTAGACGCGGTTCAACCCGAACTTTTAGTTTTCATATATATATATATATATATATATATATAATTAAGTAGGAATTCTCGGGTAGCGGTCTGTTGAACAATGAAACTCATTCGATTTAAATCTTCAATATTTCGTCAACCTTTATTGACTTCTTCAGGAAGAGCTACAATTAAAAAGGAATATGAGTTGTTGAAGGACTACATAAAAATAACATGATAACTTACAAAATTCACAGAGTTAGTTCTAACCTATGGAACATTTGGGAGGAAAATTGTTATTCTCCGCTGCAGACTAAACGCTTAATTTACCTGACTGGAGTGTTACTATGGTTTGAATAAGGGATCGTTTAAATACAATGGTGTTAATTAGTGTAGGTATTCCATTGGTACCAACTGTCAAACTACACACAACGTTGAATGGAATTTAAAATATTACAATATATACTACTAAGTTGTCCTGTATCTGTTTTGTAGTTAACTGTGTTAGGATTTTTGTTGATATGGACCATCTCAAGGAATAACCTGTTTTTTAGATTGCTGACTTTGTCTAGAATTTTTGGATTTGAATAATCAAACCGGTGGCCTGTTTTCTGGGTGTGGTCGACTGCTGCACAGGAGTTTTTTCCCAATTGGGCATCACTCTTGTGCAAGGCTAGCCGTTGTTTTAACCACTGTGAGGTCTGTCCGACATAACTACCTTCACAACCTTGGCATGGTAGTTCATAAATTACATTGCTAAGGAGTGGAGTTGGTGTTTTGTCTTTGATTTTGGAGAACAAGTTGGAAAGTTTTGTATTATTGCGCTTGGCTATTTTGATTTGTGGAAAGTCTTTGAAAATTTTTATTATGCGGTTGGATACTTTGTCGATGAATGGGATTGATTTATACTTATATTGTATTGTAACGTCATCAGTTGGTCCGTCATAAAAGTTGGAGTTATAGATTAGTTTCTTTAAGATGTGTTTTGGGTAACCGTTGTGTGTAAAAATGTCGAATAACTTTCTCAGATTCGCTTTCAAAAACGTTTCATGGCAGATGTGGGTGACTCTATTTTTCATAGCAATGACGGTGTTGTATTTCTGATTTAAGGGATGGTGAGAGGCAAAGTTGATGAAACGTCCTGATGCTGTTTCTTTTTGGTACCAATCCAACAAAATACTGTTGTCTTCAGTACGTATCAACCTTGTATCTAAGAAGGGGACACTGTTATCTGTTTCTTTTTCGACAGTAAACTGTAAATGTTTATTGAACGAATTGAAAGTATCAAGCGTCATCTGTATAGTGTCTGCCGGTACTGCACAAATGATGTCATCTACATATTTGTAGATGAAGGGCAATTGGAAGGGTAATAATGGAATAACGGAGTCAAGTAAGTGGTCTAATACAATCTCTGCTAAAATTGGACTTATTGGTGAACCCATAGGAGTGCCGAAAATTTGCTGGTAAAATTTTCCATCGAAACTGAAGTAGGTATTGTCGAAAATGAAGTTAATGAGGTTCAAAAAATGATTTGAAATCATTTTTTGAACCTCATTAACTTCATTTTCGACAATACCTACTTCAGTTTCGATGGAAAATTTTACAAGCAAATTTTCGGCACTCCTATGGGTTCACCAATAAGTCCAATTTTAGCAGAGATTGTATTAGACCACTTACTTGACTCCGTTATTCCATTATTACCCTTCCAATTGCCCTTCATCTACAAATATGTAGATGACATCATTTGTGCAGTACCGGCAGACACTATACAGATGACGCTTGATACTTTCAATTCGTTCAATAAACATTTACAGTTTACTGTCGAAAAAGAAACAGATAACAGTGTCCCCTTCTTAGATACAAGGTTGATACGTACTGAAGACAACAGTATTTTGTTGGATTGGTACCAAAAAGAAACAGCATCAGGACGTTTCATCAACTTTGCCTCTCACCATCCCTTAAATCAGAAATACAACACCGTCATTGCTATGAAAAATAGAGTCACCCACATCTGCCATGAAACGTTTTTGAAAGCGAATCTGAGAAAGTTATTCGACATTTTTACACACAACGGTTACCCAAAACACATCTTAAAGAAACTAATCTATAACTCCAACTTTTATGACGGACCAACTGATGACGTTACAATACAATATAAGTATAAATCAATCCCATTCATCGACAAAGTATCCAACCGCATAATAAAAATTTTCAAAGACTTTCCACAAATCAAAATAGCCAAGCGCAATAATACAAAACTTTCCAACTTGTTCTCCAAAATCAAAGACAAAACACCAACTCCACTCCTTAGCAATGTAATTTATGAACTACCATGCCAAGGTTGTGAAGGTAGTTATGTCGGACAGACCTCACAGTGGTTAAAACAACGGCTAGCCTTGCACAAGAGTGATGCCCAATTGGGAAAAAACTCCTGTGCAGCAGTCGACCACACCCAGAAAACAGGCCACCGGTTTGATTATTCAAATCCAAAAATTCTAGACAAAGTCAGCAATCTAAAAAACAGGTTATTCCTTCAGATGGTCCATATCAACAAAAATCCTAACACAGTTAACTACAAAACAGATACAGGACAACTTAGTAGTATATATTGTAATATTTTAAATTCCATTCAACGTTGTGTGTAGTTTGACAGTTGGTACCAATGGAATACCTACACTAATTAACACCATTGTATTTAAACGATCCCTTATTCAAACCATAGTAACACTCCAGTCAGGTAAATTAAGCGTTTAGTCTGCAGCGGAGAATAACAATTTTCCTCCCAAATGTTCCATAGGTTAGAACTAACTCTGTGAATTTTGTAAGTTATCATGTTATTTTTATGTAGTCCTTCAACAACTCATATTCCTTTTTAATTGTAGCTCTTCCTGAAGAAGTCAATAAAGGTTGACGAAATATTGAAGATTTAAATCGAATGAGTTTCATTGTTCAACAGACCGCTACCCGAGAATTCCTACTTAATTAATAGAGTTCGGTCGAGAATACTTTGTTATTATATATATATATATATATATATAGATTACTGAGTTCCTGGGTTGAACCGCGTTGAGAGTTTATAACTCGACGTTTCGGCTCCTGCTTTGGAGCCATTTTCAAGAGAGTGACTTCGAGGTCTCTTATCTGCCTACTCCTTGATCTCAAAAGACGATCTGATGTTGGTTGCACTACGGTATTTAATGGTACTTGGGTACCTGAAAGTGGGCGTGTCTTGCGGGTTTTCTCGTTCGTCCTACCTGTGTCTGTCTGATGTTGATTGTTTTGGATTGGGATAATTGATTGTATCTGACCGCGGAAACCTATCTGAACACACATATATATCAATGTTACTTTCTGTAGCCCGCGGCATGCCTATACCGCTGTGAATCCCAGCAAGGGGGACAAGAGGAGACGTATATTATATAGCAAATTCCCTTAATATAACTATGTGAAGCCTTTTATACTGTCAATACGTAGTGTAGCCCTTGAATATTTTGAAGATGAGAATTGGACTTTGTGTAGCCTCGCGATGTTGCCGGTGATAAATGAGTCATTTGATTAGTTCAGTTTTATTATTGCTATTAGTATTACGTAGTGAATGCTTCGGAAGTTCATTGCAGCGTAGTGTGGCCCGATTCCCACCATGTATCTAGATGCGCGTTAGTTTCCCTATAACTCCTGAAGGCAGCTACGTATCAAATTAAAGTTTTGCATACTTACCGAATTTCGCGAAGGAGAATGGGGTGAGATGTTTCTCTACTTTCTCGGATTCTCCCACGGTTTTTATGTAATTTGTTTTCTTTGGACCAAATTTTTAGTGCCGTTATATACATCTTGGAAAATATTCGGTGTTGATGTATCTTGTATATTTTTGGAAGTAAGGAATCTGATTATTTCCTAACTAGCTGTTATGTCTCATTCTATAGATTAAGGGTGCATGAAATGGGTGTGCGAAATTTGAATCAAAAAAACTAAGCAATATTTTCTATCCAATATTTTCATATTTTTGTGCTAGAACATTTTTTTTCATTGAAACGGAAAGGAATTATACCAAGAAGGTAAATCTAAAAGAGGCAGATTTGATCCTATCAGTTGCGGTTTTTCATTTACTAACGTATATAGTCTGAGATAAAGCTTATACAGGGTGCTCCGCAATTCAACTCGTAAACTCGTATGAGAGGTTCCTCGTTTGAAATAATAATAAATCACATAGAGAACCAATTAATGTCCCAAAGTGAGTAAGTAGTATCAGATATACAGGGCATTGAAATTGAAAAATAAAAATCCTTTTTTCTGGATAAGATTCCTGAATAAATAATTTTGAAGTCTGCTTTTGAGCAAGAGATATACTTTCTTTTTTTCTATGGCCTCTTTTTTCAGTAACTTTCGTGTTGTACCTGTCAGGCCAAGGTTATTTTTTTCAGATTCTTTGGTTGATTTTTTATAGAAAACGAATAAACTTTAATAGTGAATAAGTTGAGCTGAACGGAAATGTGCATTTCGTGTCTGTTACTCAAAACCTCACTTCAAATAATTATTCAAGGATTTTGTTTTTTATAAAACTTGAAATGAATCAAGATTTTCAACAAACTTTTATTTATCTTGCCCTGTTTTCATTTACACGATTTTATTAGTTTTACTTGTAAACTACCAATGTAATAAAATCTTGGAAGGCAGTTTTAACCTACCGTAGCAAAATAAAATTTTTATGTATATGTGTTCGGATGACAATACTATAATTTGGTTTCTTGGAGCTGATCTGCATAATAATAATAAGAATAAGAATAATACTTCTATTTTTCACCTACCTCTAGTCGCCCGAATACTCAGAAATTTGGCACACATATCAAGGACCGTTGAAAATACAACAATTCCATAATGATAATAATGAGAATTTTAAAATTTAATTTTCAAGGACCGATGACAATACAAGAATTTTTCAATAATAATGTAATAATAGTTATGATGATGATGTGAATTTTTGAATTACATTTTCAATCACTTCCAGTGAATAAGCGAAGGAATTTTTGTTTAATCATGAAGTCGACAAAATAATATGAAATTCAGCACATTTATCAAGGACCGATGACAATATAATAATGATAATGAATACTTCCAGTCGTCAGATTACTCTGAAATTTAACATAAATATCAGGACCGAGACAATACAAAAATTTTATAATAATAATGAATTTCTAACCTCAAACATACCTATTTCATGACTGGATGACAGAGCATAACGTGCTAATAATATAATAATGATAATAAAAATAATAATAAGAAAATAAAGTATTGTTCAAGAAATGAAGAACCACTGAACGAAAAAGTTAAAAATACTTTTTGATAATTAACCTGTGGTATAAGTCCATTGTGTCTCGAAGTGGAGTAGTACAGATTTTGAGTTTTTCTTCATCGTGTATTTGATAATTAACTCCATAGTTGAAAAAGCTTGGCTACTTTCTTTTACTTTTTAATAATCACAGGATTCACGAATAGCTACAATAGCAATAATAATAATAAAAATCTTCAACACCTTCGTCTACCGTAGTCACGGTTATAGAGGTCTCTGACCCAGATACAGAGCGTGTCGTGGGGCAGCTGAGACCATAATGCATTTGCTGTCAGCCTGTCCAGCTCATGCGGTCTCAGCCTATATTCACAGGCATAACGCGGCCCTTCGAGTGTTGTGTACTACCATCTAAGACAGTCGTATGGTGTAGACGAGACACCAATGTTGTCTTATGCTCCGGGATATTGAGTCCGTTGTGGAGAATGAGAAGTGCCGAATCTATTGGAACTATTCCTGGCAAAACGAACATCCCGAAAAGAGAACTACTTTTTGAACTCTGCAGGCTTTACCCAAACCATTCTGTTAAAATGGTGGTTCTGGTAATAGGAATCCTTGGTGGAATGACGGACACACTGCTCTCAAACTTGGAAATCATACCAGCTTGCCGTAATATGACAGAAATCTTAGCCGGATGAATGCAGAAGGCCGTAATTCTTGGTTTACTCCGCCTGTGCAGAGCACAGGATTATCGGATCCAATATTCACTCACCCCATGGCCTCGGGAGTGTTTATTGGGATGAATGATCCAGCACGTCCTCCGGAAGTGTCGGAGCTCCGATGACAGGGCCTGAATGAGAAATTCCAAACGGATAATAAGACTTTCTCATTAACACTCATACAGTGTACCCAAATGTATAACATGTGCAGATAGAGGATTATTATTATTAGCCGTGGCGCTTCGGGGTGGAAAACCCCAGAAAACCTGAAGCACCATCCCCGGTGGTCGGTGCGCACTCCAAGCAAGCACCAGACTTCGGTATTGACATCTAGACGATTCACATCGCCAATCGACTCCAAAAAAATTTTGAAAAATTTTCTCTAATCTAGAATTTGAACATCACGAGTTTTAAGAAGGAAGACAATTTTTGAAAATGAGTTTTTTCTTCAGTCTAGTTCATAAAAGCGTGTTTCTTTAGATTTTTTGAACTTTTATTTATATTATCAAGAAGAAAAGTTGATGATACTACTTGGCAGAATACCATCGAATAGTAATGATGAAAAATTGATCAGGTAATCCATTCCTGCACAATAGGTATATTAATTGGCACGTCTCTAACAAAAAACAACTGTTACCCCAAACGACCGTCGAATTATATCTGTTAGATTCTTGGCAAAGTTCTTCACGAGAACTAATTTGCAATGCTCTCTGTACATCACGGCTGAAATTATTTTTAGATTTATATGGGACAACGGCTATGTACCGGTTTCTTGCTTCTCGCCACTCATTAGCGAAGGCAAGTTCACCCATCTGAATCGAAAAATAATATCAGCATTCGATAGAAGTCCCTATGATGAACACTGGAGTATGTTTAGGAAACTGAGCATAACGCTCAGAGTTCTCATGGGAGCTCGTTCAGTAACGAAAAATGCTCAATCTCTTTTTCTTCTATACAGGCCGTTTCTTTTATCATGTGGTAACATTGCTATATTCTAAACCGTAATAGATACAAAGACGATTAAATGGGAAAAAAGGTAACTATTGTGGTGAGCAGTAAATTGGTCATAGAAAATTTACGGGGATTCTCGCCCTTCCCAACTTATACAGGAAAAACTGAAAATGCTGTTTTCGGTTTTTTACGAATAGAATTGTTATTTAAGAAAATATAAAAAATGAAAAAGGAAAGTTTTAATGTATACAAAATGTACTAGAACTACGTTATGATAAATCATCAACTATTTTTTTCAAATACGGACCTGTCTATTTCATCACAAATATTGATAGAGCGATAAAATCACAATTCAGTGGTATATCACACTCGAAATTTTTATAACGTTTCATATAAAATTACTAGCCTCATCAGTGACAACTATTTTTAATTACGGTCCTGTCGTTAGTTTGTTTATGAATTCCACAGAATCTAACGCTTCCATATAAAAATTATCAGTGACGTTTTGAATGAATGTATCTATGAAAATTGTATTTATACTGTAAATATTCATAAAAGATTTCTGCAGTTTCAGAGACGAACGATAGCAATTTACCCCAGAAATAAACTTATTTAAGAGGAGAAAAAATCAAACAAACAGAAAAACAATTTATTTTATAATGAATTTATGGAAGAAAATAAAACCAATACAGAAAAAGAATTCTACATTAAATGCTCCAATTGACGACCTCTTTGTTGAATGCACATAAGTTGTTTGTCAATACAATTTCTGTGGCAATTTTCTAGCATGATGGTTGTAATACTATTACATGCATCTCTTATTTTCTGTTTGAGATGGTCGATATCGGTACTAGGTGTCGAAAAAACTTTATCCTTTATGTATCCCCAGACAAAAAATTCAAAGGAGTAAGGTCTGGTAATCGAGCTGGCCAGGTAATTGATCCATTGTTTCCAATCCACTTTGTTGGGAATATTGCACCTAAATGTTCCCTTACTATTGCTGCATTATGGGGAGGGGCACCGTCTTCTTGAAAATATTGTAGTTCACGGCTGGTGCTCAATGGAAATTCATCTAAGTAGCCATCAAACTCATTAGATAAAAAATTTAAATACATTTCACCATTCAAATGCTCATCGTAAAAGAAAGTACCTAGTATGTTTGTTCCCAAAAGTCCCAACCAAACATTTATTCCGAATCTCTCCTGGAAATTGGTTTCTCTATGTAAATGTTCATTCGTATTATTCCACCTATAATGGATGTTTCTGTTAAACCAACCATTGTTGGTGAATTTTAATTCGTCCGTCCATATTATTTTTTTACCAATATTTCGAACTTCCCTATTTCTACGTCTTAACCATTTTGCAAATCGTACTCCACTTCCGTAATCCCTTTCATTAAGGTGATGAACTTTGCATATCCTGTAGCATTAATTTGTATTTGTTCTTTTTCAAAATATTTCTAGTAGATTTTACAGATATTCCAAGTTCGTGGGCAATTTCTCGTAAAGAACAATCTTGATTAGAAATATTTTTGTAACTGACCAATCCTAGATTTAAAAAAAGACGTTATTTTTCACTTTTAAGTCTTTATAAGGTGATATTTGCTTACCCAAAACATTTATTTGGTTCCTTATACTTCCAGTAGCAACACATTTTCTAGTTTTATTTCTGTAAAATGCACCACAGTCTCTCAAATTTCTTTCTAATCGTCTAAACATTTGAATGTTTGGAATGCGACGATTTGGGTATAGCTCACCATACATATTTCTTGCCAAAAGAGGATTTCTATTTGATTTTGCATAAGTAAATAGCATATCAGTCCTTTCGTCATTCGAATACATCTTTAATATGTAACCGAGTGCTTAAATGTCTGACAGTTCTTAACAGATATCAACAACTCGTTTATTTTTCCTTGAAACGAAACCTTTCACGTTCCGCTGAAGTCGCCGAAACGTTCCTTTTGAATTGTGTTTTTGTGAGGTTTCAGCTTTTCATTTTGATAATATGTTAGGTGATCTGCCATTTTTATAATACAACAAACGGTGTTATCGACTGTCGACTGTTTCCAAAACACAAACTGCTGCGCAGGTGCTCCGCCTGGCGATATATAGCCGAAGCACAACTTGGTTTACCGAGCGAAGAATGCTCAAAGGACCCTTGTCCAGAATTCGCTGGTTTTGGCTTTTGATCGGTAGATGTCACTGGCATGTCCCTTTCGAACTTTAATTGGAATCGCGGTTTTTTATTTGTAAAGATAAGGTACTGAAATGAAATGCGGATAAAAAACTCATCTTTTATTTAGAAGGCACAACGGGAATTATTTCGTGTACCTACGTCGTCATTTGCATGAGAACTGCGAAACGGCCATTGCTGATTTGTTGAAGCTATTTTTGAGAGCCAAAACGGCCTTCATGCTATTTTCATTTATTTGAATACGCAGCCTGGTCTTAGGTAAGCCCTTACATCTTAATATTCTCCAGTCGGAATGCTATAGAGAAATTGCTTTGTATAATTTAGATTATACTATTTTTAGGATAGTTACACACGTGTCAGCTAATATTCCGTGCCCTGTATATGGTGATCGCCGGTTGAAGAACCAATAAATATTTCTTTGAGGTATCCAGATCCAACCACTTCTCATTTGGTCAGACCCCACATTTATCCTTGTTTCATCTGGCGCTCAACTCACGGCCAAATCTGAAAATGGTATTGGACAATACCCCATATAATTTACGTTCAAAGGCGAATATGTCACCTGAAAAAGGAAACCCAGTAAATACGCCAGGAAAAGGAGAAAATCTGCGGCAAGATAGTAGTACCAGGCCTAGTTTGCTGCACATGGAAACGCCCATAGCTAGTTCTGGTGGTATCTTTGCCAAAAATCAAGGTAGGAGGGAACCTTTTGTAAATTTTGCGACTTCAATCCAACCGATACCTAGTGGCGTAGAGTCTTTAGGGGCTACAGCTTCATTAGGTGCAAGACCGAAGGAAAAACCTTCCCATGTTAGATTTCCCCGCCTACCAAATTATAATTTTCCACCCCCTTCACAGGGAGTGAAGCAAGTAAATGCCCCAACTGGACCTGGAGCATTATCATTGCAACAGGATGATATCAACCGAATTGCTTTTCAAGTATACAACCTGTTGAAGTCATCATCTGGAACAAATTGTGATAATAATATAAATAATCTTAATTTTAGCCATAGTTCTGTCAGCTCAGGAGAGGTTAGAATTAGACAAAATGATGTACAAGGACTTACCGACCTAAATATCTTGAAGGCTTCAAAATTTCTTCCTGTCTTCAATGATAATCATGAACTCCATCCAGTAGATTTTTTGAGAAATCTTGAACAAAATTTCAATATTATTCAAATTAATTTTGCAACGTTGAAATGTCTTATAAATAACTTACTTCAAGGTTCAGCAAAAATATGGGCAAATGCTTTTCTCAACTCGTTGAACAACTATGATGAATTTAAATGCAGATTTTTACTGCAATTTTGGGGACCTAGAAAACAGTTAGGCGTTAAACGTCAGCTAGAATCAGCACAATACTCAGATCAAGAAAGTTCCATTCAAGATCATTTCAACAAATATGTGGCCATGGCCAGATATTTGCACCCACCCTTTTCTGATCGAGAAATAATCTCAACCATTGCTATCCATTTCCCCCCCAATATCTCAAGTACTCTAGTGGGGGCGAATACTCTGTCGGAAGCATTGGGCCGCCTTCGAAAGGCAGATTACTTTTTCCAAAAATAATTTAGGTCACCTAGAAAATATTTTGATCAGAGTGAACAAAGCCAAACTTTCAATCAAAATAAACATTTCCAGCAAAATGAATATAACCCCCAAAATAAAGATTTTCGTAGTCAAATCAATCCAAATAAAAATATTTCCGTTTTTGTAAGTACAAAATTAAGTTTCTCACTCGGAAAACTTCGAAGAACCTCACTTGATATAAGCCCACAAGTAGGTGTTCTAAGAAATAGTTCTGATGTGGTGTTAGATAACCCTAAACAGGACCTTCTTGGGGATGACTGTGACCTAAGTCATAAAACGCCTACAGCAGGTCTCCTGTTGTGTCAATTTGTGTTTATAATTTTAAGTTTCCAGCATTGTCTGATACTGGTAGTGAAATATCTGCTTTTTCTCAGGAAGTGTGGTCACACCTGGAAAGTTTTTATGATATTATTCCTCATTTCAATTGTGTTGGTGTGAAGCTTACAGGGGCTTTTAAAGCGAAACAGTTGCAATCACATGAATTTTGCCACGAATTTTTTCTTGTCCCTGATTTAATATACCCATTTATAATCGGTATATATTTTCTGCGAAAAGTAAATGCCAATATTGACCTGGCTAATGAAAAAATATTTTTTTCTGTGGATGATAAATTGATAGAAGTCCCAGAAATATTTTTTACTCATGAATTTAATCCACCTGAGGAGGTTAAAGTATCGTTATTAGTGAAGGGTAGCTTAATAAGAAATGAGAAATTATTAGGCGAGGTGCCTGATGAGCACAACTCAACAGAACTGAGGTATGACTCAGAAATTTTGTCATACACTGAGAAAAATAGATTCCTGAGCTTGTTTGAAAAATAGTGTTGTGTTCTCTGAAAAACCAGGGAAGACATATGAATATACCCATGAAATTCATCTGAAGGATGAAAAACATTTTTTTATTAAACTTTACCCCATACCAGTGGCGCACTGCGCTGCAGTGGAAAAGGCACTTAAACAGATGGAGTCTTGGGGGGTTATAGAACGCTGTGTTTCAGCACCATATGTGTCTCCTCTGATGACTACACTGAAAAAAGATGGCAGTGTTCGCATTTGTCTCGACGCTAGGCATCTAAATTCAGTTCTGGTGCCAGAGAGAGAATCACCAAAACCTATCGAGGAAATTTTAAGGTCTATTAGTGGCAGAAAAATAATGAGCTCCATTGACCTATCACATGGTTACTACCAAATTCCGCTTCGTGATGAAGATAAAAAATACTCAGTCTTTATGGTGGGCACAAAGTGTTATCGGTTTTGTCGGTTACCTTTTGGCTTATGTACAGCGGTTGGCTCATTTGAACGCTGTATGCAGGCAATAATGGGAACAGGGTTTAAAAATTTTCTCTATACATACTTGGATGACTTGTTGGTACTATCTGACAGCGTCACTGAACATCTCATACATTTGGAAAAAATATTCTTTCGGCTTCAGGAAGCTGGATTCACTGTTAAGCTGAAAAAGTGTAAATTTTTCTGTAAAGAGATTCCTTTCTTGGGGTACATACTTACACAGGAGGGTGTGAGACCGGATCCCATGCGAATCCAAGCTATCTTTGATTATCAAATACCTAAAAATATTAAAGAACTTCAACGATTCTTGGGAATGTGTAACTATGACAGATCTTTCTGCCTGCACAAAGTCTTTGACCAAGTTACTCCGCAAAAAACACAAATGGTGTTGGGGGGACAAGCAAGAGAAAAGTTTTCAAGAGGTTAAGGATGTTTTGCAGAAAACCATCTTTTTATACCACCCTGACCACGGCCTACCTTGGCATGTACAAACAGACGGATGCCAATATGGGCTAGGCGCACAACTTTTCCAAGTAGTGGGAGGTGACAGGCAAGTAGTGGCTTGGGCTAGCAGGAGACTGCTGGACAGAGAAACCCGCTATGGTGCCACAGAAAAGGAAGTGCTAGCAGTAGTTTTTGCAGTACAGCGGTGGCGTGTGTATTTGTTAGGTAAAAAATTTACCTTACATACTGACTGCAAAGCTATCACTTACCTCAATACCTGCCGGCTTTTGACTCCGCGTATAACTAGATGGGCCCTTGCTCTGCAGGAATATACTTTTGATATACAGCATGTCCCAGGAAGGAGCAATGGAGTTGCGGATGCACTCTCACGACATGCATGTGGGGAGTATTTTGGGGATGAAGACAAAAGTTTTCGAATTCTGTCGGCACTAAGATTACCCCTTTAATTTTTGTCAACTCTGAAAAATATTAAGGGGCTACAGCAAACAGAGAGGAAACTTCAAGAGATAATGACTTCTTTGCCAAAAAGTGAAAAATTACAGAAACACTTCGTTCTGCAGAATGAAATTTTATATAAACACAGGAATGAAGAAGGCTCCTATCTGTTGTGCATTCCAGCTGATCTGGTTGATGAGTGTGTGACCGCTTATCACATAGCTTTGGGGCATTTCGGTGTTTTCAAGACGTGGAGTGCTTTACGTGATGAAGTCTGGATTAACAACTTACATCGTAAAGTAAAAAAGGTATGTAAGGCTTGTGATATTTGTCAAAAAGCCAAATGCTCGATATTACCCAAGCCGCCTCAACACCCTATCATTTCCACTTCTAAAAATGAGATTGTGGCATTAGATTTGTATGGTCCTTTAATAAAAAGTCGTGGAGGTGCCACTTACTTGTGTGTTATCTTCAATCTCTATACCAAACATGTTGCCCTTTATCCCCTTAAAAGGGCTACAACTAAGTCCATTCTGAATCGTCTAACGAAGAATTATTTTCCCGTAAATGGTATCCCCACCAAGATCTTAAATGACCACGGTTCACAGTTTACAGCAAAGTTGTGGAGGAACACTCTGACCGATTTAGGTGTACAGGTGGTGTTTTGTTCCGTCCGGCATGCCTCAGCTAACCCTTCGGAGCGAATAATGAGAGAGCTGAATCGGCTGTTCAGAACTTATTGTAATGAACGTCATTCACGGTGCGCTTGGGAGGTTTCAACTTTTGTGGAATTTCTGAATTCGGTGACCCATGAGTCTACGGGTTTTGCCCCAAATGAGCTTCAGTATGGCCAGAGCAGGCTAGAACTCTTACCTGCTTCGTACAAATTCACTGGGGATACTGTCTTTTCCGGCCCGTCTTTGGAGCAAAAATTAGTACTGGCTGATGCCTCCCTAAAAGGCAAGGCGGCCAGGAGGGCTGCCGCGAATTCCGGCAGGCCCTTTCGAGCCTTCGAAGTGGGCGACCTAGTCTTGTTGAGGGCCAGCAACACCTCATCGGCCCTAAAGTCTGAAACAAAGAAACTTTTATTATTATTCGAGGGGCCTTACAAAACTACGTATGTACTTACCTACCTAGATTCGGAAACTGAACGGGGAACTTTTCATGCGAGCCATATCAAGGTGCTCCGTAATTGATATACGTTCGCACCTTTCGGGGGGGCGAGATGAAACGAAACCTTTCACGTTCCGCTGAAGTCGCCGAAACGTTCCTTTTGAATTGTGTTTTTGTGAGGTTTCAGTTTTCATTTTGATAATAATATGTTAGGTGTTCTGCCATTTTTATAATACAACAAACGGTGTTATCGACTGTCGACTGTTTCCAAAACACAAACTGCCGCGCAGGTGCTCCGCCTGGCGATATATAGCCGAAGCACAACTTGGTTTACCGAGCGAAGAATGCTCAAAGGACCCTTGTCCAGAATTCGCTGGTTTTGGCTTTTGATCGGTAGATGTCGCTGGCATGTCTCTTTCGAACTTTAATTGGAATCGCGGTTTTTTATTTGTAAAGATAAGGTACTGAAATGAAATGCGGATAAAAAACTCATCTTTTATTTAGAAGGCACAACGGGAATTATTTCGTGTACCTACGTCGTCATTTGCATGAGAACTGCGAAACGGCCATTGCTGATTTGTTGAAGCTATTTTTGAGAGCCAAAACGGCCTTCATGCTATTTTCATTTATTTGAATACGCAGCCTGGTCTTAGGTAAGTCCTTATTTCTTAATATTCTCCAGTCGGAATGCTATAGAGAAATTGCTTTGTATAATTTATATAATACTATTTTTAGGATAGTTACACACGTGTCAGCTAATATTCCGTACCCTGTATATGGTGATCGCCGGTTGAAGAACCAATAAATATTTCTTTGAGGTATGCAGATGCAACCGCTTCTCATTTGGTCAGACCCCACATTTATCCTTGTTTCATCCTGCCATAGAAATCAAGCAAAGCCTATGTGTTTAAATATTTTAAAGAAGTGAGATGCTATTTAATTGTACCAAATTAGACAACACTTGTATTTTGATCAAAAACTGATATTTTCATTACTTCCAGATTTGAGAATAATGAAAATAATCCTTGTAAAAATTGATACAGGAGAAATCAGCCTTGAATCAAGGATTACTGTAATACAAAATTCCCCAAAAAGGAAAAATACGAATGTTCGTTGTGTTGGGGTACCTTCCTATCGAAAGTATTGGGTAATGACTGAAGTATCCTAATAGTTGAATGAGTTTTGAAGAAATCAAAACAATTTACAAAAGAACTAACGACAGGACCGTAATTAAAAATTGTTGTCACTGTGATATACCACTGAATTGTGATTTCATCGCTTTTTCGATATTTGTGATGAAATAGACAGGTCCGTATTTGAAAAAAATAGTTGATGGTGGCCGTGTTGACACGAAACCTTAAATTAAAAATTTATCATAACGTAGTTCTAGTACATTTTGATTACAATAAAACTTCCCTCCTTCATTTTTTTATATTTTCTGAAATAACCATTCTATTCGTAAAAAACCGAAAACAGTATTTTTAGTTTTCCCTTTATAAGTTGGGAAGGGCGAGAGTCCCCGTAGATTTTCTCTGACCAATGTACTGCTCACCACAATAGTTAAATTTTTTCCCATTTAATCGTCTTTGTATCTATTACGGTTCAGAATATAGCAATGTTACCACATGATAAAAGAAACGGCCTGTATAGAAGAAAAAGAGATTGAGCATTTTTCGTTACTGAACGAGCTCCCATGAGAACTCTGAGCGTTATGCTCAGTTTCCTAAACATACTCCAGTGTTCATCATAGGGACTCCTATCGAATGCTGATATTATTTTTCGATTCAGATCATTATTTGATAACCAATTTGGATTTAGAGCAGGATATTCTACACAAGATAAAATTCGCCTAATCACATCCTTCGGTCTGTTTGTATTTTCATTTGTTCCTCATCCTGCCCAAAATAAGTGTTGCAACCACCAGAATTTTACCAATAGATACACGGGTCAAGTGCTCCCAGAAAGGCCTGTGGATCAAAAAAAAAAAAGACGGGTTAAAGAAGCTCTCCGTTGAAATGAGAAACGAAATGAAAAATTGCCGAAGAGCATTTTTTATAATTTTATGAAAATTAAGACACTTTGATAACTAGAAATTGCTAATCAGCAACATTTTATGGGAAGCCTGAAGAAGAAATCATATCAGAAATGTAATTATAGAAACTACTTTTCTGTTGGAAATTCACAGTCCCCGACATTTCTATCTAGTCCGCAAAATTAGACACACAGTATGTGACGGGCTTCACAAAGTTGGATTCATTATTAGGATATAAATTAGCCATAATACTAACTCTGTGAAGCCCCCGATACCTAGCATGTATGTTGCCAAATCTAGGGCTAAACAACGAGCTTAAAATGTTGTGAAATATTGGGGCTCAATTACGTAGTAAAATTATTGATCCGTATATTGGTACAGTGTATATATATATATATATATATATATATATATATATATATATATATATATATATATATATATATATATATATATATATATATATATATATATATATATATATATATATATGAAAACTAAAAGTTCGGGTTGAACCGCGTCTAGAATTTGTTGAAATTCGACGTTTCGGCTCCGATTTTGGAGACATTTTCAAGACCTGAAAAAGAAAGAAAATAAGAAAATTAATAAATGCACGCTGGATGTGTTTTGTCTGCATCCAGTGGGGATTTTCCCGAGCCCAGTAGCGAGAATTGTGTCGATTTACAGAACCACTTAGACAAAACGTTGCCTCATCGGAAAATACTACACTATTAAGAAAATTTGTGTGTTGCGTTAAATATTTGCACATGCTTCTTCATGACTTCGAAGGCGATCGCCGTAACCTACCACCATTAGAATGTCTATCCTTTCTCTTTCGGTTAAACGAGCCATAATAGTAAAACTGTGGTGACACTAATTGTACGACTGACACTGACAAACCGTTGTTTTAGTAAAACAATTGAAAAAATTTATAAGAACACATGTTCTTACTAGATGAGTTTAAGTTTGACCTATTTTTATAATTGGTTTTGTTATTTCGTTTTTTATCCCTTTTCTCGTTGTTTTTCTCATGTGAGCCCTACTGCAACAATTTTTACCTTGTGTAAAAACACAAGCTCTATTACATAATGTAATAAAACTCTTAGCTTCCCATTAAAAAAATTTGTTGATGACGTCATAACTTTGACGTGATATTTTTGTAACTTATGTCAAAAGATGCGGAATAATAAAACAGTTTGACGTGTTTTTGCATTTTTTTCAAAAGTGATCGTTGTACGTTTTATGAATTTTGTGCATTACTTTATCATAACCCTGTATATATAATAACAAAGTATTCTCGACCGAACTCTTTTAACTAAGTAGGAATTCTCGGGTAGCGGTCTGTTGAACAATGAAACTCATTCGATTTAAATCTTCAATATTTCGACAACCTTTATTGACTTCTTCAGGAAGAGCTACAATTAAATAGGAATATAAGTTGTTGAAGGACTACATAAAAATAAAATGATAACTTACAAAATTCACAGAGTTAGTTCTAACCTATGGAACATTTGGGAGGAAAATTGTTCTTCTCCGCTGGGGGATTGTGAGAACTATTATTAAAGTTATTTGAGTTTGCAACATTATTTTTGTGGAGAGAAAGAATATAATTATAAATAATACTAAGATTGGTATAATTTTTAATTATATTCTTTCTCTCCACAAAAATAATGTTGCAAACTCAAATAACTTTAATAATAGTTCTCACAATCCCCCATAGAGGGCATAACTCAGCACAGAGCTGAAGCGTGTTTCATGGAACATACAAGGTTGACTGTTTACATTTGACGTGTTTTATGTTGAAATCTGTCAGTACTCTCTTCTTCTGTTTTTCTACATATTTTTACCGCCCTTGTGCGTCCCTTGAACCACGTGCGGTTTCAAAGGCGAGTTTTAAAATGATTAACATTTTTCAAAATTTAAATTAAAAGTTTTCCTTCATAACTCATAAAATCATAATGTTTTTTAATCGTGTTCATGTACATGACATAGTTTTATTATTGTTGTTTCATCTCGTTTTGTGTTGTGACATAACCTTACATACATAAGGAATGACCAAGAAGTTTTCTGCTGTTTTCACAAAATTAATCTCACGTTAGTAAGTTGTTTTACATCATATTAAGAGTGTTCTGTTTGTTCACACGATTAATATTTTCAGATGTCTTGAAAATGAAAATAAATATTTTCGAAAGCTCGACAATTTAACAAAGAGTTGTTCTTCACCAGGCCTCTTTATCTGACTGCAACCTCAAGAGATATTTTCACTGAGAATATTCTTAGATAAATTGGTTTATATATATATATATATATATATATATATATATATATATATATATATATATATATATATATATATATATATATATATATATATCGGGTTGAACCGGTTGAACGCGGTTCAACCCGAACTTTTAGTTTTCAAATATCTGACCGCGGAAACCTATCTGAACACATTATATATATATATATATATATATATATATATATATATATATATATATATATATATATATATATATAATTAAGTAGGAATTATATATATATATATATATATATATAACTAAGTAGGAATTCTCGGGTAGCGGTCTGTTGAACAATGAAACTCATTCGATTTAAATCTTCAATATTTCGTCAACCTTTATTGACTTCTTCAGGAAGAGCTACAATTAAAAAGGAATATGAGTTGTTGAAGGACTACATAAAAATAACATGATAACTTACAAAATTCACAGAGTTAGTTCTAACCTATGGAACATTTGGGAGGAAAATTGTTATTCTCCGCTGCAGACTAAACGCTTAATTTACCTGACTGGAGTGTTACTATGGTTTGAATAAGGGATCGTTTAAATACAATGGTGTTAATTAGTGTAGGTATTCCATTGGTACCAACTGTCAAACTACACACAACGTTGAATGGAATTTAAAATATTACAATATATACTACTAAGTTGTCCTGTATCGGTTTTGTAGTTAACTGTGTTTGGATTTTTGTTGATATGGACCATCTCAAGGAATAACCTGTTTTTTTGATTGCTGACTTTGTCTAGAATTTTTGGATTTGAATAATCAAACCGGTGGCCTGTTTTCTGGGTGTGGTCGACTGCTGCACAGGAGTTTTTTCCCAATTGGGCATCACTCTTGTGCAAGGCTAGCCGTTGTTTTAACCACTGTGAGGTCTGTCCGACATAACTACCTTCACAACCTTGGCATGGTAGTTCATAAATTACATTGCTAAGGAGTGGAGTTGGTGTTTTGTCTTTGATTTTGGAGAACAAGTTGGAAAGTTTTGTATTATTACGCTTGGCTATTTTGATTTGTGGAAAGTCTTTGAAAATTTTTATTATGCGGTTGGATACTTTGTCGATGAATGGGATTGATTTATACTTATATTGTATTGTAACGTCATCAGTACAATACAATATAAGTATAAATCAATCCCATTCATCGACAAAGTATCCAACCGCATAATAAAAATTTTCAAAGACTTTCCACAAATCAAAATAGCCAAGCGTAATAATACAAAACTTTCCAACTTGTTCTCCAAAATCAAAGACAAAACACCAACTCCACTCCTTAGCAATGTAATTTATGAACTACCATGCCAAGGTTGTGAAGGTAGTTATGTCGGACAGACCTCACAGTGGTTAAAACAACGGCTAGCCTTGCACAAGAGTGATGCCCAATTGGGAAAAAACTCCTGTGCAGCAGTCGACCACACCCAGAAAACAGGCCACCGGTTTGATTATTCAAATCCAAAAATTCTAGACAAAGTCAGCAATCAAAAAAACAGGTTATTCCTTGAGATGGTCCATATCAACAAAAATCCAAACACAGTTAACTACAAAACCGATACAGGACAACTTAGTAGTATATATTGTAATATTTTAAATTCCATTCAACGTTGTGTGTAGTTTGACAGTTGGTACCAATGGAATACCTACACTAATTAACACCATTGTATTTAAACGATCCCTTATTCAAACCATAGTAACACTCCAGTCAGGTAAATTAAGCGTTTAGTCTGCAGCGGAGAATAACAATTTTCCTCCCAAATGTTCCATAGGTTAGAACTAACTCTGTGAATTTTGTAAGTTATCATGTTATTTTTATGTAGTCCTTCAACAACTCATATTCCTTTTTAATTGTAGCTCTTCCTGAAGAAGTCAATAAAGGTTGACGAAATATTGAAGATTTAAATCGAATGAGTTTCATTGTTCAACAGACCGCTACCCGAGAATTCCTACTTAATTAATAGAGTTCGGTCGAGAATACTTTGTTATTATATATATATATATATATATATATATATATATATATATATATATATATATATATATATATATATATATATATATATACCGGGTGGCTACGGAAGTATTGCCTACGGAATATCTCAGTTATTGTATGAAGTAGGTTTGTGAAATTTGTAGCGTCGATATAATGACATAAGAGCTAGAATTTGAGCATATTGACATGTCGAAGTTAACTTCCGGTCTGACCGGAAGTAACATCAACTTTCTTATTTTAAATGGAAACCCTATTTTTTTTTCTTTTCGCTTTATTCAGCATTCAATTCCCTTTCTAATGACATATCACAAGTTGGTATCTAACCAGAAACTAGATCAGAAAAAATTTATTATTGAAATTCACCGAGTAGGCCGTGGAAGCAAAATGAAAGCCAAAAATTGAAATGTTGGTTATGGAAACCATACGTCACTTGATAACAGTTGCTACTACTGTGATATTTTATTTTCATTCGTCGGCGTTATAAAAAGCCGCCAAAAAAAATATTGGAAAAATTGGGAAAAAAAACAATACTCTGTAGGTCCATAACTTAAATAGGAACATACAACTTTTTCTTGCCTGTACTATTCAGCATAACTATTCCTTTCTAATGATATAATAGAAAGTAATTTTTTGAAATGAAATACCAAAAAATCCAATTATTATTATTATTCAAATAACAAAAAAACAGATTTATCGAAAAAAAAAAATTCAAATTGATAGGATTAAAGATAAAATAAATTCAAAATAAATGTTCGAAATGCGTTCCCTCAGCGTCAATACATTTATTGACTCTGGTGATATTTTCATGTAAAACGTTTCTCAACATTTGGGGCGTGATATCTTGGAAAGCTCTACGAATTTTCACTTCTAGCTCATATAGAGTTGTAGGCTGTGTGGAATACACCCTATTTTTAAGATGCCCCCATAGAAAAAAGTCGCACGGAGTAAGATCAGGTGACCTTGGTGGCCACCTGAGTGGACCATGGGTTGTTATAAGTCTCTCTTGAAAGCGATTTTGAAGATAATTTCTCGCTATTCTTGAATTATGCGGAGGGGCGCCATCTTGCTGGAAGTACATTCTCTCAGTTATTTCCGCTGGTAGGTTGTTAATGAATTCCGAAATTTCATTCGTTAAAAAATTAAAGTATTTATCTCCGGTTAGTTGGCCTTGAAAAAGAATGGGGCCAACAATATGAGTTCCAACTATTCTTGCCCAAACATTCACACCAAATCTCTCCTGGAAGCCACCTTGTCGAAACCGGTGCTCGTTTTCTATCGCCCAGTACCTGAAACAAAAGACCGTTCACACTTTTAGCACTTTACACTTCGACTATCGACAATAATCCAAATAAAGTACAGTACCTACCTTGTATTATTCCTGTTAAATAATCCATTGTTGGTAAATCTTGACTCGTCCGTAAACAAGATATAATAGTTAAATAGGTGATTCTCAGCATTTTGTCGAAGAAACCAATTACAATATTCCAGGCGCCTTTCACCGTAATTTTCATACAAATGTTGATGCAACTGATACTTGAAGGATTTAAATCGATGTTTTTCAAAATTTTCCTAGCAGAGTCCATACTTATAGCTAATTCGGCGCAAATCTGCCTTGAGGAAATTGTGCTATCATATTGTACTAAAGCTAATACATTAATTTCAGTTTCCTCATTAATATCAAATGCTTCTTGGTCTTCGTGAACATCAGGCTCAGTTCTTAATTTTTCTTCAAGCCACTGGAAATACCTTCTTGACGGTTGCTGCTTCCCTGGATATCGCTCTAATTACAATCGTTCAGCGGCATAATAATTTTTTAAACATTCACCATAAATGATAAGCATGTCAATTTGTTCGGTTCGTGAATAACGGGGCATTTTTTGAATTTTCCACTAAATGATTTCGATTTCCAAACCCTTTTATAATGGCAGAATCAAAAACACTACTTCGAACGTCAAAATAATATGGATAGCAGCGTTCGTGATAGCTCTCGTTTCTTTTTTGTTTCATTCCAAAATACATCTTAATCAGCCTACTTGTTAATATTTTGGTTCGAATGATTATTGCAATGGAATGATTATTCTGAATAGCACAAACATCGTCCATAGGTAGATATTAGAATATCTATGGACGATGGCACAGACCAAGTACGTTTATGTTCCTATTTAACCTAGAACCTACAGGATATAATTTATCATTCCACATTATTTTTAATGTTATTTTTGCGTATGGCGATAATCTGTTTTGTTATTTGAATAATAATAATTGGATTTTTTGGTATTTTATTTCAAAAAATTACTTTCTATTATATCATTAGAAAGGAATGGTTATGCTGAATAGTACAGGCAAGAAAAAGTTGTATATTAATATTTAAGTTATGGACCTACAGAGTATTGTTTTTTTCCCAATTTTTCCAATATTTTTTTGGCGGCTTTTTATAACGCCGACGAATGAAAATAAAATATCACAGTAGTAGCAACTGTTATCAAGTGACGTATGGTTTCCATAGCCAACTTTTCAATTTTTGGCTTTCATTTTGCTTCCACGGCCTACTCGGTGAATTTCAATAATAATTTTTTTCTGATCTAGTTTCTGGTTAGATACCAACTTGTGATATGTCATTAGATAGGGAATTGAATGCTGAATAAAGGGAAAAGAAAAAAAAATAAGGTTTCCATTCAAAATACGAAAGTTGATGTTACTTCCGGTCAGACCGGAAGTTAAGTTCGACATGTCAATATGCTCAAATTCTAGCTCTTATGTCATTATATCGACGCTCCAAATTTCACAAACCTACTTCATACAATAACTGAGATATTCCGTAGGCAATACTTCCGTAGCCACCCGGTATATATATATATATATATATATATATATATATATATTACTGAGTTCCTGATATACAGATCAATTCAGCTTACCGACAACCAGAATAGACCACAAGAGCTGGACAAACTGAAATCAGCCTTACTCCAAAATGGTTACAACAATTCGCTAATCGACAAGTCTATCCACCATCAACTGACCCGTCCTCCAAAAACGAATGATCCACTAGAGAATATTCAGCCACACAAAGCTTTCCTACCATACATCAAAGGTGTGACAGACAAAATCAGTAATATCTTGAGAAAACACGAGATGAAAACAATATTCACGGCCAACAACCAAATATCCAAATTCCTCAGATCTCCCAAAGACACAATACCAAACGATTCTCAAGGTATATATGAAATACCATGTTCAGACTGCCCGAGAAGTTATATTGGCCAGACTAACAGACGAATAACTTCCAGAGTCTACGAACACGAACTTGTTGTGCGTCAGGCATCTTCCACTTCCGCACTTTATAAACATCGAGAAGACACAGGTCACAATATAGACTTCAAAAACACAAACACAATTTCCACCGAGAAAACTCTACAAACCAGGATCATCCGAGAAGCCCTTGAGATAGAGAAGCGCCCCAATTGCCTCAACACTCGCGACGACGGACGTAGACTTCCCAATACCTGGAAGCCTCTCATTGCACGTATCAACTCATTTCCCACCAACCCTGTTCCCGCACACAGCTCACTTAGCGCCAACCAAGTTCCCGCACACAGCTCATCTAGCGCCAACTCAGTTCCCGCCCATAGTTCACCTCGCACCAATACATTGCACACGGCCATTACAGCTACGTCCACTATAAATACAGTTGCTCAACCCACAATTCCTCAGTCTCTCGAAGGAGTAGGCAGATTGAGACCTTAGAGAGAACCAGTGACGAGACATGGGGAGTAGGCAGATTGAGACTCCGACGTCAAGTCATAAAAACCTAACGTAATTATACCTGAGTAGTAGGCAGATTGAGACCTCAGCGTAGAATTACGTTTCAACCATTTATTAATTTTCTTTCTTTTTCAGTTCTTGAAAATGTCTCCAAAATCGGAGCCGAAACGTCGAATTTCAACAAATTCTAGACGCGGTTCAACCCGAACTTTTAGTTTTCAAATATCTGTCTGTATGTCCGACATCACAGTGGTTAAAACAGCGGCTAGCTTTGCACAAGAGTGATGCCCAATTGGGAAAAAACTCCTGTGCAGCAGTCGACCATACCCAGAAAACAGGCCACCGGTTTGATTATTCAAATCCAAAAATTCTAGATAAAGTCAGCAATAAAAAAAAACAGGATATTCCTTGAGATGGTCCATATCAACAAAAATCCTAACACAGTTAACTACAAAACCGATACAGGACAACTTAGTAGTATATATTGAAATATTTTAAATTCCATTCAACGTTGTGTGTAGTTTGACAGTTGGTACCAATGGAATACCTATACTAATTAACACCATTGTATTTAAACGCCCCCCTATTCAAACCATAGTATCACTCCAGTCAAGTAAATTAAGCGATTAGTCTGCAGCGGAGAAGAACAATTTTCCTCCCAAATGTTCCATAGGTTAGAACTAACTCTGTGAATTTTGTAAGTTATCATTTTATTTTTATGTAGTCCTTCAACAACTTATATTCCTATTTAATTGTAGCTCTTCCTGAAGAAGTCAATAAAGGTTGTCGAAATATTGAAGATTTAAATCGAATGAGTTTCATTGTTCAACAGACCGCTACCCGAGAATTCCTACTTAGTTAAAAGAGTTCGGTCGAGAATACTTTGTTATTATATATACAGGGTTATGATAAAGTAATGCACAAAATTCATAAAACGTACAACTATCACTTTTGAAAAAAATGCAAAAACACGTCAAACTGTTTTTTTATTCCGCTTCTTTTGACATAAGTTACAAAAATATCACGTCAAAGTTATGACGTCATCAACAAATTTTTTTAATGGGAAGCTAAGAGTTTTATTACATTATGTAATAGAGCTTGTGTTTTTACACAAGGTAAAAATTGTTGCAGTAGGGCTCACATGAGAAAAACAACGAGAAAAGGGATAAAAAACGAAATAACAAAACCAATTATAAAAATAGGTCAAACTTAAACTCATCTAGTAAGAACATGTGTTCTTATAAATTTTTTCAATTGTTTTACTAAAACAACGGTTTGTCAGTGTCAGTCGTACAATTAGTGTCACCACAGTTTTACTATTATGGCTCGTTTAACCGAAAGAGAAAGGATAGAAATTCTAATGGTGGTAGGTTACGGCGATCGCCTTCGAAGTCATGAAGAAGCATGTGCAAATATTTAACGCAACACACAAATTTTCTTAATAGTGTAGTATTTTCCGAGGAGGCAACGTTTTGTCTAAGTGGTTCTGTAAATCGACACAATTCTCGCTACTGGGCTCGGGAAAATCCCCACTGGATGCAGACAAAACACATCCAGCGTGCATTTATTAATTTTCTTATTTTCTTTCTTTTTCAGGTCTTGAAAATGGCTCCAAAATCGGAGCCGAAACGTCGAATTTCAACAAATTCTAGACGCGGTTCAATCAGACGTTGTGTGTCCCGAGTGTGGGCTACACAACGTATGCCGTTGTATATATGTTCTAATGGGCTTCATTGAGTATTTTGAACTTAGTCGCAATTTTTTGCTAGGGCTTCACAACAACACGTTAGTACTCCCAAGATACACCACCAAGTTCAAGGCATTCAGAGAAGAGGGCACTGTACCAATATACGGATTAATAATTTTACTACGTAGATGAGCCCCAATATTTCACAACATTTTAAGCTCGTTGTTTAGCCCTAGATTTGGCAACATACATGCTAGGTATCGGGGGCTTCACAGAGTTAGTATTATGGCTAATTTATATCCTAATAATGAATCCAACTTTGTCACATACTGTGTGTCTAATTTTGCGGACTAGATAGAAATGTCGTGGACTGTGAATTTCCAACAGAAAAGTAGTTTCTATAATTACATTTCTGATATGATTTCTTCTTCAGGCTTCCCATAAAATGTTGCTGATTAGCAATTTCTAGTTATCAAAGTGTCTTAATTTTCATAAAATTATAAAAAATGCTCTTCGGCAATTTTTCATTTCGTTTCTCATTTCAACGGAGAGCTTCTTTAACCCGTCTTTTTTTTTTGGTCCACAGGCCTTCCTGGAAGCACTTGACCCGTGTATCTATTGGTAAAATTCTGGTGGTTGTAACACTTATTTTGGGCAGGATGAGGAACAAATGAAAATACAAACAGACCGAAGGATGTGATTAGGCGAATTTTATCTTGTGTAGAATATCCTGCTCTAAATCCAAATTGGTTATCAAATAATGAATCGTTTTCTGATAAAAAGTTTTCCTTGCTTGATTTTATGACCTTTTCGAAAAATTTTGCTAAATTTGAAATTAATGTTATTGGGCGATAGCTCAGAACTTTGGATTTGTCTTAATTTTTGTGTAGGGGTTTGATGACTTCCACTTTGAAGGCATTAGGGCATTTACCTGTTTGATTACATCGATGAGCCAACTGAGAGGACCTGTTATTATCCCACAGATATTTTCTAAAGTTTCCACTGTTATTTTATCTGTGCCAGGAGATTTCTTTTTATTCAGGTTTCCGATAATCGTACTAATTTCACTTATCTTTTTTGTTGCCGATATGTTCTTTCACTACCTTCAACATCAAATAGATTCGATATGGTGTTATGGTATAATTTAATTTGTCTCTTTCATTTATCGCTTCAGTGATCCAGGTTTTTTTTGTATGTCTTTATGATGATATCTCAAACTAGTTTGATATATTTTGATATTAGATATTATTACATTATATCAGGCATTTATGGTATAGAGTGTATGAAAGTATATAGTATAAGTATATATATACAGTTCTCTCGAAGGAGTAGGCAGATTGAGACCTTAGAGAGAACCAGTGACGAGACATGGGGAGTAGGCAGATTGAGACCCCGACGTCAAGTCACAAAAACCTAACGTAATTATACCTGAGGAGTAGGCAGATTGAGACCTCAGCGTAGAATTACGTTTTAACCTTTCATTAATTTTCTTTCTATTTCAGTTCTTGAAAATGGCTCCAAAATCGGAGCCGAAACGTCGAATTTCAACAAATTCTAGACGCGGTTCAACCCGAACTTTTAGTTTTCATATATATATATATATATATATATATATATATATGCCCTAGCAAAAAATTGCGACTAAGTTCAAAATACTCAATGAAGCCCATTAGAACATATATACAACGGCATACGTTGTGTAGCCCACACTCGGGACACACAACGTCTGATCGGGATATATATATATATATGAAAACTAAAAGTTCGGGTTGAACCGCGTCTAGAATTTGTTGAAATTCGACGTTTCGGCTCCGATTGATTTTGGAGCCATTATATATATATATATATAAATATATATAGGAATTTTTTTCTCGACGATCTTATGGAATCAACATCGTTACAATTTTCAAACAATGGGCCAATTTTTACAACAAGCATGCAAGAATAGAAAAAAAAAAAAAAAAACTGACACATTGGAAGCAGTGATCTCTTTTGATTGGTCAGGGGGCGTGTCCACTGGGTTTGCATCTGAACTAAATGATCCACGATGGTTTGGTTACGCTTCCCAACACTAGGTGGTCATAATTGGGTTTATATGCACGTTGCCTGTTTATGAAGTCTACAAGTTACCGTTAGAAATAGTACGAGGATTTCCAAAAAAATAAATAACGAATATTCGACCGTTTGTATTTTCATATCAGTTATAGTCAAATCAGACTCTGAAGTATTTTCGAATAAAATCTAAAATTTGTCCTTACTTGTGATGATAGAATATTGGCAAAACCCAAAATATATTGATAATTTCCAGTAAAATTTCATGGTGTTTTTATGAAATTTGCTGGACCGACCAGACTGGTTACAGAGAGAGCCAACTGTAACTGGAAATACACATGGAAATGAAAAATTTGCAATTGATCTGCGTGAAGATTTGTGATTTCAAATGTTACCATTTAAATTTTATAAATTCAATTTTACTGGCATTGGTTGATAGGGGCAGTTGAATTTGCACCTTCTCTGGAAAGTACCGCCATAACTAGTTGATTTTCGTAACATTAAACTAACGTTTCCCAGCAGTAGCGGGCGCATTTCGGATAAAAATTTAAAAAAAATATATGTGAAAATTAATTTGTTCACGTGTTCCCCATGATTTCTGGCATGATTTATTCAGAAGTATAGTGATCATATTTGAGATTTTTTTTCTCATGGAGCAGTAATCATTCAACGATAAAAATAATTCCTAAAAACATTTTATGCAAATATAATTTTATCTCTTCAAGTAAGCATGGATTAACTCGTATATACGGACAAAATCTTGGTAAATGAGAAAATTTTTCGTTTGAAATTGATTATATGAGGAATTCTGGGGTGACCAACCGCCTCCATTTCACATCTTATAACCACACTTGAAAAGGACGGCACAGTTTACGTTTGCCTTAATATTCAGAGATTGAAATCAGTGACCCAAAATATCACGAGTTACTACTTAAACGTAAGGTGGCAGCTTAGGCAAGCAGACTACTACTTGACCGTGAACGCCGTTAAAGTAGTACTGAGAAAGGAATATTTTTTGTATGAAGCAGATGGCGGAAATGAATTCTGGGAAATTCCTTCGCAGTTTACGCCAATAATAGGGTAGCAACCCACTCAATTACAATTTCTCTTTCAGTTCCCGAAGAGTAACAACTTTTTCATTCCTTGAAAACATTTCAATCAATCAATTTCAATCAGCACAAAAACAAAGGAGATAAGTCAATACAATCAAATAACCTTTAAGTGTTAAAAATAAAACATTCCGTGTACACCATTTAATAGCCAAATGATGATTTGAAATATCTAGAATAGACTTGTGTATTGATGTATTAGCAATTTCAATTTCATGTGTTCAATTAGAAAGATCCCGTCATGGCAGAAATGAAAGAGATGGTTTCTTCTCAAGTAGCTAAATGATTTTTGGATATTTATTGAAGAATATGTTTATTTCCAATAATAAAAAATAAATACAGAATATATATAAAGATATAACTAAATAAGATCACCAAGGTGCGATTTAGTGCCTTCCTGTTCATAGAAGAGAACATACGCCTCTCCACTCACGAGGGATTCAGATGAAATTGGGGACACACGTAAATCATCATACTCATGCCATGTGCCAGCATACGGATGTCTACAGCAAGTAGTGTAGTCCCCCTATGATTAGACGACGCATAGATACTGTAAAGACAAGGGTCTACGTTGTCTGAAGCATACAACTCAAGTACAAACCCTCCAAAGGAAAATTGATAGTGACATTCAACTTTCCTCTGAACCTATCTGTCTGAGAAAATCGTTTTAAATGGATCACTAGAATATGAGGAAATTTGTGAATTGATAGGGATTTTGTGCATTTCCTCCTCTCTTTGCACTTCGCACATGTAGGCTTCGTAGCACCATCCAAAGTTTCTTCAATTGTGAATGAATCTAAACAATGAGATAATCTTAGTTGGCCTGTCCTTTGAGGTATTGGTAATGAATGGTTCCAGAATGGATCGAAGGTGACCGAACAGTGACCACAGTAGGTACATTTCTAGGTAGATTTCAGATGTCCGACAAAGTTATCTACAATTTTGAAATTGTCCATCCTTGAGTATCTTGACCATGACTCTTGAGCCTTTTCATTATCGCTCAACTTATCTTCAATCTCTGTCAGAAGAAGAAACAGTTATCTCAAGAACTCCTGCGCATATTGCTGGGCGTAACTGATAAATCGAGGTGCGAATCTTTGGATTTGACTTCTTAAGGAAACTGTATTAACCACTCGATCTGACGAATCTTCCGACCAGAATTTCTTGATCACTTCAGCAAATGCCTCGATTAAAGCTCCCTCCATACTAGATATACTTGTATCCCTGGTGTAGGCGTCTTTTTTCAAATACTCTAATAACCATCTCGTGTTCGATGAACACTGGACGACACTGTTCATAAAGCAAGTGGTACCAATGTTTTTAAGCCCATTAACCCCGAGAGTGCTGAGTTCTACGGAGCTTTTGACGTTCAAGCAGTTTGGGCAGTATCGAGTAGTCTCTGACAATGTGGCTGATTTTGGCACTGAATCGGTGGGTTGAAGAATTCAAGTTTTTCCTGCAGCTTATTGGGATGGATGAAGATACGGCAATCTGTTGTGGATTGAGGAATCTCTTTATTGAATCAATGAGGTTATTTTAAACCTGCAGGGATTCATCAGGAAATGGAAACATTTTAATAATATTGACTAACTATAATGATCTTTAGATTTTGAAGCTTTCCGAGCATCGTACTATCATCGAATTCGGGTCGCAGCCAATTTGATGATTTCAATAAATTTCAGTTCAACAGCTAATTAACACGAGTATTTCTTACGATTTCAAATGCATCTGATATTCGATTTCGTTAGTCATTAACGATATTCACTAGTGTTGTAAACACTAGGTATTCAAGATGCTCCTCAACAGAGAAAAAAGTCTAGGCTGTTAAAGTCAGGGGACCTAGGGAGTCATGACTGAAAGCCTATCCTATCCACTTGCTTCATTCAAGTAATGAATAAGCGACCAAATGCCTTGTGAAAAATCAAATATGACCTAAATCTCGACGTCTAGTGTTTGCTTGGGATGAGCATCGACCACGCGGGGTGCCGCTGTAGGTTCCTCCAAAAAGTGAATACGCTACTTGAAATCAGTAAGTCGCCATGGGGGGCAACGGCAAATAATAATATTAGACGTCATCTATCCACACAAGCTATGCCGTTGAGATTATTGATATTGTTATACTCTTAATAAGAACTGCTCTTGAAAAATGCGTGTCTACAATTCCATGAGAATTTTCCTGAGTCCATATGTGGTTGTTATGGAAATTTATAATAGAATTTCTTGAAAAATTGGCTTCTTTGCTAAGAACTTGATAACAAATGATTCATTAACTAATGTGTACAATATGTACCTATGACAATATTTATACTGTTGACAGCAGCGAAATCCCAAAACGGGTATAAAACATCGTCAAAGGTCTCGTTAATGATACTTCGCTCATAAGCTCGAGTCCAACCCGTCTAGCTCAGTTTTCACATTTTTCGCAATGTAAAATTTACAAAATATTGAAATTTGGGTCATAGCCTCATAAAGTCATTAGGTATTCTGTCGATGAACTGGATATCAGTTTCATCATACAGGGAGGCTCAGAAGGAACTTATGAAAATAACCGAAACCCAGCTTTTTCAAATGGAAAATAACTAACCAATTTGAATAAGTTTCATCGACTATGTCCAAAACCTATCTCTCACTATTTATAAGATAATTTTTTTATTTTTGAGGTTTGTGCAAGTATAAAAAGTCAAGTATAAAATTTGGTGAAAAATCGATCAAATAACAAATGAGAGCTTCAACTTCTTTGAGAAAGGTGTAATGAAATTCACGAACCTTCCTTTATGCTGTGTGAATGATAAATATGATTACGTTGACAGTTGGAAGAATGAAAAACTCAATTGATTAAATTCATTCTACACAAGAGATAATATTTCAAAATTCACTTCAAAATAATTATAACACATTTGATACTGAAAATACAAAAACTCAGTAGCTCAGATGCTTGAAATAGTGACCAATCATTCGTAAACATTGATGAATCGACGTCATTATATGATCAGTCGTGGCTCTGCGGATTTCCGACGGGTCGATTTCTCCGAAAGCACATCTTACCCTGTTTTTCAGTTCCTGTTTTGTATTAACAGGTGTTCTGTAAACCTTTCATTTTTCCCCAGAGATAAGAATCTAGTGGAATCAGATCTGGTGACCGCCGCGGCCAAATCCAAGAACCCAAACGTCGTATCCACCGATCTTCAAACAAATTAGTGAGTTCTCTGCTCACTTCACCTGTGCAATGTCCTGGAGCCCCATCCAACTGAAACCACCAATTATAAAATATGTTTATAGGTAAATTGTCATGGAATTCACTCACAGTTATCAGAATATCCAAATATGTTACGAAATTCAATTTCTCCTTATAAATGCACATCCATATGCATACAAAACACATTGAAACTGAAATTTTGTTGAAATCCCATTTTTCTAATGAAATGAGGGTTTTCCGATGCCCAAAAATGATTATTTCGACGATTGAATATTCCCTCACGTGAAAATTGTGATTCACCGGTCCAAATAATTGTTTTCAAAAAGTTTGGATCTTCGTATGTCCATGTTAGTAACATTTCGCAAAATTCTTCTCTTTTTGGTGGATCATCTCTAAGTAGAGCTTGCAGCCTGATGAATTTGTAACCGTGTAAAATTCTCCATATGGAAGTGCAAGAAATTCCCAAATCCACTGCAGCACTAGATATTGATGCGTGAGGATAAGCACAAAAAATTTAATTTTCCATGTCACCAGTCACCTGATTCAGTTTATTTTTCGAGGCCTGAACTTTTCCGGAGTTGAGATCCTTTTGTTCAATTCTTCTGAATTTCCGTTCGTTCATTGCCGGTACATTTGGATATAACTCATTGAATCTTCTACAGGTCCTGAATATGATTTTATTGCACTCACCATGAACATAAAACAAATTCAGAATAATTATTTTCAATTTTCACTAATCTTGTATTACAGGCGGACTATTCAAACACGTTATTATCAAGTTTATTCCTTTGTATTTCCAATCAGACCATTAGGAGCAGATCATGGCACACTATTATTCTTGTTGAATTTCAGTTGACAAATCCAGAATCAATAGTGAAAATATTTTATTGAGATTTAAGTAGATTATTGGAAATATGAAAAGATCACAGAACCTGTGTACTGAATTTTTTACCCTAAATTTTTATTTCTGTATTCAAAGAAAAGAAAAAATATTATAAAATTATTTATATCTCATAAACGGTAAGAGATAGGTATATGTCATAGTCGATAAAATTTATTCAAACTGGTTAGTTGAATTCGAAAATAAGAAAATATACAGGGTGTTCCATTTTAAAAAACTTAGTGTCAGTCATTTGCATAATTCCTCGAAAGGAAGTTACTTCTAAGCTTTTCTGTATGATGAAACTGAGATCCAGTTCATCGACAGAATACCTAATGGACTTATGCAGCTATGAGCCAACTTTCAATATTTTGTAAATTTGCATTGCGGAAAAAAAAATTATTTTTCAATGCTCAGGTTTCACTCAAAAATTTGACAGAATAATTTTTATCTCGAAAACCGTCACAGATAGGTATAGGAAATTTTGTGGGAAAGTTGTGCCAAAAATTATATAATATACGGGGTATTCCATTTGAAATAACAAAGTAGCTACTATTTTCTTATACAAGTGGCAACACTGTTTTGACAAAAATATTTTAGACTGGTAGAGCATGTTTGATTATTCCTGCCCACTTTAAAATGATACGTTTTTCCGTTCTCCAGAAAAGTCTAATAGGCCATCGAATGTGGAATACCATGTATATATATATCCAAATTATTGATTTCGAATTCAATGACTCAACATTCCTTGAGTGAATAACACACATTTTGAGTACTTGCTCCTATCATGAGTGAATGCTGAAATATTAAGTGTAATATTGTAACGAGTTGAAACCGTTCCTGCCCACCACACCTGTCCAGTACATCTGACCGTTGCGCTCACTTGTATAGAATGCATGACGTCATTGCTTTAGAATTGCTCTTGGCACTCGAAGAACAGACAAGAGCCATCCAAATTGGACCCGCCAACCATGAACCTAGATATAGATTACTTTATAAATTTTATTGGTGGAAATGAATTAGTTCGAATCGTTTAGAGTATTTTTTCACAATTGGTGTTAGAAGTATGTTGACCTTTTTCGCGAAAAATAAACTTGTGGCCCGTGAAACAGTTTTGGCAAGATGGAAAGTTCTAGAATTCCAATAGAATAAACTGATGACTATTTTGTGCAAAAAAGACGAATATCTCCTGAAGAAGTAACTGTTTATTGTTCGAAGATACTAAAAGACAAACTGTTCTCGAGAAAATTAGGTCTTGTGGACTTGAAAGTCACCGAAACCTATTTATTTGTTCTGGAGGTGATTTGATGAACAGACTCGATGAGAATCCCGGTGAATTGAATGAAGACCTCCAAGGAAATTCGAAAAGTCTGGAGAAATAAATTCAGGAATATTCCAAAAGTCTGAAAGAAAAAGCTACAAGAAAAGTTGAAGGATTGGAAGATAAACTACTAAAAATTTCATTTTAAAATAAGGAATTCAAGAAAATTTTAAGTGTCTTAAAGAAAAGCTTTTTGAAAATTTGAAAAGTTTGAAAAATGACCAGACAATTTGGTGAGTTTCAGAGGAGAACTTCAACTACAAATTTCGAAGTGTCTGCAAGATAAGCTTATAGAAATCACAATGTGCATAAAATAGAAGTGAGAGAGATATATAAGTTTAGGTCAAAGAACTATCCAATTCCATACAGATATAGAGATCAAGTAAGAAAAGAAATAGAGAAAATGATGAATCATGTGATAATTGAGAGGAGTACTAGTAATTACATCAATTCAATCGTAGTGGTAGTTAAAAAAATAGGGAACTCAGGCTATGTTTGGATGCCAGGGAATTGAATAAAATAACTATTCCACAATACGAAGCACCTTTAAATATTGAAACCATTTTTGACAAAATTACCAATACAAGTGTTTTTCTAAAATAGACTTGAAGCATGGTTTTTGGTTGAATCCTTTAGACGAAAATTCAAGAAATTATACGGGGTTTTCCATAGAGAGGGTAATTTATGGATTCTGTGTTGTTCCATATGGCTTGCAATCTTCTTGTTCAGCACTAGAAAGAGCGTTACACAAGATCCTTGACAAATACGAAAATGTTTCATTGCATTATATCGATGATATATTGATTTATTCTAAAGGCGAATCCATGCATAAAGAGCACCTAGCTAAAATATTTCAATTGTTAGATAAAGCTGGACTAAAAATTAATTTAGACCAATGTCAATTTTTTCAAACTGAAGTTAACTATTTAGGGTATAAATTAAATGACAGAGGACTGGAAATGGACCCAGAAAGAATACGTACGATACAATACTACACTAGACCCTATAACTTGAAGACATTAAGGGGATTTTTGGAGATACTCAATTATTTTAAAAGATTTATTCCAGATATTGGCAATAAATGATGAAATTGTTAAAGAAAAATGTAAGATGGAAATGGGGAGATGCACAAGAACAAGCTTTTGTAGAATTAAAACACAGAAAATAATTGACGAAATACATCAAAAATACTCACATATAGAGATTCGACAGACATGGATGACATTTAAGGAAAACTACATTAGTACCAGAGACATAGAAACGACAAAGGACATTATAAACAAATGTCAAAAGGAAAAAACAAGAACATAACACACAAACCACTACAAATAATTTCCATCGACTTCATCAGCAACTTAATAACTACAGACAACAAGAATGAACACATTTATAATAACGGATCATTTTTAAAAATTTGTGACACTGTATCCAACATAGACAAATTTCAAAATTGTAAGACAAAGATTAACAGAATTTATACTCAAAATAGGATTATTTGCAGTGGCGCTCCGGGGTGACTTACTAATTTTTGGTGGCGTATTCACTTGCGGTTTCAAGCGAAAACGTTACGCTTTCAAACGAAAACGCTTCGCTTTCAATAGATTCGGATGTAATTCAATCTCTGTATGGGCAAGTAGTTTTTCAAACATTATTATTATCATGACACTTTAAAACTCCGAATATTCTATCTACAATCATTATTGTTCGTATATTATTCAAAGAGCGCGCTCTGGACTGGAGAAATATACCCCACATTTGTACATCAACTTGTATGAACATAAACCGCTAGTTCAAACCTCTGCTGCCGAAATCTTTTTTCTTTTAAATTCAATTCAATTCATTCAAAATATTCAAACTGCGCGCTCTATTGGCAAAACGTTATCAATCTAAGGGATCTACTAAACTACGTCACACGATGAACGCAGACCAGCGACGGCGTACTCCCTATCCGACTTCTACCGATCTCCTTTACCCAACTCCGATGGCGTGGAACTCTCCTGGTATATCTACTATTGTCTATCTACTACTGAGGTATTGCCAGAGAATACATGTTACCTTTTGGACATATGCCATTAAAAATTGTACATATATTGACATTTTCAAAATTAATATTTTTTCATTTGTTTATACTATACACTCGATAAAAATCCTCATATAATGTAGTTCAGAGTTTTTCTAAAATGCCTCATCTTGAAGTTAGCGTTGTTCATTCATTCTGATTGATCCTTAATGATAAATTCAATCAACTTGTAGCCTCTTAGGCGAATTCCATCACTGAAGAATTGAGTATATTGTTGTATCAAAATAACGGCGTATTTTTTCTCTGTATTATGGAAAAATATTTCTCGTGAACATTAGCAATGCCCAGTCGCACACAATATTGAATATAAATGAGATATTGATATTTTTTCATTCAGTTGAATTTCTCAAAAAATCACAAAATTCATAATTTGGCGCCCTCTAGCGCCGAATCTAGTCATACGATCGAGTTGGGCCAATGGAGATTTAGACTGGTTCCAGCTACATAATATCAAAAATTCAGCCATTTTCACCGAAAGACTTTTTTCCATAAGGTGTGTGCGTGGTCCTTTGGTAAGTGGTGGGAAATCTAAAAGTAAACGACTTTTTCATATAATATTTCCCGAAATTACCAAAAATTTTGTAATTTTTTAGAAAAAAAAACATATTTGACAGGTGTAGCCAATGGATAGGAAGAGATCGTAAAAGTCATTTTGCATAATTTTCAAAGCACAAACTCTTCACGAACTCTAAAGGACCCTGCAAAATCCTTATGGAATTTGGGTCCCTTTGGATTTTTTTGAATTTTTGATATGATGTAGTCCATGTAATTCTCAACCAATGTTACCATTGCGCCAACCCCAAAAAATTAATAGTTTTGCCGCTAGGGGTCGTTAAAATCACCCCCTTCTCAGAATAGACCATTTATTTCCGAAACTGGGACCGACATTTTCACCCGTTTCATTATAGATAATGTTGCATATGATTATACCACATATTATGAAACATAAAAAATGATATCTGGATTACTTTGAAATGCATCTTCAGATGTTTGAACATGCTTGAATGAGGGAAATGGCAATTTTTCATGATTATCCTCCCTCCCCTCGAGGGGTACAAAACAAAAAAACCTCGGTGGATTTTCCTGAATTTTCAATATGATGCAGTTCATGTTACTGTGAATAGAAATTAATCATGTGATAAACCCAAAAAATGGATGGTTTTCGTGTTAGGGGGCGTTAAAATCACCGCTTGCTCAGAATTGAGAAGACCGAGAACAACATTTCCACCAGTTTCATTGTAGCTAATGTTGCATAAGATTGTGCACTTTTATAAAAATATTGTTCACCAAAAAAATTATTCACCTCCCCCCGCCTCTTCCCCCCACCTCCTATTATGAAACGCAAAAAAATTATATCTGGAATATTCTGAAATGCTTCGTCGGATGTTTGAATAAGCTTCAATTAAGAAAATAGCACTTTTTCATGATAATCCCCCCTCCCCCGAGGGGTACAAAACAAAAAAAATGGGGAATTTTTCTGAATTTTTAATATGATGCAGTTCATGTTATTGTGAATAGAGATTAACTAGGTGCTAAACCCCAAAAATTGATAGTTTTGATGCTTGGGGGCTTCAAAGTCATACCTTGCTCAGAATAGACTATTTATTATTATAGGAGGGAAAGATATTTGAACGGGTTTAATTTTAGATTTCGATGAGTCATATTGTAATATTTCATAAGAAGAATTCTAAAACCTCCCCCAACCCCTATTTTAAAACACTAAAAAATAATTCTTGGCTATACTTTTGAAGACCTACTGTGAGACTCCACTGATTCTCAGATGTTAGGGCTACCTACTAAAACCTCCACCTCTATGTAGGCCCGTCAGGCTATTGCCCCCGGTGACACTCAGGCCTTGCCGCCCATCGTATCATGCCTATATTAAGTACTGTCATAGTCTTGTGAGACTTTGTATAAGTTCAAACATCAACGATTTGAATTTTGGGTAGTGCTTGATTAGGATCAATTTGTGCAGGCCTGTTGGCGGCATCCATTACTACATCCAAGAGCGTCGTCCATGGGTATCTGATATTCGGTTCATGGCGTGCAAAGCTCAAGAACTATAACACACTTGCCACATGTGCACAAGAGCCCAAAGTTCTTGCCCACGTTTTGCAGGTACAGTAATATCCTAAAATTGGCAGAACCTCCTCTTCGGCTTGCATGTTGGGGTTAGAAGCAATGCAAAGCTGATGTTTGAAGTGCCTGGTATATCTTGAGTAAATGCGCATTCTAATAAACCCATTCTCATTCAAATGTTCATCTACTTGAATAGTTTCACCCGCATCTCTCTGAAACTTGTCCTGAATATAGATAATAGACACCTAAAATCATAGGTGTGAATTAAAAAAAATACCAGAAGTTAAAAATCCAGTTTAAGACTATTATTACAACACCAAAATCTCACCTACAGATAACCGTTTTAAATATTCCAAAGTAAGGCGAGGAAATTGCGACAATAAATAGTCTATTCTGAGCAAGGTATGACTTCCTATTCACAGTAAGTAACATAAACTACATCTTAAAAATTCAGAAAAATCCAGCGAAATTGTTTTGACATCGGGAGAGGGGGGAAAATAATGAAGAAGTGCAATTTCCCTGATTCAAGCTTATTCAAACATCCGACGGTGCATTTCAGAATAATCCAGATATATTTTTTTGCGTTTCATAATAGGAGGTGGGGGAAAAGGGGGAAAGAATAATTTTACAATGAAACTGGTGGAAAGGTCTTGAAAATAAATAGTCAATTCTGAGCAAGGGGTGATTTTAACGCCCCCTATCACCAAAACTGTCCATTTTTTGGGTTTATCACCTGATTAATTTCTATTCACAATAACATGAACTGCATCATATTGAAAATTAAGAAAAATCCACCGAATTTTTTTTATTTTGTACCCCTCGGGGGGAGGGGGAAGTGCTATTTCCCTAATTCAAGCATGTTCAAACATCTGACGATGCATTTCAAAGTAATCCAGATATCATTTTTTGTGTTTCATAATATGTGGTGGGGGGAAGAGGGAGGGGGGTGAAGATTTTTTTTATAAAAGAGCATAATCATATGCAACATTATCTACAATGAAACGGGTGAAAATGTCGTTCCCGGTTTCTGAAATAAATAGTCTATTCTGAGAAAGGGGTGATTTTAACGACCCCTAGCGGCAAAACTGTCCATTTTTTGGGGTTTGCGCAATGGTAATATTGGTTGAGAATTACATGGACTACATCATATCAAAAATTCAAAAAAATCCACCGAGACCCAAATTCCATAAGGATTTTGCGGGGTCCTTTGCAGTTGATGAATAATTTTGAAAAAATTCCAAATGATGCGGACTTTAACGGTGACTCTGTATGTCCAAACGTATAGTCACTTTTTCAAACAGAATTAATTTTTTTTTATTATTATCCAAAGCTCTAAGGGATCCATCATTAGGTAAAAAAAATAATAAAATGGTATTGTTTCATTTCAGCTAGTACTTCGTGAGAATGATCTCATCGAATTACCAAAAGAAATAGGCGAGTTGTCTCGTCTCAGAGAATTTCATGTCCAAGGAAATCGTCTTTCTATTTTACCACCGGATATTGGTAATTTGGATATGGCTTCCAATAAATCCGTTTTCAAATTTGAAGGAAATGAGTGGGTTGCGCCCATTTCAGATCAGTTGCAGTTAGGATTAAGCCACCTCATGGAATATTTACGAAGTGAAACATATCGAGTGTAAGTACATAACTCATTATGGCGCAGATTCTTCTTTATAACATTTAGAAATGGAAAGAATGGGTCTTTTGCACCTAGGTAGAGCATCCTGTTACTTTAAAAACATTTCTGATGCATTGTCAATAAAATTTTATTGACAATGCATCAGCTTTTCATCCTGTACTTCATATTTAATTTTTATAACATTCATCGAGTCACCTAACCTCACCTAAGTTTGTAAGTATAGATAAGTCTTACCTTTATTATACCCATCCTATAATAATTGATGAATTTTGTAGTTGCCCTGATGATGGAATAAATAGTTCCGAAAGCTTGAATTAACTTACCAGAGTTTTCTTTATTTATATATATATATATCAGTATCAGATCACCCAACGAGACCCGACAACCTACCTCGAAAAGAAGACCAAAAATCTGATCAATAATTCTAAACTACCAGCCGAAACCAAGAAAGCCACTATCCCTAGAGAGAAGTCATCACGCACCCCTCGTATCTACGGACTTCCAAAAATACACAAGCCTGATATCCCACTCCGACCTATTGTCAGTGCCTTTGGATCACCAACCCAGAACCTGGCCAAGTATCTGGCGAGTACTCTTCAGCCACGAGCAGAAGAAGCTTCATCCTACGTGAAAAATTCATTCCACTTCTTAGACCTTCTCAAATCCTATAAAATCCAAAACACTGATATCCTAGTGAGCTTCGATGTTGTCTCCCTCTTCACAAACATTCCCCTAACGGACACGCTAGAAATCCTTAAAACTAAACACAGAATTCCAAAAGACACCCTGGACCTCATCAGTCACTGTATGAACAACACGTACTTCCTCTTCCAAGGAACTTACTACAAACAAGTGAAAGGTGCTCCCATGGGTTCCCCCCTTTCTCCAGTCCTTGCAAACCTTTTCATGGAAGACTTCGAAACTAGGGCTGTAGAAGCATTTGACCACAAGCCTACTTGCTGGTTCAGATACGTTGACGACATTTTCGTCATATGGCCTCATGGTTACGAAATCTTAAACACGTTCTTAGATCACCTAAACGATATCCATCCCAACATGAAATTCACAATGGAGACCGAAATGAACAACTCCCTAGCTTTCCTGGACGTTCTCATCACGAAATCCAACAACTCTTTCACCCACACAGTACACAGGAAACAGACCCACACCAACCGATACCTACACGCAAACTCTCATCACCATCCAGCACAAACAAACTCCGTATTGAACTCCCTGATATACAGATCAATTCAGCTTACCGACAACCAGAATAGACCACAAGAGCTGGACAAACTGAAATCAGCCTTACTCCAAAATGGTTACAACAATTCGCTAATCGACAAGTCTATCCGCCATCAACTGACCCGTCCTCCAAAAACGAACGATCCACTAGAGAGTATTCAGCCACACAAAGCTTTCCTACCATACATCAAAGGTGTGACAGACAAAATCAGTAATATCTTGAGAAAACACGAGATAAAAACAATATTCACGGCCAACAACCAAATATCCAAATTCCTCAGATCTCCCAAGGACACAATACCAAACGATTCTCAAGGTATATATGAAATACCATGTTCAGACTGCCCGAGAACTTATATTGGCCAGACTAATAGACGAGTAACTTCCAGAGTCTACGAACACGAACTTGCTGTGCGTCAGGCATCTTCCACTTCCGCACTTTATAAACATCGAGAAGACACAGGTCACAAAATAGACTTCCAAAACACAAAAACAATTTCCACCGAGAAAACTCTGCAAACCAGGATCATCCGAGAAGCCCTTGAGATAGAGAAGCGCCCCAATTGCCTCAACACTCGCGACGACGGACGTAGACTTCCCAATACCTGGAAGCCTCTCATTGCACGCATAAACTCATTTCCCACCAACCCAGTTCCCGCACATAGCTCACTTAGCGCCAACCAAGTTCCCGCACACAGCTCATCTAGCGCCAATTCAGTTCCCGCCCATAGTTCACCTCGCGCCAATACATTGCACACGGCCATTACAGCCACGTCCACTATAAATACAGTTTCTCAACCCACAATTCCTCAGTTCTCTACAAGGAGTAGGCAGATTGAGAGCTTAGAGAGAACCAGTGACGAGACATGGGGAGTAGGCAGATTGAGACCCCGACGTCAAGTCACAAAAACCTCAGACCAGACCTCAGCGTAGAATTACGTTTTAACCTTTCAGATATTTGAAAACTAAAAGTTCACGGACACGCTAGAAATCCTTAAAACGAAACACAGAATTCCAATAGACACCCTGGACCTCATCAGTCACTGTATGAACAACACGTACTTCCTCTTCCAAGGAAATTACTACAAACAAGTGAAAGGTGCTCCCATGGGTTCCCCCCTTTCTCCAGTCCTTGCAAACCTTTTCATGGAAGACTTCGAAACTAGGGCTGTAGAAGCATTTGACCACAAGCCTACTTGCTGGTTCAGATACGTTGACGACATTTTCGTCATATGGCCTCATGGTTACGAAATCTTAAACACGTTCTTAGATCACCTAAACGATATCCATCCCAACATGAAATTCACAATGGAGACCGAAATGAACAACTCCCTAGCTTTCCTGGACGTTCTCATCACGAAATCCAACAACTCTTTCACCCACACAGTACACAGGAAACAGACCCACACCAACCGATACCTACACGCAAACTCTCATCACCATCCAGCACAAACAAACTCCGTATTGAACTCCCTGATATACAGATCAATTCAGCTTACCGACAACCAGAATAGACCACAAGAGCTGGACAAACTGAAATCAGCCTTACTCCAAAATGGTTACAACAATTCGCTAATCGACAAGTCTATCCGCCATCAACTGACCCGTCCTCCAAAAACGAACGATCCACTAGAGAGTATTCAGCCACACAAAGCTTTCCTACCATACATCAAAGGTGTGACAGACAAAATCAGTAATATCTTGAGAAAACACGAGATAAAAACAATATTCACGGCCAACAACCAAATATCCAAATTCCTCAGATCTCCCAAGGACACAATACCAAACGATTCTCAAGGTATATATGAAATACCATGTTCAGACTGCCCGAGAACTTATATTGGCCAGACTAATAGACGAGTAACTTCCAGAGTCTACGAACACGAACTTGCTGTGCGTCAGGCATCTTCCACTTCCGCACTTTATAAACATCGAGAAGACACAGGTCACAAAATAGACTTCCAAAACACAAAAACAATTTCCACCGAGAAAACTCTGCAAACCAGGATCATCCGAGAAGCCCTTGAGATAGAGAAGCGCCCCAATTGCCTCAACACTCGCGACGACGGACGTAGACTTCCCAATACCTGGAAGCCTCTCATTGCACGCATAAACTCATTTCCCACCAACCCAGTTCCCGCACATAGCTCACTTAGCGCCAACCAAGTTCCCGCACACAGCTCATCTAGCGCCAATTCAGTTCCCGCCCATAGTTCACCTCGCGCCAATACATTGCACACGGCCATTACAGCCACGTCCACTATAAATACAGTTTCTCAACCCACAATTCCTCAGTTCTCTACAAGGAGTAGGCAGATTGAGAGCTTAGAGAGAACCAGTGACGAGACATGGGGAGTAGGCAGATTGAGACCCCGACGTCAAGTCACAAAAACCTCAGACCAGACCTCAGCGTAGAATTACGTTTTAACCTTTCAGATATTTGAAAACTAAAAGTTCACGGACACGCTAGAAATCCTTAAAACGAAACACAGAATTCCAATAGACACCCTGGACCTCATCAGTCACTGTATGAACAACACGTACTTCCTCTTCCAAGGAAATTACTACAAACAAGTGAAAGGTGCTCCCATGGGTTCCCCCCTTTCTCCAGTCCTTGCAAACCTTTTCATGGAAGACTTCGAAACCAGGGCTGTAGAAGCATTTGACCACAAGCCTACTTGCTGGTTCAGATACGTTGACGACATTTTCGTCATATGGCCTCATGGTTACGAAATCTTAAACACGTTCTTAGATCACCTAAACGATATCCATCCCAACATGAAATTTACAATGGAGACCGAAATGAACAACTCCCTAGCTTTCCTAGACGTTCTCATTACGAAATCCAATAACTCTTTCACCCACACAGTACACAGGAAACAGACCCACACCAACCGATACCTACACGCAAACTCTCATCACCATCCAGCACAAACAAACTCCGTATTGAACTCCCTGATATACAGATCAATTCAGCTTACCGACAACCAGAATAGACCACAAGAGCTGGACAAACTGAAATCAGCCTTACTTCAGAATGGTTACAACAATTCGCTAATCGACAAGTCTATCCGCCATCAACTGACCCGTCCTCCAAAAACAAATGATCCACTAGAGAGTATCCAGCCACACAAAGCTTTCCTACCATACATCAAAGGTGTGACAGACAAAATCAGTAATATCTTGAGAAAACACGAGATAAAAACAATATTCACGGCCAACAACCAAATATCCAAATTTCTCAGATCTCCCAAGGACACAATACCAAACGATTCTCAAGGTATATATGAAATACCATGTTCAGACTGCCCGAGAAGTTATATTGGCCAGACTAACAGACGAGTAACTTCCAGAGTCTATGAACACGAACTTGCTGTGCGTCAGGCATCTTCCACTTCCGCACTTTATAAACATCGAGAAGACACAGGTCACAAAATAGACTTCAAAAACACAAAAACAATTTCCACCGAGAAAACTCTGCAAACCAGGATCATCCGAGAAGCCCTCGAGATAGAGAAGCGCCCCAATTGCCTCAACACTCGCGACGACGGACGTAGACTTCCCAATACCTGGAAGCCTCTCATTGCACGCATCAACTCATTTCCCACCAACCCAGTTCCCGCACATAGCTCACTTAGCGCCAACCAAGTTCCCGCACACAGCTCATCTAGCGCCAACTCAGTTCCCGCCCATAGTTCACCTCGCGCCAATACATTGCATACGGCCATTACAGCCACGTCCACTATAAATACAGTTCCTCAACCCACAATTCCTCAGTTCTCTCGAAGGAGTAGGCAGATTGAGACCTTAGAGAGAACCAGTGACGAGACATGGGGAGTAGGCAGATTGAGACCCCGACGTCAAGTCACAAAAACCGAACGTAATTATACCTGAGGAGTAGGCAGATTGAGACCTCAGCGTAGAATTACGTTTCAACCATTTATTAATTTTCTTTCTTTTTCAGTTCTTGAAAATGGCTCCAAAATCGGAGCCGAAACGTCGAATTTCAACAAATTCTAGACGCGGTTCAACCCGAACTTTTAGTTTTCATATATATATATATATATATATATATATATATATATATATATATATATATATATATATATATATATATATATATATATATATATATATATATATATATATATATATATATATATATATATATATATACATATATATACATATATATATTTTTCTTTTCGCTTTATTCAGCATTCAATTCCCTTTCTAATGACATATCACAAGTTGGTATCTAACCAGAAACTAGATCAGAAAAAAATTCACCGAGTAGGCCGTGGAAGCAAAATGAAAGCCAAAAATTGAAAAGTTGGCTATGGAAACCATACGTCACTTGATAACAGTTGCTCTTGCTCTATTATCGCCATACGCAAAAATAACATTAAAAATAATGTGGAATGATAAATTATATCCTGTAGGTTCTAGGTTCAATAGGAACATAAACGTACTTGGTCTGTGCCATCGTCCATAGATATTCTAATATCTACCTATGGACGATGCTTGTGCTATTCAGAATAATCATTCCATTGCAATAATCATTCGGACCAAAATATTAACAAGTAGGCTGATTAAGATGTATTTTGGAATGAAACAAAAAAGAAACGAGAGGAGAAATTCACCGAGTAGGCCGTGGAAGCAAAATGAAAGTTAAAAATTGAAAAGTTGGCTATGGAAACCATACGTCACTTGATAACAGTTGGTACTACTGTGATATTTTATTTTCATTCGTCGGGGTTATAAAAAGCCGCCAAAAAAAATATTGGAAAAATTGGGAAAAAACAATACTCTGTAGGTCCATAACTTAAATAGGAACATACAACTTTTTCTTGCCTGTACTATTCAGCATAACCATTCCTTTCTAATGATATAATAGAAAGTAATTTTTTGAAATGAAATACCAAAAAATCCAATTATTATTCTTCAAATAACAAAACAGATTATCGCCATACTCAAAAATAACATTAAAAATAATGTTCAATGATAAATTATGTCCTGTAGGTTCTAGGTTAAATAGGAACATAAACGTACTTGGTCTGTTTATAGATATTCTAATATCTACCTATGGACGATGTTTGTGCTATTCAGAATAATCATTCCATTGCAATAATCATTGGAACCAAAATATTAACAAGTAGGCTGATTAAGATGTATTTTGGAATGAAACAAAAAAGTAACGAGAGCTCTCACGAACGCCGCTATCCATATTATTTTGACGTTCGAAGTAGTGTTTTTGATTCTGCCATTTTGAAAGGGTTTGGAAATCGAAATCAGTTAGTGGAATATTCAAAAAATGCCCCGTTATTCACGAACCGAACAAATTGCCTGTACTGGTAATGGTTATGCTGAATAGTACTGTACATTTATGGTGAATGTTTAAAAAATTCTTATGCCGCTGAACGATTGTATTTAGAGCGATATCCAGGGCTTGAAGAAAAATTAAGAACTGAGCCTGATGTTCACGAAGACCAAGAAGCATTTGTTATTAATGAGGAAACTGAAATTAATGTATTAGCTTTAGTACAATATGATGGCACAATTTCCTCAAGGCAGATTGGCGCCGAATTAGCTATAAGTAAGGACTCTGCTAGGAAAATTTTGAAAAAACATCGATTTAAATCCTTCAAGTATCAGTTGCATCAACATTTGTATGAAAATGACGGTGAAAGGCGCCTGGAATATTGTAATTGGTTTCTTCGACAAAATGCTGAGAATCACCTATTTAACTATTATATCTTGTTTACGGACGAGTCAAGATTTACCAGCAATGGATTATTCAACAGGAATAATACAAGGTAGGTACTGTACTTTAGTTGGATTATTGTCGATAGTCGAAGTGTAAAGTGCTAAAAGTGTGAACGGTCTTTTGTTTCAGGTACTGGGCGATATGAAACGAGCACCGGTTTCGACAAGGTGGCTTCCAGGAGAGATTTGGTGTGAATGTTTGGGCAGGAATAGTTGGAACTCATATTGTTGGCCCCATTCTTTTTCAAGGCCAACTAACCGGAGAGAGATACTTTAATTTTTTAACGAATGAAACTTCGGAATTCATTAACAACCTACCAGCGGAAATAACTGAGAGAATGTACTTCCAGCAAGATGGCGCCCCTCCGCATAATTCAAGAATAGCGAGAAATTATCATCAAAATCGCTTTCAAGAGAGACTTATAACAACCCATGTTCCAGTCAGGTGGCCACCAAGGTCACCTGATCTTACTCTGTGCGACTTTTTTCTATGGGGGCATCTTAAAAATAGGCTATATTCCACACAGCCTACAACTCTACATGAGCTAGAAGTAAAAATTCGTAGAGCTTTCCAAGATATCACGCCCCAAATGTTGAGAAACGTTTTACATGAAAATATCACCAGAGTCAATAAATGTATTGACGCTGAGGGAATGCATTTCGAACATTTGTTTTGAATTTATTTTATCTTTAATCCTATCAATTTGAATTTTTTTTTTCGATAAATTTGTTTTTTTGTTATTTGAATAATAATAATTGGATATTTTGGTATTTCATTTCAAAAAATTACTTTCTATTATATCATTAGAAAGGAATGGTTATGCTGAATAGTACAGGCAAGAAAAAGTTGTATGTTCCTATTTAAGTTATGGACCTACAGAGTATTGTTTTTTTCCCAATTTTTCCAATATTTTTTTTGGCGGCTTTTTATAACGCCGACGAATAAAAATAAAATATCACAGTAGTAGCAACTGTTATCAAGTGACGTATGGTTTCCATAGCCAACTTTTCAATTTTTGGCTTTCATTTTGCTTCCACGGCCTACTCGGTGAATTTCAATAATAATTTTTTTCTGATCTAGTTTCTGGTTAGATACCAACTTGTGATATGTCATTAGAAAGGGAATTGAATGCTGAATGAAGCGAAAAGAAAAAAAAATAGGGTTTCCATTTAAAATAAGAAAGTTGATGTTACTTCCGGTCAGACCGGAAGTTAACTTCGACATGTCAATATGCTCAAATTCTAGCTCTTATGTCATTATATCGACGCTCCAAATTTCACAAACCTACTTCATACAATAACTGAGATATTCCGTAGGCAATACTTCCGTAGCCACCCGGTATATATTTAAACTAAAAGTTCGGGTTGAACCGCGTCTAGAATTTGTTGAAATTCGACGTTTCGGTTCCTGATGAAGAGAAAAATAATTCTCGAAATCTTGAACTGAAATAAAGAGTTCACACAATTAAAGTGTCTCCGACTGCAATACCTGACAACTCCCTTTGTCGTTCCTTAACTCATCCAGTCGAGCTAACCTCCTTCAAAACTTATAGATATGGGTTTCATTGCCAATCAGTTTGGTAAGGCAACCATTAACACCAAGCTAGCAGCATTACAAAATAGACGAAATTGACACACATGTCAAATGTAGTATATTCTATACCCTGTGGTCAATGTAGTAAAACGTACATTGGTCAATCAAAAAGGTTACTTAAAGACCGAATCACCTCACATAAAAGTGATATCAGAACGAATAAAAAAGTTTGCACTCTAGCAAAACACACCATAGAATCTGACCACAATTTCTTATATGATGAAGTGAAAATATTAGATACTTCGAACAGTCTCCAAAAAAGACAGTTCCTAGAAATGGCTCACATTTTCAAATATACATCCTCCCTCAATACCAGGAAGGACATAGAAGGACTTAATGTCATATATCTATACTTACTTCACCTCAACAAACATAATCAATTCATCAACTAAATGAAGAATATTAACAAACAAATTCCCAATGCCAAAGAGTCCCTTTTGTTTTTTACATTTAAAAATTTAAGTTGGTATCACGATTGCAGTTGGTAGCACTGATTGTAAATGCCAAATGTCAAACCTATCAATGTCACAATTCAAAATTAATTTTTTTACAGTTTTCCGCCTTTTTATGAAGACATGTGAACTTGAATCCTCGTGGTAGGAAATTTTCACAAAAATTTTTCAATTTTTATAATGACTTAGTATAATGTGTTCCTGTACAGAGTACTCAAGCGGAGCGTGTTGCTTCAGATAAGGATTCCATATTAAATGTACTTGAGGACATCAACATTGAAAAAAGAAAAATTAAGCACTTCAGATTGGGAAAATTCTCACCTACAAAAGTACGACCGTTGAAGGTAGTCTTACAGTCTCCGTCTGATGCCAAATATGTTCTCAAAAATAAACACTTGGTGAAAATACCGAGTATTAGGATTTACAGTGATCAAACCAAAGCTCAAAGAGAGTACTCACAACAAATTAAACAGAAATTACAAGAAATTATAGCAAACGGCGATAACACTGAAACTATCAAGTTTATTAACAACAAACCAACAATTGTGAAGAAAATAGCAAATGAAGTGCAAAAAAACTAGTAGAACTGCCTAGTATACAAATGAACACTGATATAATTTACTTAAACATTCAAAGTTATATTACTAAGTGAGGCAAGAACAACAAATGATATTGAATCTAATGAAATCAAGATAAATAATTATAGTAGTATAAGATGTGATTATGGAAGTAGGCACACTGGTGGCGTTGTGATATATGTAAAAAATAACATTGAATTCAAAATCTTTAAAACATTCAGTTTAGAAGGAAATTATTGGTGTAAAGTATTGAAAATCAAAAACCTTATAGGAACATAGGGTATAAGTCAATTGATTACAGAACCTACCAGAATACCGAATGATAGTAGAACCTTACTGGATTATGTATTGTCAAATCAGAGCAATATTTCAGCGAGAGTACACTCAACACCTGCAATAACTGATCATTCAGTAATTTCAGTTAATATTTCCAATGACCGCGACAATAACCAGATATCAAAGAAATTCAGAAACTTTAATAGTAATAATTTGCTATCGATAAACATCGAATTGATACAAAGAAGTTGGTCACTCAATGCCATTGATGTAAATCTGATATATGAGGAAATTCTGGAAACTTGTGAAAGTGTGATTAACACGATATCTCCAATTCAAGTTGATAGATTTAAAAATAACTTACCATGGTTTGACAGTTCTGTGTTTCATAAGGAGAGAGATAAATGTTACTGGGAATTCAAAAATAGTGTTGAGGTTGATAGAGAAAGCAAATGGAAACAATTTAAAAAACAAAGAAATGAAGTGTTCCAGTTATTAAGAAATAAAAAAAATTAATATTATTATGAAAAAATAGACAGGTATAAAAACAATGCTCAGCAAATGTGGAAAACACTAAAAAAACTAGTTGATACGAATGTCCGGGAATTTCCTAAATATATCCAATTTGAAAATGAGGAGGAAATGATGATTATTCGCGATGATTCAAAAATGGCTAACAATTTCAATGCATATTTTGTTAACAGTATTGCCAAAATCATAAAAGAACTTGATGATGACCAATCATGGTGTAATCTTAATTATAACATGTATCCTGAATTTTCGGAATTCAGAACTATAACACTCAAAGAATTGAGCAATATTGTTTCCTCACTAGATAATAAATGCAGTTTGAATGAAATCCTCGATGCTAAAATTTTGAAGAGTATATTTGAAGCTATTGGACATGTCATCTTAACCCTCATTAATACGTCACTTGAAAAATCTTAAATTCCAGATATATTAAAAGTCAGCACTATTGGTCCAGTTGCCAAAATTACTAACACAACTTTGGCAAGCGAATTCAGGCCTGTCAACACATTACCACCTATAGAAAAATTTTTGGAAACTGTTGTTTATAATCAGTTATTGGAGCACATCAATTGTAATGATATTTTGATTAGTAATCAATCCGGCTTTCGTAAACAGCATTCATGTGAAGCAGCATTGCAACTGTCCATAACCAAGTTTAAAAATTACATAGATAATGGTAAATATTTTGTGGCAGTTTTCTTAGACCTCAAAAGAGCTTTCGAGACTATCGATAGAAATATACTATTAACTAAATTAAAAAAATATGGAATTCGAGGTAAAGTAAACAAATGGTTTGAGAATTACTTGGAGGGCAGAAAGCAGAGAGTCAGAGTTAGAAATACACTTTCAAATGAAATTTGTAATAATATGGGTGTGCCTCAGGGAAGTGTCCTAGGACCACTTCTCTTTATATTATATTTAAATGATATCAATCTATATGTGAATTGTGAATTTATAAATTTATGTGCGGATGACACATTATTAGCATGTAGTGATTCATGCCTGAACATTGCTATACAAAAGATGAATAATGTTTTATGGAGTGTGAGGGATTATTTGAAAATTAACAAGTTAAAACTGAATGTCGCAAAAACCAAAGCAATGATCATGACAACTAAATACAAATATAGGCTGATAAATGTGAATGACATAGATATCAGGATTGATAATGAGCGAATTGAAATCGGCACAACTGACAAATACCTTGGCTTTCAATTGGATAATATACTTACTTTCGATGTATGTTACTAAGAAAATTTCGAAAAAACTATACTTTTTTTCAAGAATTGCTAAACATTTATCGATTTATACAAGAATCACAGTGTACCGGTCAATTTTACTACCTCATTTTGACTATTGTGCGACTTTATTATACCAATTCAATTTGAATAAAATGACACAGCTACAAAAATTGCAAAATAGAAGCATGAGGATAACTCTAAGCCGTAATCGCTATACTTCTATATCAATAATGTTGAATACATTACAATGGCTATCAGTTTCAAAACGATTATACTTCCTAACGATGATATTCATTTATAAAATAGTACATAAGGAAGCACCTTCATATTTTCGTGATTATGTTGATTTCAAACATGAGATTCATTACCATTTTACCCGTAATCTGAATATCAGCCATGTGCCAAGAGCAAAACTATCAAACACAAGAAATTCTTTGTTCTTTAAAGGTATAATAGAATTCAAAAAATCTACCACAGATTGTTAAAGCTAGTGAAACTACTGAAAAATTCAGACACAGACTGTTGAAGCATATAAGAGATCTAAATTAGGCTTACTTTTTTATGCTGTGAGAATATTTTTTTATTCCTAATGAATTGTTTAATTGTTTTAATAATAGGATTAAGTGATATATTGTTTACTATTTACTATATATGTATATTCATATTAGCAATATTGTATATTAGGGAAACCTTTTTCAATAAATATTCTTCTTCTTCTTCTATAAATTAGTTTTTTTCAACTAGTCTAGTCAAGAGACTACCTCTATATATATATATATAGTGAATAGAGTGTTTTCGATTCAATTCCGAAAACCCATCATCCGTGGACAGCGCTGTTTCATAGTTACCCACTCATCAGCACGGCTTTATGAGATCTCTCGAACTTGAAACGAAGGCACTCTGGATTAGTACCGTAAGGTAATGACTACATGAATGAAAAGTAACTTGTGACATCTACAGTCACTAGCTTGAAACTTAATTTGACACGAGCCATGGAATCCAAAGGTAGATGATTATCTACAACATTGACAGGCAGCCAACAAAATTCGTTGTTCTAACCAACCCAAGGCTCAATCAAGTTTCTCGTGCGTTAAGAGGAACGCAAAACAGAATCTAAAGTGAATAGTGTTTTCGATTCAATTCCGAAAACCCATCATCCGTGGACAGCGCTGTTTCGTAGTTACCCACTCATCAGCACGGCTTTATGAGATCTCTCGAACTTGAAACGAAGACACTCTGGATTAGTACCGTAAGGTAATGACTACATGAATGAAAAGTAACTTGTGACATCTACAGTCACTAGCTTGAAACTTAATTTGACACGAGCCATGGAATCCAAAGGTAGATGATTATCTATAACATTGACAGGCAGCCAACAAAATTCGTTGTTCTAACCAACCCAAGGCTCAATCAAGTTTCTCGTGCGTTAAGAGGAACGCAAAACAGAATCTAAAGTGAACAGAGTGTTTTCGATTCAATTCCGAAAACCCATCATCCGTGGACAGCGCTGTTTCGTAGTTACCCACTCATCAGCAAGGCTTTATGAGATCTCCCGAACTTGAAACGAAGGCACTCTGGATTAGTACCGTAAGGTAATGACTACATGAATGAAAAGTAACTTGTGACATCTACAGTCACTAGCTTGAAACTTAATTTGACACGAGCCATGGAATCCAAAGGTAGATGATTATCTACAACATTGACAGGCAGCCAACAAAATTCGTTGTTCTAACCAACCCAAGGCTCAATCAAGTTTCTCGTGCGTTAAGAGGAACGCAAAACAGAATCTAAAGTGAATAGAGTGTTTTCGATTCAATTCCGAAGACCCATCATCCGTGGACAGCGCTGTTTCGTAGTTACCCACTCATCAGCACGGCTTCATGAGATCTCTCGAACTTGAAACGAAGGCACTCTGGATTAGTACCGTAAGGTAATGACTACATGAATGAAAAGTAACTTGTGACATCTACAGTCACTATCTTGAAACTTAATTTGACACGAGCCATGGAATCCAAAGGTAGATGATTATCTACAACATTGATAGGCAGCCAACAAAATTCGTTGTTCTAACCAACCCAAGGCTCAATCAAGTTTCTCGTGCGTTAAGAGGGACGCAAAACAGAATCTAAAGTGAATAGTGTTTTCGATTCAATTCCGAAAACCCATCATCCGTGGACAGCGCTGTTTCGTAGTTACCCACTCATCAGCACGGCTTTATGAGATCTCTCGAACTTGAAACGAAGGCACTCTGGATTAGTACCGTAAGGTAATGACTACATGAATGAACAAGTTACTTTTCATTCATGGATGGAACCATCCATTTTTTCGGAAAGTTATATTAGGGTGCAACATTGGCCCAAAATTCCTTCGGATTCGTGTTCAGGATCCCCAAATTACTACTAATACACCTGTCTCCTGAAAAATTTTCAGTCCTGAAAAATTGTAATTTGTTTCACTTCTCATGGAAACGTGCATAATTTTTGACGTAAAACCATGAAATTTTCAAGTTACACTAGAAATGAACTAAATGCGCAAAAAAGGTCATCATACCTGATATACACGGGGGCGTTTCCATGAGAAGTGAAACAAATTGTAATTTTTCAGAACAAAAATTTTTCCAGGAGACTGGTGTATTAGTAATAATTTGAGGATCCTGAAAACAAATCCAAAGGAATTTCGGACTAATTTTGCACCTAATACAACTTTCCGGAAAAATGGGTGGTTTCATCGCTGCTAGCGTGCAGTGTATATCACGTAGAATGGCCCCTTTCGTGCAGAGAGTTCATCTCTAGTATATATATCGATCCTGAAAATTTCATTTTTCGTCAAAAATTACAGAAGATACGAGGGTGTTTCCATGAGAAGTGAAACACACTGTATATATATATGTTCAGATAGGTTTCCGCGGTCAGATATTTGAAAACTAAAAGTTCGGGTTAAACCGCGTCTACAATTTGTTGAAATTCGACATTTCGGCTCCGATTTTGGTGCCATTTTCAAGAACTGAAAAAAAAAGAAAATTAATAAAAGGTTGAATCGTAATTCTACGCTGAGGTCTCAATCTGCCTACTCCTCAGGTATAATTACGTTAGGTTTTTGTGACTTGATGTCGGGATCTCAATCTGCCTACTCCCCATGTCTCGTCACTGGTTCTCTCTAAGGTCTCAATCTGCCTACTCCTTCGAGAGAACTGAGGAATTGTGGGTTGAGGAACTGTATTTATAGTGGACGTGGCTGTAATGGCTGTAATTGGATTTCGTGATGAGAACGTCCAGGAAAGCTAGGGAGTTGTTCATTTCGGTCTCCATTGTAAATTTTATGTTGGGATGGATCTCGTTTAGGTGATCTAAGAACGTGTTTAAGATTTCGTAACCATGAGGCCATATGACGAAAATATCGTCAACGTATCTGAACCAGCAAGTAGGCTTGTATGCTTCTACAGCCCTGGTTTCGAAGTCTTCCATGAAAAGGTTTGCAAGGACTGGAGAAAGGGGGGAACCCATGGGAGCACCTTTCACTTGTTTGTAGTAAGTTCCTTAGAAGAGGAAGTACGTGTTGTTCATACAGTGACTGATGAGGTCCAGGGTGTCTTTTGGAATTCTGTGTTTAGTTTTAAGGATTTCTAGCGTGTCCGTTAGTGGAATGTTTGTGAAGAGGGAGACAACATCGAAGCTCACTAGGATATCGGTGTTCTGGATTCTATAGGATTTGAGAAGGTCTAAGAAGTGGAATGAATTTTTCACGTAGGATGAAGCTTCTTCTGCTCGTGGCTGAAGAGTACTCTCCAGATACTTGGCGAGGTTCTGGGTTGGTGATCCAAAGGCACTGACGATAGGTCGGAAGTAGAGATATAATGAGAGAGCTTTGGGAGGAGGGAGTCAATGACCTATTTCAAGGTCAACTATTCGTGTCATATTACACACGTTTCCGGTTATACTTTTCCATACATGAAAGATAATTGAAAAATATTTTGTTATGCAATATATCCTGCTATACAGGGTGTACCAACATATTGGGAGGAGGGAGTCAATGACCTATTTCAAGGTCAACTGTTCGTGTCATATTACACACGTTTCCGGTTATACTTTTCCATACATGTAAAGACATGTCAAAAATATTTTGTTATAAGTACAAAATATCCTATCGACATCTTAATATGTGTAGGGTCCCATCTAATTCATTCCTAAAAAAAACTAAACTCCCTTACCACAATTGGTGTTCCAAATATATCTTAATAATCATCGGACATCCTGTATGTGATAATATGAAACACATCAAGAATCATTTTCTTACATGAAAGACATGTCAAAATTATTTTGTCATACAAAATATCCTATCAACATCTGAATATGTGTAGGGTCCCATGAAATTCATCCCCAAAAAACTAAACTCCCTTACCACAATTGGTGATCCAAATATATCTTATTAATCATGGGACATCCTGTATGTGATAATATTAAACCATTTTTATACATGTTTTTTCAATGGTGTATTAGGAATCATGAAACATCCTGTATATGATTAGTGTTATGAAACAAATCATGAATAAGTTCCATAATTGTTGAAATAATCTAACACATAACTGTCTAGTTGCAAAAATCCCTAGTAATAATTCACATGATTCCAATGTGCAAACAGTGAATGACTTCCACATATTTTTTCAGGATATGGATATATTGTTTCATTTCCAGTATTGTAATATCAGAATTCTCTCAAATTATAAGTTCAATAGATTGCATTATGCCAAACTGCTAGACACAGAATAATTTGCATTTCAATGAAATTGATTTCAGGATGTGCATCTCTTGTTTAATTAGAATATTTGTAATATTAGAGTTCACTCAAACTACAAGTTCAATAAATTTCACTATACTACAAAAATGTTTGGGAACAAATTTTTGCTAAAAATGTAATGTCAGTACTTTCCCCCAATACTTCATAGAAATATATCAATGGACTCCTCCCATTAAGTAATGAATGAATTAATTTATTGGTCTGGTTTGGAGTGGTGGAGTATTTTTATAGGTAGAAAACATAAACACTCCCAAAATATGCTTTTTAAAATAATGTATTGGCTTATTCAATGAAAATGAGTGATGTTTCCTCCCACATTTCTTGTGGAACTGTGGAATCAAATAATTAAAGGCAAACTTGGAGTTAATTAATCATTAAAGTGACAGTTTTTGACTCGTTAGCTAAAGATAATCAACAAAAATGAAAACTACAAACAATCAAAAAAGTGTTGGGCACAGTGCAGCGAAAGTCCCTGGGAAGCAGCTACACTTAATTCAACACCTGAAGAAGCTCCCTAGGGATGGGGCATTCAAAATTATAAAATGTCCATCCACTTTGAGTACAGGAAGTGAGATCCAAATACTGGATGGATCATTTTCAAAAGTACGTCCAATAAATGCATCACGGAAGGGCTTCCTACCAACTTATCAGTCATCGCCCGTACCTGCATATCAGTCAACACCATCAGCCCCGATATATGATGATATCAGCGAAGTAGGAAACCCTATAGTGAGTGATGAGGAATTACCCGAGTTACCTGAGTTACTGATGGAATTACCCGAGGAGGACAACATAGCTGCTGAACGAGATTTGGACTCCACAACTGACACTACGCTCAATGAAACCCAGGAGGATGTGGGAAACAGACATCTCAACGAGTTCAGTGAAGTTGTGGAGAACTTCATGAGAGAAAAGGAGGCCAAAATGGATGAAGCGATGCAGAGATTGAAAAAATACCAACGAAAGGTTCGGCACATAAAGAATGAAGTTGCTGACCTGAAACAAACAAGGCAGGTGCTGGTAGTTTTGAAAGCCCTTGAGTAGAATTTTGAGACTACTTGGAGGCTGACAAAATATGTTTCTTCATGTACCGAACATTCCGTTGGTATTACGTGTTGTATTATATGATATTTTATGTGTTTTTAGTCGTTTAACCCATATTTGTATTCTATCCTTTCATTATATATTATTTAGTTATTTTATTCTTCATACATTTACAAACTTTTTACCACTTATACAATAAAAATAAAACAGTACCTGTGACTTTTCTATTATTCATTCTCATGATGAAAAATCAAATTTATATTTGCCTACGTTTTAAATGAAACTATAAAAGTAACTTCACTTCATGAAAATTTGAACAAACTATTTGACTATGAGTCAAGAGGTCTAAGTATTTCAAATATCACGTTGAAAATATTTTTGTTTTGAGGCACTGAAATTCTCCAATTCTTGAAAAGTTTTTCAGTAGTAAACACCAAAAAATTTATAAATAATAGTAATCCCAAGAAGAAATATCACACAAAAAAACCATTGAACTTTCCACTTAAAATTTTTCACAGAAGTCAGCATTTTGCTGAATCAACATAAAACACTTTCTGGGCACTAGTATGCAAAATGCCTTCTTCATATCACTATAATTATTCATTCAGGAAAATACTCCTTCATTTTGGGGTTTGGTAAAAAACACTGATAGAAAACCACTATGAATTTCGTCATGAAGTTAATATTATTTTTTTGGTTGATAAATAATTACACCAACATACTAAAGAATAAAGTTATATGCCATACATAACCATAATAATCAAACAACGCCGGGACACAGAACACCTGGTGTTCTGTGGCCGGGAGGTTCTCTGTCTCAGCTGATATCTTAGTTCTTGGCCCTTGCTTCCATGGAGGTGCATTTAGCCAGCACGATACGTCTAGCACTTTCTTATAGTCGGTGTAATCTGCACTCGATTTGAGTATTCCTACACCGAGTGTAGGAAAGTGCTACACCTCATAGTGACCGAATGAACCTAAAATGTCATGGAAGGTGTTAGATAGGGTGTGTTAATTTGGTGAGATGTTCGTTGAAACTTGCAAAGTCATAAGAAGATAATTTTCGTGGTGTCTGTAACCATTTAATAACGGAGATGATTTCATTGATTCTATAAACAATTCAAAAAAATTTAAAATTATTTAGAAAAGTTTCATATCCATATAACTTAAAATTTTGTTGTTGGAGTAGGGAACATGATTAAATCAAATAAATTGTTTATGTTTATAGAAAAATTTATTCAGGAAATTGGAAATTATAGTTGTTGCATACCATGCAAATTCTTGTTAAGCAAACTGTCGCTAATGATCGTCCACAATCATGGCAGAAGATAGAGCGTTCAAGGACATGATCCATTATTCCCGAGTAATGGTTTGACACCTGCTGGCACTCTACGTTATAATTCACTTCTGCTGCAAAGGCGAAGAAACATATGATGCACATTTTTCTCACTTTTTCCAAAATTGTGATGAAGTAGTAATCAGTAATGCACATACTTTGGAATACACTTGTTACAAATTCCAAACTTCCAATATTTTGGGATTCTACAATTTCATCATCAACTTCTTCAGCATCACAAATAATTTCATCACACTCTGATTCGAAACCTAAATCAACCTCGTCAACTTCCATGGTTGATAGAATAATAATATGAAGACACAATATACCAAGTGCATAACATTTGCTGTGTTGACAAATATCTATGACTTGCTTACTAGAAATTCTTAACAACCAGGATGTTCACATTACTGATGATTTTTCAAGAATAATGGTACCCCCAGAAGTGGGTGATAATGTTTCCTATTACAAAACTAAAATAGTCAGCTAAACGAAATTTGAGGATGGTTCAATGACTCCTGTCAAGGTGAGTGAGTCAGCAGTATATATCCCAGTAAACATAAAAACATAACTTAAACATAACTGTTATATCACATTGTGACTTGGTGATGTTATTCAGAGATATGCTTGATGTTACAGATACGTTGCGTCCATATGCCTTTGTGCCTCTTTTAAATATTACAATGTAATGTTAATTACTTAACATTGCATAAATGTATCATATTTTGCGCAACTTTAATGTGACTTTATCACATACATATAATGTTACTCAAAACATCTATGCAACATTTGTAAAATCCACCCTGTATACTAAGAAATAAAATATGTATATAAGGGGGTAATGATGTAAAACATACCAATTAAAAAACTTTATTGTCAATGATTAAAATCTCATGGATATAGCGTTATAAAACAAGACAGTTACATCATTAACAATTAAATTAAAATTAGCAGTATAAAAAATATAATCATGAATCACTATGAAACAGACCAAAGTACCTAATAATATGACTTACCACCTGAATCAGATGAAAAATTTATTGATAGATCTACCAAAGTTAAGTGTTATTAGAAGAATAATATTGAATGAAAACCTATTTCTTTTGAAAAATAAAAACAGATATCACTGAATCAATAATTATATGGTTGTTGTCTCGGTCACTTCTCCTTTCTTTTTAATTTCTGCTCTGCTAATATCATCCAATCCATCACTATGAGTCAAACTCTTCATCTGTGATTGAACTGCAAACATCTTTTACATATTCTGAAAATATAGTCACTGAAAACTCATATTAATCTTTATGATATGAGAAAACGACCATCCAATAATTATTAATAATTCTATGTTGCCCCTAGAGGTAAAAGAAAAATAATTACTTACGTTTCAGTATGTCCATAATTATCAATTCAAAACTTTTGTATTTTTTTCTTTGCCCAGTCCAGAAGGGCTCATCTTCGATTAGTTCGGAAACAACTGCTATTTACGTTTTTGTAATCTGATCATTCAATAAGTACCAGTTTGTACTTCAAAACTGATAGAGGAATGTGAAAGGACACTACCAAACTGAAAAGAAATAGAAAATGCAGTTAGTGTATTGATAATTTGTATTAAACAATTCAAAGTGATTTCTTTACAATCTCAAGAAACGTTAATATTATCATAGATTAATGAAATTAAGAAAGATCAGAACACTCTGTATAAAATATATAATTTTGAGTTCACTTACAAATTAAGCAGCTCCAATAATGTTGTTTTAGCAAGCTAAATTCATTGGGTTCAGTTCTAAAAATTCCTTGATCAATCGGTTCAAAATAATTTGACACAGCTCCAGATGTCGGCAACCATTTCCATACTGTCCAATATCTGATTAGCAGGAACCACAACTGATAGCTTTTCTACTATTCATAGCATCATATGTAGATACTCTCTAATGAATAGTAGATATCACTACATTCACTACACAACCTAAATGATAAAATAACAATTAGTGGATGGAGTAGTGGAAAATCATAATCTTACCATGAAAATTATGAGTTTTGCAATCCTATTGATTCCAATCACTTTTAAGTAGTTTGAATTATATTTTAATTCTATGAACTCAAAACTCCTACCAAGACCGCCATGACTACCTATTAGGATAAAATGAACGATGGCGTCAGTGATATATTTATTTCATATTTACTGGGTAATATTGTTTGAACGTGGATATCATTTTTTAAGTTACGTAGATTTTGAATTTTTGTCGACATTTATGATATATGTTGTTATATGGTTAGGAGGTTAGGATTTAGGTTATGTTGAAATGTCATATGAAGGACGTCATGACGTGGTCATTACCCGAAAATTACATTTAAGAAACCTTTAAGATAATATTAATTTCAAGGCTCCCTGTACACTTGTCAGTAATGTTTTGAGAAGGTTAGACAAAAATATCGAACAAATAACATAACTACTCTGTCTAAGACATATCTGGGCAACATAAAATCAACATTATATGTATTATCTAATGAATATTATTGGTTACATTATTTTGATGTTACATAAACATATAGTTGAAAACACTGTGTTGGAAACGTCAAGATGACATTAATGTAATGTTAGTTTGCCAATATCACAAAATTGCACAAAAGTTATATCTGGAAAATATTTTTGTTATGTATCATGTTTAGTGGGTACTGTTCTCTGAAATATGCTGACTTATTATTCCCCACTCATAATGTATTATATATGTGCTAAGCGAGTATTCTCCTTCCCACTTAATAATTTTGGATATATAAACAATAAAAAAGCATTATAGTAGCATCAGTATGTCAACATATTGTACGGAGAGTGAAGAAAGTTTATGTTCAGTAAGTGAAAAAAGTTTATGTTTAGTAAGTGAAAAAAGTTTGTGTTCAGTAACTGAAAAAAGTTTGTGCTGTGTTTGTAGAAAAGCAGTTCTTCGTTTTCTACCACACAATAATTGGTCTAGTCGAGCAAAACTCAAAATTGGGTTTTGTGTTTTCTGTTCGGAAACAAGACCACTGAAAATTTTCACAAGATTTATATCTGACCCCCGTGGGATATTGAACTCGCCAGTTAAGGAACACTTCTAAACCACAAAAAAATATCATGGAAAGCTGGGACAGTGACGACTATGGGATCTATGAACCTAATGTTAACAATAGGCCTATCATCAGGTGTCCACCCATTGGCAAGAGTTCCGAAGAGAAGAAGCTTTTCAAGCAACAGGAAAGCCTTCGACAGATACATCTGGAAGCAGAGAATAAGCCACACCAGATCAGCGGGAACGAAGATAACTGGGACAGTGACGACTATGGGACCTATGTACCTAATGTTAACAATAGGCCCATCATCAGGTGTCCACCCATTGGCAAGAGTTCCGAAGAGAAGAAGCTTCTCAAGCAACAGGAAAGGCTTCGACACATACATCTGGAAGCAGAGAATAAGCCACACCAGATCAGCGGGAACGAAGATAACTGGGATCTATGTACCTAATGTTAACAATAGGCCTATCATCATAAAGTAATTAAAGAATAAATAAAAATAATTTTTTGAATATTCATGTCTATTCCTCCCCTCTACCTATCTCAAATATATATTATTAAAAGAAATGGCTTTTCCAATTCAGTTGGATTTAAGCGTTCAACATGTTCATGAATATTATAATTTTAGAGGCTGTCTGGCAAGGTATTCTTCTTATACACCAACCTGCTGATGGTGTTTTTTTAAGCTTCGATAGTAACGATACATGGAATGAAACTCTACCCTACGAGTTAGCAAGAATAATTCTCTTTGAAATCAATAATATAAGTAATCTAACAGTTACAGTACGGGTTAATAATAATACTGAGTATAAGTTATTGATGAGAAAAAATTATTCTATCGAACTAACAGACATAATTAAGCTACCCTTTTGCCCAACATCAACTTATATAAGAGATGATTCAGGGTCTACAATAGTTCAATCTCTAATTTACTACATAGCTATATGCTCTTCAGTGATCTTCCTCTGCTCATTGGTGGAAACGTTTAAAAAATATGGAAACTGTTTACTGTATGATGGATCTTATAACCAAACATGAGAAGCTCAAACCTTTATACAAATTCACTGAGGATGAACTACGACAATTTCCACTAGAATATTTGATTTGTAAAGCTAGACCTGGGGAACTTCTTTTGGCATGGCCCAACCTACCAGAGGAATATATGAGCAAGTTTGAACTACGTGTTCAGCTGCCTTGCTACATTCATCATAATCGACTTGAGTGGATGGAACATATAGATGGTCCGGCTCCTCCTCAATCAAAATGTTATTCCTGTTTAAGTAGTTTGAAGTAATTTACATTTAGGGTATCTGAATGAAAAACATATAATTAATATTTTTGTTTTATTTAATAACAAGAAATCCAAAAATTCATTTATCTATCAAATTCTCCGACATCAATAGTAGGAGATCCAACGCTGCGTCCTCATCTTTTGGATTCAACGTATGGTGACCCCAAGCTAATGTTTCTATATTATTCGGCAAAACAAATCTTTTGTCATCTTTAGATGATAACGCAACTTTGTTTTTCAACTCCGTGGAAACGGTATGTAAATGTGAAGTAAAGACATACATTTTTCCTAAGATAGAACCACCTCTTTCAACAATTCGAACATAATCAGAAAATTATAGTGTATTCTGTATTACATTTTTTGTAACTCCTTTTGCCTTTTTCATCAATATTGTTGTTTTGACACAGTATGCTTTCGCACCTGTACCATAGAAACATTCTATTGGTGATCCGGAAAATTCATCTTTCATCTTACCAATTACTGATACTGTTTTAGGAATGTTATGAATATTGTCGATTTTGAAATTAGATGTATCAAAGTGTTTTATGTTTTTCCTAATATCATCGTATACATTTTCTGTGAATATCTCCAGAATCAGTGAATCAGTATCTGTGTAGTAGAGGTTCGGTTTAGCACCATATTTTGTTTTAATGTACCCATAATAAAAATCATAAATTACTGTTTTTGAGATATCCAAAATTGAAAAACCTACGTATAGCGGTTTGTCATAGGTCACTGTTAATTTTTCCATCTGAACTGCTACTAAATTCTCCTCGAACACTGTACATGATTTGAAATGAGGTTTCGCAATCAATCCTTCAGCTCCTACAGATCCAGGCATATTTTCCCAGTGACTTCATAGTTTGATGTCTTGTCTTTTGTCCACGTTCTCCATAGTTTTTCCAAACATCGAATTTATGATGAATTTAAATAAATCACATTGAAATTCATTCCTAGCAGAATTTCGAAGCTTAATATTCAGATCAATATATTATTTCAACCATGCTGACTGTGAGAATTCCATAACTCTGTGTATTCTAGTCAATTTCAATCCATATTTCAAACACTGTTTCAAATTTCTGTAGTGTATGATATATCTTTCCTTACTCATCAAATTCGGGGTAAACTTGGAAAATTTACTTCCTGGAGGCTTGATATTTTCTGGGCAGAAAGGAAGGTCATTATGATCATCATGGAAGTTTGTTGGATAGTCCAAATCAACTTCCAATACGTATCCTTTCGAAGATGTATCTCCAATTTTAAAACAGTCAAACTAGTCTATCTCCCACTGCTCAAGCCATCTGAAATCTCACAGTGGGAGATATTCACTCATAGCAGCTCCATATAAATTTGTTGCATCAAGATATAAAATATATGAATTTGGTTTGGAAGGATCAAAAGATGTATGTTCTCGCCATTTTTATTTTTAGTTAAGTAAAGGAAAAATATAGGGTACAGTCCGGCAACATTGTATTTCTCCGCATGTGGTAAAACAATAATTTAGTATCGTCTAATTATCAGGGCACATCGGGGTGTACAATTTTCGGCGGGTTTTTTTGAACTGTTCTAAAAACTCTGTAACGGTGCTAGGTTCGGCTAGCTGGTCCTCTCGATTGAAAAAATTGTGAAATTGCTCATATTTCCTTATCCTAACTTTCCTTTCCAACCAAGTTTACCGAGTAAACCAACATTGGACAAGCAAGGAAAGGACTCACCAACGAAATCTCAATCTGTGAGTATAAATTTGATTTTCACAATTCTCAAACTGAGCGAAGAGGGAACATTTGGTCCCATCGAGCCAGGATTATCAGTGATAAAAGTGATATTGTGGTTTTCTTCATTTGTGAATATGACTACATCAGAAAGGGAGTTGAAAATTATAGCAAAAAAAGAAAATTTGTTTGCTATTTTACAAAGGTTGTACGATGTGAGTAGAGACTTATCAATGGAATCAGTAAAAAGAAAGTTTCAGACTTTAATGATAACGTATGAGGAAACAAAAAGAAACCTTTATTTGGTGTTGGATGAAATTAATGATGTACAATTTGAAATAAACAAAGACTATACTCCAGATTACCAGGCGATTCAAACAATTAATGAACTTTGTTCATGCATTCAAATGGCAGCAGAAAGTATTAAATTGCCAAACAATATACCATCAAGTAGTGCAGGTTCTGGTGCTAGTGGCGGCAGTGATGCACCATCTTTGCATAGTTCTTTAAAAATCCCACATCCAAGTTTACCAGAATTTCATGGGGAAAATCGGCGGTTAAAAGTTTTTTCGTTAGTGACAATAGAAACACAAAATACAACAGTCATTGTATATATTGTAAAAAATCATCGCATTATTTAGGGCGCTGTGAAAAATTCAAGCAACTCACTCCCAATAAGAGATATGAAATAGTGAGAGATAACAACTGGTGTTTTATGTGTTTATCTTCTGCTCACGGGGTACGAAATTGTCCTTCAGAAAGATCTTGTGTGATGTGTTCCAAAAGGCATCATGTTCTTTTACATTTTGTAAGAACCCGGCAAGATCAGGAGATATCACGGAGTAATAATAATACAGAAAAGGATGGTGATTCTCCAACACCTAATAATATAGAGAATCCTCAGGGAAGTCTTGAGATACATTTATGTTCGGCCTTGACTGGCAATAATCGTTCGAATCATACAAATTTATTATCTACAGTGGTAGTTTCAGTGATGAATAGTTGCATTCCCAAGAGCACGGCTCGATTTATCCTAGATACAGGGAGTCAGGCGAACCTATTAACAATAAATTCTTGTAAAAAATTGGGATTGACTGTTTCTAAATATTTTTCGTCGGTGAATGGTTTAGGTGGAAATAAACAATCCGTACGGGGGATTACCACCCTCACAATTGCATCACGGTATGATTCAAGCAAAAAATATACAATAAGTGCATTTTTGGTCGAAAAGATAACTGATATATTGCCAAAGGTCTCTGTAGATGTTAGTGTAATTCCGGGTTTAGTGGGTGTCTGTCTAGCAGACGATAATTTTGACAAACCTGGAGAAATACATGGTATAATTGGAGTTGAACTTTTCGGGATGATTTTGGGAAAACATCGGATAACAGGGGTAACGGGTTCTCCAGTCGCGGTAGAAACAGAATTTGGATATGTGGTAATGGGAAAAATTCCAGTGTGGTCCAGGGAAGAAAATACTTTGGTGTACTTTTCTTTGCAAGAAAATCAATCTATTGAACATCTGTTAACTTAATTTTGGGAAGTAGAACAGGTGCCAAATAAACCTTTATTAATTCCGGAGGAAATAGAATGCGATAAAATTTATAAATCGACCTATAGCAGGGACGTTTTACAGTGGCGTTACCTTTTAAAATTTCACCGGAGAGTTTGGGGGATTCGAGGACTCATGCACAATGTCGGTTGGTTTCTTTGGAAAAGCGGTTAACTAGGGATTCATATTTACGCGTCTCGTATAATAAAGCGATGCAAACGTTTTTGGATGATGATCACATGGCTCTAGTGACAACGGAAAATAATAATGATGAGGTGGCCTATTACATGTCGCACCATCCGGTAATCAAATTAAGTAGCACTACTACACCGGTTAGAATTGTACTAGATGCAAGTGCCCCCTGTGATAATCATGAAAGAAAGAAAGAAAGAAAGAATTTATTCATCATTGAAAATTTCATACATGTATCGGATACAACATGAAACCTTATCAGACTAGTCAAAGAAATACAGATAATATAAATATTAAAAATGTAGTTAAAATTACAATAAAACACCAAAAGATTACACTTACTAACAGATTAAAATCATGTATAGAGAACCACTACATCACCTAGCTGTGAGATACTCTTCCATCGAATAAAATGTATTTTCACATAGATAATTGAATAATGTTGTTTTGAATATCTTGAAATACTTTATTTCGCCAAAAACCCTATTGAAATGATTATAACATATAATTCCTTGATATATTGGAGAGTTCTGCCCAACACTGAGCCTAGAAAATGGCAATCGAATGTCATTATTATGTCGTGTATTGTGATCATGAACTTCAATACTTTTGACGTAACTATCCTGTTGTTTTCTGATATTCATAATCAAAAGATATATATAAAGAGACGGTAAAGTAAGAATTGACAATGACCTGAAATAAACTCTACATGAAACATCATTTCGAACACCCATCATGCATCTTATAATTTTCTTCTGAGCAATGAATACTTTATCAATATATGATGAACTACCCCAGAAAATCAAGCCGTATGCAAGTGCTGACAACACCAGACCATGATATGCCATTCTGAGAACATCTGAAGATACAGTGCCTTTCAGCTGTCTGATGATAAAATTGATGCTACTTAATTTCCTAACCAGAATTTCGATATGATTTCTCCAAGTCAATTTCTCATCAACTGTTACACCTAGAAATTTTATATTCGAAACTTGTTCAATTGATTCATGATTTATTTTAACAAGAGGGCTTGCATTACAACTGATGTTTTTCTGTTGAAAAAGCATAAAGTATGTTTTGGAATTATTCAGAATCAATCCATTATTCAGACACCAGTCGAAGAATTCCTCAGCACAAACGTTACTTAGTTGAATGGTCTTGCCTAGATTATCTTGTGATATTATATGGTTTGTATCGTCAGCATAAATTATGGTATTTTGTGGCGAACTACATGATGAACTCATGTCGTTAACGAATATGATAAAAAACAGTGGACCAAGAATTGACCCTTGGGGTACGCCCATAGAAACAGTGGTTGGATCTGATTTATATGAATTTATGGTGACAATCTGGCTCCTGTTTTGTAAATAAGAAGCAACCCAGCTATTCGCTACTCCACGAACTCCAATGCGATATAATTTTTGAATGAGAAGCTCATGATTTACAGTATCAAATGCTCTACTGAGATCAAAATATAGAGCGACAGGATATTCCTTATTGTTCAAGCTAGAATAAATTGCATCACACAATTCATTCATAGCCGATTCTGTAGATCTTCCATTTCGAAATCCATGTTGACATCCATTTAACAATTTGTTGTTTTCCAAGAAATTCTTGAGACGGAGATTAAAGCAATAATCGACCACTTTTGCGAATTGACTTTGTAAACATACATTTCTGTAATTGTTAATATCTTCCTTAGAACCCTTTTTTTTATATATCGGTACTGATTTTGAAACTTTCAGTTTGTCCGAATATTTTCCTGCATTGAATGATTCATTGATTATGTGACACAAAGGCAAAGATAGTATATCACTAACAGCTTTTAAGCACTTACCATTTACTTCGTCTATTCCAGCAGCTGCTTTTGAACAAACTTTATGTATTGTTTCTTTTATCTCAAGTGGAGATGTGGGAGTCATGAAAAAAGTAACATTCGAGAACTGTTCTAATTTTATCGCATTGAAATTAGGGTTTATGCTTTGTATATTCATGAAAGCTTTCTGGAATTTATCACATATCACGGATTGATTTGTAATAGTTTGATTGTCTATTATAATTTTGCCCATCTCATTACTTGATCCACTGTTTCTCATCTCGTTTATGATTTTCCAACTCTCTTTCGAGATGTTATCCGCATTATAAATTCTTTCGTTATTATAGTTAGCTTTTGAGTGCTTCACCCTCTGTTTATATGCATACTTCAACTGTTTATACCTATTTTTAATTATCTCATTTCCAGTATCCTTGTATATTTTTGTCATATCAACTAACATTTGATGCATTTGCTTCAATTCGACCGAGAACCATGGCTTGTCATATTTCACTTAATGACATATTATACAACGGGCCTAAATTACAAACGGATATTGTATCGTTACTTTTAAATTTTCGGTTATTTCGGATTGCTATGACATCAGATTTGAAAAAAATGTATCTTCAAATAAAAGTTATTCCGGAACAATGGAGGTACCAAAGATTATTATGGCTGTTTGATCCTGAGAATGAAATCCAAGTCTATGAAATGCGGGTAGTGGCGTTCGGGTTGAGATCTTCACCATATTTAGCCTTGCGGACCATAAAACAGTTAGTTAAAGAGGAAGGTGGTAAATTTCCTATGGCGGCAGATTATATTTCACTTGATTTGTATATGGATGATTATTGTTATAGCATAGATTCGGAAGGTGACGCAATCCAGTTATATTACGAATTGATTAATTTATTTAAGGCAGGCGGGTTTGATTTAGTTCAGTGGTCGTCAAACTCAGCTTCAGTATTAAAAAATATTCCTTTAGAGAAAAGGGCATCGGTTACTTTCAAACCGGATACAAAAATTTTGGGTATTCAGTGGAATCCAGAAAAGGATACCTTCAGTTTTGAGGTTAAAACACCCGAGACAGAATGTACAAAGCGGGCCATTCTGTCCGCGGTAGCACAATGTTTTGACCCATTGGGATTATTAGCTCCATTCATTTTATATTTGAAGTCTTTGATTAAAGAGCTTTGGCTCTTAAAGATCGGCTGGGATGAAAAACCCCCTGAGAGTATTGTTATAAAATGGCAAACCGTACGCTCGCAATGGGGTGAATTTATAAACTTTAAAGTGCCACCTCATCTAGGATCTAACGGTAAACAACCTATAATTATTTTAGCATTCGCGGATGCAAGTACAACAGGTTACGGTGGCGTAGTATACTTGAGGACAGTTTCATCTTTCGGGAAAAATGATATAAGTGTTCAGCTAATTTGTGCAAAATCCAAGGTTAGTCCAGCAAAGGCTATGACTATTTCTCGGATCGAACTTCTTGCTAGCCATTTGTTGTCTAAATTAGTAAAACTGGTTGTGGAGAATTATCAGGACCGTGTATTAATTTCTAAAATTTTTGCATTCTCGGATTCTTCTACTGTAATCAGTTGGTTGAGAACACCCTATTTGAAAGACATATTTGTTGGAAATCGTATCTCACAAATCAAAGATAATGTAAAAAATGCCCTATGGCACCATATTGACGGTAATCAGAATCCTGCGGATGCTCTATCGCGTGGTCTTACCCCCTCTCAATTGATTAATCACTCCATGTGGCTCACCGGACCCTCATAGATTAGTTGTCCAGAGGACGAGTGGCCTGATTTTTCAGAAAACGGTGTTGAGATTTCGCGCCAAAATGAAGAGCTAGAAACTTTATTTGTTAAAAGTGAGGACATTTACGATCCCTTTTTGAGTCTAATGGAGAGGATTTCTTCTTTTTCAAAAATTTTACGAATTACGGTTTTTGCTCTACGTTTCTGTAAAATACTTGTAAGAAGAAATGGTTTGATTTTAGCAAGTTAATTACAAAAGGCTGAAATACTTTTAGTCAAACTAGTACAAAACAGACATTTTAAGTCTGAATTGGTGCTATCGAATAAAAATAAAAAATGCATTTCTAACTTAAAGAGGCTGGACCCTTTTATGCAGGACGGATTGCTTAGGGTCGGGGGTCGAATTGGGAATTCGAACTTGGGATTCTCTAAAAGACATCCATATATATTACAGGCTAAAGATGTTTTTACAGAAAGACTTAGATTTTTATCATAAAATATATTTACATACGGGTGCTTATTTATTAGAAGCTATATTACGTCAAAAATATTGTATTCATGGCGGAAGAAATTTGATCAGAAGTCGTATTCGTGAGTGTAATCGCTGTTTTAGGTTAAAACCCCAAGTTTCAGAGCCATTTATGGCTAGTTTACCATTAGTACGGGTACAGGAGGCCAAAGCTTTCACCAACACTGGGGTGGACTATTTTGGGCCAATTAAAATTTCTTTCGGTAGACGGAAAAATGCTCTAATATATAAGTGATATATTAGTCTGTTCATTGGTATGTCTGTCAAGGCAATACATTTAGAACTGGTTAGCTCTTTATCCACCGATCATTTTCTACAGGGATTTAAAAGATTTATCTCTCGGAGAGGCCCAGTTTGAGCTCTATATTCGGATAGAGGCACCAATTCTGTCGGCGCTAAATCGGTTCTGGCTGATATCAATGACTTTGTTAATTCTCCAGAATATATTAGTGCGTTTGAAACGGAGCTCGGAGTTCACGGAATCGAGTGGCATTTCAATAGCCCTTGCGCACCCGAACAAGGATGTTTATGGGAAAGCAATGTCAAGGCCGTCAAAAATCATATTTACAGGGTCATCGGAGACGAAAATCGAAGCACTTTTAAATTCCCGGCCTTTGTGCCAATTATCAACGGATCCAACTGCTCCAGAGGCTTTCACCCCCGCACATTTTTTGACATTGGCTCCTCTACGCGGTTTTCCTTCTGAAAAAGTAGATAATATTCCTATCAACCGGTTAGACAGATTTCAACTGGTCGGACATGTTTCAAGTGTTTGTTATATAACTTCAAAACGAGCTCATCCAACCTTTTTACAAAAACCTCAGCACAATCAGTTCCGCGATATTGTACAAACTCTGAGTATTTATCATCGAAATTACACTTTACATAGAAAGCGAATGAATATGGCTCGTGTTCATATTCTTTTAATGTGAATTACTGCTCATCGGATGGTTCACTGTGATGAATGGGCTTTAGCAAACTCTCAAAATCGGCATATATCACAAAAGGAACTGGAAGTTGTTTTTCTAAATTGATGAACTTGAGAATATTTTCAGGCAAAGTTTCACCATATTTGTTTATGATTAAGTCTAGTTTTGGGAGTAACACACATAGACGATTACAATCATAATGTTGATGAGTCGTCAGTTTGTCAGTCGTAGGAAAGAATTGGAGACAACCATCACAAGTATATACACAACCATTATACTTAGATTTTTGTCGTGATGCCAATCTAGACAAATCTGTGATGAGACAATAATGATAATTTCCATCATAATCACCTATCAGTAGGAGATTTACATGTATTGCAGATCGTATTGTGAAATGTAAGGGACCCACGATGTTGGTAACCATTTTGCCTTCTATAAATTTTGTATCTGTACCAAAAACATTTATAGATATATTATTCATTATTTCAAATTTGGAAATATCCGCCAATTTTACTGGAAAAATCAATACCTTCAAAATCAAGTAAGGTAGGATATGGGGATGGACTCGATGGATCTTCATTTGAAGGAAAAATTGCGGCCATAATAGACCAAGCGAAGCAAGCATTATCCAAGTTCTTTACATTCAGAACGGCTTGTTTCATATTTATTGCTTTGGGTAACTTGATATATGATGAAGCTGATAATGGATTATACAGGGTGTTCCTTAAAGACATGCTAATATTTGAGGGGGTGATTCTTTGACTTATTTTAAGGAAAAAACTTTCTATAAACGTATGTCCTAAAAGTCCTAACTTTTGAGATACAGGGTGATAAAGTTTTGAAAAAAAATTAGTTTTTTAATAATAACTGAGATAATATTGTAGACGTTTTTATAAAATTTGGTACATGTCTTCTATGCATCAAGGTGCATTTTTTAATTTAATTTAATTTTCATTTTCATAACCAGTGGCGTGCGTACGGGTTTTGCATTGAATATTTTTGGAGAAAAAAATACTACGCCACTGCTTTCTCCTGAAAAAAAAATACTTTTGAGATCCTCATTTATTTTTGAGCAAATTTGATCTCTTGAGTTTTCTTTGTCCGCCGCATGGTTTTCGCTTAAAAAAATAAAAATCGTTTTACTTCAGGATCAATCCCTCAAAAATCTGATGTGGTGTGGAAATGATTGTGCATCGACTTGAAGCAAATAAAGGGATCAGATTTGTTCCAAAATGAATGAGAATCAAAAAAATATGGATTTCAGCTAGTACAAAAACGAATTTTATTTTATTTTATAAAAGTAATTTTAAATGAACGGATCAAATTCATTAATTATTGACAATACTAACACTGATTATAAAAATTGTTGGAAATGGCCACCTTCACTTAATAGGCATGATTCCGCCCGTCTACGCATGGAATTACGCACACGTTGAAATATTCCCGGCGTATTTCGAATAGTTTCACACGAGGCAACTATTCGCTCTCTTAAATCTTCTAAAGTATTAACGGGAGTTTTATACACTAGAGTTTTCTCTTCTTCCTCGTACTCGTCTCAGGATGTTCTTCGATTTCTTGCAGAACGGCTTCCTCAATTTCAAGAGTTCTGACGCTTAGAGGTCTACCTTTCGAAGTACTTTTCTACCCTAAGTCGGCGATGAATATTTGAAAAGGTACGGCTATCTGGTAAGGCACGATTAGGATATTTTTCCTGATAAATGCGTCTGGCTTCTGTTGCATTACCATCAGCGAGGCCATATACGTAATGCATTGCCGCCATTTCTGCATTCGTGTAATTCACCATATTTACCGATATTCAGAAAAACGGCGGACAACCAAAATAACTTCAATAACACACTTAACTCAAGTAAATAATTGTGCGCTTCGCTATTCCTATAGCTTTTTCAAACACAAAATGGTATTCATAACCAGTGAAAACACAATATTTATAGTGATTTGAAGAACAAAATGCTATTAATTACAGATAGGTAGCTGAATTAATATCGTAAATCCATTCAGGTATGCATTTATTATGATTAATACAGGCCTATTCTGACAGTCAATGAAATTACTTCAATTTCTTAGAATCGACCAATCAACGAACGATTACACTGATAAAAACCTACCTAGGTAGCTTTCCCAATAAGTGTAAAGTAAATTTCCGGCAATAATTCAAGCACTTGGGAGATTATAAGTGAAAAGATTAAGAAGTGGTGAAAAGAAATTTCAATTATAAAGAGGTAGCTAAATTACTATCGGACGATTTATTGTCAACAAAATGTTAGGTACCTAGTGCGATATGAAGTAATTTCAATTTAATTATTTAAATCAAGAACCGAGCATCTGACAAGAATTACACATTTTTTTGGATTCTCATTCATTTTGGAACAAATCTGATCCCTCAGTTTGCTATCAGTCGATGCACAAACATTTCCACACCGCATCAGATTTTTGAAGAATTGATCCTGAAATGAAACGATTTATATTTTTTTAAGCGAAAACCATGCGGCGGACAAAGAAAACTCAAGAGATCAAATTTGCTCAAAAATGAATGAGGATCTCAAAAGTATTTTTTTTTTCAGGAGAAAGCAGTGGCGTAGTATTTTTTTCTCCAAAATTATTTAATGCAAAACCCGTACGGACGCCACTGGTTGAGAAAATGAAAATGTTTGTGTATTAAAAAATGCACCTTGATGCATAGAAGACATGTACCAAATTTTATAAAAACGTCTACAATATTATCTCAGTTATTATTAAAAAACTGATTTTTTTTCAAAACTTTATCACCCTGTATCTCAAAAGTTAGGACTTTTAGGACATACATTTATAGAAAGTTTTTTCCTTAAAATAAGTCAAAGAATCACCCCCTCAAATATTAGCATGTCTTTAAGGAACACCCTGTATATGTTTATATTAACATCAAGATGCCAAATCTTCTGCAATGACCAGCCTGAGTCTCTTTCCTGGAATTCTGAAGCCTTCGAAATCATCTCATCTTTGAATTAATCGTAAATGCCATTTAAGTTAGTAGAAAATGTGATGATTTTGTTTTTTGTATTGAAGGATTTCACATCACTCAACTCTTTCTCGGGTATGATATAGTGCCCAAATAATTCAAAATGTATTTTCAAACTTTTGCGCTCCTGTATATATTCCGAAATGATGTTCAGAACTTTAGGCTTAATTTCTTCCATAAAGTTGACGTAATCAACATGTGTTCCACTACTTTTGAATCGATAACTTGCTATTCTATTCTCGAATGCGTGTTGCAATTTTTCGAATCCATCTTCCAGTTTTGTTGAAATATTCACGTGTAGCCGTTTTCTCGAGTGTGAAGCACTGGTGGATGGATCGCTCAATTAATTTTTTTTTTGCTACTGGTTCCTCAGCTTCTTTGAAAGAACAGGTTTTTTGCAAATGTCGACGTAGGTTATCTCTTCTCGAAAAATTCAAATTGTATTTGTCACACTTCATGATTCTCAGTGGTAGCACTACTAACTGTACTCGTTATGGTGCTTCTTACAATAATATATTGAGCTCTTGATATGCGCTTGCGCATTGCTGTTTCTATAGCGGTCAATGACCTTGTGGGAAACACCTGACGACAACCGGATGCTAAAGTGGAACGACTGTCAAGTCGTCAATCTGAAAAATTATATCTGTTGCAAGGTGAATGACCTTGTGGAAAATATCTGGTGTCTAGTCACCGTATGCTATGGAGTGAACGACCTTGTAAAAAAACATCTAGTATCTAGACAACCTGATGCTATAAGGAGAATGATTTGTCGTTTCATGAAAATCTCAAAATAAAAGACATTTCTTTTAGAATATATTCATTCAGATGTATCCATTATATACATTTGAAATAAAGAGTGAACATTTGAAAGTGCACATATACAATTATCTTTAGTATGATGAAAACAACTTACTTCAGATGCACCCAAACCGGGTTGTTCTTCAAATTCTATGACTGATTGCTGGGTGAATTGTTTGATGTATTCAGCTTTTTCCTTTCCTTTGACAAAAAGAGTATCCGCTCCTTCGGTGAGCCTCTTCATTATATTTCCAAATTGATGTAATGGTGTGAATCCATCATTCCAATCTATACAGTGGTGATTATGCATCAGCCAACTGGCCTGACTATGAAATTTTGGTGGGAGCATATTCAATGGAAACGGTGGTTTAAACAAATAGTGAGAAACTCTACTTTCATCGAATGCAGCCAGTTCCTTCGTCAAAAATGTATTATGCTCAATTTTGAAACCTTGCACGTCTATCACCAATATCATATTTTCAAATTACTGAGTTTCCTTATCAATGCTTGTTTTAAAGTGTATGATTCAATTAATTGTTTCAGTACTTTCAGGTTCTTATGGTGTTGCTCCAATCTTCTTCTGTACTCTGATATCATCTTCGAACTGATGTTTCAAATATGCAAGTCTTTCTATATAACCCATCGAGCATGCGCTTTAAAACTGCTTAACGATTTTCGTCAATAGATTATATGAAAATTCTTTCTCATGTAGAATAAGATAGTATGCAATAACATTTCTGGGTGTGATTTCAGCAGTTTCAATTTCAATTCTAAGTACTATGGAACCGCTTTGAATCACTTCCTTTTGACGTGAACAGTCGATGTGCACCAGCGGTGCCTTAATTTTGAATTCATTGGGATTGAAAATAGGTTGGTTTGATTTAAGATGATAGTAACTCTCTTGGAAGTTGGCATACATTTCATAGAGTTTTGCAAACTTGTTATTCTTAAATTCAAGATTCAAGTCATTATAAGGATATCGTTCAGAATTTAGAAATACTCGTAAATTACTCAGATTGCAGTGGTCGAATGTACTCATATCAGTAGTAAGCTTTTCTTTTTTATCTTGTTGAAATGCAATGATAACATGGCGAGGAGTTTCAACCTTTTTAGTTGTTTTCACAGCCCAAGTATGCCTTGTTGTTTGATTTAGAGAAGGGTATTCAAACAATTCCCATCTTCTGAATTTAAGCGGTAGTTAAACATTGCTATTTATGATTTTATTCAATCGTAGTTGTTCTTGAATACTTGGTGTTACCTGAAGGACACACCAACTCAGTTTGCTTATGCTCACCTTTGGCTTTTCGGAATCATCTATACTGCATACAGCATCTAAATCATGACTCTCACGAATCAAAACTAGTTCTTGTCTCATATCGATCACAATTTTTCTGAAATCTTCAAAAAATCCAGCCCATAACTTGAGCGGAATACATACATTGAAATTCCCATCATCATCAACTAATATTTTATCACTCGCACCAAGTTTGGGAAACCAACCAGCATTTTGCATAAAAATACTTTCATTTTCATTCATAGACAAATAATTTTTCATCGTTGACACTAGTCCAATGTTTCTGACATAGTCTACCACAACACCATTCAGCTCATATCGGAGTTAACGGAATAAGAATGATATTGCCTCATTGATGAATTTTATTTTCGTTATTGGATCCCCGTCCAGTCTTGTAAGCTTTCCCTCTATGTAGATGTATGAATTACAAGGTAATGTATAAGCGTCCAAGTCCTGAATTGGAATTCTGATTTCATCATTATATTTGATGTCATTGGTAATATAGGGCTGAAATGTATGAAACTGATAATCTTCAATTGTGCTATCACTGAACGGTTCACTTGTGATTTGTAGCAATTCCATTATATTAGGAGTTCTAATCCCAAAGATTTCAAGTATTTTTTATGTTCTGGTGTTGGCAATTCGACAGATGCTTTCGTACTATCTTTCTTTATAGGGATGTTGGAATGTTGGTTTGTCAAATCACCAGACCATCTCAGAGAGTCTTTCGTCTCAAGTGCAATCTAACAGTAACTTCTTCGTTTCGGAAATGAATTAAATTAAAATTTTGGTCAACAACTCTTACTGTGATGTTGTTGATTGTCTTGATAGTGACGGGGAAATACAGAATGTTCAAAGGCGATTCAACTATTTTATACCCCCTTGGTACGGTCGGAATGAATTGATGAATCACATGCACTGGATCACCATTCAAAAATGAACCCATCGCAATATTACAATCAATGCATATTGTATTGATTGAAATAATTTTTACTTCATGATCTGATTTGTAGATAATATTCGCATTAAGTATCCTTTTCTCGAATCCTAATAATGAACCAATTGAATGTTCTACCGAAAAATTGATTTTGGTGTTTGTACGGATGATCACTTTCGAAGTGGTCCAATTTGGGTCGATGGATATCACAACATCTTCATTATAGTTAGTCATCTGTTTGATGGTGGCCGGTGGCTTAGCGGTCTAATGGCACAGGCCGTTCGAAACTCCAGCATAGCGATAGCCGGTTCGAGCCCGACGTAAGTACAAGAGATTTTTTCTCAAATACTTTATATCGGATCGATAGGCGACCGCATGCCTTGTTGAAAAGCAAGTGTATTGTGAGTTGTCTAGATGCCAATCTCGTCTAGTGCTAGCTTGGAGTGCACACCGACCACCCAAGGTGGTGCTGTAGGTAATAATAATAGCCGTCCTTTACCCGCACAGGCTATGCCTTTGGGTACACTCAACGACTGTTTATGAGGGAGTATTATTATTATATATATTATTATATGAGGAGATCAACAATATCTGTAACATCCTAAAATCCTTCAGGGAAGGTATAACTGTATTCATCGTGTTCACCCCATACAAAAACATTGTTCAATTTTGTAACATTTGGAATAATATTGAACGAATCAAAATTTGCCAATCCTATCTCATATTCCACATTATCATCCAGATAAATTGGAGGGTTAAAATTATGACTCAACACTGAAGATGAGTCGCTCAAAGTAAAAGTAAAAGACATATTTTTCCAAGGGTAGTTTATTGATAATAATAATAATAATACTCCCTCATAAACACTCGTTGAGTGTACCCAAAGGCATAGGCTGTGCGGGTAGAGGACGGCTATTATTATTATTTACCGTGGCGCTCCGGGGCGACTTACTGATGTTTCAGGTGATGTATTCAATTTTCAGCTGTAGGAAAACCCGGAAAACCTACAGCACCACCTCGGGTGGTCGGTGTGCACTCCAAGCTAGCACTAGACGAGATTGGCATCCAGACAACTCACAATACACTTGCTTTTCAACAAGGCATGCGGCCGAATGAAGGAAATACATCAGAGATATTGATTATATAGAAACAAAAGACAGTGTTGTCCACAGTGATAGGAGTTAAACTTTTGCAAAGAGTCATAGTTATATTTTATTTTATTGACGCCACCAACGCTGAGGAAGTATTTTATCAATTCCTTTGGTGGTTTGAGATTTCCATAACTATCAAAATATATAACTTCCACAGTTTTCTTAGAATATGCTGTCCAATGAGTTCCTTCTCCCAAATCAGAATCAAAATTAATGATACCGCACTCATTGCTTCTTATTTTTTCGGGAAGTGTATCTCTCATGAAAACACCTCGAAAGTATGGAATTCTCAAATGCTCTGCATTCATCGTCAAATCGATATTGGTTAAAGCTCGGCGTGGCAACTGCAGCAGTTTTTTTGATATGGTTGAACAAACATTCCATAACCTTTTCGAGGGCTTAAATATAAACATTTTCCTTTTCGTTCCATTGCCAAATTATGTCTTCTTTGTTCAGCTAGTTGTTCTTTATTAGATTTTGCCTTATTAACTGCTGAAGCGATAGATGCTGCCCCACCCCCTGCAGCATCTAATGCTCCTAGAAGTAGTAGTAAAAATGGAAGAAATCCACCTTTCTTTGGAATTGGAATTACTCTTTTTTTCAGTTTACTCTTTCGTTTTCTGACAACTTTCAGTTCCCCACCTTTCTTTTTTTTCATGTTTTTTTTCTCTCATCTCAAACTCATTCCCAACTTGCTTTTAAGCTTCATAATATTAGATATACCAAATGCTGTAACTTTTTCCCCCAACTTCGCATCAGATGATTTTAAACGTTCGGAAGCAAATGCTGCTAATTTCTTGTCTGCAGTATTTCTTGATTCTATATCTTCACTTCTGGAGTAAGCAACGTCGTGTCGCTTACAAGCCTCATCCAGAGGATTTATGCCTACGTCCCCCGTCAATAGCCTCTTTTCCAACTTGGTACCAGGACCGCAGTAATTATATCTAGGGACATGTATTTCTATAGGAAGTTTGTTGATGAGAGTATTCAAAAGACCTCGACCTTTCTTCCTTGTGTTTAGACTCGTACTAACGACTGATTTCTTTCGCTGTCCCATTATATTGTGTTTCAAACAACTTGCGTACACGTATATATACCTATCACATCTGCACTAATGTCAGTTTGACGATTATTTCGATGCGATGAAGACTGAAAAACAAAAGTTATTGTTGTTGTAAGTTCTCAATCATGATGAGATCAATGTGGAGAATAATGTAAGAAAACACGGTGCGCTATTTGGAGGTCAATCTAAAAGAGGGTTACTTGTTGGAGCAAGTGGGTCGGCAAAACTAATGAGATGTTGTCTTTGCTGGAACAACCCAATGGTCTTCGTTTTACAAGTGTGTACTTATTTTCAAAATCATTATACCAACCTAAGTATAATTATTTGAGGATTTTGCTGGCACCTATAAAAGAAATTGGGTTCTATGAATACAATGATTCTGATGACGTAATTCTACCTGAAAATATAAAAGATCATTCAGTCATCATATTTGATGATGTTACCACATGTGATTAAAACATAATTAAAAATTATTTTTGTTTCGGTCGTCACAGACACACGGATTGTTTCTATTTATGCCAAACCTATTCTGCCATTTCCAAGCAACTCGTTAGAGATAATGCAAATTTGCTTATAATTTTTCAAAAAGACCTGACAAATCTGAAGCATATGATGACCATGTTAGTATAGACATGTCCTTACCGAATTTCAAAGAACTCTGTTCTCATTGTTGGAAAGATAAATTTGATTTTCTAGTTATTGATAAAGATTGTTCTCTGAACGAGGGACGATATAGGAAAGGTTTAGATACATTTATTTATATATAAACATTATGATTGTGGTATAATTGTCAGTCATCATGAATAGTCATTTACATGAACAACTATTGAAAGAAAGAAAGTCTTTAAAAAGAAAATATAAGACTTTGAAATCTGATATAGCAGAATCTCAGTCACATTTAGAAAAAACATATAAACCAATCACCCAACCTTTAAAAGAATTCTTGACAGCTGTTCAACAACCTCCAACGACTCGGTTGAAGCAAGAATTGAAACGTGAAATAAAATCACCCCATTCAAGCTATCAATCGACTCCCCAAAAATTGCATTAACCAACACCTCAAAAATTTCACCAACCTACACCTCAAGAATTTTATCAGATCACTCCTGATGAAGATACATTTCATTATGATTCAACCATTCCAAAATCAGACCTTGGTGAGAGTTATTTTGATGAAAGTATGCGCCCTGAGATGAATCAACAGGAACAATACCTACAACAGTTTGCGATTTCTTTGCCTCGTGCATATATAGAAGATAAAATTGCCGATACGCAAAATAAATTTGATGACACTTTTGGAGTATATTTTGATCCATCTACAGAGAAGTTTGCCGTAGGTGACGCAACTGTGGATTTTGATGGAGCTGATATTGTTATTAATAATAAGTTCAGATATAGTGGAACTCCAGGTTTATATGAATTGATGTTCAAGAAACAACCCCTTGGTTACAAAAATAAAGATCTTGATTCATATATCGATATAATAAGAAGAAGTAATGCACATTATCTCCGTCATGATCCTACAAGAGGTTTATCAACATCACATGCATCAAAGTTTGTTAATATAATAAAACCACAAATAACATATACTCTTTGGCTAAAGAACGTAAACTTGAAAAACCTCAAAAAGATGTTAAATTATCTCTTCCCAAGTCCAGACCAAGAATTAGTTCTGCTCCAGGCACTACTACAAGAAGTAAAAGGGGTTCAGAACTAACTATGCTTGATTTCAACAATATGCCGGTTGAATATAAATATTTTGATGATTTCAATGAGCTAGTGGAGCGATTGAGACTGTTGATTGCATCAAAATGTGCTGGAAATACTGGTGTGAATAATGAAATCATAAGCATAATTGAGGAACTCCGAGAAGCTGGAATAATAAAATAAAAGCCCACATGATTCAATATCATTTAGTGTTCAACTGTGACACAATGCCCATCGATAAATTTGGAAGACATTTCCTAAGGACATCTCAAACACCAAATTCTAAATCAGATTCACTTCCGAAAGCGCCAATAATCAGCACACCTTTCTACCTATGGAATCCCTCTTCGCATCATACTAAATGTATTCTTCATTTGAGGGCAGCCAAGGATATCAGGAAGAGTGTTGTTTTTTTTGTATTAGAAAATAATTCAACTTTCTACGACTTTCCTGTTTCTGGAAAGATTGAAAGAATCAATTCCCTACCAAAAGATATATCTATATCACTAGGAAAAGAGTGTGCAGATACTGTTTCACTGAATAGCCTAGTTGGAAAGTTTTTAAATAAAGGTGATAAGATAACTTTCTTAGTCGACCAGGAGCAGCATAATCAACTGTATGTTGAAATTGTACTTCAGTGTCCTATAACTGAAAATGAATGAAATCAAAGAAGACATTGTAGGAGAATTACATAGAAGTTCACGAAAACGATTTCAAAGAAGACATGTTATTATCAAAGATTTGAATGATCTCATTCAAGCTGATTTGGTTGAAATGATTCCCTACTCAAAAAAATTAACAAAGGATACAAGTACATTTTGATTGTTATTAACGTATTTTCCAAATATGTTTGGTGCGAGCCCGTTAAAACTAAAAGTGGGGAAGAAGTCACTCATGCGATGCAAAAAATATTGAATGATATGAAAGTTACTACCAAGAATCTACAAACAGATATGGGAAAAGAGTTCTACAATAGAAAATTCAGACATTTGATGGACGAGTGGAAAATTAACCATTATAGTACTTTCTCCAATTTGAAAGCTAGCATAGTTGAACGAGTAAACAGAACTTTTAAAAATATAATGTGGAAACAATTCAGCTTACAAGGAACCTACAAATGGTTGGATATTCTACCAAAAATAGTTTCTAGCTATAAAAATTCTGTACATAGAACAATAGGAATGAAACCGAAAGATGTGAAAACATGCAATGAAGAGTATTTATTGAAAAATGCTTTTAGTCACCTCAAAACAGTGAATCCAAGAAAACGAAAATTTAAAATTAATGATCATGTGAGAATAAGTAAGTACCGAGAGGCGTTTGCCAAAGGGTATACACAAAACTGGTCCAATGAAATTTTCACTGTGAGAAAAGTGCACCAGTCAAACCCTGTAGTGTATTTTCTTAAAGATCATGAAGATGTTGACATACAAGGTGGATTTTATGAAGAAGAACTCCAAAAAGTCAAACATCCTGATGTATTTCTGGTTGAAAAAGTTTTAAGAAAAAAGGGACATAAACTCTATATTAAATGGTTAGGTCTGAGCAATGTGTATAATTCATGGATATTTAAAAATGACTTTGGATGATACTTTCACAAATAAATCAATATAATATTCACATAAAACTTTTATTTATACCATATTTACATTATATATTAATCACAAAATCTCGTATCGTAAAACATATTTCTACGGGTTGAATCCAAAATGGGTGCGATAATATTCGAAGTTTCTTTTATTCGCCTCTCGAAGCTCATTCTATCGATTGCTGCATGGTTCCAATCCATTTTCCGAGAATTCAAGTAAGCAAATTTCCATGAGAACATGTAATAAGTTTTATTGCGACTTCCATCAATTGTTACCCTGTTATTCATGGTTTATGAGAAAACTCAGCCTTGAAATCTTCTGGGTGAATGGATGAATTCCAGAGTTAAACTTATGTTTTTACTATTGTGGTTAGCTCCTGGTTCCAGCAGATTTACAGCATTTTGCAATACATCACCACTCAGATTACAAAGTCCGTTTTCTCCATAATGTTGCCTTTTCAAGATATCTATCCTATATTCAATTATGGGTAGGAGTTCCCATAACTTGCAGACTGTTTCGAACCCCAAGTACACTGAAGAGTGATCTTTAATAATTTTGACTACTCGTACATCTGCAAATTGGATAAGCTCAACGGTGAATGTATCGTCTTCAATGGCAGTCTGTTGATCGAATTATTAAAAATGATTGATTATAACTCCTTGATGTGTCAAAAACTGCTCCCACTCATGTTCTGTGAAAAATCACCCGATCTTCCTTATTTCCAGCAATCTCAATACATGGAGTGAAATTCAAATCATATGAAAGATTCACAACAACAAATTTACATTTAGATTTATTTAATGGGAATTTTCTTTCACCCAACACTATTTTAGATTTTTCTTTGCAAAAACAGTTATTTGACAAGCTAAATTTGGACTCGGTATTACTCATTTTGAAAATGGAATGTCTTAACCCGTTATGATATTGTAACCCGTTTATATATTTTTTATCACTACCTAGTAGTGGGGGAAAATTTCACCTCGGATTATTGCAACTTGACACGAATAGTTGACCTTGAAATAGGTCATTGACTCCCTCCTCCCAAAGCTCTCTCATTATATCTCTACTGTCGGAGTGGGATATCAGGCTTGTGTATTTTTTGTAGTCCGTAGATACGAGGGGTGCGTGATGACTTCTCTCTAGGGATAGTGGCTTTCTTGGTTTCGGCTGGTAGTTTAGAATTATTGATCAGATTTTTGGTCTTCTTTTCGAGGTAGGTTGTCGGGTCTCGTTGGGTGATCTGATACTCGGATGAGTTTAATAGTGTACTCATTTTGTCTACATAATCTGAGGTATTCAGAACTACCGTGGCGTTGCCTTTGTCTGCTGGGAGAATGATTATGTCAGGGTTGTTGTGGAGGTTTCTGAGGCAATGTTTTTCGGCAGGTGTTATGTTGGATGGAGGGAGTTTTGCTCTCCTACGTGTGGTGGCAATATCTTGTCTAGTTTCTTCAGCTGTGTTTTCTGGTAGATGGGTTATAGCGCTTTCTATTTGTGTGATGATCGTTTCTGTTGGGATTCTGTTTGGTGTGATGGAATAATTGAATCCTCTTGATAGTACTGCAAGGCTAGTTTGATCTAGTGGTGTGTCGGAGAAGTTATGTACTAATACAGGTGATGCAGCTGGGACCAAGGGTGTGCTGGTATTCGTTAACATGGCACAAAGTTTGTTGTTCTGTGTTTTTATTTTCTTACTGCTGATGTGATCTGCTTTGTCCTGAGATATCCTGGTCAAAGTGTCCCAGATGACTGAATGGATATCTACGGTGGATAATTTACCAAAACATCTGTAGAGTGAGGTGTTTGTGATGTCCAAATTACGTCTGATGTCGTGAATTGTTTTTCGAATAAGTGCTTGGCTGGCTTTATTGAGAATACGCTGGGCTGACGATGAGATATGATGATGTTTCAACCGGAAGGCTTTGGGAATGACTCTGTGGTCTCTGCATGATTTGAGGAACGTGAGGTCGCACAGGAGTTTGGATCTTCGGATAAGGAGTGATGAATAGTTTTTCGTGAGATGGAGAATATCCTCCCCGTAGAGGCGTGCAATGTGTTCAGATAGGTTTCCGCGGTCAGATATTTGAAAACTAAAAGTTCGGGTTGAACCGCGTCTAGAATTTGTTGAAATTCGACGTTTCGGCTCCGATTTTGGAGCCATTTTCAAGAACTGAAAAAGAAAGAAAATTAATACAAGGTTGAAACGTAATTCTACGCGTAATCTGCCTACTCCTCAGGTATAATTACGTTTCTCGGTGGAAATTGTTTTTGTGACCTGTGTCTTCTCGATGTGGAAGATGCCTGACGCACAGCAAGTTCGTGTTCGTAGACTCTGGAAGTTACTCGTCTGTTAGTCTGGCCAATATAAGTTCTCGGGCAGTCTGAACATGGTATTTCATATATACCTTGAGAATCGTTTGGTATTGTGTCCTTGGAAAATCTGAGGAATTAGGATATTTGGTTGTTGGCCGTGAATAGTGTTTTTATCTCGTGTTTTCTCAAGATATTACTGATTTTGTCTGTCACACCTTTGATGTATGGTAGGAAAGCTTTGTGTGGCTTAATACTCTCTAGTGGATCATTCGTTTTTGGAGGACGGGTCAGTTGATGGCGGATAGACTTGTCGATAAGCGAATTGTTCTAGAAATAGTAGTTTACGATCAAATTGAAAATTACTTTAATAGCCATGAACTCTTTATTGGTGCTCAGTCTGGCTTTCGTAAAAATCATTCTTGTGAAACATCTCTTCAGTACACCATATCAACATGGAAAAGGGCATTAGATCTTAGTAAGTATACTGTAGCTATTTTTCTGGATTTCCGCTTTTGAAACGATAGATGGAAACATCCTTTTGGAAAAATCAAGATACTTAGCATATCTGGCCATGTGTTGAGTTGGTTCAAAAGTTACCTGAGCCATCGTTTCCAACAGACCCAGATAAACAACATTTTGACAAAATGTTAAATGAAATGGGAGTTCCACAAGCATACGTTTTGGGACCACTTTTATACATCATATATTTGAATGACATACACTACACACCAGGGTCGCATTCTTTGAATCTCTTTGCAGATGATACCTTGGTGTTTGACTCTGATGATCGTGTTGATAATGCCATTTCAAATATAAACAACTCTCTCAGTAATATTAACAAATATCTAGAAGTTAATAAACTAAAACTTAATGTCAATAAAAGCGATGATCATATCATCAGAATATAAGTTGCAAAATCTGAGTAATTTGAATACAATTACAATAAATTCATCCTTTTTCTAAATTCGACACGAGTCATGGAATCCATCTACTTACAACATTGACAGGCAGACAAATGTTTATTTGTTCTGGCCAACCCAAGACTCTATCAAGTTTCTCGTGCGTTATGAGTAACGTAAGCAGAATCTAAAGTGAATAGAGTATTTTCGTTTCAATTCCGAGAGCTCACGATCCGTGGACAGCGCTGTTTCGTTGTTACCAACTCATCAGCACGGCTTTATATATATATATGGCGCCCAGGTATAAATTTATACACTTTTATACGATATTTTATACCGTCTATAAAAAGCATATTCAAAGGTGATTTTGGTCTCTTTCCGGATTGAAGTCTTTGAAATTCAAAATTCAACAACACCATCGATCGCTTGGCATTTCGTTGTGAAACCACCCAACTGATCCTCTGCAGGTGTTCAATATATCTTTAGCTATATTTACCTTATTCACAAAAATTGTGAATAACTATACACTTGTTTTGGTCCTTTTGTGGTTTTCAAGTAACAGTTGTCCTTTGCAACATCATCTTGTCACCGTAACTTGTGTATTAAACAAAATAAAACAACTTACCGGGTGGCAATGAAATTTGTTTCGTCGTCAGGCCATCTGATTATTTTCAAAGACAGATATTTGAAATTTGGATGGGTTGTGCCTATGTGAGATATTTCCAGATTATTGTTTATCATTGAATCTGGATCAGTACTTCCGGTTTCATAGGTAGTGATATAAAGTTTTGAAATTCAAGAGGAATGCATCCAATTTTTTTTCATTATTCGATTATTTTATTCCATTCTAAATTCAAGCATATTCTGAATGACATTATTTATTTATTTATTATTTGTAAGTCGCAGCGTCATTCATAGACGGATACTATAAGGCTTTTGAATGTTATCATTCTTATTATGGAACAAGACGACTACTTTGTCGTTTGACCTATCCATGTATGCAGGTGGTCATTTCCAACAAAATAACGGGCGGACTTGACATCAGCGAGTCGGTTCGTATCTCACCTAGGTGGCTTGGGATCGGTCTCAATCTTCTGCCAAGGATCTAAAGTGGTTCGGAATCCACTTTTACGTGAACTGTACGTCGCGGGTCTTCCTTGCTCGTACAGGCTCAACTTATAAGGGGGCTTCACTGAAAATCTGGGAGATTCGTAACACAAATTTTACAAAGACAATTTAATTCATACACTAAAAATGCCATATGTCGCGGTGTTTTGTCATTATGACAGCGAAAAAAGTTTGCCCTAACTTTTCCAGCGACAAAACGGATCCTAACTTTTGAAAGCATGACAACCAGAATAGTAAACAAATTTTTGATGACGTTATGTCAATTTTTCTCAAACTTGCGTTGTCAGAAAAGTATCTTATTTGTGGAAATGTCGCGATTTGGACAGTCTTCGAGTGGAGAAATTGAAGGAGCCATCAATAACAATGTGCCTCGCAATACTGTGAATTCAACTACGTCAATTTGGCGACAATTTACGATGTTTTGTTTGGAAAAAAAATATGAACTCATTGCAGAAACTTCCACTGAAGAGTTAGCTTCTATTTTATGTGACTGGGCATTCAACATAAAGAAGAACAATGGAGAAGACTATAATGAGAGTGCAGTCAAAACGATTTGGAATACTTCAGCAAAAATGTTACAAGAGAAGTACTTCAAAGAATATAAAAGAATTTTTAATCCGTTCATGGACATACAGTTTAAGAAAGCGAGAAATGCACGCGACATAAAACGCAAAATTTTGCAAGCAATCCCAGAAAAAAGGAAGGTGAGTTCTAAGGCTCTCACAAAACAAGAAATTTTTAAAATGGCACTGTTCTGGAGTGAAGTAGAACCTGTAGGCCTTCAAAGAAAATTTTATCATATTGCTGCATATGAATTGGCTTGGAGAGGTGGAGAAGCAGCAACTTGTAAGGTATTCCATTTTAAAATCGAGACAAACAACCGTGGAAGAGAGACCGGAAGAGTGTTTTCAAATACAGCACAAGGTGGAAATCAGAAGTTGGCCGACACAGAGAACAAATTTACGTTTCGGCAGTGAGTGTGAGTTGTTGCCTGTAAGCGACGCGCAGATATATTCAAGGTCATAGCTCTTAAGGAAATTCACAACCTCTACCTAATATTGTTTTTCGCTAACCCTCCACAGCCATTAGCTGTTTGCACCGCTTCTCCCTAATCAAAACATAGCTAAGTAAAGCATTATATTGAGGTTTGTACCTTAAGGTAGAGATGGTTCACATCGATGAATCTTTGACTGGACCTTCACTGAGTTTTGGATATGTTTGGCAACAGTACAAAAATTACCAACGATGGAACGATGAGTAGTTAAAAACGTTAATGGAAGAACCAAAAAACAAGTAACAGTCACAATATCGCCGAAACTCTTGGATGAAAATACGTAGTTTAATATCCATCATAACCTGACCCGAAACTAACATTATGAAAACAGAGCACCTATCCATAATTTTTACAACAAAGATGTTATTAACAATTTTTTATGAATAAGAAAAATTGAAACAACTCGCTACCTATTCCATTAGCCAAGGACAGAGTAACAAAATATCAAATATATAAATACAACTACAAAGGAAAATGTAAATTTCAAGTGCGGGAACCTACAACGACTATAGATTTTCATATTTTTCATTCCACTGGCTATCGTATTTATATCTCAATATGAATGGCAATAAAAATGGGAGCATTACGAAAAATGATCATTTGCAGTGCTCGGCAAATTGAGAATTTTCTGACTACTAGTGTTTTTACTTTCAAAGCGTTCCTGGTACAATCATACAAAAGTTTTGTCGTATGGCCCTAGCCGCCAAGATCATAACTGGAGGCGCTCTCAAATATACCTATTCGAGGAATAAATGGTCGGCTAGTTGAACTGGACACCTGTTACCTGAAGACGAATGATTTCGCCTTTCATAATATTTCTTAATCATTGCCGTCCGTGTGTATGATTATTTGTGTTTTCATTGTATTTTTGAGTTCTTGACACAGCATTCAACTACTTTATACCATTTTCGAAGTGTCTTAAAATCACCTATACTCCAGAGTGGAAAAATTGAGATAACGTGTCTACTTTTACATGGGGTGATAAACTGTATGATTATGAAGCCGTAGAAACAATGGAAGTTCCATGTAATAAGTTTCAAGTTTGGCAGTTTGGCTATTTCGGATATCAATTATTCTACAAACAATATTGTGGGTCGTGATCAGAATAATAATGTCAATAATAGTTTCGTATTGAAAGAAAGTCCAAAATTACAAAAATTAAAACCAACCATTGTGTCTCAGCTTCAAGAATAAGTAACTGAAAAAATACCACTGAAAAATAATATACGACTATGTCAAGGCGGCACCTGGAAAGAGAATTCCTTATCGGAACTTTTTATGCCTACATGTAAATTTTCATTTCCTACGACTCTCATGACAAATAGGTATTACGAGAGGACTTTATCAACGTCTGTTTGATCACAACTTTTTGACATTCTTTAATTTTCAAAACAAAGTTATTATATACAGTTCGAATATTTTATCTTCACCCGTGCGTCATCAATTTATGCATATGAAATAAGTCGAGACGTTTAAGCCAAATGACGTCTAAATGTAGAATGCCGTGGCTAATATCCCGATAAAATTACAACGTGTAGGTAATAAGATAGGATAATGAATTACTGAATTAACATTTTCAAATTCATGGAAATAGCGAACCAGCGACAATGAGAGTGATTTTTTAGTTACACACACTCACGGGTACACCCCCCTTTTCTCCTTAACTTTTTTCCTTTATTTTCCAAATATGCCAAAACGTGCCGTCCAGTGAGCATATTCAATGTTCCAAATTTAAAAAATATTGCTGGAGATACAAAGGCAAAAAGGAATGAATCTTTAAAAATGTTTTGTTTTTTCCGTTAACCAGCTATCATCCCCGTACGAACGGCAGCCCTCAGTAGTCGAAACTTGTACGAGCTAGGGATTAACGAGGTCTTATCTTTTAACGTGCGATTCCTAGCACACGGTGTTTTCCAATTATTGCGAATCCAGTGACACCAGGCTTGATAGGATAATGAAACATGGAGACAGTGAGTTTACTAGAAACTTTTGACCTCCCTACTGTATTCTAATTTCAGTCACACTCATATATAAGGAAGTTGTTTTATCCATACCTCCGCAGCCGTTTGACACAAATCCATCACATCCTAATTTTATCCACATTAATGCAAGTTCTCTAGGTGATAGTTAACGAAAAAAGTTGTTCAAAAAACAAGGTTGGAGTGCAATATTTTGAAAACCTTTGCATACGGGGATATCAAAAAATGAGTTTCCATTCAAACATGGCAGAGTTTTATGATGACACATTTTAATGATTCACTGAATATTTGTTAACATGTATTTTTTTAGCCATGATTATTCATTATGTATACACCTACACGCCTGCATTGCTATTAGTCGGCTATATTTTCGTATTTTAGTGCTTAAGAATTTTAAATATTTTGTAGCTGTGATATTACATGTTATTAATTTATTATTATATTTCATAATTCAACTGTGTTGTCAACAAGAAATTGTTCGTATGTACAATAAACATATACTCACATGACTAAAACTCATAAAAGGAATCTTCTAGACTTAGGTATTCAAACTTTTTCAATTACCTATTCGTGCATGGATGCAAGGACCTACTGTATAATGATAAATTATGAATATCTAATAAATAAAAAACACCAGTTGAAATATATTTGGTAATGAAATGCTCAACACATGATTAACAAAAAATGTATTCATACATTTATTTATGTAATAGAGCATATATCCTTCGGGTTTGCGTACACTTTTGACATTATCATCCTATCATTCTCTAGAATAAATCCATGTTTCATCTAAAAAAAACACTTCTCGTGGATATAAACTTTTTCGGTGTTCTTGGTATTTACGTAAAAAACTATGCTCTTTGTGAAACAATATGAGTCTTTTCAATCAAAGCTCTTCGATAATCATCTTTTTTAAATTTAAATCCCAGCTCTTTCAGTAAAACATTTAAAGATGATTTTCACATCGAAACAATCTCCTTATTTTTCAGTTCATCGTTCAAGGATTGAAGGGTAACATGTTTTTCTGGAAGAAAAAAATTCAAATAAATATAGGTACATGTCAAAATTCATACGATAGGACTGATATTACTGCATTTCAAAAACGACATACAAGTTTCAAATTAAAAAGAAGACTATAAAGTAAAGTAAAGTAAAGTATAATATGGAGGTATACTCACTTTTTTCATACATATCGTACAATGTATTTCGTATACTGCCATTTTCTGTCCATCAGGTAAATCAGCTGTTTTTTTTTTTGAGACGACGTCTACTCGTCCTGGAGTTGATGGAATGGGTTTATTTTCATTTCTTATTTTGATGTTGTACACCGTTTTTTGAGATATTTTAAGTGCATCTGTAACTCTCTAAAATACAGTAAAAAGTTATGATATTTCTTTTGTGGTTTTAATTGTTACCTCTTGAACAGATGAAAGTGGTAAAAAAGGTCCACCATTCGCTCTTTCCCTTTCAAAATACTCGCACAAGTTCAACACAAATTGTTGTGCAGAGAAATTCAAACAACCGGAGACTCAGACTTACAGCATCTTAAAGCCTACACATTATCGAAGGGTACGCCATAAGGCGAATGTGAGTTTTATTACTCTGAGATGTGAGCTGGTTTTGCCTGTCTTCATCAGAAGGGTAGAATGAAGCTCATCATCGCAGAAATGCAATATCATGACCTCATAACCCCCTGTGATATTCTTGTGATTTAATTCATTTGCATGTCATGTCATGCGAGATATTGGGTGTTTAAATCCTGGAGCATTTTAAAGTTTTAATAATATTTTTATTGAATAGTATGTTCATAGCTTATTGACCCCAAGTTACTGGTATGACGTCAATCTTTCAATGGAAATAAATTTCTCGCCAAAATGAAGTTTTTTATGTCTAGAAAGTGACGTCATGAGTTCATCGTCAAAGCAGGTGTTCCATCATCCATTGAAGTACAGTAAAATTCACGCAATAAGCGATCTGACCATAAATGCATGATATTAATAATAATTTTGAATGTATACCAAGTCGTTATATATCGTTGAACATTTTGTATGATTATTCCGTCTACGTTAGTTTAGTCAGGTCAGGTTAGATTGACTAATAATTTATGCATTTTCAACTCAGTTTGCATGCAGCTGCCTTGTCATTTAAACTTCCCGCCATTACAGGGACTAATCACCCACCACCACACCAATCTGTGCATTTTACTGTCATCTATCCTTTGGAAATAGTTCGTTGCTAAAATATCACTCCGGTCATCGCTAAAAAATGTAAACGTTCGTTTTTACTAGAAAAATAACAAAAATTCACAACTAGTGAATCAATTACGGTTGAGTTGCAAGAGCCAAATTTGTAACATAGGTACCCAGGTACTTCAATAAAAAATGCCTGTAATGGGGAGAACCACGGATATTTTTCCCATTAGATAACAATGAAATCTTCAAAAATGTATCCCACTCGTAGTGAATCTTATTGCAGCTGAAGTAAAGATTATATTGTCATGTGCGTACACGAAATTGAATTTCGAACGAGTAAAAGCTCTAAGTTTACATGTAAACGAATTATTCGTTTTTCGTACGAAATCTATGGGGCGCCGTTAGTGTCAAAAGTAGTTGTTCTCATATATTTTATGTTTACTCAAATATATTTGTTGATGACCATATATTTATTAGTTGACACCAATATACAGGGTGTTCCTTAAAGACATGCTAATATTTGAGGGGGTGATTCTTTGACTTATTTTAAGGAAAAAACTTTCTATAAACGTATGTCCTAAAAGTCCTAACTTTTGAGGTACAGGGTGATAAAGTTTTGAAAAAAAATCAGTTTTTTAATAATAACTGAGATAATATTGTAGACGTTTTTATAAAATTTGGTACATGTCTTCTATGCATCAAGGTGCATTTTTTAAAACACAAACATTTTCATTTTCTCAACCAGTGGCGTCCGTACGGGTTTTGCATTGAATATTTTTGGAGAAAAAAATACTACGCCACTGCTTTCTCCTAAAAAAAAAATACTTTTGAGATCCTCATTCATTTTTGAGCAAATTTGATCTCTTGAGTTTTCTTTGTCCGCCGCATGGTTTTCGCTTAAAAAATAAAAATCGTTTCATTTCAGGATCAATTCTTCAAAAATCTGATGCGGTGTGGAAATGTTTGTGCATCGACTGAAAGCAAATTGAGGGATCAGATTTGTTCCAAAATGAATGAGAATCCAAAAAAATGTGTAATTATTGTCAGATGCTCGGTTCTTGATTAAAATAATTAAATTGAAATTGCTTCATATCGCTCTTTTCACTTATAATCTCCCAAGTGATTGAATTATTGCCGGAAATTTACTTTTTCTACAAGCGTGCGTGTTCCGCCCTATTCCCGCACGCAATTTAGTTTGAGAGGTGTCATATTCCCGCACTAGTGCGGGAAAAATTTTCCCGCAAGCTAATGTCACTTCAAGTGAGTTTTTCCCGCACTAGTGCGGTAATAATTTTTCCCGCACGTGAAAGTTTGTTTAAGAGCATCACATAAGATGTTTCAATCCTCTTGTAGAAAAAATCTTGATCCTTACTCATACGAAAAGGTACTATCCCGCACTCGACTGCTTACCCGAACTCCGCTTTGCGTCGTTCGGGTAACGGCAGTCTCATGCGGGAATAGTACTCTTTCCGTACTTGTTAGGATAATAAGTATTACACTTATTGGGAAAGCTACCTAGGTAGGTTTTTATCAGTGTAATAGACCGTTGATTGGTCGATTCTAAGAAATTGAAGTAATTTCATTGACTGTCAGAAGTGGCGTGTATTGATGATAATAAATGCATACCTGAATGGATTTACGATATTAATTCAGCTACCTATCTGTAATTAATAGCATTTTGTTCTTCAAATCACTATAAATATTGTGTTTTCACTGGTTATGAATACCATTTTGTGTTTGAAAAAGCTATAGGAATAGCGAAGCGCACAATTATTTACTTGATTTTTAAGTGTGCTATTGAAGTTATTTTGGTTGTCCGCCGTTTTTCTGAATATCGGTAAATATGGTGAATTACACGAATGCAGAAATGGCGGCAATGCATTACGTATATGGCCTCGCTGATGGTAATGCAACAGAAGCCAGACGCATTTATCAGGAAAGATATCCTAATCGTGCCTTACCAGATAGCCGTACCTTTTCAAATATTCATCGCCGACTTAGGGAAACTGGTAGTTTCAAGAAAGGTACTTCGGAAGGTTGACTTCTAAGCGTCAGAACTCTTGAAATTGAGGAAGCCGTTCTGCAAGAAATCGAAGAACATCCTGAGACGAGTACGAGGAAGATCGCTAGAACTCTGAATATTTGTCATCAAATTGTTTGGCGTATTTTGGTTGATTTTTTGTTATACCCATACCATATTTTACGAGTACAGGCATTACTCCCTAGAGATTTTCCACAGCGTGTGAACTTCTGTCAGTGGTATCTTCAGAGTATTGCACTAAATCCGCAGTTTGAGTCACAAATTTTGTTCACAGACGAAGCAAATTTTTCTCGGAATGCTATTCAAAATTTCCATAACAATCATATGTGGGCAGAAGAAAACCCCCATACCATAACCGAAACCCATTTTCAGCACCAATTTTCGGTTAATGTATGGGCAGGAATTATTGGTGATTATCTAATAGGCCCATTTTTTCTACCAGGACGCCTTGATGGTCGGTCTTATTTACATTTTCTCGAAGAAGAACTAAATGGGTTGCTTGAAGATGTACCAATTGCGTTAAGGAATCGAATATGGTACATGCACGATGGAGCCCCTGCTCATTTCAGTGTAATTGTCCGAAACCATTCAAATACAGTTAATCGTAATCGTTGGATAGGTCGCGGAGGACCTCAGCAATGGCCAGCAAGATCCCCTGATCTCAAAAGTTTAGATTTCTTTTCATGGGGGCACCTTAAAACTCTAGTGTATAAAACTCCCGTTAATACTTTAGAAGATTTAAGAGAGCGAATAGTTGCCTCGTGTGAAACTATTCGAATTACGCCGGGAATATTTCAACGTGTGCGTAGACGGGCGGAAGCATGCCTATTAGGTGAAGGTGGCCATTTCCAACAATTTTTATAATCAGTGTTAGTATTGTCAATAATTAATGAATTTGATCCGTTCATTTAAACTTACTTTTATAAAATTTTCATCATGAAAAATATTTAAATATTTCTCATGTGGAACTAGAGTACTTGACGTAATAATAAATAAAAATAAATAATAAAAATAATAAATTTCAAAACAAAATTTGATTATAAAAAATTAAATTATAATAAATTAAATTATAATAAAAAATTGAATTATTTCTGTTCGACGTTTGCCGACAATCCTATTGTATAGGAAAATTTGCGAAAGGCTGGATTATTTTTATAATCAAATTTTGTTTTGAAATTTATTGCCTTTCGTCAAGTACTCTAGTTCCACATGAGAAATATTTAAATATTTTTCATGATGAAAATTTAGATATTCGACTCAAACAAAGTCGTGGTACTGGTCGGAATCTTTCTGTGGTTTCTACAGATGGCTCTCCTGCTCACTTTCTTAGTGGGTGCCTGTTAACAAAACCGATTGGAAATCAATTACATATTGTGGCCGAGTCTGTACTGATGAGCGAGTTGAATCGCGAAACCGGTCTGCAGATGTCACATGTTTTCGATTGCTAGTTGGTGGTTGTTACAGGAAGATTGCAAGGTATATCCTTGTAGGAAAACTTTGCCAGGCGTTGAATAGACGTGATTCGGCGGTCGTATGGGGCTTTTGAATTATTTCTGTTCGACGTTTGCCGACAATCCTATTGTATAGGAAAATTTGCGAAAGGCTGGATTATTTTTATAATCAAATTTTGTTTTGAAATTTATTGCCTTTCGTCAAGTACTCTAGTTCCACATGAGAAATATTTTTCATGATGAAAATTTAGATATTCGACTCAAACAAAGTCGTGGTACTGGTCGGAATCTTTCTGTGGTTTCTACAGATGGCTCTGCTGCTCACTTTCTTAGTGGGTGCCGGATATCGTAGTGCCTGTTAACACAACCGATTGGAAATCAATTACATATTGTGGCCGAGTCTGTACTGATGAGCGAGTTGAATCGCGAAACCGGTCTGCAGATGTCACATGTTTTCGATTGCCAGTTGGTGGTTGTTACAGGAAGATTGCAAGGTATATCCTTGTAGGAAAACTTTGCCAGGCGTTGAATAGACGTGATTCGGCGGTCGTATGGGGCTTTTGAATTATTTCTGTTCGACGTTTGCCGACAATCCTATTGTATAGGAAAATTTGCGAAAGGCTGGATTATTTTTATAATCAAATTTTGTTAACTTTTATAAAATAAAATAAAATTCGTTTTTGTACTAGCTGAAATCCATATTTTTTTGATTCTCATTCATTTTGGAACAAATCTGATCCCTTTATTTGCTTTAAGTCGATGCACAATCATTTCCACACCACATCAGATTTTTGAGGAATTGATCCTGAAGTAAAACGATTTTAATTTTTTTAAGCGAAAACCATGCGGCGGACAAAGAAAACTCAAGAGATCAAATTTGCTCAAAAATAAATGAGGATCTCAAAAGTATTTTTTTCAGGAGAAAGCAGTCGCGTAGTATTTTTTTCTCCATAAATATTCAATGCAAAACCCGTACGCACGCCACTGATTGAGAAAATGAAAATGTTTGTGCATTAAAAAATGCACCTTGATGCATAGAAGATATGTACCAAATTTTATAAAAACGTCTACAATATTATCTCAGTTATTATTAAAAACCTGATTTTTTTTTCAAAACTTCATCACCCTGTATCTCAAAAGTTAGGACTTTTAGGGCATACGTTTATAGAAAGTTTTTTCCTTAAAATAAGTCAAAGAATCACCCCCTCAAATATTAGCATGTCTTTAAGGAACACCCTGTATATTGAAACTGAACAAATATTTCCATCATAGCGTTCATTCATTCATAAATATATCGTCAATGCATATTAGCACTGTTAGCAGTGAAGAGCAATATTTATTACTTGTTAACAATCCATATATAAAAATTAGCTTTCGATTACCACCTCTAGGTAGCGCTCACATCATGTTTTGGAATATAATTTGTTTTTTGCAAACCTCTTATGTTGATATGCATTGCATTCATACTTTTTGAAGATATGCAATGATGAAAACTCGAACAATCTTTCGATTATTTTTAACATAGCTGATGCGTTGCGAAGAAATGGAATGAATCGGTTACATGGCGCTATCTAGTGGTGGTACTCAAAAGCTCATTTTTATATATGGATTGGTAACAAGTAATAAATATATTGCTTTTCACTGCTAATATGCTTGACCGCTCAAAATATCATTCGTACGAAAAAGTGAAATCGAAAATTCGGATGCATGAAAACTCAGCGGAATACTTTAATTTAGAAGCAGACATTTACAGGCGATGAATGCGAGGATTAATGTTCCTCTATTACCACTTTCGGGCAAGATCGTATATAATCGTGAGTCGTAACATGATTCATGATTGATGGATATATCATATAGGAAGGTCACGGTCACGCATGCATGATGATTGTTGGATAAATATGAAATTATTATTAAGAGGAGTCTATATTTTTTTCATCAATTCTAGAATCTCTGAATACCTATCTCGATATATCAGAGGTAAATCTCAACTGAGAATCCTAACTACCCAACAGTTATACCTAATTCAGTTTAGATTTAGGATATTAATCAATATGATTAATCATATTAATAAAAATGTCACGGCCCCCATTTTTTTGTATTTTGGATGCAAACAAACTGTTATGCATATTTTGCTAACACAGCAATTTATAGGTCGGAATATTTTATTAAAACAATTCTGGAGATGGGTACCTAATCCAGCACTATATAATACGGAATGTAAAATATCAACCTCTACCGGACCTTCAACTCATTGGCGCATTCAGTGAGGGTGCCATGGAGCCATAGCCCCCCCCCCCCCCCGAGATTTAGTAATTTGTATTTGCATATCGGCATATTTCCTGTTTAATGAAGCTTCTTTTGGTGTAATGCCTCAGCCCCCCCAGAACTTTATCCTGAGTGCGCCCTTGCTTCAATTGAAGGCATTTAGTAGTTGAAATAATTTCTGAAACTACTATGCTACCAATGAACTTAGATAGATATATAGATAGATTGATAAGCTTTATTGTCTAAAATTCTACATTTTGTCGACAAAGTTCAACCAAAAGTTCGTTTTTACATTTGTGGTGTGTACATAACAAAATTCGACATCATCTTATACTTAAAACATTCACATTTTTGTATAAAAAGTCACACGTTTAAATATATAACTAATAAAGTCGTACTATGTACACATTAATAATTTGCAAACAACACGCATTAAAAGTATAAATAAATCGCTCTCCGCATCTCACAATTCATAGAAAGACTAAAACTCAAATGCCAAGAATTCCTCTAAAGAGTAGAAGCATTTTCCCATGAGAAGTTTCTTGACATGTTATCTAAATTACTTTAAGTTATTTATATTTGTTATCACCTTGGGTAGATGATTGTAACTTTGTTTGCTCCTGTAAATTAAGGATTGTTTCATCAGGGTGGAAGTGGGAAACGGAAGAACAAGTTTCTTCTCCTGACGAGTGTGCCTTTCTACGTGGGCATTCACCTATCTCTGTATTTGTGTAACAGATAAGACTGTCTCTAAAATAAATAATTCAAATAGGGTTAAAAAAATAGGCCTGCATGATTATCGCATCTTAACTTTAAATATAACCTTATGTTCAGGTAGCTATTGGTCATTAAATATTATTTAGATTTACAACTGAGAAAATTTGGATATCTTGGCCGCCATGTTTATTTGTAACCTTGACCTATCACCTTAACGTTGATGCGCACTCGATAAGCGTATATTAATTAGGGACGAATAGACGAAACTTGAAACATCCCTGTTTAATCATAAAAATATTTATATATTTTTAATATACTCTAGTATTATCGCCAAATTTTGAATGTAGTAGTAGTAGTAGTAGTAGTAGTAGTAGTAGTAATACTTTGGGGGAAGACCGCTATCGCAGCCAGGCAAGTAGTCCCACTGGACCCTTTTTGCCATTCCCCGTTTTCCACAAATCTACATCTTTCCTTCTAGGCTTCCTTTCCGAACGTTTTCCTGATGAAGGTCAGTACGTCCGCCCATTTCAGGTTGATGAGTTCCTGTTCTTGGAGTTTTGCAACTCCAAAGATTTCAAATCTCAGCTTCCCGTACGCCTCGTACTCGACGAGGAAGTGAGACGAAGTTTCTTCTTCCTCTTCGCATTTGTCTTGTAACAGGGTGCTTCGTTAACAGTAAGACATAGGTTGAGCTAATCTAATAACCGCTTAATGCCTATCCTCTACTACCTATTTGGCTATTGCCTATACAGGTATTCATTTCATTTATTATTGCTTTGGCTATCGCCGCGGCATGTACTGATAGCCAATACAGTCTGTTCCCACCCCTGGATCCTCGTCGGTTGGCCAATATACGTGGATCCTAGTTAGGATAATAATAGTGTTCTAGATATAATACTTTAATTCATAGAATGTGAATAGAACTACAATCTCTCGTTACCTTGTGGTTTCCCAAAAAATATTATGGACAACTTATTTTATAATAGTCAATAGTACCTGATAACTCTTGTTAAATTGTGTATGCAGATTCACTGGACTATAACAATTTACGTAAGATAGAATAAAAGTGGTTATACTTACTCAATCTTCTCTCTGTTAGCTTCTGGCTAAGGGCGGGTCTCCCCAAGCATCTCATGCACATACGCGACATTTCCAACGCACTGAACTCATTAGAATTTTTAGATGTTTCTGATAACATCATAGGTTTTGAATGAACTAATTTAATACTCAAATTATAAAGAAAACTCAACTGATTTGGTTGTTTTCTATTTTAATGGCATAGGAAAAATCAAATGACTAAGATAAAGATTCAATAAGAATAAATGACTAGTTAATTAAACATTGGACAGTAATACTGAATACTCTAATTTCCTAGAATAGTTACACTTCACAATGAGATATTTGGAAAAACATGTGACATCAATCATACTAATACTTGAACAAACATGCAAAACCTTCAATAATTAAAACATTCAGACCACATAGCAAACCAAGAATATTGATTGAACTTGAGTTGACATTAAGATGATTTGGTCGAAGCTTTTGAAGCTATCAACTCCTATTGGCTGAACCCTAACTGTACTTCTTAAAGGAATATGACCCTTATTGGTGCAGTACCAGCGGCGTACAATGAAGTCAGAAAAGTCGCTGTGTCGGAACAGCTTTAGCAACTATGTCTGTCTTAAATACATGTAATTATTGATTTTTCCCTTATATTGGTTTCTGGCTGATCGCTCCATTACAAACAAGTTTCATTTGTGACTACTTCAAGGGAGAACGATCACAAAACTCCTAGTACTAGATGAACTCTACCGATATAATTGCCTGTCTATTAGCTAATACTTATGCATAATTCCCTGGATGACATGTTGATTTCATCCGCGTTTGAATATATTCCCTACTGGGTTGATTCTGAAAAGGTGTCGCCGTATATTATTCTTCGGAGAAATTGCAATTCGTCTTTGATGACATCATCTGGCCTGCAGTCGAGATTTTCGGTGTTGCTTCCAAAGAATAGGAGGCAACAAACGTCTTGTAAAATTTATGACAATTGGACCATGTACTTGTTGTGTTTAAAAAGGTTTTCAATACAAATCCATTTAGATGAACAAAATAAACGATTTGCCTAGAATTCGAGAAAAATCATTTTACATCTGTTAATTTAGAGAGTGTATAGCTTGCCGTCCTAGCTCTTATCAGTGGCGTTGCCACAGTCTTCTATACCTATTAGTGATAGGTGCCTGCCTAACTTGTTATGTCCTGTTAGTATTCCTATAAGGAGGCGTAGTGCGTGGCGGTTTCTGCCTAGTAGCCATGCCACCATATATATATATATATATATATATATATATATATATATATATATATATATATATATATATATATATATATATATATATATATATATATATATATATATATATATATCTATATATATATATATATACTATATATAACTTCGACATGTCAATATGCTCAAATTTTAGCTCTTATGTCATTATATCGACGCTCCAAATTTCACAAACCTACTTCATACAATAACTGAGATATTCCGTAGGCAATACTTCCGTAGCATATTTTATATATATATATATATATATATATATATATATATATATATATATATATATATATATATATATATATATATATATATATATATATATATATATATATATATATATATATATATAACAAAGTATTCTCGACCGAACTCTATTAATTAAGTAGGAATTCTCGGGTAGCGGTCTAATTTCCATTGTTCTGCAGCGAAGTAGGAATATACGTCTATTGCTGTTGTTGGCTAGTTGCCGGTTGAGTCTTGACCATTCCTTCAATAAACTTGTGGCTCGGGTTCCGTATGACATCTTGATGTTTTGATAAAATCCCATCCTGTATGTAATAACAAAGTATTCTCGACCGAACTCTATTAATTAAGTAGGAATTCTCGGGTAGCGGTCTAAATTTCCATTGTTCTGCAGCGAAGTAGGAATATACGTCTATTGCTGTTGTTGGCTAGTTGCCGGTTGAGTCTTGACCATTCCTTCAATAAACTTGTGGCTCGGGTTCCGTATGACATCTTGATGTTTTGATAAAATCCCATCCTGTATGTAATAACAAAGTATTCTCGACCGAACTCTATTAATTAAGTAGGAATTCTCGGGTAGCGGTCTATATATATATATATACATATATATATATATATATATATACATATATATATATATATATATATATATATATATATATATATATATATGTATATATATGTATAGGAATATACGTCTATTGCTGTTGTTGGCTAGTTGCCGGTTGAGTCTTGACCATTCCTTCAATAAACTTGTGGCTCGGGTTCCGTATGACATCTTGATGTTTTGATAAAATCCCATCCTGTATGTAATAACAAAGTATTCTCGACCGAACTCTATTAATTAAGTAGGAATTCTCGGGTAGCGGTCTATATATAATATATATATATATATATATATATATATATATATATATATATATATATATATATATGTATATATATGTCATCTTCACAGCTTACAGCTTTGAAATTCAGCAAATTAGTTTCTGGTAATGATACAATATTATGAAAAAAAAATCAGAATTACGCTTTCACTCGTAACTAAAATTAGCTGATAAACTTAATATATGTTTCAGTCCAGTCTGATGTTAGGCAATTCTAAAATCTGAATAATTATCTTTTTTTATCATAGAATATTGCCAGAGTAACTATTATTACTTCTTGGCGTTATTGCAGTATATCTCTGAACCAAAATGAAAAATTATTATAAATGGCAATGGCAGCTCACTTGAGGGTGCGCGGAATCGAGGTGGCAGACGAACTTGCCAGAACCGGTTCCGCAACGCCGTTCTGTGGGCCGGAGCCTTAACTAGGCATCGCAAGAGGCCAAACCTCTTCAGCCCTTGACGACTGGGCGGAAGAAGAGCTGAACAAACTTTGGAGGGATAATAGCGGCTACAGGCAGTCGAAAGACTTTGTGACCGGCTTCAGCAAGTCAAGGACGGCATGGCTACTAGGCAGAAACCGCCACGCACTACGCCTCCTTATAGGAATACTAACAGGACATAACAAGTTAGGCAGGCACCTATCACTAATAGGTATAGAAGACTGTGGCAACGCCACTGATAAGAGCTAGGACGGCAAGCTATACACTCTCTAAATTAACAGATGTAAAATGATTTTTCTCGAATTCTAGGCAAATCGTTTATTTTGTTCATCTAAATGGATTTGTATTGAAAACCTTTTTAAACACAACAAGTACATGGTCCAATTGTCATAAATTTTACAAGACGTTTGTTGCCTCCTATTCTTTGGAAGCAACACCGAAAATCTCGACTGCAGGCCAGATGATGTCATCAAAGACGAATTGCAATTTCTCCGAAGAATAATATACGGCGACACCTTTTCAGAATCAACCCAGTAGGGAATATATTCAAACGCGGATGAAATCAACATGTCATCCAGGGAATTATGCATAATTGTATTAGCTAATAGACAGGCAATTATATCGGTAGAGTTCATCTAGTACTAGGAGTTTTGTGATCGTTCTCCCTTGAAGTAGTCACAAATGAAACTTGTTTGTAATGGAGCGATCAGCCAGAAACCAATATAAGGGAAAAATCAATAATTACATGTATTTAAGACAGACATAGTTGCTAAAGCTGTTCCGACACAGCGACTTTTCTGACTTCATTGTACGCCGCTGGTACTGCACCAATAAGGGTCATATTCCTTTAAGAAGTACAGTTAGGGTTCAGCCAATAGGAGTTGATAGCTTCAAAAGCTTCGACCAAATCATCTTAATGTCAACTCAAGTTCAATCAATATTCTTGGTTTGCTATGTGGTCTGAATGTTTTAATTATTGAAGGTTTTGCATGTTTGTTCAAGTATTAGTATGATTGATGTCACATGTTTTTCCAAATATCTCATTGTGAAGTGTAACTATTCTAGGAAATTAGAGTATTCAGTATTACTGTCCAATGTTTAATTAACTAGTCATTTATTCTTATTGAATCTTTATCTTAGTCATTTGATTTTTCCTATGCCATTAAAATAGAAAACAACCAAATCAGTTGAGTTTTCTTTATAATTTGAGTATTAAATTAGTTCATTCAAAACCTTTGATGTTATCAGAAACATCTAAAAATTCTAATGAGTTCAGTGCGTTGGAAATGTCGCGTATGTGCATGAGATGCTTGGGGAGACCCGCCCTTAGCCAGAAGCTAACAGAGAGAAGATTGAGTAAGTATAACCACTTTTATTCTATCTTACGTAAATTGTTATAGTCCAGTGAATCTGCATACACAATTTAACAAGAGTTATCAGGTACTATTGACTATTATAAAATAAGTTGTCCATAATATTTTTTGGGAAACCACAAGGTAACGAGAGATTGTAGTTCTATTCACATTCTATGAATTAAAGTATTATATCTAGAACACTATTATTATCCTAACTAGGATCCACGTATATTGGCCAACCGACGAGGATCCAGGGGTGGGAACAGACTGTATTGGCTATCAGTACATGCCGCGGCGATAGCCAAAGCAATAATAAATGAAATGAATACCTGTATAGGCAATAGCCAAATAGGTAGTAGAGGATAGGAATATCTCAGTTATTGTATGAAGTAGGTTTGTGAAATTTGGAGCGTCGATATAATGACATAAGAGCTAAAATTTGAGCATATTGACATGTCGAAGTTATATATAGTATATATATATATAATAATATGCTACGGAAGTATTGCCTACGGAATATCTCAGTTATTGTATGAAGTTAGGTTGTGAAATTTGGAGCGTCGATATAATGACATAAGAGCTAAAATTTGAGCATATTGACATGTCGAAGTTAACTTCCGGTCTGACCGGAAGTAACATCAACTTTCTTATTTTAAATGGAAACCCTATTTTTTTTTCTTTTCGCTTTATTCAGCATTCAATTCCCTTTCTAATGACATATCACAAGTTGCTATCTAACCAGAAACTAGATCAGAAAAAAATTATTATTGAAATTCACCGAGTAGGCCGTGGAAGCAAAATGAAAGCCAAAAATTGAAAAGTTGGCTATGGAAACCATACGTCACTTGATAACAGTTGCTACTACTGTGATATTTTATTTTCATTCGTCGGCGTTATAAAAAGCCGCCAAAAAAATTGGGAAAAAAACAATACTCTGTAGGTCCATAACTTAAATAGGAACATACAACTTTTTCTTGCCTGTACTATTCAGCATAACCATTCCTTTCTAATGATATAATAGAAAGTAATTTTTTGAAATGAAATACCAAAAAATCCAATTATTATTATTCAAATATCAAAAAAACAGATTTATCGAAAAATTCAAATTGATAGGATTAAAGATAAAATAAATTCAAAACAAATGTTCGAAATGCATTCCCTCAGCGTCAATACATTTATTGACTCTGGTGATATTTTCATGTAAAACGTTTCTCAACATTTGGGGCGTGATATCTTGGAAAGCTCTACGAATTTTTACTTCTAGCTCATGTAGAGTTGTAGGCTGTGTGGAATACACCCTATTTTTAAGATGCCCCCATAGAAAAAAGTCGCACGGAGTAAGATCAGGTGACCTTGGTGGCCACCTGACTGGACCATGGGTTGTTATAAGTCTCTCTTGAAAGCGAATTTGAAGATAATTTCTCGCTATTCTTGAATTATGCGGAGGGGCGCCATCTTGCTGGAAGTACATTCTCTCAGTTATTTAATTCCGCTGGTAGGTTGTTAATGAATTCCGAAATTTCATTCATAAAAAAATTAAAGTATCTCTCTCCGGTTAGTTGGCCTTGAAAAAGAATGGGGCCAACAATATGAGTTCCAACTATTCCTGCCCAAACATTCACTCCTGGAAGCCACCTTGTCGAAATCGGTGCTCGTTTTCTATCGCCCAGTACCTGAAACAAAAGACCGTTCACACTTTTAGCACTTTACACTTCGACTATCGACAATAATCCAAATAAAGTACAGTACCTACCTTGTATTATTCCTGTTAAATAATCCATTGTTGGTAAATCTTGACTCGTCCGTAAACAAGATATAATAGTTAAATAGGTGATTCTCAGCATTTTGTCGAAGAAACCAATTACAATATTCCAGGCGCCTTTCACCGTCATTTTCATACAAATGTTGATGCAACTGATACTTGAAGGATTTAAATAGATGTTTTTTCAAAATTTTCCTAGCAGAGTCCTTACTTCTAGCTAATTCGGCGCCAATCTGCCTTGAGGAAATTGTGCTATCATATTGTACTAAAGCTAATACATTAATTTCAGTTTCCTCATTAATAACAAATGCTTCTTGGTCTTCGTGAACATCAGGCTCAGTTCTTAATTTTTCTTCAAGCCACTGGAAATACCTTCTTGACGGTTGCTGCCTTCCTGGATATCGCTCTAAATACAATCGTTCAGCGGCATAAGAATTTTTTAAACATTCACCATAAATGAGAAGCATGTCAATTTGTTCGGTTCGTGAATAACGGGGCATTTTTTGAATATTCCACTAACTGATTTCGATTTCCAAACCCTTTTAAAATGGCAGAATCAAAAACACTACTTCGAACGTCAAAATAATATGGATAGCAGCGTTCGTGAGAGCTCTCGTTTCTTTTTTGTTTCATTCCAAAATTCATCTTAATCAGCCTACTTGTTAATATTTTGGTTCGAATGATTATTGCAATGGAATGATTATTCTGAATAGCACAAACATCGTCCATAGGTAGATATTAGAATATCTATGGACGATGGCACAGACCAAGTACGTTTATGTTCCTATTGAACCTAGAACCTACAGGATATAATTTATCATTCCACATTATTTTTAATGTTATTTTTGCGTATGGCGATAATCTGTTTTGTTATTTGAAGAATAATAATTGGATTTTTTGGTATTTCATTTCAAAAAATTACTTTCTATTATATCATTAGAAAGGAATGGTTATGCTGAATAGTACAGGCAAGAAAAAGTTGTATGTTCCTATTTAAGTTATGGACCTACAGAGTATTGTTTTTTTCCCAATTATTCCAATATTTTTTTTGGGCGGCTTTTTATAACGCCGACGAATGAAAATAAAATATCACAGTAGTAGCAACTGTTATCAAGTGACGTATGGTTTCCATCGCCAACTTTTCAATTTTTGGCTTTCATTTTGCTTCCACGGCCTACTCAATACTCAATAATAATTTTTTTCTGATCTAGTTTCTGGTTAGATACCAACTTGTGATATGGCATTAGAAAGGGAATTGAATGCTGAACAAAGCGAGAAAAAAAAAAAAAAAAAAAAAAAAAAGGGTTTCCATTTAAAATAAGAAAGTTGATGTTACTTCCGGTCAGACCGGATGTTAACTTCGACATGTCAATATGCTCAAATTCTAGCTCTTATGTCATTATATCGACGCTCCAAATTTCACAAACCTACTTCATACAATATCTGAGATATTCCGTAGGCAATACTTCCGTAGCCACCCGGTATACAGTGTGCCCAAGATAAGAATGAACAGCATGGGGATATCGGAAACGGTAAGTGATACGGGGTCGATTAAATTAGAGAAAAGTAGCGCATGTATGTGCCTAATAATATGCCATTTAGAAAGTTTTAATATTCCGAGTAGTTTCGGAGATATCCGAGAAAAACCGAAATTTGAGAATTTCGTTTTTATTTTCTCCTAGCTTTATTTTCAAAGGAAATGTAAAACAAATAGCACTTTGCCATGGCCACTTTTTGAGGACTACACGATAACGTAAGCAGAATTTTTCTGCGACGTTTCGTCTTTTAGAAAACATCATCAACTTTGTATTTTTATATGGGCCGAAACTAAAGTATACCCTGTATACGACTCCATATTTCATTGTGAATACAGCAACGTATCAAACAATATGATTTCGGAACAATTTCTCGCGCAAAATGTAATTTAGTGATTACTTAATATGTTTTTCTTCAATTTTAGATAGTAGGCGCTGGAAAAAATGACATATTTTGGTACATGAAATAAATTGATTAGTCCTATTTATACTAAATTTAAACTTACCACTTTCCAGAATTTTTGCGTTGTTGAATACAAAGATGAGTCGCCAAATCAAAAGTTTACTTTATAAATGTAATTGTAATGTAATAACAAGGAGCTGATATGTATTACAGGAAACAAACAGAAACTTATAACAAGTGTTCAAATAACCCGCCGTTATTTTCTAAGCACAAGTACGCTCGTCTCACAGACGAATTTAAAACTTGAGTTAACATATTCGGACAAATATTGTTAAAGGAAGCAGTTACCAATCTTAGCAAATCTTCTTCATTTTGAAAATTATGATTAGAGTACACTTGATTCTTGATATGTCCCCAAAGGAAAAAGTCTAGTGGGGTTAGGTCGGGGGCCCTTGCAGGCCAGGGTGTATCACTATGAGTACCTATCCACTGTCCTGGGAAGCGACGGTTCAAATAATCACGAACAATTATAGCGTTATGTGCTGGAGCACCATCTTGTTGAAACCAGCAGCTGTGAGTAACCGCTAAAGGCAAATTATCTAGAGCATCTTCCAAATCATTTACTAACAAATTTATGTACCGCTCTTTTGTTAAATTGTTTCGGTAGATAAAAGGCCCAATTACATTCGTACCGAGAATCCCAACCCACATGTTAAAACCGAAACGATGTTGGTGTCTGGACACTTTGTGTACCCGCGGATTTTGTTGTGACCAATAATGAACATTCCGCCTGTTAAAAATGCCATTGTTGGTGATCATACTTTCATCAGACCAAATTATTTTGAAAGGGAAATTTTCATCGTCTTGGCATTTTCTAGTGTACCATTCACAAAAGGTTCTTCGCCTTGCATCATCACCTGGCCTGAGTCCATGACAAATCCTAAATTTATAAGGATGATATTTATTTTTTTTTAAAATGAAGTGAGCGGTGGATTTGGCAACTCCGGTATTATCTTCAATGGTGCGAGTAGATATCTCAGGATTTTCAACAACGGCCTGTAACACATCACGCTGACTTTCTTCATTAGATTGCTTTTGTCGGGAAACCACAGGTTTTTTAAATGATCCGTATTCTTTTAAATTAAAAACTAACCGTCTAAATATTGATTTACCAGGTTGTCGCCTCTCTGGATACTTATTAGAGTACGCACGTTCAGCATCAACACAATTTCTTTGGCACACAATGTAACATGACAACATATCAAATTTTTCAGTATTCGAAAAGCTGCCGTTTTCCATTTTTAACACAAATTAGGTAGGTAGCGAGATGTAAAAGTAGGAACGAAAATGTGTCAAAAATTCTACCAAACTACAGTATTATTATGACAACGGAACAATATGTGTCATTTTTTCCAGCGCCTACTATCTAAAATTGAAGAAAAACATATTAAGTAATCACTAAATTACATTTTGCGCGAGAAATTGTTCCGAAATCATATTGTTTGATACGTTGCTGTATTCACAATGAAATATGGAGTCGTATACAGGGTATACTTTAGTTTCGGCCCATATAAAAATACAAAGTTGATGATGTTTTCTAAAAGACGAAACGTCGCAGAAAAATTCTGCTTACGTTATCGTGTAGTCCTCAAAAAGTGGCCATGGCAAAGTGCTATTTGTTTTACATTTCCTTTGAAAATAAAGCTAGGAGAAAATAAAAACGAAATTCTCAAATTTCGGTTTTTCTCGGATATCTCCGAAACTACTCGGAATATTAAAACTTTCTAAATGGCATATTATTAGGCACATAAATGCGCTACTTTTCTCTAATTTAATCGACCCCGTATCACTTACCGTTTCCGATATCCCCATGCTGTTCATTCTTATCTTGGGCACACTGTATATACCGGGTGTCCCACATTTTATGTGACAGGCAATATCTGATTTGTCGGAGGAGATATACAAACATGTTTCATACAAAAGTTTTATGAGTTCATGAGAGCTATATTTTGATATAATTTTCAAATATACAGGGTGTTTGGTGTAGGTGCTACATTTGGTCTGTAGTGTAATGTGACAATAACCAAAGTTTTTGTTTTTATTTTCACATCATCGTTGTCAATGATATGATAAAGCTGTGAATGTAACTTGATTATTATGCAATTTGAATAAATCTCGGAAGTTGCACGTCCTCGATTATCATAAATCGCATAATAATCTCGTTACATTAATAGCTAGTATTCAGTAGGATTCTAGTTCAATTTAATAAAATTGATATAGACAGGATTTGTGTACGCGTTAAAGATTTTGTGATACCTTATATTAAACCTTATTTTGAGTGCAATAACTCAACAACAGCACCTACACCAAACACTCTGTATATTTGAAAATTATATCAAAATATAGCTCTCATGAACTCATAAAACTTTTGTTTCAAATATTTTTCTATATCTCCTCCGACAAACCAGATATTACCTGTCACATAAAATGTGGGATATCAGCTGGGGACTTCTCGGGTTTGCGGTCTGTTTACCAATAAAACTTATTCGTTCTATATCTCAATATTTCGCTAATCTTTATTAGTTTCTTCAGGAGAGAAAAGCTGCAAAAACATGTTAGAAATTTTGAAAAATCAAACCAAAAATTATGCAACTGTTCCACTTACAATCATAGAGTCGGTAATCCTATTGTGTTCATTAGTGTTCTGGGGAGCTGCGAAATATTCATCAACACCAACTAGGTAATATCCATTACTAACTGAAACTTTAGCTCTGGGGCACCGGCTTATATATCACGCAGGTAACCAAAAATCTAATGACCAGTAGGTAACAATGAAAAAAAAAGTAAATATATGAAAAAAATAAAATTCTTAGAAACTATCATAGGTACACCACATGTTTACCAATAACAAAAATGAAATTATGTTTAAAATGTTACTGTATATGTTGTTTAACTGATTCGTGTCGGTCTTGTAATTTACTGTGTTGGGTTTTTTGTTTATATGGTACATCTCAAGGAAGAGTCTAGTTTTTTGATTATTAATTTTTTCCAGGATTTTGACATTAGAGTAGTCAAATTGGTGGCCGGTTTTTTGTGAGTGATCAACAGCTGCACACGAGTTTTTGCCTAACCGACGAGGTGAGGTACGCCCCCCAATTTTTCTATAGTTTTGAAGATACAGGTTTCAAATTTGGCACGTCGATATATTACTCAAATACGCATATTTTGACTCCATAACCGAAAATTCACCACTTCCGGTTTAACCGGAAGTGACCCCAAACTTTTTTTTTCAAATGACACCCAGTACAATTTTTTTCATTATCAGGAAGAACACGCAATTTGTGATAACATTGTTCTCCAAAATTGAAAATCGGTTGAAAAATGGCGGAGATACAGTTGATTGTTCAATCGAACAAAGTTGGCCGTGAACATCAAACTCAAATCATCACAACTGACGAACGGCGTCAGCATTTACGAGAGGAAGGTTCGAGGTAAGATACAGCTGAAAATTGAGCTTCCCATGTAATTGCAGCAACCATATTTCCCATCAATTATCAAACATTTCCTCAAAACGGATTAGTACCCATAAAGAAAGGCTCACAACTGCCATTTCTCAAATAGCAACATACTCTTTTCACATTGTTATGTTGAAAGATGATGAATTATCAGATTACTCGAATGAAAAGATTTGAAGAATTCCGAAAGGAACCAGAAATACAATATAAGTGTTCCCAAAATTGAATGTTCTTCAACGAAGGCGGCTTTGAACATAAGAAAGCTAAACAAAAAAGCATATTTTGTCAACAAAGTGACAATTTGTTCTACTCATTCAATACAAGAGAATTGTAACTTGTTGAAAAACATTCCGATGGAGCGAAAATTTACTAGAAATGAAAAAGTAGATTTACTGCTAATTTATGGCGAGTGTAGAAAAAATGCAACTGCGGCTTGCATTCTTTACAGTGAACGATTCCCTCTCAGTTAACGCCAACCAAGTAGAATCTATTTCGCACGTTTGGAAAGGCAATTCAGGATAGAACCAGATGACAATGTACATGATCAGGATAGTTTTATTATTGATGCAGAGACGGAAACTAATGTTTTGGCTGTTGTTTATGTAGATCCCACCATATCACTTCGACAAATCGAACATGAATTACCAGTTGGACGAGAATCAGCTCGAAAAATTCTAAAAAAACATGGGTTTAAGCCGTATAAATATCAGATACATCAGCGCCTTTACGAAAATGATCATCAAAGAAGGGTCCAATATTGCAATTGGCTACTTGAGAACCACATAAGGAACCCGAATATGACGAGAAACATTATATTTTTCGACGAATCAAGATTAACGAATCTTGGTATGTTCAATAGAAACAACACCAGATACTGGGCAACTGAAAACCCCAGGCTCATAAGACAAGGGAATTTTCAGGAACGCTTTGGATTCAACGTGTGGATAGGTCTGATAGGAACTCGAATCATTGGGCCCATAATATTTGATGGTATGTTGAATGGGCAACGCTATTTGGGATTTCTACGAAACGAAATAGAAGGATTCATGGAGAATTTACCTCTCGACGTCTACCAAAATATGTATTTCCAGCAGGATGGTGCACCTCCCCATAATTCCCGAATAGTAACCAGTTACCTAGATGAAACATTCCCAAATCGATGGATTGGCACGAATGGTCCTACAAGATGGCCTCCGAGGTCACCGGACCTCACGCCACTGGATTTTTTCATATGGGGTTACCTGAAGAACAAGGTTTACTCTTCTAGTCCTACATCAAGGGAGGATTTGGAACATCGCCTTAGAGAAGCAATTGCAAGTATTACTCAAGCTCAGTTAAATGGAGTTATGGAAGCAATAGTGAGACGTGCAATTTTGTGCAGAGAACATAATGGAGAACATTTAGAACAGTACTTGTAAATCATTTTTTCATTACTTTGATTTCTGTTAGTGTAGTAAGTGACCAGAACCAATAAACAATTTACTTCATACCTTTTTTTTCGTTCAGAAATTAGTTGTATCAAATGTTAGAAATTGGAATAAATATCTAATACATTATTTTTACTCTGCAGGTATATTCTTATGGTGGATTTATACAGCAGTTCCAATTCATGAGTTTTTAGTCACTAGTAAGAAGTCATAAGAATGTTCGTTAATGGAATATTTATTCCAACAACGATCTTAAAACTGCTGTATGAATCCACCATCAATTACGATTAGCATACGAGTAATGAGAAAAAAGTTCGCTCCATCGCCGTAGAATGTTTTTCGACAACTCACAATGTTCCATTATTCAGAATGTACCGCAAATTTTCACTATTTTTTTTAAATATGGATTTTTGTTTAGCTTTCGTAGGTTCAAGCCGCCTATGTTTAAGAATAGTCAATTTTGAGAACACTCATAATGAATCATCCCGTATCTTCGATTCCTTTCGGAATTCTTCAAATCTTTTCATTCGAGTAATCTGATAATTCATCATCTTTCAACATAACAATGTGAAAAGAGTATGTTGCTATTTGAGAAATGGCAGTTGTGAGCCTTTCTTTATGGGTACTAATCCGTTTTGAGGAAATGTTTGATAATTGATGGGAAATATGGTTGTTGCAATTACATGGGAAGCTCAATTTTCAGCTGTATCTTACCTCGAACCTTCCTCTCGTAAATGCTGACGCCGTTCGTCAGTTGTGATGATTTGAGTTTGATGTTCACGGCCAACTTTGTTCGATTGAACAATCAACTGTATCTCCGCCATTTTTCAACCGATTTTCAATTTTGGAGAACAGTGTTATCACAAATTGCGTGTTCTTCCTGATAATGAAAAAAATTGTACAGGGTGTCATTTGAAAAAAAAGTTTGGGGTCACTTCCGGTTAAACCGGAAGTGGTGAATTTTCGGTTATGGAGTCAAAATATGCGTATTTGAGTAATATATCGACGTGCCAAATTTGAAACCTGTATCTTCAAAACTATAGAAAAATTGGGGGGCGTACCTCACCTCGTGGTCACCCGGTATATTATATATATATATATATAGTAATATATATTCAAATGCCTGAGAAATGCCAACCTTAAAGTGCAGATGGATAAACCTGAATTCATAAAAAAGGAAACACTTCAGTACAACTGACGGAATTGAACCAAATCCTAGCAAAATCACCACAACGAAACAAATCAAAGGGTTCTTAGGACTCCTTGGCTACTATCGTCGATGTATAAAGGACCGCAAAGCTAACTAAACCCCTGACCTTATGTCTCAAAATGGACGCAAAAATTGTTCACGACTCCAAATTCATTCAATATTTTGAACACTGCAAAACTCTCCTGACAAACGAACTCGTACTGATATATCCAAATTTTGAGCAGCTCTTTGTCCTGAGTACGGATGCCAGTAACTTTGCCCTGGGGGTTATTCTTTCTCAAGGGCCCATCGGTTCTGACACCAGTGGCGTACGCATCGCGAATCCTCTATCAATCAGAGCAGAATTACTCAACGATAGAGAAAGAACTTCTAGCAATAGTATGGGTGACGAAATATTTCAGGCCATATCTGTATGGACGAAAGTTCAAAATTTTCACCGACCATAAGCCCCTTCAATGGCTTATGTCCCTTAAGGAGCCAAATTCCCGTCTAGTGAAATGGCGTCTCAAACTAGAGGAATTTGACTATGAAATTGTTTATAAGAAGGGCAAATTGAACACAAACGCTGACGCCTTATCACGAGTGGAAATTCATGTAAATGAACTCCAAAAATTTATAGACAACTTCAATGAAAATTATGGCCAAATCCTAGAAATTTCCTATGACACTCCTGCAACGAGAAACTCCGACGAAGAATCTGTCTTTCCACATATTGGTGAAAACCCTAATTTGAACGATGTCAATAGTGACGAACATCCTGAAACCAACCCCAACGAATCAACTTGCGGAATTCCTGACTTGCAAAATCTTATCTCTGACAATCCTTTCTCTCCTGGCATCACCACTCATAACGATGTCATCACCACCAATCCCACAGTACCTAATGAGGCCATTTTCAACAACGATGCTCAGCTAGGTGCTCCCAATAACACCGATGACGAAACTGTTCACTCTAATGCGGAAGACCCCGTCCTAACCGTTCCGATCTCAGGACATCCATTTAACGGTGTATGAGCATCAGATCTATATAGATCTGGTATTCTATTCTCCAGCCGAATCCAAAATCAAAGAAATATTCCCCAATAAAAATAATCGAGCATGACGTCATTAAACTGATCAAAGATTATCTCAACCCAAAACACGTCCACGCGATATATCTTCCTGATGAAACCATGATCCCCGATTCTGCGAAGTAGTTAAGAATACTTTCAAAATTCCTTCTTTTAAGTTCATCCACTGCAACAAAATATTGGAAAACGTAATTAGTGTCGATGATCAAAAACATACAATTCATAAATATCACGAAGGTAGAATCAACCATATAGGCATAGTCAAAACTGAAAAAAGAATTAGAAAAACATATTATTGGCCAAAACTGGGTATCGATACCCGCATCTATATTAATAACTGTCTGATATGTCAACCAAATAAATATGATCGTAATCCACCTAAACAACACCTACAAGTTAGTCCAACACTAAACAAGCCATTCGAAACCGTCTTTATCGATACATTCCAAAATAAGAATCAAAAGTTTTTGACAATCGTCGACGCTTTCTCGAAATATGCTCAAGCTCACCCTTTGCTCAACCTCAGCGCTATAGAAGTGGCAAACAATCTATTGACATACATTAAGCACCATGGTGTCCCCAAATCACTTAACTCCGATAATGGCACCGAACTCAAAAATGAATTGATTCAAGAATTTGCAAATACTCACAACATTGAATTACGTTACGTAACCCCTGATCATCCCGAATCGAAAGGAATCATTGAAAGTGTTACGTACAAAATAGCTTCCCAAGTAAGCGATGAAACAGTTAGGGGTATGCACCGACTAAAATCTCAGTGGAGTCGGGGTGGTTTCCTTTTTATAAAGGTTAACAAAATTTTATGGGGGGCGCCAAGTGATTTACCAACACATACACCCCTCACAAGACATCAAATCACTAAACCATAAAGGCTTACTTGACAATCTAGATGAGTGAAATAAAAATAACGAGTACCCGGTAGAAATGTATCTATATAATAATTTTCGGAAATAACAAGTACAAAACTACAATAAAAAATCGTAGGCCAAATTCATTAATCACCTAAAAAGTAGGGAAAACTCTCGAGAGAATAGTTCGAAGATAAAGTTACTTTAGCAATCACATAACCTTTATCCAAGAACGACGAATTTAGTTCACTTAGTATCTAGTCAGAACATTCACGATCAAACATTAACTATGATTTACGACTAAGAAAGTAAAATGGGGTGCACTATATATGTAGGGAAAAAATACTTGTTGGCATAAGATTCGCGAAAAACGAACACCGCATATAACACGTAACACAATAGTTAAAATAAATGAACTAGCCACTATGTGGTACTTATCACGGTCCTTTCGGGCTACTCCTGGAAACACCAGAGTCGGATAATGTTTTCAGTCATCTGCCAATAACTGAGGATCCTACATCCACTACTCTTGTTCGTAAGCACGAGTTTCTGAGCTCCAGAAAAATAAATGACCTTCCAGGTAAGTCCCAATTGTTCGTACTGCTACTGAATGTCTATCCAAGATTGCCACAAAATACAACTCCTCGTATATATGTGCGAATGAGAAAGGTTCCCAAGAAAGAAACGTCTAAAAAGGATTAAAAAAACGTTAAGATAAGGACCCGATTGAAACAGTGGAATGAGAATAATATTATTCAAAACTCACCTCTAGTGCGTAATACCGATGCAACTAAGAGACGTTCACTACTTTACGATAACCATATCCTTCATACTAAAGAAAATCCGACGATCCTATCCAAATACCAGAAGCCACATAAAATTGTCGTGTGGGTGCAAATAGTGAAAAATCCGTTGAAAACCAGTCACTATTCACCCATTCGTTTTCCAAAATTCTACTGCCACTCTTCAAATACGAATTCCTACACCCAAACGCTTTTTCTTATCAGGCGCCATTTTTTTTCCACAATATTTCGACAGAAAATCTCGACTACAGAAACGCTCGGTTTCACCGTCTAAGAAGATAACCAAATTAGTAGGCACAAAAATATAAAATACATATACGGAGTGTTGTGTTGGTGGAGTTCCAGTTCCTTTGACCTGATAATTTAAAATGATGAAATGAATGACCCTAATGATGTTTGAAAAATATGTACGACGATCGTTAAGACTCGACAATGTTACAAACTCCCCCTTAAATAAAAAAAAAAAAAATAATTTTAATTTTTTTTTCAATCGACTTTGAGGTCCTTGATATGCCAATTTCCCAAAGCAACCCCCGTTTCAAAATCATTTAAAGAATGAACGTTAGGGGTTATTTTCTTCGCCACCCTACATTTCAGAAATTTCGGTGCCAACTTCGAAGCAAAGTAGGCAGCGCCATCCGACAGCTGATGGTTTTTTTCCACACGGTCTGACCGACCTCAAGAGTGAGCGGTCGTTTTCGAAGGTTATATCGGTTTGAACTGTTGGCATAGAACCTATCTAAACGGGACTTGACGAAACCTCCAACTTTTTCTAAATCTCTTACATGTTCAGCTAAGCTTTCTCGATTACCAAACTCAAATTCTGGGTTTTCAACACCAGGACCAGTTTTGTTATATACTTTTCCGGAAAGATATAATTCCCTACCAAAGTTGAGAAAAGCAGGGCTATATCCAGTGACCTCGTGCACTGCGGTGCGTAAAGCAAATCCAAATTTGTGAAGGTTCTCATCCCAAGAACGGTGATTATCTTGGATATATGACCGTATCATTGTTTTTAATACTCGGTTCACTCTCTCAGTGGGGTTAGCCTGAGGATGGTAATGGGCATTGAAAATTATTCGAGAATCATAAGAAGAAACAAGGTTTCGAAATTGGTGACTTACGTATTGACGACCATTATCACAAATTATTCGTTCCGGTACGCCGTAAAACATGAAAACATCTTTCTCCATGTGATTAACTACGGCTTGGCTAGTAGCAGATTTGATCGGAAAAAGTAACACATATTTAGTGAATAGGTCTTACTAATAGGGAGAGGACCTATAAGATCCGTACAAATTACCTCCCACGGACGAGAGATAACACGTTTATTCATATAGCCGTGAGGTACCTTTTGCTCCGGCTTTTGAGCCTTGCAGACCTCACAATTCCTGACATATTTAGCTACATCCACATTCAACTTTGGCCAGTAGTACAAGGAAGCGATATCTATTCTGTTGGTGGAGTTCCAGTTCCTTTGACCTGATAATTTAAAATGATGAAATGAATGACCCTAATGATGTTTGAAAAATATGTACGACGATCGTTAAGACTCGACAATGTTACAAAAGGTTCCATGCAACCATCATTGAACATCTGAGAATACTCCAAACCACCCATAAGGAACTCGATATCATTAAACAAATGCCCTACGCTATCATGGGCTACAATCATTCAATACATACTGCCACAAATATGAAACCCATAGATGTAATCACTAGTCACCTATCTACTTCAGAACCCTTCAATGTCAACCTTAAAAACTTGGTACAAAGTTCCTACATGACAGCTCACAAGACAAAAACTGCAGAATTGTACAAACAACTAAACAAAAAATTAACTGAGTCTGAAGAAAAAACCATTGACAAACATAACAAAACACGGAAACCTCCTTTGACTTATAATGAGCAGACACCAGCGTACAGACGTACGGACAACCAAAACAAGCTTTCTCCAAAATTCCGCGCAGTAACTGTTCTCAAGAATAAGAGGACTAAATTAAAACTACCAAAGAACACAATGCTAAATCAAGTTTCAAAAGACCATTGTTTCAGGTCTATCCTGTCGCTAACAATGAGCCAGGAACTTCAAATACAATCCCTAAATAAAAACCCAGGCATCCTTCCTTTCAAGATAGACACAACGCGCATCAAAATCAAAAGCAAATACCATACTTTCGTACACTACTACGATCTCACCCCCATCTCTGACGAACTCCTAACAATTCAAGACCAATATTCGAGATTATTAAAAGCAGTTTATCACGGGTTATCCCGTCCATATTTTGAAGAGTTGAAAACCATCAACCAATCAATTTTTTTTCAACTCCAACTATCACTTGCCAAACACGAATCCCTCATTCCCAGTAAAAGACCGAAAAGAGGAATATTTAACGAAACAACAGACATTATCACCCTTACAGGATCATACCAGATCACCTTACCACTTGGCTGCCAATTCAAAACAACGACCGAACAATACATCAACGAGGTCACGAAACTTGGAGAACAACCCCTGCTCCTACCAGATATCAAGTTACCACGTATAGCAAATGATGTGGAAATACCACCCCTAAAACTTCAAGACATCTCCTTGGACAAACTGAACGAAATTCACAAGGAAGCCAGCCGTCTGACCCCTCTGACCAAAATATCCCATTCGCCGAGAGCCTACGTTTGGACACTTCCACTATAATGATAGTTTGTCTAGCTATAATCATTATATACAAATTCATACACGTCCTAGTTCGACGCCAACCTACAACCACCAGCCAAGAAGACAACACTGAAGCCACCGAAAAACCCCTACCAAAGGAACGAAAAACCTTCTTCATTGCATGAAATCCAGTTATCCAAATTACAAGGGTGGAATTACGTTGTCAACGACCCCGTATTCCGCTGCCGCTAACTGAGCACTTCTCAGAAAAGACGCCTTATCAGCATTCACGGCAAAATTGCTTCGTTTCCCTGAGAACGAAATGCAGTTAGTCTGACTTTATACATGGTTATTGTAACACGTACTTTTTACTAATTTTTGTATTCAATAAATATTTTTTAAAAAGCTTTTTGAATTTCCCAAAAACAAACGGAACGGCCTGCATGATTTAGTGACCCTGATATTGTTGTCATTACTGCGAGATCACACTGTGACATCCCTGTGATATCTAAATTAGTGATAGCTGGATATAGATGTCCCTACGATGTCAAATGTTACTTGCCATAGACGTCATACTGCGACATCATTTAGACATCAAAACCTATACTAAGATTATCTGCTACTATATTTTTATTGAGTTATCTCCAGATCAGGTAATGATAGGACTTTCACACACATTTACTTGACTGTAGACCACAAAGACGTAATCTGTCCACCACCACGGTCGAAAGGCGAATCTTCAATTTGTGTTAAATGTTTATTTTGAAGTAACGCGATATGTTGGCAAGAAGTTGGCAACACAGATCGTAGGCAATGTTGGCCAACCAGAAAGCGGGAGGCGTCCGCGTGACCGGCTGTTACCGTATCGTATAACCATATTTAGTTCTAGTTCTTTGTTCTTTGTATCGATGCATTGATCGAAGATCGAAGCTTTGTTGCTTTGTATGCCTTTCATGTTCTGGTATTTCCAACTGGAGTTATCACATTTGCGAATTTTAGTGTCCATAAACTGAAAGTGAAAATTGAGTATTGTTGTTGAGTATCAACAAAGTTAGATCCCATTATTTCTATTTTGCTTAAAATAATTATGTCCAAACGTTCTTTTTCGAGTTCTTCATACCGACATACAAGGCGTTTGATAAAGAACGCTTCTGGTATTTTGGACTGTCAAGATATCATCAAACAAAGGCTCGACAGGAAAAGGAACCAAAGCAAATAAACTTCTAGTTTTTTTATTAATTTATATTTATTTTTCACTTTTTCAATTTTTAATTTTGTACTTTGTTAATGTTATGCCAGAATGTTTTCATTTTTTGTCACAAGTTACTTTTTATTTATATTTTTGTTATATTTTCTTTTTCTATCTGTTGTTTCTGTCTGGAATATCGCATAGACGTTGACGTCTCTTGAATATAACAGTGAAGAAATCGCTGCTGTGTCGCTCTGTTACATCCCTGATACGTTATTTGGAGGCATCTTTGCGGTGTCTCAGAACTACATCGCTTAGAAATCGCCAGCATGCATCATGAGTGTGACAAAAATGAGTCGCTGGGACGACTGTGTGACGTAACGCTGCGAGTCGCAGGTCACGAAGTGACATCGCAGCAATATCTTAGTATCTGTGTTGGCTGGGATCCTTCTATTCGGAAAAGTTGAAATAGAGAAACATTTTCGACGGTTATGGACGAGAAATAACTATTCGAACACTCGAAGTCTCTTTTTAAAAATCAATTTATCGCAAATGTATAGTACATCTGATTTTTCAATAAAAACTATTTCCGCGGTATGATTGCCGTAAATTGACTCACTGAGGGTGTGGGTATAGAATACATAATGGGAATGTCGAGGATATAGGTTATTTTGTTATTCCAAATATAACTTCTTATTCGTATAATATTTTCAAAGAGCAAGGTTTTATCTAGAGTCACTGTTATTGGTAGCTGTTCTTTTTTTAATGTTTTTTCAATTTTAAGAACTCTATAGAGATCAGATGATTGCATTATGCTGGGGTGCATAATTTTTAATTTGGAAAAGGATATCGAGTCTTCGATGTCTGCAGTATAGAATTTATTATTTCTACATATTTATTAGTTGATTCAGAATATCTTTTATAAAGAATGAGTTTTCTCTGTAAGTAACTTGGTTTACAATATTGGCAATCTGTTGAATATTTGATTTCAACAATTTTTCTTTATGACATATGTGTTTAACAGTGTCGTTGAACTTATTTATTAATTCAATAGTCACCGTATTTTGTGTTCTGACAGTGTTACTCAATATACTTTGATTTTCCTGAAGTTCTTTGATCAGAGTTTCATATCGTTCTCCATCAGTGGAATCAAGATTTCCAGTGATGGATATGAATATCGAACCTACGCCATTGATGAGGCCTCGTTTCACTCGTTGACGATGTGGAAATATCTTCAATTTTATTTTCGACTTTGCCCTTGATGAATGTTAATATTTTCATGTAGTTAGATGTATCGTGGGAGTAATCTTTATTTTTTGCAATGGAGGTTGTTAGCAACTTTGATTGTAAGTGGAGCTTATTAATTCCTTCGATGATTGGGGTGAGATCCACCACGGCAAATAATAATAATAGCCTTCCTCTACCCGCACAGGCTATGCCTTTGGGTATACTCAACGAGTGTTTATGAGGGAGTATTATTATTATATTATTATTATATAGTAATGTATCAACTTATGGGTGTATTCTTTAATTTTGGCGGTTCCTAGTTTCAGTGTCATAAGTCCTGGATTTTTTTCCAAATTTCTTACAGTTATTTTTCCGTGTAGTCTGAAAACGACCGGGAATCTGAAAAGACGTAATTCCGGATGTTAAAAATTGTATGTGTTCTTGAGGGGACGTTTCAAGTTGTCCATGTGGACTTTCTTTTGAGAGTCCGTTAGACGGTTTTTGATTCGTTACTAACAGATTTCAGAGTCGTGGGTTTCGTGAATTTGTTAGCGTTTTTCTAACGTTTATGTTTTTTAACAAATGCGGTTTGATCAGGTTGGAAAATCGTTGGATTGTCACGGTTTTTATTTACCTTTTCTGTTGTTTTTTTCTTTTTTTCGAATTAGATCAGTATTGATTTTTGAGTATAATATTTTTGATTTTTCATTGTGATCGTTTATATAGTCATTCAGTAAAATCTGATCGATTTCAATGTTGAATGGGTTTTCGTTGTCGATATGCCCATTAATAATATTGATAGGTTTCATTTTGGTAGTTGAGTGAATTGAATGGTTATATGCTATAGCGTATTTCATTTTCATTTTGGCAGGTGATATCAGTTAACCTTGAGTGTTCAGAAGGCGGATGTGTTCAAGTTAGGGTGGAGTGTAACCTTTCGATCATACCATTGGATTGTGGATGTTCCGGAGATATAAAATAAACATCAATTTTGTGTAATTTCAAAAGTTCCAGAACAACAAAATTCTTAAATTCACTGCCGTTATCTACTATTATTTGCTTTGGGACTCCATGATGAGAACATGTCCACAATCTCTGTTCCGTTAAGATAATCTAAGTAATATGCTTGTGCATATTTAGAAAAAGTGTCGACTATGGTGAGAAATTTTGTACTTTCGCTAGTGAAGCTATCCAGGTGAATTATTTCGAAGGGTTTTGTTGCCGAAGGTGTCACGTTCATTTTCATTTTGATAGGGTTTTTTTCGTACTTGCTCGGTTGGCAAATATCGCATTCATTAATACAATTTTGTATTGAGTTTTTCATGTGATGCCAATTATATTTGGTTTTAATTCTCTGCTCTGTTTCGTCGATTCCGCGGTGGTTTGTTTTACTTACGTCTATGAGTTTTGAATTACATTTTTTTGAATTTGAGTTATGGACATTTGAAATTTTTCTGAATTATTGTTTCTTTCCGAATAAAAATTTTATTAAAGGTTTGGCGGGGCTATGAAGAGTGGGACTGAAAATTATTTGAGTCTGGCCATCATTAAGTGGTGACTCTGATATAGGAATGGCTACGACCGGGTCTTGTTCTTGGTTCGTGTGTACCGTGTTATTGTCAGTAATGTCAGGTGGTTCAGGTTCGAGATCGGTTTGCGATTCTGTGTTGGGTGGAACAGGAATAGGAGAGTTGTCATTTTCTGTGGATTGTTGCTGGCTGTCTCTACTGTTTTCCTGGTTATTTTCAACTTAGTCATTCGGGGTGGATATATTATTATGTAGGTCATTGTCCTTGTCGACCTCACCTTCACCAACGTTTACCATTATGGATAGACGATCTATATCTAATTGGGGTTCCCCAATAGTTTGGATGTCGGTAGAAGGTTGGTAGTCAGGAGTATCAAGAACAGAACTGATGCGGTTACCAAAGGTGACTGAGGGTGCGCTTAACCCTGTGTCTCCAAGTATTTCATCTAGTTCATACCAGAATGTTTTTGTTTCCTTGGTATGGATTTCTATTCGGGATAGAACATCAGCGTTGGTGTTGAGCTTTCCCTTTTTATAGATTATATTGTAGTCATACTCTTCGAGTTTGATACGCCATCGCAATAATTTCGAGGTTGGGTCTTTGAGGGAAAATATCCATTGTAATGGTTTGTGGTCAGTCAAAATATTGAATTTGCGTCCGAACAAATAGGGGCGGAATTATTTAGTGGTCCAAATGATTGCTAGTTATTCTTTTTCAATCACCGAATAATTCTGTTCTGAATCATTCAATGTTTGGGAGGTGTAGGCTACAGGCAAATCGTTACCTATAGGCCCTTGAGATAAAATTGCGCCTAAAGCAAATTTCGAAGCGTCTGTGGTCAAGTTGAAAGGTTTGGAAAAGTCTGGGTATTGTAGGATCGGCTCATTTATCAAGAGATTTTTGCAAGTGTCAAAACAGGAAAGAAAATCTTGATCGTGTTCGATCTTCGCTCCTTTCTTTAGGCATTTTGACAGAGGCTTGGTTATTTTAGAGAAATTATTAATGAATCTCCGACAATAACAGAGAAGGCCAAGGAATCCTTTGATTTGCTTAGTTGTTTTTGGTAGAGGGTAATTTTTGATCGCAATTATTTTGTCGGGATTCGGTTTTACACCATCGATAGTAACGATATGACCCAAGTAGGCAACCTCTTTCCTCAAAAATTCCGATTGTCTAACTGTATTTTGAAATTTGAATCTCTTAATCGTTGAAATACTGATTTTAACCGTTCTATGTGTTCCTGAAGAGATGTGGAAAAGACTATGATATCATGCATCGAGATATACTAAACATTTTTCGTTTTGGATTCCTCGAAGAATATTGTCCATAACACGTTGAAAGCTAGCTGGAGCATTCTTTAGACCGAATGGCATCCGTAAGTATTCGTATTAGTTTTCTGTATTAAAAGCTGTTTTTTCAATGTCTTGCTCGTCCATCTCGATTTGGTGAAAACCGCTTGCGAGATGTAATACTGACATTTTCCTAGTTTGTCGAGGAGGTCAGTAACGTTTAGAAGGGGGTATTTATCGTCAATGGTATTTTCGTTCAGTTTTTTATAGTCTACTACTACACTCCACTTTTGTTTCCCGGATGCATTTGCCTTTTTGGGGACAACCCAAATGGGAGAAGACCATAGTGAATTACTTGGTCTTATGATGTTCTGATCCAAAATTTTCTGTATTTGACATTCTACTTCCTGTTCATGTATGAAAGGATATCTATAAGATTTCGAGTAGACAGGAGTTTCATCGTGGGTCTTAATATTATGTTTAATTTTGCTTGTAAATGTTAGGGGCATATTTCCTTGATAAAAAATTTCTGAGTATTCTTTGCATAGCTTAATGTGGTACTTCTCTTCGTCATTAAGGTGTTCTGTGCGAAAGTTGGTTAGATCGATGTTTGGTTTATCAGAGTCATCAAAGTTATTGAGATCTATTTCTTCTATAAACTTACCGTTAAATTTTTCAACATTAATTGGTTCAGAGAAATCTAAGGTGACAGGATCAGTCGTATTGTTAAGAATTGTTGTCGAATCCCAGCCGTTTTTTGCGGTCGTTAGACATTCTGGAATCTCACTATTATGGAATTCGTGATGGGGAATAATTATTTCGCCTTTGAGCACTGAAGTTTTTATTTTTATAACCTGTTCCGATCGTGGTGCAACCGTGATTGAATTTAGGCTGCTCTTTGTGTTGGGGTACTTGAGTTTTATTTCCGAAAAAGGGGTGACGAGAAGTCCTTCACCAAAATTCAGATTTGCTTGAAGGAGTTTCAAATTATCAAGTCCTAGTAACCCGTGGAATACATTGTGAAACTTGAAAAGGAAGAATTTCAAATTTTGGGATTTTGGCAGATTAAATATTTTTGAGGCAGGTATAATTTCGCTGTGTTTATGAGCGGATTTTTGAAAAACAGTCGAAACTATGCAAGGGTTATTCTTAATGTTATTTGCAAAATGTTTGTAAGCTAAATCTGGGTCAATGAATGACTTTTGTGGACCCAGAATCAATCAGCATTTTGAGATTATTTTCGGGCAGTAAAATATATGGTAGTTCACCCGAATTTGAGGCATTAAATGGGCTTATGTAGGGATTTACGTTTGGTATTCTTCTGGAGGGAAACTCTGAAAATTTTACTCATTTTATTTTGTGCTTGCGGCATTTCGTAAGGGGAATTTTCAAATGTTCCTTCATAATAGTGATTGTCAATTTCATAATTTTGGTACTCGTATGGGTTGGATTGAGGAAGGTTCGTAGTTATTATCTATACCCTGACTTTAATCGATTTCGGTATTGTAGAGCTCTTCGGAAATAAAGTTTTTGTGTTCGGTTGTCGCGAAGTGAAAGCTGAAGGGTTTGTCCGGAAATTATTCGAAGTATGTCTGGTCGATACGCTCATTGGTGTGGGTCTTGGAAGCTTTTGATTTGGGTTTGGTTTAAGGTCGCCGTTTGGTACGGCTTGACGAACTAATCCGACAGAGGAACCACCATGCCTTCTGTTTAATATTTATCCAAGTTTCCCTCCGTGCAAATGAGTAATGATAGTCAAAACTAATGTCTACTACGACTACGCTTTGCAAACGCTGGGGATGGGGACGGCGACGGAGCCATTCTGTTGCCAATACTGTTACGTATTCCATATAATACATCTCTGACTATTAATTATCATTTGGTTTGGAGATTATTCACGAAGAAATGATTCATTGAATACTTATTCCAAATCAACTTTTTTTTAAAATGAAATTTAATGTTGTTATATTCATTACTATCAGGTACAACAGCGAACAAAAAATAAGCCTAGAGATTAGTAATTATATTGGCGCTCTTGGCAACATGCCAGCAGGTGTGCTATTCTCGAGTTTGTACGTATCTATGCGATTTCGATTTTCTGTTTCACATCAATACATATGAAATACTTATATAGGTATATTCTTCTCTCTTATTTTTACTCAAATTAAAAGTGAATTATTTGAGAATAGCCCACCTATTTATTGCGTTGTGTTGTACTGAGAAGTATAAGAAAATCCTATATCATGGAATGAATTATTTCAGCACCATCAGTGGCATGGAAACGTTATTAGGTTTTTGTTTTTTATTTTTTTAACGATGTTTTGAAAATCTCGCGTTGTCATCCAAGTTTATATTAGTTTTGAATCCTAGGTAGGTAAGGTAGATATTGTAGTGAAACTGCACCAACTAATTTTCCTAATTTATTTAAAACACTATTTACAACAATTATTCACTAAAACATTTACTTCACTAGATTCAAATTTATTTCTACTGTGTCAGTCTCTATCTGCGAACTCTGGAACTGTAACTAACTCTGAATTCTAACTGCTCCGCCATCTGCTATACAGCGGCTATATATAGAAGCATTTACAGTTTTCGATCTTTCCAGTCTGTTCGGCGACTTCTGAGAGGTCCCTAGAATATTCGGTTAGACGTTCGCGACTCTTCCACGGATGAGTCATGTGTTTGTCAGAAGAGAACTTGTTTACATTTCGAGTGTGGAGTGTAATTGGATGATCAGGGCCGGTCTCGAGGCCGGTCTCGAAATCGTTACAATATGTTCGTAGGTAGGTACCTATATTATGATTACGATTGTTGGAAATGGACCGATTTTTAACGAATATTAAAGTGTTTTATTCGATTTTAGAAAATGTTACAAAGGACATTTTCATATCGAACATTTCAAAGGTGTGGTGTTTTGGGAAAAACATGTTGAAGTCAGATAAGTGAAATGTTCAGTCAATGGGGTGTTTAGTTCAATCTTCATAGAAATAGTATTATGTGCAACTAGTGCGGAAAATAGGATATTTCATACTAACCACTCGCTTAGGCTCCTAACACTAGTATGAAATATCCAGTTTCCGCGCACTATAACTTTCCGACAACCAACCTCAAAAACAAGAATTTGAAAAATATTTTTGAACGAGAACAAGTAAATTGAATTTTGCGTGACCGCTTCATACCTATACCTACCTAAAAATAATTCTTCTTTAGAAATGAATGTACTTCATACTACTTTATTTTTTGTAGGTAGATGAATATTCCTGTTGAAAAATATATTCAAAATCATATTTTATTTTTAGTAGTTCGTCGGAAAAGTATAAAGTGCAACTCATACGGAAACTGGATATTTTCTGCACTAGTTGCACAATATTTCAGTCCTCACACAATTGTCAAATTTTGTTTTTTTTTCAAATACCTTCGAATCTCCAAATTACTTCCTGGTGGTAGTGCACATCTGGCAGTAAATTCAATATTTAAAAAAATTGTGGTTTTTCAAAAAACATTGAAATTTTTTCAAGCTTCTTCTCAACTTGCTTTGTTTGTTTCTCTGATTATTTTTGGAATATAAGTGCGTTCTGTGTAGATTTACCATCACAGAGACCAAAATATTTATCAGAAAGTACTTTATATTTTGATAGGTACTTTCCCACCCTGATTTTTGAGTATTTTCTCGGCAACTTTTGCGAAATGATTCACCAGCGATATTGGTCGGTAATTAGTGACTTGCATTTTATCAGTTGCTTTATAGGTTTGTAGACATCGGGTTGATCCGAGGGTTGATCATAAAAATATTTCAAGTATTTTTTGTCAAATTCATTGTACCTAGTATTTTTTCTTTGTTTCATTCTTAACAGAATTTTCTTTTTTTAATTCAGTTGAATTAATTTGTAAAATCATCGGTAAGGGGTCTGTGACGTGAATAAAGATCATGTTTCGTCTACTATTTTGTATGACAGTTGCGTCCAAAAGAACGAATTCTTAGAAATCTATATTAAAACGGGATTTATTTAATTTTTGTTGACGCAAAAGCCTTGAAGGCATTGCAATTTTCAGATTACATGTGTCTACACGGATAGACAAAAGTTAGAACCAAAAGTATCCAATGCTAAATCAGAATTGTCGCCTGTAGTTGTTTGGAGTTTTCTTGAATTCCGACAATCTTGTTACTTGGCTACGTATATAAAGTTAGCAAGGCCACTTGCCGAAAAATCGATGAAACCAATTCCAGTAATTGTCGAATAATTGTCGAGAATTTGTCGAGAACAAAAAAAATTTGTCGAGTGGCTGTGCTAACTTTATATTAAGTTAGCACTGCCACTGATATAACTTGACAAACATACATCAAATTTTATCATTGTGGTAACCAACAATTGTCGAGTAATTGTCGAAGTCTATTTGAAGAAAAAAAAATGCGAAAAATCTTATTGGAATTCTTGATATTGGGGAAAATTTTGAGTAAGTGGCAACACCGCATGCCTATAAAGATAATTTGGGCTTTTCCCATTAAACTATTGTCAAATATGAATTGATTGGGCATTCAGTGTTCAATGAAAAAATTCATCAAACTTGGTGCTTAGATAATATCGAGAGACCGGAAATAATTGAATTTTACCGATTATAGATAGTTTTCTGCTTCCGGATATTTCAACGTTTCACGACAATTTGATTCAGTTATTCGACAATTGATGATTTAGTTTTCAGGAGCAGAAAAAATAATACAACCAAATTATGTGTGTATATTACTAAGAAAAGGAGATTTCTTCATTATTGAGCGTTTTAAAGTACTTTTCCGGCTTTTCAAGAATGAAAATTTTCACGACAAATATGTTTTCGTCGTTCGACAATTGTTCCTTAAATTTCCGCCATAAAAAATTATATTTAATCATCATTCAGTGCGTTGGTAATACCGAAAGACTGGAAATAATTGAATTTTACCAAATATAATTCTTTTTTCCGCTTCAGGAAATTTTAACTTTCCACGACAAATTAGATTTGATCATTCGACAATTGATGAGTTAGTTTTCAGGAGCAAAAAAAATAATCCAACCAAATTATGTGTCTGTATTATTAAGAAAAGGGACTATCTTCATTATTTAGCGTAATACCGAAAGACTGGAAATAATTGAATTTTACCAATTATAGGTAGTTTTTCCGCTTCAGGAAATTTCAACTCTCCACGACATATTAGATTTGATCATTCGACAATTGATGAGTTAATTTTCAGCCACAGAAAAAATAATCCAACCAAATTATGTGTGTATATTACTAAGAAAAGGGAATTTCTCCATTATTCAGCGTAAAAGTAATTTTCCGGCTTTTAATATCTCCTTTTTCCACCTTTTGTATTTAGTTTTTCAGTTATACAATAGTAGGAGTTTTCTCGGGCAATGTTATAATTATTCGCCAATCATTCAGTGAATTTGTGAGCCTACAAAAAAATATTCAAGTTTGATGTTTTTTCATTGAACACTGAGTTTTCCCATTTTTCACAATAAATTTTTCATTTGTTTCAAAAAGAATGCATAATCCATACATATTTAACAATAGTTTAATAAAAAAAGTTCAAATTGTCCTCATAGGTATGCGGTGTTCTAATAAAAAATACATAATAAGCTATAAAGAAAAGATTTTTCGCATTTTTTTTATTTCAAATAGACTTCGACAATTACACGACAATTGTTGATTACCTGCACAGTTATAAAATTTGATGTTTATTTGTCAAGTTATATCAGTGGCAACTTAATATAAAGTAAGCACAGCCACCCCATATAAAAAAAAACTATATGCGCGACAAATTTTTTTCGTTCACGACAATTTCTCGACAATTATTCGACAATTATTCGACAATCATTGGAATTGGTTTCATCGATTTTCCGGCAAGTGGCCTTGCTAACTTTATATACATTACTTGGCTCTGCTGTAATGATGACATTTGTATAAACGCGTACGCTTGCAGCTGCTTCCACTCTTTGAAGGTTAGAAGAAACACTAAGCGTTTTGGATATTTTGTAGAAGTCTCAAGAATGTATTTGTTGTATGTATGTATTACCTCCAGAAGTTTTCAAAAATAACTCTCTTTGAGATAACTCAGTTTCTCTACAATTATACAAAACATTATCATCCTCCTCTATAGAATGTCATATCCAGAAAATCAACGCAAATTCCACCAATAATTGTCTCCAATGTGTCATTGTTATTTTGTCCAACCATAAGTAGACACTTTGGGAAATGTAATGTGAAATATGCAATATATTTATATCAATTGCTTTCGTTTCAACAGAAATAAAATCAATATTCGCTCATTTTCGAAAATTCGTCTTTTTGGGCTCACTCTGTATCGAGTCACGTAAAAGTAAAAAATAGTTTACCTTTATTCTCTGTGAAATATCAAACAATCCACTCATATGATCCCCCATAATTTATCACTTTTTTTGCTCACTCTGTGAAATGTAGGAAAAACCACATTTTTGTGAGAAGCTCAAAAACGAGTTAAAAAAAGTGTTTTCTTCATCACCCTGTAAGTAGGTACACCATAACTAATAGATATATTCGAAGTCAATCGATAATTTTCATAGCATTATAAATCAAGAAAAATCCACTGGCAAACACTTTTTTGCGTATTTGGCGTTAGACAATCAAGCATTTTTGTAGCTCGCCCTGTAGAGCCAGGAACATTTCAAATGAAGAAACATTTCTTTCTACCTCTAAAATGATTAATCCCTAACTCAAAAAAATCCACAGAGCTCTAGGAATAGATGTTTTCAGTGGCATATATGACTCTTCATAATACATTGTCATCGGAATCATAAACATAATCATAAACAACTATAAGTGGGTCGAAATTCACTTGCAAGATTTCACCTCAATATACAAATGAATGAACAGAGAAACAAACGCACGTTTAATAAAATCTTGAAAAAATGTCAGCGTTTTCAGCAAGAAGTTTAGAGAAATTACTTCGCATGTGCTAGGAAAAGTTTCGTTGTATTACGTATAGATTGAAACTCCGGATCCCGTCATCGATTGTTGATTTTTATTTATGCATCCTCAAATAGCACTCCATGATACGCTTATGATTTATTTGGGGATCCGAAACAACACGTCTTTATTTCATTTTCTTGACCTGGCTCCTCCTACCAATGTTATCAAAATCACATTCCGTCTCATTGAGTAAATTGAATGAATGAAATATACAATGGCGCTTTCTATCCGAAAACTGCCGAACTGAAAAATGAGTAAGAATGTTGGTAAAGTAGGAACTGTTTCGCGCCATATGTTCGAATTTGGCTATTCCTAGCCCATTTCTAACTTGGAATTAATCTCCCAAACGATATTGTCTGGAGATTCGTTTTCAATCGGAAATTGCACTATTTTTATCAATATTTAGATTAGCATAAAATAGAAGCTAGTATTGGCTTATTTTCCTCAATTGTTGACCAAAATAATCTCACTTTTCGAAATGAAAAAAATCTTAATATATTCACTGTGTACTCCAATCTTTTTTGAGTTCACCTACCAAAGGACCCCGCACACCTTATATGGGAAAATGGCTCTCCGTCAAATTTCTTGAATTTTTGATATGTTGTAGAATTGATCATTCCGATGAAATGTTTCAACGGGCGCAACACGATCCTATGACTAGTTTTCGAGATACAGGGTGTTGAATATGAGAAACATTCACTTTTCATCACTCTGTATCTGCCAAGTTACGATTTAGTTCGGATTTATCTTTTGTGGGATCATCATCACATCCGTTTATGATGAATTCATGAGAAATTCATTTCCAAATCTTTTCGTAGTACAGGGCGATTTCACTTGAAAACAATGCTATTTTGAGACTTTCATAATTTAGTTGTTTTATGAAGAGAAAATGCGAGAAAAGGTAGAATTATCACATAATATTATAAATTCATTTCATCTAGCATCACAGTTGATGCAATTCATACAAGGTGATTCACAAATATGGAAACATAACGAATTTTGTTTTTTGGGACACCTTGTAGTAATAAACCAACCTAAAATGACAAAATTCACTTGAAGAATGTTAAATGATATGTTCCATCGTATACAGAGTCGAATGATATCAATTTGAAAAATTAGTTATACTTTAATAAATAAAAACCTTGATTTTATAAATCACCCTATATCTCATAAGGGAGTCCGAAAAGATAGCGATATTTTTTCATGGGAGAACTCGAAATACTTTCATCCATATTGTACAAAATTTTCAGCGGAATCCTATGATGGGTTTTTCATATACAAGGCGAAAAATATATTTTCACTCCAGTTTTCGGCGGGTTTGCTGTAGTTCTTTCTCGTCCGGCTGCTTTTACTCGAAATAAAAATATTTCAATAAAATAGTGATCAGTTATTATACCGTACAATAGCGTACCGTATCCCTCGAAAAAAAGCCATAACTCGAATTATTATCTGCATCAGCATCGTCTAGTAGGCGATTCAATGGAAAAGTTATTTTTTCATGCTTAGTGTTTCTCAGAAGTTATATTATACTTATTACATCCGCAGAAGTTCGTTTTTTCGAATTTTCACTCTATAAAACAATAAAATAGTGAAAGTCTCAAAATAGCATTATTATCAAAGGAAATCGCCCTGTACTACAAAAAGATTTGGACATGAATATCTCATGAATTTGTCACATAACGAAAATACCACATAGGATAAATCAGAAAAAAATCATAATTTGTATGTAATTATTTCTATCGGCTTATATAGATATATATTAAATCAAATTCTCGGCATATTTTTACACCAAATTAACGTATTATGTTTCAATTATGTTCTTGTATCTTCGAATCGTATATATGTTTGTATATAGTATATACCCCCTTTCAGAGAACGTTTCTCTTTCTTTTTCTTGTATTTGAAACATCATCTGAATCATCTTCGAATACCTACTTATTAATATATTCCTCTTATTTCGTAGTAGGCATGGAGAACAATTCAAAGAAGATAAAATCAACAAAATTCTTATGTCAATAGTCGTTTTCTTGTTGTCATAAAGCCCGAGGACTCTTTTTGGGTTATTGGACTAATTGAAGTTTCTTTTTTACTGTTCAAGTTTATGTGATTTTCAGTGTTTGTTGAACTTTGCTGAACAATATGGCCTTCGCAAATAGAGTGAGTTGTTATGTTTGTGACCGAAATGTTATTCCTAGACTTTCAATGCGTTTGAATAGAGGAGATAATATTGATGTTTTGCAAATTGCAACATATCGAAGACAAACTGCGGGAAATCCACCTATTGATATTCAGGATGATACAAAAATATGTTTCAATTGTAATAACACAGTAATGAATGACATTATTGCTATGGAAAATAACCCGAATTGCCTTCGTCTCAATGTGTTGTCCCGCGTATCAAGTCGTGCGTGCATTATTTGTAATGCTCGTCAAAATATTCAAAGACTTTCTTTAGAATGTAGAGTGGATATTTTTGTTGCTTCTGATATCTATGTCCCAGATTTCTTGAGAATTTGTGGTCACCATCTTGATCATCAAGGTTTCCTTCCAAATTACTTGCATGGAGGTTTGAATTTTGTGAATAAACCATACATAATTTCCAATCTTCAACATTTTCTTCAAAGAATGAGGACATTTGCTAATAGAAACAGGCCACTCCGTAACTGGGAGGATATCAATTGTTTCACTGAAGACGAATTTAAGTATCTGACATCAATCTCAAAAAATCATTTTCGACAATTACTAGAATTTTGTAATATTGTTGAACAAGGTGGCAAGAGAAGAAATGTCGGAAGAAAACATTTGCTGACATTTTTGATCAAAATGAAACATGGAGTTTCAGATGAGTTTTTGAAAATATTATTCAGTTATCCTTCTCGACAAACAGCAAGCTTCATTATTTCTAATGTGAGATTATCTCTTTTACAAAGGTTCGTACCGAACAATATTGGATTTAATTCAATAACAAGCGAAAATTATATTAACAGTCATGTATCCCCTTATACGAATCAACTGAACAATCCCACACCAGATATTCCCAAAGCAATAGTTTATATAGATTGTACCTACAATAAAATAGAAAAGAGCAGTAACTTCCGGGTATTGAGGCAATCATACTGTTTCCACAAGAATGAACACTTGGTCAAACCAGAGATCATAGTTGCCCCCGATGGATATATCTTAGCAATCAACGGGCCGTACTTCGCAGATGCTAGGAATAATGATGCAAGTGTTCTAAATCACGAATTACAAGTTGATTTGAATGGAATGAAAACATGGTTTCAAGAAGGAGATATTGTGATAGTCGATAGAGGCTATAGAGATTCAATCAATAGTCTACAAAAACTTGGCTTGCATTACTATATGCCACCATTTCTACCGCCGAATCAAAGGCAATTAACGACAAATGAAGCCAATCAGGCACGTTTAATAACCACTACTAGATGGATTGTTGAAGCTAGAAATGGACATTTTAAGTCAATTTTCAAATTTTTTCGTCAACCCATAACAGTAATACATGCTGCGAAGCTACATGACTATTACCTGATTGCTGGTGCTCTTATAAATAAATTCCATCCATTGATAAATATGCCTGGAACGTTGGATACGGTCACACAAATGTTGGTTGATTCCGATGATGTCAACATTGTTCAGGCACGAGTTGAAGCTGAAAACCTCCGAACTAGGAATGGTCGATGGATTCGTTTAAATCAATATCATATACAATGGTTTCCTCGCCTTGATATTGAATATTTTAAATTACTTACTGGAACATATCATTTACACTTGGCTGCGTCATATATCCAAGATACAACTCGTAGAGATGGTGAAGTAGACAACATTTTAGAAGTCGATGAGTTACATGGGGAACCCAATTTCCTAAGATTCAGAATATTTTCTCGGTTCAGGAATGCTGCTAAACACATGCTTTGGGTTGTTTTCACTGAAAGAGGTGACCTTAAATACATTTTGTTTTTGTTGGTTATTTCCGAAAACTTGGGAATTCGTGAAAAATTTTTGAGGCTGGTTATTTATTCTTGGCTGAATAGAAATGGGTTTGCAATGGAAAATTATTTTGAGCTCGAAAATGATTATTTTGAGTATGATTAATGAATGGCATTCTTGATGTTGAGTAAATATTTCTTTGCTGCTGAGCATATTGGGTTGGCTGTTCATATTGGTTAGGCTGTACGTGTTGGAAAGGTTGTCCATGAGTTACTGATGGTGCGTGAGTAGTTTTAGTGGGAGTTCTATTCGTGAAATTTTGAAAATAATGTATATTATCCTCCTGAATAACAACTGTAATGCTTCGTTAAGCGATTGAGGTCTCCTACAACGGATAGTTGTGCCTAATGGTTCTTTCAAACTTGACAGGCAGAGCTAAACTGTTGTAAAGATTTCTCTTCAAAACCTTCGAAGCATCATATAAATTTACATATCTACAGAGTAAATTGAGAATGTTCAAACATTTGTCATAAAATTGTTGTGGTTTTTCATTTTGTTGTTGTCTCAGAATTACCAAATCACTGTTGAGACAACTTTCGTCTCTCAGGTCTGCAAAATTTCTAGATAGGGTGTCTTTCAAGTCGTTCCATGTAGAAACGTTTTAAATGTTTATAACTAATTTGGCATTGCCTGTCAGTTTCGAAATCAAAGAATTCAACAGATAAGTATTCTGAAAGTTATCGGGATTTGCATTATCGTAGAATGATCTAATTATACTGTCACAAACTGAAATGTACCTATTGAGGTCATTTGGATTGCCATCGAACTGAGGGACACAATTTAGGTATTCTGGTTTGAATTATTGTGACTCTGAGCATTGTCCTATAAGGATCACTTCTGGATCGGCTATTTCTGTCTTCACCAGGGAGTATTCCTTGCGAATTCGAAATATTTTGTTTCGGGGTAGTCCACGGGTATTCGATAGACTGGGTTTCCTGATTTCTTAGGAGCCACTCCGTATCAAACACTTTCACAAGTAGTCACCAACTGTTCGGTATCCGATAAATCATTAATACGAAAGTTGTCCGTTCGATACGAATCAATCCCCAAAAATTTTTTGGCAATTTAAAAGTTACGTGTTTGGATCTATGAAAATATAAAAAAGCAAATATGGACCGTTGTAATTTTCATATTTGTTCTAGACATTGTTTCGATTTGTAATCTCCTTTCCTAGCTTTATTCGAATCTAAAAGGGGAAACCATTATTTGATTAAAAAAAGCAAAACAGACAACGTAGGACAAAACTGTGTTCAACTTGGAATCTCGGAGTTTTTTTCCTGATGAACAAATAGCTATTAAATTGTTGAAAAAGTCCATTTCTCAAAGTGGAGTGGATAGTTAAAACGGAAAGAAAATCTCAAAGTAATCTCCACAAATAGAATCTATATGATACTATACTGGATCATTCTTTATTTATTTTATACCCCTGATGACAAAATGAAGCACACGCTTGCAAGCTCTCAGCTATAAAAATTATGTAACTTTGTTGAAATTTCAACTAATACTAGGAACTTGTCAAAAGATATATTTTTTTAGTTTCGCGAATTTTGAATTAAAAATTCATGCATAATTTTCATACTCCTACGTATTTCTCTTTCGTAAATATAAATAGTGGTAGTATACTGCCCAACTATAGAGAAAGGCAGAATCTACAGAATTCGTGACAATCAGGCAAAAACTTTTCTACACCGCAAAATCTGTTTTCGAATTTACGATTTCATTTTCACTGCCACTTAATAAGGTGATGTTTTAAAATATATTCATCTATGGAATTGAAGACGAATATCATGATAAGAGACAAAAATCACGGAATCTGCCTTTTGTCTGCTCATGTTCTGTTGAATGCGCAGTTAAAAACAGCAGTACGTGGCATTTACTGCTTTTTTGTGATGCAGACTGTATATACTGCTTATTCAAACTCGGCTTACTATTACTAGTTACGGTTTTTTACATTGAGATTCATAATAATTATTATTAAATGTATGTTGATAGTCTTATAAACGCAACTTAGAAACGGAGTATCTTCAGTTGGGTTTGTAGATATATTACCCTACTAATTTGCTATACACAGTTACTGCTTTCTCGAAGTGTTCAAGAGCTTATTTTTCTAGAAGGCAGTAAGTGTTTATTGCATTTTGGCGCACTTTGATTTGAAAATGCTGCCCTTTTCCATCGGAAATAGTTGCAAAAGAATACAAATACACCAAAATATTATCTTTATGAAACTGCATTTCTCCAAAGTTGGGAAGTATACTTGATGTAGGAATGTAGGCTTTCACGGCTGACATCAATGTTTTGGTAGGATTCCAGGGTTTGCCGTGGTCTTCATTGGTTTAAATCTCCAAACGTTTCAACTGCAACTGCGGCAGTCACTGACGCAGTTGCAGTTGAAACGTTTGGAGATTCAAACCAAAGAAGACCACGGCAAAATCCGGAAACTAACCAAAACAGTATCTTGATGTTCTATTTTCTGTGCGTTAACTTTGAACTGAATTGAGATTCAATCTTCCATTATCACGTCATGATGCTCAAAAAACCTGTATTTTTTTTTCAGGTTATATAGCAGATTAACGAGTAAACGGACTATTCCACCTCCTTGTTTGGATAAAGCGAAGAAAACATCAAGAATACGTTAATATGATGCTCTTATTTCGATTTCTTTTAAACTGGTTCTCGTATATAATTAACCAACTAACAGCCAAATTAATCTAATGAAAATTGTCCCTAATCTGTAAAAAAAAATTATTTTAATCCGCTTTACCTTATTTTAATTTCATTATTGTTGTAACAGTTGGTTCGATCAGGTAATTTTGTTTCATTTTATTTTCCAAACTTTAAGCGTATCTGGCCTCAAGGCATTATATAGTAGCCATGCGATCTTGAGGCAGTAGGTATAAAACGCTACTTGTAAAAAATGATCGATTCAGAAGTGAATTTATTTCAGAAGAGAAAAATTTATTCAAATTAGTGGGATGCCGCCCCCCTCCTAGAAAGGCAGGCTAGGTTCGCCTCTGCACTGCACTCTCTGGAAACTTTCGTGTATTCGTGAATACACTGGATTTATCCTAAAACCAAACCACTATTTTTCTCAATACCCACGCTACGCGTTTTTCAATGGCTACGTTACCGTTTTCTGGAGGAGGATTAAATCAATCCTGTTTACAGAATTAGTTTAATTTATACTCGTGTCCAGTGCCAGTACCGGTTTAAATTTTACCATTGTCTCATTCGTCAGATACGGACCGAGGTGGTGCTGTAGGTTTTCCTGCAGCTGAAAAGTGAATACATCACCTAAAACATCAGTAAGTCGCCCCGGAGCGCCACGGCAAATAATAATAATAACCGTCCTCTACCCGCACAGGCTATGCCTTTGGGTACACTCAACGAGTGTTTATGAGGGAGTATTATTATATTTTTTTTTTTTCGTTAGGAATTACCCAGTCAGGCCCTGTCTCCGGAGCTCCGACACTTCCGGAGGGCGCGCTGGTGTGTCATTAACCCCAGTAAACACTCCCCACGTCCATGGGGTAAGTGATTACTGGGTCCGAGAATCATTATTATTATTATTATTATTATTTTTTTTTTATTATTATTATTTTTTTCCGTTAGGAATTACCCAGTCAGGCCCTGTCTCCGGAGCTCCAACACTTCCGGAGGGCGCGCTGGCGTGTCATTAACCCCAGTAAACACTCCCCACGTCCATGGGGTAAGTGATTACTGGGTCCGAGAATCATGTGCCCTGAGTAGGCGGAGTGAACCAAGAATTATGGCCTTCTGCATTCGCCCGGCTAGGATTTCTGCCATGTCACGGCAAGCCGGTATGATTTTTAAGTTTGAGAGCAGTGTGTCCATCATTCCACCAAGGACCCCTATTATCAGAACCACCATCTTGACAGAATGGTTTGGGTAAAGCCTGCGGAGTTCAAAGAGAAGATCTCGATATTTAGTCCGTTTTTCCTCCTCTTTTCGGACGATGTTCGTTTCGCCAGGAGCTGAAAACTCAATGACGAAAATCGTCCTACTTTGATGGTCGAGGAGTACTACATCAGGCTTATTGGCTTGTATTTGCCTGAGGGTGGGGAATGAATAGTTCCAATAGATTCGGCACTTCTCATTCTCCACAACGGACTCAATATCCCCCGGAGCATAAGGCAACACTGGTGTCTCGTCTACACCGTACGAGTGTCGTAGATGGTAGTACAACACTCGTAGGGCCGCGTTATGTCTGTGGATATAGGCTGAGACCGCATAAGCTGGACAAGCTGACAGCAAATGCATTATGGTCTCAGCTGCCCCACGACACGCTCTGCATCTAGTGTCAGGGACCTCTATACCCATCACGCGACTGCGGTAGACGAGAGTGTTGAAGACACCATCCTGGCAGGCCATTATGAATCCCTCGGTCTCCGACTTCAGCCCACTTGACCTGAGAAACGAGAAGATCAGGTCTCTGGATAAGCCTAGGTCTTCAATGTTCTTGAAGAAGACCCCATGCATCGGCTTATCCTTATGTAGCTGCAGGAGCCTCTCACACTCCGCAGCTTTTACGTGGGCTTTTTGCTGAACGGGTTCCAACTATTATTTTTTATTTTTTTTATTTTTTTCCGTTAGGAATTACCCAGTCAGGCCCTGTCTCCGGAGCTCCGACACTTCCGGAGGGCGCGCTGGCGTGTCATTAACCCCAGTAAACACTCCCCACGTCCACGGGGTAAGTGATTACTGGGTCCGAGAATCATGTGCCCTGAGTAGGCGGAGTGAACCAAGAATTATGGCCTTCTGCATTCGCCCGGCTAGGATTTCTGCCATGTCACGGCAAGCCCAATGTTAAGCAGCCAGAGGGGTGAGAGAGAACTCACCCCTCGGGAACCAACAGCCCCCAATGAGCAGAAAAAGGAGGGAAGCACCTCTCCCACGAAAATCCGATGTCTACCCCTAGAAAACCGGAACGATACCAAAAACAGCAGACACGCAGGCGCAGAAACGGCCGGCGCCTGAGACATTGGCAAGCGACTCTAAAAATGTACTTCTGGAAAAACAATTTAGCTTTTCCAGTGAATGTTCATTATTACAACAAAAATGTGAAACAATGATTATTTGATAGTTCATACATTTAGTTGTTCTTCACCTCACATTGAATTCAAATAGTTCTACAAATTATACACCAGCTACATTTTGAGACAGCACATTTTAATAAAATAACTTATGCATAACATAAACATTACATAACTTTTTCTCTAATAAATAATGTGTAAAACTTAAAAGCCATCACAGCCTATAGAGGAACACAATAAAATGAATAAAAAAAAAGTAATCCATAGGATTTCGTCTCCTATAACGCCATCCTTGGCGGTCACTGGCACTCCTAAACCACGACTTGACAACATTTTCAATTTCTGCGGCAGTTATGGTACGGCATATGGAGTTTCTCCTTGTCATAGCTGCAAATCATCTATCATTAATTTAAGCAAATCAATTCACGAATGAGTGGTTGACATGTTACATCAATGCTTTTTTTGGCATAAAAATAATAGGAACAAATTAGCACGATTATTTTCAACGGGTTTTTTATAGAAATTTAGGAAATATTCATGTAGAAAACCTTCAAGAAATTTGTTTATTTTTATATATTAGTACTTTATGATGAACTGAAAATATAATAATTTTCAAGGAACCATTTTTAAAACTTGATGTATTTTAAAAATGCAGAATAGAATATGTGACTATTTGTTTTCTCATTTACAAATTATGTAGTTTCCATATCTATGATGAGTTTGACCAGATTTGAAGATTCTTTAAAAGATTTTTTTTCCATTTCTTCCCGACCAATTAAGATGCAGTGATAGTTCATGGGAAATAATTTTTCCTAGCAGCGTCCTCATTACATCACTACCATATTTTCCTCCAACAATCAAAAGGCATCTGCACTAAAATTCAACGAGTTACTTTATTGAAATGTATAAACCTATATTATCAATTCTGTGAAAAATTCAAAAACAGAAATCTTCCATACAATAATAAAATGCAATGAATCTGCATGAGGGACATACTGCAAGAGCTTCATCATTATCTAACATACTTTTGAAATCATTCAACTCAACTTTTGTTTTGAGAGATAGTTTTTCTAAGGATTTTCTGCTTGCCTGGTTTTAGGAGAATGTAAATGTTGCACTAATTGTGTTAAATGCTGTACATCTCCCGATAGAACTTCCAATTTTGTATATATATTTTCCTGATGAAAACTGAAAGAGTTAAAAAATATGCATAATATTTTCCATTTCCTATGTTATGGCGGCACTTCACTTGGCGTAGCGTATTCGTGGAGCGGTTTCGCTATATTTGGCTAAAATTTGCTGTATATTCAAATATCACAAACATGCCAAATATATTTGCTCACCAGTGAACGCAACAGTACTGGAGGTGTCGACGGCGGCAGCAGATTATTTTTACCTGAATGCTTCTTACCAATACATTCGATATCTACATAAGTACAAAGTTACCAAATGACCATGAAAAACAAGGCGGTGGTGGATGATCACAATGACCACCGCTAAGTACGCTACTAAGCGAACCAAGTCTGGACGGTCGACGCAAATATTCAGCTCATTTGAGTTCTTTGATGTGTGATTACCGACAAGTGGGCGGAAACGCGTTTTTGCCTATTCGCGTTATTTGCCTTATTTATACAAATAAGACGAACATACCAAATAGCTTCTCTGCACATCGCCGTTTTTGGGCAAATAAAGCAAATACACAAATACGCTACGCCAAGTGAAGTGCCGCCTTTAAATGTAATACTGAATATAAACAACCAATAATGTTTACCTTCACTTGTTCTGCAACATTTACTTGGTTGCTCAAAAGTAACCACAGGTTCTGGTGTATTTTTTGTATAAATAAAAGTACAGTCTTCTGTAATGTCTTTCAAATCCATATCAAGGAGCTGTTTGGATTGACTCTCTCGAATATTTTTAGTTTTTGTAGTAGGCTGACTTGCAATCAAGTCTTGCAATATACTATTAGAAGATAATCAATCCATCTGATAAATTACCATCATTAGTTTCTTGGATTGATTTGATTTGGCTACAATATCCTCTTCTATTAGTGATATTCCCATATTTCCTTGGTGTTGAGATTGATGGTATACAGTCTTCATCGGAATCGCCCAAGTAGTCTATATATTTTGAATTTTTTATTATTCATTTATCTGAATTTTCTTCCACTCTTTATACACGTATGTCTTCAATGTCTTCATATGATTGTGAAACAGATAGATGACTGCAACTCCAGATCTTTGAGTCTAGCAACAGCAGTCTCATAGGAATCTAAAAAAATATAAGAGTTTTCTCACAGGGAAAATTTATCGTGATAATATGATACATACTTGTTTTCAATTTGATATTAATTGAACATAATTTACATAAATTTTTTTCTATTTCATATTTTTCAATAACAGCTTCCTTGAATTCAGATTTGCCCCGGAGATTTTGTGGCCACAGGCATTCCACACTGTTATTTTCATTAATAACAAGCCACCTTTGAGTGTAACTTTGTTTGGCATAGCGGTGAATGATATTATGGAAACAATCGACCAAAATATAGGTAAATACATGTACGTTGACGACTTAGCAATCTTTCTCTCCGCAAAATCAATGACTGAAATCCAAACTACTCTTCAAGAAGCAGTTTCCGTAATTTCCCTAAATGCTCGAAGTATAGGATTCAAGTTCTCGCCTTCAAAAACACATAGTGTCCATTTCTGCCGCCTCAGAAAAGAACATCGACATCCTTGTCTACAGGTTCTCCTATCTTGACCAGGGAAATGACAAAGTTTCTTGGATTAACATTCGATTCAAGGCTGACATGGGCTCCGGATATTAAGGATCTTGCAACGAGATGTAAAAAATCTTTGAATATTATAAAATGTTTATACAATATTACATGGGGTCAGATAGGGAAGTACTTCTGACAATATACAAATCTCTGGTTCTATCTAAAATTGATTATGGAAGTGCAGTATACACGTCTGCACGAAAATCTCTACTTCGTATCCTGGAATCAATACATTGTACCGGAATCAGATTGGCTACCGGAGCTTTTCATACCAGTCCACTCTTCAATTTGTTGAGAATCTGGCATACCTCCATTGACATTCAAATGGAACAGGCGGCTACTGAATTATGCTGTAGGAATTCAGAAACAGAAATGGCATCCTATTGAGAAAATTCTTTCTGACACATATATGGAACATACCTATCGGTCAAGACCAACCATCACTCGCCCCACATCTATTCGCATTAGAGAACTACAAGAACAGCTCAACAAAAGGATAAACCATTATGGACTTCCTTCGTGCGAAATTTTTTGAATTGATCGATAAGTTTCAGAACGCTGAATATATTTATACAGATGGTTCCAAAAAGGAACATGGAGTAGGAAGTGCTTTTAATGTAAATGGGTCCACACACTCTTGGACACTTCCAGTTACTGCCTCTATATTCACAGCAGAACTTGCGATATGGCAAGCTCTACTTTACATAGATTTGTCCACCAACACGTCCTTCTTAATGTGCTCAGATTCCTTGAGCTCTTTACAAGCTATTTCTGACACTTTCTCCTCAGACTCTCTAGTACAGAATGTCTTAGCAACTTTACATCACCTTAGAACTAATAAAAAAGTTGTTGAATTTGTATGGTGCCCAGGACATGTAGGGATAAAAGGAAATGATAAAGCATATGAAGGGGCGCAAAAAGCCGCAGAGCCTCTGAGAACATTGAAAGACTACCGATCCGATCAGAAGACATGAAAATATTTTTCAAACTGATAACAAATGCGAAATTGCAGGAAGAGTGGGATAGCACAGAAGCAAAACTAAAGCCGATCAAACCTGATATTGGACCATGGAGATGTCCTCCTGATTTAAAAAGGAGAGAAAAGGTGGCAATCACCAGACTTCGAATTGGTCACACATATCTGACATCCTCCTCCCTCCTGAAGGGTGAAGGACTACCAGAATGTGATATGTGTGAAAAACCACTCTCTGAGAAGCATATTTTTGGAGAATGCGTATTATATGAAGATACCATTCGAGACGTAATGATCATAAAAAATACTTCCTAAGTTCTCAATAACGAATCTCAAAATTTACAGAAACTAACCCATTTCATAAGAGAAACTGGCCTAATAAGGAAATGTGATTTTTTTCTCTTCCTTATTATTTTATATAATAGAAGGGCTAACGACCATAGCAGTCGAAGACCCAAAAAAAAAGAAAAAAAATAAAACAAGCCAAGTATATGGAATTATTCCCATCGGAACAGTTTTTCCTTCTTTACCTTTCCTTGGGAATTCCACAATGTAATAATCCCTGAAAATATTTACAGAAATAGGCAATACAACCGCTGAGAAAAAAAATTACAAAATATTTATATGGTTTTGTTCATACTTAATATTATTTATTAATAATATTGATAATTCCACTAAGGCTCAATTTATAATTGTAGTCTAGTCTCAATCACAAGTCCTGGTCATCATTCCATTTTCATTCTCTGTCTTTATGGAAACATCGTGAAACAATTTCGAGACCGGCCCTGATCATCTAATTAATAATGCACACTCGACAAGTAAATAAGTACTCCGCTCTCAAACACATGAGTCCCGCGTAGAAGAAGCGCGAACTTTCTAAGGAATGAAATGGAAGATTCGAGAGAGCCATCTGACTGGATCGACGTGTAATCCCGATTGATAGAGAACTGTAAATGCGAGTTTATAAGGCGCAGGATAGCAGAGGGCAGGGCAGTCAGATATAGTCACAGAGAATCGCAGATATTGTACGAGAGTTCGCAGACAGAAAGCGATAGTCAAGATAAATTTGAAATAGTGAAGTCTATGTTTCAGTTGGGTAATTGTTAAAGTAGTGTTTTAAATTAATTATAAAAATTAGTTTAGTGCATTTTTACTACATTTGGTGTCATAAGTGTGGATGTTTAAAACAAATAAGTGTTAAAGGGTTCGCCGCGTTGAAAAACTAACCCGTTGAACATTTGAGTGTGGACAGTATTGCGCGTCGCGGGAAAATAAACTGAAAACTTTTTGTGTGAAATAAATAATAGACGATACCTCGGTTAAAGACAATAAAATACAAAATTTTTCCGAGGAGAGTTCACCTAGTTGACCTTAAAGTAAGTGAATTGAAGCAAGGATTTCTGGACTGATATCCATGTCCTCTGGAAGCATTCTATTTGCAGCATCTCCTATGAAATCTAAAAGACGATTTGATGGAAAATGTATGTTTTCTTGGTATCTAGCGTACCCAAAAACCATATTACGCTAGCAACATACGCACAAGTTCCTAAAGTCCTAGCACCAGACTTACAAGCACAATAATACCCCGAAATAGGGAGAGCAGGATCTTCTGGATTTTTGTCACCTATTTCAGTGAAGACAACCCAAAGAATATGTTTAGCAGCATTCCTGAACCGAGAAAATATTCTGAATCGTAGAAAATTGGGCTTCCCATGTAACTCATCTGTTGTCTACTTCACCATCTCTACGGATTGTATCTTGGATATATGACGCAGCCAAGTGTAAATGATATGTTCCAGTAAGGGATTTTAAATATTCAATATCAAGGCGAGGGAACGATTGTATTGAAATTGATTCAAACGAATTCATCGACCATTCCTAGTACGGAGGTTTTCAGCTTCAACTCGGGGCTGAACAATGTTGACATCATCGGAATCAATTATCATTTGTGTGGCCGTATCCAACGTTCAAGGCATATTTATCAAAGGATGGAATTTATAAGAGCACCAGCAATGAGAGTCACGTAACTTCGCAGCATGTATTGCTGATATGGGTTGACGAAAAAAATTGAAAATTTACTTAAAATGACCATTTCTAGCTTCTACAAACCAACTAGTAGTGGTTATTAAACGTGCCTGATTGGCTTCATTTGTCGTTAATTGCCTTTGATTCGGCGGTAGAAATGGTGGCATATAGTAATGCAAGCCAAGTTCTTGTAGGCTATTGATTGAATCTCTATAGCCTCATCTATCGACTATCACAATATCGCCGTCTTGAAACCATGTTCTCAATCCAGTCAAATCATTTTGTAATTCGTGATTTAGAACACTTGCATCATTATTCCTAGCATCTGCGAAGTACGGCTCATTGATTGCTAAGATATATTCATCGGGGGCAACTATGATCCCTGGTTTGACCAAGTGTTCATTCTTGTGGAAACAAAAATATCCACTCTACAATCTAAAGAAAGTCTTTAGAACACAACACATTGAGACGAAGGTAATTCGGGTTATTTTCCATAGAAATAATGTCATTCATCACTGTGTTATTACAATTGAAACATATTTTTGTATCATCCTAAATATCAATAGGTGGATTTCCCGCAGCTTGTCTTCGATATGTAGCAATTTGCAAAACATCAATATTATCTCCTCTATTCAAACGCATTGAGAGTCTAGGAATAACATTTCGCTCACAAACATAACAACTTGCTCAATTTGCGAAGGCCATATTGTTCAGCAAAGTTCAATAAATATTGAATATTACATAAACTTGAAGAGTACAACAAAAACTTCAATTAGGCCAATATCCAAAAATAGTTCTTGAGCTTTATGACAACAAGAAAATGTCTACTGACATTAGAATTTTGTTGATTTTACCCTCTTTGAATTGTTCTCCATGTCTACTACGAGATAACAGGAATATGTTAATAAGTGGTGCTATGTAGGTATTCGAAGATGATTCAGATTATGTTTCAATTACAAACAAAATAAAGAGAAACGTTCTCGAAAAGGGGGTATGTACTATATTCTAACATATATCAGATTCGAAGATACAAAAACATAATTAATAAATTAAACGTTTCTTTGGTGTAAAAATATGCCGCGAATTTGAATTATTATATACTCCATATAAACCAACAGAAATACTTATATACAAATTCTGATTTATCTTATGTGGTATTTTCCTTGTGTGACAAATTCATGAGAAACTCATGTCCAAATCTTCTAGTAGTGTACTACTAAAGATTTCCTTTGATAATAATGATATTTTGCGACTTTCACAATTTTATTGTTTTATAGAGCGAAAATTCGAAAAAAGGAACTTCTGTGAATGTAACAAGTATAATATGACTTCTGAGAAACACTAAGCATAAAGAAGATAACTTTTTCCATTGAATCGCCTACGGACGATGCTGCAGATAATAATTATTCGAGTCAGGACTTTTTTTCGAGGGATACGGTACGCTATTGTACGGTATTATCTGATTACTATTTTATTGAAAATTCAAAATCTCGAGTAAAAGAGGCCCCATGAGGAAAAACTATAGCAAACCCGCCGAAAACTGGGGTGAAAATATAGCAATGGGGAAATGTACAGATTTTTTCAAACATTTTCGCCTTGTATATGAAAAACCCTTCATAGGTTTCCGATTAAAATTCTGTACAGTATGTATGACAGTATTTCGAGTTCTCCCATGAAAAAATATCGCTACCCTTTCGGACTACCTTATGATATATAGGGTGATGAAAACAATCAAGGTTTTTATTTATTTACCTAATTTTCAAATTGACATCATACACGATGAAAATTTTGTCATTTTAGGTGGGTTTATTACTTATAGAATGAAAAGCACTGAACTGATAAAACATCTCCAGATCCTGTAACTTCTGCACCATCAACAGCGTCTAACCTTGTAAAGTATTGAAATCATCAAACAATTACAGTTAGAAAATCCTGTTACCATTTTCTCCCAGATCGGTTAACATTTCGTTGCCTTGATGAACTAGTTTCTGGAAGTTTTTGAGATGGAATGACCCTTTCTTCAATCCTTTAAATGTTTTGCTTCTTGTGTTTAGAAAATAACTGGATTGATTTACGCCAATTATTATAAACAAAATATATCGTACTAAAAGAGGCTTATTGAGTAAATTGTCGTTAAAATACTATATCGTTGCGCTAACGACATTTTCGCCAACGACATTCCTAACGATAAATTTTTAAATTACATTCAGTATCGATGTCGTTAGAACAAAATCTGGTAACATAGTATTAAATGGATGTGGTAAATGTTGGTACTTGAAGTTTAATGTTTTGTGACCAAAAACGTTTTTTGATACTTGTGCGCGCATTGAAGTTGTCTGCTGTCAGAATGAAATTTGGTTACAGTTTGAATAAAATATACGTACATAATAATAAACAATTTAATATAATTTGTAATAAATAATGATTGTTTTCGTCCAGACTTGACTATGACTACAGCCAAATCGATAATAAAGAAGCAGAGGGTATGAATAAAAGACGACTATAAGAGTCAATTTGAGGCAATTCTCAACGAAATGAGAACTAATGATGCTGAAAACTAGATGATTTAGAAAATACGGGAGAGGTGGAAGGTAACTCACTGGAGGTTACTGTGGACTGTGGTGTTGAATCCGGATCTTTTGGACTCTGTAGATGATAGTTGCCGGTAGGCCTACCTTCTGGATCTTCTGCTAGTTTTCTTGTTTCAGTTCTGTTGCAGTTGATAAGTTCTCCATATGTATTCTTTCGTACTACCATCTAATCAATTCGATAAGCACTTTCGAAACCCCACGAAAATGTTCTTTTCATTTAAAGACACGATCTAAAAATTCTGCGACACCTCAACGCGGAAGCCATAGTCAATTCGAATTCTTCTCTCTCTCCCTTGTCCTCCTTCAACCGTCTCAGACCCGCGCATTCGCAAACATTGATTCGCGGATTATCAGTGCCACATCGCCGCAACCCACAAATCAACGGATAATTTTCAATAGATATACTCGACTTAATCATTAACGCTAATTAAATATAGAAATCAATTATGAATCATGATAATATATAATATAACAAGATATATAGATATATATTCATATAAATGTTACCCAAACAAAATGATAATTCTGAAGACAAACAATGAGGACGAAACATACTGCCCGCCAAAATACAATCGGGGCTTCGATTGTATTTTACCAATTTATGGCAATGGGCAAAGTTTTATTACTGGCAGAAGGAAGCTACCTTGGGCCGTTCTTACAGAGGCAACCCTACTTATTCCATCAGATCCAGGGTGAAACTTTTCAATCCTGCCCAAACGCCACTTCGAGGGAGGAAGTCTCTCATCTTTAATGAGTACCATCTTGCCCACGTCCATTTCAGGGTTGGTTTTATTCCACTTATGTCGTAATCTCAACGTATTCAGGTAATCTGAATGCCAGCGCTTCCAGAAATGTTGGTTAATTCTCTGGAGCAATTGCCAACGAGTCAAACGATTAATAGAAATATGGGTACAATCTGTGTCAGGTAGTACAGTGATAGGCTCGAGGGTCAGAAAATGCCCCGGCGAAAGTGCCCCCAAATCAGAAGGATCACTACTAATTTCAGAAATAGGTCTGGAATTGAGGAGTGCCTCGATCTGCACCAGCACAGTGTACATCTCCTCAAAAGTTAAAACCTATTCTCCAACTACTTTCATGAAGTGACTTTTGAAAGATTTGACCCCTGCCTCCCAAAGTCCTCCGAAATGAGGACTGGAGGGCGGGTTGAATTTCCATTCAATATTCTCGGCCTCAAAGGCTCCTTGAAATATTGATTTGAGGTACTTCTGAGCACCTTTGAAATTAGTACCGCAGTCTGAATGAACTACTGAACAACGACCACGTCTTCCAATAAATCTCCGCAGAGCTGCTAAAAAAGCTTCCGATGACCATTCGGAAGCTAACTCCAAATGGATAGCCTTAGTTGAGAAACAAACGAAGACACAAACGTATGCCTTATAAACCTTGGCACCTCGAATTTTGGAGTGAGTCAACAGAAATGGGCCACAAAAATCAACACCTACACATGAGAAAGCCTTGAGTTGCGTTACTCGCAAGTTTGGTAAATTTCCCATCAGGGGGGTATAAGAAAAGGGAGTTATTTTGAAACAGCGAATACAACGAGACAGCACTAACTTAATTGCCCTTTTTGCATTCAAGAACCAATAATGTTGCGATAATAAATACCGCAATGCTTGTAAGCCAGGATGCAAATTCTGTACATGACAATGCTCTATTATGAGTTCAGTTAGTCTATGTTTTTGAGGCAGTAAAAGAGGAAATTTCTGCTCGAAACATAAATTGGAGTTTACTAGCCTACCTCCCACTCGCAATAATCCTTTTTCATCGAGAAATGGGGAGAGTTTTCTCATGGGTTTAGGAAGCAACTTATTAGTCTTGAGACTGCGAATCTCTTCACAAAATACCATATTTTGTACATATTTAACTAGTACCAGTTGTGCTTCGAACAAATTCAACGAAGTATAATTATGAAAAATTTTATTGCTGGGATTCTTCATATTATGAATGAATCTGAGAGCAATGGAAACAATGCGTTGAATTTTCAACAGCGACGAAAACTTTTCCAACAAAATTTGAAAGGGATTTTCTGAAGAATACGAAACAAATACAACTTTTCTTTCTTCATTGGCTGCTTCGCAGCTAGATCTTTTATCAATGTGTGATCGAGGCCAGGAATCTTGCATTTTAAGCAACCATGAAGGTCCAGACCACCATAAAGAATGTTCTAATAGTACAGATGGAAACATTCCTCTTGATGCTGAATCTGCTGGATTATCTTTCGAAGAAACATGATTCCAGCACAAAGGAGAAATATTTTCCTGAATTCTGCTCACTCGGTTCGCGACAAATGTTTGCCAACGATGAGGTACAGATCGAATCCAATCCAAAGCCACAGACGAATCTGACCAAGCAAAGATCTTATCAATTTTCACTGTGGCAGCAGTATTTGATACAACAAAACGAAGTAGATCCGATAGCAGCAATGCTGCACACAATTCCAATCGAGCCAAAGAAACACGTTTTAACGGCGCAACCTTGGTCTTGGCCATCACCAAATGTACTTCGATCACTCCATTCATATCGGTGATCCGAAAATAAACCACGGCAGCGTAACCCTTTTCTGAGGCATCTGAAAACCCGTGCAATTCCACAACAGAAGCGGTATCCAATGACAAATATCGAGGTAATTTGAAAGACGACAAAATGCGCAACTCTTCCTTGAATCGGAGCCAACGATTCAATATAGGAGCATCTGGTTCTTGATCCCAATCCAGTCCTAAAACCCATAACTGTTGCATCAAAAATTTAGCAAAAAATGTAATGGGAGCAAGAAATCCCATAGGATCGAATATTCTAGCCAAGTCCGATAACATGTTTCGTTTGGTGCAAGGTCTATCTAATAATCCAACATGATAAAAAAAATTATCTGAATGTGGACACCAGTTCATTCCCAGAATTTTAACTTTGGACATATCGTCCTTATCAAATATCAATTTTTTATTTTGACAATGTTCAGCAGGAATACCAGCAAGCAACGTAGGGTCATTGCTAGCCCATTTTTTCAACTCAAAACCGCCCTTTGCAAGCAAAGAAATTAATTCAGCTTGTACCGACAGAGCTTCATCAATATCTGCACAACTCGTTATGATATCATCAACATAGGTATCAGACAATATGACCTTTGAAGCTTTAGGATAAGCGCTACCTTCATCAGCCACTAACTGCAGTAAGGAACGAATTGCAAGGAAGAGCGAGGACACAATACCAAAGCTAACAGTGTTAAGACAAAATTCTTGTACAGGTAACTCACTACTGAACCTCCACAAAATACGCTGGAAATCTCGGTGAGGTGGAGCGACCCAAATTTGTCTGAACATCTGACAAATATCAGTGGTGAATGCAATACGATGGATTCTGAAGTGTAACAAAATAACTACTAGATTTCGCTGCAACTTAGGACCAGGAAGCAACGATTGATTTATTGATTTGCCATTAGCGCAGGCTGAAGCTGCATCGAACACAACCCTCAGCTTGGTACTTGGACTATCAGGTTTGATCACAGGATGATGAGGAATATAAAACGAACTAGTGAGATTGGAAGGACCAGAAACTAGAGTCATATGACCTGAATCCAAATAATTTTTAATGAAAGCCGAATATGCTTCAAACAACGACGGACCTCTAATGATGAGAGACGACGAAGTGCTACTGAACGACTATCACCAAACGAGCATGGTTCTCCATCCTTGAAAGGTAAAAATACGATATAACGACCAGACGAATCACGAGAATGCGTTTCTACGAAATGTTATTCGCAGAACTGATCATCAGCTGAAGAAAGTGAAACATTTGGAATTTCTTCTAATTCCCAGAACTTCTTCAGGGAATTATCTAGTGAAGTAGTACAAAGAGAAGTCGTTTCAATGGCATTATGATTAATTTTGCCAATCAAAACCCATCCAAAAATGGTTTCCAATGCCATCGGTAGACACGTAGGGCCTCCTAGCTGACCTCCTAGCAAAACTTCAGGAAGTATGTCCGCTCCAATTAAACAATCATTATGAGAAGGTATATTGAAGGAAGGATCAGCTAATGAAAAATTTGAAAGATGAGATAGTCGAGGTCTTGGCATTATCGAAGAAGGGATACAACATATTTTTGGGACGACTATGGCCTGTGTCACCACCATAGGTGAAGATTTGCCAATTGGTTTTAATACTAGATTAACTCCAGAATTGGCATCAGTCGTCATATTTCCGAGACCATTAATCGTGCATGATAATTTGATACGACGAAGTCCTAATCGATTACAACAGGAAGAAGTGATATAAGTATTTTGACTTGCACAGTCCAACAAAACTCTCATAATTTTGAAATTACCGTACTCATCACCAATGTCAACCAAAGCAGTACCCAATAAAACTGTCGCTCTTTGAGACTAAATACTAGTCAACGAAGTAGTTTGACTTGGACCAGAAACAGAAGTCTGCGAATTTTCAACTATTAGAGGAGCAGCCGAAACGTCAACATGCTCAGACCCTCGGGTACTATTCGAATTCCCACTAAAATGAAGCAAAGTGCTATGTCTAGAATGGCATATTTTACAGTTGGATTGAAGAGAACAATTCGACGAACGATGAGAGGGTAGTAGACATTTTAGACATAGAAATTTCTCCTTAACAAATGAAAATCTTTCAAGTAGCGTCTTTTTTAGGAAAAGAGGACACTTGACCAAGGCATGAAATGAACTGCACAGAAGGCACTTGCCACCAGATGCGGAAGAACTGGTAGAGTTCGTCATGAATGTAGAACTTCCTTTATTTTGGTTGAAACTTTTAGAAATATTCGAAGAACTAGAATATTCACACTGTTTTTGTGTATTTATTGCAGATTCTAATGCTGTGCATTGAGATTTCAAAAACTTAATTAATTCATCATAGGTAGGAATGTCTGTTTTCGCAAATTGCAATTCAAAACGTTTAACGGTATCTGTATCCAACTTTTTTATCAAAATTTGAAACATAACAAAGCTCCAAGATGTCACTGGTAAGTTCAGATTTTTCAATGCATCGAGATTTTCCGAGAAGCAATCCAGTTATCTGCGAAGTTTGTCAGGGGATTCAAAATTCATTTTTGGAAAATCCACGATCTCTTGCCAGTAAGTCGATGCAAGAAATCTTGGATTCTGATATCTATCAACTAAAGCTAAATATGCAACCTCGTAATTGTCATCAGTCAATGGCAAAGATTTGACTGTAGACAAAGCACTTCCTGACAGCGTCGATAACAAATATTGAAACTTTTCAGATTTGGATAATGACACATTGTCATGTATCAAGGCTTTATACAAGTCGAAAAATCCTGGCCAATTTCTATAACTTCCATCGAAACGTGGCAAGTCTATTTTTGGAAGTTTAACACTTGGTTGCTGCCTACTAGGGCTACTAGCCGTTGAATTTACCGATGAAATATCTCCAAATAATGAATAAATTCTTTTTACTTCAAAAAACATATTATCAAATTGAGATCTAGTCGATTCCTCTGCCTCGAGATCCCCTCCCTCAATAGTGGATAGTTGGGCAACAACTGCTAAATGATGCTGCTGAAATTCAATTGCAATATTATCAATTGCATTATACCTCACCTCTAAATGCGGGAAGAACTTTTTATCGCTAACAACGGTGTCAGCTATTGTTTTTACTTCCTGCATTCGATTGAACCAAATATCCCGTAGAGTACGAGATAGCTTTAATTTTGCAGCCATGCTCACCGACTATAAAAATGCGATAATTTCCAGTAAAAAATATAAATTTATTGAAAATTGGAATGAACACAAATTCTACTAAGCAGGAAATAATGTAATTTAAATTATCGAAATGTCTGCATGGAACAAGTAGATAGAGATAAGTTTAATTTTATTTAGGTTTTGTTAACTGCGTTTTGAAAAACACATGAAAATTTATAAAGTTCCAGAAAATAAACTCTTTGTTTGCCTTCAAAACCACCAACTATAACAACGTACCACCCAAGGTATGAAGCGGCACTCTGAATTCAATGGGCAACAACACGAAATACCGAATCAAATACAAATACAGTTTGCCGCTATATAGCGACGCTATTCCGAACTATACAGTAAAGAATTATACCAAAAAAATTTACTGACAAAATGATTAAATTTGAATGCTTATCAATGGAACGATCAAACGAAAATGAAATTTTTGATTTGCGATTTCCAATACACGAACGACGACCATATGGCAATAATAATCATGCAAAACTAAGTAGTAGAAAGAATAAATAAAAAACAAATTGATCAATCGAAAGTTCCCTTATCAAACGGAAACGAACTGATCCGACTCGTTAAGGACCATTTTATGTAACATAACGCAACGAAAAATGATTTAGAAAATACGGGAGAGGTGGAAGGTAACTCACCGGAGGTTACTGTGGACTGTGGTGTTGAATCCGGATCTTTTGGACTCTGTAGATGATGGTTGCCGGTAGGCCTACCTTCTGGATCTTCTGCTAGTTTTCTTGTTTCAGTTCTGTTGCAGTTGATAAGTTCTCCATATGTATTCTTTCGTACTACCATCTAATCAATTCGATAAGCACTTTCGAAACCCCACGAAAATGTTCTTTTCATTTAAAGACACGATCTAAAAATTCTGCGACACCTCAACGCGGAAGCCAAAGTCAATTCGAATTCTTCTCTCTCTCCCTTGTCCTCCTTCAACCGTCTCAGACCCGCGCATTCGCAAACATTGATTCGCGGATTATCAGTGCCACATCGCCGCAACCCACAAATCAACGGATAATTTTCAATAGATATACTCGACTTAATCATTAACGCTAATTAAATATAGAAATCAACTATGAATCATGATAATATATAATATAACAAGATATATAGATATATATTCATATAAATGTTACCCAAACAAAACGATAATTCTGAAGACAAACAATGAGGACGAAACATACTGCCCGCCAAAATACAATCGGGGCTTCGATTGTATTTTACCAATTTATGGCAATGGGCAAAGTTTTATTACTGGCCGAAGGAAGCTACCTTGGGCTGTTCTTACAGAGGCAACCCTACTTATTCCATCAGATCCAGGACGAAACAGCGCGCGTTTGAAAGAAGTTGGCTGCTGTCAGAATGAAATTTGGTTACAGTTTGAATAAAACATACGTACATAATGTAGTAAAACTACACTAATTGTTCTAATTTATTTAAAACAGTCCTTAAAACAATTATTCACTAAAACATTTACTCCACTATTTTATTTCTACGGAGTCAGTCTCTATCTGCGAACTCTGGAACTGTAACTAACTCTGAATTGTGACTACCTGCCCTCTCTCATCAAGCGGTTATATAGTCGCAAGCAGATTCCATCCACGGCTCTCTCGATTATTCGGGAGTATAGAACATTTCATCTAGATGGCTCTTCGAACAGTATCGAAGCGATCGATTTTATTCCAGCTTGTTGTCGGCGATTCGTGGGCCAGCTGGTATGCTGTCGTAGTTGAACGAGGGTGCATAATTAATTAGATCGGAGCCGGTCTCGAAATCGTTACAATAATAATAAACAATTTAATATAATATGTAATAAATAATGATTGTTTTCATCCAGACTTGACTATGACTACAGCCAAACCGATAACAAAGAAGCAGCGGGGTATGAATAAAAGCTGGACGACTATAAGAGCCAATTTGAGACATTTCTCAACGAAATGAGAACTAATGATTCTGAAAATGAAAACTACATGGAACAATTTTTATATGGGTGTAGTCTATACATCCTATGATCCCTGCGGTATCTCATGTTTCATAAAGAATCTGTAAATTCAGCAATTATTTGATATTATTAAACATCTGCTACATACTCCATGTTTTGTGTGAAATATTTCATCAGCGGTCTTTGGAAATTTCACATATCTCTGTGCAAGATTATTTACTATAATGAAAGAAACAAAGTTCGAGTTTGTATATATAAAGGAGAGTTCAATTCTATGAAACAAATATTTCGTAAAACCGAAAAATGCCTTTCTCTCCACATAATTCCACAGTGGAAATTAAGGCAAATATCTGACAGAAAACAGCTAATTCCCCCTACGGATATTGAATTATATCTTTCTTCTATTTGTGCAACGACACATAATTGCAAGTGCTACTTGTTATAAAGCCATATCAACAACTTCATGAACAGATCTGCTGACATTCGGTTGAGATGAACTGTTGTGCCTGTCTGATCCTACATCCTACAGGCTTCTGGTAGCTGCCAAGCGCCAGAAATAATATTGTGCTAAAAAAAACTGTCAACATATAAATGACACCCTCGAAATAGTGCATCTATTTTCATCTCACCTTGATAACAGGAGCTGTTCCTGTATTTCTTTGTGCTGGCAACATGAACACCACAACTTCATTGAATAATTATTGTGCTACCTCTTTATTTGATCTGTTCATTTGCCGAAAAAGAATATCTGGTAACTCAAACGGGTTGCAGTATTCTGAGTCGCTGTCGATGTTGTCTAAAATAGTTTTATAGATAATTTTTGAACGTTCATAATAAGTGCTGAGAATATCGTAGTATTCATGTATTCCACCTGCGCAATATATCTTCTCTGACTAGCTGTACTAGTTGTCTTTGGTTATTCCTTTTTTATTGAACAATCGCACCACTTTGAAATATCCCAAAATTTGTGCTAACCACTCTTCTTTCCTCTTTCCAAATATTTAGATCTATTCAAATTTCAAATAATCACCTATAAATATAATATGTTCTGTGAATTATATCATGTTTCATGTTTGATACCAACGCCTTTATCAAAAGGTTAAGGCCAGATTTAAGGTTCCTTTATTTTTACTTCGGGTGAGATCGTGGACACGACATAGCTCATGTCTAAAATTTGTATGATTTTTTCAACACAAATCGATATGTAAGCCCCCTTTAGCCATTTTATCACAATAATTGTATCTTGGTATAAAATAAATTATGTAGAAAGAAAAATTTGAGAAACTAGATTTTATTTATATGTTATGAATAACGAACGCCTGTGTAAATAAGGGACGAACAGACAAAACTGCAATATCTCCGTTTTTAATCACCGAATAGTGCCAGGTTTCCTTTAATACTGGCTGGCGTTATTGCAATAACTCTCTATTATCAAGTGAAATCGCCCTGTACTACGAAAAGATTTGGAAATGAATCACAAATCACAACTAAATCATAACTTGTGTAGTAAAACTGCATTTAACTAATTTTTATAATTTATTTACACACGTCTTAATCAATAATTTATATCACAAGTCACTATTTTAATTTTTCTTTACTGACAATCTCTATTACTCAAATATCGTACTCGGCTGATTCCAAAATCTGTCGTCTCGCCGTGGAGATTTCTTTATGTAGCGTGCTGAATGAGTTCCGGAAATCTCTCGAATTTCTACTGGCAACTAGATGTCGCTTCTCGAATGATCTTGTGTCAATCGCCAGCGGCAAAGTTAATGGTGACATCATCGGCTATAAATAGCGCTGTTTTCTGTGCTGTTTACGAGCTCCGTCAGAACCGGCTTAAGGAGAAATCGTCACATTGCCCCCTTCTTAGAGATATTTCGTCCCGAAATGTCATCCTTGGGGTATGCGATATTTGCATGATTCTCCATATCTGCACCTTGCTGTTTGATGGAAGTAGCACTCTACCGTCTTCAGTTTTGGTTGTGGACAATGATTACAGCATACCAAAATCCTGACGCCGGTGGATTGGAATATTGTCTCCAACATGCTCCTTATAACTCTCCAGTCCAGTCCGTCGAGCCCGCAGGATAATTTTGGGATTGCCAGGTCCACGAGATTCTGCTCCACCATCATGTCCCTTGATTTCGCAAGGCTGTTCCATACGTCTTCATAGGACGGTTTGTCTCGAGACTGCTTCTTGGTGACTAGATAGAAGATGCTTTTCTGGCCTTTCCGCAACTGTAGCACCCCTCCAACTTCCGGCTTTTGTTGCCGTAGTTCATGGAGACAATCGTACTTCTTGGAGAATACCACAGCGATGCCTCTGGACATTTGAAGATCTTCTGCTACACAGTGGGCTAGCGCGCAGGCACCTTAAAAAGGTCTCGTGGTTCCTCTCGAGTCACCCCATGTTGAACTTTCTGTCCATTTGAGTACAAGGACATGCATTTCTGGAACGTCATCGCATCCTTCGTCGTGGTTTCCAGCGTAAGGGGCCAACCTATTGAAATGGACGCCTCTGGGTTTTCCTCTAGGTGTTTTTTTAATTCGGTAGACCACGTCAAGATCATATAAGGGCCTTCCCATGAGTTCCGCAACTTTGGTGATAGGCCACGACGACGTTTGGGGTTGTACAGCCAAACCAGGTCACCAACCTTAAATCCTCCGGCACCGGCCTTGACGTCATAGGTCTCTTTCATTCGGTTGCTGGCACTCTGGATGTTCAAACGGACTTTTTCGTGGATGTCTTCCATTCTCTGCCGAAGTTTGCTGACATAGTCCTCTCCCGCAGTGTCTTGTCCTGGTGGCGTCCCAAACTTCAGGTCACATGGTAGTCGCAGCTCTCGGCCCATAATAATACTTGCAGGGGTTTGGCCGGTCAACTCGCGTACTGCAGAACGATACGCCATCAGGAACAAATGGAAATACTGGTCCTAGTCTCTTTGGTGGTCAGAGACTACCTTGGACAAGTGGCGGTTCATCGTCCAGTTCATCCGCTCCACCATTCAGCGGACAGCGGATGTAAAGCCGTAGTTTGCGTCTTCCGGATGTTCAGCATTCGACACAATTCCTGGAACCAGTTGGACTCGAAATTTCTGCCTTGGTCTGAATGCAGTTCCAGTGGGACATCAAATCGACAAATCCACTCCTTCACCAGGACGTCGGCGACGGTTATGGCTTCCTGGTTGGGCAGGGCATAGGCTTCAGCCCCCTTGCTGAAGTAGTCCATTGCCACGAGGATGTAATTTATTCCCGTGGTCAGATTCTGGAAACAGTCCGGCAATATCGATAGCGATTCTTTCAAATAGGCTACCAACGTTGTACTGATGCATTGGGGCCTTAGGTCGCGTTCGAGGTCCATTACTTGAGGCGCATACAGCGCACTTTCTGCACCAGTCTTGAAAGTCTGCCTGACAATTGGCCCAGTAAAACCGTTGCCTCACTTTCTGAAGAGTCTTCGTCACTCCCAGATGTCCTCCGGCGACCCCATCATGAATTTCTCGGAGCACTTCCGGTCTTCTGCTTCTGGGTACAACTGTCTGACGTCTTTCTTTTCCACCATCCTTGGACTCCAACACACGCTTCAGAACACCGTTGTCCAGAGTAATGGAGTTCCATTGAGCCCAGTAGGACTTGATGGCTGGCGAGTATCCTGCTACTTCCTGCCATGTCGGTCTTCGGTTACTCCTCTTCCAGCCGATATCTAAGCCAAGATCTGGATCTTTCTCTTGGTCTTTCTGGAGCTTGCTGTCATTCCAGTTATCATCTACCGCCGTTGTTCTACATACTGTCGCATCTTTCTCCTCTGCTCGTCGGTAATGTGAGCAGTCATCTGGACATGGCCTTCGTGATAAGGCATCTGAATTCCTATGGCTGTTCCCTGCTCGATGTTCTATGTCGAAGTCGAATTCTTGGAGTCTCTCAATCCAACGTGCCCCCTGACCCTCAGGATTTTTGAACTGTAGAAGCCACTTGAGGGCGGCGTGGTCAGTTCTCAGCAGGAATCTCTTGCCATACACATCCTTGTAAAAGTGCTCTACTCCTTTGACCACAGCCAGCAGCTCCCGTCGGGTAACACAGTAATTTCGCTCCGGTTTACTGAGGATCTTGCTGAAGTAACCGATGACTTTTTCCTGTCCTGAGACAGGACAGCTCCAAGTCCTACGTTGCTGGCGTCCGTGTCCAGAATAAATTTTCCGTTCGGAAGAGGATAACTTAGTATTGGCGCGTTGATTAATGCCCTCTTCAGCTTCCTGAACGAATCTTGGCATTCTTCGGATCACTCGAACTTTGTCTGTCCTTCCGTGAGCCTGGTCAATGGTTTGGCGATGTTAGCAAACCCTACTGACGGTAGTAGGTACATAGGCCAAGAAAACTCCGAAGCTGATTGATATCTTTGGGAATGGGCCAGTCTTTAACAGCTTTTCTGGTCATCTACTGCTACTCCTTCCCCAGAGACAATGTGGCCAAGATAGTGAACTTCTTTCTGAAATAGGTGACATTTTTTAGGGCTCAGTTTCAATCCGGAGTTATTCAGACGCAGAACTACCTCCTCCAGATTCTTCACGTGGCCTTCGAATGATCTTTCGACTACGATGATGTCATCGAGGTATACCAAGCAAGTCTTCCAGGAGATTCCCTTCAACACCGTCTCCATTAATCTCTCAAAAGTGGCTGGAGCGTTACAAAGTCCGAATGGCATAACGGTAAATTGCCACAGCCCTGAGCCGATGGTGAAAGCTGTCTTCTCTCGATCTTCTGGAGCCAGTTCTACCTGCCAATATCCGCTCTTCAGAAGATTGTAGAGCCGGCGAGCGTGTCTAAGGTGTCATCTATTCTAGGTAGTGGGTAGCTGTCTTTCTTCGTCACCTTGATCAGTTGTCGGTAATATACGCAGAATCGTGTTGACCCGTCTTTCTTCTTTACCAGTACAACTAGAGATGACCAGGGGCTCTCAGATGTTTCAATCACTCCTTCTTTCCCCATGTCCCTGACTATTTTGTCTTCCTCTTCCTTCTTGGCAAGAGGGAGTCTTCTGGCTGATTGACGGATTTTCCTTGTCCGGTATCTCCTCACTTAATCTTTTAATCTGGGCTGCTGTGCCGGTTTTATGCCTCTCGATGATATGGCAACTAGCTTTTCTAATTCTGCGGGTAGATTATTGGCTTGGCTAATGGTACCGGGTACATTCCTGACCACAGAGGAAATTGGCGAGCAGTGGCCCAAAGTTGTTCCTTTCTTCAACGTCACTGGATGGTAATTAACATTCATGACCCTTACTGGTATAAATTTATCGGAGCGCAGTAAGGTCTTCCCAAGGGAAATTCCTCGTCCGATTTTCTCATCATGGAGCTTGGGTTCGAACATCACCACACTCCCGTTGCTCACTCCGCCATCCATACGAGCCTCCAGAATGGTTTCAGCTCTCTCGGGAATGCTCATGTCTTCAGCTAACACAACTCGGATCATTTCTTCGCTTCTCCCGTGAAGCACCAGCTCTTCTCCGTTGACACATAGGACGCCGTCTTTGAAGTTCAGCTCGAACCCTCTGGAATTCATTATGTCTATTCCAATGATTGCATCGTCCTCGATGTCCGCGACCAGTGCTCGGTGTCTTAACCAAGTCGATCGTTAACCCGCCATATACAGTGGCTGGATCCCCTGTTGCTGTGCGTAATTTCCAGTTTGACTGTTCAATTCTTGCCGGTGTTTTGGCAAAAGTAGGTCCAAGAATTATTCTTATCGTACCTGTATCTAGCAGCATGGTGCAAGGCTCGTTGTTAATGAGGCCGTCCACGAATACACCTTTGTTTTGTCGTTGAAGAACAGCGTTATTAATTGGGGCTTGCTGGATACAGGCCGACGATTGCTCCTTGACCTTCATCGTTAATGTCGATTTTTTCAACGTTGTACATTTGCTACGCACGTGCCCAAGTTTTCTGCAATTTCGGCATCGTATCAGTCTTCTCTCAGACACAACTTCCTTCAGCACTTTTCTCACGACAGCCTCGATATTAGCGGGCTCCTTTGGATCTTCCTCAGCCATTCGGATGTTGTTCTAGCTTTAGCAGTATTGCTTTGCCGCCTCGAACTCCAGTGCGCGTGCCAGTGCATCTACGAGGTGGGTTGATCGAGCTAATGTCAGTGCTTGCCGGGTTTCTTGGTCACGAAGTCCATCCAAGAATGCCTGGTGCAATATCAGCTTCGAATTCTTGCAGTGATTCGCTTGATTTCTGACAACAATTTTTCAGCTGTGAATGGTACACGTGTTCTAAGTGGGCTTGGCCATACCGTAGTTCCAAATGTTTGATCAGCTGTTCATAGTCTTCCTCTCCTGCTCTTGGTCGGTTAGGGTTAGTAAAATATTCGTTGCTTCTCCTCGCAACGCCAGTGTTAGTGCTACAGCTTTCTCTCCTGCATTCCATCCGTTCGCCTTGGCCGCAGCTTCGAATTGTCGGCGGTAATTTATCCATGGAGTTTTTCCGACTGTGGTGGCTTCGTACAAAGTTTCCCTGCTTCAGGGCTGATTTCGAAGTCTTTCATCTTTTCTTGTGTTTTGTTGTAGTTGGGGTTGGACTTTCGAGGAAAACACACACAAGTTCCAAAAATATCTATTTCATAAAGAAATATGTTGCAGTTACAAATGCCGGTTGGCAAAATCGTCAGTGCTTAGTGCTAGGTTAACGATATAATAATCATTCAATAATGAACAACGATCAATGAATCTTGATAATACCAGTAATCTCTATTTTATAGCTGACGCTAAAAAGACGCATGGCTCGTGACCAAGAAACGAGGCAAGCCTTAACACTAGCACGCCCCGCACATCTCGTAGATGCATTGGCACGCGCTCTGGGATTCGAAGCAGAAAAGCAATACTGCAAAAGCCAGAATAACATCTGAATGGCTGAGGAAGATCCACAGTCCTGCTAGCATTGAAGCTGTCATGAGAAAGGTGATGAAGGAAGTTATGCCTGAGAGAAGACTGATACGATGCCGAAATTGTAGAAAACTTAGACACGTGCGTAGCAAATGTCCAACATTAAAAAAATCGACAACAACGAAGGACAAGAAGGAGCAATCATCAGCCCGTATCCAACAAGTCCCAGTTAAAAACACATATGTCGCTGTCCTTCAAAGACAAGACAAAGGGTCTTCGTAGACGTTCTCATTAACAACGAGCCTCGCACTATGCTTCTAGATACGGATGCGACTAGGACGATTCTTGGGCCTATATTTGCCAAAACATCGGCAAGAATTGAATCATCAAATTGGAAGCTACACACAGCAACAGGACAGCCGGCAACTGTGTATGGTGAACTTCCGATTGAACTGACTTTGGGCAGAACTAAACTGAAACACCGGGCTCTAGTAGCGGATATGGAGGATAATGCAATCATAGAGTTAGACATCATTAACTCCAGAGGGTTCGAGTTGAATTTCAGAGACGGCGTCCTACGAGTGAACGGAGAAGTGAAGAAATGGTTCCTGTCCTGTTGGCTGAAGACGTGGGCAATGGAAACGTGGTGATGTTCGAACATCAAACTCCAAACTCCATGATGAGAAAATTGGACGAGGAATCGCCCTAGGGAAGACCTTGTTGCGAGTTGATAAATTTGTGCCGGAAGAAAGGAATAATGTTGGGGCACTGCTCGTCAATTTCCTCTGTGATTAGGAGTGTACGCGGCACTGTTAGTCAAGTCAGTAACTTGTCAGCAGAATTGGACAAGTTGGTTGCCATCTCATCCAAAGACACGGGACCAGCACAGCAGCCCAAACTAAGAGAATTAGTCAGGCAGTATCAGGACATTTTCGAAACCGGAGTAGGCATAGCGGTAGAACAAAGGTAGTTCAGCATAAAATTGACAATGGAAATGCCCGACCAATCCAGCAATCAGCCAGAAGACTTCCTCTGGCCGAAAAGGAAAAGTCGGACAACATAGTCAGTGATATAGAGAAAGACGGAGTAATCGAGCCATCCGACAGCCCTTGGTCCTCTCCAGTAGTACTGGTGAAGAAGAAAGATGGCTCAACTTAGTTTTGCGTTGATTATCGTCAACTCAACAACGTGACGAAAAAGGACAGTTACCTTCCACCAAGAATAGACGACACGCTAGCTGAAGGGCAAACAAAGTTCCAGTGGTCTGAAGAATGCCAAGATTCGTTCAGGAAGCTGAAAGGAGTTCTGATCAACGCACCAATCCTGAGCTATCCCCTTCCGAACAGAAAATTCATTATGGTCACAGACGCAAGTAAGCTGTCTTGTTTGAGATCCAAGAAGGACAGGAGAAGGTCATCGGTTACTTCAGTGAGACCCTCAGTAAACCGGCGCGGAATTACTGTGTCACCAGACGGGAGCTGTTGGCTACTGTCAAAGGAGTTGAACACTTCTACAAATACGTGTATGGGAGAAGATTCCTACTGAGAACTGACCATGCAGCTCTCAAATGGCTCCTACAGTTCAAGAATCCCAAGGATCAAGTGGCACGCTGGATTGAGAGGCTCCAGGAATTCGACTTTGAGATCGAACATCGAGCGAAAACCAGCTATAAGAATGCAAATGCCCTATCGCGAGGACCATGCCCAGAAGACTGATCGCACTGCCGACGAGCAGAGGAGAAGGAGTCGACACTGTAGAACTACGGCGGTAGATGATAACTGGAATGACAACAAGATCCAGAAAGACAAAGAGAAAGATCCAAATCTTGGTTTAGTCATCGGCTAGATGAAGAGTAATCGAATATCGTCGTGGCAGGAAAAAGCCAGGTGTTCTCCGGTCGTTAAATCTTACTGGGCCCAATGGAACTCTCTCACCCTGGACAATGGAGTCCTGAAGCGTGTGTTGGAGTCGGAGGATGGCGGGAAGGAAAGACGTCAGATAGTAGTACCCAGGAGCATGATGGGGTCAGCGGAGGACACCTGGGAGTGAGAAAGACGCTCCAAAATCTAAGGCAACGGTTTTACTGGACCGACTGCCAAATTGACGTCAAAGACTGGTGCTGAAAATGTGCTGTGTATGCTGCCAGCAATGGGCCTCGAACAAGACCTAAGGCCCCGATGCGCCAGTACAATGTGTGCAGCCCATTCGAAAGGATCGCTATATACATCGCTGGCCCATTTCCCCAATCGGATCAAGGGAATAAGTACATCCTTGTAGCGATGGACTACTTCAGTAAGTGGGCCGAAGCCATCACCGTTGCCGACGTCTTGGTGAAGAAGTGGATTTGTCGATTCGGCGTTCCGTTTGAGCTGCATTCGGATAAACGCAGAAATTTTGAGTCAAACCTGTTCCAGGAAATGTGTCAGATGCTGAACATCCAAAAGACGACAATCACAGCTCTACATCCGCAGTCAGATGGAATGGTGGAGCGGATGAATAAGACGATAAATCGCCAACTGTCCAAGGTATTCTCTGACCACCAGAAAGATTGGGACCAGTACTTTCAACTGTTCTTGTTGGCGTATCGTTCCGCAGTTCATGAGTCAACCGGCCAAATCCCTGCTAGTGTTATTATGGCCGAGAGCTGCGACTTCCATGTGACCTGAAGTTTGGGACGCCACCAGGACAAGACACTGCGGGAGATGACTACGTTAGCAAACTACAACAGAGAATGGACGACATCCACGAACGAGTCTGTTTGAACATCCATAGTGCCAGCGACAGAATGAAGGAGGCCTACGACATCAGGATAAACGACCTTATCTATCGAATACATAAGCCACCACGAGGAAACCCTAGGGTAGTCCACTTCAATAGGTTGTCCTCTTACGCCTGAAACCACGACCAAGTCCGCACCGTCAGACCACCGGAGGATGAAATGACGTTTCAGAGGTTCATGTCCCTGTACTCAAACGGACAGAAAGTTCAACATGGGGTAACCCGAGAGGAGCCACGAGACCTCTTCAAGATTCCTGCCGATTACGCGTTAGCTCACTGTGTGGCAAAAGATTTCCTAATGTCTAGAGGCATAGCCGTGGTATTCTCCAAGAAGTTCGGTCGACTCCACGAACTGCGGGAACAGATCCCGGAAGTTGGAGGATTGCTACAGCTGAGAAAGGTCCAGAGAAACATCTACTATCTGTTCACCAAGAAACATTCCCAAGATAAACCGTCTTATGAAGATGTCTGGAAGAGCCTTACCAAATTAAGAGACACGATGCTAGACCAGAATCTTGTGAACCTGGCGACCCCAAAATTGGTCTGTGGGACTGATGAGCTGGACTGGAGAGTTATAAGAAGCATGTTGAAAATGATGGAGAAGTAATTTTCACTAAGAATAAAGTTAGGATCACAAAGGACAGTCAAGAAATACTAGAAGGAGAAAAACGGAACAATGGTCTCTATGTCGTGAAAATCAATGAAGAACCCACAGTCAATCTAGCAGAAATTTCTCAAAATTTTAATAGTTGGCATAGAAAATTGGGACATATGAGCATAACATCCATGAAGAAACTACAAGATATGGTAATGGGAGCCAATATTTCTAAAACTGATTTTACCAAAGAACACCCTGTTTGTGACTTTTGCATGCAAGCCAAGCAAATCAGATTCCCTTTCGCATCAACAAGATACCGAGCGATTAGGCCACTTGAAATTATCCATACAGACATTTGTGGACCAATTGAACCAAGTACATGGGATGGTAAAAGGTATTTTCTAACTTTTCTGGATGATTATACACATTTTTCTGTTGTTTATCTTTTAAAAATTAAAAACGAAGTTTAAGAATACCTGAAAGAGTACGTTCAAGAAGTTAAGGCATACAAAAATATGAAGATTTCAAAAATACGATGTGATAACGTAGGAGAATATTCGAGTAAAGAAATACGGACCTGGTGTAAACAAAAAGGCATCGTTTTGGACTATACTGTTCCACATAGTCCTCAATTGAATGCCAAAGCAGAACGTTTGAATCGTTCGCTCATGGAAAAAGCCAAAGCTCTCATTTTTTATTCTGGTTTGGACAAAACACTTTGGGGCGAAGCAATATATGTTGCAGTATACCTCCTAAATAGAAGTCCTACTGAATGTCTTGATGTAATACCCACTGAAAAATGGACTGAAAGAAAACCAGATTTGTCACGCCTGAAAATTTTTGGAGTGATGCCCATTCCAAAGTGTTAGGATATCTAAAAAAACTTGATTCCCGTAGTAGAATATATATATTTGTTGGATATGCATCAAATGGATATCGTCTATGGGACTCGGAAAAAAGAAAAATAGTAGTTCAACGAGATGATATTTTTGAAAAGCGGAAAAAGAACAAAATGAAGTTATGAAAATATTTTCTAGCGATGAAAAAAACCTCGAAGAAGTAAGATCAGACGAAAAAAGAGAAAACGCTGAGAGTACTGAAGAAATAAATGAAACAATTGAAATAAAAGAAACACAAGAAAATTAAAATGAGGTAGAAGTAAGAAATAAAACAATTAGAAGACCTAGAAGATATGATGATTTTGTGATGTTGAGCTATCAGGTAGCAGTAAATGGTCCTGAAAAAGATAAATGGAACGCAGCAATAAAAGAGGAAAAGAAATCATTGGAAAAAAATAATACATGGTCATATGTAAATGAATCTGAAGTAGGAGAAAACAAAATTCTAACGAGCCGATGGAATTTTACTATCAAAGATAATGGCCGATATAAAGCAAGGCGTGTAATTAGAGGTTGTGAACAGGAGTACGGAGTAAACTATGAAGAGACATTTAGCCCTGTGGTAAACAGTTCTTCTCTCCGTATAATGTTTGCCTTAGCTGCAAAGAATGACATGATTATGAAAAAATTCGACGTAAAAATAGCATTCCTGTATGGAGAAATCACTGAAAAGATCTTTATGTCTATTCCAGAAGGTTTCAAAGAAAACAAAAAAGTATGTGTACTGAACAGATCTCTCTACGGGCTGAAGCAGGCACCAATGAATTGGAATGTTTTTGGTTATAGAAATATCTATGTAGAGTTTGAATAAAAACGTTACAAGAGGAGCATAAAAGTTTTCTATCCTAAAAAAGTAAAAACTGATAATATATTTTTAGTCAACTCAGGAATATATAACACATTTTCACGCTGGGTTCGGGAGATCCAGCCCTACGCGGAATCTGTGAATCCATTTCGTATAACAAATTGGATTTCCCAGGACAAAAGTTTCCTGCTGAGGGCAATGGAATGAAATTTTGTTTAATAATTTTTCTAAGTCGGCAGTAATTCCTAAGATAGATCATAGGAACTGCAATGTGAGAATCTCGCATAATTTCTGGTACCTAAAATGTCAGGAGGGGCAATAGCCCGGTATTGTGAAAGAATCAGCCCATTTGAAGTTCCGACTTGCGATTACCATCAAGTGCTGCAGCACTGGCTGAAGCCAACGATGGGACTTAGCGATTGCATCCTTTGGGAACCTCGCCTCCGCCCCGACTAAGTGTAACACTCTCAGATGACACGCCTCTGGTATCTACTAACGGAGAATGGCGTTTCGCAACGGCGAACCCATATGCTCGGCCCCTAGATACCGTCCCTGAGACTTGTCATGCATCGACATCGAAACCTGCGTCCTGTGTGGGAGTGAGTGACAGACCACCACCCTCGGTGTCTTCACTACCCCGATGTGGAAGCGAAAAAAGTACGTCACTCTCGACGACCCTTTCGTTCCGAAACCTTGACTCGCAATCTTCCCTTTGATCAACCTTTTCACTTAGACTTGTGCCTATACCGGACCTGTGCCCAGTTTGAAGTGCACTGGCACTCTCTTTTACAACAGGCCCCTCCTGGTCCTTCTGTATTTCAATGACTGACTTAGAAACCGTATGATGTGGTGAATGGAACGACCCACCAACAACGACCTGGGGTACATCGATGAACTCCATGAACCTGAAGATGATTCACAACCCCTTCCTTTCGTTCCGAAACTGGAACTTGACTTCTTTGAAAAGACCAAACCCTTACGTTTAACGTCCGCCGACGAGTGGGATTTTTTACGCCTACCACCAGTGGCACGATCCACACGCTCATCTACTACACTGAAACAAACGGACTCACAATCTGACCGGTCTGCCCAATGTAGTTTGCCTCATGACGGTGGCGTTTCGGCTGAAACGACTCCAGCTTCAACATCCTGGAACACCTTCTCATTCTCCTTGTCGGAAATACACGCTGCAAAATTACTATGACAGTCCAACACTGTCACAGAACCACAAAATAGTGTTGAAGGAGTACTTACTCCGATAGCGCCCCTGATGGCTCCTGTTGGAGTTTTTTGAATCTTCACAAACAGAAATCTTGTCTGCGTCCTTAACCGACGTCTTACGACGCGAGATTTTACTCGCCTGTACGGTATTTACCGTATGTGCCTTATTGGCCTGGTTGAACGGTTTCGCCCCCGAACTCTGACGTTTAGGGCCGTTCTTACTGTTATTCTGCTGAGGACAATCGTTGTTCCAGTGAGCCCCCCCACAAGTGAAACACCCGTTCGATGGAACGTTGTTTCCTCCAGAACGTCTCGAACGATCGAAATTCTGTACTCTATTGCCATTATTTACGTTACTGGGCCTAGCCTGGTTCGAATCTCGGTTGACCTGTGTTTGTCCCTGAGGACGCTTAGGTGGCACATCGTCGTCCTGATGAGGTCTGTTGTTATTCGAAACAGGTTTCGGACCTGAGTGAACACTCGAGCCGGTGCTGCGAAGTAGCGTCTCGACAGCAACAGCTTTCTGTGTAAGCTCTTCAATTGTTGCAAAACTGTGCAACTGGAAATAGACTTTTATGTCCGGCTTAATTCGGTTCAAAATCAAACGAACTACTCTTCCTTCGTCCATATCCGGGTAGAGCCTCTGTGAGAGACTCCACTTGCTCAAGATGAAGGAAGTTATCGACTCTCCTTTCGGCTGGTCAGTGCCGAAAAATTCCGCCTCTAAACTGGAGACCAACAAATCGTTGTCGAAACGTTTTTGGAACCTGTTGGTGAAAAACTGCCAGTTTAGACGTGAATTGCGATATGGAGCATACCACTGCTGGGCTGCTCCCTTGAGCCACTGAGCTGCAACGCTCACCCAGACGGTTGGATCAAAGCTATCTAGATAATCCTCACAGGCTTGAATGAACAAAATCGGATCTTCGTGAGGAAGCCCACTGGAACTAGGATGTGGTTTATTATTAATTAAACCACCATCAACACCGTTAAGGGTTCCCCGACGTCTATCCTCGAGCAGATCCGCGAGTCGCACGAGCACGTCGTCGACCCCCGTCACTGCCCTCCTGGGGTTCTCCTGAACCCGGGCTGTAGGCACTGGCCTACTCGTTGGGTAATATCCACTCCTGTGGACATTACCGGGGTTGGAAGCTACGTTTTGAACAAATCTTGGGGCATTCTCAGATTCTCTGAAGTGGCAATTCCCACGAGGCTATCCTAGACGTAAAAAGGAAATGTGTCTATCTGGGAAGTCAGACTAGACAAACCGTGTTTTGGAGTCCGGTTTCAGAAAGGGCAATTGCTGGAATTCAACTTGCGGAATTCGGTGAAGAGCAATTTTCGCCCGAAACTAAGGACGAAATAATGAAAGTATTTACAGACTTTCCTGATGTTTTTGAAGAAACAATTAGACAGCCGATTACAAGAGCCGTATTACATGATATAAAGGTTAAGGAAGAACGTCCGTTTAGGCGATTCCGGTATGACAAGATGTCTGAAAGCCGTAAACAGATAGTTCACGAAGAAATTAGAAAACTTTCGGAGGCTGGCGTGATAGTGCCAAGCGACTCCCCATACTGCTTCCCTATAGTACTACAGGGAGATCAATAAATTGATTGTTTCAGAAGCCCCAAACTTACCTCCTATTCAGGAGACAGTCAGAGAAATGGGGCAAGCCAAAATATTCACAACACTAGATTTGAGAAACGGGTTTTGGCAAGCACCCTTAACACCGCAGTCTCAGAAGTATACGGCATTTGGTGCTCCTGATGGCCAAGTATACCAATTTAAGGTCCTTAGCTTTGGCCTAAAGAATGGCTCAGCTGTATTCCAGAAGCTCATGTCCTCGGTACTTGTCGGATACACAGATGTTTTCTGTAAAGTATATCTAGATGATATAATTGTGTACTCCCGCGATATCGAGGAACATTGTGTCCATTTAAGAAGGATTCTCGAACGCCTCAGGACGCATGGGCTATGGCTCTCCCCACAGAAATGCCATTTTGGCTCTAGAGAGCTACATTACTTGGGAAGAATTGTTTCCGCGAAAGGAAATAGGCCACAAGAGGCTCATATATTAAATACTGTCAATTTCACTACGCCCAAATCCCTGAAACAGCTGAGAGCTTTTCTCGGAACAGCCAGTTGGCTACTTGAATATATCCCACATTTTGCGGAAATCGCATCTCCTCTAACAGACCTTATTGATACCCAGAAGCGGTTCAAATGGACTCCTGCTGCCGAAGCAGCATTCAATAAAATAAAAGAGTTGGTCAGTCAACCACTTGAACTGTTCAGACCTGATCCCCAGAGACCTTATTGTCTCCAGACAGACGCAAGCCTCATAGGAATGGGTGCAGTCTTATTTCAAGAAAATGCTAATGGAAATAGAGACATTATTGCATATGCGAGTGCAAAACTGTCCAAAACAGAGAGGAAATATCATGTGAATGAAATAGAAAGTTTAGCCATTGTATGGAGTATAAAAAAGTACAGGCACTTTCTCCAGGACAAACATTTCAAATTATATACAGATAATTCGGCACTCCTGTGGTTAAACAAGATGAAAGACGAAAGAGCAAAGCTGACTCGATGGTCATTGTTACTTCAGGAGTACGACTTCGAAATTATTCACATACCTGGGAAGTTGAACCAGCTCCCAGACTTTCTAAGCAGAAACCCGATTGATGAACCGACAGGCCATGACCTGTATTCCGAAACAGAGCGAATGATATTTCCAGTTAAGGAAAATAACGGAAATCTCTCTGTAGAAGAACAACCAACCCTGACACAGATCAGGACATTTTACGAGGAAGTGAAAGATAGGCAAAGAGACTGTCCTAGCCTTCGAAGGTTTATAGAACGGATTATTAGAGCAAGGAATTCGCCAAATCCAAACCCCTATGAAAGGAGAATTCGAGACGAGTTCGTCATAGAGGACGGCGTGCTTTATTTCGTAGGCCAGGATCCTGGAAGTCGGCGAGTTGTGATACCGAAGAACTTTCTGCATCAGGTGCTGAAAAGGTATCACGACGACATAGGGCATCCTGGAAGCCTAGAGACATATCGGCAAATCTCCTAGCATTTTCAGCTTTCTCCCCTCAAATCCCGTGTAAATGACTATATGAAAAGGTGCCTCACTTGTGCAACAACCAAACGTGCTGCCCCACAGCAGGAAACGATCCAACGGCCAAATTGTCCGGAGAGGCCATGGGAAATTGTTTCAATTGACGCCATGGGTCCATATCCCGCATCCCGGAACGGGAACCGGTACATATTATTAGCCACAGATTGTTTTAGCAAATGGGTTGAAGCCAAAGTCGTACAAAGAGCTGACGCCGAAGCCGTGGTTAAATTTCTACAGGAGGATGTCTTTGGAAGATGGGGTTACCCAAGGATGATAATTTCAGATAGTGCGGCCCAATTCAAGGGCAGGATCTTTGAGCAATTCACAGAGCATTATCATATCGAAATTAAGTGGTCACCTATCTATCACCAACAGGCGAATCCAATAGAAAGACGGGTTCAGGAAATTAAGAAGATGCTACGAGCTGCTTTGCTTAACAAGGAGGAAACCCTTTGGGAAGAGCAGGTTCCTAGTATTTTATTCAACTTAAGGACTCGACACAACGCCGCAACAGGAATGTCACCAAGCATGCTGCTGCTAGGTTATGAAATACCCCAGCCAGGAGAATGGATTACTCCTTCACAGCGAAAGAGGAAGAGACGTATTGAAAACCGTGCAGAGCGCGTTGCAGAGGCAGCCGCTTCTTCTTCTACATACAGAAGTAAGCTTTTCCCAAATCACGAAGACGAGCAACCCGTATCATTTCTGCCAGGTCAATAGGTTTTGTGCCGGAATTTTGGTCCGCGTCGGAAAAACTTTGGCCAGACCTGGGTCGGCCCATTCCAGGTCGAACGTCAAATCGGCCCCAACTGCTATGTGGTCCTCAAAGGAGGCTACGAGCAGAATATCTCCGCAGATGATCTCCGACTAGCCCCGGATCCTAGAAGTGGCCAAGACCACCTAGATCCACGTCCAACTCCAGATCTAGGAGAGGACAATTAGACCCTGAAAATTGTAAATATACCCCTCTTTAGTTTTTAAGGTAGGCCCGTGGAACACCGGACATTACTTTGTCTTGAAGGTGTTACTTGTAAATACCCTTGTAATATGAGTTCATTGTGAAACTTAGCTCCTTAGAATAAGTTAGCTCATTCTAGCTAGCGTAGGTAGTTAGGTTAGAGTTGTACAAAGTAGGCTAGGGCCACAATATTGTACACCCGGTAGGGTATAGGGGCATTGCCCATGAAAAATTTGTAAATATGTGGTTTGAAAAGATTAATAAAGAGAAAGAAAAATAAATCCTTCCCGAGGCGCACGTTGCCCCGGCAGCAAAAATGGTTGGCATCCCACTATCAGAAGAAATGTTAGCGATCTTTCAAAGGGGGGGAGTGTCATGAAAACCCAAAATCGGACAAAAATTTATAATGAAAAGATTCAGAAGGAATCGAATTTAGTAATCGCAAAGAAATTCTCGACGAGAAATGAGCAGAGAAATGTCTCGCTCGAGTTTTGTTCGGCGTTCGCGAGCGTGATTGGCTGAAGCTAGGCCACGCCCTCCGAACCGCAACTATAAATATAGAGCGCTTTTCGCGTCTCGACACAGTGTTCCAGTACACTACGTTTTAGCAGAGCAAAAGCTACGTATACTCAGCTGAGTGAAAAGTATTGTGAAATATCAGTATTTTTGAAAGTTTCAAAGTATTGAAATATTATTGTACCAGAGTTCCAGAAATTTCTAGAAGATATTTTCTGCGAAAGTATATTGAGATATTGGAGAGTTTGAGTTCCAAAAAAGTCCTTCGACGAAGGTGAAAATTGAAAGTTCGAGAGAGAAAGTTCGAGAAGTCCGAATATTGGAATATTGGGTTTTCGAGAAGAAAGAAGATTCCAGAAGGTGTCAAGGCTCAAGAAAGAAGACCTTCGGCCAACATTTTTCTGCTAGAGTAACTTGTGTTTCTTGGAGGGATATCAAGAAAACCAAACATCGCTCCAAAAAGAATTCGTTTGATGGCATGATTGCTGGAACACTTTGGTTCTTTTCAGAACTGACATAAAGTGTTAAACTTTGGGACTCAGTGCGAGCCCACTACGAAAGAATTTGTATTTTTGATATTTTTGTATTTACTAATTCCTACTTTCTCTTTCAGCTTAGCCTGGCCTCCACCGCCGATTGCACTAAGGTGAGACGGGGCGGTAAAGCGCAACTTCTCTCACGGGAGAGACACGGGTAAACTCCCTGGTTAGGCGCGTTAAAATATATTATTTTATTTTATCAGATTTTAGTTAGCTAATTACTAATCTGATTCTTTTTCAGCTACTTGGTAAGTTCGATTAGTGACTTTAGGGCTCGCTAGGAGTAGGTTAATTTATAAACATAATTTGTTGGTATTTTCCCTATCATAATACAGATTGCTCTTTGTAAAATGGAGAGACTCTGGGCGGCGAGAATGCGGTCGAACCCGGAGCTGGCCGAGGCACCTCAAAATAATCAATCTTATTTTTTTGACAATTTTACCAACCCACATTCTCGAAATGTCTGTTATGAAAACCCAATATTGGACTATAAATTTATAACGATGAGATTCAGATAAAATCAGTCTCAGTATTCGCAGAGAAATTCTCGACGAGAAAGAAGCCAGAAAATTTCTCGCCCGAGTTTTGTTCGGCGTCCGAGAGCGCGATTGGTCGAAGCCAGGCCACGCCCTTCGGCCCGCGACTATAAATATAGAGCGCTTTTCGCGTCTCGAGACAGTGCTCCAGTTACGCTCGATAACGAAAGCAAAAGCACCGTATACTCAGCTGAGTGAAAAGTATAGTGAAATATTAGTTGAATATTAATATTTCTGAAAAGTTTTCAAAGTATTGAAAAGTATTACAATATCAAAGTTCCAGAAAAGTCATAGAAGATTTTCCTGCAATAGTTTGTTGAAATATTGGAGAATAGAAATTCTAGAAAAGTCCTTCAACCTGGGAAGGTGAAGACTAGAGATCTGAGAGAGAAAAATCGAGAGGTCCAAATATTGGGTATTCAAGAAGAAAGAAGATTCCAGAAGGTGTCAAGGCTCAAGAAAGATGATCTTCGGCCAACATTTTTCTGTTAGTGTAACTTGTGTTTCTTGGAGGGATATCAAGAAAACCCAAGATCCCTCCAAAAAGAATTCGTTTTGACTGCATGTCAGTTAACACACTTTTGTTATTTTCAGAACAAATATAAAGTGTGAAACATTTGGGACTCAGTACGAGCCCACTACAAAAGAGTTCGTTATTGACTTTGACATTGAATTTACTAATTATAATTTTTCTCTTTCAGCTTAGCCTGGCCTCCACCGCCGGTGGAAGCAGCGGCTCCGTATTGCCTGGATTAGATTGCGTGGTCCCGGAATCTATGCAGTTGATGCCTACCGGATCACTGACAATAGACTAACCATTGCACTAAGGTGAGACGGAGCGGTAAATCGCCGTGTCTCTCCCGGGAGAGACACGGGTAAACTCCCTGTGTTAGGCGCGATAAAAGACATTGTTATTTTTGTATTAGATTTATCTAGATTTCTACTAATACATTTCTCTTTCAGCTATTGGTAAGTTCTGTAAGGGACGTTAAGGTCTGCTAGGAGTAGGCTATTATTTTAGACAAATTTATTAATATTTTTCCCTATCGATAAAATTCTCCTTGTAAAATATGGAGAGACTCTGGGCAGCGAGAATGCGGTCGAACCCGGAGCTGGCCGAGGCACCTGAAAATGATGAAACTATTTTTTTTTGAAAATTACTCACATCCACATTCTCGACAGCTCTGTCGTAGAGGCGGCAGTGGGTAAATTAACGAAACTGAAACAGCTTCCTCAAGATCTACCTGGCTAGCTCGATCGGTGCCGCCAATTCGCTCAAAATCGAGTCTTTCACAATTCATTATGAATTTCACAAATCCGAACAGAGAATTCTACCGAAATATGTGAGGGCAATATATGGAAAAGAACAGTCTTGGAACAGCTATATGCACGGCTGCCAGAGGTCAGCCTATATATTTAATTTTTATTTATTAATTTGAGAAAATTTATGTGAAGTTCATATAAATATCATTCTAAGAAGGTTGAAATGTTTATCGCCTGCCCTGGAAGTTGCACTCTGGTAGATCGAATTCTTTTATACTGGCTCTGAAAAGAGCAGAGTTTATCATGTAGGGTTTGTGCACTCCCAAGAGCCGACGCCTGAAATAAAGGTATAACAATATTCAGTATATGGGACGTTAGCCCAGTAAATAGTAAAATACACAAAGAAAAATATCGTCAATTATTGCAAGTAGGGCATTAGCCTACTGCAATTCAAAAATATTTACTGAAATTATTCAATTACTGATAGTTTGTAAAGTTGATCGATCGTAAGCAGGATTACGCTGCTAACGATGAAAAATGAAATGTCTATTTAATTCACCGAAGTTAATAATGAAAAGTTCAAACAGGCACGTAAATAGGATTATGTACTCTCTGCATATAGTAACACTGAATAAACGGATTCACAGGTAAGTTTTTCCAACTTCCCATTCACCTTCTTCTTACCAGGTAAGTCTGCAAGGTATTCTGTTCCAATCACAGAATCAAACAGCTGAAACCGGATCAGGTCATCCAAATAAAAGCCAAAATTCAGGGTAATATAACTTCTCGTTCCAGTCTTGGAGTTTTCACGTCAAGTGCAGGCTGAAGATTTTGAATAATTTATTTTTGGTAATTTACTTCCAAATTATTCAACCATCAATTTTCGCCAACAAGAAATATTGTAGTAGAGAATTTTCCTACTTGAAAAAATACAAAGTCGCTCGACTTTTAAGGTTTGCAAAACCAATTTGGTAAAATTATTGCAAAGATTCGAGAGAGCGCTAAGCTTCTCGAAGCGAACTGTTCAGACTCAAGTGAACGAATAATGCATCTTTGCGAGGAAATTCACATATTTATAGTCTGCGCCCGGTGGGCAGAGCCTATGAGAATGCTCGCTCGGACGCGAACCGAGAAGAATTTGTCGAATCGGTCAACGGACTAAAGATTCGAAATAGTGAAAAATAACTATTTTTTGCAATGCAAAATTGTTGGTTGATTAGTAATTCCCAATTTTATCAAAAATTGGGAATTGCTGACACGCCCCCCCTTTAAGAAATTGCTTGCACTGTCGTGAAAGTCCAATCCTATTGCTTAGAGCCAACATCTGTTGCTTTATTCAATAAGATACAAAGTGTTCATGAAAATGTGGACAATCGTCCCCAGCCAATCGGCGCATAATAGTTTCCCTATCCTAACGAATACAATGCTACTTAGGGCTAAAAATACAATGTTAATAACACTCAGTATATACAAATAAGAAAATAAACAATTTAACAATTTTTCTTGTCCTTTAAATCTATCACATCAATACTATAACTACAATCGTAAAAAAACAAATCAAACAAAACAAAGTTATATAGTTATACACTAAGAATTATGGTGCACAATATATACAAAGTAATAGGAATTGTCTAGATTCGTAATAGGAAAAAAAATATATTCCTTCTAAGTCAAAGTTAAGGGTTTACAATAAAGTCAATAAAATTTGGTAGAATTCTCATCATATCAGGGCTTGCGAACTCATAAGATTTACTCGTCATCTTCTTCATCCGAAGAAGGAGGCGACCTAGGATCCAGATTTGCCTGGCCTTGGCGTCTTTCAGGAGCTAGTCTCAAATCGTCAAAGTGAATAGTATATTCACCTCCGCCTTTGTTGACCGAATAGCAACTCGTTCCCACTTTTCGTAAGACTCTATAAGGGCCTACCCAGATTGGACCTAAATTTTTCCTCTCGCGCTTAAAGTTTCGGCTAACACCCATTTTCCTGGTAGAAAGTCTACTGGTTGTGGTTCGTTTTGATGCGGGTAATTTTTCCATTGAAAAGATGTAGTTGGTACGTTCGCGTCCGCGATGCGTTGATCTCAATTTGTATTACGATTTCTCCGCCTATTGGGCATCGCCCAATCACCTGGTCGAGGTAAATCATAGCCGAGAAATAACATTCTAGGGGTCATTGCGGTTGCTGTGTTATATCTAGTCCTCAAATTAAAAAGTATTTCAGGCACCTGGGCCTCCCACAGGTTCTCGTCCTTATTTAATAAGGCAGCCCTCAACATTTTCTTAATTTCTTGAGCACGGCGTTCAACCGGATTTGCTTGTTAATGATGTGTAGCGGAAAAAGTAAGCGCAATATTTCGGCGTTCGCAAAACCTTTCGAACAACTTGCCTCGAAATTGGCTTCCGTTATCAGTGATAATTGTCGCGGGGTACCCCTATCTGTTAAAAATATCTTCCTGCAGGAATTTTATTAAGTTTGTTGCATCAGCTTTTACTACTGCTTTTGCTTTTGCGCAAACTAAGCAGCAAGTAACATATTCATTTACTCGTTTTCTTAAAGGAGCTAACTGAAAATGTTTCGATATTTGGCGATGTGTCTCCTCCGCTCCGGGGTGACCCACATCGTCATGATATCTTTTCAGAACTCTTGGAAGAAAAGTTTTTGGTATCACCAATCTCATTTATTCGTTATTTGGCCCAACAAAATATACCAATCCATCCTCGATATTGAATTCTGTAGCAATTCGCCATTCATATTCGGTTGGATCATTGCTTTCGCGAGCTCGAATAATCCGATCGATGAATCGTTGAATACTAGGGCTTTCTCGTTGTGCTTCGACGGCCTCGTCGAAAAATGTTTGCAAAATATTCAGGGTAAGAGGGACTTCCTGATGCTTTTCTCCTTCTGGAATTTCTATTGCAGGGAAAAACATTCTTTCAACATCACTTTCCAGGTTCTGACCTGTTCCTTGATCCACTGGAATACGGGATAAGTAATCGGGTAATTGATTTAGTCTCCCAGGAATATGTATGACATCAAAGTCGTACTCCTGCAGCAAAAGTGCCCAACGGGTTAGCTTTGCTTGAATTATCTGTGAAAAGCGTAAATTTCTGATCTTGCAGAAAATGTTTATATTTTTTATCGTCCACACGATTGCTTGACACTCAATTTCATTGATGTGGTATTTAGCCTCCGTTTTTTTACTTCGCGCTGCTGTAGGCGATTATATCTCGCTTTCCATCCTCTCGTTGTTGGAATAAAACCGCTCCAATCCCCACGGAACTGGCATCCGTTTGGAGACAGAAAGGCCTTGTTGAATCGGGTCTCGCCAATTCTAAGGGCTCGGCGACAAGTTTTTTAATAGTCTGGAAAGCTTTCTCAGCCTCCAAGGACCATTTAAACCTCTTCGATTTATGAATTAAATCGGATAACGGGGCTGCGATTTCCGCGAAATGCGGGATGTACTTGCGAAGCCAACCTGCGGTACCCAGAAAGGCCCGAAGTTGCTTAATTGATTTTGGGACAGGGAAATTTGTTATATTTACTATATGGGCTTCTTGTGGTTTGTTACCGTGTTCGGAAACAATTTTTCCCAAATATTTCAATTCGTTACTCCCGAATCTACATTTCTTGAGGGGAAGCCACAAACCATGAGAACGTAGTCTCTCAAGAATTTTTCTTAGAAGAGTACAATGTATGAGAGTAGACAATAATATCATCCAGATAAATTTTACAAAATGTGTCAGTATAACCCTCTAAACTGATGACATTAGTTTTTGGAATACTGATGGTCCATTTTTCAGTCCGAAACTAAGTACTTGGCCGTCAGGCGCACCAAATGCTGTATATTTTCTGGAGTTCTTTGTGAGCGGGGCTTGCCAAAAACCATTTCGTAGATCGAGTGTAGTGAACACTTTGGCTTTACCCATCTCTCGTACTGTTTCTTGAATTGGGGGAAGGTTAGGGGCTTCGGATACTATTAATTTATTTACCTCTCTATAATCTACACAAAACCTCAGTTTGCCGTCTTTTTTTGGAACGAGCACCACTGGGCACAATAGGGTGAGGTACTGGGCGTTATCACACCTGCCTCCGTCAACTTTCGGATTTCTTCGTGTAAAATGTTTTTCAGACATTTTGTCATATCTGAACTGTCTAAAAGGTTTTTCAGCTTTGACTTTGATTTCATGAATTCGTAGTAGGTTGTTTGATGGATTCCTCGAACATTGAATTATATCTGTTTTATACTTGGCAAAGTTTTCTACAAGAACCACTTTGCAATGCATTTCAAATAGCAAAGCTGAAATTATTTTTCGATTTAATTGGGGGAACACCTCCGTACCGGTTTCATGGTCATTGCCAATCATCAGCGAAGGCTAGTTCGACCCAATTGAATCGAAAAATCCTTTCGTCCTGATTGGAAATCCCTGAGACAAACACTGAAGAATGAATTCAGCGCCATCTTTTTGTTTCATTTGCATTTCAATCTGGAACCCAGAGATGGCGCTGAATTCATACTTCAGTGTTTGTCTCAGTGATTTCCAATTAGGACGAAAGGATTTTTCGATTCAATTGGGTTGAACTAGCCTTCGCTGATGATTGGCAATGACCATGAAACCGGTACGGAGGTGTTCCCCCAATTAAATCGAAAAATAATTTCAGCTTTGCTATTTGAAATGCATTGCAACGTGGTTCTTGTAGAAAACTTTGCCAAGTATTAAACAGATATAATTCAATGGTCGTAGGGGGCAGTAATTATTTTCTGTTGAATCCTTGCCGACGACCATACCTATTGTATAGGTTTTTTTGCGAAAGATTGGATTACGTATTCCACCATAATTCTTTATTAGTTTTATGATCTTCCGTCAAGTAGTGTCGCCCATCTTTCATGATGTTTCTGGCTTCTTGTTGAAGTCGACACGAAGTCGACACGTAGTCGGAGTGCATTTCAATCTGGAACCCAGAGATGGCGCTGAATTCATACTTCAGTGTTTGTATCAGGAATTTCCAATTAGGACGAAAGGATTTTTCGATTTAATTGGGTCGAACTAGCCTTCACTGATGATTGGCAATGACCATGAAACCGGTACGGAGGTGTTCCCCCAATTAAATCGAAAAATAATTTCAGCTTTGCTATTTGAAATTTGCAAAGTGGTTCTTGTAGAAAACTTTGCCATGTATTACACAGATATAATTCAATGGTCGTAGGGGGCAGTAGTTGTTTTCTGTTAAATACTTGCCGACGACCATACCTATTGTATAGGTTTTTTTGCGGAAGGTTGGATTACGTAATCCACCATAATTTTTTATTAGTTTTATGATCTTCCGTCAAGTAGTGTCACCCATCTTTCATGATGTTTCTGGCTTCATATTGAAGTCGACACGTGGTCGGAGTGCATTTCAATCTGGAACCCAGAGATGGCGCTGAATTCATACTTCAGTGTTTGTCTCGGGGATTTCCAATTAGGACGAAAGGATTTTTCGATTCAATTGGGTCGAACTAGCCTTCGCTGATGATTGGCAATGACCATGAAACCGGTACGGAGGTGGTCCCCCAATTAAATCGAAAAATAATTTCAACTTTGCTATTTGAAATGCATTGCAAAGTGGTTCTTGTAGAAAACTTTGCGAAGTATTAAACAGATATAATTCAATGGTCGTAGGGGGCAGTAATTGTTTTCTGTTGAATACTTTCCGACGACCATACCTATTGTATAGGTTTTTTTGCGGAAGATTGGATTACGTATTCCACCATAATCCTTTATTAGTTTTATGATCTTCCGTCAAGTAGTGTCGCCCATCTTTCATGATGTTTCTGGCTTCATATTGAAGTCGACACGTAGTCGGAGTGCATTTCAATCTGGAACCCAGAGATGGCGCTGAATTCATACTTCAGTGATTGTCTCAGGGATTTCCAATTAGGACGAAAGGATTTTTCGATTCAATTGGGTCGAACTAGCCTTCGCTGATGATTGGCAATGACCATGAAACCGGTACGGAGGTGTTTCCCCAATTAAATCGAAAAATAATTTCAGCTTTGCTATTTGAAATTTGCAAAGTGGTTCTTGAGAAAACTTTGCCAAGTATTAAACAGATATAATCCAATGGTCGTAGGGGGCAGTAGTTGTTTTCTGTTAAATACTTGCCGACGACCATACACATTGTATAGATTTTTTTGCGGAAGATTGGATTATGTATTCCACCATAATCCTTTATTAGTTTTATGATCTTCCGTCAAGTAGTGTCGCCCATCTTTCATGATGTTTCTGGCTTCATATTGAAGTTGACACGTAGTCGGAGTGCATTTCAATCTGGAACCCAGAGATGGCGCTGAATTCATACTTCAGTGATTGTCTCAGGGATTTCCAATTAGGACGAAAGGATTTTTCGATTCAATTGGGTCGAACTAGCCTTCGCTGATGAATGGAAATGACCATGTAACCGGTACAGAGGTGTTCCCCCAATTAAATCGAAAAATAATTTCAGCTTTGCTATTTGAAATGCATTGCAAAGTGGTTCTTGTAGAAAATTTTGCCAAGTATTAAACAGATATAATCCAATGGTCGTAGGGGGCGGTAGTTGTTTTCTGTTAAATACTTGCCGACGACCATACCTATTGTATAGGTTTTTTTGCGGAAGATTGGATTACGTAATCCACCATAATTCTTCATTAGTTTTATGATCTTCCGTCAAGTAGTGTCGCCCATCTTTCATGATGTTTCTGGCTTCATATTGAAGTCGACACGTAGTCGGAGTGCATTTCAATCTGGAACCCAGAGATGGCGCTGAATTCATACTTCAGTGTTTGTCTCGGGGATTTCCAATTAGGACGAAAGGATTTTTTGATTCAATTGGGTCGAACTAGCCTTCGCTGATGATTGGCAATGACCATGAAACCGGTACGGAGGTGTTCCCCCAATTAAATCGAAAAATAATTTCAACTTTGCTATTTGAAATGCATTGCAAAGTGGTTCTTGTAGAAAACTTTGCCAAGTATTAAACAGATATAATTCAATGGTCTTAGGGGGCAGTAATTGTTTTCTGTTGAATACTTGCCGACGACCATACCTATTGTATAGGTTTTTATGCGGAAGATTGGATTACGTATTCCACCATAATTCTTTATTAGTTTTATGATCTTTCGTCAAGTAGTGTCGCCCATCTTTCATGATGTTTCTGGCTTCATATTGAAGTCGACACGTAGTCGGAGTGCATTTCAATCTGGAACCCAGAGATGGCGCTGAATTCATACTTCAGTGTTTGTCTCAGGGATTTCCAATTAGGACGAAAGGATTTTTCGATTCAATTGGGTCGAACTAGCCTTCGCTGATGATTGGCAATGACCATGAAACCGGTACGGAGGTGTTCCCCCAATTAAATCGAAAAATAATTTCAGCTTTGCCATTTGAAATGCATTGCAAAGTGGTTCTTGTAGAAAACTTTGCCAAGTATTAAACAGATATAATTCAATGGTCGTAGGGGCAGTTGTTGTTTTCTGTTGAATACTTGCCGACGACCATACCTATTGTATAGGTTTTTTCGCGGAAGATTGGATTACGTAATCCACCATAATTCTTTATTCGTTTTATGATCTTCCGTCAAGTAGTGTCGCCCATCCTTCATGGTGTTTCTGGCTTCATATTGAAGTCGACACGTAGTCGGAGTGCATTTCAATCTGGAACCCAGAGATGGCGCTGAATTCATACTTCAGTGTTTGTCTCAGGGATTTCCAATTAGGACGAAAGGATTTTTCGATTCAATTGGGTCGAACTAGCCTTCGCTGATGATTGGCAATGACCATGAAACCGGTACGGAGGTGTTCCCCCAATTAAATCGAAAAATAATTTCTGCTTTGCTATTTGAAATGCATTGCAAAGTGGTTCATGTAGAAAACTTTGCCAAGTATTAAACAGATATAATTCAATGGTCGTAGGGGGCAGTACTTGTTTTCTGTTGAATACTTGCCGACGACCATACCTATTGTATAGGTTTTTTTGCAGAAGATTGGATTACGTAATCCACCATAATTCTTTATTAGTTTTATGATCTTCCGTCAAGTAGTGTCGCCAATCTTTCATGAGGGTCAAACTCCTCCACTACACTGAAACAATTTTCAGGGCGGCTGATTATCGCCTGAAATGATCCGTCACCGCCGACAGAGCATCTTGGTGATAGTTTCCCGAAGATACATCTTCAGAATCCTTTCTAATTTGATTCAGATGATCTCCAGAATCTGAAGTCCTCTGAGTATTCTGCGTATTCCTGTTAGTCGAACCACCGTAACCCTGGTTTCGGTTATTCGGATTCCTATTATAGTTTGTATTGTTCGAACTGGAATTATTTCTCCAATTTCCATTATTTGGGTTACTACTATTATTATTGCTAGTAGTATTTCGATGCATATTAATATTATTATTGCTATTTCCTTGGGAACTTGAAAAATTTTCCTTTGGAGGTACAATTCTATTAGTGAGCGGCGCAGGCTTAGCCAAAGTAATAGACTGAGTCCCTGTCAAATCACCCTCTATATCTTGGCACAGCTGAATAAATTCCTCGACTCGAGTAATTTGTCTTCCTCTCAAAAATGCCTTGATATTAGGAGAGACTAATTGAGCTATTAGTCTAATACATCCTTCTTCATCCAGGTTTGGAAGAAGTCGGTTTGCAAGTGCTATTTTCGAGACGACAAAAACATCAACTTTTTCATCTTTAGGCTGATGTTGCCCATAAAATAAAAGTTTCGACAATACTTCCGGGTTGTCGAATTTTGCTAGAAATCGATTTAAAAACGAATCTAGTCTTATGGAAATGCCATTATAAAGATTCGCCCAGGTTAAGGCTTCTCCTTTAAATTGGATTTTTATAATAAAAGTCCATTCTTCAGGATCTACATTTGCTCTCCTGAGTTCAGCTATAATTTTATTTAAGAAATTTCGCGGATCCTCTGTTTCTAATTCTGGCAAGTTGTGCCATAGAATCAGTGGGATAACTTTGTTGGGAATTTGCGGACAATTTTTGCTGCAAAATTCGAAACTAATTCGTTGCTGAGGGAAGGTTTGCAGTGCCTTCGGATTGACATTGGAAGGTAACCTTCTTTTCCTTATTTATTAGAGGGCACCACCCATTCTCTCGTTTGGGAAAATCACCGCCGAGAACAGGAGACATCGGTGATTTAAATAGGTTCATTACAGAAGAACTCCTTAGCGACTGTTCGCCAGTCCGAGTTCGATAACATGTCTGCAATTTTTGTATCCATTGCTCTAGAGTCTGAAAAAGGTGTTTCGGAAGGTACCGAACCTTCATCGGGGTTTGTAAAAGACTCACTCTTGTGTAAAAAACTGGGATAAAGTCCGTGCCATCCATTTGTTGATTTCCTTCCTGTGTTTGTACCGGAAGTCGTACAGGTTCCTGTTCAAACGAAATTTTCCTGTTGGGAACACTTCCAACACTTCCGAATCCGTGTGACACTTTGTTCATACGAGGTGACACGTATTCAGGCATCCTACCTATTATGTTGATAAGAAATTTGAGTACCGATGCGGCCAATAGTAGCAGAACGCAAATTCGGTGTCTCAATCACATTCTCATTTGTATCCATGTTTGGCACAAACTCGGCCCCACGGTGGCCAGCGCCATGTCGTAGAGGCGGCAGTGGGTAAATTAACGAAACTGAAACAGCTTCCTCAAGATCTACCTGGCTAGCTCGATCGGTGCCGCCAATACGCTCAAAATCGAGTCTTTCACAATTCATTATGAATTTCACAAATCCGGACAGAGAATTCTACCGAAATATGTGAGGGCCCCGTCGGGGCAATATATGAAAAGAACAGCCTTGGAACAGCTATATGCACGGCTGCCAGAGGTCTGCCTATATATTCAATTTTTATTTATTAATTTGAGAAAAGTTCATATAAATATCGTTCTAAGAAGGTTGTAATGTTTATCGTCTGCCCTGGAAGTTGCACTCTCGTAGATCGAATTCTTTAATACTGGCTCTGAAAAGAGCAGAGTTTAACATGGGTTTGTGCACTCCCAAGAGCCGACGCCTGAAATAAAGGTATAACAATATTCAGTATATGTGACGTTAGCCCAGTAAATAGTAAAATACACAAAGAAAAATATCGTCAATTATTGCAAGTAGGGCATTAGCCTACTGCAATTCATTATATGTCCTCACTGCATATAGTAACACTGAATAAACGGATTCACAGGTAAGTTTTCCAACTTCCCATTCACCTTCTTCTTACCAGGTAAGTCTGCAAGGTATTCTGTTCCAATCACAGAATCAAACAGCTGAAACTGGATCAGGTCCTCCAAATAAAAGCCAAAATTCAGGGTAATACAACTCCTCGTTCCAGTCTTGGAGTTTTCACGTCAAGTGCAGGCTGTAGATTTTGAATAATTTATTTTTGGTAATTTACTTCCAAATTATTCAACCATCAATTTTCGCCAACAAGAAATACGTAGTAGAAAATTTTCCTACTTGGAAAAATACAAAGTCGCTCGACTTTTAAGGTTTGCAAAACCAATTTGGTAAAATTATTGCAAAGATTCGAGAGAGCGCTAAGCTTCTCGAAGCGTACTGTTCAGACTCAAGTGAACGAATAATGCATCTAATATGTTGATCATAGTAACTAAATTACGAGTCTGGAACCCAGTCCACTTACTCTTTCGACTCTTTGTACTGACTGATGTGAAATCTGTCTGATGGTGTTTGGGAGGCATCCTGGAGTCCTGGATGTCTCTTACTGCTGTGGTCCATTTCTTCACGGTTTTTTTTTTGGGGGGGGTCAGTGTATTTGCTGACAACTACTTACTCTCCTGACTCTCTGCGTTCTGATCTCTTCGGGCTACAGGGACATTCTGGGCCTTTTGAACTTCGTGGGGGCTTCTGCTGGGTAGTCCACCGCTGCTCTCACGAGGGGGTTCTCGTGAATCTCTGCCAGCTCAATGACCTTGGTGTTTCGGGTCTGGATGCTGTCCCGGATGGTGGGGATTTTCAAATCGTCACGGATTTGCTGGTTTCGGACAAACCACGGCGCATTAACTATCATGCGTAGGTACTTGTTCTGGACCCGCTCTAGAATCTTCACGTTTGTGGGGGCGGAGTGCCCCCACGCTGTGGATGCGTACATTATGACCGATTTCACCATTGTGTTATAGAGGAGAACCTCGTTCTTTAGGTTGAGCCCACTCCTCCTGTTAAGGAGCGGGTAGAGTATGCTCACCTTAGAGACCTAGGTATTTGGCCTCTGCTTGCCAGGAGATGTCACGTCCTGCAACTTTGATGAGGCCTCGGGGGTGGTTTCTCCTGCCTAGGTCAATTAACTGCGTTTTGTCCGGGTTTATCCTGATTTTCCAATCAAGAAACCAGCTCTCTAGGTTGTCCACTGCGTTCTGCAGGTAGACAACCCCCTGTTCCCTGTTAATTGAGCTTGCCAGCAAGGCAGTGTCGTCAGCGTATAGAGAGATCCTGACGTGCTCCGTTCTCGGTATGTCGCTGGTGTACACCAAGTACAACGTGGGGGAGAGGACGGCCCCTTGGGGGACGCCAGCTCGGATCTCTCTACCTTCGGAGAGAGTGCCTTCAATCCTCACTTGGAAGGTTCTATCAGACAGGAAGGATCCTATCCATTTCACCAGGCCTCTGGGAAGGCCGAGTTGGTCCATTTTGCAGATGAGGCCAGACGCGGTCGTAGGCCTTGGAAACGTCCAGCAGAAGCAGGTGTGCGCTTCTGCTGCGATTCAGCTCTGAAATGGACTCCTCCACCAGCCTCAGGGCCTGCATCTCGGTGGAGTGGTTTTTCCTAAAACCGAACTGCTCGTCGGGTAGGATGTTCCTGTCTTCAATTTCGTCGTTCAGTCTTTCGAGGACGACTTTCTCGGCGAGCTTGCCAATTGAGCTAAGCAGACTTATTGGTCGGTAGTTTTGGGGGAACGTTGGGTTTTGTCCTTGTTTCCGGATCATTATCACAATTGCATGCCTCCAACGTCTTGGGAAGTGGCGAAACCTCAAAGAGTTGTTCATGATGTTCGTCAATGCGAGAACTTGGCTGTCCGGGAGTTTATTCAATATCTTGTTGAATATTGCGTCGGCTCCCGGGGCCTTCCTCACATTGAGACCTAATGTGTGATCTCAGTTCTTCCTCGGTGACATCATTTCATTTCTCGAATAGGTCAAAGGACTAAAAATTCGAAATAGTGAAAAATAACTATTTTTCGCAAAGAAAAATTGTTGGTTGATTAGTCATTCGCAATTTTATCAAAAATTGGGAATTGTTGACACGACACAGTGCTCCTCAATTACTCTTGTTAACGACAGCACAAACACACAGTGCTCCTCAGTTACGGCGGTTAACTGCACTCTAGCAAGCATACTCAGCTGAGTTTTAGAAAAGTATTTTTGAAATAGTTCTTCAAAGTATTGAAAAGTAAAATAGTAAAGAGGTTCCAGAAAATTCTAAGAAGATATTCTTGAGAATAATTGCTGAAATATTGAAGATTGAGAAATCTAGAAAAGTCCTTCAACTTGGGAAGCCCACTACAAGAGAATTCGATACTGATTTTTATTGTGATATTTACTAATAATATTTTTCTCTTACAGCTTAGCCTGGCCTCCACCGCCGGTGGAAGCAGCGGCTCCGTATTGCCTGGTAGATTGCGTGGTCCCGGAATCTATGCCAGGTGATGCCTACCGGATCACTGGGGTGAGTCTTCCGCAATAGACGAGCCATTGCACTAAGGTGAGACGGGGCGGTAAATCGCAACTTCTCTCCCGGGAGAGACACGGGTAAACTCCCTGACTTAGGCGCGATAAAATACATTATTATTTTTGTATTACATTTCTCTAGAATTCTACTAATACCTTTCTCTTTCAGCTATTGGTGAGTTCTGTTAGGGACATTAGGGTCTGCTAGGAGTAGGCTATTATTTTAAACAAAAATTATTGATATTTTTCTCTTTCGAGAAAATTATCTTTGTAAAATATGGAGAGACTCTGGGCGGCGAGAATGCGATCGAACCCGGAGCTGGCCGAGGCACCTATAACCTCTGTAACCTCTGATAGGAGACACTGTCAAGTTGCAACGAGAATCACATTTGATTCACCAGTAGTACTACCTCAGAAGGAGGTAGGGACCACAGATACAGAATTCAGCTCTCCGAGCAGTAATAGGACAGTATACCGCCGACTAGATCGTGCACTGTTAGGAGAACGAATCTCATTGATTGCCGAAGAGTTCGGAAATCTGGACTGGCGAACGGTTTCAGAAATAAATCCTGAAAACCTGACTAGCCAACAAAGAACCACTGTGTTCAACAGGAAAGTGACGGATGTCACAAATCCATTTGAAAAACTATTGGCGTTCCCTGGCATTCCAGACTACAAACATGGGAATGTCTGGCGCCCAGAAAGTCATAGCCCGGGAAGAAACCGTTTTGAACGGTTTGCTGATACCCAAGGGCCACAAAACCACACCGAGAGAGATCCTAAGCATGGAGACTCGATGATGGAACTTGTGAAACTTTTAATAGAAATGTCCGGAAATAATTCCGCACAAAAATATCGACAGAGCCCGCTTACCTATTTTTTCAGGAGGTAAAGAGGACCCTAGGTGGTTTAAAAAAAAAATGAACGCCGTATTTTAACGGACCCAAACAGAGGCCGATGAATGGGTGTCAGTCGCAAGAAGCCAGTTTCGGGGCGATGTGTTATCGTGGCTCAACACATATGCTGGAGTAGAAATGACATGGAGTTATTTCCTGCGACGGATTTATCAAAAGTATGATAGCCCAGAAATAACTTCAAAGCTACGATCGAAACTTTACGGCCAAAAACAGGCCAAAGAAAAAGTAGATGTGTTCATAGCAAGGAAAACTGCATTGGCCCGCAGCCTTGTAGCAAACCTATCGGAGGGAGAGTGTATCGCAATTATTATTGAATTGATTTCTCCAAATATTAAGGCTTTTCTCAGAGGCAGGGTGTTTCATGACCTGGAACAACTGATTGCATTATGTAGCGACATCGAGGACGATATCGGCTACAAAAATAGTACTGTCCAGGTAAACACAACTAAGCCTATAAATAGAAACAATAATAATACAAATGCAAGTCAGAGGCCCAACGAGCCTCGAAAAGAAAATTTCCCGGCAGAAAATATTAACCAAAGAAATGATTCTTGGAGGGAGAATTCACCACCTAGAGGCACTTACTCGGGCCAGCGAGGCCGGGGAGGCTTCAGGGGCGGACTGGATCGCAACCAGGCCGCAAACCGAGAGCGTTCTCCTTCGAGAAATTCTAGGTTGACGACTATGCAGGAAAACTACTCGCGAGACGTGTCGCCAGTGACGCGACACGCCAAGTCGAATAATAAGTCACAATGAGATCTCACCCCTTACTCCGAGTGTACATTTGAACCCCTCCAAAAATATTACTGCCTCGTCCGCAACGCGCCACCACAAACTCCTTTTCCGAGTCTCGTCGTGCGTGCTTACGAACTCCTCCACCCCCCCCCAGGGACACAATCCCAAGCTTCGCCAGTGGTGAGCTATCCCCAACTCCGTGAACACTCTGGAATACCATTCATTAGGGAAGACGTTTTGATAACCCTAGACGACGGATCTAGGGTGAGTAAAAACCTCCCACGTATCCGATGGAAGTGGGCGGCCGTAAGGTACTAGCCTTGATCGATACCGGTGCGTCCACAAATTTTATCTTTGAGGGAAGAGATTTGTCGAATCTTCCGAATCCTATGTCAATTCAGCTCGGATGCCGAGACAACGCTAGTTATGTCTGGGCCAAGGGCCTATTTAACTTGGAACTACTGACGACAGAATACAATAGACCCCAGTTGGTTTTAGTGTTAAGGGTCACCATCACGGGTAAACCCTGCGTCTGGCTCGTCAGCCTCAAACCAACCCATGTCTGGGCCAGATGAGTCTAGAAATTGACATGGACGGAAATCCGTATAAGATCTGCACTAACGGACTTAAATGAGCCTCTTATCCTTGGCATTCCCTTCATGCAGAAGGAAGAAGCCATACTTGATATTCGAAGAAAGTGTCTATACGTGGGTACAGCACCCAGGCAGACAGTGTTCTGGAATATTGTATCGGAACGACGACTATGTGAGATCTCGTTGCCGGAGTTTTTACCGGAGCAGTTCTCCGCAAACACAAAAGGACAGATCCTACGAGTGATCTCCGATTTCCCCGATGTTTTTGAGGAGACAATCCGACAACCCATCACTAAGGCTTCGGTACACGAGATCAGAGTCAAACAAGAGCGACCTTTCCGACAATCGAGGTATGGGAGAATGTCAGAGGAAAGAAAGGCGATAGCCAATGAAGAAATTAGGAAGTTATCGGAGGCGGGTGTAAAACGGAAAATGATTCGCCCTATTGCCCTATTCCTCGTCCCGAAGAAGGACGGAAAACTATGGTTCTGCGTGGACTACAGGGAGATAAACAAGCTCATAATTGCCGAAGCCCCGAACCTCCCATACAAGAGACTGTCCGCGAGATGGGAAGAGCGAAGATATTCACTACCCTGGACTTGCGTAATGGTTTTTGGCAGGCTCCTCTGTCAAAAAGTTCACAGAAGTACTCTGCTTTCGGAGCACCGGATGGTCAAGTATATCAGGTTTAAGGTATTGGCTTTGGCCTCAAAAACGGACCAGCGGTGTTCCAGAAGTTGATGTCTTCTGTGTTAGTGGGATACACGGATAGATTTTGCAAAGTTCAATCTAGACGATATCATCGTTTATTCCCACACGATAGAGGAGCATTGTGACCACCTGAGGCGAATTCTGGAGAGACTCCGTTCCCACGGACTATGGCTATCACCCCAGAAATGTTGCTTTGGTTCCAGCGAACTGAAATATCTGGGCAGGATAGTCTCTGAGAAGGGGAACCGTCCTCAGGAGGTGCATGTGATCAATATCACAGAATTTCCAACGCCGAAATCCATTCGCCAGGTAAGAGCGTTCTTAGGGATGAGCGCTGGGTAAGAGAATACATACCGCATTTCGCAGAGTTCGCCGCACCCCTGTCAGATTTGATCGACAAGGAGCGGCGATTTAAATGGACTGATATCTACTAGTCTTATCTTACCTTGTTTACAAGGTCACTTCTGGGACCGATGAGTGTCCTAGAAGTAACTTTGCTCCACACGGTGTATCTCTCGATGGCCGCGTCCATCGAGTTCTTACCGTTGGTGGAGGGTTGGTGCTGAAGAAGATGACGTGTTCGCCGAAGAGCTTCGGGGGTGGAGGGGTTCAAAACGTTTCAATCTAAGTGGCGCGCGTCTTTTCTGCAAAAAAACATGGCGGCGATGATGGAGCGGAAGACAAAAAAACATGGCGGCGATGGCGGAAGTTATGAAAAAAAACGTCCCCGCAAAAAACATGGCGGTGATGGAGCGGAAGTCAAAAAAACATGGCGGCGATGGCGGAAGTTATGAAAAAACCTTCCCTCACGTGATTCACTGAGAGCAATTGGCTGAAAGAGAAAAAAACGTCACGTGATTCGTTGAGAGCAATTGGCTGGAAGAGAGAAAAAAAAAAAATGGTGGCCACCTTAATTGACAAAACGAAAAAATTAAATATGAAAAATGTCTACTGTCTTAGGACACACACACACACAACAGAAAATTATGATGGACTTATTAATAATTCACTCGCTCTCGAATGAAATTCCAAAAGAAAAAAAATACGTCTTCGCCGCCGTGAAATAGTGATAAGGTACGTTTCTTGCATGTTTGCTGTCTGCTCTCAAGTTGAACGAAATTCTCAGTAAACACGATGATCCATTTTTGACCTTGAATTTGTTTTTCAGATTTAATCGCACAGTTTTATCTTACACATCCGATGTTTAATTACGCTGCTCGAGCTAAATTGACCTTGGAGTTGTTTTTTGTTATTGCGCAATTTGGGTTTTCCCCAGATCGACCGTTGCATACATTTGCAGCGTGGGTTACGCGAACTCGGCGTGGAGGTAGACGGCGTGGGTCACGTGACACAGAGTTAATACGTACGTTCACAGCGAGCCTGCGTCATTTCATTATCTGCGTTCGAGCAACAACAAGTGCCTCTCTGCCGCTCATCTGTCTCTCGCTTTTTTTCTATACAAGTGCATTGTTTTTATTGTGAGTGCCATTTAATTCGTGATTTGCAAAGGTCAGTAGTAGTAGTTATTCTTTTTTATTTTTCGCGATTGTTTCAATTCCTTTCGATTCACTTTTTGTTGTTTCTTTTTCAAAAAAAAAAAATCAGAAAAGTTCATTTGTCATATTTGTTTTTCGTCTCATACAGAACGTCATATTTTTTTGTTTTTCATACAGTGTGTGTGGATTGCATTTTTTATCATAATTCCTTCTCATACAGGGTGTCTCTCACAAAGTTTCATTTGCTATATACAGTGTGATTGGAATATTTTATTTTTATCATATTTATTTCTCATACACGGGGTGAATCATAAACATCATTTTTCATTTTGAGTGAGTGAGAGTTATACAGCGTGTATGAATTTTTTTTCATTTTTCAAATGATTTCGCAGATGTCTCATCTTCTCGACGAAATTAACAAGATTTCGTTGGCTTGCAGGAAGAACCTGCGGAAGTTGTCTGAGCTACCGAAGGACGAACCCCATCTGATCCTCGGCGCTGAAGCGAAAACAACCAAATTTGGAGAGTCCATCCTAGTGGAGTTGGATGAGTGTAAAGTATTCCTGCCAAATCGAGTGACTGGTGCATTCAAACCCATCCTCGACAAATTAACCGAATCTCAGCATATTCATCTACAGGGGCGAGCAGAAAATTGCAAATCAAAATCATCCGCAGCGGCTGTTTGAGATCGCTAAGGCCTGAAGACGCCGCCGCCGCCGTTGGAAACAAAGAGTGAGTTTCTTGTATTTTGATTTGACATTTTCTTGAAATTTTGTGTGTCTGTTCAATAATCATCATCATGTCATCTGACACTATCGTTGCACACAGTATGGAGATGGTAGCCAAGTTGCGTAAGGTCAAAAAAATCCTCAAAAAGGGTTGTACTGATGAAGAACGCAAACATTGGCTGGCCCATTGCAAGTACACCGCCCGCCTGATCAATAGTGCGATCGCGGCAGTGGATTGCATAGGCTCTCTGAGAAAATTACAAACTTTATGCGGACACTTGAAAATTATCCGAAATTCGATCAAAAAGTCAGGTGAACAACAACAGCCAGGCATCGACGTGGTGGTGGGAGAGGAAGTCAAATCAGAATTAACATCTTGAGTAGTGGGAGGACTTGAAATTGGCATTTTCTTCGCGTTTACGTACCGGTATAATTATAAATTTGAAACATAAAGATATTGGGCAATTTTTTGGTGATGCATTCATTCTATTCAAAAGCAGAATTCAAAATTTATTGAAAAAACATCCAATTATCAAAGTCAATGCGACATTTTGTGGTAAATTCGTGAAAAATTCCTTGAATCAAGAACAAATAATAAGCGACTTTAAATATTTCAACACTAAAAACGTTGATATCGATAGGGGTACAACTTTGTTCGCGGGCAAAGAAAGTGGCTGGAGTCTTCAGAGAATTGTTAGTTTGGAAATCAATATGAATAAATCGGACGTGGGAAACGGTTCGTCTTTCATCGAGCTGCCAAAATCTATTGCGAATAAAAAATGAAGATGATGCGTGTTTCGCTTGGGCCGTCGTTTCGGCCTTGTACTCTGTTGAATCGGGAAAAAATTGCGCTAGAACGTCATCATACCCACACTATTCAAATGTACTGAACTTGGATGGAATCGACTTTCCTATGAAATTAAAACAAATTACCAAATTTGAGCGATTGAACAACATATCTGTGAATGTGTAAACCTTGGAATTGATTCAGCCGCAGTCGAACAAGGAGGCATTTTCCGTTACTGTCCGAGCAGACTCACGAAACAAAAATTAGGCCAACATGTCAATCTTCTCCTCATTCAAAATGAATATAACCCGAAATTAAATGATTACGAGGCACCACCACTGGAAATCGTCGACGCCGATGATGCCGTCGGCGATGACATAAAATTCCATTACGTTTGGATAAAGGATTTATCTCGCCTAGTTAATCGCCAATTCAATAAAAAACAAAATAAAATATTCTTTTGCGACAGGTGTTTAAATTATTTCATGAGTGAGGAGAAACTCGACAGTCATACTGTTGATTGTCAAAAATTGAACGAGAGCAAAATTTCATTTCCTTCGCATGATCACGTAGAATTTAGCGATTTTGTACACAGAGAAATAGTGCCCTTTGTAATTTACGCGGATTTTGAGTCGATTTTGGAACAGTTTAACGACGAAAAATGCACCTCACATACGGCAAAGTACCAAAAACACATTCCTTTCAGCGCTGGATTTTATTTCAAGTGTGCATATGACGATACTTTGTCATTTTATGATAGTCATCGGAGCCTCGACTCGATGGATTTGTTTGCGGAGAGAATGGGGGCTATAGCCAAATTTGTGAAAGCCGAAACTTTGGATATTGTCCCCATGATCGATGATTTGAGTCACTTAGAGTACACGAGAGAAATCAGCTTTGAAGATAGGTGTGAAGCTCTCAAAAATCAAGACTGGGAGGGTTATCTGCACGAAGACCAATACTGTGTGTGGGCGAATGCATATCGTATTACAAAATATAATTTACGATTTTGCCGCACTTGCTATAAAGCATTCAGAAGGGCTATGCAAAACCATCCAGTTCACAGCATCAGAGACCATCAACATATGGTATTCGGTGTAAAGCACATGGACAATATATATCAATGTTGTAAATTTTGGTGTCACAACAGATTTGATGAAGCACTTTGAAAACGAGCAGCCAATGCTACTATGACCCACATCTGCGTGGTGGTGGTGAGCCCTACGGATTAGATCTCACATATAAACCCGTTATAGGCTCAGGAGATGAGGATTCAGAATTCGATGAATGAGATTGCCAAACACACACACAAAATTTCAAGAAAATCTTTAATGAAAATGCAAGAAATTGTGCTCTTGTTTCTTTCCACACACACTACATATATTTAATCAAATAATAGTCGATTATGTTTTATATTTATGATTAAATAAAATCAATATGTAATCCGTGTCTGGATATTATTATCATTGTATTTTGTTTCACTCTCCCAATCTCCCATTCAAAATCCCACATATTTTTAGAGGTCATTTTTGCATAAAAAAGTGTCACTTTTTTTCGCTAAAAAGTATCATTTTTTTATACGAAAAAGTGCTAATTTTTTATGCAAAAAAGTATCATTTTTTCATGCAAAAAGCCATACACCGGCTCGAGTTTCTACGTCGTCGAGAGCTGAGAGAGCAGTTGAGATTGTGTCAATTTTCCATTGAATTACATGCGATTTGTCGCATCATCCAACTATTGTGCATACTATCGAACCCCAGCCATTTCACAAGTACTTTACGACCCTTACACCTGATGATTTTTTCCACTAGATAGACTTCAGGATTTTTTGTTTTTTGTAGTTCTTGTTCGTAGAAAGCGCCGCTTATTGGTTGCCCTTCCAAGTCCTCCAGCAAATACGTGATTGGTTGGGTGATTTTCACTTTGACAACTTTGAATAGTTCCGTATTCCAATTAGGCGTATACCCTTTTTCGAAAACATGCTTGGCCATGCTAATTCTCACGAAATCGCCAATTTTGAATTTTTTTCGACCAGCACGTTCGGCATAATCATACGATGACTTATACACCTGTTTTTCATTGTCTTTGGTGACGTCACACGGTTTCATGCCGATCGTTCGATGTTTGCGCTGGTTGTAGTTTTTGGCAATGTCCGGCAAAATGTCCACCCATTTGTAGGTACCGTTCAAACTGAAATACTTGAAGAGATTCTACTTAAGAGTATGTATAACCCTCTCTGCGATCGCGGCTTTCTTCACGGTATACGTGCTGTAGTGTTAGATGTTGTACTTTTTCAGGAGAGTCTGAAAGCTAGAATTGTAAAATTCAGTTCCGAGATCTGATTGGAGGAGCTTGGGACATCTTTTCGCTTTCGATAATATGTCACTCATCGCTTCGGTGACGTCTCGACCAGTTTTGGTCTTCAAGGGGCGCACCCATAGGTATTTGGAAAAGGTGTCAATCACCACGAGAACATAATTGAAGTTTTTATTGGCTTTGGAGTATTTTTGAAGATCGGCCAAGTCCATCTGCCACAGATCGTCGAGTCCTTTGATGATGGTACGTCTGCGAGGAAAATTCCTTCTGGCTGGAGCATGGAGCTCATCAACCAATTGTTTTTTCTCAGATGATAATGACGTCATTTTGCTAATGGCAGAGCCAATACACTAACTGCACTGGACGTTACACCTTCTACTTAAGAGGCTAGAATATCAACAACATCCAGTGCCAATTTATCCAAGCGTTTCTTGGTATTTTCATGCTTTTTCATCGATAGTGTCATGAATTTTATCACTCGAATATCCAAGGCTGTTAGATTGTATTTGGTCCAGCTCGTCTTTGAGTTTGTGTATGACGTCATCTTTGAGCTTCTGTATGACGTCATCAACGTATTTTTTGTTGGCAACATCATTGAGTGCACTTGGCGTCCACATTACATATTTTCACATGTTCAGCATCAATGTCCCCATTTGTCGTATAGTTGAGTATAACGCCAGGGAAATGGTAGGGCTGCTGCTGCCGTGCACGGCAAGCTGACGAAGTTTGACCGAACTTGTTGATGCTCATGATGCGACTGTGGCATGCAAAAAACGTCTACGCTTTTATTTATCGAATATAGCCTGCTTCTTTCAGTTCATTGATGATGGCCATGATCTCGTTGTTGGTAGAGGTGCTGCCGGCATTTTTTGCGTCTACCAGGAGCCTATAACCTGTCATCGAGCTCGTTCACATCGTCCCAGTACACGTATTCTATGGGTTTCGTGTTGTATGTCAACTGATCTGAGATACCACTGCCATCGGTGAAACGGCCTCGACCTCCACCACCACCTATTTTTGATAGAGGGTCTTTGAACATTGGTCGAATCAACTGTTCGTATTTGGCAGTCTGAGATGGATTCAACCTAGCTCGCGCATCTACATGCGCATCTGTAGCTGTCAAAATTTGCTTGTATGCCACCAAATCGGCTTTAGCGTATTTGGGATTTTTGTAGAAATCAAACTATATAGTCCCGGAGTGCCCTCGTATGTTACACCATCAATGCGAATGTCCCCCGTATCTTTGTCGAAGTCCATCAGCTTTCTACCGAGCAACCATTGCGCTCTTGGTTTGTCGTAAATGGGGCCGTATTCACATCTATTTTGCCGGATTTGGCGCGATGTTCATTCACGAATTCAGTTGCTACTTCGGGATAAACTTCCAAGTAGTCATCCTCATCATCATCATAATCTGTGTGGTAGCTTTCTTCGTCTTCTACCTTTTTCATAAAGTCTGGAGTCGATGGTGTCGCCGGTTCCTGTTTCTCTTCTTTTTTCACTGTCAGTCGTGATCGCTTGGTGAGTGGCGGCACTGCCGCACTCTATCTTTTCAACGATACCGTAATGGGTTTGAATAATTTACTCAGTGCTTTATCATGCTCGGATTTTCCGAGTTTCAGACTCAGATACTTTTTTCGCACAATTTTCGATAACTGATTGACTTGACGTTTGCGTTCAGCTTTAGCAATCTCCGTCTCGATGCGGGGTGATGTGGTCGGCGCCATGGCTTCAGTACAAATGCCGTGCCACCTCGCATCACATTTGTATATATTTGTCAAAGCCCAGGCGGTAGCGCCCTTTGTTCACATTAAAGTCTTTGACAATGACCAAAGATCCGAATTTTTCCTTCCAATAGGTGGCGCACATGCGGCGAAATTCCTCAAAGGTGTAATCCGGAGAGACGTACTCGTCGAAGGCGTGCTTCAAATTCATATCGTCTTGCCGAAAAAGCACTATAATGTTGCAATTGTCCCTAATCAGCTGTTTGGGTATTTTCGAGTAGGTTTGACACTTGTAGGTTGGGTCAATACCCTTGTGGCGTGCCATGACAGAGAACTCTCTGATTTTATTCTGTTTGTCACACGCCACATCGTCAAATATGAAAATTGAGTTTTCTTTCGCCTTTGACAGATCGATTACCTCGTCGTTGTCCCTGTATGGAAAATAACCTACGCCCTTGACTTGTTTGAGTACTTCGTGCAGTAGCTGATATTTAGGTTGGTACAGCGACTTTGAATAAACGTAAACATTCTCGAAGCGTGCTCCGTTCGTGCTGAACAGCAGACTGAGTACAGCGTTGGTCTTGCCACATCCGCTGGGACCACAAAATATCGCTCGGAATGAATTTGGTAGCAGGGGACCGTGTTTACGTATACCGTCGTCGTCACCGCCAATACCTCCTACACCTATGGTAAATTGACTATTTCCAGAGCCGGCTCTTGTTGCACCACTTTCATGTTTGATTTGATTGATTTTTTGCTGAAGTGTGTGTGTGTGACCACGCCCACATCTGACATTCGAATGACATTTTGAGTGGAGTACAGCTATGTAAGTAGGTGCGCAACATCATTCGCGTCAGTGTCATGCTGACTGTCGAGCACGAAGGTCGAGGAGTGGAGAACTCTCTGATTAATCATCTGCCATTCGATCTTCATTTGCCTGGATACCAGTACTGTGGACCGGGTACCAAACTACAGAAGAGATTGGCACGTGGAGACCCTGGTGTGAACCCTTTGGATTCGACTTGTAAGACTCACGATATTGCATACTCGCAAAAAAAGTCTTTGAAGGAAAGACACAAGGCCGACTGGGCGCTGGGGAATCGAGCTTGGGAACGTGTTTAATCAAAAAACGCCAAATTTGGTGAGAAAGCTGCTGCTTGACTGGTCACCACAACCATGAAGGCAAAAGTAGCAAAAGAAGGTAATTTTGGAATGGGTCTGAAGAAGAAGAAGAAGACTCCTGTTGCTGCTGCAAAGCCAAAGTCTTTCCGTCGAGATGTGGTTAGGAAAATTACCAAGACTCTGCGAAAAACTCTGAAACCTGATCAGCTGAAAGATTTGAGTGCGAAGGCTCTGCGAAAATCCTCCTTGGTGGCACTGCGTGCTGCCCGTGCTCAAGTGAAAAAATTTAGGGAGTATTTAGTGACTTTTGTCAAATACTCCCTAGAAAACGCAGATAACGGGACTTTAACGGTCATTTGCCAATTTCCCACGCGTTTTCGCGAGCTGTCGAGAATGTGGATATGTGAAATTTTCAAAAAAAATTGTTTGATTATTTTCTGGTGCCTCGGCCAGCTCCGGGTTCGACCGCATTCTCGCCGCCCAGAGCATCTCCATTTTTAACAAAGAGAAATGTTATCGATAGGGAAAATATCAATGATTTTATCCATAAAAATAGCCTACACCTAGCAGACCCTAACGTCCCTAACAGAACTTACCAGATAGCTGAAAGAGAAGTGGATTAGTGGAAATCTAAAGAAATCTAATACAAATAAAATAATGTCTTTTAACGCGCCTAACACAGGGAGTTTACCCGTGTCTCTCAAGGAAGAGAGTTGCGATTTACCGCCCCGTCTCACCTTAGTGCAATGGTTTGTCTATTGCGTAAGACCCACCCCAGTGATCCGGTAGGCATCACCTGGCATAGATTTCGGGACCACGCAATCTAATCCAGGCAACACGGAGCCGCTGCTTCCACCGGCGGTGGAGGCCAGACTAGGCTGAAAGAGAAAAATATTATTAGTAAATTCGCAATAAAAATCAGTAACGAATTCTCTTGTTGTGGCCTCGCACTGAGTCCCAAAGTATTTCACACTTTATTTTTGTTCTGAAAAGAACAAAGTGTGTTAGCTGTCTTACAGTCAAAACGTATTCTTTTTGGAGGGATCTTTGGTTTTCTTGATATCCCTTCAAGAAACACAAGTTTCACTGACAGAAAAATGTTGGCCGTAGATCTCCTCTTGAGTCTCGTCACCTTCTGGAATCTTCTTTCTTGAATTCCCAATATTTGGACTTCTCGAATTTTCTCTTTCAAATTTCTATTCTTCACCTTCTTCACTTTTTTCGATTTCTCAATCTCCAATATTTCAACAATTAATCTCAGGAAAATCTTCTTAGACTTCTCTGGAACCATATTATTTTACTTTTCAATACTTTGAAAAACTATTTCAAAAATACTAATATTTCAGTCAGCTGAGTATACGTTGGTTTGTGCAGTCGTTAACGAGCGTAACTGGAGCACTGTGTCGAGACGCGAAAACCGCTCTATATTTATAATCGTCGGCCGGAGTGCGTGGCCTGGCTTTGACCAATCGCGCTCTCAGACGCCGAACAATACTCGGACGAGAAATTTCTGGCTTCTTTCTGTTCGGAAATTTCTCTACGAATACTGAGATTAATTCGATCTTAGTCTCGTCTTCATGAATTTTTAGTCCAATATTGAATATTGGGTTTTCATAACACTCCCCCCCTTTAAAAGATCGCTAACATTTTTCTGGAAACGGATTGCCAAACATTTTTGCCATCAGGGGAACGTGCGCCTCGGGAGGGAATTATTTATCTCTCTTTATTTAAATCTTTTCAAACCACAATTTACAATTTTATATATCGGGTGTCCCACATTTTATGTGACAGGCAATATCTGGTTTGTCGGAGGAGATATACAAAAATGTTTCATACAAAAGTTTTATGAGTTCATGAGAGCAATATTTAGATATAATTTTCAAATATACAGGGTGTTTGGTGTAGGTGCTAGAGACCAAAATGCCATTTTTTAAAATAGAACGCAATATATATCATTACATATTCAGATTCTACGCTTAATTCTGATATCATTTCATGTTTAGTTTTTGAAATTCGGTTAAGGCGTTGTTGAGTTATTGCACTTTAAATAAGGTTCAATATAAGGTTTCAAAAAAACTTTCCACAATAATGGAGTTGTGAATCGACATAACAGTCAGTCACTATTGGTCTCAAGAAAATCCCCACTGGGTATGAGACTTGCATCGGTTTGTAGGCAATAAGGTCTCTGGGGATCAGGTCTGGACAGTTCAAGTGGTTGACTGACCAATTCTTTTATTTTATTAAATGCTTCTTGGGCAGCAGGAGTCCATTTGAACCGCTTTTGGGTGTCAATTGGATCTGTTAGGGGAGATGCAATCTCTGCAAAATGCGGGATATATTCCCGTAGCCAACTGGCTGTTCCTAGAAAAGCGCTTAGCTGTTTCAAGGATTTTGAGGTAGTAAAATTTACTGTATTCAAAACATGGGCCTCTTGTGGCCTATTTCCTTTTGCGGAAACAATTCTTCCCAAATAATGAAGTTCACTCGAACCAAAATGGCATTTTTGAGGTGACAGCCACAATCATGTGTCTTCAAGCATTCTAAAATTCTTCTCAAGTGAACGCAATGTTCCTCAATATCGCGGGAGTACACTATGATGTCATACAAACAAGTATACTTTACAAAACACATCCGTGTAACCAACGAGTACTGAGGACATTAACTTTTGAAACACATCTGGGCCGTTCTTCAGGCCAAAGCTGAGGACTTTAAATTGATAGACCTGGCCATCAGGAGCACCAAACGCGGTATATTTTTGGGATTGAGGGGTTAAGGATGCTTGCCAAAACCCATTCCTCAAGCCGAGCGTCGTAAAAACTTTTGCTTGCCCCATCTCTCTAACGGTCTCCTGGATAGGAGGTAAATTTGGAGTTTCTGAATCGATTAGTTTGTTTATTTCTCTATAGTCCACGCAAAATCTCAACTTGCCATCCTTTTTGGGGACAAGTACTACAGGAGAGCAATATGGAGAGTCGCTTGGCTAGTTATAGTTAACGCCAGGCTCTGATAATTTCCTTATCTCGTCATGGACGATTTGCTTTCGTTGTTCAGACATTTTATCATATCGGAATCACCTGAACGGACGTTCTTCCTTTACTTTAATGTCATGTTACACAGCTCTAGTTATTGGCTGTCGAATCGTCTCTTCGAAGACGTCTGGAAAGTCTGATATAACTTCTAGGATTTGCCTTTTGGTTTCCGGTGAAAATTGTTCCTCCGAAAATTCGGCGAGCTGAATTTCAGAGATCGCCCTCTCCGAGGCTAGACTCCAAAATATCGTTTTCCTGGTCTGGCTTCCCATATAAATACACTTCCGTTGGATGTCCATAATTGCCTCATTTTCATCTAGAAATGGGACTCCTAGTATAAGCGATTCGTTTAGGTCTGTAAGACAGTGGCAATTATAGGGAATTCTTGTCCCTAAATATCCAATGAAAGGTCTTTCTGGCCTAGGCTATATGATGTACTATCTTTACAACCTAGCCGAATAGCTGTAGGATTTGGAAGATCTGACAAGTCACAGCCTTCAAACAGGCTCGCCCTGATAAAGTTGGTGCTAGCACCGGTGTCGATCAGAGCGGATACCTGCCTGCCGTCGACGGTCACAGAGATCCTAGGGAGCTTTCGATGTTTTATGTGGCCATCTTCAAGACTGACGAGGGCCTCTAAAGGGGGAAAATTATGTACAGGGGACTGGACAGGTTCGTCTGTCTGAGAGCATATATTTACACAAAGATTTTTATCTTCGATAGTTTGAGTGGAAATATTAGTGTGGGTTAATATTTCCACTTTTGGAATGTAAGTAGGAGCACGTCTTAATGGCGATCGGATGTCACCATCGCCATCACCATCGCCTAGAGTTTTCCGGATAGAAGGCATCTTCCTCCTCGATATAATTAAGTCTATTTTCAGACCTTTGATTCTGTGATTTTGGGGGATTCCTATGCCCCATATTATTGTAAGAGCCTCTGCCCCGAGCAGCAGAGAATTGTCCTCTCGTGTAGTTGCGAGTTTCCTCCCTTTCTTGACGGGAGTCTCTGATATTATTACTTTCCCGGTTATTGGAATTTCTCCATCCAGTAGAATTATTATTTGAATTTTGATTTCCCCTCCAATTACCATTGTTATGAGTTTGAGGATTGGGGTTTCTCACATTATTCGAACCCACGTTTGTCTGACTGACTGTTTTAAAACAACTAGGGGCCGTAAGGCTGGCCTCTATTTGATTGCAATGGTTTGTGAAAGCTTCTAAGTTGACAGTAGCTTTGTTCCTTATGAAGGACTATATGGCTGGATCAATCAGTTCGGTTATCAACCTGATAGCCAGCTCAGGTAGATTTGGCATCAATCTTCTGATTAGAGCCATCTTTTCTCCAATAAAAATATCTGTCTTTCCTTTGGTCTGTTTTTCGCCGTAAAGCTTGGCGAGGAGTCGTGAACGTAGTTCAGGACCATCGAATCTGTCAAGGAATCGATTCACGAAAAATTGCCATGTGGCATTTATATCATTGTACAAATTAATCCACGACTGGGCTTCACCTTTTAATTGGCTTCTGGCATGAGCCACCAATCGTCCAGATCTAAGTCCGGTTTCTTGAATTCGGTTACCAACTTATTCAAGAAGTAACGTGGATTTTCGGAATCCTTTCCACTGAAGGTTGGTAGTTTATTCCTGTCAAGCATTTTTGGCCTTCCATGGCCTGTTGTTCCTTTAAAACTTGCATGAGCTACGCCATGTCACTCTCTGGCGGAGCAGAGGCAATGGAATTTTCAATTCCGCTGTTTAAGGTTGAGTTTCCGACTGGAACACTCTCCTCCGGAGCAAAAGATACCCTTCTTGGGCTTTCTTCGAATTTATTGTTTGGGCGCCACCTGTTCCCACTTAATTTTTCGTCGCTGGGAAAATCGGAAGTCGGCGACGTTTTAAGAAAAGTAAAAGGATTATTTGCAGATAAATTCTGCACTCTAGAAGCTTCCGCCCGCTCACCATCGAGAGTACGTGTTGAAGCATTTGAACGAGTTTGCCAATCGTTATCGTTCATAAGCAATGAAATTCTTTGATTGAACGTTTCAGTTGGGTCACGTTCATCATCAGTCATCGGTACATGGCATTCCCTATCGTAGTTTTCATAAAATTGAGTTCGTTCACTGATCTCAGTGAAATAATCGCCATTTCTAGGTCTGGAAATTTCTGGAAGAATTTCGAAATTTCGAAATTCATCATTTTCGACGTTTCGAATGTTTTGTACATCAAAATTTTGGCGATTAATGGCCCCACGTTGGGCGCCATGTCGAGAATGTGGATATGTGAAAGGACCCCGCACACCTTATATGGGAAAATATCTCTCCGTCAAATTTCTTGAATTTTTGATATGTTGTAGAATTGATCATTCCGATGAAATGTTTCAACGGGCACAACACGATCCTATGACTAGTTTTCGAGATACAGGGTGTTGAATATGAGAAACATTCACTTTTCATCACTCTGTATCTGCCAAGTTACGATTTAGTTCGGATTTATCTTTTGTGGGATCATCATCACATCCGTGTATGATGAATTCATGAGAAATTCATTTCCAAATCTTTTCGTAGTACAGGGCGACTTCAATCGAAAACAATGCTATTTTGAGACTTTCATAATTTAGTTGTTTTATAAAGAGAAAATGCGAGAAAAGGTGGAATTATCACATAATATTATAAATTCATTTCATCTAGCATCACAGTTGATACAATTCATACAAGGTGATTCACAAATATGGAAACATAACGAATTTTGTTTTTTTGGGACACCTTGTAGTAATAAACCAACGTAAAATGACAAAATTCACTTGAAGAATGTTAAATGATATGTTCCATCGTATACAGAGTCGAATGATATCAATTTGAAAAATTAGTTATACTTTAATGAATAAAAACCTTGATTTTTTAAATCACCCTATATCTCATAAGGGAGTCCGAAAAGATAGCGATATTTTTTCATGGGAGAACTCGAAATACTTTCATCCATATTGTACAAAATTTTCAGCGGAATCCTATGACGGGTTTTTCATATACAAGGCGAAAAATGTATTTTCACTCCAGTTTTCGGCGGATTTGCTGTAGTTCTTCCTCGTCCGGCCGCTTTTACTCGAAATAAAATTTTTTCAATAAAATAGTGATCAGTTATTATACCGTACAATAGCGTACCGTATCCATCGAAAAAAAGCCATAACTCGAATTATTATCTGCATCAGCATCGTCTAGTAGGCGATTCAATGGAAAAGATATTTTTTCATGCTTAGTGTTTCTCATAAGTTATTATACTTATTACATCTGCAGAAGTTCGTTTTTTCGAATTTTCACTCTATAAAACAATAAAATAGTGAAAGTCTCAAAATAGCATTATTATCAAAGGAAATCGCCCTGTACTACAAAAAGACTTGGACATGAATATCTCATGAATTTGTCACATAACGAAAATACCACATAGGATAAATCAGAAAAAAATCATAATTTGTATGTAATTATTTCTATCGGCTTATATAGATATATATTAAATCAAATTCTCGGCATATTTTTACAACAAATTAACGTTTTATGTTTCAATTATGTTCTTGTATCTTCGAATCGTATATATGTTTGTATAAAGTATATACCCCCGTTCAGAGAACGTTTCTCTTTCTTTTTCTTGTATTTGAAACATCATCTGAATCATCTTCGAATACCTACTTATTAATATATTTCTCTTATTTCGTAGTAGGCATGGAGAACAATTCAAAGAGGATAAAATGAACAAAATTCTTATGTCAATAGTCGTTTTCTTGTTGTCATAAAGCCCGAGAACTCTTTTTGGGTTATTGGACTAATTGAAGTTTCTTTTTTACTGTTCAAGTTTATGTGACTTTCAGTGTTTGTTGAACTTTGCTGAACAATATGGCCTTCGCAAATAGAGTGAGTTGTTATGTTTGTGACCGAAATGTTATTCCTAGACTCTCAATGCGTTTGAATAGAGGAGATAATATTGATGTTTTGCAAATTGCAACATATCGAAGACAAACTGCGGGAAATCCACCTATTGATATTCAGGATGATACAAAAATATGTTTCAATTGTAATAACACAGTAATGAATGACATTATTGCTATGGAAAATAACCCGAATTGCCTTCTTCTCAATGTGTTGTCCCGCGTATCAAGTCGTGCGTGCATTATTTGTAATGCTCGTCAAAATATTCAAAGACTTTCTTTAGAATGTAGAGTGGATATTTTTGTTGCTTCTGATATCTATGTCCCAGATTTCTTGAGAATTTGTGGTCACCATCTTGATCATCAAGGTTTCCTTCCAAATTACTTGCATGGAGGTTTGAATTTTGTGAATAAACCATACATAATTTCCAATCTTCAACATTTTCTTCAAAGAATGAGGACATTTGCTAATAGAAACAGGCCATTCCGTAACTGGGAGGATATGAATTGTTTCACTGAAGACGAATTTAAGTATCTGACATCAATCTCAAAAAATCATTTTCGACAATTACTAGAATTTTGTGATATTGTTGAACAAGGTGGCAAGAGAAGAAATGTCGAAAGAAAACATTTGCTGACATTTTTGATCAAAATGAAACATGGAGTTTCAGATGAGTTTTTGAAAATATTGTTCAGTTATCCTTCTCGAAAAACAGCAAGCTTCATTATTTCTGATGTGAGATTATCTCTTTTACAAAGGTTCGTACCGAACAATATTGGATTTAATTCAATAACAAGAGAAAATTATATTAACAGTCATGTATCCCCTTATACGAATCAACTGTACAATCCCACACCAGATATTCCCAAAGCAATAGTTTATATAGATTGTACCTACAATAAAATAGAAAAGAACAGTAACTTCCGGGTATTGAGGCAATCATACTGTTTCCACAAGAATGAACACTTGGTCAAACCAGAGATCATAGTTGCCGCCGATGGATATATCTTAGCAATCAACGGGCCGTACTTCGCAGATGCTAGGAATAATGATGCAAGTGTTCTAAATCACGAATTACAAGTTGATTTGAATGGAATGAAAACATGGTTTCAAGGAGATATTGTGATAGTCGATAGAGGCTATAGAGATTCAATCAATAGTCTACAAGAACTTGGCTTGCATTACTATATGCCACCATTTCTACCGCCGAATCAAAGGCAATTAACGACAAATGAAGCCAATCAGGCACGTTTAATAACCACTACTAGATGGATTGTTGAAGCTAGAAATGGACATTTTGAGTCAATTTTCAAATTTTTCGTCAACCCATAACAGCAATACATGCTGCGAAGCTACATGACTAATACCTGATTGCTGGTGCTCTTATAAATAAATTCCATCCATTGATAAATATGCCTGGAACGTTGGATACGGCCACACAAATGTTGGTTGATTCCGATGATGTCAACATTGTTCAGGCACGAACTAGGAATGGTCGATGGATTCGTTTAGATCAATATCATATACAATCGTTTCCTCGCCTTGATATTGAATATTTAAAATTACTTACTGGAACATATCATTTACACTTGGCTGCGTCATATATCCAAGATACAACTCGTAGAGATGGTGAAGTAGACAACATTTTAGAAGTCGATGAGTTACATGGGGAACCCAATTTTCTAAGATTCAGAATATTTTCTCGGTTCAGGAATGCTGCTAAACACATGCTTTGGGTTGTTTTCACTGAAAGAGGTGACGAAAATCTAGAAGATCCTGCTCTCCCAATTACGGGGTATTATTGTACTTGTAAGTCCGGTGCTAGGACTTTAGGAACTTGTGCGCATGTTGCTAGCGTGATATGGTTTTTGGGGTACGCTAGATATCAAGAAAACATACATTTTCCATCCAATCGTCTTTTAGATTCCATAGGAGATGCTGCAAATAGAATGCTTCCAGAGGACATGGATATCGGTCCAGAAATACTTTAATTTTATTGGTTATTGGTAAGAATCTCCTTCTAATTCGTATTTGATAATGTTTTTTGATTAGGGAAAAATTCAGTTATCCATCATGTATTTTCCTTGTTGTATTGTCATGCACATGCTCGTGCCAACCCAATATCCGAAAGATATATCACATCCCGTTGAACTTCTATCAATTGATGTATAGATTATATATATATATATATATATATATATATATATATATATATATATATATATATATATATATATATATATATATATATATATATATATATATATATATATATATATATATAATTAAGTAGGAATTCTCGGGTAGCGGTCTGTTGAACAATGAAACTCATTCGATTTAAATCTTCAATATTTCGTCAACCTTTATTGACTTCTTCAGGAAGAGCTACAATTAAAAAGGAATATGAGTTGTTGAAGGACTACATAAAAATAACATGATAACTTACAAAATTCACAGAGTTAGTTCTAACCTATGGAACATTTGGGAGGAAAATTGTTATTCTCCGCTGCAGACTAAACGCTTAATTTACCTGACTGGAGTGTTACTAATTACACTAATTAACACCATTGTATTTAAACGATCCCTTATTCAAACCATAGTAACACTCCAGTCAGGTAAATTAAGCGTTTAGTCTGCAGCGGAGAATAACAATTTTCCTCCCAAATGTTCCATAGGTTAGAACTAACTCTGTGAATTTTGTAAGTTATCATGTTATTTTTATGTAGTCCTTCAACAACTCATATTCCTTTTTAATTGTAGCTCTTCCTGAAGAAGTCAATAAAGGTTGACGAAATATTGAAGATTTAAATCGAATGAGTTTCATTGTTCAACAGACCGCTACCCGAGAATTCCTACTTAATTAATAGAGTTCGGTCGAGAATACTTTGTTATTATATATATATATATATATATATATATATATATATATATATATATATATATATATATATATAAAAATAAATATAAAATCAGCTGGGGACTTCTCGGGTTTGCGGTCTGTTTACCAATAAAACTCATTCGTTCTATATCTCAATATTTCGCTAATGTTTATTAGCTTCTTCAGGAGAGAAAAGCTGCAAAAACAAAGTTTCAGTTAGTAATGGATATTACCTAGTTGGTGTTGATGAATATTTCGCAGCTCCCCAGAACACTAATGAACACAGTAGGATTAGCGACTCTATGATTGTAAGTGGAACAGTTGTATAATTTTTGGTTTGATTTTTCAAAATTCCTAACATGTTTTTGCAGCTTTTCTCTCCTGAAGAAGCTAATAAAGATTAGCGAAATATTGAGATATAGAACGAATGAGTTTTATTGGTAAACAGACCGCAAACCCGAGAATTCCCCAGCTGATTTTGTGAAGTTCGGTCGAGAATACATCCCTACTATATATAAGTAAATAGAGTGATTTATGTTTTGATTCCGAGAGCCACCATCATCTGTCGACAGCTGTTTCGTGGTTTCCCACTCATCAGGACAGCTTTATGGTTGCTCTGTGCTATTGTTGTAGAAATGCTCAAAATGTCAAAATCATAGTCAACCTCATTTTCACGTAAGTATAGATTCAAAACCCGACACCAGAGGGAGTATCCCTTATCTTGAATTCCCAATAGCCATGGGATACATATTATGTGTGCCATCTGGCAAGGCCGTACAAGTTGTTATGAGTTGAAATAATGTTGATTTCACTTTACTGAATTCCTTACTTTTACGTTTTGAATAAATATCAAATATGTATCTTCTCAATCACATCAGGAGTGGTCATTTATTAGCGTAAAATAGTGAAATATATGGACTTTTTCACAAATTGTTCGCCTTGTATATAAAAAACCTGTCATAGGAATTTGATGAAAATTTTGTACGATATGAATGAAAGTATTTCGAGTTCTCCCGTGAAAAACTATCGCTATCTTTTCGGACTCCCTTATGAGATATAGGGTGATTTAAAAAATCAAGGTTTTTATTTATTAAAGTATAACTAATTTTTCAAATTGATATCATTCGACTCTGTATACGATGGAACATATCATTTAACATTCTTCAAGTGAATTTTGTCATTTTAGGTTGGTTTATTACTACAAGGTGTCCCAAAAAACAAAATTCGTTATGTTTCCATATTTGTGAATCACCTTGTATGAATTGTATCAACTGTGATGCTAGATGAAATGAATTTATAATATTATGTGATAATTCTACCTTTTTTCGCATTTTCTCTTTATAAAACAACTAAATTATGAAAGTCTCAAAATAGCATTGTTTTCAAGTGAAATCGCCCTGTACTACGAAAAGATTTGGAAATGAATTTCTCATGAATTCATCATACACGGATGTGATGATGATCCCACAAAAGATAAATCCGAACTAAATCGTAACTTGGCAGATACAGAGTGATGAAAAGTGAATGTTTCTCATATTCAACACCCTGTATCTCGAAAACTAGTCATAGGATCGTGTTGCGCCCGTTGAAACATTTCATCGGAATGATCAATTCTACAACATATCAAAAATTCAAGAAATTTGACGGAGAGCCATTTTCCCATATAAAGTGTGCGGGGTCCTTTCTTGCTTTCCCCAGCTGGACTTGTTCTGTATTTTGGCATTTGTCAAGTAGAGTCGTTAAGGACAAATCGGGACCATTAGGACAAGTCGAGGCATACGAAGCACAGCAGGGCGAAGTCAAATTACTAAAATCTCAGTCGGAATTGAAATTTGAATGTTCCCAACACTTTCCAATTGTGTTACAAATTTCTTGAATTACCCAGCTGGACTCGTTCTGTTTTTTGGCATTTGTCAAGTCGGATCATTAAGGAAAAATCAGGAACATTAGGACAAGTCGAGACATACGAAGCACAGCAGGGCTAAATCAATTTACGAAAATTCCAGTCGGAATTGAAATAAGATTTGTTCCCCATTATTTTCCTATTGTGTTACAAATTTCTTGGATTATCCAGCTGGACTCGTTCTGTTTTTTGGCATTTGTCAAGTCGGGTCTTTAAGGACAAATCGGGACCATTAGGACAAGACGAGACGTACGAAGCACAGCAGGGCGAAGTCAAATTACTAAAATCTCAGTCGGAATTGAAATTTGAATTGTTCCCAACATTTTCCAATTGTGTTACAAATTTCTTGTTTTACCCTGCTGGACTTGTTCTGTAGTTTTGGCATATGTCAAGTCGGGTCAGTAGTGACAAATCGGAACTATTGGTACAAGTCGAGACATACGAAGCACAGCAGGGCTAAGTCAATTACGAAAATCCCAGTCGGAATTGAAATTGGAATTGTTTCCCAACATTTTCATATTGTGTTATAAATTTCTTGCTTTACCCTGCTGAACTTGTTCTATAATTTTGGCATATATCAAGTCGGGTCAGTAGGGACCATTAGGACAAGTCGAGACATACGAAGCACAGCAGGGCGAAGTCAAATTACTGAAAATTCAGCCTGAATTGAATTATAAATGTTCCCAACATTTTCCAATTGTGTTACAAATTTCTTGAATTACCCAGCTGGACTCGTTCTGTTTTTTGGCATTTGTCAAGTCGGGTCATTAAGGAAAAATCAGGAACATTAGGACAAGTCGGGAAATACGAAGCACAGCAGGGCGAAGTCAAATTACTAAAATCTCAGTCGGAATTGAAATTTGAATTGTTCCACAACATTTTCCAATTGTTCTACAAATTTCTTGTTGCACCCAGCTGGACTTGTTCTGTAGTTTTGGCATTTGTCAAGTCGGGTCAGTGGGGACAAATCGGGACCATTAGGACAAGTCAAGACATACGAAGCACAGCAGGGCGAAGTCATATTACGAAAATCTCAGTCGGAATTGAAATTTGAATGTTCCCTACACTTTCCAATTGTGTTACAAATTTCTTGAATTACCCAGCTGGACTCGTTCTGTTTTTTGGCATTTGTCAAGTCGGGTCATTAAGGAAAAATCAGGAACATTAGGACAAGTCGAGACAAACGAAGCACAGCAGGTCGAAGTCAAATTACTAAAATCTCAGACGGAATTGAAATTTGAATTGTTCCCCAAAATTTTCCAATTGTTCTACAAATTTCTTGTTTTACCCAGCTGGACTTGTTCTGTAGTTTTGGCATATGTCAAGTCGGGTCAGTAGGGACAAATCGGGACCATTAGGACAAGTCGAGACATACGAAACACAGCAGGGCTAAGTCAATTTACGAAAATCCCAGTCGGAATTGAAATTAGATTTGTTCCTCATTATTTTCCTATTGTGTTACAAATTTCTTGTTTTACCCAGCTGGATTTTTTCTGTAGTTTTGGCATTTGTCAAGTCGGGTCAGTGGGGACAAATCGGGACCATTAGGACAAGTCAAGACATACGAGGCACAGAGTGGCTAAGTCAATTTACGAAAATCCCAGTCGGAATTGAAATTAGAATTGTTCCCCAACATTTTCCTATTGTGTTACAAATTTCTTGTTTTACCCAGCTGGACTTGTTCTGTAGTTTTGGCATTCGTCAAGTCGGGTCAGTGGCGACAAATCGGGAACATTAGGACAAGTTGATAGATACGAAGCACAGCAGGGCGAAGTCAAATTACGAAAATCTCAGTCGGAATTGAAATTCGAATTGTTTCCTAACATTTTCCTAATGTGTTATAAATTTCTAGCTTTACCCAGCTGGACTTGTTCTGTATTTTGGCATTTGTCAAGTCGGGTCGTTAAGGACAAATCGGGACCATTAGGACGAGTCGAGACATACGAAGCACGAAGTCAAATTACTAAAATCTCAGTCGGAATTGAAATTTGAATTGTTCCCCATCATTTTCCAATTGTGCTACAAATTTCTTGCTTTACCCAGCTGGACTTGTTCTGTAGTTTTGGCATATGTCAAGTCGGGTCAGTGGGGACAAATCGGGACCATTGGGACAAGTCAAGACATACGAAGCACAGCAGGGTGAAGTAAAATTACGAAAATCTCAGTCGGAATTGAAATTGGAATTGTTTCCCATCATTTTCCTATTGTGTTATAAATTTCTTGCTTTACCCAGCTGGACTTGTTCTGTTTTTTGGCATTTGTCAAGTCGGGTCTTTAAGGACAAATCGGGACCATTAGGACAAGACGAGACGTACTAAGTACAGCAGGGCGAAGTAAAATCGAAAATTTCAGTCGGAATTGAAATATGAGTTGTTCCCCAACATTTTCCAATTGTGTTACAAATTTCTTGTTTTACCCTGCTGGACTTATCTGTAGTTTTGGCATATGTCAAGTCGGGTCAGTGAGACAAATCGGCACCATTAGGACAAGTCGAGACCTACGAAGCACAGCAGGGCTAAGTCAATTTACGAAAACCCCAGTCGGAATTGAAATAAAATTTGTTCCCCAACATTTTCCTATTGTGTTACAAATTTCTTGTTTTACCCTGCTGGACTTGTTCTGTAGTTTAGGCATTTGTCAAGTCGGATCAGTGGGGACAAATCGGGACCATTAGGACAAGTCGAGACATACGAAGCACAGAGTGGCTAAGGCAATTTACGAAAATCCCAGTCGGATTTGAAATTAGATTTGTTCCCCAACATTTTCCTATTGTGTTACAAATTTCTTGTTTTACCCAGCTGGACTCGTTCTGTTTTTTGGCATTTGTCAAGTCGGGTCATTAAGGAAAAATCGGGAACATTAGGACAAGTCGAGACATACGAAGCACAGCAGGGCGAAGTCAAATTACTAAAATCTCAGTCGGAATTGAAATTAGAATTGTTCCCCAACATTTTCCTATTGTGTTACAAAATTCTTGCTTTACCCAGCTGGACTTGTTCTGTATTTTGGCATTTGTCAAGTCGGGTCATTAAGGACAAATCAGGACCATTAGGACAATACGAGACATACAAAGCACAGCAGGGCGAAGTCAAATTACCAAAATCTCAGTCGGAATTGAAATTTGAATTGCTCCCCAACATTTTCCAATTGTGTTACAAATTCCTTGTTTTACCCTGCTGGAATTGTCCTGTAGTATTGGCATATGTCAAGTCAGGTCAGTAGGGACAAATCGGGACCATTAGGACAAGTCGAGACATACGAAGCACGGCAGGGCTAAGTCAATTTACGAAAATCCCAGTCGGAATTGAAATTGGAATTGTTTCTCAACATTTTCGTATTGTGTTATAAATTTCTTGCTTTACCCTGCTGAACTTGTTCTATAATTTAGGCATATGTCAAGTCGGGTCAGTAGGGACCATTAGGACAAGTCGAGACATACAAAGCACAGCAGGGCTAAGTCAATTTACGAAAATCCTAGTCGTAATTGAAATTAGAATTGTTCCCCAACAATTTCCTATTTTGTTACAAATTTCTTGTTTTGCCCAGCTGGACTTGTTCTGTTTTTTGGCATTTGTCAAGTCGGGTCAGTATGGACAAATCGGGACCATTAGGACAAGTCGAGACATACGAAGCACAGAGTGGCTAAGGCAATTTACGAAAATCCCAGTCAGAATTGAAATTAGATTTGTTCCCCAACATTTTCCTATTGTGTTACAAATTTCTTGTTTTACCCAGCTGGACTAGTTCTGTTTTTTGGCATTTGTCAAGTCGGGTCATTAAGGAAAAATCGGGAACATTAGGACAAGACGAGACGTACGAAGCACAGCAGGGCGAAGTCAAATTACGAAAATCTCAGTGGGAATTGAAATTTGAATTGTTCCCAACATTTTCCAATTGTGTTACAAATTTCTTGTTTACCCTGCTGGACTTGTTCTGTAGTTTTGGCATATGTCAAGTCGGGTCAGTAGTGACAAATCGGAACTATTGGTACAAGTCGAGACATACGAAGCACAGCAGGGCTAAGTCAATTACGAAAATCCCAGTCGGAATTGAAATTGGAATTGTTTCCCAACATTTTCCTATTGTGTTATAAATTTCTTGCTTTACCCTGCTGAACTTGTTCTGTAGTTTTGGCATATGTCAAGTCGGGTCAGTAGGGACAAATCGGGACCATTAGGACAAGTCGAGACATACGAAGAACGGCAGGGCTAAGTCAATTTACGAAAATCCCAGTCGGAATTGAAATTGGAAATGTTTCTCAACATTTTTCTATTGTGTTATAAATTTCTTGCTTTACCCTGCTGAACTTGTTCTATAATTTTGGCATATGTCAAGTCGGGTCAGTAGAGACCATTAGGACAAGTCGAAACATACGAAGCACAGCAGAGCGAAGTCAAATTACTAAAAATTCAGCCGGAATTGAATTATAAATGTTCCCAACATTTTCCAATTGTGTTACAAATTTCTTAAATTACCCAGCTGGACTCGTTCTGTTTTTTGGCATTTGTCAAGTCGGGTCATCAAGGAAAAATCAGGAACATTAGGACAAGTCGAGAAATACGAAGCACAGCGGGGCGAAGTCAAATTACTAAAATCTCAGTCGGAATTGAAATTTGAATTGTTCCACAACATTTTCCAATTGTTCTACAAATTTCTTGTTGCACCCAGCTGGACTTGTTCTGTAGTTTTGGCATATGTCAAGTCGGGTCAGTAGGGACAAATCGGGACCATTAGGACAAGTCGAGACATACGAAGCACAGCAGGGCTAAATCAATTTACGAAAATTCCAGTCGGAATTGAAATAAGATTGGTTCCCCATTATTTTTCTATTGTGTTACAAATTTCTTCAATTACCCAGCTGGACTCGTTCTGTATTTTGGCATTTGTCAAGTCGGGTCTTTAAGGACAAATCGGGACCATTAGGACAAGACGAGACGTACGAAGCACAGCAGGGCGAAGTCAAATTACTAAAATCTCAGTCGGAATTGAAATTTGAATTGTTCCCAACATTTTCCAATTGTGTTACAAATTTCTTGTTTTACCCTGCTGGACTTGTTCTGTAGTTTTGGCATATATCAAGTCGGGTCAGTAGTGACAAATCGGAACTATTGGTACAAGTCGAGACATACGAAGCACAGCAGGGCTAAGTCAATTACGAAAATCCCAGTCGGAATTGAAATTGGAATTGTTTCCCAACATTTTCCTATTGTGTTATAAATTTCTTGCTTTACCCTGCTGAACTTGTTCTGTAGTTTTGGCATATGTCAAGTCGGGTCAGTAGGGACAAATCGGGACCATTAGGACAAGTCGAGACATACGAAGCACAGCAGGGCTAAGTCAATTACGAAAATCCCAGTCGGAATTGAAATTGGAATTGTTTCCCAACATTTTCCTATTGTGTTATAAATTTCTTGCTTTACCCTGCTGAACTTGTTCTATAATTTTGGCATATGTCAAGTCGGGTCAGTAGGGACCATTAGGACAAGTCGAGACATACGAAGCACAGCAGGGCGAAGTCAAATTACTAAAAATTCAGCCGGAATTGAATTATAAATGTTCCCAACATTTTCCAATTGTGTTACAAATTTCTTGAATTACCCAGCTGGACTCGTTCTGTTTTATGGCATTTGTCAAGTCGGGTCATTAAGGAAAAATAAGGAACATTAGGACAAGTCGAGAAATACGAAGCACAGCAGGGCGAAGTCAAATTACTAAAATCTCAGTCGGAATTGAAATTTGAATTGTTCCACAACATTTTCCAATTGTTCTACAAATTTCTTTTTGCACCCAGCTGGACTTGTTCTGTAGTTTTGGCATTTGTCAAGTCGGGTCAGTGGGGATAAATCGGGACCATTAGGACAAGTCAAGACATACGAAGCACAGCAGGGCGAAGTCATATTACGAAAATCTCAGTCGGAATTGAAATTTGAATGTTCCCTACACTTTCCAATTGTGTTACAAATTTCTTGAATTACCCAGCTGGACTCGTTCTGTTTTTTGGCATTTGTCAAGTCGGGTCATTAAGGAAAAATCAGGAACATTAGGACAAGTCGAGACAAACGAAGCACAGCAGGTCGAAGTCAAATTACTAAAATCTCAGACGGAATTGAAATTTGAATTGTTCCCCAACATTTTCCAATTGTTCTACAAATTTCTTGTTTTACCCAGCTGGACTTGTTCTGTAGTTTTGGCATATGTCAAGTCGGGTCAGTAGGGACAAATCGGGACCATTAGGACAAGTCAAGACATACGAGGCACAGAGTGGCTAAGTCAATTTACGAAAATCCCAGTCGGAATTGAAATTCGAATTGTTCCCCAACATTTTCCTATTGTGTTACAAATTTCTTGTTTTACCCAGCTGGACTTGTTCTGTAGTTTTGGCATTCGTCAAGTCGGGTCAGTGGCGACAAATCGGGAACATTAGGACAAGTTGATAGATACGAAGCACAGCAGGGCGAAGTCAAATTACGAAAATCTCAGTCGGAATTGAAATTCGAATTGTTTCCTAACATTTTCCTAATGTGTTATAAATTTCTAGCTTTACCCAGCTGGACTTGTTCTGTATTTTGGCATTTGTCAAGTCGGGTCGTTAAGGACAAATCGGGACCATTAGGACGAGTCGAGACATACGAAGCACGAAGTCAAATTACTAAAATCTCAGTCGGAATTGAAATTTGAATTGTTCCCCATCATTTTCCAATTGTGCTACAAATTTCTTGGTTTACCCAGCTGGACTTGTTCTGTAGTTTTGGCATATGTCAAGTCGGGTCAGTGGGGACAAATCGGGACCATTAGGACAAGTCAAGACACACGAAGCACAGCAGGGCGAAGTCAAATTACGAAAATCTCAGTCGGAATTGAAATTGGAATTGTTTCCCAACATTTTCCGATTGTGTTATAAATTTCTTGCTTTACCCAGCTGGACTTGTTCTGTTTTTTGGCATTTGTCAAGTCGGGTCTTTAAGGACAAATCGGGACCATTAGGACAAGACGAGACGTACTAAGCACAGCAGGGCGAAGTAAAATCGAAAATTCCAGTCGGAATTGAAATATGAGTTGTTCCCCAACATTTTCCAATTGTGTTACAAATTTCTTGTTTTACCCTGCTGGACTTGTCTGTAGTTTTGGCATATGTCAAGTCGGGTCAGTGAGACAAATCGGCACCATTAGGACAAGTCGAGACCTACGAAGCACAGCAGGGCTAAGTCAATTTACGAAAACCCCAGTCGGAATTGAAATAAAATTTGTTCCCCAACATTTTCCTATTGTGTTACAAATTTCTTGTTTTACCCTGCTGGACTTGTTCTGTAGTTTAGGCATTTGTCAAGTCGGGTCAGTGGGGACAAATCGGGACCATTAGGACAAGTCGAGACATACGAAGCACAGAGTGGCTAAGGCAATTTACGAAAATCCCAGTCGGATTGGAAATTAGATTTGTTCCCCAACATTTTCCTATTGTGTTACAAATTTCTTGTTTTACCCAGCTGGACTCGTTCTGTTTTTTGGCATTTGTCAAGTCGGGTCATTAAGGAAAAATCGGGAACATTAGGACAAGTCGAGACATACGAAGCACAGCAGGGCGAAGTCAAATTACTAAAATCTCAGTCGGAATTGAAATTAGAATTGTTCCCCAACATTTTCCTATTGTGTTACAAAATTCTTGCTTTACCCAGCTGGACTTGTTCTGTATTTTGGCATTTGTCAAGTCGGGTCATTAAGGACAAATCAGGACCATTAGGACAATACGAGACATACAAAGCACAGCAGGGCGAAGTCAAATTACCAAAATCTCAGTCGGAATTGAAATTTGAATTGTTCCCCAACATTTTCCAATTGTGTTACAAATTCCTTTTTTTACCCAGCTGGAATTGTTCTGTAGTATTGGCATATGTCAAGTCGGGTCAGTAGGGACAAATCGGGACCATTAGGACAAGTCGAGATATACGAAGCACGGCAGGGCTAAGTCAATTTACGAAAATCCCAGTCGGAATTGAAATTGGAATTGTTTCTCAACATTTTCCTATTGTGTTATAAATTTCTTGCTTTACCCTGCTGAACTTGTTCTATAATTTAGGCATATGTCAAGTCGGGTCAGTAGGGACCATTAAGACAAGTCGAGACATACAAAGCACAGCAGGGCTAAGTCAATTTACGAAAATCCTAGTCGTAATTGAAATTAGAATTGTTTCCCAACAATTTCCTATTTTGTAACAAATTTCTTGTTTTGCCCAGCTGGACTTGTTCTGTTTTTTGGCATTTGTCAAGTCGGGTCAGTATGGACAAATCGGGACCATTAGGACAAGTCGAGACATACGAAGCACAGAGTGGCTAAGGCAATTTACGAAAATCCCAGTCAGAATTGAAATTAGATTTGTTCCCCAACATTTTCCTATTGTGTTACAAATTTCTTGTTTTACCCAGCTGGACTAGTTCTGTTTTTGGGCATTTGTCAAGTCGAGTCATTAAGGAAAAATCGGGAACATTAGGACAAGACGAGACGTACGAAGCACAGCAGGGCGAAGTCAAATTACGAAAATCTCAGTGGGAATTGAAATTTGAATTGTTCCCAACATTTTCCAATTGTGTTACAAATTTTTTGTTTACCCTGCTGGACTTGTTCTGTAGTTTTGGCATATGTCAAGTTGGGTCAGTAGTAACAAATCGGAACTATTGGTACAAGTCGAGACATACGAAGCACAGCAGGGCTAAGTCAATTACGAAAATCCCAGTCGGAATTGAAATTGGAATTGTTTCCCATCATTTTCCTATTGTGTTATAAATTTCTTGCTTTACCCTGCTGAACTTGTTCTGTGGTTTTGGCATATGTCAAGTCGGGTCAGTAGGGACAAATCGGGACCATTAGGACAAGTCGAGACATACGAAGCACGGCAGGGCTAAGTCAATTTACGAAAATCCCAGTCGGAACTGAAATTGGAAATGTTTCTCAACATTTTTCTATTGTGTTATAAATTTCTTGCTTTACCCTGCTGAACTTGTTCTATAATTTTGGCATATGTCAAGTCGGGTCAGTAGGGACCATTAGGACAAGACGAGACATACGAAGCACAGCAGGGCGAAGTCAAATTACTAAAAATTCAGCCGGAATTGAATTATAAATGTTCCCAACATTTTCCATTTGTGTTACAAATTTCTTAAATTACCCAGCTGGACTCGTTCTGTTTTTTGGCATTTGTCAAGTCGGGTCATCAAGGAAAAATCAGGAACATTAGGACAAGTCGAGAAATACGAAGCACAGCAGGGCGAAGTCAAATTACTAAAATCTCAGTCGGAATTGAAATTTGAATTGTTCCCCAACATTTTCCAATTGTGTTACAAAATTTCTTGTTTTACCCTGCTGGAATTGTTCTGTAGTTTTGGCATATGTCAAGTCGGGTCAGTAGGGACCATTAGGACAAGTCGAGACATACGAAGCACAGCAGGGCTAAGTCAATTTACGAAAATCCCAGTCGGAATTGAAATTGGAATTGTTTCCCAACATTTTCCTATTGTGTTATAAATTTCTTGCTTTACCCTGCTGAACTTGTTCTGTAGTATTGGCATATGTCAAGTCGGGTCAGTAGGGACAAATCGGGACCATTAGGACAAGTCGAGACATACGAAGCACGGCAGGGCTAAGTCAATTTACGAAAATCCCAGTCGGAATTGAAATTGAAATTGTTTCCCAACATTTTCCTATTGTTTTATAAATTTCTTGCTTTACCCTGCTGAACTTGATCTATAATTTTGGCATATGTCAAGTCGGGTCACTAGGGACAAATCGGGACAATTAGGACAAGTCGAGACATACGAAGCACAGAGTGGCTAAGGCAATTTACGAAAATCCCAGTCGGAATTAAAATTAGATTTGTTCCCCAACTTTTTCCTATTGTGTTACAAATTTATTGTTTTACCCAGCTGGACTCGTTCTGTTTTTTGGCTTTTGTCAAGTCGGGTCATTAAGGAAAAATCGGGAACATTAGGACAAGTCGAGACATACGAAGCACAGCAGGGCGAAGTCAAATTACTAAAATCTCAGTCGGAATTGAAATTAGAATTGTTCCCCAACATTTTCCTATTGTGTTACAAAATTCTTGCTTCACCCAGCTGGACTTGTTCTGTATTTTGGCATTTGTCAAGTCGGGTCATTAAGGACAAATCAGGACCATTAGGACAACACGAGACATACAAAGCACAGCAGGGCGAAGTCAAATTACGAAAATCTCAGTCGGAATTGAAATTTGAATTGGTCCCCAACATTTTCCAATTGTGTTACAAATTTTTTGTTTTACCCAGCTGGACGTTTTCTGTAGTTTTGGCATTTGTCAAGTCGGGTCATTAAGGACAAATCGGGACCATTAGGACAAGTTGATACATACGAAGCACGGCAGGGCGAAGTCAAATTACGAAAATCTCAGTCGGAATTGAAATTTGAATGTTCTCAACCATTTTCCAATTGTTTTTACAAATTTCTTGCCTACTCAGCTGGACTTGTTCTGTAGTTTTGGCATTCGTCAAGTCGGGTCAGTGGGGACAAATCGGGACCATTAGGACAAGTTGATAGATAGGAAGCACAGCAGGGCGAAGTCATATTACGAAAATCTCAGTCGGACTTGAAATTTGTATGTTCCCAACACTTTCCAATTGTGTTACAAATTTCTTGAATTACCCAGCTGGACTCGTTCTGTATTTTGGCATTTGTCAAGTCGGGTCAGTAGGGACCATTAGGACAAGTCGAGACATACGAAGCACAGCAGGGCTAAGTCAAATCACTAAAAGTTCAGCCGGAATTGAAATATAAATGTTCCCAACATTTTCCAATTGTGTTACAAATTTCTAGTTTTACCCTGCTGGACTTGTTCTGTAGTTTTGGCATATGTCAAGTCGGGTTAGTAGTGACAAATCGGAACCATTGGGACAAGTCGAGACATACGAAGCACAGCAGGGCTAAGTCAATTCACGAAAATCCCAGTCGGAATTAAAATTGGAATTGTTTCCCAACATTTTCCTATTGTGTTATAAATTTCTTGCTTTACCCTGCTGAACTTGTTCTATAATTTTGGCATATGTCAAGTCGGGTCAGTAGGGACCATTAGGACAAGTCGAGACATACGAAGCACAGCAGGGCTAAGTCAATTTACGAAAATCCCAGTCGGAATTGAAATTAGATTTGTTCCCCAAAATTTTCCTATTGTGTTACAAATTTCTTGATTTACCCTGCTGGACTTGTTCTGTAGTTTAGGCATTTGTCAAGTCGGGTCAGTGGGGACAAATCGGGACCATTAGGACAAGTCGAGACATACGAAGCACAGAGTGGCTAAGGCAATTTACGAAAATCCAAGTCGGAATTGAAATTAGATTTGTTCCCCAACATTTTCCAATTGTGTTATAAAATTCTTGTTTTGCCCAGCTGGACTTGTTCTGTTTTTTGGCATTTGTCAAGTCGGGTCAGTAGGGACAAATCGAGACCATTAGGACAAGTCGAGACATACGAAGCACAGAGTGGCTAAGGCAATTTACGAAAATCCCAGTAGGAATTGAAATTAGATTTGTTCCCCAACATTTTCCTATTGTGTTACAAATTTCTTGTTTTACCCAGCTGGACTCGTTCTGTTTTTTGGCATTTGTCAAGACGGGTCATTAAGGAAAAATCGGGAACATTAGGACAAGTCGAGACATACGAAGCACAGCAGGGCGAAGTCAAATTACTAAAATCTCAGTCGGAATTGAAATTAGAATTGTTCCCCAACATTTTCCTATTGTGTTATAAATTTCTTGCTTAACCCTGCTGAACTTGTTCTGTAGTTTTGGCATATGTCAAGTCGGGTTAGTAGGGACAAATCGGGACCATTAGGACAAGACGAGACGTACAAAGCACAGCAGGGCGAAGTCAAATCGAAAATCTCAGTCGGATTTGAAATTTGAATTGTTCCCCAACATTTTCCAATTGTGTTACAAATTTCATGAATTACCCAGCTGGACTCGTTCTGTATTTTGGCATTTGTCAAGTCGTGTCATTAAGGAAAAATCAGGAACATTAGGACAATTCGACAAATACGAAGCACAGCAGGGCGAAGTCAAATTACTAAAATCTCAGTCGGAATTGAAATTTGAATTGTTCCCCAACATTTTCCAATTGTTCTACAAATTTCTTGTTTTACCCTGCTGGACTTGTTCTGTAGTTTTGGCATATGTCAAGTCGGGTCAGTAGTGACAAAACGGAACCATTGGTACAAGTCGAGACATACGAAGCACAGCAGGGCTAAGTCAATTACGAAAATCCCAGTCGGAATTGAAATTGGAATTGTTTCCCAACATTTTCCTATTGTGATATAAATTTCTTGCTCTACCCTGCTGAACTTGTTCTGTAGTTTTGGCATATGTCAAGTCGGGTCAGTAGGGACAAATCGGGACCATTAGGACAAGTCGAGACATACGAAGCATAGCAGGGCTAAGTCAATTTACGAAAATTCCAGTCGGAATTGAAATTAGAATTGTTACCCAACATTTTCCTATTGTGTTACAAATTTCTTGTTTTACCTAGCTGGACTTGTTCTGTAGTTTTGGCATTTGTCAAGTCGGGTCAGTGGCGACAAATCGGGAATATTAGGACAAGTTGATAGATACGAAGCTCAGCAGGGCGAAGTCAAATTACGAAAATCTCAGTCGGAATTGAAATTGGAATTGTTTCCCAACACTTTCCAATTGTGTTACAAATTTCTTGAATTACCCAGCTGGATTTGTTCTGTAGTTTTGGCATATGTCAAGTCGGGTCATTAAGGAAAAATCAGGAACATTAGGACAAGTCGAGAAATACGAAGCACAGCAGGGCGAAGTCAAATTACTAAAATCTTAGTCGGAATTGAAATTAGAATTGTTCCCCAACATTTTCCAATTGTTCTACAAATTTCTTGTTTTACCCAGCTAGACTTGTTCTGTAGTTTTGGCATTTGTCAAGTCGGGTCAGTGGGGACAAATCGGGACCATTAGGACAAGTCAAGACATACGAAGCACAGCAGGGCGAAGTCATATTACGAAAATCTCAGTCGGAATTGAAATTTGAATGTTCCCAACACTTTCCAATTGTGTTACAAATTTCTTGAATTACCCAGCTGGACTCGTTCTGTTTTTAGGCATTTGTCAAGTCGTGTCATTAAGGAAAAATCAGGAACATTAGGACAAGTCGAGACATACGAAGCACAGCAGGGCAAAGTCAAATTACTAATATCTCAGTCGGAATTGAAATTTGAATTGTTCCCCAACATTTTCCAATTGTTCTACAAATTTCTTTTTTTACCCAGCTGGACTTGTTCTGTAGTTTTGGCATATGTCAAGTCGGGGCAGTAGGGACAAATCGGGACCATTAGGACAAGTCGAAACAAACGAAGCACAGCAGGGCTAAGTCAATTTACGAAAATTTCAGTCGGAATTGAAATTAGATATGTTCCCCATTATTTTCCTATTGTGTTACAAATTTCTTGTTTTACCCAGCTGGATTTGTTCTGTAGTTTTGGCATTTGTCAAGTCGGGTCAGTGGGGACAAATCGAGACCAATAGGACAGACGAGACGTACTATGCACAGCAGGGCGAAGTCATATTACGAAAATCTCAGTCAGAATAGAAATTGGAATGTTCCCAACACTTTCCATTTGTGTTACAAATTTCTTGAATTACCCAGCTGGACTCGTTCTGTATTTTGGCATTTGTAGAGTCGGGTCTTTAAGGACAAATCGGGACCATTAGGACAAGACGAGACGTACGAAGCACAGCAGGGCGAAGTCAAATTACTAAAATCTCAGTCGGAATTGAAATTTGAATTGTTCCCCATCATTTTCCAATTGTGTTACAAATTTCTTGTTTTACCCTGCTGGACTTGTTCTGTAGTTTTAGCATATGTCAAGTCGGGTCAGTAGGGACAAATCAGAACCATTAGGACATGTCGAGACATACGAAGCACAGCAGGGCTAAGTCAATTTACAAAAATCCCAGTCGGAATTGAAATTGGAATTGTTTCCCAACATTTTCCTATTGTGTTATAAATTTCTTGGTTTACCCAGCTGAACTTGTTCTGTAGTTTTGGCATATGTCAAGTCGGGTCAGTAGGGACAAATCGGGACCATTAGGACACGTCGAGACATACGAAGCACGGCAGGGCCAAGTCAATTTACGAAAATTCCAGTCGGAATTGAAAATGGAATTGTTTCCCAACATTTTCCTATTGTGTTATAAATTTTTTGCTTACCCTGCTGAACTTGCTCTATAATTATGGCATGTCAAGTCGGGTCAGTAGGGACCATTAGGACAAGTCGAGACATACGAAGCACAGCAGGGCGAAGTCAAATCACTAAAAACTCAGCCGGAATTGAATTATAAATGTTCCCAACATTTTCCAATTGTGTCAAAAATTTCTTGAATTACCTAGCTGGACTCGTTCTGTTTTTTGGCATTTGTCAAGTCGGGTATTTAAGGACAAATCGGGACCATTAGGACAAGACGAGACGTACTAAGCACAGCAGGGCGAAGTCAAATCGAAAATCTCAGTCGGAATTGAAATTGGAATTGTTTCCCAACATTTTCCTATTGTTTTATAAATTTCTTGCTTTACCCAGCTGGATTAGTTCTGTATTTTGGCATTTGTCTAGTCGGGTCGTTAAGGACAAATCGGGACCATTAGGACAAGTCGAGACATACGAAGCACTGCTGGGCCAAGTCAAATTACTAAAATCTCAGTCGGAATTGAAATTTGAATTGTTCCCCAACATTTTCCAATTGTGCTACAAATTTCTTGGTTTACCCAGCTGGACTTGTTCTGTAGTTTTGGCATATGTCAAGTCGGGTCAGTGGGGAAAAATTGGGACCATTAAGACAAGTCAAGACATACGAAGCACAGCAGGGCGAAGTCATTATACGAATATCTCAGTCGGAATTGAAATTTGAATGTTCCCAACACTTTCCAATTGTGTTACAAATTTCTTGAATTACCCAGCTGGACTCGTTCTGTTTTTTGGCATTTCTCAAGTCGGGTCTTTAAGGACAAATCGGGACCATTAGGACAAGTTGATACATACGAAGCACAGCAGGGCGAAGTCAAATTACGAAAGTCTCAGTCGGAATTGAAATTTGAATGTTCTCAAACATTTTCCAATTGTTTATACAAATTTCTTGTCTACTCAGCTGGACTTGTTCTGCAGTTTTGGCATTCGTCAAGTCGGGTCAGTGGGGACAAATCGGGACCATTAGGACAAGTTGATAGATAGGATGCACAGCAGGGCGAAGTCATATTACGAAAATCTCAGTCGGAATTGAAATTTGTATGTTCCCAACACTTTCCAATTGTGTTACAAATTTCTTGAATTACCCAGCTGGACTCGTTCTGTATTTTGGCATTCGTCAAGTCGGGTCAGTAGGGACCATTAGGACAAGTCGAGACATACGAAGCACAGCAGGGCGAAGTCAAATTACTAAAAACTCAGCCGGAATTGAAATATAAGAGTTCCCAACATTTTCCAATTGTGTTACAAATTTCTTGTTTTACCCTGCTGGACTTGTTCTGTAGTTTTGGCATATGTCAAGTCGGGTCAGTAGTGACAATTCGGAACCATTGGGACAAGTCGAGACATACGAAGCACAGCAGGGCTAAGTCAATTTACGAAAATCCCAGTCGGAATTTAAATTGGAATTGTTTCCCAACATTTTCCTATTGTGTTATAAATTTCTTGCTTTACCCTGCTGAACTTGTTCTGTAGTTTTGGCATATGTCAAGTCGGGTCAGTAGGGACAAATCGGAAATTTAGGACAAGTCGAGACATACTTAGCACGGCAGGGCTAAGTCAAGTTACGGAAATCCCAGTCGGAATTGAAATTGGAATTGTTTCCCAACATTTTCCTATTGTGTTATAAATTTCTTGCTTTACCCTGCTGAACTTGTTCTATAATTTTGGCACATGTCAAGTCGGTTCAGTAGGGACCATTAGGACAAGTCGAGACATACGAAGCACAGCAGGGCGAAGTCAAATTACTAAGAACTCAGCCGGAATTGAATTATATATGTTCCCAACATTTTCCAATTGTGTTACAAATTTCTTGAATTAACCTGCTGGACTCGTTCTGTTTTTTGGCATTCGTCAAGTCGGGTCATTAAGGAAAAATCAGGAACATTAGGACAAGTCGAGAAATACGAAGCACAGCAGGGCGAAGTCAAATTACTAAAATCTCAGTCGGAATTAAAATTAGAATTGTTCCCCAACATTTTCCAATTGTTCTACAAATTTCTTGTTTTACCCAGCTGGACTTGTTCTGTAGTTTTGGCATTTGTCAAGTCGGGTCAGTGGGGACAAATCGGGACCATTAGGACAAGTCAAGACATACGAAGCACAGCAGGGCGAAGTCATATTACGAAAATCTCAGTCGGAATTGAAATTTGAATGTTCCCAACACTTTCCAATTGTGTTACAAATTTCTTGAATTACCCAGCTGGACCCGTTCTGTTTTTTGGCATTTGTCAAGTCGGGTCATTAAAGAAAAATCAGGAATATTAGGACAAGTCGAGACATACGAAGCACAGCAGGGCGGAGTCAAATTACTAAAATCTCAGTCGGAATTGAAATTTGTATTGTTTCCAACATTTTCCAATTGTGTTACAAATTTCTTGTTTTACCCTGCTGGACTTGTTCTGTAGTTTTGGCATATGTCAAGTCGGGTCAGTAGTGACAAATCGGAACCATTGGGACAAGTCGAGACATACGAAGCACAGCAGGGCAAAGTCAAATTACTAAAATCTCAGTCATAATTGAAATTTGAATTGTTCCCCAACATTTTCCAATTGTTCTACAAATTTCTTGCTTTACCCTGCTGGACTTGTTCTGTAGTTTTGGCATATGTCAAGTCGGGTCAGTAGGGACAAATCGGGACCATTAGGACAAGTCGAGACATACGAAGCATAGCAGGGCTAAGTCAATTTACGAAAATTCCAGTCGGAATAGAAATTAGAATTGTTCCCCATTATTTTCCTATTGTGTTACATATTTCTTGTTTTACCCAGCTGGACTCGTTCTGTTTTTTGGCATTTGTCAAGTCGGGTCATTAAGGAAAAATCAGGAACATTAGGACAAGTCGAGAAATACGAAGCACAGCAGGGCGAAGTCAAATTACTAAAATCTCAGTCGGAATTGAAATTAGAATTGTTCCCCAACATTTTCCAATTGTTCTACAAATTTCTTGTTTTACCCAGCTGGACTTGTTCTGAAGTTTTGGCATATGTCAAGTCGGGTCAGTAGGGACAAATCGAGACCATTAGGACAAGTCGAGACATACGAAGCATAGCAGGGCTATTTAATTTACGAAAATTCCAGTCGGAATTGAAATTAGATTTGTTCCCCATTATTTTCCTATTGTGTTACAAATTTCTTGTTTTACCCAGCTGGATTTGTTCTGTAGTTTTGGCATTTGTCAAGTCAGGTCAGTGGGGACAAATCGGGACCATTAGGACAAGTCAAGACATACGAAGCACAGAGTGGCTAAGTCAATTTACGAAAATCCCAGTCGGAATTGAAATTAGAATTGTTCCCCAACATTTTCCTATTGTGTTACAAATTTCTTGTTTTACCTAGCTGGACTTGTTCTGTAGTTTTGACATTCGTCAAGTCGGGTCAGTGGCGACAAATCGGGATCATAAGGACAAGTTGATAGATACGAAGCTCAGCAGGGCGAAGTCAAATTACGAAAATCTCAGTCGGAATTGAAATTGGAATTGTTTCCCAACACTTTCCAATTGTGTTACAAATTTCTTGAATTACCCAGCTGGACTTGTTCTGTAGTTTTAGCATATGTCAAGTCGGGTCATTAAGGAAAAATCAGGAACATTAGGACAAATCGAGAAATACGAAGCACAGCAGGGCGAAGTCAAATTACTAAAATCTCAGTCGGAATTGAAATTAGAATTGTTCCCCAACATTTTCCAATTGTTCTACAAATTTCTTGTTTTACCCAGCTGGACTTGTTCTGTAGTTTTGGCATTTGTCAAGTCGGGTCAGTGGGGACAAATCGGGACCATTAGGACAAGTCAAGACATACGAAGCACAGCAGGGCGAAGTCATATTACGAAAATCTCAGTCGGAATTGAAATTTGAATGTTCCCAACGCTTTCCAATTGTGTTACAAATTTCTTGAATTACCCAGCTGGACTCGTTCTGTTTTTAGGCATTTGTCAAGTCGTGTCATTGAGGAAAAATCAGGAACATTAGAACAAGTCGAGACATACGAAGCACAGCAGGGCAAAGTCAAATTACTAATATCTCAGTCGGAATTGAAATTTGAATTGTTCCCCAACATTTTCCAATTGTTCTACAAATTTCTTTTTTTACCCAGCTGGACTTGTTCTGTAGTTTTGGCATATGTCAAGTCGGGTCAGTAGGGACCATTAGGACAAGTCGAAACATACGAAGCACAGCAGGGCTAAGTCAATTTACGAAAATCCTAGTCGTAATTGAAATTAGAATTGTTCCCCAACAATTTCCTATTTTGTTACAAATTTCTTGTTTTGCCCAGCTGGACTCATTCTGTTTTTTGGCCTTTGTCAAGTTGGGTATTTAAGGACAAATCGGGACCATTAGGACAGACGAAACGTACTAAGCACAGCAGGGTCAAGTCAAATTACGAAAATCTCAGTCGGAATTGAAATTTGAATTGTTCCCCAACATTTTCCAATTGTGTTACAAAATTTCTTGTTTTACCCTGCTGGAATTGTTTTGTAGTTTTGGCATATGTCAAGTCGGGTCAGTAGGGACCATAAGGACAAGTCGAGACATACGAAGCACAGCAGGGCTAAGTCAATTTACGAAAATCCCAGTCGGAATTGAAATTGGAATTGTTTCCCAACATTTTCCTATTGTGTTATAAATTTCTTGCTTTACCCTGCTGAAATTGTTCTGTAGTATTGGCATATGTCAAGTAGGGTCAGTAGGGACAAATCGGGACCATTAGGACAAGTCGAGACATACGAAGCACGGCAGGGCTAAGTCAATTTACGAAAATCCCAGTCGGAATTGAAATTGAAATTGTTTCCCAACATTTTCCTATTGTGTCATAAATTTCTTGCTTTACCCTGCTGAACTTGTTCTATAATTTTGGCATATGTCAAGTCGGGTCAGTAGGGACAAATCGGGACAATTAGGACAAGTTGAGACATACGAAGCACAGAGTGGCTGAGGCAATTTACGAAAATCCCAGTCGGAATTGAAATTAGATTTGTTCCCCAACTTTTTCCTATTGTGTTACAAATTTATTGTTTTACCCAGCTGGACTCGTTCTGTTTTTTGGCATTTGTCAAGTCGGGTCATTAAGGAAAAATCGGGAACATTAGGACAAGTCGAGACATACGAAGCACAGCAGGGCGAAGTCAAATTACTAAAATCTCAGACGGAATTGAAATTAGAATTGTTCCCCAACATTTTCCTATTGTGTTACAAAATTCTTGCTTTACCCAGCTGGACTTGTTCTGTATTTTGGCATTTGTCAAGTCGGGTCATTAAGGACAAATCAGGACCATTAGGACAACACGAGACATACAAAGCACAGCAGGGCGAAGTCAAATTACGAAAATCTCAGTCGGAATTGAAATTTGAATTGGTCCCCAACATTTTCCTATTGTGTTATAAATTTCTTGCTTTACCCTGCTGAACTTGTTCTATAATTTTGGCATATGTCAAGTCGGGTCAGTAGGGACAAATCGGGACAATTAGGACAAGTCGAGACATACGAAGCACAGAGTGGCTAAGGCAATTTACGATAATCCCAGTCGGAATTGAAATTAGATTTGTTCCCCAACATTTTCCTATTGTGTTACAAATTTCTTGTTTTACCCAGCTGGACTCGTTCTGTTTTTTGGCATTTGTCAAGTCGGGTCATCAAGGAAAAATCGGGAACATTAGGACAAGTCGAGACATACGAAGCACAGCAGGGCGAAGTCAAATTACTAAAATCTCAGTCGGAATTGAAATTAGAATTGTTCCCCAATATTTTCCTATTGCGTTACAAAATTCTTGCTTTACCCAGCTGGACTTGTTCTGTATTTTGGCATTTGTCAAGTCGGGTCATTAAGGACAAATCAGGACCATTAGGACAACACGAGACATACAAAGCACAGCAGGGCGAAGTCAAATTACGAAAATCTCAGTCGGAATTGAAATTTGAATTGGTCCATAACATTTTCCAATTGTGTTACAAATTTTTTGTTTTACCCAGCTGGACTTTTTCTGTAGTTTTGGCATTTGTCAAGTCGGGTCATTAAGGACAAATCGGGACCATTAGGACAAGTTGATACATACGAAGCACAGCAGGGCGAAGTCAAATTACGAAAATCTCAGTCGGAATTGAAATTTGAATTTGTCCCCAACATTTTCCAATTGTGTTACAAATTTTTTGTTTTACCCAGCTGGACTTTTTCTGTAGTTTTGGCATTTGTCAAGTCGGGTCATTAAGGACAAATCGGGACCATTAGGACAAGTTGATACATACGAAGCACAGCAGGGCGAAGTCAAATTACGAAAATCTCAGTTGGAATTGAAATTTGAATGTTCTCAACCATTTTCCAATTGTTTTTACAAATTTCTTGCCTACTCAGCTGGACTTGTTCTGTAGTTTTGGCATTCGTCAAGTCGGGTCAGTGGGGACAAATCGGGACCATTAGGACAAGTTGATAGATAGGAAGCACAGCAGGGCGAAGTCATATTACGAAAATCTCAGTCGGAATTGAAATTTGTATGTTCCCAACACTTTCCAATTGTGTTACAAATTTCTTGAATTACCCAGCTGTACTCGTTCTGTAATTTGGCATTTGTCAAGTCGGGTCAGTAGGGACCATTAGGACAAGTCGAGACATACGAAGCACAGCAGGGCGAAGTCAAATTACTAAAAGTTCAGCCGGAATTGAAATATAAATGTTCCCAACATTTTCCAATTGTGTTACAAATTTCTAGTTTTACCCTGCTGGACTTGTTCTGTAGTTTTGGCATATGTCAAGTCGGGTCAGTAGTGACAATTCGGAACCATTGGGACAAGTCGAGACATACGGAGCACAGCAGGGCTAAGTCAATTTACGAAAATCCCAGTCAGAATTGAAATTGGAATTGTTTCCCAACATTTTCCTATTGTGTTATAAATTTCTTGCTTTACCCTGCTGAACTTGTTCTATAATTTTGGCATATGTCAAGTCGGGTCAGTAGGGACCATTAGGACAAGTCGAGACATACGAAGCACAAAAGGACTGAGTCAATTTACGAAAATCCCAGTCGGAATTGAAATTAGATTTGTTCCCCAACATTTTCCTATTGTGTTACAAATTTCATGTTTTACCCTGCTGGACTTGTTCTGTAGTTTAGGCATTTGTCAAGTCGGGTCAGTGGGGACAAATCGGGACCATTAAGACAAGTCGAGACATACGAAGCACAGAGTGGCTAAGGCAATTTACGAAAATCCCAGTCGGAATTGAAATTAGATTTGTTCCCCAACATTTTCCTATTGTATTACAAATTTCTTGTTTTACCCAGTTGGACTCGTTCTGTTTTTTGGCATTTGTCAAGTCGGGTCATTAAGGAAAAATCAGGAACATTAGGACAAGTCGAGACATACGAAGCACAGCAGGGCGAAGTCAAATTACTAAAAGTTTAGCCGGAATTGAAATATAAATGTTCCCAACATTTTCCAATTGTGTTACAAATTTCTTGTTTTACCCTGCAGGACTTGTTCTATAGTTTTGGCATTTGTCAAGTCGGGTCAGTGGGGACAAATCGGGACCATTAGGACAAGTCGAGACATACGAAGCACAGAGTGGCTTAGGCAATTTACGAAAATCCCAGTCGAAATTGAAATTAGATTTGTTCCCCAACATTTTCCTATTGTGTTACAAATTTCTTGTTTTACCCAGCTGGACTCGTTCTGTTTTTTGGCATTTGTCAAGTCGGGTCATTAAGGAAAAATCAGGAACATTAGGACAAGTCGAGACATACGAAGCACAGCAGGGCGAAGTCAAATTACTAAAAGTTCAGCCGGAATTGAAATATAAATGTTCCCAACATTTTCCAATTGTGTTACAAATTTCTTGTTTTACCCTGCTGGACTTGTTCTGTAGTTTTGGCATATGTCAAGTCGAGTCAGTAGTGACAAATCGGAACCATTGGGACAAGTCGAGACATACGAAGCACAGCAGGGCTAAGTCAATTTACGAAAATCCCAGTCGGAATTGAAATTAGATTTGTTTCCCAACATTTTCCTATTGTGTTATAAATTTCTTGCATTACCCTGCTGAACTTGTTCTGTAGTTTTGGCATATATCAAGTCGGGTCAGTAGGGACAAATCGGGACCATTAGGACAAGTCGAGACATACGAAGCACGGCAGGGCTAAGTCAATTTACGAAAATCCCAGTCGGAATTGAAATTGGAATTGATTCCCAACATTTTCCTATTGTGTTATAAATTTCTTGCTTCACCCTGCTGAACTTGTTCTATAATTTTGGCATATGTCAAGTCGGGTCAGTAGGGACAAATCGGGACAATTAGGAAAAGTCGAGACATATGAAGCACAGAGTGGCTAAGGCAATTTACGAAAATCCCAGTCGGAATTGAAATTAGATTTGTTCCCCAACATTTTCCTATTGTGTTACAAATTTCTTGTTTTACCCAGCTGGACTCGTTCTGTTTTTTGGCATTTGTCAAGTCGGGTCATTGAGGAAAAATCGGGAATATTAGGACAAGTCGAGACATACGAAGCACAGCAGGGCTAAGCCAAATTACTAAAATCTCAGTCGGAATTGAAATTAGAATTGTTCCCCAACATTTTCCTATTGTGTTACAAAATTCTTGCTTTACCCAGCTGGACTTGTTCTGTATTTTGGCATTTGTCAAGTCGGGTCATTAAGGACAAATCAGGACCATTAGGACAACACGAGACATACAAAGCACAGCAGGGCGAAGTGAAATTACGAAAATCTCAGTCGGAATTGAAATTTGAATTGGTCCCCAACATTTTCCAATTGTGTTACAAATTTTTTGTTTTACCCAGCTGGACTTCTTCTGTAGTTTTGGCATTTGTCAAGTCGGGTCATTAAGGACAAATCGGGACCATTAGGACAAGTTGATACATACGAAGCACAGCAGGGCGAAGTCAAATTACGAAAATCTCAGTTGGAATTGAAATTTGAATGTTCTCAACCATTTTCCAATTGTTTTTACAAATTTCTTGCCTACTCAGCTGGACTTGTTCTGTAGTTTTGGCATTCGTCAAGTCGGGTCAGTGGGGACAAATCGGGACCATTAGGACAAGTTGATAGATAGGAAGCACAGCAGGGCGAAGTCATATTACGAAAATCTCAGTCGGAATTGAAATTTGTATGTTCCCAACACTTTCCAATTGTGTTACAAATTTCTTGAAATACCCAGCTGGACTCGTTCTGTATTTTGGCATTTGTCAAGTCGGGTCAGTAGGGACCATTAGGAAAAGTCGAGACATACGAAGCACAGCAGGGCGAAGTCAAATTACTAAAAGTTCAGCCGGAATTGAAATATAAATGTTCCCAACATTTTCCAATTGTGTTACAAATTTCTAGTTTTACCCTGCTGGACTTGTTCTGTATTTTTGGCATATGTCAAGTCGGGTCAGTAGTGACAAATCGGAACCATTGGGACAAGTCGAGACATACGAAGCACAGCAGGGCTAAGTCAATTTACGAAAATCCCAGTCGGAATTGAAATTGGAATTGTTTCCCAACATTTTCCTATTGTGTTATAAATTTCTTGCTTTACCCTGCTGAACTTGTTCTATAATTTTGGCATATGTCAAGTCGGGTCAGTAGGGACCATTAGGACAAGTCGAGACATACGAAGCACAGCAGGGCTGAGTCAATTTACGAAAATCCCAGTCGGAATTGAAATTAGATTTGTTCCCCAACATTTTCCTATTGTGTTACAAATTTCTTGTTTTACCCTGCTGGACTTGTTCTGTAGTTTAGGCACTTGTCAAGTCGGGTCAGTGGGGACAAATCGGGACCATTAGGACAAGTCGAGACATACGAAGCACAGAGTGGCTAAGGCAATTTACGAAAATCCCAGTCGGAATTGAAATTAGATTTGTTCCCCAACATTTTCCTATTGTATTACAAATTTCTTGTTTTACCCAGTTGGACTCGTTCTGTTTTTTGGCATTTGAACTTGTTCTATAATTTTGGCATATGTCAAGTCGGGTCAGTAGGGACAAATCGGGACAATTAGGAAAAGTCGAGACATACGAAGCACAGAGTGGCTAAGGCAATTTACGAAAATCCCAGTCGGAATTGAAATTAGATTTGTTCCCCAACATTTTCCTATTGTGTTACAAATTTCTTGTTTTACCCAGCTGGACTCGTTCTGTTTTTTGGCATTTGTCAAGTCGGGTCATTGAGGAATAATCGGGAATATTAGGACAAGTCGAGACATACGAAGCACAGCAGGGCTAAGCCAAATTACTAAAATCTCAGTCGGAATTGAAATTAGAATTGTTCCCCAACATTTTCCTATTGTGTTACAAAATTCTTGCTTTACCCAGCTGGACTTGTTCTGTATTTTGGCATTTGTCAAGTCGGGTCATTAAGGAAAAATCGGGAACATTAGGACAATTCGAGACATACGAAGCACAGCAGGGCGAAGTCAAATTACGAAAATCTCAGTCGGAATAGAAATTGGAATGTTCCCAACACTTTCCAATTGTGTTACTAATTTCTTGAATTACCCAGCTGGACTCGTTCTGTTTTTTGGCAATTGTCAAGTCGGGTCTTTAAGGACAAATCGGGACCATTAGGACAAGACGAGACGTACGAAGCACAGCAGGGCGAAGTCAAATTACTAAAATCTTAGTCGGAATTGAAATTTGAATTGTTCTCCAACTTTTTCCAATTGTGTTACAAATTTCTTGTTTTACCCTGCTGGACTAGTTATGTAGTTTTGGCATATGTCAAGTCGGGTCAGTAGGGATAAATCGGAACCATTAGGACAAGTCGAGACATACGAAGCACAGCAGGGCGAAGTCAAATTACTGAAAACTCCGCCGGAATTGATATATAAATGTTCCCAACATTTTCCAATTGTGTTACAAATTTCTTGAATTACCCAGCTGGACTCGTTCTGTTTTTTGGCATTTGTCAAGTCGTGTCATTGAGGAAAAATCAGGAACATTAGAACAAGTCGAGACATACGAAGCACAGCAGGGCAAAGTCAAATTACTAATATCTCAGTCGGAATTGAAATTTGAATTGTTCCCCAACATTTTCCAATTGTTCTACAAATTTCTTTTTTTACCCAGCTGGACTTGTTCTGTAGTTTTGGCATATGTCAAGTCGGGTCAGTAGGGACCATTAGGACAAGTCGAAACATACGAAGCACAGCAGGGCTAAGTCAATTTACGAAAATCCTAGTCGTAATTGAAATTAGAATTGTTCCCCAACAATTTCCTATTTTGTTACAAATTTCTTGTTTTGCCCAGCTGGACTCATTCTGTTTTTTGGCCTTTGTCAAGTTGGGTATTTAAGGACAAATCGGGACCATTAGGACAGACGAAACGTACTAAGCACAGCAGGGTCAAGTCAAATTACGAAAATCTCAGTCGGAATTGAAATTTGAATTGTTCCCCAACATTTTCCAATTGTGTTACAAAATTTCTTGTTTTACCCTGCTGGAATTGTTTTGTAGTTTTGGCATATGTCAAGTCGGGTCAGTAGGGACCATTAGGACAAGTCGAGACATACGAAGCACAGCAGGGCTAAGTCAATTTACGAAAATCCCAGTCGGAATTGAAATTGGAATTGTTTCCCAACATTTTCCTATTGTGTTATAAATTTCTTGCTTTACCCTGCTGAAATTGTTCTGTAGTATTGGCATATGTCAAGTCGGGTCAGTAGGGACAAATCGGGACCATTAGGACAAGTCGAGACATACGAAGCACGGCAGGGCTAAGTCAATTTACGAAAATCCCAGTCGGAATTGAAATTGAAATTGTTTCCCAACATTTTCCTATTGTGTTATAAATTTCTTGCTTTACCCTGCTGAACTTGTTCTATAATTTTGGCATATGTCAAGTCGGGTCAGTAGGGACAAATCGGGACAATTAGGACAAGTTGAGACATACGAAGCACAGAGTGGCTGAGGCAATTTACGAAAATCCCAGTCGGAATTGAAATTAGATTTGTTCCCCAACTTTTTCCTATTGTGTTACAAATTTATTGTTTTACCCAGCTGGACTCGTTCTGTTTTTTGGCATTTGTCAAGTCGGGTCATTAAGGAAAAATCGGGAACATTAGGACAAGTCGAGACATACGAAGCACAGCAGGGCGAAGTCAAATTACTAAAATCTCAGACGGAATTGAAATTAGAATTGTTCCCCAACATTTTCCTATTGTGTTACAAAATTCTTGCTTTACCCAGCTGGACTTGTTCTGTATTTTGGCATTTGTCAAGTCGGGTCATTAAGGACAAATCAGGACCATTAGGACAACACGAGACATACAAAGCACAGCAGGGCGAAGTCAAATTACGAAAATCTCAGTCGGAATTGAAATTTGAATTGGTCCCCAACATTTTCCTATTGTGTTATAAATTTCTTGCTTTACCCTGCTGAACTTGTTCTATAATTTTGGCATATGTCAAGTCGGGTCAGTAGGGACAAATCGGGACAATTAGGACAAGTCGAGACATACGAAGCACAGAGTGGCTAAGGCAATTTACGATAATCCCAGTCGGAATTGAAATTAGATTTGTTCCCCAACATTTTCCTATTGTGTTACAAATTTCTTGTTTTACCCAGCTGGACTCGTTCTGTTTTTTGGCATTTGTCAAGTCGGGTCATCAAGGAAAAATCGGGAACATTAGGACAAGTCGAGACATACGAAGCACAGCAGGGCGAAGTCAAATTACTAAAATCTCAGTCGGAATTGAAATTAGAATTGTTCCCCAATATTTTCCTATTGCGTTACAAAATTCTTGCTTTACCCAGCTGGACTTGTTCTGTATTTTGGCATTTGTCAAGTCGGGTCATTAAGGACAAATCAGGACCATTAGGACAACACGAGACATACAAAGCACAGCAGGGCGAAGTCAAATTACGAAAATCTCAGTCGGAATTGAAATTTGAATTGGTCCATAACATTTTCCAATTGTGTTACAAATTTTTTGTTTTACCCAGCTGGACTTTTTCTGTAGTTTTGGCATTTGTCAAGTCGGGTCATTAAGGACAAATCGGGACCATTAGGACAAGTTGATACATACGAAGCACAGCAGGGCGAAGTCAAATTACGAAAATCTCAGTCGGAATTGAAATTTGAATTTGTCCCCAACATTTTCCAATTGTGTTACAAATTTTTTGTTTTACCCAGCTGGACTTTTTCTGTAGTTTTGGCATTTGTCAAGTCGGGTCATTAAGGACAAATCGGGACCATTAGGACAAGTTGATACATACGAAGCACAGCAGGGCGAAGTCAAATTACGAAAATCTCAGTTGGAATTGAAATTTGAATGTTCTCAACCATTTTCCAATTGTTTTTACAAATTTCTTGCCTACTCAGCTGGACTTGTTCTGTAGTTTTGGCATTCGTCAAGTCGGGTCAGTGGGGACAAATCGGGACCATTAGGACAAGTTGATAGATAGGAAGCACAGCAGGGCGAAGTCATATTACGAAAATCTCAGTCGGAATTGAAATTTGTATGTTCCCAACACTTTCCAATTGTGTTACAAATTTCTTGAATTACCCAGCTGTACTCGTTCTGTAATTTGGCATTTGTCAAGTCGGGTCAGTAGGGACCATTAGGACAAGTCGAGACATACGAAGCACAGCAGGGCGAAGTCAAATTACTAAAAGTTCAGCCGGAATTGAAATATAAATGTTCCCAACATTTTCCAATTGTGTTACAAATTTCTAGTTTTACCCTGCTGGACTTGTTCTGTAGTTTTGGCATATGTCAAGTCGGGTCAGTAGTGACAATTCGGAACCATTGGGACAAGTCGAGACATACGGAGCACAGCAGGGCTAAGTCAATTTACGAAAATCCCAGTCGGAATTGAAATTGGAATTGTTTCCCAACATTTTCCTATTGTGTTATAAATTTCTTGCTTTACCCTGCTGAACTTGTTCTATAATTTTGGCATATGTCAAGTCGGGTCAGTAGGGACCATTAGGACAAGTCGAGACATACGAAGCACAAAAGGACTGAGTCAATTTACGAAAATCCCAGTCGGAATTGAAATTAGATTTGTTCCCCAACATTTTCCTATTGTGTTACAAATTTCATGTTTTACCCTGCTGGACTTGTTCTGTAGTTTAGGCATTTGTCAAGTCGGGTCAGTGGGGACAAATCGGGACCATTAAGACAAGTCGAGACATACGAAGCACAGAGTGGCTAAGGCAATTTACGAAAATCCCAGTCGGAATTGAAATTAGATTTGTTCCCCAACATTTTCCTATTGTATTACAAATTTCTTGTTTTACCCAGTTGGACTCGTTCTGTTTTTTGGCATTTGTCAAGTCGGGTCATTAAGGAAAAATCAGGAACATTAGGACAAGTCGAGACATACGAAGCACAGCAGGGCGAAGTCAAATTACTAAAAGTTTAGCCGGAATTGAAATATAAATGTTCCCAACATTTTCCAATTGTGTTACAAATTTCTTGTTTTACCCTGCAGGACTTGTTCTATAGTTTTGGCATTTGTCAAGTCGGGTCAGTGGGGACAAATCGGGACCATTAGGACAAGTCGAGACATACGAAGCACAGAGTGGCTTAGGCAATTTACGAAAATCCCAGTCGGAATTGAAATTAGATTTGTTTCCCAACATTTTCCTATTGTGTTATAAATTTCTTGCATTACCCTGCTGAACTTGTTCTGTAGTTTTGGCATATATCAAGTCGGGTCAGTAGGGACAAATCGGGACCATTAGGACAAGTCGAGACATACGAAGCACGGCAGGGCTAAGTCAATTTACGAAAATCCCAGTCGGAATTGAAATTGGAATTGATTCCCAACATTTTCCTATTGTGTTATAAATTTCTTGCTTCACCCTGCTGAACTTGTTCTATAATTTTGGCATATGTCAAGTCGGGTCAGTAGGGACAAATCGGGACAATTAGGAAAAGTCGAGACATACGAAGCACAGAGTGGCTAAGGCAATTTACGAAAATCCCAGTCGGAATTGAAATTAGATTTGTTCCCCAACATTTTCCTATTGTGTTACAAATTTCTTGTTTTACCCAGCTGGACTCGTTCTGTTTTTTGGCATTTGTCAAGTCGGGTCATTGAGGAAAAATCGGGAATATTAGGACAAGTCGAGACATACGAAGCACAGCAGGGCTAAGCCAAATTACTAAAATCTCAGTCGGAATTGAAATTAGAATTGTTCCCCAACATTTTCCTATTGTGTTACAAAATTCTTGCTTTACCCAGCTGGACTTGTTCTGTATTTTGGCATTTGTCAAGTCGGGTCATTAAGGACAAATCAGGACCATTAGGACAACACGAGACATACAAAGCACAGCAGGGCGAAGTGAAATTACGAAAATCTCAGTCGGAATTGAAATTTGAATTGGTCCCCAACATTTTCCAATTGTGTTAAAAATTTTTTGTTTTACCCAGCTGGACTTCTTCTGTAGTTTTGGCATTTGTCAAGTCGGGTCATTAAGGACAAATCGGGACCATTAGGACAAGTTGATACATACGAAGCACAGCAGGGCGAAGTCAAATTACGAAAATCTCAGTTGGAATTGAAATTTGAATGTTCTCAACCATTTTCCAATTGTTTTTACAAATTTCTTGCCTACTCAGCTGGACTTGTTCTGTAGTTTTGGCATTCGTCAAGTCGGGTCAGTGGGGACAAATCGGGACCATTAGGACAAGTTGATAGATAGGAAGCACAGCAGGGCGAAGTCATATTACGAAAATCTCAGTCGGAATTGAAATTTGTATGTTCCCAACACTTTCCAATTGTGTTACAAATTTCTTGAAATACCCAGCTGGACTCGTTCTGTATTTTGGCATTTGTCAAGTCGGGTCAGTAGGGACCATTAGGAAAAGTCGAGACATACGAAGCACAGCAGGGCGAAGTCAAATTACTAAAAGTTCAGCCGGAATTGAAATATAAATGTTCCCAACATTTTCCAATTGTGTTACAAATTTCTAGTTTTACCCTGCTGGACTTGTTCTGTATTTTTGGCATATGTCAAGTCGGGTCAGTAGTGACAAATCGGAACCATTGGGACAAGTCGAGACATACGAAGCACAGCAGGGCTAAGTCAATTTACGAAAATCCCAGTCGGAATTGAAATTGGAATTGTTTCCCAACATTTTCCTATTGTGTTATAAATTTCTTGCTTTACCCTGCTGAACTTGTTCTATAATTTTGGCATATGTCAAGTCGGGTCAGTAGGGACCATTAGGACAAGTCGAGACATACGAAGCACAGCAGGGCTGAGTCAATTTACGAAAATCCCAGTCGGAATTGAAATTAGATTTGTTCCCCAACATTTTCCTATTGTGTTACAAATTTCTTGTTTTACCCTGCTGGACTTGTTCTGTAGTTTAGGCACTTGTCAAGTCGGGTCAGTGGGGACAAATCGGGACCATTAGGACAAGTCGAGACATACGAAGCACAGAGTGGCTAAGGCAATTTACGAAAATCCCAGTCGGAATTGAAATTAGATTTGTTCCCCAACATTTTCCTAATGTGTTACAAATTTCTTGTTTTACCCAGCTGGACTCATTCTGTTTTTTGGCATTTGTCAAGTCGGGTCATTAAGGAAAAATCAGGAACATTAGGACAAGTCGAGACATACGAAGCACAGCAGGGCTAAGTCAATTTACGAAAATCCTAGTCGTAATTGATATTAGAATTGTTCCCCAACAATTTCGTATTTGGTTACAAATTTCTTGTTTTGCCCAGCTGGACTTGTTCTGTTTCTTGGCATTTGTCAAGTCGGGTCAGTAGGGACAAATCGAGACCATTAGGACAAGTCGAGACATACGAAGCACAGAGTGGCTAAGGCAATTAACGAAAATCCCAGTCGGAACTGAAATTAGATTTGTTCCCCAAAATTTTCCTATTGTGTTACAAATTTCTTGTTTTACCCAGCTGGACTCGTTCTGTTTTTTGGCATTTGTCAAGTCGGGTCATTAAGGAAAAATCGGGAACATTAGGACAAGTCGAGACATACGAAGCACAGCAGGGCGAAGTCAAATTACGAAAATCTCAGTCGGAATAGAAATTGGAATGTTCCCAACACTTTCCAATTGTGTTACTAATTTCTTGAATTACCCAGCTGGACTCGTTCTGTTTTTTGGCATTTGTCAAGTCGGGTCTTTAAGGACAAATCGGGACCATTAGGACAAGACGAGACGTACGAAGCACAGCAAGTCGAAGTCAAATTACTAAAATCTCAGTCGGAATTGAAATTTGAATTGTTCTCCAACTTTTTCCAATTGTGTTACAAATTTCTTGTTTTACCCTGCTGGACTAGTTATGTAGTTTTGGCATATATCAAGTCGGGTCATTGAGGAAAAATCGGGAATATTAGGACAAGTCGAGACATACGAAGCACAGCAGGGCTAAGTCAATTTACGAAAATCCTAGTCGTAATTGATATTAGAATTGTTCCCCAACATTTTCCTATTGTGTTACAAAATTCTTGCTTTAACCAGCTGGACTTGTTCTGTATTTTGGCATTTGTCAAGTCGGGTCATTAAGGACAAATCAGGACCATTAGGACAACACGAGACATACAAAGCACAGCAGGGCGAAGTCAAATTACGAAAATCTCAGTCGGAATTGAAATTTGAATTGGTCCCCAACATTTTCCAATTGTGTTACAAATTTTTTGTTTTACCCAGCTGGACTTCTTCTGTAGTTTTGGCATTTGTCAAGTCGGGTCATTAAGGAAAAATCAGGAACATTAGGACAAGTCGAGACATACGAAGCACAGCAGGGCGAAGTCAAATTACGAAAATCTCAGTCGGAATAGAAATTGGAATGTTCCCAACACTTTCCAATTGTGTTACTAATTTCTTGAATTACCCAGCTGGACTCGTTCTGTTTTTTGGCATTTGTCAAGTCGGGTCATTGAGGAAAAATCGGGAATATTAGGACAAGTCGAGACATACGAAGCACAGCAGGGCGAAGCCAAATTACTAAAATCTCAGTCGGAATTGAAATTAGAATTGTTCCCCATTTTTTTCCAATTGTGTTACAAATTTCTTGTTTTACCCTGCTGGACTAGTTATGTATTTTTGGCATATGTCAAGTCGGGTCAGTAGTGACAAATCGGAACCATTGGGACAAGTCGAGACATACGAAGCACAGCAGGGCTAAGTCAATTTACGAAAATCCCAGTCGGAATTGAAATTGGAATTGTTTCCCAACATTTTCCTATTGTGTTATAAATTTCTTGCTTTACCCTGCTGAACTTGTTCTATAATTTTGGCATATGTCAAGTCGGGTCAGTAGGGACCATTAGGACAAGTCGAGACATACGAAGCACAGCAGGGCTGAGTCAATTTACGAAAATCCCAGTCGGAATTGAAATTAGATTTGTTCCCCAACATTTTCCTATTGTGTTACAAATTTCTTGTTTTACCCTGCTGGACTTGTTCTGTAGTTTAGGCACTTGTCAAGTCGGGTCAGTGGGGACAAATCGGGACCATTAGGACAAGTCGAGACATACGAAGCACAGAGTGGCTAAGGCAATTTACGAAAATCCCAGTCGGAATTGAAATTAGATTTGTTCCCCAACATTTTCCTAATGTGTTACAAATTTCTTGTTTTACCCAGCTGGACTCATTCTGTTTTTTGGCATTTGTCAAGTCGGGTCATTAAGGAAAAATCAGGAACATTAGGACAAGTCGAGACATACGAAGCACAGCAGGGCTAAGTCAATTTACGAAAATCCTAGTCGTAATTGATATTAGAATTGTTCCCCAACAATTTCGTATTTGGTTACAAATTTCTTGTTTTGCCCAGCTGGACTTGTTCTGTTTCTTGGCATTTGTCAAGTCGGGTCAGTAGGGACAAATCGAGACCATTAGGACAAGTCGAGACATACGAAGCACAGAGTGGCTAAGGCAATTAACGAAAATCCCAGTCGGAACTGAAATTAGATTTGTTCCCCAAAATTTTCCTATTGTGTTACAAATTTCTTGTTTTACCCAGCTGGACTCGTTCTGTTTTTTGGCATTTGTCAAGTCGGGTCATTAAGGAAAAATCGGGAACATTAGGACAAGTCGAGACATACGAAGCACAGCAGGGCGAAGTCAAATTACGAAAATCTCAGTCGGAATAGAAATTGGAATGTTCCCAACACTTTCCAATTGTGTTACTAATTTCTTGAATTACCCAGCTGGACTCGTTCTGTTTTTTGGCATTTGTCAAGTCGGGTCTTTAAGGACAAATCGGGACCATTAGGACAAGACGAGACGTACGAAGCACAGCAAGTCGAAGTCAAATTACTAAAATCTCAGTCGGAATTGAAATTTGAATTGTTCTCCAACTTTTTCCAATTGTGTTACAAATTTCTTGTTTTACCCTGCTGGACTAGTTATGTAGTTTTGGCATATATCAAGTCGGGTCATTGAGGAAAAATCGGGAATATTAGGACAAGTCGAGACATACGAAGCACAGCAGGGCTAAGTCAATTTACGAAAATCCTAGTCGTAATTGATATTAGAATTGTTCCCCAACATTTTCCTATTGTGTTACAAAATTCTTGCTTTAACCAGCTGGACTTGTTCTGTATTTTGGCATTTGTCAAGTCGGGTCATTAAGGACAAATCAGGACCATTAGGACAACACGAGACATACAAAGCACAGCAGGGCGAAGTCAAATTACGAAAATCTCAGTCGGAATTGAAATTTGAATTGGTCCCCAACATTTTCCAATTGTGTTACAAATTTTTTGTTTTACCCAGCTGGACTTCTTCTGTAGTTTTGGCATTTGTCAAGTCGGGTCATTAAGGAAAAATCAGGAACATTAGGACAAGTCGAGACATACGAAGCACAGCAGGGCGAAGTCAAATTACGAAAATCTCAGTCGGAATAGAAATTGGAATGTTCCCAACACTTTCCAATTGTGTTACTAATTTCTTGAATTACCCAGCTGGACTCGTTCTGTTTTTTGGCATTTGTCAAGTCGGGTCATTGAGGAAAAATCGGGAATATTAGGACAAGTCGAGACATACGAAGCACAGCAGGGCGAAGCCAAATTACTAAAATCTCAGTCGGAATTGAAATTAGAATTGTTCCCCATTTTTTTCCAATTGTGTTACAAATTTCTTGTTTTACCCTGCTGGACTAGTTATGTATTTTTGGCATATGTCAAGTCGGGTCAGTAGTGACAAATCGGAACCATTGGGACAAGTCGAGACATACGAAGCACAGCAGGGCTAAGTCAATTTACGAAAATCCCAGTCGGAATTGAAATTGGAATTGTTTCCCAACATTTTCCTATTGTGTTATAAATTTCTTGCTTTACCCTGCTGAACTTGTTCTATAATTTTGGCATATGTCAAGTCGGGTCAGTAGGGACCATTAGGACAAGTCGAGACATATGAAGCACAGCAGGGCTGAGTCAATTTACGAAAATCCCAGTCGGAATTGAAATTAGATTTGTTCCCCAACATTTTCCTATTGTGTTACAAATTTCTTGTTTTACCCTGCTGGACTTGTTCTGTAGTTTAGGCATTTGTCAAGTCGGGTCAGTGGGGACAAATCGGGACCATTAGGACAAGTCGAGACATACGAAGCACAGAGTGGCTAAGGCAATTTACGAAAATCCCAGTCGGAATTGAAATTAGATTTGTTCCCCAACATTTTCCTAATGTGTTACAAATTTCTTGTTTTACCCAGCTGGACTCATTCTGTTTTTTGGCATTTGTCAAGTCGGGTCATTAAGGAAAAATCAGGAACATTAGGACAAGTCGAGACATACGAAGCACAGCAGGGCTAAGTCAATTTACGAAAATCCTAGTCGTAATTGATATTAGAATTGATCCCCAACAATTTCGTATTTGGTTACAAATTTCTTGTTTTGCCCAGCTGGACTTGTTCTGTTTCTTGGCATTTGTCAAGTCGGGTCAGTAGGGACAAATCGAGACCATTAGGACAAGTCGAGACATACGAAGCACAGAGTGGCTAAGGCAATTAACGAAAATCCCAGTCGGAACTGAAATTAGATTTGTTCCCCAAAATTTTCCTATTGTGTTACAAATTTCTTGTTTTACCCAGCTGGACTCGTTCTGTTTTTTGGCATTTGTCAAGTCGGGTCATTAAGGAAAAATCGGGAACATTAGGACAATTCGAGACATACGAAGCACAGCAGGGCGAAGTCAAATTACGAAAATCTCAGTCGGAATAGAAATTGGAATGTTCCCAACACTTTCCAATTGTGTTACTAATTTCTTGAATTACCCAGCTGGACTCGTTCTGTTTTTTGGCATTTGTCAAGTCGGGTCTTTAAGGACAAATCGGGACCATTAGGACAAGACGAGACGTACGAAGCACAGCAGGGCGAAGTCAAATTACTAAAATCTTAGTCGGAATTGAAATTTGAATTGTTCTCCAACTTTTTCCAATTGTGTTACAAATTTCTTGTTTTACCCTGCTGGACTAGTTATGTAGTTTTGGCATATGTCAAGTCGGGTCAGTAGGGATAAATCGGAACCATTAGGACAAGTCGAGACATACGAAGCACAGCAGGGCGAAGTCAAATTACTGAAAACTCCGCCGGAATTGAATTATAAATGTTCCCAACATTTTCCAATTGTGTTACAAATTTCTTGAATTACCCAGCTGGACTCGTTCTGTTTTTTGGCCTTTGTCAAGTTGGGTATTTAAGGACAAATCAGGACCATTAGGACAGACGAGACGTACTAAGCACAGCAGGGCCAAGTCAAATTACGAAAATCTCAGTCGGAATTGAAATTTGAATTGTTCCCCAACATTTTCCAATTGTGTTACAAATTTCTTGTTTTACCCTGCTGGAATTGTTCTGTAGTTATGGCATATGTCAAGTCGGGTCAGTAGGGACCATTAGGACAAGTCGAAACATACGAAGCACAGCAGGGCTAAGTCAATTTACGAAAATCCTAGTCGTAATTGAAATTAGAATTGTTCCCCAACAATTTCCTATTTTGTTACAAATTTCTTGTTTTGCCCAGCTGGACTCATTCTGTTTTTTGGCCTTTGTCAAGTTGGGTATTTAAGGACAAATCGGGACCATTAGGACAGACTAGACGTACTAAGCACAGCAGGGCCAAGTCAAATTACGAAAATCTCAGTCGGAATTGAAATTTGAATTGTTCCCCAACATTTTCCAATTGTGTTACAAATTTCTTGTTTTACCCTGCTGGAATTGTTCTGTAGTTTTGGCATATGTCAAGTCGGGTCAGTAGGGACCATTAGGACAAGTCGAGACATACGAAGCACAGCAGGGCTAAGTCAATTTACGAAAATCCCAGTCGGAATTGAAATTGGAATTGTTTCCCAACATTTTCCTATTGTGTTATAAATTTCTTGCTTTACCCTGCTGAAATTGTTCTGTAGTATTGGCATATGTCAAGTCGGGTCAGTAGGGACAAATCGGGACCATTAGGACAAGTCGAGACATACGAAGCACGGCAGGGCTAAGTCAATTTACGAAAATCCCAGTCGGAATTGAAATTGAAATTGTTTCCCAACATTTTCCTATTGTGTTATAAATTTCTTGCTTTACCCTGCTGAACTTGTTCTATAATTTTGGCATATGTCAAGTCGGGTCAGTAGGGACAAATCGGGACAATTAGGACAAGTCGAGACATACGAAGCACAGAGTGGCTAAGGCAATTTACGAAAATCCCAGTCGGAATTGAAATTAGATTTGTTCCCCAACTTTTTCCTATTGTGTTACAAATTTATTGTTTTACCCAGCTGGACTCGTTCTGTTTTTTGGCATTTGTCAAGTCGGGTCATTAAAGAAAAATCGGGAACATTAGGACAAGTCGAGACATACGAAGCACAGCAGGGCGAAGTCAAATTACTAAAATCTCAGTCGGAATTGAAATTAGAATTGTTCCCCAACATTTTCCTATTGTGTTACAAAATTCTTGCTTTACCCAGCTGGACTTGTTCTGTATTTTGGCATTTGTCAAGTCGGGTCATTAAGGACAAATCAGGACCATTAGGACAACACGAGACATACAAAGCACAGCAGGGCGAAGTCAAATTACGAAAATCTCAGTCGGAATTGAAATTTGAATTGGTCCCCAACATTTTCCAATTGTGTTACAAATGTTTTGTTTTACCCAGCTGGACGTTTTCTGTAGTTTTGGCATTTGTCAAGTCGGGTCATTAAGGACAAATCGGGACCATTAGGACAAGTTGATACATACGAAGCACAGCAGGGCTAAGTCAATTTACGAAAATCCTAGTCGTAATTGATATTAGAATTGTTCCCCAACAATTTCGTATTTTGTTACAAATTTCTTGTTTTGCCCAGCTGGACTTGTTCTGTTTCTTGGCATTTGTCAAGTCGGGTCAGTAGGGACAAATCGAGACCATTAGGACAAGTCGAGATATACGAAGCACAGAGTGGCTAAGGCAATTAACGAAAATCCCAGTCGGAACTGAAATTAGATTTGTTCCCCAACATTTTCCTATTGTGTTACAAATTTCTTGTTTTACCCAGCTGGACTCGTTCTGTTTTTTGGCATTTGTCAAGTCGGGTCATTAAGGAAAAATCGGGAACATTAGGACAAGTCGAGACATACGAAGCACAGCAGGGCGAAGTCAAATTACGAAAATCTCAGTCGGAATAGAAATTGGAATGTTCCCAACACTTTCCAATTGTGTTACTAATTTCTTGAATTACCCAGCTGGACTCGTTCTGTTTTTTGGCATTTGTCAAGTCGGGTCATTAAAGACAAATCGGGACCATTAGGACAAGACGAGACGTACGAAGCACAGCAGGGCGAAGTCAAATTACTAAAATCTCAGTCGGAATTGAAATTTGAATTGTTCCCCAACTTTTTCCAATTGTGTTACAAATTTCTTGTTTTACCCTGCTGGACTTGTTATGTAGTTTTGGCATAGGTCAAGTCGGGTCAGTAGGGATAAATCGGAACCATTAGGACAAGTCGAGACATACGAAGCACAGCAGGGTGAAGTCAAATTACTGAAAACTCCGCCGGAATTGAATTATAAATGTTCCCAACATTTTCCAATTGTGTTACAAATTTCTTGAATTACCCAGCTGGACTCGTTCTGTTTTTTGGCCTTTGTCAAGTTGGGTATTTAAAGACAAATCGGGACCATTAGGACAGACGAGACGTACCAAGCACAGCAGGGCCAAGTCAAATTACGAAAATCTCAGTCGGAATTGAAATTTGAATTGTTCCCCAACATTTTCCAATTGTGTTACAAATTTCTTGTTTTACCCTGCTGGAATTGTTCTGTAATTTTGGCATATGTCAAGTCGGGTCAGTAGGGACCATTAGGACAAGTCGAGACATACGAAGCACAGCAGGGCTAAGTCAATTTACGAAAATCCTAGTCGTAATTGATATTAGAATTGTTCCCCAACAATTTCGTATTTGGTTACAAATTTCTTGTTTTGCCCAGCTGGACTTGTTCTGTTTCTTGGCATTTGTCAAGTCGGGTCAGTAGGGACAAATCGAGACCATTAGGACAAGTCGAGACATACGAAGCACAGAGTGGCTAAGGCAATTAACGAAAATCCCAGTCGGAACTGAAATTAGATTTGTTCCCCAAAATTTTCCTATTGTGTTACAAATTTCTTGTTTTACCCAGCTGGACTCGTTCTGTTTTTTGGCATTTGTCAAGTCGGGTCATTAAGGAAAAATCGGGAACATTAGGACAAGTCGAGACATACGAAGCACAGCAGGGCGAAGTCAAATTACGAAAATCTCAGTCGGAATAGAAATTGGAATGTTCCCAACACTTTCCAATTGTGTTACTAATTTCTTGAATTACCCAGCTGGACTCGTTCTGTTTTTTGGCATTTGTCAAGTCGGGTCTTTAAGGACAAATCGGGACCATTAGGACAAGACGAGACGTACGAAGCACAGCAGGGCGAAGTCAAATTACTAAAATCTCAGTCGGAATTGAAATTTGAATTGTTCTCCAACTTTTTCCAATTGTGTTACAAATTTCTTGTTTTACCCTGCTGGACTAGTTATGTAGTTTTGGCATATGTCAAGTCGGGTCAGTAGGGATAAATCGGAACCATTAGGACAAGTCGAGACATACGAAGCACAGCAGGGCGAAGTCAAATTACTGAAAACTCCGCCGGAATTGAATTATAAATGTTCCCAACATTTTCCAATTGTGTTACAAATTTCTTGAATTACCCAGCTGGACTCGTTCTGTTTTTTGGCCTTTGTCAAGTTGGGTATTTAAGGACAAATCGGGACCATTAGGACAGACGAGACGTACTAAGCACAGCAGGGCCAAGTCAAATTACGAAAATCTCAGTCGGAATTGAAATTTGAATTGTTCCCCAACATTTTCCAATTGTGTTACAAATTTCTTGTTTTACCCTGCTGGAATTGTTCTGTAGTTTTGGCATATGTCAAGTCGGGTCAGTAGGGACCATTAGGACAAGTCGAAACATACGAAGCACAGCAGGGCTAAGTCAATTTACGAAAATCCTAGTCGTAATTGAAATTAGAATTGTTCCCCAACAATTTCCTATTTTGTAACAAATTTCTTGTTTTGCCCAGCTGGACTCATTCTGTTTTTTGGCCTTTGTCAAGTTGGGTATTTAAGGACAAATCGGGACCATTAGGACAGGCGAAACGTACTAAGCACAGCAGGGTCAAGTCAAATTACGAAAATCTCAGTCGGAATTGAAATTTGAATTGTTCCCCAACATTTTCCAATTGTGTTCCAAATTTCTTGTTTTACCCTGCTGGAATTGTTCTGTAGTTTTGGCATATGTCAAGTCGGGTCAGTAGGGACCATTAGGACAAGTCGAGACATACGAAGCACAGCAGGGCTAAGTCAATTTACGAAAATCCCAGTTGGAATTGAAATTGGAATTGTTTCCCAACATTTTCCTATTGTGTTATAAATTTCTTGCTTTACCCTGCTGAAATTGTTCTGTAGTATTGGCATATGTCAAGTCGGGTCAGTAGGGACAAATCGGGACCATTAGGACAAGTCGAGACATACGAAGCACGGCAGGGCCAAGTCAATTTACGAAAATCCCAGTCGGAATTGAAATTGAAATTGTTTCCCAACATTTTCCTATTGTGTTATAAATTTCTTGCTTTACCCTGCTGAACTTGTTCTATAATTTTGGCATATGTCAAGTCGGGTCAGTAGGGACAAATCGGGACAATTAGGACAAGTCGAGACATACGAAGCACAGAGTGGCTAAGGCAATTTACGAAAATCCCAGTCGGAATTGAAATTAGATTTGTTCCCCAACTTTTTCCTATTGTGTTACAAATTTATTGTTTTACCCAGCTGGACTCGTTCTGTTTTTTGGCATTTGTCAAGTCGGGTCATTAAAGAAAAATCGGGAACATTAGGACAAGTCGAGACATACGAAGCACAGCAGGGCGAAGTCAAATTACTAAAATCTCAGTCGGAATTGAAATTAGAATTGTTCCCCAACATTTTCCTATTGTGTTTCAAAATTCTTGCTTTACCCAGCTGGACTTGTTCTGTATTTTGGCATTTGTCAAGTCGGGTCATTAAGGACAAATCAGGACCATTAGGACAACATGAGACATACAAAGCACAGCAGGGCGAAGTCAAATTACGAAAATCTCAGTCGGAATTGAAATTTGAATTGGTCCCCAACATTTTCCAATTGTGTTACAAATGTTTTGTTTTACCCAGCTGGACGTTTTCTGTAGTTTTGGCATTTGTCAAGTCGGGTCATTAAGGACAAATCGGGACCATTAGGACAAGTTGATACATACGAAGCACAGCAGGGCTAAGTCAATTTACGAAAATCCTAGTCGTAATTGATATTAGAATTGTTCCCCAACAATTTCGTATTTTGTTACAAATTTCTTGTTTTGCCCAGCTGGACTTGTTCTGTTTCTTGGCATTTGTCAAGTCGGGTCAGTAGGGACATATCGAGACCATTAGGACAAGTCGAGACATACGAAGCACAGAGTGGCTAAGGCAATTAACGAAAATCCCAGTCGGAACTGAAATTAGATTTGTTCCCCAACATTTTCCTATTGTGTTACAAATTTCTTGTTTTACCCAGCTGGACTCGTTCTGTTTTTTGGCATTTGTCAAGTCGGGTCATTAAGGAAAAATCGGGAACATTAGGACAAGTCGAGACATACGAAGCACAGCAGGGCGAAGTCAAATTACGAAAATCTCAGTCGGAATAGAAATTGGAATGTTCCCAACACTTTCCAATTGTGTTACTAATTTCTTGAATTACCCAGCTGGACTCGTTCTGTTTTTTGGCATTTGTCAAGTCGGGTCTTTAAGGACAAATCGGGACCATTAGGACAAGACGAGACGTACGAAGCACAGCAGGGCGAAGTCAAATTACTAAAATCTCAGTCGGAATTGAAATTTGAATTGTTCCCCAACTTTTTCCAATTGTGTTACAAATTTCTTGTTTTACCCTGCTGGACTTGTTATTTAGTTTTGGCATATGTCAAGTCGGGTCAGTAGGGATAAATCAGAACCATTAGGACAAGTCGAGACATACGAAGCACAGCAGGGCGAAGTCAAATTACTGAAAACTCCGCCGGAATTGAATTATAAATGTTCCCAACATTTTCCAATTGTGTTACAAATTTCTTGAATTACCCAGCTGGACTCGTTCTGTTTTTTGGCCTTTGTCAAGTTGGGTATTTAAAGACAAATCGGGACCATTAGGACAGACGAGACGTACCAAGCACAGCAGGGCCAAGTCAAATTACGAAAATCTCAGTCGGAATTGAAATTTGAATTGTTCCCCAACATTTTCCAATTGTGTTACAAATTTCTTGTTTTACCCTGCTGGAATTGTTCTGTAGTTTTGGCATATGTCAAGTCGGGTCAGTAGGGACCATTAGGACAAGTCGAGACATACGAAGCACAGCAGGGCTAAGTCAATTTACGAAAATCCTAGTCGTAATTGAAATTAGAATTGTTCCCCAACAATTTCCTATTTTGTTACAAATTTCTTGTTTTGCCCAGCTGGACTCATTCTGTTTTTTGGCCTTTGTCAAGTTGGGTATTTAAGGACAAATCGGGACCATTAGGACAGACGAAACGTACTAAGCACAGCAGGGTCAAGTCAAATTACGAAAATCTCAGTCGGAATTGAAATTTGAATTGTTCCCCAACATTTTCCAATTGTGTTACAAAATTTCTTGTTTTACCCTGCTGGAATTGTTCTGTAGTTTTGGCATATGTCAAGTCGGGTCAGTAGGGACCATTAGGACAAGTCGAGACATACGAAGCACAGCAGGGCGAAGTCAAATTACTAAAAGTTCAGCCGGAATTGAAATATAAATGTTCCCAACATTTTCCAATTGTGTTACAAATTTCTAGTTTTACCCTGCTGGACTTGTTCTGTATTTTTGGCATATGTCAAGTCGGGTCAGTAGTGACAAATCGGAACCATTGGGACAAGTCGAGACATACGAAGCACAGCAGGGCTAAGTCAATTTACGAAAATCCTAGTCGGAATTGAAATTGGAATTGTTTCCCAACATTTTCCTATTGTGTTATAAATTTCTTGCTTTACCCTGCTGAACTTGTTCTATAATTTTGGCATATGTCAAGTCGGGTCAGTAGGGACCATTAGGACAAGTCGAGACATACGAAGCACAGCAGGGCTGAGTCAATTTACGAAAATCCCAGTCGGAATTGAAATTAGATTTGTTCCCCAACATTTTCCTATTGTGTTACAAATTTCTTGTTTTACCCTGCTGGACTTGTTCTGTAGTTTAGGCATTTGTCAAGTCGGGTCAGTGGGGACAAATCGGGACCATTAGGACAAGTCGAGACATACGAAGCACAGAGTGGCTAAGGCAATTTACGAAAATCCCAGTCGGAATTGAAATTAGATTTGTTCCTCAACATTCTCCTAATGTGTTACAAATTTCTTGTTTTACCCAGCTGGACTCGTTCTGTTTTTTGGCATTTGTCAAGTCGGGTCATTAAGGAAAAATCGGGAACATTAGGACAAGTCGAGACATACGAAGCACAGCAGGGCGAAGTCAAATTACTAAAATCTCAGTCGGAATTGAAATTAGAATTGTTCCCCAACATTTTCCTATTGTGTTACAAAATTCTTGCTTTACCCAGCTGGACTTGTTCTGTATTTTGGCATTTGTCAAGTCGGGTCATTAAGGACAAATCAGGACCATTAGGACAACACGAGACATACAAAGCACAGCAGGGCGAAGTCAAATTACAAAAATCTCAGTCGGAATTGAAATTAGAATTGTTCCCCAACATTTTCCTATTGTGTTACAAAATTCTTGCTTTACCCAGCTGGACTTGTTCTGTAGTTTTGGCATTTGTCAAGTCGGGTCATTAAGGACAAATCGGGACCATTAGGACAAGTTGATACATACGAAGCACGGCAGGGCGAAGTCAAATTACGAAAATCTCAGTCGGAATTGAAATTTGAATGTTCTCAACCATTTTCCAATTGTTTTTACAAATTTCTTGCCTACTCAGCTGGACTTGTTCTGTAGTTTTGGCATTCGTCAAGTCGGGTCAGTGGGGACAAATCGGGACCATTAGGACAAGTTGATAGATAGGAAGCACAGCAGGGCGAAGTCATATTACGAAAATCTCAGTCGAACTTGAAATCTGTATGTTCCCAACACTTTCCAATTGTGTTACAAATTTCTTGAATTACCCAGCTGGACTCGTTCTGTATTTTGGCATTTGTCAAGTCGGGTCAGTAGGGACCATTAGGACAAGTCGAGACATACGAAGCACAGCAGGGCGAAGTCAAATCACTAAAAGTTCAGCAGGAATTGAAATATAAATGTTCCCAACATTTTCCAATTGTGTTACAAATTTCTAGTTTTACCCTGCTGGACTTGTTCTGTAGTTTTGGCATATGTCAAGTCGGGTCAGTAGTGACAAATCGGAACCATTGGGACAAGTCGAGACATACGAAGCACGGCAGGGCTAAGTCAATTTACGAAAATCCCAGTCGGAATTGAAATTGAAATTGTTTCCCAACATTTTCCTATTGTGTTATAAATTTCTTGTTTTACCCTGCTGGACTTGTTCTGTAGTTTAGGCATTTGTCAAGTCGGGTCAGTGGGGACAAATCGGGACCATTAGGACAAGTCGAGACATACGAAGCACAGAGTGGCTAAGGCAATTTACGAAAATCCCAGTCGGAATTGAAATTAGATTTGTTCCCCAACTTTTTCCTATTGTGTTACAAATTTATTGTTTTACCCAGCTGGACTCGTTCTGTTTTTTGGCATTTGTCAAGTCGGGTCATTAAAGAAAAATCGGGAACATTAGGACAAGTCGAGACATACGAAGCACAGCAGGGCGAAGTCAAATTACTAAAATCTCAGTCGGAATTGAAATTAGAATTGTTCCCCAACATTTTCCTATTGTGTTACAAAATTCTTGCTTTACCCAGCTGGACTTGTTCTGTATTTTGGCATTTGTCAAGTCGGGTCATTAAGGACAAATCAGGACCATTAGGACAACACGAGACATACAAAGCACAGCAGGGCGAAGTCAAATTACGAAAATCTCAGTCGGAATTGAAATTTGAATTGGTCCCCAACATTTTCCAATTGTGTTACAAATGTTTTGTTTTACCCAGCTGGACGTTTTCTGTAGTTTTGGCATTTGTCAAGTCGGGTCATTAAGGACAAATCGGGACCATTAGGACAAGTTGATACATACGAAGCACAGCAGGGCTAAGTCAATTTACGAAAATCCTAGTCGTAATTGATATTAGAATTGTTCCCCAACAATTTCGTATTTTGTTACAAATTTCTTGTTTTGCCCAGCTGGACTTGTTCTGTTTCTTGGCATTTGTCAAGTCGGGTCAGTAGGGACAAATCGAGACCATTAGGACAAGTCGAGACATACGAAGCACAGAGTGGCTAAGGCAATTAACGAAAATCCCAGTCGGAACTGAAATTAGATTTGTTCCCCAACATTTTCCTATTGTGTTACAAATTTCTTGTTTTACCCAGCTGGACTCGTTCTGTTTTTTGGCATTTGTCAAGTCGGGTCATTAAGGAAAAATCGGGAACATTAGGACTAGTCGAGACATACGAAGCACAGCAGGGCGAAGTCAAATTACGAAAATCTCAGTCGGAATAGAAATTGGAATGTTCCCAACACTTTCCAATTGTGTTACTAATTTCTTGAATTACCCAGCTGGACTCGTTCTGTTTTTTGGCATTTGTCAAGTCGGGTCTTTAAGGACAAATCGGGACCATTAGGACAAGACGAGACGTACGAAGCACAGCAGGGCGAAGTCAAATTACTAAAATCTCAGTCGGAATTGAAATTTGAATTGTTCCCCAACTTTTTCCAATTGTGTTACAAATTTCTTGTTTTACCCTGCTGGACTTGTTATGTAGTTTTGGCATATGTCAAGTCGGGTCAGTAGGGATAAATCGGAACCATTAGGACAAGTCGAGACATACGAAGCACAGCAGGGCGAAGTCAAATTACTGAAAACTCCGCCGGAATTGAATTATAAATATTCCCAACATTTTCCAATTGTGTTACAAATTTCTTGAATTACCCAGCTGGACTCGTTCTGTTTTTTGGCCTTTGTCAAGTTGGGTATTTAAAGACAAATCGGGACCATTAGGACAGACGAGACGTACCAAGCACAGCAGGGCCAAGTCAAATTACGAAAATCTCAGTCGGAATTGAAATTTGAATTGTTCCCCAACATTTTCCAATTGTGTTACAAATTTCTTGTTTTACCCTGCTGGACTTGTTCTGTAGTTTTGGCATATGTCAAGTCGGGTCAGTAGTGACAAATCGGAACCATTGGGACAAGTCGAGACATACGAAGCACAGCAGGGCTAAGTCAATTTACGAAAATCCCAGTCGGAATTGAAATTAGATTTGTTTCCCAACATTTTCCTATTGTGTTATAAATTTCTTGCATTACCCTGCTGAACTTGTTCTGTAGTTTTGGCATATATCAAGTCGGGTCAGTAGGGACAAATCGGGACCATTAGGACAAGTCGAGACATACGAAGCACGGCAGGGCTAAGTCAATTTACGAAAATCCCAGTCGGAATTGAAATTGGAATTGATTCCCAACATTTTCCTATTGTGTTATAAATTTCTTGCTTTACCCTGCTGAACTTGTTCTATAATTTTGGCATATGTCAAGTCGGGTCAGTAGGGACAAATCGGGACAATTAGGAAAAGTCGAGACATACGAAGCACAGAGTGGCTAAGGCAATTTACGAAAATCCCAGTCGGAATTGAAATTAGATTTGTTCCCCAACATTTTCCTATTGTGTTACAAATTTCTTGTTTTACCCAGCTGGACTCGTTCTGTTTTTTGGCATTTGTCAAGTCGGGTCATTGAGGAAAAATCGGGAATATTAGGACAAGTCGAGACATACGAAGCACAGCAGAGCTAAGCCAAATTACTAAAATCTCAGTCGGAATTGAAATTAGAATTGTTCCCCAACATTTTCCTATTGTGTTACAAAATTCTTGCTTTACCCAGCTGGACTTGTTCTGTATTTTGGCATTTGTCAAGTCGGGTCATTAAGGACAAATCAGGACCATTAGGACAACACGAGACATACAAAGCACAGCAGGGCGAAGTCAAATTACGAAAATCTCAGTCGGAATTGAAATTTGAATTGGTCCCCAACATTTTCCAATTGTGTTACAAATTTTTTGTTTTACCCAGCTGGACTTCTTCTGTAGTTTTGGCATTTGTCAAGTCGGGTCATTAAGGACAAATCGGGACCATTAGGACAAGTTGATACATACGAAGCACAGCAGGGCGATGTCAAATTACGAAAATCTCAGTTGGAATTGAAATTTGAATGTTCTCAACCATTTTCCAATTGTTTTTACAAATTTCTTGCCTACTCAGCTGGACTTGTTCTGTAGTTTTGGCATTCGTCAAGTCGGGTCAGTGGGGACAAATCGGGACCATTAGGACAAGTTGATAGATAGGAAGCACAGCAGGGCGAAGTCATATTACGAAAATCTCAGTCGGAATTGAAATTTGTATGTTCCCAACACTTTCCAATTGTGTTACAAATTTCTTGAAATACCCAGCTGGACTCGTTCTGTATTTTGGCATTTGTCAAGTCGGGTCAGTAGGGACCATTAGGAAAAGTCGAGACATACGAAGCACAGCAGGGCGAAGTCAAATTACTAAAAGTTCAGCCGGAATTGAAATATAAATGTTCCCAACATTTTCCAATTGTGTTACAAATTTCTAGTTTTACCCTGCTGGACTTGTTCTGTATTTTTGGCATATGTCAAGTCGGGTCAGTAGTGACAAATCGGAACCATTGGGACAAGTCGAGACATACGAAGCACAGCAGGGCTAAGTTAATTTACGAAAATCCCAGTCGGAATTGAAATTGGAATTGTTTTCCAACATTTTCCTATTGTGTTATAAATTTCTTGCTTTACCCTGCTGAACTTGTTCTATAATTTTGGCATATGTCAAGTCGGGTCAGTAGGGACCATTAGGACAAGTCGAGACATACGAAGCACAGCAGGGCTGAGTCAATTTACGAAAATCCCATTCGGAATTGAAATTAGATTTGTTCCCCAACATTTTCCTATTGTGTTACAAATTTCTTGTTTTACCCTGCTGGACTTGTTCTGTAGTCTAGGCATTTGTCAAGTCGGGTCAGTGGGGACAAATCGGGACCATTAGGACAAGTCGAGACATACGAAGCACAGAGTGGCTAAGGCAATTTACGAAAATCCCAGTCGGAATTGAAATTAGATTTGTTCCCCAACATTTTCCTAATGTGTTACAAATTTCTTGTTTTACCCAGCTGGACTCATTCTGTTTTTTGGCATTTGTCAAGTCGGGTCATTAAGGAAAAATCAGGAACATTAGGACAAGTCGAGACATACGAAGCACAGCAGGGCTAAGTCAATTTACGAAAATCCTAGTCGTAATTGATATTAGAATTGTTCCCCAACAATTTCGTATTTGGTTACAAATTTCTTGTTTTGCCCAGCTGGACTTGTTCTGTTTCTTGGCATTTGTCAAGTCGGGTCAGTAGGGACAAATCGAGACCATTAGGACAAGTCGAGACATACGAAGCACAGAGTGGCTAAGGCAATTAACGAAAATCCCAGTCGGAACTGAAATTAGATTTGTTCCCCAAAATTTTCCTATTGTGTTACAAATTTCTTGTTTTACCCAGCTGGACTCGTTCTGTTTTTTGGCATTTGTCAAGTCGGGTCATTAAGGAAAAATCGGGAACATTAGGACAAGTCGAGACATACGAAGCACAGCAGGGCGAAGTCAAATTACGAAAATCTCAGTCGGAATAGAAATTGGAATGTTCCCAACACTTTCCAATTGTGTTACTAATTTCTTGAATTACCCAGCTGGACTCGTTCTGTTTTTTGGCATTTGTCAAGTCGGGTCTTTAAGGACAAATCGGGACCATTAGGACAAGACGAGACGTACGAAGCACAGCAGGGCGAAGTCAAATTACTAAAATCTCAGTCGGAATTGAAATTTGAATTGTTCTCCAACTTTTTCCAATTGTGTTACAAATTTCTTGTTTTACCCTGCTGGACTAGTTATGTAGTTTTGGCATATATCAAGTCGGGTCATTGAGGAAAAATCGGGAATATTAGGACAAGTCGAGACATACGAAGCACAGCAGGGCTAAGTCAATTTACGAAAATCCTAGTCGTAATTGATATTAGAATTGTTCCCCAACAATTTCGTATTTGGTTACAAATTTCTTGTTTTGCCCAGCTGGACTTGTTCTGTTTCTTGGCATTTGTCAAGTCGGGTCAGTAGGGACAAATCGAGACCATTAGGACAAGTCGAGACATACGAAGCACAGAGTGGCTAAGGCAATTAACGAAAATCCCAGTCGGAACTGAAATTAGATTTGTTCCCCAAAATTTTCCTATTGTGTTACAAATTTCTTGTTTTACCCAGCTGGACTCGTTCTGTTTTTTGGCATTTGTCAAGTCGGGTCATTAAGGAAAAATCGGGAACATTAGGACAAGTCGAGACATACGAAGCACAGCAGGGCGAAGTCAAATTACGAAAATCTCAGTCGGAATAGAAATTGGAATGTTCCCAACACTTTCCAATTGTGTTACTAATTTCTTGAATTACCCAGCTGGACTCGTTCTGTTTTTTGGCATTTGTCAAGTCGGGTCTTTAAGGACAAATCGGGACCATTAGGACAAGACGAGACGTACGAAGCACAGCAGGGCGAAGTCAAATTACTAAAATCTCAGTCGGAATTGAAATTAGATTTGTTCCCCAACATTTTCCTATTGTGTTACAAATTTCTTGTTTTACCCAGCTGGACTCGTTCTGTTTTTTGGCATTTGTCAAGTCGGGTCATTGAGGAAAAATCGGGAATATTAGGACAAGTCGAGACATACGAAGCACAGCAGGGCGAAGCCAAATTACTAAAATCTCAGTCGGAATTGAAATTAGAATTGTTCCCCAACATTTTCCTATTGTGTTACAAAATTCTTGCTTTACCCAGCTGGACTTGTTCTGTATTTTGGCATTTGTCAAGTCGGGTCATTAAGGACAAATCAGGACCATTAGGACAACACGAGACATACAAAGCACAGCAGGGCGAAGTCAAATTACGAAAATCTCAGTCGGAATTGAAATTTGAATTGGTTCCCAACATTTTCCAATTGTGTTACAAATTTTTTGTTTTACCCAGCTGGACTTCTTCTGTAGTTTTGGCATTTGTCAAGTCGGGTCATTAAGGAAAAATCGGGAACATTAGGACAAGTCGAGACATACGAAGCACAGCAGGGCGAAGTCAAATTACGAAAATCTCAGTCGGAATAGAAATTGGAATGTTCCCAACACTTTCCAATTGTGTTACTAATTTCTTGAATTACCCAGCTGGACTCGTTCTGTTTTTTGGCATTTGTCAAATCGGGTCATTGAGGAAAAATCGGGAATATTAGGACAAGTCGAGACATACGAAGCACAGCAGGGCGAAGCCAAATTACTAAAATCTCAGTCGGAATTGAAATTAGAATTGTTCCCCAACTTTTTCCAATTGTGTTACAAATTTCTTGTTTTACCCTGCTGGACTAGTTATGTATTTTTGGCATATGTCAAGTCGGGTCAGTAGTGACAAATCGGAACCATTGGGACAAGTCGAGACATACGAAGCACAGCAGGGCTTTTTTTTTTTTTTTTTTTTTTTTTTTTTTTTCAGTGGGGTGGAAATCCTCATGGACTCTGATCGCTCGGTGTCCATCGCGTATCAGTAGTGTCAGACTCTTACTGACTAAAACCACCCCAGGTGTGCTGCACTTGCCAAGCCGTTAGGCCATAAAGCTGCACCTACATCCCATTCCAACGTCCACGTCACGATATCCCTCGCTCCTCCGCCCCGCCACACCCCCCCACCACCGTTGGGTCGTGACCCACCGAATACCGGGCGGGCAATCAGCGGGGAAGATCCTTCCTTCTTTATTCCGCTCATCCTCCACATTCAAACAGCGCCCTCCCTGGTCGGCAGTCTTATTCTATCCGAGCGCCTGCTCTCCCGATTTACTTTCGACGCTCGTTTATCCCGAAGCCAGGCCACTATTACCGTCGCATTGACACTATGTTGGTTCTCATACTTCTTCATCCTCGACCACAGCCCCCGCCCATTCATTCAATATCCTTACCCATTCATCCTTCACACCATTTGTATCCCTTAGCTGTAACGCTCCAAGTCTATCCTCCTCTTCCTCGATCCTCCTTCTCCATTCTACCCTTTCTCTCCGCATGCAATCGTTCCTGATGTGCTCCGCCGTGTCAGTCCCGCCAGTTCCACACTGGCATGGGGTCTCTTGTGCAATTCCGAACCTTGCCAGGTAACCCCGAAAGTTCCCATGCCCTGTGACCAGTTGCACTGCCTTCCTTGCTAATGGTATACACCCCATCCCTACCCTGTTGCACATACCATGTACGCTTCTGCCGGTCCTGCCGCTGTCCCATTCACCCTGCCATTTTTCCATCACCATTCTCCTAATCCTTTCCCTCTCCTCCATTCTGCTATGTCCCAAGTCTATTTGCCATGTGATCTCTTGCAGTTCCGCACCTCTTCTACTCTCTTCATCTGCTCTTCTGTTACCCTCATTCTCCCTAACATGCCCTTTCCTCCACTCAATTTCCGTCACCAATCCCGCTACCCTTCTGTTTTCAAGCATTCTCCTAATACGAGCTGCCCTTTTGCTCTTCGTCCTCGCATTCCTAATGGTCTCCACTGCTCCAGGCGAGTCACTTATTATTCTTATGTCCATCTCTCCACCCATCAGTACCCCTTTACCTATAGCCACCATTTCGGCTTCCTGTACGTTTCCCAGCTCACTGATTCTTTCCCGACCCATTCTCCACTCGCTCCCCTCCTTATGCGCCCATCCTATACCCATTCGTCCATCCTCTCTCTTAACCGCGTCCACAAATACCTCTTTTAGCCCTTCTCGGTTCTCCAGAATTGTTCCGATCATCCATGGGTATATTCTGTCGCACCCGTTTATCCGTCCTCTTACTTTTTCTTTTCCGTGCGCCTTCCATTCTTCATACCTCGTTGCTGCCTCTATGTATAGAGGCGCTATCCCAGTCAGCACGCATAACGCGGCTGACGGCGCCGTTCTATATGCCCCGCTGGCCGATAGCGTAAACGGTCTCTGTATCGCCCCCAATTGTCTGATCACCCTAGAGTCCTTCGCTCTTGCTCCCCACACTTGGACGCCATACATCACCGCCGGCTTAACCACTCTTTCGAAAATCAGTCTGACACATCCTCTCCTTAGCCTTACGTCACGGCCCGTCCATCTTCTTAGTTTTCCTGCAACTATAGCCGTTCTCCTTCTTACCTCCTTAAGATGATCAATGTACAGTAGGCCCTTGTCTACTATCATGCCCAAGTATGTGATGTTACCGCCGCACTCAATCCGTTGCTCTCTCACCCTAACCACCGGTTCCTTGTCCAGTTTCCTGGCCGGGACAAACATGCATTCGGTCTTGTTTTCGTTATACCTCAGCCACATTTCATCCTCCCATTCTTGACATTCTTTCCACACCTCCTTCCACATCCTTTCTATTTTCTTTACCGACGGGCCAACCACCACTATCAGTTGGTCGTCGGCGTAGGCCTGGGCCCACACCTTCGTCCCACCACTTACTCTGTGCGCTGCTGGCACCCCTTCATTTATCCTGTCATATTCCTTTTCGTTTACTGCCCTCATCCTCTCGAACCACGCTTCCATGACCATAAGCCATAGCGTGGGTCCCAGGCTGGATCCCTGCGGGCACCCCCTGTCCACGATCGCTTCCACGCCTCCACTCTTGACTCTTCTTTCGCCTACAAATTCCATGCACACCTTGCCAATGTTCTCCGGTAGCCCCATCTTCCTCATATTCCATCCTATCGCAGGTCCCCATGCCGTGTTGAAAGCGTTCGACAAATCCAGCGCCATCACCATGCTATGCATACCCTCGTTCTTACTTCTCTTTATTCTCTCCACCATATTCTCAACAGCAGTCGATGTGTCCAATCCCGCCCTGAAGCCAAATTGGCAGGGCGAGAACTTCTGTCCTCTTTCACACCACACCTGTACTCTTCCGCTGAGAAGCCGGTCGAAAGTTCGCCCTAACGCGGTCAGCAAGCTGATCGGCCTTAGGCTACTATCCTTCTTAGGAATCCACACAACCTTCATCACCTTCCATACTGCAGGGAAATACCTCAGCCAAAGGCATGCGTTGAGTATATCCGTAAGATCTTCGCTTATTAGGTTCGCATAGCAGGGCTAAGTCAATTTACGAAAATTCCAGTCGGAATTGAAATTAGATTTGTTCCCCATTATTTTCCTATTGTGTTACATATTTCTTGTTTTACCCAGCTGGACTCGTTCTGTTTTTTGGCATTTGTCAAGTCGGGTCATTAAGGAAAAATCAGGAACATTAGGACAAGTCGAGAAATACGAAGCACAGCAGGGCGAAGTCAAATTACTAAAATCTCAGTCTGAATTGAAATTAAAATTGTTCCCCAACATTTTCCAATTGTTCTTCAAATTTCTTGTTTTACCCAGCTGGACTTGTTCTGTAGTTTTGGCATTTGTCAAGTCGGGTCAGTGTGGACAAATCGGGACCATTAGGACAAGTCGAGAAATACGAAGCACAGCAGGGCGAAGTCAAATTACTAAAATCTCAGTCGGAATTGAAATTAGAATTGTTCCCCAACATTTTCCAATTGTTCTACAAATTTCTTGTTTTACCCAGCTGGACTTGTTCTGTAGTTTTGGCATTTGTCAAGTCGGGTCAGTGGGGACAAATCGGGACCATTAGGACAAGTCAAGACATACGAAGCACAGCAGGGCGAAGTCATATTACGAAAATCTCAGTCGGAATTGAAATTTGAATGTTCCCAACACTTTCCAATTGTGTTACAAATTTCTTGATTTACCCAGCTGGACTCGTTCTGTTTTTAGGCATTTGTCAAGTCGTGTCATTAAGGAAAAATCAGGAACATTAGGACAAGTCGAGACATACGAAGCACAGCAGGGCAAAGTCAAATTACTAATATCTCAGTCGGAATTGAAATTTGAATTGTTCCCCAACATTTTCCAATTGTTCTACAAATTTCTTTTTTTACCCAGCTGGACTTGTTCTGTAGTTTTGGCATATGTCAAGTCGGGGCAGTAGGGACAAATCGGGACCATTAGGACAAGTCGAAACAAACGAAGCACAGCAGGGCTAAGTCAATTTACGAAAATTTCAGTCGGAATTGAAATTAGATTTGTTCCCCATTATTTTCCTATTGTGTTACAAATTTCTTGTTTTACCCAGCTGGATTTGTTCTGTAGTTTTGGCATTTGTCAAGTCGGGTCAGTGGGGACAAATCGAGACCAATAGGACAGACGAGACGTACTATGCACAGCAGGGCGAAGTCATATTACGAAAATCTCAGTCAGAATAGAAATTGGAATGTTCCCAACACTTTCCATTTGTGTTACAAATTTCTTGAATTACCCAGCTGGACTCGTTCTGTATTTTGGCATTTGTAGAGTCGGGTCTTTAAGGACAAATCGGGACCATTAGGACAAGACGAGACGTACGAAGCACAGCAGGGCGAAGTCCAATTACTAAAATCTCAGACGGAATTGAAATTTGAATTGTTCCCCATCATTTTCCAATTGTGTTACAAATTTCTTGAATTACCTAGCTGGACTCGTTCTGTTTTTTGGCATTTGTCAAGTCGGGTATTTAAGGACAAATCGGGACCATTAGGACAAGACGAGACGTACTAAGCACAGCAGGGCGAAGTCAAATCGAAAATCTCAGTCGGAATTGAAATTGGAATTGCTTCCCAACATTTTCCTATTGTTTTATAAATTTCTTGCTTTACCCAGCTGGATTTGTTCTGTATTTTGGCATTTGTTTAGTCGGGTCGTTGAGGACAAATCGGGACCATCAGGACAAGTCGAGACATACGAAGCACTGCTGGGCCAAGTCAAATTACTAAAATCTCAGTCGGAATTGAAATTTGAATTGTTCCCCAACATTTTCCAATTGTGCTACAAATTTCTTGGTTTACCCAGCTAGACTTGTTCTGTAGTTTTGGCATATGTCAAGTCGGGTCAGTGGGGAAAAATTGGGACCATTAAGACAAGTCAAGACATACGGAGCACAGCAGGGCAAAGTCATTATACGAATATCTCAGTCGGAATTGAAGTTTGAATGTTCCCAACACTTTCCAATTGTGTTACAAATTTCTTGAATTACCCAGCTGGACTCGTTCTGTATTTTGGCATTTGTCTAGTCGGGTCGTTAAGGACAAATCGGGACCATTAGGACAAGTCGAGACATACGAAGCACTGCTGGGCCAAGTCAAATTACTAAAATCTCAGTCGGAATTGAAATTTGAATTGTTCCCCAACATTTTCCAATTGTGCTACAAATTTCTTGGTTTACCCAGCTGGACTTGTTCTGTAGTTTTGGCATATGTCAAGTCGGGTCAGTGGGGACAAATTGGGACTATTAGGACAAGTCAAGACATACGAAGCACAGCAGGGCGAAGTCAATATACGAATATCTCAGTCGGAATTGAAATTTGAATGTTCCCAACACTTTCCAATTGTGTTACAAATTTCTTGAATTACCCAGCTGGACTCGTTCTGTTTTTTGGCATTTCTCAAGTCGGGTCTTTAAGGACAAATCGGGACCATTAGGACAAGTTGATACATACGAAGCACAGCAGGGCGAAGTCAAATTACGAAATTCTCAGTCGGAATTGAAATTTGAATGTTCTCAAACATTTTCCAATTGTTTTTACAAATTTCTTGTCTACTCAGCTGGACTTGTTCTGCAGTTTTGGCATTCGTCAAGTCGGGTCAGTGGGGACAAATCGGGACCATTAGGACAAGTTGATAGATAGGATGCACAGCAGGGCGAAGTCAAATTACGAAAATCTCAGTCGGAATTGAAATTTGTATGTTCCCAACACTTTCCAATTGTGTTACAAATTTCTTGAATTACCCAGCTGGACTCGTTCTGTTTTTTGGCATTTCTCAAGTCGGGTCTTTAAGGACAAATCGGGACCATTAGGACAAGTTGATACATACGAAGCACAGCAGGGCGAAGTCAAATTACGAAATTCTCAGTCGGAATTGAAATTTGAATGTTCTCAAACATTTTCCAATTGTTTTTACAAATTTCTTGTCTACTCAGCTGGACTTGTTCTGCAGTTTTGGCATTCGTCAAGTCGGGTCAGTGGGGACAAATCGGGACCATTAGGACAAGTTGATAGATAGGATGCACAGCAGGGCGAAGTCATATTACGAAAATCTCAGTCGGAATTGAAATTTGTATGTTCCCAACACTTTCCAATTGTGTTACAAATTTCTTGAATTACCCAGCTGGACTCGTTCTGTATTTTGGCATTTGTCAAGTCGGGTCATTAAGGAAAAATCAGGAATATTAGGACAAGTCGAGACATACGAAGCACAGCAGGGCGAAGTCAAATTACTAAAATCTCAGTCGGAATTGAAATTTGAATTGTTCCCAACATTTTCCAATTGTGTTACAAATTTCTTGTTTTACCCTGCTGGACTTGTTCTGTAGTTTTGGCATATTTCAAGTCGGGTCAGTAGTGACAAATCGGAACCATTGGGACAAGTCGAGACATACGAAGCACAGCAGGGCAAAGTCAAATAACTAAAATCTCAGTCATAATTTAAATTTGAATTGTTCCCCAACATTTTCCAATTGTTCTACAAATTTCTTGCTTTACCCTGCTGGACTTGTTCTGTAGTTTTGGCATATGTCAAGTCGGGTCAGTAGGGACAAATCGGGACCATTAGGACAAGTCGAGACATACGAAGCATAGCAGGGCTAAGTCAATTTACGAAAATTCCAGTCGGAATTGAAATTAGATTTGTTCCCCATTATTTTCCTATTGTGTTACATATTTCTTGTTTTACCCAGCTGGACTCGTTCTGTTTTTTGGCATTTGTCAAGTCGGGTCATTAAGGAAAAATCAGGAACATTAGGACAAGTCGAGAAATACGAAGCACAGCTGGGCGAAGTCAAATTACTAAAATCTCAGTCTGAATTGAAATTAGAATTGTTCCCCAACATTTTCCAATTGTTCTTCAAATTTCTTGTTTTACCCAGCTGGACTTGTTCTGTAGTTTTGGCATTTGTCAAGTCGGGTCAGTGTGAACAAATCGGGACCATTAGGACAAGTCGAGAAATACGAAGCACAGCAGGGCGAAGTCAAATTACTAATATCTCAGTCGGAATTGAAATTAGAATTGTTCCCCAACATTTTCCAATTGTTCTACAAATTTCTTGTTTTACCCAGCTGGACTTGTTCTGTAGTTTTGGCATTTGTCAAGTCGGGTCAGTGGGGACAAATCAGGACCATTAGGACAAGTCAAGACATACGAAGCATAGCAGGGCGAAGTCATATTACGAAAATCTCAGTCGGAATTGAAATTTGAATGTTCCCAACACTTTCCAATTGTGTTACAAATTTCTTGAATTACCCAGCTGGACTCGTTCTGTTTTTAGGCATTTGTCAAGTCGTGTCATTAAGGAAAAATCAGGAACATTAGGACAAGTCGAGACATACGAAGCACAGCAGGGCCAAGTCAATTTACGAAAATCCCAGTCGGAATTGAAATTGGAATTGTTTCCCAACATTTTTCTAATGTGTTATAAATTTCTTGCTTTACCCTGCTGAACTTGTTCTGTTGTTTTGGCATATGTCAAGTCGGGTCAGTAGGGACAAATCGGGACCATTAGGACACGTCGAGACATACGAAGCACGGCAGGGCCAAGTCAATTTACGAAAATCCCAGTCGGAATTGAAATTTGAATTGTTTCCCAACATTTTCCTATTGTGTTATAAATTTCTTGCTTACCCTGCTGAACATGTTCTATAATTTTGGCATGTCAAGTCGGGTCAGTAGGGACCATTAGGACAAGTCGAGACATACGAAGCACAGCAGGGCGAAGTCAAATTACTAAAAACTCAGCCGGAATTGAATTATAAATGTTCCCAACATTTTCCAATTGTGTTACAAATTTCTTGAATTACCCTGCTGGACTCGTTCTGTTTTTTGGCATTCGTCAAGTCGGGTCATTAAGGAAAATTCAGGAACATTAGGACAAGTCAAGAAACACGAAGCACAGCAGGGCGAAGTCAAATTACTAAAATCTCAGTCGGAATTAAAATTAGAATTGTTCCCCAACATTTTCCAATTGTTCTACAAATTTCTTGTTTTACCCAGCTGGACTTGTTCTGTAGTTTTGCCATTTGTCAAGTCGGGTCAGTGGGGACAAATCGGGACCATTAGGACAAGTCAAGACATACGAAGCACAGCAGGGCGAAGTCATATTACGAAAATCTCAGTCGGAATTGACATTTGAATGTTCCCAACACTTTCCAATTGTGTTACAAATTTTTTGAATTACCCAGCTGGACTCGTTCTGTTTTTTGGCATTTGTCAAGTCGGGTCATTAAGGAATAATCAGGAATATTAGGACAAGTCGAGACATACGAAGCACAGCAGGGCGAAGTCAAATTACTAAAATCTCAGTCGGAATTGAAATTTGAATTGTTCCCAACATTTTCCAATTGTGTTACAAATTTCTTGTTTTACCCTGCTGGACTTGTTCTGTAGTTTTGGCATATTTCAAGTCGGGTCAGTAGTGACAAATCGGAACCATTGGGACAAGTCGAGACATACGAAGCACAGCAGGGCAAAGTCAAATAACTAAAATCTCAGTCATAATTTAAATTTGAATTGTTCCCCAACATTTTCCAATTGTTCTACAAATTTCTTGCTTTACCCTGCTGGACTTGTTCTGTAGTTTTGGCATATGTCAAGTCGGGTCAGTAGGGACAAATCGGGACCATTAGGACAAGTCGAGACATACGAAGCATAGCAGGGCTAAGTCAATTTACGAAAATTCCAGTCGGAATTGAAATTAGATTTGTTCCCCATTATTTTCCTATTGTGTTACATATTTCTTGTTTTACCCAGCTGGACTCGTTCTGTTTTTTGGCATTTGTCAAGTCGGGTCATTAAGGAAAAATTAGGAACATTAGGACAAGTCGAGAAATACGAAGCACAGCAGGGCGAAGTCAAATTACTAAAATCTCAGTCTGAATTGAAATTAAAATTGTTCCCCAACATTTTCCAATTGTTCTTCAAATTTCTTGTTTTACCCAGCTGGACTTGTTCTGTAGTTTTGGCATTTGTCAAGTCGGGTCAGTGTGGACAAATCGGGACCATTAGGACAAGTCGAGAAATACGAAGCACAGCAGGGCGAAGTCAAATTACTAAAATCTCAGTCGGAATTGAAATTAGAATTGTTCCCCAACATTTTCCAATTGTTCTACAAATTTCTTGTTTTACCCAGCTGGACTTGTTCTGTAGTTTTGGCATTTGTCAAGTCGGGTCAGTGGGGACAAATCGGGACCATTAGGACAAGTCAAGACATACGAAGCACAGCAGGGCGAAGTCATATTACGAATATCTCAGTCGGAATTGAAATTTGAATGTTCCCAACACTTTCCAATTGTGTTACAAATTTCTTGATTTACCCAGCTGGACTCGTTCTGTTTTTAGGCATTTGTCAAGTCGTGTCATTAAGGAAAAATCAGGAACATTAGGACAAGTCGAGACATACGAAGCACAGCAGGGCAAAGTCAAATTACTAATATCTCAGTCGGAATTGAAATTTGAATTGTTCCCCAACATTTTCCAATTGTTCTACAAATTTCTTTTTTTACCCAGCTGGACTTGTTCTGTAGTTTTGGCATATGTCAAGTCGGGGCAGTAGGGACAAATCGGGACCATTAGGACAAGTCGAAACAAACGAAGCACAGCAGGGCTAAGTCAATTTACGAAAATTTCAGTCGGAATTGAAATTAGATTTGTTCCCCATTATTTTCCTATTGTGTTACAAATTTCTTGTTTTACCCAGCTGGATTTGTTCTGTAGTTTTGGCATTTGTCAAGTCGGGTCAGTGGGGACAAATCGAGACCAATAGGACAGACGAGACGTACTATGCACAGCAGGGCGAAGTCATATTACGAAAATCTCAGTCAGAATAGAAATTGGAATGTTCCCAACACTTTCCATTTGTGTTACAAATTTCTTGAATTACCCAGCTGGACTCGTTCTGTATTTTGGCATTTGTAGAGTCGGGTCTTTAAGGACAAATCGGGACCATTAGGACAAGACGAGACGTACGAAGCACAGCAGGGCGAAGTCAAATTACTAAAATCTCAGACGGAATTGAAATTTGAATTGTTCCCCATCATTTTCCAATTGTGTTACAAATTTCTTGAATTACCTAGCTGGACTCGTTCTGTTTTTTGGCATTTGTCAAGTCGGGTATTTAAGGACAAATCGGGACCATTAGGACAAGACGAGACGTACTAAGCACAGCAGGGCGAAGTCAAATCGAAAATCTCAGTCGGAATTGAAATTGGAATTGTTTCCCAACATTTTCCTATTGTTTTATAAATTTCTTGCTTTACCCAGCTGGATTTGTTCTGTATTTTGGCATTTGTCTAGTCGGGTCGTTGAGGACAAATCGGGACCATTAGGACAAGTCGAGACATACGAAGCACTGCTGGGCCAAGTCAAATTACTAAAATCTCAGTCGGAATTGAAATTTGAATTGTTCCCCAACATTTTCCAATTGTGCTACAAATTTCTTGGTTTACCCAGCTGGACTTGTTCTGTAGTTTTGGCATATGTCAAGTCGGGTCAGTGGGGAAAAATTGGGACCATTAAGACAAGTCAAGACATACGAAGCACAGCAGGGCAAAGTCATTATACGAATATCTCAGTCGGAATTGAAATTTGAATGTTCCCAACACTTTCCAATTGTGTTACAAATTTCTTGAATTACCCAGCTGGACTCGTTCTGTATTTTGGCATTTGTCAAGTCGGGTCAGTAGGGACCATTAGGACAAGTCGAGACATACGAAGCACAGCAGGGCGAAGTCAAATTACTAAAAACTCAGCCGGAATTGAAATATAAGAGTTCCCAACATTTTCCAATTGTGTTACAAATTTCTTGTTTTACCCTGCTGGACTTGTTCTGTAGTTTTGGCATATGTCAAGTCGGGTCAGTAGTGACAATTCGGAACCATTGGGACAAGTCGAGACATACGAAGCACAGCAGGGCTAAGTCAATTTACGAAAATCTCAGTCGCAATTTAAATTGGAATTGTTTCCCAACATTTTCCTATTGTGTTATAAATTTCTTGCTTTACCCTGCTGAACTTGTTCTGTAGTTTTGGCATATGTCAAGTCGGGTCAGTAGGGACAAATCGGGACCATTAGGACAAGTCGAGACATACTTAGCACGGCAGGGCTATGTCAAGTTACGAAAATCCCAGTCGGGATTGAAATTGGAATTGTTTCCCAACATTTTCCTATTGTGTTATAAATTTCTTGCTTTACACTGCTGAACTTGTTCTATAATTTTGGCACATGTCAAGTCGGTTCAGTAGGGACCATTAGGACAAGTCGAGACATACGAAGCACAGCAGGGCGAAGTTAAATTACTAAGAACTCAGCCGGAATTGAATTATAAATGTTCCCAACATTTTCCAATTGTGTTAAAAATTTCTTGAATTAACCTGCTGGACTCGTTCTGTTTTTTGGCATTCGTCAAGTCGGGTCATTAAGGAAAAATAAGGAACATTAGGACAAGTCGAGAAATACGAAGCACAGCAGGGCGAAGTCAAATTACTAAAATCTCAGTCGGAATTAAAATTAGAATTGTTCCCCAACATTTTCCAATTGTTCTACAAATTTCTTGTTTTACCCAGCTGGACTTGTTCTGTAGTTTTGGCATATGTCAAGTCGGGTCAGTAGTGACAAATCGGAACCATTGGGACAAGTCGAGACATACGAAGCACAGCAGGGCAAAGTCAAATTACTAAAATCTCAGTCATAATTGAAATTTGAATTGTTCCCCAACATTTTCCAATTGTTCTACAAATTTCTTGCTTTACCCTGCTGGACTTGTTCTGTAGTTTTGGCATATGTCAAGTCGGGTCAGTAGGGACAAATCGGGACCATTAGGACAAGTCAAGACATACGAAGCACAGCAGGGCGAAGTCATATTACGAAAATCTCAGTCGGAATTGAAATTTGAATGTTCCCAACACTTTCCAATTGTGTTACAAATTTCTTGAATTACCCAGCTGGACTCGTTCTGTTTTTTGGCATTTGTCAAGTCGGGTCATTAATGAAAAATCAGGAATATTAGGACAAGTCGAGACATACGAAGCACAGCAGGGCGAAGTCAAATTACTAAAATCTCAGTCGGAATTGAAATTTGAATTGTTCCCAACATTTTCCAATTGTGTTACAAATTTCTTGTTTTACCCTGCTGGACTTGTTCTGTAGTTTTGGCATATGTCAAGTTGGGTCAGTAGTGACAAATCGGAACCATTGGGACAAGTCGAGACATACGAAGCACAGCAGGGCAAAGTCAAATTACTAAAATCTCAGTCATAATTGAAATTTGAATTGTTCCCCAACATTTTCCAATTGTTCTACAAATTTCTTGCTTTACCCTGCTGGACTTGTTCTGTAGTTTTGGCATATGTCAAGTCGGGTCAGTAGGGACAAATCGGGACCATTAGGACAAGTCGAGACATACGAAGCATAGCAGGGCTAAGTCAATTTACGAAAATTCCAGTCGGAATTGAAATTAGATTTGTTCCCCATTATTTTCCTATTGTGTTACATATTTCTTGTTTTACCCAGCTGGACTCGTTCTGTTTTTTGGCATTTGTCAAGTCGGGTCATTAAGGAAAAATCAGGAACATTAGGACAAGTCGAGAAATACGAAGCACAGCAGGGCGAAGTCAAATTACTAAAATCTCAGTCGGAATTGAAATTAGAATTGTTCCCCAACATTTTCCAATTGTTCTACAAATTTCTTGTTTTACCCAGCTGGACTTGTTCTGAAGTTTTGGCATATGTCAAGTCGGGTCAGTAGGGACAAATCGAGACCATTAGGACAAGTCGAGACATACGAAGCATAGCAGGGCTATTCAATTTACGAAAATTCCAGTCGGAATTGAAATTAGATTTGTTCCGCATTATTTTCCTATTGTGTTACAAATTTCTTGTTTTACCCAGCTGGATTTGTTCTGTAGTTTTGGCATTTGTCAAGTCAGGTCAGTGGGGACAAATCGGGACCATTATGACAAGTCAAGACATACGAAGCACAGAGTGGCTAAGTCAATTTACGAAAATCCCAGTCGGAATTGAAATTAGAATTGTTCCCCAACATTTTCCTATTGTGTTACAAATTTCTTTTTTTACCTAGCTGGACTTGTTCTGTAGTTTTGACATTCGTCAAGTCGGGTCAGTGGCGACAAATCGGGAACATTAGGACAAGTTGATAGATACGAAGCTCAGCAGGGCGAAGTCAAATTACGAAAATCTCAGTCGGAATTGAAATTGGAATTGTTTCCCAACAATTTCCAATTGTGTTACAAATTTCTTGAATTACCCAGCTGGACTTGTTCTGTAGTTTTAGCATATGTCAAGTCGGGTCATTAAGGAAAAATCAGGAACATTAGGACAAGTCGAGAAATACGAAGCACAGCAGGGCGAAGTCAAATTACTAAAATCTCAGTCGGAATTGAAATTAGAATTGTTCCCCAACATTTTCCAATTGTTCTACAAATTTCTTGTGTTACCCAGCTGGACTTGTTCTGTAATTTTGGCATTTGTCAAGTCGGGTCAGTGGGGACAAATCGGGACCATCAGGACAAGTCAAGACATACGAAGCACAGCAGGGCGAAGTCATATTACGAAAATCCCAGTCAGAATAGAAATTGGAATGTTCCCAACACTTTCCAATTGTGTTACAAATTTCTTGAATTACCCAGCTGGACTCGTTCTGTTTTTAGGCATTTGTCAAGTCGGGTCATAAAGGAAAAATCAGGAACATTAGGACAAGTCGAGACATACGAAGCACAGCAGGGCAAAGTCAAATTACTAATATCTCAGTCGGAATTGAAATTTGAATTGATCCCCAACATTTTCCAATTGTTCTACAAATTTCTTTTTTTACCCAGCTGGACTTGTTCTGTAGTTTTGGCATATGTCAAGTCGGGGCAGTAGGGACAAATCGGGACCATTAGGACAAGTCGAAACAAACGAAGCACAGCAGGGCTAAGTCAATTTACGAAAATTTCAGTCGGAATTGAAATTAGATTTGTTCCCCATTATTTTCCTATTGTGTTACAAATTTCTTGTTTTACCCAGCTGGATTTGTTCTGTAGTTTTGGCATTTGTCAAGTCGGGTCAGTGGGGACAAATCGAGACCAATAGGACAGACGAGACGTACTATGCACAGCAGGGCGAAGTCATATTACGAAAATCTCAGTCAGAATAGAAATTGGAATGTTCCCAACACTTTCCATTTGTGTTACAAATTTCTTGAATTACCCAGCTGGACTCGTTCTGTATTTTGGCATTTGTAGAGTCGGGTCTTTAAGGACAAATCGGGACCATTAGGACAAGACGAGACGTACGAAGCACAGCAGGGCGAAGTCAAATTACTAAAATCTCAGTCGGAATTGAAATTTGAATTGTTCCCCATCATTTTCCAATTGTGTTACAAATTTCTTGAATTACCTAGCTGGACTCGTTCTGTTTTTTGGCATTTGTCAAGTCGGGTATTTAAGGACAAATCGGGACCATTAGGACAAGACGAGACGTACTAAGCACAGCAGGGCGAAGTCAAATCGAAAATCTCAGTCGGAATTGAAATTGGAATTGTTTCCCAACATTTTCCTATTGTTTTATAAATTTCTTGCTTTACCCAGCTGGATTTGTTCTGTATTTTGGCATTTGTCTAGTCGGGTCGTTAAGGACAAATCGGGACCATTAGGACAAGTCGAGACATACGAAGCACTGCTGGGCCAAGTCAAATTACTAAAATCTCAGTCGGAATTGAAATTTGAATTGTTCCCAAACATTTTCCAATTGTGCTACAAATTTCTTGGTTTACCCAGCTGGACTTGTTCTGTAGTTTTGGCATATGTCAAGTCGGGTCAGTGGGGAAAAATTGGGACCATTAAGACAAGTCAAGACATAAGAAGCACAGCAGGGCAAAGTCATAATACGAATATCTCAGTCGGAATTGAAATTTGAATGTTCCCAACACTTTCCAATTGTGTTACAAATTTCTTGAATTACCCAGCTGGACTCGTTCTGTTTTTTGGCATTTCTCAAGTCGGGTCTTTAAGGACAAATCGGGACCATTAGGACAAGTTGATACATACGAAGCACAGCAGGGCGAAGTCAAATTACGAAAGTCTCAGTCGGAATTGAAATTTGAATGTTCTCAAACATTTTCCAATTGTTTATACAAATTTCTTGTCTACTCAGCTGGACTTGTTCTGCAGTTTTGGCATTCGTCAAGTCGGGTCAGTGGTGACAAATCGGGACCATTAGGACAAGTTGATAGATAGGATGCACAGCAGGGCGAAGTCATATTACGAAAATCTCAGTCGGAATTGAAATTTGTATGTTCCCAACACTTTCCAATTGTGTTACAAATTTCTTGAATTACCCAGCTGGACTCGTTCTGTATTTTGGCATTTGTCAAGTCGGGTCAGTAGGGACCATTAGGACAAGTCGAGACATACGAAGCACAGCAGGGCGAAGTCAAATTACTAAAAACTCAGCCGGAATTGAAATATAAGAGTTCCCAACATTTTCCAATTGTGTTACAAATTTCTTGTTTTACCCTGCTGGACTTGTTCTGTAGTTTTGGCATATGTCAAGTCGGGTCAGTAGTGACAATTCGGAACCATTGGGACAAGTCGAGACATACGAAGCACAGCAGGGCTAAGTCAATTTACGAAAATCCCAGTCGGAATTTAAATTGGAATTGTTTCCCAACATTTTCCTATTGTGTTATAAATTTCTTGCTTTACACTGCTGAACTTGTTCTATAATTTTGGCACATGTCAAGTCGGTTCAGTAGGGACCATTAGGACAAGTCGAGACATACGAAGCACAGCAGGGCGAAGTCAAATTACTAAGAACTCAGCCGGAATTGAATTATAAATGTTCCCAACATTTTCCAATTGTGTTACAAATTTCTTGAATTAACCTGCTGGACTCGTTCTGTTTCTTGGCATTCGTCAAGTCGGGTCATTAAGGAAAAATCAGGAACATTAGGACAAGTCGAGAAATACGAAGCACAGCAGGGCGAAGTCAAATTACTAAAATCTCAGTCGGAATTAAAATTAGAATTGTTCCCCAACATTTTCCAATTGTTCTACAAATTTCTTGTTTTACCCAGCTGGACTTGTTCTGTAGTTTTGGCATATGTCAAGTCGGGTCAGTAGTGACAAATCGGAACCATTGGGACAAGTCGAGACATACGAAGCACAGCAGGGCAAAGTCAAATTACTAAAATCTCAGTCATAATTGAAATTTGAATTGTTCCCCAACATTTTCCAATTGTTCTACAAATTTCTTGCTTTACCCTGCTGGACTTGTTCTGTAGTTTTGGCATATGTCAAGTCGGGTCAGTAGGGACAAATCGGGACCATTAGGACAAGTCGAGACATACGAAGCATAGCAGGGCTAAGTCAATTTACGAAAATTCCAGTCGGAATTGAAATTAGATTTGTTCCCCATTATTTTTCTATTGTGTTACATATTTCTTGTTTTACCCAGCTGGACTCGTTCTGTTTTTTGGCATTTGTCAAGTCGGGTCATTAAGGAAAAATCAGGAACATTAGGACAAGTCGAGAAATACGAAGCACAGCAGGGCGAAGTCAAATTACTAAAATCTCAGTCGGAATTGAAATTAGAATTGTTCCCCAACATTTTCCAATTGTTCTACAAATTTCTTGTTTTACCCAGCTGGACTTGTTCTGAAGTTTTGGCATATGTCAAGTCGGGTCAGTAGGGACAAATCGAGACCATTAGGACAAGTCGAGACATACGAAGCAAAGCAGGGCTATTCAATTTACGAAAATTCCAGTCGGAATTGAAATTAGATTTGTTCCCCATTATTTTCCTATTGTGTTACAAATTTCTTGTTTTACCCAGCTGGATTTGTTCTGTAGTTTTGGCATTTGTCAAGTCAGGTCAGTGGGGACAAATCGGGACCATTAGGACAAGTCAAGACATACGAAGCACAGAGTGGCTAAGTCAATTTACGAAAATCCCAGTCGGAATTGAAATTAGAATTGTTCCCCAACATTTTCCTATTGTGTTACAAATTTCTTGTTTTACCTAGCTGGACTTGTTCTGTAGTTTTGACATTCGTCAAGTCGGGTCAGTGGCGGCAAATCGGGAACATTAGGACAAGTTGATAGATACGAAGCTCAGCAGGGCGAAGTCAAATTACGAAAATCTCAGTCGGAATTGAAATTGGAATTGTTTCCCAACACTTTCCAATTGTGTTACAAATTTCTTGAATTACCCAGCTGGACTTGTTCTGTAGTTTTAGCATATGTCAAGTCGGGTCATTAAGGAAAAATCAGGAACATTAGGACAAGTCGAGAAATACGAAGCACAGCAGAGCGAAGTCAAATTACTAAAATCTCAGTCGGAATTGAAATTAGAATTGTTCCCCAACATTTTCCAATTGTTCTACAAATTTCTTGTGTTACCCAGCTGGACTTGTTCTGTAGTTTTGGCATTTGTCAAGTCGGGTCAGTGGGGACAAATCAGGACCATCAGGACAAGTCAAGACATACGAAGCACAGCAGGGCGAAGTCATATTACGAAAATCCCATTCAGAATAGAAATTGGAATGTTCCCAACACTTTCCAATTGTGTTACAAATTTCTTGAATTACCCAGCTGGACTCGTTCTGTTTTTAGGCATTTGTCAAGTCGGGTCATAAAGGAAAAATCAGGAACATTAGGACAAGTCGAGACATACGAAGCACAGCAGGGCAAAGTCAAATTACTGAAATCTCAGTCGGAATTGAAATTTGAATTGTTCCCCAACATTTTCCAATTGTTCTACAAATTTCTTTTTTTACCCAGCTGGACTTGTTCTGTAGTTTTGGCATATGTCAAGTCGGGGCAGTAGGGACAAATCGGGACCATTAGGACAAGTCGAAACAAACGAAGCACAGCAGGGCTAAGTCAATTTACGAAAATTTCAGTCGGAATTGAAATTAGATTTGTTCCCCATTATTTTCCTATTGTGTTACAAATTTCTTGTTTTACCCAGCTGGATTTGTTCTGTAGTTTTGGCATTTGTCAAGTCGGGTCAGTTGGGACAAATCGAGACCAATAGGGCAGACGAGACGTACTATGCACAGCAGGGCGAAGTCATATTACGAAAATCTCAGTCAGAATAGAAATTGGAATGTTCCCAACACTTTCCATTTGTGTTACAAATTTCTTGAATTACCCAGCTGGACTCGCTCTGTATTTTGGCATTTGTAGAGTCGGGTCTTTAAGGACAAATCGGGACCATTAGGACAAGACGAGACGTACGAAGCACAGCAGGGCGAAGTCAAATTACTGAAATCTCAGTCGGAATTGAAATTTGAATTGTTCCCCATCATTTTCCAATTGTGTTACAAATTTCTTGTTTTACCCTGCTGGACTTGTTCTGTAGTTTTGGCATATGTCAAGTCGGGTCAGTAGGGACAAATCGAAACCATTAGGACAAGTCGAGACATACGAAGCACAGCAGGGCTAAGTCAATTTACGAAAATCCCAGTCGGAATTGAAATTGGAATTGTTTCCCAACATTTTCCTATTGTGTTATAAATTTCTTGGTTTACCCAGCTGAACTTGTTCTGTAGTTTTGGCATATGTCAAGTCGGGTCAGTAGGGACAAATCGGGACCATTAGGACACGTCGAGACATACGAAGCACGGCAGGGCCAAGTCAATTTACGAAAATTCCAGTCGGAATTGAAATTGGAATTGTTTCCCAACATTTTCCTATTGTGTTATAAATTTTTTGCTTACCCTGCTGAACTTGTTCTATAATTATGGCATGTCAAGTCGGGTCAGTAGGGACCATTAGGACAAGTCGAGACATACGAAGCACAGTAGGGCGAAGTCAAATTACTAAAAACTCAGCCGGAATTAAATTATAAATGTTCCCAACATTTTCCAATTGTGTCACAAATTTCTTGAATTACCTAGCTGGACTCGTTCTGTTTTTTGGCATTTGTCAAGTCGGGTATTTAAGGACAAATCGGGACCATTAGGACAAGACGAGACGTACTAAGCACAGCAGGGCGAAGTCAAATCGAAAATCTCAGTCGGAATTGAAATTGGAATTATTTCCCAACATTTTCCTATTGTTTTATAAATTTCTTGCTTTACCCAGCTGGATTTGTTCTGTATTTTGGCATTTGTCTAGTCGGGTCGTTAAGGACAAATCGGGACCATTAGGACAAGTCGAGACATACGAAGCACTGCTGGGCCAAGTCAAATTACTAAAATCTCAGTCGGAATTGAAATTTGAATTGTTCCCCAACATTTTCCAATTGTGCTACAAATTTCTTGGTTTACCCAGCTGGACTTGTTCTGTAGTTTTGGCATATGTCAAGTCGGGTCAGTGGGGACAAATTGGGACCATTAGGACAAGTCAAGACATACGAAGCACAGCAGGGCGAAGTCATTATACGAATATCTCAGTCGGAATTGAAATTTGAATGTTCCCAACACTTTCCAATTGTGTTACAAATTTCTTGAATTACCCAGCTGGACTCGTTCTGTTTTTTGGCATTTCTCAAGTAGGGTCTTTAAGGACAAATCGGGACCATTAGGACAAGTTGATACATACGAAGCACAGCAGGGCGAAGTCAAATTACGAAATTCTCAGTCGGAATTGAAATTTGAATGTTCTCAAACATTTTCCAATTGTTTTTACAAATTTCTTGAATTACCCAGCTGGACTCGTTCTGTATTTTGGCATTTGTCAAGTCGGGTCAGTAGGGACCATTAGGACAAGTCGAGACATACGAAGCACAGCAGGGCGAAGTCAAATTACTAAAAACTCAGCCGGAATTGAAATATAAGAGTTCCCAACATTTTCCAATTGTGTTACAAATTTCTTGTTTTACCCTGCTGGACTTGTTCTGTAGTTTTGGCATATGTCAAGTCGGGTCAATAGTGACAATTCGGAACCATTGGGACAAGTCGAGACATACGAAGCACAGCAGGGCTAAGTCAATTTACGAAAATCCCAGTCGGAATTGAAATTGGAATTGTTTCCCAACATTTTCCTATAGTGTTATAAATTTCTTGCTTTACCCTGCTGAACTTGTTCTATAATTTTGGCACATGTCAAGTCGGTTCAGTAGGGACCATTAGGACAAGTCGAGACATACGATGCACAGCAGGGCGAAGTCAAATTACTAAGAACTCAGCCGGAATTGAATTATAAATGTTCCCAACATTTTCCAATTGTGTTACAAATTTCTTGAATTACCCTGCTGGACTCGTTCTGTTTTTTGGCATTCGTCAAGTCGGGTCATTAAGGAAATATCAGGAACATTAGGACAAGTCGAGAAATACGAAGCACAGCAGGGCGAAGTCAAATTACTAAAATCTGAGTCGGAATTAAAATTAGAATTGTTCCCCAACATTTTCCAATTGTTCTACAAATTTCTTGTTTTACCCAGCTGGACTTGTTCTGTAGTTTTGGCATTTGTCAAGTCGGGTCAGTGGGGACAAATCGGGACCATTAGGACAAGTCAAGACATACGAAGCACAGCAGGGCGAAGTCATATTACGAAAATCTCAGTCGGAATTGAAATTTGAATGTTCCCAACACTTTCCAATTGTGTTACAAATTTCTTGAATTACCCAGCTGGACTCGTTCCGTTTTTTGGCATTTGTCAAGTCGGGTCATTAAGGAATAATCAGGAATATTAGGACAAGTCGAGACAAACGAAGCACAGCAGGGCGAAGTCAAATTACTAAAATCTCAGACGGAATTGAAATTTGAATTGTTCCCAACATTTTCCAATTGTGTTACAAATTTCTTGTTTTACCCAGCTGGACTTATTCTGTAGTTTTGCCATTTGTCAAGTCGGGTCAGTGGGGACAAATCGGGACCATTAGGACAAGTCAAGACATACGAAGCACAGCAGGGCGAAGTCAAATTACTAAAATCTCAGTCGGAATTGAAATTTGAATTGTTCCCAACATTTTCCAATTGTGTTACAAATTTCTTGTTTTACCCTGCTGGACCTGTTCTGTAGTTTTGGCATATTTCAAGTCGGGTCAGTAGTGACAAATCGGAACCATTGGGACAAGTCGAGACATACGAAGCACAGCAGGGCAAAGTCAAATAACTAAAATCTCAGTCATAATTTAAATTTGAATTGTTCCCCAACATTTTCCAATTGTTCTACAAATTTCTTGCTTTACCCTGCTGGACTTGTTCTGTAGTTTTGGCATATGTCAAGTCGGGTCAGTAGGGACAAATCGGGACCATTAGGACAAGTCGAGACATACGAAGCATAGCAGGGCTAAGTCAATTTACGAAAATTCCAGTCGGAATTGAAATTAGATTTGTTCCCCATTATTTTCCTATTGTGTTACATATTTCTTGTTTTACCCAGCTGGACTCGTTCTGTTTTTTGGCAAATGTCAAGTCGGGTCATTAAGGAAAAATCAGGAACATTAGGACAAGTCGAGAAATACGAAGCACAGCAGGGCGAAGTCAAATTACTAAAATCTCAGTCTGAATTGAAATTAGAATTGTTCCCCAACATTTTCCAATTGTTCTTCAAATTTCTTGTTTTACCCAGCTGGACTTGTTCTGTAGTTTTGGCATTTGTCAAGTCGGGTCAGTGTGGACAAATCGGGACCATTAGGACAAGTCGAGAAATACGAAGCACAGCAGGGCGAAGTCAAATTACTAAAATATCAGTCGGAATTGAAATTAGAATTGTTCCCCAACATTTTCCAATTGTTCTACAAATTTCTTGTTTTACCCAGCTGGACTTGTTCTGTAGTTTTGCCATTTGTCAAGTCGGGTCAGTGGGGACAAATCGGGACCATTAGGACAAGTCAAGACATACGAAGCACAGCAGGGCGAAGTCTTATTACGAAAATCTCAGTCGGAATTGAAATTTGAATGTTCCCAACACTTTCCAATTGTGTTACAAATTTCTTGAATTACCCAGCTGGACTCGTTCTGTTTTTAGGCATTTGTCAAGTCGGGTCAGTAGGGACCATTAGGACGAGTCGAGACATACGAAGCACAGCAGGGCGAAGTCAAATTACTAAAAACTCAGCCGGAATTGAAATATAAGAGTTCCCAACATTTTCCAATTGTGTTACAAATTTCTTGTTTTACCCTGCTGGACTTGTTCTGTAGTTTTGGCATATGTCAAGTCGGGTCAGTAGTGACAATTCGGAACCATTGGGACAAGTCGAGACATACGAAGCACAGCAGGGCTAAGTCAATTTACGAAAATCCCAGTCGGAATTTAAATTGGAATTGTTTCCCAACATTTTCCTATTGTGTTATAAATTTCTTGCTTTACCCTGCTGAACTTGTTCTGTAGTTTTGGCATATGACAAGTCGGGTCAGTAGGGACAAATCGGGACCATTAGGACAAGTCGAGACATACTAAGCACGGCAGGGCTAAGTCAAGTTACGAAAATCCCAGTCGGGATTGAAATTGGAATTGTTTCCCAACATTTTCCTATTGTGTTATAAATTTCTTGCTTTACACTGCTGAACTTGTTCTATAATTTTGGCACATGTCAAGTCGGTTCAGTAGGGACCATTAGGACAAGTCGAGACATACGAAGCACAGCAGGGCGAAGTAAAATTACTAAGAACTCAGCCGGAATTGAATTATAAATGTTCCCAACATTTTCCAATTGTGTTACAAATTTCTTGAATTGACCTGCTGGACTCGTTCTGTTTTTTGGCATTCGTCAAGTCGGGTCATTAAGGAAAAATCAGGAACATTAGGACAAGTCGAGAAATACGAAGCACAGCAGGGCGAAGTCAAATTACTAAAATCTCAGTCGGAATTAAAATTAGAATTGTTCCCCAACATTTTCCAATTGTTCTACAAATTTCTTGTTTTACCCAGCTGGACTTGTTCTGTAGTTTTGGCATTTGTCAAGTCGGGTCAGTGGGGACAAATCGGGACCATTAGGACAAGTCAAGACATACGAAGCACAGCAGGGCGAAGTCATATTACGAAAATCTCAGTCGGAATTGAAATTTGAATGTTCCCAACACTTTCCAATTGTGTTACAAATTTCTTGAATTACCCAGCTGGACTCGTTCTGTTTTTTGGCATTTGTCAAGTCGGGTCATTAATGAAAAATCAGGAATATTAGGACAAGTCGAGACATACGAAGCACAGCAGGGCGAAGTCAAATTACTAAAATCTCAGTCGGAATTGAAATTTGAATTGTTCCCAACATTTTCCAATTGTGTTACAAATTTCTTGTTTTACCCTGCTGTACTTGTTCTGTAGTTTTGGCATATGTCAAGTCGGGTCAGTAGTGACAAATCGGAACCATTGGGACAAGTCGAGACATACGAAGCACAGCAGGGCAAAGTCAAATTACTAAAATCTCAGTCATAATTGAAATTTGAATTGTTCCCCAACATTTTCCAATTGTTCTACAAATTTCTTGCTTTACCCTGCTGGACTTGTTCTGTAGTTTTGGCATATGTCAAGTCGGGTCATTAGGGACAAATCGGGACCATTAGGACAAGTCGAGACATACGAAGCATAGCAGGGCTAAGTCAATTTACGAAAATTCCAGTCGGAATTGAAATTAGATTTGTTCCCCATTATTTTCCTATTGTGTTACAAATTTCTTGTTTTACCCAGCTGGATTTGTTCTGTAGTTTTGGCATTTGTCAAGTCAGGTCAGTGGGGACAAATCGGGACCATTATGACAAGTCAAGACATACGAAGCACAGAGTGGCTAAGTCAATTTACGAAAATCCCAGTCGGAATTGAAATTAGAATTGTTCCCCAACATTTTCCTATTGTGTTACAAATTTCTTTTTTTACCTAGCTGGACTTGTTCTGTAGTTTTGACATTCGTCAAGTCGGGTCAGTGGCGACAAATCGGGAACATTAGGACAAGTTGATAGATACGAAGCTCAGCAGGGCGAAGTCAAATTACGAAAATCTCAGTCGGAATTGAAATTGGAATTGTTTCCCAACAATTTCCAATTGTGTTACAAATTTCTTGAATTACCCAGCTGGACTTGTTCTGTAGTTTTAGCATATGTCAAGTCGGGTCATTAAGGAAAAATCAGGAACATTAGGACAAGTCGAGAAATACGAAGCACAGCAGGGCGAAGTCAAATTACTAAAATCTCAGTCGGAATTGAAATTAGAATTGTTCCCCAACATTTTCCAATTGTTCTACAAATTTCTTGTGTTACCCAGCTGGACTTGTTCTGTAATTTTGGCATTTGTCAAGTCGGGTCAGTGGGGACAAATCGGGACCATCAGGACAAGTCAAGACATACGAAGCACAGCAGGGCGAAGTCATATTACGAAAATCCCAGTCAGAATAGAAATTGGAATGTTCCCAACACTTTCCAATTGTGTTACAAATTTCTTGAATTACCCAGCTGGACTCGTTCTGTTTTTAGGCATTTGTCAAGTCGGGTCATAAAGGAAAAATCAGGAACATTAGGACAAGTCGAGACATACGAAGCACAGCAGGGCAAAGTCAAATTACTAATATCTCAGTCGGAATTGAAATTTGAATTGATCCCCAACATTTTCCAATTGTTCTACAAATTTCTTTTTTTACCCAGCTGGACTTGTTCTGTAGTTTTGGCATATGTCAAGTCGGGGCAGTAGGGACAAATCGGGACCATTAGGACAAGTCGAAACAAACGAAGCACAGCAGGGCTAAGTCAATTTACGAAAATTTCAGTCGGAATTGAAATTAGATTTGTTCCCCATTATTTTCCTATTGTGTTACAAATTTCTTGTTTTACCCAGCTGGATTTGTTCTGTAGTTTTGGCATTTGTCAAGTCGGGTCAGTGGGGACAAATCGAGACCAATAGGACAGACGAGACGTACTATGCACAGCAGGGCGAAGTCATATTACGAAAATCTCAGTCAGAATAGAAATTGGAATGTTCCCAACACTTTCCATTTGTGTTACAAATTTCTTGAATTACCCAGCTGGACTCGTTCTGTATTTTGGCATTTGTAGAGTCGGGTCTTTAAGGACAAATCGGGACCATTAGGACAAGACGAGACGTACGAAGCACAGCAGGGCGAAGTCAAATTACTAAAATCTCAGTCGGAATTGAAATTTGAATTGTTCCCCATCATTTTCCAATTGTGTTACAAATTTCTTGAATTACCTAGCTGGACTCGTTCTGTTTTTTGGCATTTGTCAAGTCGGGTATTTAAGGACAAATCGGGACCATTAGGACAAGACGAGACGTACTAAGCACAGCAGGGCGAAGTCAAATCGAAAATCTCAGTCGGAATTGAAATTGGAATTGTTTCCCAACATTTTCCTATTGTTTTATAAATTTCTTGCTTTACCCAGCTGGATTTGTTCTGTATTTTGGCATTTGTCTAGTCGGGTCGTTAAGGACAAATCGGGACCATTAGGACAAGTCGAGACATACGAAGCACTGCTGGGCCAAGTCAAATTACTAAAATCTCAGTCGGAATTGAAATTTGAATTGTTCCCAAACATTTTCCAATTGTGCTACAAATTTCTTGGTTTACCCAGCTGGACTTGTTCTGTAGTTTTGGCATATGTCAAGTCGGGTCAGTGGGGAAAAATTGGGACCATTAAGACAAGTCAAGACATAAGAAGCACAGCAGGGCAAAGTCATAATACGAATATCTCAGTCGGAATTGAAATTTGAATGTTCCCAACACTTTCCAATTGTGTTACAAATTTCTTGAATTACCCAGCTGGACTCGTTCTGTTTTTTGGCATTTCTCAAGTCGGGTCTTTAAGGACAAATCGGGACCATTAGGACAAGTTGATACATACGAAGCACAGCAGGGCGAAGTCAAATTACGAAAGTCTCAGTCGGAATTGAAATTTGAATGTTCTCAAACATTTTCCAATTGTTTATACAAATTTCTTGTCTACTCAGCTGGACTTGTTCTGCAGTTTTGGCATTCGTCAAGTCGGGTCAGTGGTGACAAATCGGGACCATTAGGACAAGTTGATAGATAGGATGCACAGCAGGGCGAAGTCATATTACGAAAATCTCAGTCGGAATTGAAATTTGTATGTTCCCAACACTTTCCAATTGTGTTACAAATTTCTTGAATTACCCAGCTGGACTCGTTCTGTATTTTGGCATTTGTCAAGTCGGGTCAGTAGGGACCATTAGGACAAGTCGAGACATACGAAGCACAGCAGGGCGAAGTCAAATTACTAAAAACTCAGCCGGAATTGAAATATAAGAGTTCCCAACATTTTCCAATTGTGTTACAAATTTCTTGTTTTACCCTGCTGGACTTGTTCTGTAGTTTTGGCATATGTCAAGTCGGGTCAGTAGTGACAATTCGGAACCATTGGGACAAGTCGAGACATACGAAGCACAGCAGGGCTAAGTCAATTTACGAAAATCCCAGTCGGAATTTAAATTGGAATTGTTTCCCAACATTTTCCTATTGTGTTATAAATTTCTTGCTTTACACTGCTGAACTTGTTCTATAATTTTGGCACATGTCAAGTCGGTTCAGTAGGGACCATTAGGACAAGTCGAGACATACGAAGCACAGCAGGGCGAAGTCAAATTACTAAGAACTCAGCCGGAATTGAATTATAAATGTTCCCAACATTTTCCAATTGTGTTACAAATTTCTTGAATTAACCTGCTGGACTCGTTCTGTTTCTTGGCATTCGTCAAGTCGGGTCATTAAGGAAAAATCAGGAACATTAGGACAAGTCGAGAAATACGAAGCACAGCAGGGCGAAGTCAAATTACTAAAATCTCAGTCGGAATTAAAATTAGAATTGTTCCCCAACATTTTCCAATTGTTCTACAAATTTCTTGTTTTACCCAGCTGGACTTGTTCTGTAGTTTTGGCATATGTCAAGTCGGGTCAGTAGTGACAAATCGGAACCATTGGGACAAGTCGAGACATACGAAGCACAGCAGGGCAAAGTCAAATTACTAAAATCTCAGTCATAATTGAAATTTGAATTGTTCCCCAACATTTTCCAATTGTTCTACAAATTTCTTGCTTTACCCTGCTGGACTTGTTCTGTAGTTTTGGCATATGTCAAGTCGGGTCAGTAGGGACAAATCGGGACCATTAGGACAAGTCGAGACATACGAAGCATAGCAGGGCTAAGTCAATTTACGAAAATTCCAGTCGGAATTGAAATTAGATTTGTTCCCCATTATTTTTCTATTGTGTTACATATTTCTTGTTTTACCCAGCTGGACTCGTTCTGTTTTTTGGCATTTGTCAAGTCGGGTCATTAAGGAAAAATCAGGAACATTAGGACAAGTCGAGAAATACGAAGCACAGCAGGGCGAAGTCAAATTACTAAAATCTCAGTCGGAATTGAAATTAGAATTGTTCCCCAACATTTTCCAATTGTTCTACAAATTTCTTGTTTTACCCAGCTGGACTTGTTCTGAAGTTTTGGCATATGTCAAGTCGGGTCAGTAGGGACAAATCGAGACCATTAGGACAAGTCGAGACATACGAAGCAAAGCAGGGCTATTCAATTTACGAAAATTCCAGTCGGAATTGAAATTAGATTTGTTCCCCATTATTTTCCTATTGTGTTACAAATTTCTTGTTTTACCCAGCTGGATTTGTTCTGTAGTTTTGGCATTTGTCAAGTCAGGTCAGTGGGGACAAATCGGGACCATTAGGACAAGTCAAGACATACGAAGCACAGAGTGGCTAAGTCAATTTACGAAAATCCCAGTCGGAATTGAAATTAGAATTGTTCCCCAACATTTTCCTATTGTGTTACAAATTTCTTGTTTTACCTAGCTGGACTTGTTCTGTAGTTTTGACATTCGTCAAGTCGGGTCAGTGGCGGCAAATCGGGAACATTAGGACAAGTTGATAGATACGAAGCTCAGCAGGGCGAAGTCAAATTACGAAAATCTCAGTCGGAATTGAAATTGGAATTGTTTCCCAACACTTTCCAATTGTGTTACAAATTTCTTGAATTACCCAGCTGGACTTGTTCTGTAGTTTTAGCATATGTCAAGTCGGGTCATTAAGGAAAAATCAGGAACATTAGGACAAGTCGAGAAATACGAAGCACAGCAGAGCGAAGTCAAATTACTAAAATCTCAGTCGGAATTGAAATTAGAATTGTTCCCCAACATTTTCCAATTGTTCTACAAATTTCTTGTGTTACCCAGCTGGACTTGTTCTGTAGTTTTGGCATTTGTCAAGTCGGGTCAGTGGGGACAAATCAGGACCATCAGGACAAGTCAAGACATACGAAGCACAGCAGGGCGAAGTCATATTACGAAAATCCCATTCAGAATAGAAATTGGAATGTTCCCAACACTTTCCAATTGTGTTACAAATTTCTTGAATTACCCAGCTGGACTCGTTCTGTTTTTAGGCATTTGTCAAGTCGGGTCATAAAGGAAAAATCAGGAACATTAGGACAAGTCGAGACATACGAAGCACAGCAGGGCAAAGTCAAATTACTGAAATCTCAGTCGGAATTGAAATTTGAATTGTTCCCCAACATTTTCCAATTGTTCTACAAATTTCTTTTTTTACCCAGCTGGACTTGTTCTGTAGTTTTGGCATATGTCAAGTCGGGGCAGTAGGGACAAATCGGGACCATTAGGACAAGTCGAAACAAACGAAGCACAGCAGGGCTAAGTCAATTTACGAAAATTTCAGTCGGAATTGAAATTAGATTTGTTCCCCATTATTTTCCTATTGTGTTACAAATTTCTTGTTTTACCCAGCTGGATTTGTTCTGTAGTTTTGGCATTTGTCAAGTCGGGTCAGTTGGGACAAATCGAGACCAATAGGGCAGACGAGACGTACTATGCACAGCAGGGCGAAGTCATATTACGAAAATCTCAGTCAGAATAGAAATTGGAATGTTCCCAACACTTTCCATTTGTGTTACAAATTTCTTGAATTACCCAGCTGGACTCGCTCTGTATTTTGGCATTTGTAGAGTCGGGTCTTTAAGGACAAATCGGGACCATTAGGACAAGACGAGACGTACGAAGCACAGCAGGGCGAAGTCAAATTACTGAAATCTCAGTCGGAATTGAAATTTGAATTGTTCCCCATCATTTTCCAATTGTGTTACAAATTTCTTGTTTTACCCTGCTGGACTTGTTCTGTAGTTTTGGCATATGTCAAGTCGGGTCAGTAGGGACAAATCGAAACCATTAGGACAAGTCGAGACATACGAAGCACAGCAGGGCTAAGTCAATTTACGAAAATCCCAGTCGGAATTGAAATTGGAATTGTTTCCCAACATTTTCCTATTGTGTTATAAATTTCTTGGTTTACCCAGCTGAACTTGTTCTGTAGTTTTGGCATATGTCAAGTCGGGTCAGTAGGGACAAATCGGGACCATTAGGACACGTCGAGACATACGAAGCACGGCAGGGCCAAGTCAATTTACGAAAATTCCAGTCGGAATTGAAATTGGAATTGTTTCCCAACATTTTCCTATTGTGTTATAAATTTTTTGCTTACCCTGCTGAACTTGTTCTATAATTATGGCATGTCAAGTCGGGTCAGTAGGGACCATTAGGACAAGTCGAGACATACGAAGCACAGTAGGGCGAAGTCAAATTACTAAAAACTCAGCCGGAATTAAATTATAAATGTTCCCAACATTTTCCAATTGTGTCACAAATTTCTTGAATTACCTAGCTGGACTCGTTCTGTTTTTTGGCATTTGTCAAGTCGGGTATTTAAGGACAAATCGGGACCATTAGGACAAGACGAGACGTACTAAGCACAGCAGGGCGAAGTCAAATCGAAAATCTCAGTCGGAATTGAAATTGGAATTATTTCCCAACATTTTCCTATTGTTTTATAAATTTCTTGCTTTACCCAGCTGGATTTGTTCTGTATTTTGGCATTTGTCTAGTCGGGTCGTTAAGGACAAATCGGGACCATTAGGACAAGTCGAGACATACGAAGCACTGCTGGGCCAAGTCAAATTACTAAAATCTCAGTCGGAATTGAAATTTGAATTGTTCCCCAACATTTTCCAATTGTGCTACAAATTTCTTGGTTTACCCAGCTGGACTTGTTCTGTAGTTTTGGCATATGTCAAGTCGGGTCAGTGGGGACAAATTGGGACCATTAGGACAAGTCAAGACATACGAAGCACAGCAGGGCGAAGTCATTATACGAATATCTCAGTCGGAATTGAAATTTGAATGTTCCCAACACTTTCCAATTGTGTTACAAATTTCTTGAATTACCCAGCTGGACTCGTTCTGTTTTTTGGCATTTCTCAAGTAGGGTCTTTAAGGACAAATCGGGACCATTAGGACAAGTTGATACATACGAAGCACAGCAGGGCGAAGTCAAATTACGAAATTCTCAGTCGGAATTGAAATTTGAATGTTCTCAAACATTTTCCAATTGTTTTTACAAATTTCTTGAATTACCCAGCTGGACTCGTTCTGTATTTTGGCATTTGTCAAGTCGGGTCAGTAGGGACCATTAGGACAAGTCGAGACATACGAAGCACAGCAGGGCGAAGTCAAATTACTAAAAACTCAGCCGGAATTGAAATATAAGAGTTCCCAACATTTTCCAATTGTGTTACAAATTTCTTGTTTTACCCTGCTGGACTTGTTCTGTAGTTTTGGCATATGTCAAGTCGGGTCAATAGTGACAATTCGGAACCATTGGGACAAGTCGAGACATACGAAGCACAGCAGGGCTAAGTCAATTTACGAAAATCCCAGTCGGAATTGAAATTGGAATTGTTTCCCAACATTTTCCTATAGTGTTATAAATTTCTTGCTTTACCCTGCTGAACTTGTTCTATAATTTTGGCACATGTCAAGTCGGTTCAGTAGGGACCATTAGGACAAGTCGAGACATACGATGCACAGCAGGGCGAAGTCAAATTACTAAGAACTCAGCCGGAATTGAATTATAAATGTTCCCAACATTTTCCAATTGTGTTACAAATTTCTTGAATTACCCTGCTGGACTCGTTCTGTTTTTTGGCATTCGTCAAGTCGGGTCATTAAGGAAATATCAGGAACATTAGGACAAGTCGAGAAATACGAAGCACAGCAGGGCGAAGTCAAATTACTAAAATCTGAGTCGGAATTAAAATTAGAATTGTTCCCCAACATTTTCCAATTGTTCTACAAATTTCTTGTTTTACCCAGCTGGACTTGTTCTGTAGTTTTGGCATTTGTCAAGTCGGGTCAGTGGGGACAAATCGGGACCATTAGGACAAGTCAAGACATACGAAGCACAGCAGGGCGAAGTCATATTACGAAAATCTCAGTCGGAATTGAAATTTGAATGTTCCCAACACTTTCCAATTGTGTTACAAATTTCTTGAATTACCCAGCTGGACTCGTTCCGTTTTTTGGCATTTGTCAAGTCGGGTCATTAAGGAATAATCAGGAATATTAGGACAAGTCGAGACAAACGAAGCACAGCAGGGCGAAGTCAAATTACTAAAATCTCAGACGGAATTGAAATTTGAATTGTTCCCAACATTTTCCAATTGTGTTACAAATTTCTTGTTTTACCCAGCTGGACTTATTCTGTAGTTTTGCCATTTGTCAAGTCGGGTCAGTGGGGACAAATCGGGACCATTAGGACAAGTCAAGACATACGAAGCACAGCAGGGCGAAGTCAAATTACTAAAATCTCAGTCGGAATTGAAATTTGAATTGTTCCCAACATTTTCCAATTGTGTTACAAATTTCTTGTTTTACCCTGCTGGACCTGTTCTGTAGTTTTGGCATATTTCAAGTCGGGTCAGTAGTGACAAATCGGAACCATTGGGACAAGTCGAGACATACGAAGCACAGCAGGGCAAAGTCAAATAACTAAAATCTCAGTCATAATTTAAATTTGAATTGTTCCCCAACATTTTCCAATTGTTCTACAAATTTCTTGCTTTACCCTGCTGGACTTGTTCTGTAGTTTTGGCATATGTCAAGTCGGGTCAGTAGGGACAAATCGGGACCATTAGGACAAGTCGAGACATACGAAGCATAGCAGGGCTAAGTCAATTTACGAAAATTCCAGTCGGAATTGAAATTAGATTTGTTCCCCATTATTTTCCTATTGTGTTACATATTTCTTGTTTTACCCAGCTGGACTCGTTCTGTTTTTTGGCAAATGTCAAGTCGGGTCATTAAGGAAAAATCAGGAACATTAGGACAAGTCGAGAAATACGAAGCACAGCAGGGCGAAGTCAAATTACTAAAATCTCAGTCTGAATTGAAATTAGAATTGTTCCCCAACATTTTCCAATTGTTCTTCAAATTTCTTGTTTTACCCAGCTGGACTTGTTCTGTAGTTTTGGCATTTGTCAAGTCGGGTCAGTGTGGACAAATCGGGACCATTAGGACAAGTCGAGAAATACGAAGCACAGCAGGGCGAAGTCAAATTACTAAAATCTCAGTCGGAATTGAAATTAGAATTGTTCCCCAACATTTTCCAATTGTTCTACAAATTTCTTGTTTTACCCAGCTGGACTTGTTCTGTAGTTTTGCCATTTGTCAAGTCGGGTCAGTGGGGACAAATCGGGACCATTAGGACAAGTCAAGACATACGAAGCACAGCAGGGCGAAGTCTTATTACGAAAATCTCAGTCGGAATTGAAATTTGAATGTTCCCAACACTTTCCAATTGTGTTACAAATTTCTTGAATTACCCAGCTGGACTCGTTCTGTTTTTAGGCATTTGTCAAGTCGGGTCAGTAGGGACCATTAGGACGAGTCGAGACATACGAAGCACAGCAGGGCGAAGTCAAATTACTAAAAACTCAGCCGGAATTGAAATATAAGAGTTCCCAACATTTTCCAATTGTGTTACAAATTTCTTGTTTTACCCTGCTGGACTTGTTCTGTAGTTTTGGCATATGTCAAGTCGGGTCAGTAGTGACAATTCGGAACCATTGGGACAAGTCGAGACATACGAAGCACAGCAGGGCTAAGTCAATTTACGAAAATCCCAGTCGGAATTTAAATTGGAATTGTTTCCCAACATTTTCCTATTGTGTTATAAATTTCTTGCTTTACCCTGCTGAACTTGTTCTGTAGTTTTGGCATATGACAAGTCGGGTCAGTAGGGACAAATCGGGACCATTAGGACAAGTCGAGACATACTAAGCACGGCAGGGCTAAGTCAAGTTACGAAAATCCCAGTCGGGATTGAAATTGGAATTGTTTCCCAACATTTTCCTATTGTGTTATAAATTTCTTGCTTTACACTGCTGAACTTGTTCTATAATTTTGGCACATGTCAAGTCGGTTCAGTAGGGACCATTAGGACAAGTCGAGACATACGAAGCACAGCAGGGCGAAGTAAAATTACTAAGAACTCAGCCGGAATTGAATTATAAATGTTCCCAACATTTTCCAATTGTGTTACAAATTTCTTGAATTGACCTGCTGGACTCGTTCTGTTTTTTGGCATTCGTCAAGTCGGGTCATTAAGGAAAAATCAGGAACATTAGGACAAGTCGAGAAATACGAAGCACAGCAGGGCGAAGTCAAATTACTAAAATCTCAGTCGGAATTAAAATTAGAATTGTTCCCCAACATTTTCCAATTGTTCTACAAATTTCTTGTTTTACCCAGCTGGACTTGTTCTGTAGTTTTGGCATTTGTCAAGTCGGGTCAGTGGGGACAAATCGGGACCATTAGGACAAGTCAAGACATACGAAGCACAGCAGGGCGAAGTCATATTACGAAAATCTCAGTCGGAATTGAAATTTGAATGTTCCCAACACTTTCCAATTGTGTTACAAATTTCTTGAATTACCCAGCTGGACTCGTTCTGTTTTTTGGCATTTGTCAAGTCGGGTCATTAATGAAAAATCAGGAATATTAGGACAAGTCGAGACATACGAAGCACAGCAGGGCGAAGTCAAATTACTAAAATCTCAGTCGGAATTGAAATTTGAATTGTTCCCAACATTTTCCAATTGTGTTACAAATTTCTTGTTTTACCCTGCTGTACTTGTTCTGTAGTTTTGGCATATGTCAAGTCGGGTCAGTAGTGACAAATCGGAACCATTGGGACAAGTCGAGACATACGAAGCACAGCAGGGCAAAGTCAAATTACTAAAATCTCAGTCATAATTGAAATTTGAATTGTTCCCCAACATTTTCCAATTGTTCTACAAATTTCTTGCTTTACCCTGCTGGACTTGTTCTGTAGTTTTGGCATATGTCAAGTCGGGTCATTAGGGACAAATCGGGACCATTAGGACAAGTCGAGACATACGAAGCATAGCAGGGCTAAGTCAATTTACGAAAATTCCAGTCGGAATTGAAATTAGATTTGTTCCCCATTATTTTCCTATTGTGTTACATATTTCTTGTTTTACCCAGCTGGACTCGTTCTGTTTTTTGGCATTTGTCAAGTCGGGTATTTAAGGACAAATTGGGACCATTAGGACAAGACGAGACGTACTAAGCACAGCAGGGCGAAGTCAAATCGAAAATCTCAGTCGGAATTGAAATTGGAATTGTTTCCCAACATTTTCCTATTGTTTTATAAATTTCTTGCTTTACCCAGCTGGATTTGTTCTGTATTTTGGCATTTGTCTAGTCGGGTCGTTAAGGACAAATCGGGACCATTAGGACAAGTCGAGACATACGAAGCACTGCTGGGCCAAGTCAAATTACTAAAATCTCAGTCGGAATTGAAATTTGAATTGTTCCCCAACATTTTCCAATTGTGCTACAAATTTCTTGGTTTACCCAGCTGGACTTGTTCTGTAGTTTTGGCATATGTCAAGTCGGGTCAGTGGGGACAAATTGGGACCATTAGGACAAGTCAAGACATACGAAGCACAGCAGGGCGAAGTCATTATACGAATATCTCAGTCGGAATTGAAATTTGAATGTTCCCAACACTTTCCAATTGTGTTACAAATTTCTTGAATTACCCAGCTGGACTCGTTCTGTTTTTTGGCATTTCTCAAGTCGGGTCTTTAAGGACAAATCGGGACCATTAGGACAAGTTGATACATACGAAGCACAGCAGGGCGAAGTCAAATTACGAAATTCTCAGTCGGAATTGAAATTTGAATGTTCTCAAACATTTTCCAATTGTTTTTACAAATTTCTTGTCTACTCAGCTGGACTTGTTCTGCAGTTTTGGCATTCGTCAAGTCGGGTCAGTGGGGACAAATCGGGACCATTAGGACAAGTTGATAGATAGGATGCACAGCAGGGCGAAGTCATATTACGAAAATCTCAGTCGGAATTGAAATTTGTATGTTCCCAACACTTTCCAATTGTGTTACAAATTTCTTGAATTACCCAGCTGGACTCGTTCTGTATTTTGGCATTTGTCAAGTCGGGTCAGTAGGGACCATTAGGACAAGTCGAGACATACGAAGCACAGCAGGGCGAAGTCAAATTACTAAAAACTCAGCCGGAATTGAAATATAAGAGTTCCCAACATTTTCCAATTGTGTTACAAATTTCTTGTTTTACCCTGCTGGACTTGTTCTGTAGTTTTGGCATATGTCAAGTCGGGTCAGTAGTGACAATTCGGAACCATTGGGACAAGTCGAGACATACGAAGCACAGCAGGGCTAAGTCAATTTACGAAAATCCCAGTCGGAATTGAAATTGGAATTGTTTCCCAACATTTTCCTATTGTGTTATAAATTTCTTGCTTTACCCTGCTGAACTTGTTCTGTAGTTTTGGCATATGTCAAGTCGGGTCAGTAGGGACAAATCGGGACCATTAGGACAAGTCGAGACATACTTAGCACGGCAGGGCTAAGTCAAGTTACGAAAATCCCAGTCGGAATTGAAATTGGAATTGTTTCCCAACATTTTCCTATAGTGTTATAAATTTCTTGCTTTACCCTGCTGAACTTGTTCTATAATTTTGGCACATGTCAAGTCGGTTCAGTAGGGACCATTAGGACAAGTCGAGACATACGATGCACAGCAGGGCGAAGTCAAATTACTAAGAACTCAGCCGGAATTGAATTATAAATGTTCCCAAAATTTTCCAATTGTGTTACAAATTTCTTGAATTACCCTGCTGGACTCGTTCTGTTTTTTGGCATTCGTCAAGTCGGGTCATTAAGGAAAAATCAGGAACATTAGGACAAGTCGAGAAATACGAAGCACAGCAGGGCAAAGTCAAATTACTAAAATCTCAGTCGGAATTGAAATTTGAATTGTTCCCCAACATTTTCTAATTGTTCTACAAATTTCTTGTTTTACCCAGCTGGACTTGTTCTGTAGTTTTGGCATTTGTCAAGTCGGGTCAGTGGGGACAAATCGGGACCATTAGGACACACGAGACGTACTATGCACAGCAGGGCGAAGTCATATTACGAAAATCTCAGTCAGAATAGAAATTGGAATGTTCCCTACACTTTCCAATTGTGTTACAAATTTCTTGAATTACCCAGCTGGACTCGTTCTGTTTTAAGGCATTTGTCAAGTCGGGTCATTAAGGAAAAATCAGGAACATTAGGACAAGTCGAAACATACGAAGCACAGCAGGGCTAAGTCAATTTACGAAAATTCCAGTCGGAATTGAAATTAGATTTGTTCCTTATTATTATCCTATTGTGTTACAAATTACTTGTTTTACCCAGCTGGATTTGTTCTGTAGTTTTGGCATTTGTCAAGTGGGGTCAGTGGGGACAAATCGGGACCATTAGGACAGACAAGACGTACTATGCACAGCAGGGCGAAGTCATATTACGAAAATCTCAGTCAGAATAGAAATCGGAATGTTCCCAACACTTTCCATTTGTGTTACAAATTTCTTGAATTACCCAGCTGGACTCGTTCTATTTTTTGGCATATGTCAAGTCGGGTCATTAGGAAAAAATCAGGAACATTAGGACAAGTCGAGACATACGAAGCACAGCAGGGCAAAGTCAAATTACTAAAATCTCAGTCGGAATTGAAATTTGAATTGTTCCCCAACATTTTCCAATTGTTCTACAAATTTCTTGTTTTACCCAGCTGGACTTGTTCTGTAGTTTTGGCATATGTCAAGTCGGGTCAGTAGGGACAAATCGGGACCATTAGGACAAGTCGAAACATACGAAGCACAGCAGGGCTAAGTCAATTTACGAAAATTCCAGTCGGAATTGAAATTAGATTTGTTCCCCATTATTATTCTATTGTGTTACAAATTACTTGTTTTACCCAGCTGGATTTGTTCTGTAGTTTTGGCATTTGTCAAGTCGGGTCAGTGGGAACAAATCGGGACCATTAGGACAGACCAGACGTACTATGCACAGCAGGGCGAAGTCATATTACGAAAATCTCAGTCAGAATAGAAATTGGAATGTTCCCAACACTTTCCATTTGTGTTACAAATTTCTTGAATTACCCAGCTGGACTCGTTCTGTTTTTTGGCATTTGTCAAGTCGGGTCTTTAAGGACAAATCGGGACCATTAGGACAAGACGAGACGTACGAAGCACAGCAGGGCCAAGTCAATTTACGAAAATCCCAGTCGGAATTGAAATTGGAATTGTTTCCCAACATTTTTCTAATGTGTTATAAATTTCTTGCTTTACCCTGCTGAACTTGTTCTGTAGTTTTGGCATATGTCAAGTCGGGTCAGTAGGGACAAATCGGGACCATTAGGACACGTCGAGACATACGAAGCACGGCAGGGCCAAGTCAATTTACGAAAATCCCAGTCGGAATTGAAATTGGAATTGTTTCCCAACATTTTCCTATTGTGTTATAAATTTCTTGCTTACCCTGCTGAACTTGTTCTATAATTTTGGCATGTCAAGTCGGGTCAGTAGGGACCATTAGGACAAGTCGAGACATACGAAGCTCAGCAGGGCGAAGTCAAATTACTAAAAACTCAGCCGGAATTGAATTATAAATGTTCCCAACATTTTCCAATTGTGTCACAAAGTTCTTGAATTACCCAACTGGACTCGTTCTGTTTTTTGGCATTTGTCAAGTCGGGTCATTAAGGAAAAATCAGGAACATTAGAACAAGTCGAGAAATACGAAGCACAGCAGGGCGAAGTCAAATTACTAAAATCTCAGTCGGAATTGAATTTAGAATTGTTCCCCAACATTTTCCAATTGTTCTACAAATTTCTTGTTTTACCCAGCTGGACTTGTTCTGAAGTTTTGGCATATGTCAAGTCGGGTCAGTAGGGACAAATCGAGACCATTAGGACAATTCGAGACATACGAAGCATAGCAGGGCTAAGTCAATTTACGAAAATTCCAGTCGGAATTGAAATTAGATTTGTTCCCTATTATTTTCCTATTGTGTTACAAATTTCTTGTTTTACCCAGCTGGATTTGTTCTGTAGTTTTGGCATTTGTCAAGTCAGGTCAGTGAGGACAAATCGGGACCATTAGGACAAGTCAAGACATACGAAGCACAGAGTGGCTAAGTCAATTTACGAAAATCCCAGTCGGAATTGAAATTAGAATTGTTCCCCAACATTTTCCTATTGTGTTACAAATTTCTTGTTTTACCTAGCTGGACTTGTTCTGTAGTTTTGACATTCGTCAAGTCGGGTCAGTGGCGACAAATCGGGAACATTAGGACAAGTTGATAGATACGAAGCTCAGCAGGGCGAAGTCAAATTACGAAAATCTCAGTCGGAATTGAAATTGGAATTGTTTCCCAACACTTTCCAATTGTGTTACAAATTTCTTGAATTACCCAGCTGGACTTGTTCTGTAGTTTTAGCATATGTCAAGTCGGGTCATTAAGGAAAAATCAGGAACATTAGGAAAAGTCGAGAAATACGAAGCACAGCAGGGCGAAGTCAAATTACTAAAATCTCAGTCGGAATTGAAATTAGAATTGTTCCCCAACATTTTCCAATTGTTCTACAAATTTCTTGTGTTACCCAGCTGGACTTGTTCTGTAGTTTTGGCATTTGTCAAGTCGGGTCAGTGGGGACAAATCGGGACCATCAGGACAAGTCAAGACATACGAAGCACAGCAGGGCGAAGTCATATTACGAAAATCTCAGTCAGAATTGAAATTTGAATGTTCCCAACACTTTCCAATTGTGTTACAAATTTCTTGAATTACCCAGCTGGACTCGTTCTGTTTTTAGGCATTTGTCAAGTCGGGTCATTAAGGAAAAATCAGGAACATTAGGACAAGTCGAGACATACGAAGCACAGCAGGGCAAAGTCAAATTACTAAAATCTCAGTCGGAATTGAAATTTGAATTGTTCCCCAACATTTTCCAATTGTTCTACAAATTTCTTGTTTTACCCAGCTGGACTTGTTCTGTAGTTTTGGCATTTGTCAAGTCGGGTCAGTGGGGACAAATCGGGACCATTAGGACAGACGAGACGTACTATGCACAGCAGGGCGAAGTCATATTACGAAAATCTCAGTCAGAATAGAAATTGGAATGTTCCCAACACTTTCCAATTTTGTTACAAATTTCTTGAATTACCCAGCTGGACTCGTTCTGTTTTAAGGCATTTGTCAAGTCGGGTCATTAAGGAAAAAGCAGGAACATTAGGACAAGTCGAAACATACGAAGCACAGCAGGGCTAAGTCAATTTACGAAAATTCCAGTCGGAATTGAAATTAGATTTGTTCCTTATTATTATCCTATTGTGTTACAAATTACTTGTTTTACCCAGCTGGAATTGTTCTGTAGTTTTGGCATTTGTCAAGTCGGGTCAGTGGGGACAAATCGGGACCATTAGGACAGTCGAGACGTACTATGCACAGCAGGGCGAAGTCATATTACGAAAATCTCAGTCAGAATAGAAATTGGAATGGTCCCAACACTTTCCATTTGTGTTACAAATTTCTTGAATTACCCAGCTGGACTCGTTCTGTTTTTTGGCAAATGTCAAGTCGGGTCATTAAGGAAAAATCAGGAACATTAGGACAAGTCGAGACATACGAAGCACAGCAGGGCAAAGTCATATTACTAAAATCTCAGTCGGAATTGAAATTTGAATTGTTCCCCAACATTTTCCAATTGTTCTACAAATTTCTTGTTTTACCCAGCTGGACTTGTTCTGTAGTTTTGGCATATGTCAAGTCGGGTCAGTAGGGACAAATCGGGACCATTAGGACAAGTCGAAACATACGAAGCACAGCAGGGCTAAGTCAATTTACGAAAATTCCAGTCGGAATTGAAATTGGAATTGTTTCCCAACATTTTCCTATTGTGTTATAAATTTCTTGCTTACCCTGCTGAACTTGTTCTATAATTTTGGCATGTCAAGTCGGGTCAGTAGGGACCATTAGGACAAGTCGAGACATACGAAGCACAGCAGGGCGAAGTCAAATTACTAAAAACTCAGCCGGAATTGAATTATAAATGTTCCCAACATTTTCCAATTGTGTCACAAATTTCTTGAATTACCCAGCTGGACTCGTTCTGTTTTTTGGCGTTTGTCAAGTCGGGTATTTAAGGACAAATCGGGACCATTAGGACAAGACGAGACGTACTAAGCACAGCAGGGCGAAGTCAAATCGAAAATCTCAGTCGGATTTGAAATTGGAATTGTTCCCCAACATTTTCCAATTGTGTTACAAATTTCTTGTTTTACCCTGCTGGACTTGTTCTGTAGTTTTGGCATATGTCAAGTAGTGTCAGTAGGGACAAATCGGGACCATTAGGACAAGTCAAGACATACGAAGCACAGCAGGGCGAAGTCAAATTACGAAAATCTCAGTCGGAATTGAAATTGGAATTGTTTCCCAACATTTTCCTATTGTTTTTTAAAATTCTTGCTTTACCCAGCTGTATTTGTTCTGTATTTTGGCATTTGTCAAGTCGGGTCGTTAAGGACAAAATCAGGACCATAAGGACAAGTCGAGACATACGAAGCACAGCAGGGCGAAGTCAAATTACTAAAATCTCAGTCGGAATTGAAATTTGAATTGTTCCCCAACATTTTCCAATTCTGCTACAAATTTCTTGGTTTACCCTGCTGGACTTGTTCTGTAGTTTTGGCATATGTCAAGTCGGGTCAGTAGTGACAAATCGGAACCAGTGGGACAAGTCGAGACATACGAAGCACAGCAGGGCTAAGTCAATTTACGAAAATTCCAGTCGGAATTGAAATTAGATTTGTTCCCCGTTATTTTCCTATTGTGTTACATATTTCTTGTTTTCCCCAGCTGGATTTGTTCTGTAGTTTTGGCATTTGTCAAGTCGGGTCAGTGGGGACAAATCGGGACCATTAGGACAAGTCGAGACATACGTAGCACAGCAGGGCTAAGTCAATTTACGAAAATCCCAGTCGGAATTGAAATTGGAATTGTTGTCAAATTACTAAAAACTCAGCCGGAATTGAATTATAAATGTTCCCAACATTTTCCAATTGTGTCACAAAGTTCTTGAATTACCCAGCTGGACTCGTTCTGTTTCTTGGCATTTGTCAAGTCGGGTCATTAAGGAAAAATCAGGAACATTAGAACAAGTCGAGAAATACGAAGCACAGCAGGGCGAAGTCAAATTACTAAAATCTCAGTCGGAATTGAAATTAGAATTGTTCCCCAACATTTTCCAATTGTTCTACAAATTTCTTGTTTTACCCAGCTGGACTTGTTCTGAAGTTTTGGCATATGTCAAGTCGGGTCAGTAGGGACAAATCGAGACCATTAGGACAATTCGAGACATACGAAGCATAGCAGGGCTAAGTCAATTTACGAAAATTCCAGTCGGAATTGAAATTAGATTTGTTCCCCATTATTTTCCTATTGTGTTACAAATTTTTTGTTTTACCCAGCTGGATTTGTTCTGTAGTTTTGGCATTTGTCAAGTCAGGTCAGTGGGGACAAATCGGGACCATTAGGACAAGTCAAGACATAAGAAGCACAGAGTGGCTAAGTCAATTTACGAAAATCCCAGTCGGAATTGAAATTAGAATTGTTCCCCAACATTTTCCTATTGTGTTACAAATTTCTTGTTTTACCTAGCTGGACTTGTTCTGTAGTTTTGACATTCGTCAAGTCGGGTCAGTGGCGACAAATCGGGAACATTAGGACAAGTTGATAGATACGAAGCTCAGCAGGGCGAAGTCAAATCACGAAAATCTCAGTCGTAATTGAAATTGGAATTGTTTCCCAACACTTTCCAATTGTGTTACAAATTTCTTGAATTACCCAGCTGGACTTGTTCTGTAGTTTTAGCATATGTCAAGTCGGGTCATTAAGGAAAAATCAGGAACATTAGGAAAAGTCGAGAAATACGAAGCACAGCAGGGCGAAGTCAAATTACTAAAATCTCAGTCGGAATTGAAATTAGAATTGTTCCCCAACATTTTCCAATTGTTCTACAAATTTCTTGTGTTACCCAGCTGGACTTGTTCTGTAGTTTTGGCATTTGTCAAGTCGGGTCAGTGGGGACAAATCGGGACCATCAGGACAAGTCAAGACATACGAAGCACAGCAGGGCGAAGTCATATTACGAAAATCTCAGTCGGAATTGAAATTTGAATGTTCCCAACACTTTCCAATTGTGTTACAAATTTCTTGAATTACCCAGCTGGACTCGTTCTGTTTTTAGGCATTTGTCAAGTCGGGTCATTAAGGAAAAATCAGGAACATTAGGACAAGTCGAGACATACGAAGCACATCAGGGCAAAGTCAAATTACTAAAATCTCAGTCGGAATTGAAATTTGAATTGTTCCCCAACATTTTCCAATTGTTCTACAAATTTCTTGTTTTACCCAGCTGAACTTGTTCTGTAGTTTTGGCATTTGTCAAGTCGGGTCAGTGGGGACAAATCGGGACCATTAGGACAGACGAGACGTACTATGCACAGCAGGGCGAAGTCATATTACGAAAATCTCAGTCAGAATAGAAATTGGAATGTTCCCAACACTTTCCAATTGTGTTACAAATTTCTTGAATTACCCAGCTGGACTCGTTCTGTTTTAAGGCATTTGTCAAGTCGGGTCATTAAGGAAAAATCAGGAACATTAGGACAAGTCGAAACATACGAAGCACAGCAGGGCTAAGTCAATTTACGAAAATTCCAGTCGGAATTGAAATTAGATTTGTTCCTTATTATTATCCTATTGTGTTACAAATTACTTGTTTTACCCAGCTGGATTTGTTCTGTAGTTTTGGCATTTGTCAAGTCGGGTCAGTGGGAACAAATCGGGACCATTAGGACAGACGAGACGTACTATGCACAGCAGGGCGAAGTCATAATACGAAAATCTCAGTCAGAATAGAAATTGGAATGTTCCCAACACTTTCCATATGTGTTACAAATTTCTTGAATTACCCAGCTGGACTCGTTCTGTTTTTTGGCATTTGTCAAGTCGGGTCTTTAAGGACAAATCGGGACCATTAGGACAAGACGAGACGTACGAAGCACAGCAGGGCCAAGTCAATTTACGAAAATCCCAGTCGGAATTGAAATTGGAATTGTTTCCCAACATTTTTCTAATGTGTTATAAATTTCTTGCTTTACCCTGCTGAACTTGTTCTGTAGTTTTGGCATATGTCAAGTCGGGTCAGTAGGGACAAATCGGGACCATTAGGACACGTCGAGACATACGAAGCACGGCAGGGCCAAGTCAATTTACGAAAATCCCAGTCGGAATTGAAATTGGAATTGTTTCCCAACATTTTCCTATTGTGTTATAAATTTCTTGCTTACCCTGCTGAACTTGTTCTGTAGTTTTGGCATATGTCAAGTCGGGTCAGTAGGGACAAATCGGGACCATTAGGACACGTCGAGACATACGAAGCACGGCAGGGCCAAGTCAATTTACGAAAATCCCAGTCGGAATTGAAATTGGAATTGTTTCCCAACATTTTCCTATTGTGTTATAAATTTCTTGCTTACCCTGCTGAACTTGTTCTATAATTTTGGCATGTCAAGTCGGTTCAGTAGGGACCATTAGGACAAGTCGAGACATACGATGCACAGCAGGGCGAAGTCAAATTACTAAGAACTCAGCCGGAATTGAATTATAAATATTCCCAAATTTTTCCAATTGTGTTACAAATTTCTTGAATTACCCTGCTGGACTCGTTCTGTTTTTTGGCATTCGTCAAGTCGGGTCATTAAGGAAAAATCAGGAATATTAGGACAAGTCGAGAAATACGAAGCACAACAGGGCGAAGTCAAATTACTAAAATCTGAGTCGGAATTAAAATTAGAATTGTTCCCCAACATTTTCCAAGTGTTCTACAAATTTCTTGTTTTACCCAGCTGGACTTGTTCTGTAGTTTTGGCATATGTCAAGTCGGGTCAGTAGGGACAAATCGAGACCATTAGGACAATTCGAGACATACGAAGCATAGCAGGGCTAAGTCAATTTACGAAAATTCCAGTCGGAATTGAAATTAGATTTGTTCCCCATTATTTTCCTATTGTGTTACAAATTTCTTGTTTTACCCAGCTGGATTTGTTCTGTAGTTTTGGCATTTGTCAAGTCAGGTCAGTGGGGACAAATCGGGACCATTAGGACAAGTCAAGACATACGAAGCACAGAGTGGCTAAGTCAATTTACGAAAATCCCAGTCGGAATTGAAATTAGAATTGTTCCCCAACATTTTCCTATTGTGTTACAAATTTCTTGTTTTACCTAGCTGGACTTGTTCTGTAGTTTTGACATTCGTCAAGTCGGGTCAGTGGCGACAAATCGGGAACATTAGGACAAGTTGATAGATACGAAGCTCAGCAGGGCGAAGTCAAATTACGAAAATCTCAGTCGGAATTGAAATTGGAATTGTTTCCCAACACTTTCCAATTGTGTTACAAATTTCTTGAATTACCCAGCTGGACTTGTTCTGTAGTTTTAGCATATGTCAAGTCGGGTCATTAAGGAAAAATCAGGAACATTAGGAAAAGTCGAGAAATACGAAGCACAGCAGGGCGAAGTCAAATTACTAAAATCTCAGTCGGAATTGAAATTAGAATTGTTCCCCAACATTTTCCAATTGTTCTACAAATTTCTTGTGTTACCCAGCTGGACTTGTTCTGTAGTTTTGGCATTTGTCAAGTCGGGTCAGTGGGGACAAATCGGGACCATCAGGACAAGTCAAGACTTACGAAGCACAGCAGGGCGAAGTCATATTACGAAAATCTCAGTCGGAATTGAAATTTGAATGTTCCCAACACTTTCCAATTGTGTTACAAATTTCTTGAATTACCCAGCTGGACTCGTTCTGTTTTTAGGCATTTGTCAAGTCGGGTCATTAAGGAAAAATCAGGAACATTAGGACAAGTCGAGACATGCGAAGCACAGCAGGGCAAAGTCAAATTACTAAAATCTCAGTCGGAATTGAAATTTGAATTTTTCCCCAACATTTTCCAATTGTTCTACAAATTTCTTGTTTTACCCAGCTGGACTTGTTCTGTAGTTTTGGCATTTGTCAAGTCGGGTCAGTGGGGACAAATCGGGACCATTAGGACAGACGAGACGTACTATGCACAGCAGGGCGAAGTCATATTACGAAAATCTCAGTCAGAATAGAAATTGGAATGTTCCCAACACTTTCCAATTGTGTTACAAATTTCTTGAATTACCCAGCTGGACTCGTTCTGTTTTAAGGCATTTGTCAAGTCGGGTCATTAAGGAAAAATCAGGAACATTAGGACAAGTCGAAACATACGAAGCACAGCAGGGCTAAGTCAATTTACGAAAATTCCAGTCGGAATTGAAATTAGATTTGTTCCTTATTATTATCCTATTGTGTTACAAATTACTTGTTTTACCCAGCTGGAATTGTTCTGTAGTTTTGGCATTTGTCAAGTCGGGTCAGTGGGGACAAATCGGGACCATTAGGACAATCGAGACGTACTATGCACAGCAGGGCGAAGTCATATTACGAAAATCTCAGTCAGAATAGAAATTGGAATGGTCCCAACACTTTCCATTTGTGTTACAAATTTCTTGAATTACCCAGCTGGACTCGTTCTGTTTTTTGGCAAATGTCAAGTCGGGTCATTAAGGAAAAATCAGGAACATTAGGACAAGTCGAGACATACGAAGCACAGCAGGGCAAAGTCATATTACTAAAATCTCAGTCGGAATTGAAATTTGAATTGTTCCCCAACATTTTCCAATTGTTCTACAAATTTCTTGTTTTACCCAGCTGGACTTGTTCTGTAGTTTTGGCATATGTCAAGTCGGGTCAGTAGGGACAAATCGGGACCATTAGGACAAGTCGAAACATACGAAGCACAGCAGGGCTAAGTCAATTTACGAAAATTCCAGTCGGAATTGAAATTAGACTTGTTCCATATTATTATCCTATTGTGTTACAAATTACTTGTTTTACCCAGCTGGATTTGTTCTGTAGTTTTGGCATTTGTCAAGTCGGGTCAGTGGGGACAAATCGGGACCATTAGGACAGACGAGACGTACTATGCACAGCAGGGCGAAGTCATATTACGAAAATCTCAGTCAGAACAGAAATTGGAATGTTCCCAACACTTTCCATTTGTGTTACAAATTTCTTGAATTACCCAGCTGGACTCGTTCTGTTTTTTGGCATTTGTCTAGTCGGGTCTTTAAGGACAAATCGGGACCATTAGGACAAGACGAGACGTACGAAGCACAGCAGGGCCAAGTCAATTTACGAAAATCCCAGTCGGAATTGAAATTGGAATTGTTTCCCAACATTTTCCTATTGTGTTATAAATTTCTTGCTTACCCTGCTGAACTTGTTCTATAATTTTGGCATGTCAAGTCGGGTCAGTAGGGACCATTAGGACAAGTCGAGACATACGAAGCACAGCAGGGCGAAGTCAAATTACTAAAAACTCAGCCGGAATTGAATTATAAATGTTCCCAACATTTTCCAATTGTGTCACAAATTTCTTGAATTACCCAGCTGGACTCGTTCTGTTTTTTGGCGTTTGTCAAGTCGGGTATTTAAGGACAAATCGGGACCATTAGGACAAGACGAGACGTACTAAGCACAGCAGGGCGAAGTCAAATCGAAAATCTCAGTCGGATTTGAAATTGGAATTGTTCCCCAACATTTTCCATTTGTGTTAAAAATTTCTTGTTTTACCCTGCTGGATTTGTTCTGTATTTTGGCATTTGTCAAGTCGGGTCGTTAAGGACAAAATCAGGACCATTAGGACAAGTCGAGACATACGAAGCACAGCAGGGCGAAGTCAAATTACTAAAATCTCAGTCGGAATTGAAATTTGAATTGTTCCCCAACATTTTCCAATTCTGCTACAAATTTCTTGGTTTACCCTGCTGGACTTGTTCTGTAGTTTTGGCATATGTCAAGTCGGGTCAGTAGTGACAAATCGGAACCAGTGGGACAAGTCGAGACATACGAAGCACAGCAGGGCTAAGTCAATTTACGAAAATTCCAGTCGGAATTGAAATTAGATTTGTTCCCCGTTATTTTCCTATTGTGTTACATATTTCTTGTTTTCCCCAGCTGGATTTGTTCTGTAGTTTTGGCATTTGTCAAGTCGGGTCAGTGGGGACAAATCGGGACCATTAGGACAAGTCGAGACATACGAAGCACAGCAGGGCTAAGTCAATTTACGAAAATCCCAGTCGGAATTGAAATTGGAATTGTTTCCCAACATTTTCCTATTGTGTTATAAATTTCTTGCTTTACCCTGCTGAACTTGTTCTGTAGTTTTGGCATATGTCAAGTCGGGTCAGTAGGGACAAATTGGGACCATTAGGACAAGTCGAGACATACGAAGCACGGCAGGGCCAAGTCAATTTACGATAATCCCAGTCGGAATTGAAATTGGAATTGTTTCCCAACATTTTCCTATTGTGTTATAAATTTCTTGCTTTACCCTGCTGAACTTGTTCTATAATTTTGGCATATGTCAAGTCAAGTCAGTAGGGACCATTAGGACAAGTCGAGACATACGAAGCACAGCAGGGCGAAGTCAATTTACTAAAAACTCAGCCGGAATTGAATTATAAATGTTCCCATCATTTTCCAATTGTGTCACAAAGTTCTTGAATTACCCAGCTGGACTCGTTCTGTTTTTTGGCATTTGTCAAGTCGGGTCATTAAGGAAAAATCAGGAACATTAGAACAAGTCGAGAAATACGAAGCACAGCAGGGCGAAGTCAAATTACTAAAATCTCAGTCGGAATTGAAATTAGAATTGTTCCCCAACATTTTCCAATTGTTCTACAAATTTCTTGTTTTACCCAGCTGGACTTGGTCTGAAGTTTTGGCATATGTCAAGTCGGGTCAGTAGGGACAAATCGAGACCATTAGGACAATTCGAGACATACGAAGCATAGCAGGGCTAAGTCAATTTACGAAAATTCCAGTCGGAATTGAAATTAGATTTGTTCCCCATTATTTTCCTATTGTGTTACAAATTTTTTGTTTTACCCAGCTGGATTTGTTCTGTAGTTTTGGCATTTGTCAAGTCAGGTCAGTGGGGACAAATCGGGACCATTAGGACAAGTCAAGACATACGAAGCACAGAGTGGCTAAGTCAATTTACGAAAATCCCAGTCGGAATTGAAATTAGAATTGTTCCCCAACATTTTCCTATTGTGTTACAAATTTCTTGTTTTACCTAGCTGGACTTGTTCTGTAGTTTTGACATTCGTCAAGTCGGGTCAGTGGCGACAAATCGGGAACATTAGGACAAGTTGATAGATACGAAGCTCAGCAGGGCGAAGTCAAATTACGAAAATCTCAGTCGTAATTGAAATTGGAATTGTTTCCCAACACTTTCCAATTGTGTTACAAATTTCTTGAATTACCCAGCTGGACTTGTTCTGTAGTTTTAGCATATGTCAAGTCGGGTCATTAAGGAAAAATCAGGAACATTAGGAAAAGTCGAGAAATACGAAGCACAGCAGGGCGAAGTCAAATTACTAAAATCTCAGTCGGAATTGAAATTAGAATTGTTCCCCAACATTTTCCAATTGTTCTACAAATTTCTTGTGTTACCCAGCTGGACTTGTTCTGTAGTTTTGGCATTTGTCAAGTCGGGTCAGTGGGGACAAATCGGGACCATTAGGACAGACGAGACGTACTATGCACAGCAGGGCGAAGTCATATTACGAAAATCTCAGTCAGAATAGAAATTGGAATGTTCCCAACACTTTCCAATTGTGTTACAAATTTCTTGAATTACCCAGCTGGACTCGTTCTGTTTTAAGGCATTTGTCAAGTCGGGTCATTAAGGAAAAATCAGGAACATTAGGACAAGTCGAAACATACGAAGCACAGCAGGGCTAAGTCAATTTACGAAAATTCCAGTCGGAATTGAAATTAGATTTGTTCCTTATTATTATCCTATTGTGTTACAAATTACTTGTTTTACCCAGCTGGAATTGTTCTGTAGTTTTGGCATTTGTCAAGTCGGGTCAGTGGGGACAAATCGGGACCATTAGGATAGTCGAGACGTACTATGCACAGCAGGGCGAAGTCATATTACGAAAATCTCAGTCAGAATAGAAATTGGAATGGTCCCAACACTTTCCATTTGTGTTACAAATTTCTTGAATTACCCAGCTGGACTCGTTCTGTTTTTTGGCAAATGTCAAGTCGGGTCATTAAGGAAAAATCAGGAACATTAGGACAAGTCGAGACATACGAAGCACAGCAGGGCGAAGTCATATTACTAAAATCTCAGTCGGAATTGAAATTTGAATTGTTCCCCAACATTTTCCAATTGTTCTACAAATTTCTTGTTTTACCCAGCTGGACTTGTTCTGTAGTTTTGGCATATGTCAAGTCGGGTCAGTAGGGACAAATCGGGACCATTGGGACAAGTCGAAACATACGAAGCACAGCAGGGCTAAGTCAATTTACGAAAATTCCAGTCGGAATTGAAATTAGATTTGTTCCATATTATTATCCTATTGTGTTACAAATTACTTGTTTTACCCAGCTGGATTTGTTCTGTAGTTTTGGCATTTGTCAAGTCGGGTCAGTGGGGACAAATTGGGACCATTAGGACAGACGAGACGAACTATGCACAGCAGGGCGAAGTCATATTACGAAAATCTCAGTCAGAATAGAAATTGGAATGTTCCCAACACTTTCCATTTGTGTTACAAATTTCTTGAATTACCCAGCTGGACTCGTTCTGTTTTTTGGCATTTGTCTAGTCGGGTCTTTAAGGACAAATCGGGACCATTAGGACAAGACGAGACGTACGAAGCACAGCAGGGCCAAGTCAATTTACGAAAATCCCAGTCGGAATTGAAATTGGAATTGTTTCCCAACATTTTCCTATTGTGTTATAAATTTCTTGCTTACCCTGCTGAACTTGTTCTATAATTTTGGCATGTCAAGTCGGGTCAGTAGGGACCATTAGGACAAGTCGAGACATACGAAGCACAGCAGGGCGAAGTCAAATTACTAAAATCTCAGTCGGAATTGAAATTTGAATTGTTCCCCAACATTTTCCAATTCTGCTACAAATTTCTTGGTTTACCCTGCTGGACTTGTTCTGTAGTTTTGGCATATGTCAAGTCGGGTCAGTAGTGACAAATCGGAACCAGTGGGACAAGTCGAGACATACGAAGCACAGCAGGGCTAAGTCAATTTACGAAAATTCCAGTCGGAATTGAAATTAGATTTGTTCCATATTATTATCCTATTGTGTTACAAATTACTTGTTTTACCCAGCTGGATTTGTTCTGTAGTTTTGGCATTTGTCAAGTCGGGTCAGTGGGGACAAATCGGGACCATTAGGACAGACGAGACGTACTATGCACAGCAGGGCGAAGTCATATTACGAAAATCTCAGTCAGAATAGAAATTGGAATGTTCCCAACACTTTCCATTTGTGTTACAAATTTCTTGAATTACCCAGCTGGACTCGTTCTGTTTTTTGGCATTTGTCTAGTCGGGTCTTTAAGGACAAATCGGGACCATTAGGACAAGACGAAACGTACGAAGCACAGCAGGGCCAAGTCAATTTACGAAAATCCCAGTCGGAATTGAAATTGGAATTGTTTCCCAACATTTTCCTATTGTGTTATAAATTTTTTGCTTACCCTGCTGAACTTGTTCTATAATTTTGGCATGTCAAGTCGGGTCAGTAGGGACCATTAGGACAAGTCGAGACATACGAAGCACAGCAGGGCGAAGTCAAATTACTAAAAACTCAGCCGGAATTGAATTATAAATATTCCCAAATTTTTCCAATTGTGTTACAAATTTCTTGAATTACCCTGCTGGACTCGTTCTGTTTTTTGGCATTCGTCAAGTCGGGTCATTAAGGAAAAATCAGGAATATTAGGACAAGTCGAGAAATACGAAGCACAACAGGGCGAAGTCAAATTACTAAAATCTGAGTCGGAATTAAAATTAGAATTGTTCCCCAACATTTTCCAAGTGTTCTACAAATTTCTTGTTTTACCCAGCTGGACTTGTTCTGTAGTTTTGGCATTTGTCAAGTCGGGTCAGTGGGGACAAATCGGGACCATTAGGACAAGTCAAGACATACGAAGCACAGCAGGGCGAAGTCATGTTACGAAAATCTCAGTCGGAATTGAAATTTGAATGTTCCCAACACTTTCCAATTGTGTTACAAATTTGTTGAATTACCCAGCTGGACTCGTTCCGTTTTTTGGCATTTTTCAAGTCGGGTCATTAAGGAAAAATCAGGAATATTAGGACAAGTCGAGACATACGAAGCACAGCAGGGCGAAGTCAAATTACTAAAATCTCAGTCGGAATTGAAATTTGAATTGTTCCCAACATTTTCCAATTGTGTTACAAATTTCTTGTTTTACCCTGCTGGACTTGTTCTGTAGTTTTGGCATATGTCAAGTCGGGTCAGTAGTGACAAATCGGAACCATTGGGACAAGTCGAGACATACGAAGCACAGCAGGGCAAAGTCAAATTACGAAAATTCCAGTCGGAATTGAAATTAGATTTGTTCCCCATTATTTTCCTATTGTGTTACAAATTTCTCGTTTTACCCAGCTGGATTTGTTCTGTAGTTTTGGCATTTGACAAGTCAGGTCTGTGGGGACAAATCGGGACCATTAGGACAAGTCAAGACATACGAAGCACAGAGTGGCTAAGTCAATTTACGAAAATCCCAGTCGGAATTGAAATTAGAATTGTTCCCCAACATTTTCCTATTGTGTTACAAATTTCTCGTTTTACCCAGCTGGACTTGTTCTGTAGTTTTGACATTCGTCAAGTCGGGTCAGTGGCGACAAATCGGGAACATTAGGACTAGTTGATAGATACGAAGCTCAGCAGGGCGAAGTCAAATTACGGAAATCTCAGTCGGAATTGAAATTGGAATTGTTTCCCAACACTTTCCAATTGCGTTACAAATTTTTTGAATTACCCAGCTGGACTTGTTCTGTAGTTTTAGCATATGTCAAGTCGGGTCATTAAGGAAAAATCAGGAACATTAGGACAAGTCGAGAAATACGAAGCACAGCAGGGCGAAGTCAAATTACTAAAATCTCAGTCGGAATTGAAATTAGAATTGTTCCCCAACATTTTCCAATTGTTCTACAAATTTCTTGTGTTACCCAGCTGGACTTGTTCTGTAGTTTTGGCATTTGTCAAGTCGGGTCAGTGGGGACAAATCGGGACCATTAGGACAAGTCAAGACATACGAAGCACAGCAGGGCGAAGTCATATTACGAAAATCTCAGTCGGAATTGAAATTTGAATGTTCCCAACCCTTTCCAATTGTGTTACAAATTTCTTGAATTACCCAGATGGACTCGTTCTGTTTTTAGGCATTTGTCAAGTCGGGTCATTAAGGAAAAATCAGGAACATTAGGACAAGTCGAGACATACGAAGCACAGCAGGGCAAAGTCAAATTACTAAAATCTCAGTCGGAATTGAAATTTGAATTGTTCCCCAACATTTTCTAATTGTTCTACAAATTTCTTGTTTTACCCAGCTGGACTTGTTCTGTAGTTTTGGCATTTGTCAAGTCGTGTCAGTGGGGACAAATCGGGACCATTAGGACACACGAGACGTACTATGCACAGCAGGGCGAAGTCATATTACGAAAATCTCAGTCAGAATAGAAATTGGAATGTTCCCTACACTTTCCAATTGTGTTACAAATTTCTTGAATTACCCAGCTGGACTCGTTCTGTTTTAAGGCATTTGTCAAGTCGGGTCATTAAGGAAAAATCAGGAACATTAGGACAAGTCGAAACATATGAAGCACAGCAGGGCTAAGTCAATTTACGAAAATTCCAGTCGGAATTGAAATTAGATTTGTTCCTTATTATTATCCTATTGTGTTACAAATTACTTGTTTTACCCAGCTGGATTTGTTCTGTAGTTTTGGCATTTGTCAAGTGGGGTCAGTGGGGACAAATCGGGACCATTAGGACAGACAAGACGTACTATGCACAGCAGGGCGAAGTCATATTACGAAAATCTCAGTCAGAATAGAAATCGGAATGTTCCCAACACTTTCCATTTGTGTTACAAATTTCTTGAATTACCCAGCTGGACTCGTTCTATTTTTTGGCATTTGTCAAGTCGGGTCATTAAGAAAAAATCAGGAACATTAGGACAAGTCGAGACATACGAAGCACAGCAGGGCAAAGTCAAATTACTAAAATCTCAGTCGGAATTGAAATTTGAATTGTTCCCCAACATTTTCCAATTGTTCTACAAATTTCTTGTTTTACCCAGCTGGACTTGTTCTGTTGTTTTGGCATATGTCAAGTCGGGTCAGTAGGGACAAATCGGGACCATTAGGACAAGTCGAAACATACGAAGCACAGCAGGGCTAAGTCAATTTACGAAAATTCCAGTCGGAATTGAAATTAGATTTGTTCCCCATTATTAATCTATTGTGTTACAAATTACTTGTTTTACCCAGCTGGATTTGTTCTGTAGTTTCGGCATTTGTCAAGTCGGGTCAGTGGGAACAAATCGGGACCATTAGGACAGACGAGACGTACTATGCACAGCAGGGCGAAGTCATATTACGAAAATCTCAGTCAGAATAGAAATTGGAATGTTCCCAACACTTTCCATTTGTGTTACAAATTTTTTGAATTACCCAGCTGGACTCGTTCTGTTTTTTGGCATTTGTCAAGTCGGGTCTTTAAGGACAAATCGGGACTATTAGGACAAGACGAGACGTACGAAGCACAGCAGGGCCAAGTCAATTTACGAAAATCCCAGTCGGAATTGAAATTGGAATTGTTTCCCAACATTTTTCTAATGTGTTATAAATTTCTTGCTTTACCCTGCTGAACTTGTTCTGTAGTTTTGGCATATGTCAAGTCGGGTCAGTAGGGACAAATCGGGACCATTAGGACACGTCGAGACATACGAAGCACGGCAGGGCCAAGTCAATTTACGAAAATCCCAGTCGGAATTGAAATTGGAATTGTTTCCCAACATTTTCCTATTGTGTTATAAATTTCTTGCTTACCCTGCTGAACTTGTTCTATAATTTTGGCATGTCAAATCGGGTCAGTAGGGACCATTAGGACAAGTCGAGACATACGAAGCTCAGCAGGGCGAAGTCAAATTACTAAAAACTCAGCCGGAATTGAATTATAAATGTTCCCAACATTTTCCAATTGTGTCACAAAGTTCTTGAATTACCCAGCTGGACTCGTTCTGTTTTTTGGCATTTGTCAAGTCGGGTCATTAAGGAAAAATCAGGAACATTAGAACAAGTCGAGAAATACGAAGCACAGCAGGGCGAAGTCAAATTACTAAAATCTCAGTCGGAATTGAATTTAGAATTGTTCCCCAACATTTTCCAATTGTTCTACAAATTTCTTGTTTTACCCAGCTGGACTTGTTCTGAAGTTTTGGCATATGTCAAGTCGGGTCAGTAGGGACAAATCGAGACCATTAGGACAATTCGAGACATACGAAGCATAGCAGGGCTAAGTCAATTTACGAAAATTCCAGTCGGAATTGAAATTAGATTTGTTCCCCATTATTTTCCTATTGTGTTACAAATTTTTTGTTTTACCCAGCTGGATTTGTTCTGTAGTTTTGGCATTTGTCAAGTCAGGTCAGTGGGGACAAATCGGGACCATTAGGACAAGTCAAGACATACGAAGCACAGAGTGGCTAAGTCAATTTACGAAATTCCCAGTCGGAATTGAAATTAGAATTGTTCCCCAACATTTTCCTATTGTGTTACAAATTTCTTGTTTTACCTAGCTGGACTTGTTCTGTAGTTTTGACATTCGTCAAGTCGGGTCAGTGGCGACAAATCGGGAACATTAGGACAAGTTGATAGATACGAAGCTCAGCAGGGCGAAGTCAAATTACGAAAATCTCAGTCGTAATTGAAATTGGAATTGTTTCCCAACACTTTCCAATTGTGTTACAAATTTCTTGAATTACCCAGCTGGACTTGTTCTGTAGTTTTAGCATATGTCAAGTCGGGTCATTAAGAAAAAATCAGGAACATTAGGACAAGTCGAGACATACGAAGCACAGCAGGGCAAAGTCAAATTACTAAAATCTCAGTCGGAATTGAAATTTGAATTGTTCCCCAACATTTTCCAATTGTTCTACAAATTTCTTGTTTTACCCAGCTGGACTTGTTCTGTTGTTTTGGCATATGTCAAGTCGGGTCAGTAGGGACAAATCGGGACCATTAGGACAAGTCGAAACATACGAAGCACAGCAGGGCTAAGTCAATTTACGAAAATTCCAGTCGGAATTGAAATTAGATTTGTTCCCCATTATTAATCTATTGTGTTACAAATTACTTGTTTTACCCAGCTGGATTTGTTCTGTAGTTTCGGCATTTGTCAAGTCGGGTCAGTGGGAACAAATCGGGACCATTAGGACAGACGAGACGTACTATGCACAGCAGGGCGAAGTCATATTACGAAAATCTCAGTCAGAATAGAAATTGGAATGTTCCCAACACTTTCCATTTGTGTTACAAATTTTTTGAATTACCCAGCTGGACTCGTTCTGTTTTTTGGCATTTGTCAAGTCGGGTCTTTAAGGACAAATCGGGACTATTAGGACAAGACGAGACGTACGAAGCACAGCAGGGCCAAGTCAATTTACGAAAATCCCAGTCGGAATTGAAATTGGAATTGTTTCCCAACATTTTTCTAATGTGTTATAAATTTCTTGCTTTACCCTGCTGAACTTGTTCTGTAGTTTTGGCATATGTCAAGTCGGGTCAGTAGGGACAAATCGGGACCATTAGGACACGTCGAGACATACGAAGCACGGCAGGGCCAAGTCAATTTACGAAAATCCCAGTCGGAATTGAAATTGGAATTGTTTCCCAACATTTTCCTATTGTGTTATAAATTTCTTGCTTACCCTGCTGAACTTGTTCTATAATTTTGGCATGTCAAATCGGGTCAGTAGGGACCATTAGGACAAGTCGAGACATACGAAGCTCAGCAGGGCGAAGTCAAATTACTAAAAACTCAGCCGGAATTGAATTATAAATGTTCCCAACATTTTCCAATTGTGTCACAAAGTTCTTGAATTACCCAGCTGGACTCGTTCTGTTTTTTGGCATTTGTCAAGTCGGGTCATTAAGGAAAAATCAGGAACATTAGAACAAGTCGAGAAATACGAAGCACAGCAGGGCGAAGTCAAATTACTAAAATCTCAGTCGGAATTGAATTTAGAATTGTTCCCCAACATTTTCCAATTGTTCTACAAATTTCTTGTTTTACCCAGCTGGACTTGTTCTGAAGTTTTGGCATATGTCAAGTCGGGTCAGTAGGGACAAATCGAGACCATTAGGACAATTCGAGACATACGAAGCATAGCAGGGCTAAGTCAATTTACGAAAATTCCAGTCGGAATTGAAATTAGATTTGTTCCCCATTATTTTCCTATTGTGTTACAAATTTTTTGTTTTACCCAGCTGGATTTGTTCTGTAGTTTTGGCATTTGTCAAGTCAGGTCAGTGGGGACAAATCGGGACCATTAGGACAAGTCAAGACATACGAAGCACAGAGTGGCTAAGTCAATTTACGAAATTCCCAGTCGGAATTGAAATTAGAATTGTTCCCCAACATTTTCCTATTGTGTTACAAATTTCTTGTTTTACCTAGCTGGACTTGTTCTGTAGTTTTGACATTCGTCAAGTCGGGTCAGTGGGGACAAATCGGGACCATCAGGACAAGTCAAGACATACGAAGCACAGCAGGGCGAAGTCATATTACGAAAATCTCAGTCGGAATTGAAATTTGAATGTTCCCAACACTTTCCAATTGTGTTACAAATTTCTTGAATTACCCAGCTGGACTCGTTCTGTTTTTAGGCATTTGTCAAGTCGGGTCATTAAGGAAAAATCAGGAACATTAGGACAAGTCGAGACATACGAAGCACAGCAGGGCAAAGTCAAATTACTAAAATCTCAGTCGGAATTGAAATTTGAATTGTTCCCCAACATTTTCCAATTGTTCTACAAATTTCTTGTTTTACCCAGCTGGACTTGTTCTGTAGTTTTGGCATTTGTCAAGTCGGGTCAGTGGGGACAAATCGGGACCATTAGGACAGACGAGACGTACTATGCACAGCAGGGCGAAGTCATATTACGAAAATCTCAGTCAGAATAGAAATTGGAATGTTCCCAACACTTTCCAATTGTGTTACAAATTTCTTGAATTACCCAGCTGGACTCGTTCTGTTTTAAGGCATTTGTCAAGTCGGGTCATTAAGGAAAAAAAAATCAGGAACATTAGGACAAGTCGAAACATACGAAGCACAGCAGGGCTAAGTCAATTTACGAAAATTCCAGTCGGAATTGAAATTAGATTTGTTCCTTATTATTATCCTATTGTGTTACAAATTACTTGTTTTACCCAGCTGGAATTGTTCTGTAGTTTTGGCATTTGTCAAGTCGGGTCAGTGGGGACAAATCGGGACCATTAGGACAGTCGAGACGTACTATGCACAGCAGGGCGAAGTCATATTACGAAAATCTCAGTCAGAATAGAAATTGGAATGGTCCCAACACTTTCCATTTGTGTTACAAATTTCTTGAATTACCCAGCTGGACTCGTTCTGTTTTTTGGCAAATGTCAAGTCGGGTCATTAAGGAAAAATCAGGAACATTAGGACAAGTCGAGACATACGAAGCACAGCAGGGCAAAGTCATATTACTAAAATCTCAGTCGGAATTGAAATTTGAATTGTTCCCCAACATTTTCCAATTGTTCTACAAAATTCTTGTTTTACCCAGCTGGACTTGTTCTGTAGTTTTGGCATATGTCAAGTCGGGTCAGTAGGGACAAATCGGGACCATTAGGACAAGTCGAAACATACGAAGCACAGCAGGGCTAAGTCAATTTACGAAAATTCCAGTCGGAATTGAAATTAGATTTGTTCCATATTATTATCCTATTGTGTTACAAATTACTTGTTTTACCCAGCTGGATTTGTTCTGTAGTTTTGGCATTTGTCAAGTCGGGTCAGTGGGGACAAATCGGGACCATTAGGACAGACGAGACGTACTATGCACAGCAGGGCGAAGTCATATTACGAAAATCTCAGTCAGAATAGAAATTGGAATGTTCCCAACACTTTCCATTTGTGTTACAAATTTCTTGAATTACCCAGCTGGACTCGTTCTGTTTTTTGGCATTTGTCTAGTCGGGTCTTTAAGGACAAATCGGGACCATTAGGACAAGACGAGACGTACGAAGCACAGCAGGGCCAAGTCAATTTACGAAAATCCCAGTCGGAATTGAAATTGGAATTGTTTCCCAACATTTTCCTATTGTGTTATAAATTTCTTGCTTACCCTGCTGAACTTGTTCTATAATTTTGGCATGTCAAGTCGGGTCAGTAGGAACCATTAGGACAAGTCGAGACATACGAAGCACAGCAGGGCGAAGTCAAATTACTAAAAACTCAGCCGGAATTGAATTATAAATGTTCCCAACATTTTCCAATTGTGTCACAAATTTCTTGAATTACCCAGCTGGACTCGTTCTGTTTTTTGGCGTTTGTCAAGTCGGGTATTTAAGGACAAATCGGGACCATTAGGACAAGACGAGACGTACTAAGCACAGCAGGGCGAAGTCAAATCGAAAATCTCAGTCGGATTTGAAATTGGAATTGTTCCCCAACATTTTCCAATTGTGTTACAAATTTCTTGTTTTACCCTGCTGGACTTGTTCTGTAGTTTTGGCATATGTCAAGTAGTGTCAGTAGGGACAAATCGGGACCATTAGGACAAGTCAAGACATACGAAGCACAGCAGGGCGAAGTCAAATTACGAAAATCTCAGTCGGAATTGAAATTGGAATTGTTTCCCAACATTTTCCTATTGTTTTTTAAAATTCTTGCTTTACCCAGCTGGATTTGTTCTGTATTTTGGCATTTGTCAAGTCGGGTCGTTAAGGACAAAATCAGGACCATTAGGACAAGTCGAGACATACGAAGCACAGCAGGGCGAAGTCAAATTACTAAAATCTCAGTCGGAATTGAAATTTGAATTGTTCCCCAACATTTTCCAATTCTGCTACAAATTTCTTGGTTTTCCCTGCTGGACTTGTTCTGTAGTTTTGGCATATGTCAAGTCGGGTCAGTAGTGACAAATCGGAACCAGTGGGACAAGTCGAGACATACGAAGCACAGCAGGGCTAAGTCAATTTACGAAAATTCCAGTCGGAATTGAAATTAGATTTGTTCCCCGTTATTTTCCTATTGTGTTACATATTTCTTGTTTTCCCCAGCTGGATTTGTTCTGTAGTTTTGGCATTTGTCAAGTCGGGTCAGTGGGGACAAATCGGGACCATTAGGACAAGTCGAGACATACGAAGCACAGCAGGGCTAAGTCAATTTACGAAAATCCCAGTCGGAATTGAAATTGGAATTGTTTCCCAACATTTTCCTATTGTGTTATAAATTTCTTGCTTTACCCTGCTGAACTTGTTCTGTAGTTTTGGCATATGTCAAGTCGGGTCAGTAGGGACAAATTGGGACCATTAGGACAAGTCGAGACATACGAAGCACGGCAGGGCCAAGTCAATTTACGATAATCCCAGTCGGAATTGAAATTGGAATTGTTTCCCAACATTTTCCTATTGTGTTATAAATTTCTTGCTTTACCCTGCTGAACTTGTTCTATAATTTTGGCATATGTCAAGTCGGGTCAGTAGGGACCATTAGGACAAGTCGAGACATACGAAGCACAGCAGGGCGAAGTCAATTTACTAAAAACTCAGCCGGAATTGAATTATAAATGTTCCCAACATTTTCCAATTGTGTCACAAAGTTCTTGAATTACCCAGCTGGACTCGTTCTGTTTTTTGGCATTTGTCAAGTCGGGTCATTAAGGAAAAATCAGGAACATTAGAACAAGTCGAGAAATACGAAGCACAGCAGGGCGAAGTCAAATTACTAAAATCTCAGTCGGAATTGAAATTAGAATTGTTCCCCAACATTTTCCAATTGTTCTACAAATTTCTTGTTTTACCCAGCTGGACTTGTTCTGAAGTTTTGGCATATGTCAAGTCGGGTCAGTAGGGACAAATCGAGACCATTAGGACAATTCGAGACATACGAAGCATAGCAGGGCTAAGTCAATTTACGAAAATTCCAGTCGGAATTGAAATTAGATTTGTTCCCCATTATTTTCCTATTGTGTTACAAATTTTTTGTTTTACCCAGCTGGATTTGTTCTGTAGTTTTGGCATTTGTCAAGTCAGGTCAGTGGGGACAAATCGGGACCATTAGGACAAGTCAAGACATACGAAGCACAGAGTGGCTAAGTCAATTTACGAAAATCCCAGTCGGAATTGAAATTAGAATTGTTCCCCAACATTTTCCTATTGTGTTACAAATTTCTTGTTTTACCTAGCTGGACTTGTTCTGTAGTTTTGACATTCGTCAAGTCGGGTCAGTGGCGACAAATCGGGAACATTAGGACAAGTTGATAGATACGAAGCTCAGCAGGGCGAAGTCAAATTACGAAAATCTCAGTCGTAATTGAAATTGGAATTGTTTCCCAACACTTTCCAATTGTGTTACAAATTTCTTGAATTACCCAGCTGGACTTGTTCTGTAGTTTTAGCATATGTCAAGTCGGGTCATTAAGGAAAAATCAGGAACATTAGGAAAAGTCGAGAAATACGAAGCACAGCAGGGCGAAGTCAAATTACTAAAATCTCAGTCGGAATTGAAATTAGAATTGTTCCCCAACATTTTCCAATTGTTCTACAAATTTCTTGTGTTACCCAGCTGGACTTGTTCTGTAGTTTTGGCATTTGTCAAGTCGGGTCAGTGGGGACAAATCGGGACCATCAGGACAAGTCAAGACATACGAAGCACAGCAGGGCGAAGTCATATTACGAAAATCTCAGTCGGAATTGAAATTTGAATGTTCCCAACACTTTCCAATTGTGTTACAAATTTCTTGAATTACCCAGCTGGACTCGTTCTGTTTTTAGGCATTTGTCAAGTCGGGTCATTAAGGAAAAATCAGGAACATTAGGACAAGTCGAGACATACGAAGCACAGCAGGGCAAAGTCAAATTACTAAAATCTCAGTCGGAATTGAAATTTGAATTGTTCCCCAACATTTTCCAATTGTTCTACAAATTTCTTGTTTTACCCAGCTGGACTTGTTCTGTAGTTTTGGCATTTGTCAAGTCGGGTCAGTGGGGACAAATCGGGACCATTAGGACAGACGAGACGTACTATGCACAGCAGGGCGAAGTCATATTACGAAAATCTCAGTCAGAATAGAAATTGGAATGTTCCCAACACTTTCCAATTGTGTTACAAATTTCTTGAATTACCCAGCTGGACTCGTTCTGTTTTAAGGCATTTGTCAAGTCGGGTCATTAAGGAAAAATCAGGAACATTAGGACAAGTCGAAACATACGAAGCACAGCAGGGCTAAGTCAATTTACGAAAATTCCAGTCGGAATTGAAATTAGATTTGTTCCTTATTATTATCCTATTGTGTTACAAATTACTTGTTTTACCCAGCTGGAATTGTTCTGTAGTTTTGGCATTTGTCAAGTCGGGTCAGTGGGGACAAATCGGGACCATTAGGATAGTCGAGACGTACTATGCACAGCAGGGCGAAGTCATATTACGAAAATCTCAGTCAGAATAGAAATTGGAATGGTCCCAACACTTTCCATTTGTGTTACAAATTTCTTGAATTACCCAGCTGGACTCGTTCTGTTTTTTGGCAAATGTCAAGTCGGGTCATTAAGGAAAAATCAGGAACATTAGGACAAGTCGAGACATACGAAGCACAGCAGGGCAAAGTCATATTACTAAAATCTCAGTCGGAATTGAAATTTGAATTGTTCCCCAACATTTTCCAATTGTTCTACAAATTTCTTGTTTTACCCAGCTGGACTTGTTCTGTAGTTTTGGCATATGTCAAGTCGGGTCAGTAGGGACAAATCGGGACCATTGGGACAAGTCGAAACATACGAAGCACAGCAGGGCTAAGTCAATTTACGAAAATTCCAGTCGGATTTGAAATTAGATTTGTTCCATATTATTATCCTATTGTGTTACAAATTACTTGTTTTACCCAGCTGGATTTGTTCTGTAGTTTTGGCATTTGTCAAGTCGGGTCAGTGGGGACAAATCGGGACCATTAGGACAGACGAGACGTACTATGCACAGCAGGGCGAAGTCATATTACGAAAATCTCAGTCAGAATAGAAATTGGAATGTTCCCAACACTTTCCATTTGTGTTACAAATTTCTTGAATTACCCAGCTGGACTCGTTCTGTTTTTTGGCATTTGTCTAGTCGGGTCTTTAAGGACAAATCGGGACTATTAGGACAAGACGAGACGTACGAAGCACAGCAGGGCCAAGTCAATTTACGAAAATCCCAGTCGGAATTGAAATTGGAATTGTTTCCCAACATTTTCCTATTGTGTTATAAATTTCTTGCTTACCCTGCTGAACTTGTTCTATAATTTTGGCATGTCAAGTCGGGTCAGTAGGGACCATTAGGACAAGTCGAGACATACGAAGCACAGCAGGGCGAAGTCAAATTACTGAAAACTCCGCCGGAATTGAATTATAAATGTTCCCAACATTTTCCAATTGTGTTACAAATTTCTTGAATTACCCAGCTGGACTCGTTCTGTTTTTTGGCCTTTGTCAAGTTGGGTATTTAAGGACAAATCGGGACCATTAGGACAGACGAGACGTACTAAGCACAGCAGGGCCAAGTCAAATTACGAAAATCTCAGTCGGAATTGAAATTTGAATTGTTCCCCAACATTTTCCAATTGTGTTACAAATTTCTTGTTTCACCCTGCTGGAATTGTTCTGTATTTTTGGCATATGTCAAGTCGGGTCAGTAGGGACCATTAGGACAAGTCGAGACATACGAAGCACAGCAGGGCTTAGTCAATTTACGAAAATCCTAGTCGTAATTGAAATTAGAATTGTTCCCCAACAATTTCCTATTTTGTTACAAATTTCTTGTTTTGCCCAGCTGGACTCATTCTGTTTTTTGGCCTTTGTCAAGTTGGGTATTTAAGGACAAATCGGGACCATTAGGACAGACGGAACGTACTAAGCACAGCAGGGCCAAGTCAAATTACGAAAATCTCAGTTGGAATAGAAATTTGAATTGTTCCCCAACATTTTCCAATTGTGTTACAAAATTTCTTGATTTACCCTGCTGGAATTGTTCTGTAGTTTTGGCATATGTCAAGTATGGTCAGTAGGGACCATTAGGACAAGTCGAGACATACGAAGCACAGCAGGGCTAAGTCAATTTACGAAAATCCCAGTCGGAATTGAAATTGGAATTGTTTCCCAACATTTTCCTATTGTGTTATAAATTTCTTGCTTTACCCTGCTGAACTTGTTCTGTAGTATTGGCATATGTCAAGTCGGGTCAGTAGGGACAAATCGGGACCATTAGGACAAGTCGAGACATACGAAACACGGCAGGGCTAAGTCAATTTACGAAAATCCCAGTCGGAATTGAAATTGAAATTGTTTCCCAACATTTTCCTATTGTGTTATAAATTTCTTGCTTTACCCTGCTGAACTAGTTCTATAATTTTGGCATATGTCAAGTCGGGTCAGTAGGGACAAATCGGGACAATTAGGACAAGTCGAGACATACGAAGCACAGAGTGGCTAAGGCAATTTACGAAAATCCCAGTCGGAATTGAAATTAGATTTGTTCCCCAACATTTTCCTATTGTGTTACAAATTTATTGTTTTACCCAGCTGGACTCGTTCTGTTTTTTGGCATTTGTCAAGTCGGGTCATTAAGAAAAAATCAGGAACATTAGGACAAATCGAGAAATACGAAGCACAGCAGGGCGAAGTCAAATTACTAATATCTCAGTCGGAATTGAAATTTGAATTGTTCCCCAACATTTTCCAATTGTTCTACAAATTTCTTGTTTTACCCAGCTGGACTTGTTCTGAAGTTTTGGCATATGTCAAGTCGGGTCAGTAGGGACAAATCGAGACCATTAGGACAAGTCGAGACATACGAAGCACAGCAGGGCTAAGTCAATTTACGAAAATCCCAGTCGGAATTGAAATTGGAATTGTTTCCCAACATTTTCCTATTGTGTTATAAATTTCTTGCTTTACCCTGCCGAACTTGTTCTGTAGTATTGGCATATGTCAAGTCGGGTCAGTAGGGACAAATCGGGACCATTAGGACAAGTCGAGACATATGAAGCACGGCAGGGCTAAGTCAATTTACGAAAATCCCAGTCGGAATTGAAATTGAAATTGTTTCCCAACATTTTCCTATTGTGTTATAAATTTCTTGCTTTACCCAGCTGGATTTGTTCTGTAGTTTTGGCATTTGTCAAGTCAGGTCAGTGGGGACGAATCGGGACCATTAGGACAAGTCAAGACATACGAAGCACAGAGTGGCTAAGTCAATTTACGAAAATCCCAGTCGGAATTGAAATTAGAATTGTTCCCCAACATTTTCCTATTTTGTTACAAATTTCTTGTTTTACCTAGCTGGACTTGTTCTGTAGTTTTGACATTCGTCAAGTCGGGTCAGTGGCGACAAATCGGGAACATTAGGACAAGTTGATAGATACGAAGCTCAGCAGGGCGAAGTCAAATTACGAAAATCTCAGTCGGAATTGAAATTGGAATTGTTTCCCAACACTTTCCAATTGTGTTACAAATTTCTTGAATTACCCAGCTGGACTTGTTCTGTAGTTTTGGCATATGTCAAGTCGGGTTATTAAGGAAAAATCAGGAACAGTAGGACAAGTCGAGAAATACGAAGCACAGCAGGGCGAAGTCAAATTACTAAAATCTCAGTCGGAATTGAAATTAGAATTGTTCCCCAACATTTTCCAATTGTTCTACAAATTTCTTGTGTTACCCAGCTGGACTTGTTCTGTAGTTTTGGCATTTGTCAAGTCGGGTCAGTGGGGACAAATCGGGACCATCAGGACAAGTCAGGACATACGAAGCACAGCAGGGCGAAGTCATATTACAAAAATCTCAGTCGGAATTGAAATTTGAATGTTCCCAACACTTTCCAATTGTGTTACAAATTTCTTGAATTACCCAGCTGGACTCGTTCTGTTTTTAGGCATTTGTCAAGTCGGGTCATTAAGGAAAAATCAGGAACATTAGGACAAGTCGAGACATACGAAGCACAGCAGGGCAAAGTCAAATTACTAAAATCTCAGTCGGAATTGAAATTTGAATTGTTCCCCAACATTTTCCAATTGTTCTACAAATTTCTAGTTTTACCCAGCTGGACTTGTTCTGTAGTTATGGTATTTGACAAGTCGGGTCAGTGGGGACAAATCGGGACCATTAGGACAGACGAGACGTACTATGCACAGCAGGGCGAAGTCATATTACGAAAATCTCAGTCAGAATAGAAATTGGAATGTTCCCAACACTTTCCATTTGTGTTACAAATTTCTTGAATTACCCAGCTGGACTCGTTCTGTTTTTAGGCATTTGTCAAGTCGGGTCAGTGGGGACAAATCGGGACCATTAGGACACGTCGAGACATACGAAGCACGGCAGGGCCAAGTCAATTTACGAAAATTCCAGTCGGAATTGAAATTGGAATTGTTTCCCAACATTTTCCTATTGTGTTATAAATTTCTTGGTTTACCCAGCTGAACTTGTTCTGTAGTTTTGGCATATGTCAAGTCGGGTCAGTAGGGACAAATCGGGACCATTAGGACACGTCGAGACATACGAAGCACGGCAGGGCCAAGTCAATTTACGAAAATTTCAGTCGGAATTGAAATTGGAATTGTTTCCCAACATTTTCCTATCGTGTTATAAATTTTTTGCTTACCCTGCTGTACTTGTTCTATAATTATGGCATGTCAAGTCGGGTCAGTAGGGACCATTAGGACAAGTCGAGACATACGAAGCACAGTAGGGCGAAGTCAAATTACTAAAAACTCAGCCGGAATTGAATTATAAATGTTCCCAACATTTTCCAATTGTGTCACAAATTTCTTGAATTACCTAGCTGGACTCGTTCTGTTTTTTGGCATTTGTCAAGTCGGGTATTTAAGGACAAATCGGGACCATTAGGACAAGACGAGACGTACTAAGCACAGCAGGGCGAAGTCAAATCGAAAATCTCAGTCGGAATTGAAATTGGAATTGTTTCCCAACATTTTCCTATTGTTTTATAAATTTCTTGCTTTACCCAGCTGGATTTGTTCTGTATTTTGGCATTTGTCTAGTCGGGTCGTTAAGGACAAATCGGGACCATTAGGACAAGTCGAGACATACGAAGCACTGCTGGTCCAAGTCAAATTACTAAAATCTCAGTCGGAATTGAAATTTGAATTGTTCCCCAACATTTTCCAATTGTGCTACAAATTTCTTGGTTTAGGGGGCGTCCATAAATTACGTGAGGTGTTTTTTTTAATTTTCTGCCCCTCCCTCCCCCCCTGGTGAGATGTCGTGAGATTTTATTCAACCCCCTCCCCCATCTCCCAATCTCACGTGAGATTTTTCAAAATGTGAGTTTCTTACGTAAACGTGTTGGATTTTTATTGTAAAAAGATAAAAACAAATTTGCTTCATGCTTTTATTTACGACTAGTTATGACTAGTAATCTTATGCATGTACAATCTGGATTAAATGGACCAAAATAGTATAATTTTTTTTTTGTTTCAATCAGAAAAAAAATTGCGTGATATTTGCCGAGACCCCCCCTCTCTCCAACGTAAGATTAGATGAGATTTGACTCGACCCCCTCCCCCCCTTAAACACCTCACGTAATTTATGGACGCCCCCTTACCCAGCTGGACTTGTTCTGTAGTTTTGGCATATGTCAAGTCGGGTCAGTGGGGACAAATTGGGACCATTAGGACAAGTCAAGACATACGAAGCACAGCAGGGCGAAGTCATTATACGAATATCTCAGTCGGAATTGAAATTTGAATGTTCCCAACACTTTCCAATTGTGTTACAAATTTCTTGAATTACCCAGCTGGACTCGTTCTGTTTTTTGGCATTTCTCAAATCGGGTCTTTAAGGACAAATCGGGACCATTAGGACAAGTTGATACATACGAAGCACAGCAGGGCGAAGTCAAATTACGAAATTCTCAGTCGGAATTGAAATTTGAATGTTCTCAAACATTTTCCAATTGTTTTTACAAATTTCTTGTCTACTCAGCTGGACTTGTTCTGCAGTTTTGGCATTCGTCAAGTCGGGTCAGTGGGGACAAATCGGGACCATTAGGACAAGTTGATAGATAGGATGCACAGCAGGGCAAAGTCATATTACTAAAATCTCAGTCGGAATTGAAATTTGAATTGTTCCCCAACATTTTCAAATTGTTCTACAAATTTCTTGTTTTACCCAGCTGGACTTGTTCTGTAGTTTTGGCATATGTCAAGTCGGGTCAGTAGGGACAAATCGGGACCATTGGGACAAGTCGAAACATACGAAGCACAGCAGGGCTAAGTCAATTTACGAAAATTCCAGTCGGAATTGAAATTAGATTTGTTCCATATTATTATCCTATTGTGTTACAAATTACTTGTTTTACCCAGCTGGATTTGTTCTGTAGTTTTGGCATTTGTCAAGTCGGGTCAGTGGGGACAAATCGGGACCATTAGGACAGACGAGACGTACTATGCACAGCAGGGCGAAGTCATATTACGAAAATCTCAGTCAGAATAGAAATTGGAATGTTCCCAACACTTTCCATTTGTGTTACAAATTTCTTGAATTACCCAGCTGGACTCGTTCTGTTTTTTGGCATTTGTCTAGTCGGGTCTTTAAGGACAAATCGGGACCATTAGGACAAGACGAGACGTACGAAGCACAGCAGGGCCAAGTCAATTTACGAAAATCCCAGTCGGAATTGAAATTGGAATTGTTTCCCAACATTTTCCTATTGTGTTATAAATTTCTTGCTTACCCTGCTGAACTTGTTCTATAATTTTGGCATGTCAAGTCGGGTCAGTAGGGACCATTAGGACAAGTCGAGACATACGAAGCACAGCAGGGCGAAGTCAAATTACTAAAAACTCAGCCGGAATTGAATTATAAATGTTCCCAACATTTTCCAATTGTGTCACAAATTTCTTGAATTACCCAGCTGGACTCGTTCTGTTTTTTGGCGTTTGTCAAGTCGGGTATTTAAGGACAAATCGGGACCATTAGGACAAGACGAGACGTACTAAGCACAGCAGGGCGAAGTCAAATCGAAAATCTCAGTCGGATTTGAAATTGGAATTGTTCCCCAACATTATCCAATTGTGTTACAAATTTCTTGTTTTACCCTGCTGGACTTGTTCTGTAGTTTTGGCATATGTCAAGTAGTGTCAGTAGGGACAAATCGGGACCATTAGGACAAGTCGAGACATACGAAACACGGCAGGGCGAAGTCAAATTACGAAAATCTCAGTCGGAATTGAAATTGGAATTGTTTCCCAACATTTTCCTATTGTGTTATAAATTTCTTGCTTTACCCTGCTGAACTAGTTCTATAATTTTGGCATATGTCAAGTCGGGTCAGTAGGGACAAATCGGGACAATTAGGACAAGTCGAGACATACGAAGCACAGAGTGGCTAAGGCAATTTACGAAAATCCCAGTCGGAATTGAAATTAGATTTGTTCCCCAACATTTTCCTATTGTGTTACAAATTTATTGTTTTACCCAGCTGGACTCGTTCTGTTTTTTGGCATTTGTCAAGTCGGGTCATTAAGAAAAAATCAGGAACATTAGGACAAGTCGAGAAATACGAAGCACAGCAGGGCGAAGTCAAATTACTAAAATCTCAGTCGGAATTGAAATTAGAATTGTTCCCCAACATTTTCCTATTTTGTTACAAATTTCTTGTTTTACCTAGCTGGACTTGTTCTGTAGTTTTGACATTCGTCAAGTCGGGTCAGTGGCGACAAATCGGGAACATTAGGACAAGTTGATAGATACGAAGCTCAGCAGGGCGAAGTCAAATTACGAAAATCTCAGTCGGAATTGAAATTGGAATTGTTTCCCAACACTTTCCAATTGTGTTACAAATTTCTTGAATTACCCAGCTGGACTTGTTCTGTAGTTTTGGCATATGTCAAGTCGGGTTATTAAGGAAAAATCAGGAACAGTAGGACAAGTCGAGAAATACGAAGCACAGCAGGGCGAAGTCAAATTACTAAAATCTCAGTCGGAATTGAAATTAGAATTGTTCCCCAACATTTTCCAATTGTTCTACAAATTTCTTGTGTTACCCAGCTGGACTTGTTCTGTAGTTTTGGCATTTGTCAAGTCGGGTCAGTGGGGACAAATCGGGACCATCAGGACAAGTCAGGACATACGAAGCACAGCAGGGCGAAGTCATATTACAAAAATCTCAGTCGGAATTGAAATTTGAATGTTCCCAACACTTTCCAATTGTGTTACAAATTTCTTGAATTACCCAGCTGGACTCGTTCTGTTTTTAGGCATTTGTCAAGTCGGGTCATTAAGGAAAAATCAGGAACATTAGGACAAGTCGAGACATACGAAGCACAGCAGGGCAAAGTCAAATTACTAAAATCTCAGTCGGAATTGAAATTTGAATTGTTCCCCAACATTTTCCAATTGTTCTACAAATTTCTAGTTTTACCCAGCTGGACTTGTTCTGTAGTTATGGTATTTGACAAGTCGGGTCAGTGGGGACAAATCGGGACCATTAGGACAGACGAGACGTACTATGCACAGCAGGGCGAAGTCATATTACGAAAATCTCAGTCAGAATAGAAATTGGAATGTTCCCAACACTTTCCATTTGTGTTACAAATTTCTTGAATTACCCAGCTGGACTCGTTCTGTTTTTAGGCATTTGTCAAGTCGGGTCAGTGGGGACAAATCGGGACCATTAGGACACGTCGAGACATACGAAGCACGGCAGGGCCAAGTCAATTTACGAAAATTCCAGTCGGAATTGAAATTGGAATTGTTTCCCAACATTTTCCTATTGTGTTATAAATTTCTTGGTTTACCCAGCTGAACTTGTTCTGTAGTTTTGGCATATGTCAAGTCGGGTCAGTAGGGACAAATCGGGACCATTAGGACACGTCGAGACATACGAAGCACGGCAGGGCCAAGTCAATTTACGAAAATTTCAGTCGGAATTGAAATTGGAATTGTTTCCCAACATTTTCCTATCGTGTTATAAATTTTTTGCTTACCCTGCTGTACTTGTTCTATAATTATGGCATGTCAAGTCGGGTCAGTAGGGACCATTAGGACAAGTCGAGACATACGAAGCACAGTAGGGCGAAGTCAAATTACTAAAAACTCAGCCGGAATTGAATTATAAATGTTCCCAACATTTTCCAATTGTGTCACAAATTTCTTGAATTACCTAGCTGGACTCGTTCTGTTTTTTGGCATTTGTCAAGTCGGGTATTTAAGGACAAATCGGGACCATTAGGACAAGACGAGACGTACTAAGCACAGCAGGGCGAAGTCAAATCGAAAATCTCAGTCGGAATTGAAATTGGAATTGTTTCCCAACATTTTCCTATTGTTTTATAAATTTCTTGCTTTACCCAGCTGGATTTGTTCTGTATTTTGGCATTTGTCTAGTCGGGTCGTTAAGGACAAATCGGGACCATTAGGACAAGTCGAGACATACGAAGCACTGCTGGTCCAAGTCAAATTACTAAAATCTCAGTCGGAATTGAAATTTGAATTGTTCCCCAACATTTTCCAATTGTGCTACAAATTTCTTGGTTTAGGGGGCGTCCATAAATTACGTGAGGTGTTTTTTTTAATTTTCTGCCCCTCCCTCCCCCCCTGGTGAGATGTCGTGAGATTTTATTCAACCCCCTCCCCCATCTCCCAATCTCACGTGAGATTTTTCAAAATGTGAGTTTCTTACGTAAACGTGTTGGATTTTTATTGTAAAAAGATAAAAACAAATTTGCTTCATGCTTTTATTTACGACTAGTTATGACTAGTAATCTTATGCATGTACAATCTGGATTAAATGGACCAAAATAGTATAATTTTTTTTTTGTTTCAATCAGAAAAAAAATTGCGTGATATTTGCCGAGACCCCCCCTCTCTCCAACGTAAGATTAGATGAGATTTGACTCGACCCCCTCCCCCCCTTAAACACCTCACGTAATTTATGGACGCCCCCTTACCCAGCTGGACTTGTTCTGTAGTTTTGGCATATGTCAAGTCGGGTCAGTGGGGACAAATTGGGACCATTAGGACAAGTCAAGACATACGAAGCACAGCAGGGCGAAGTCATTATACGAATATCTCAGTCGGAATTGAAATTTGAATGTTCCCAACACTTTCCAATTGTGTTACAAATTTCTTGAATTACCCAGCTGGACTCGTTCTGTTTTTTGGCATTTCTCAAATCGGGTCTTTAAGGACAAATCGGGACCATTAGGACAAGTTGATACATACGAAGCACAGCAGGGCGAAGTCAAATTACGAAATTCTCAGTCGGAATTGAAATTTGAATGTTCTCAAACATTTTCCAATTGTTTTTACAAATTTCTTGTCTACTCAGCTGGACTTGTTCTGCAGTTTTGGCATTCGTCAAGTCGGGTCAGTGGGGACAAATCGGGACCATTAGGACAAGTTGATAGATAGGATGCACAGCAGGGCAAAGTCATATTACTAAAATCTCAGTCGGAATTGAAATTTGAATTGTTCCCCAACATTTTCCAATTGTTCTACAAATTTCTTGTTTTACCCAGCTGGACTTGTTCTGTAGTTTTGGCATATGTCAAGTCGGGTCAGTAGGGACAAATCGGGACCATTGGGACAAGTCGAAACATACGAAGCACAGCAGGGCTAAGTCAATTTACGAAAATTCCAGTCGGAATTGAAATTAGATTTGTTCCATATTATTATCCTATTGTGTTACAAATTACTTGTTTTACCCAGCTGGATTTGTTCTGTAGTTTTGGCATTTGTCAAGTCGGGTCAGTGGGGACAAATCGGGACCATTAGGACAGACGAGACGTACTATGCACAGCAGGGCGAAGTCATATTACGAAAATCTCAGTCAGAATAGAAATTGGAATGTTCCCAACACTTTCCATTTGTGTTACAAATTTCTTGAATTACCCAGCTGGACTCGTTCTGTTTTTTGGCATTTGTCTAGTCGGGTCTTTAAGGACAAATCGGGACCATTAGGACAAGACGAGACGTACGAAGCACAGCAGGGCCAAGTCAATTTACGAAAATCCCAGTCGGAATTGAAATTGGAATTGTTTCCCAACATTTTCCTATTGTGTTATAAATTTCTTGCTTACCCTGCTGAACTTGTTCTATAATTTTGGCATGTCAAGTCGGGTCAGTAGGGACCATTAGGACAAGTCGAGACATACGAAGCACAGCAGGGCGAAGTCAAATTACTAAAAACTCAGCCGGAATTGAATTATAAATGTTCCCAACATTTTCCAATTGTGTCACAAATTTCTTGAATTACCCAGCTGGACTCGTTCTGTTTTTTGGCGTTTGTCAAGTCGGGTATTTAAGGACAAATCGGGACCATTAGGACAAGACGAGACGTACTAAGCACAGCAGGGCGAAGTCAAATCGAAAATCTCAGTCGGATTTGAAATTGGAATTGTTCCCCAACATTATCCAATTGTGTTACAAATTTCTTGTTTTACCCTGCTGGACTTGTTCTGTAGTTTTGGCATATGTCAAGTAGTGTCAGTAGGGACAAATCGGGACCATTAGGACAAGTCGAGACATACGAAACACGGCAGGGCGAAGTCAAATTACGAAAATCTCAGTCGGAATTGAAATTGGAATTGTTTCCCAACATTTTCCTATTGTGTTATAAATTTCTTGCTTTACCCTGCTGAACTAGTTCTATAATTTTGGCATATGTCAAGTCGGGTCAGTAGGGACAAATCGGGACAATTAGGACAAGTCGAGACATACGAAGCACAGAGTGGCTAAGGCAATTTACGAAAATCCCAGTCGGAATTGAAATTAGATTTGTTCCCCAACATTTTCCTATTGTGTTACAAATTTATTGTTTTACCCAGCTGGACTCGTTCTGTTTTTTGGCATTTGTCAAGTCGGGTCATTAAGAAAAAATCAGGAACATTAGGACAAGTCGAGAAATACGAAGCACAGCAGGGCGAAGTCAAATTACTAAAATCTCAGTCGGAATTGAAATTAGAATTGTTCCCCAACATTTTCCAATTGTTCCACAAATTTCTTGTTTTACCCAGCTGGACTTGTTCTGAAGTTTTGGCATATGTCAAGTCGGGTCAGTAGGGACAAATCGAGACCATTAGGACAAGTCGAGACATACGAAGCATAGCAGGGCTAAGTCAATTTACGAAAATTCCAGTCGGAATTGAAATTAGATTTGTTCCCCATTATTTTCCTATTGTGTTACAAATTTCTTGCTTTACCCTACTGAACTTGTTCTATAATTTTGGCATATGTCAAGTCGGGTCAGTAGGGACCATTAGGACAAGTCGAGACATACGAAGCACAGCAGGGCGAAGTCAAATTACTGAAAACTCCGCCGGAATTGAATTATAAATGTTCCCAACATTTTCCAATTGTGTTACAAATTTCTTGAATTACCCAGCTGGACTCGTTCTGTTTTTTGGCCTTTCTCAAGTTGGGTATTTAAGGACAAATCGGGACCATTAGGACAGACGAGACGTACTAAGCACAGCAGGGCCAAGTCAAATTACGAAAATCTCAGTCGGAATTGAAATTTGAATTGTTCCCCAACATTTTCCAATTGTGTTACAAATTTCTTGTTTTACCCTGCTGGAATTGTTCTGTATTTTTGGCATATGTCAAGTCGGGTCAGTAGGGACCATTAGGACAAGTCGAGACATACGAAGCACAGCAGGGCTTAGTCAATTTACGAAAATCCTAGTCGTAATTGAAATTAGAATTGTTCCCCAACAATTTCCTATTTTGTTACAAATTTCTTGTTTTGCCCAGCTGGACTCATTCTGTTTTTTGGCCTTTGTCAAGTTGGGTATTTAAGGACAAATCGGGACCATTAGGACAGACGGAACGTACTAAGCACAGCAGGGCCAAGTCAAATTACGAAAATCTCAGTTGGAATAGAAATTTGAATTGTTCCCCAACATTTTCCAATTGTGTTACAAAATTTCTTGATTTACCCTGCTGGAATTGTTCTGTAGTTTTGGCATATGTCAAGTATGGTCAGGGAAGGTGTGGGCCCAGGCCTACGCCGACGACCAACTGATAGTGGTGGTTGGCCCGTCGGTAAAGAAAATAGAAAGGATGTGGAAGGAGGTGTGGAAAGAATGTCAAGAATGGGAGGATGAAATGTGGCTGAGGTATAACGAAAACAAGACCGAATGCATGTTTGTCCCGGCCAGGAAACTGGACAAGGAACCGGTGGTTAGGGTGAGAGAGCAACGGATTGAGTGCGGCGGTAACATCACATACTTGGGCATGATAGTAGACAAGGGCCTACTGTACATTGATCATCTTAAGGAGGTAAGAAGGAGAACGGCTATAGTTGCAGGAAAACTAAGAAGATGGACGGGCCGTGACGTAAGGCTAAGGAGAGGATGTGTCAGACTGATTTTCGAAAGAGTGGTTAAGCCGGCGGTGATGTATGGCGTCCAAGTGTGGGGAGCAAGAGCGAAGGACTCTAGGGTGATCAGACAATTGGGGGCGATACAGAGACCGTTTACGCTATCGGCCAGCGGGGCATATAGAACGGCGCCGTCAGCCGCGTTATGCGTGCTGACTGGGATAGCGCCTCTATACATAGAGGCAGCAACGAGGTATGAAGAATGGAAGGCGCACGGAAAAGAAAAAGTAAGAGGACGGATAAACGGGTGCGACAGAATATACCCATGGATGATCGGAACAATTCTGGAGAACCGAGAAGGGCTAAAAGAGGTATTTGTGGACGCGGTTAAGAGAGAGGATGGACGAGTGGGTATAGGATGGGCGCATAAGGAGGGGAGCGAGTGGAGAATGGGTCGGGAAAGAATCAGTGAGCTGGGAAGCGTACAGGAAGCCGAAATGGTGGCTATAGGTAAAGGGGTACTGATGGGTGGAGAGATGGACATAAGAATAATAAGTGACTCGCCTGGAGCAGTGGAGACCATTAGGAATGCGAGGACGAAGAGCAAAAGGACAGCTCGTATTAGGAGAATGCTTGAAAACAGAAGGGTAGCGGGATTGGTGACGGAAATTGAGTGGAGGAAAGGGCATGTTAGGGAGAATGAGGGTAACAGAAGAGCAGATGAAGAGAGTAGAAGAGGTGCGGAACTGCAAGAGATCACATGGCAAATAGACTTGGGACATAGCAGAATGGAGGAGAGGGAAAGGATTAGGAGAATGGTGATGGAAAAATGGCAGGGTGAATGGGACAGCGGCAGGACCGGCAGAAGCGTACATGGTATGTGCAACAGGGTAGGGATGGGGTGTATACCATTAGCAAGGAAGGCAGTGCAACTGGTCACAGGGCATGGGAACTTTCGGGGTTACCTGGCAAGGTTCGGAATTGCACAAGAGACCCCATGCCAGTGTGGAACTGGCGGGACTGACACGGCGGAGCACATCAGGAACGATTGCATGCGGAGAGAAAGGGTAGAATGGAGAAGGAGGATCGAGGAAGAGGAGGATAGACTTGGAGCGTTACAGCTAAGGGATACGAATGGTGTGAAGGATGAATGGGTAAGGATATTGAATGAATGGGCGGGGGCTGTGGTCGAGGATGAAGAAGTATGAGAACCAACATAGTGTCAATGCGACGGTAATAGTGGCCTGGCTTCGGGATAAACGAGCGACGAAAGTAAATCGGGAGAGCAGGCGCTCGGATAGAATAAGACTGCCGACCAGGGAGGGCACTGTTTGAATGTGGAGGATGAGCGGAATAAAGAAGGAAGGATCTTCCCCGCTGATTGCCCGCCCGGTATTCGGTGGGTCACGACCCAACGGTGGTGGGGGGGTGTGGCGGGGCGGAGGAGCGAGGGATATCGTGACGTGGACGTTGGAATGGGATGTAGGTGCAGCTTTATGGCCTAACGGCTTGGCAAGTGCAGCACACCTGGGGTGGTTTTAGTCAGTAAGAGTCTGACACTACTGATACGCGATGGACACCGAGCGATCAGAGTCCATGAGGATTTCCACCCCACTGAAAAAAAAAAAAAAAAAAAAAAAAGTAGGGACCATTAGGACAAGTCGAGACATACGAAGCACAGCAGGGCTAAGTCAATTTACGAAAATCCCAGTCGGAATTGAAATTGGAATTGTTTCCCAACATTTTCCTATTGTGTTATAAATTTCTTGCTTTACCCTGCTGAACTTGTTCTGTAGTATTGGCATATGTCAAGTCGGGTCAGTAGGGACAAATCGGGACCATTAGGACAAGTCGAGACATACGAAACACGGCAGGGCTAAGTCAATTTACGAAAATCCCAGTCGGAATTGAAATTGAAATTGTTTCCCAACATTTTCCTATTGTGTTATAAATTTCTTGCTTTACCCTGCTGAACTAGTTCTATAATTTTGGCATATGTCAAGTCGGGTCAGTAGGGACAAATCGGGACAATTAGGACAAGTCGAGACATACGAAGCACAGAGTGGCTAAGGCAATTTACGAAAATCCCAGTCGGAATTGAAATTAGATTTGTTCCCCAACATTTTCCTATTGTGTTACAAATTTATTGTTTTACCCAGCTGGACTCGTTCTGTTTTTTGGCATTTGTCAAGTCGGGTCATTAAGAAAAAATCAGGAACATTAGGACAAATCGAGAAATACGAAGCACAGCAGGGCGAAGTCAAATTACTAAAATCTCAGTCGGAATTGAAATTAGAATTGTTCCCCAACATTTTCCAATTGTTCTACAAATTTCTTGTTTTACCCAGCTGGACTTGTTCTGAAGTTTTGGCATATGTCAAGTCGGGTCAGTAGGGACAAATCGAGACCATTAGGACAAGTCGAGACATACGAAGCACAGCAGGGCTAAGTCAATTTACGAAAATCCCAGTCGGAATTGAAATTGGAATTGTTTCCCAACATTTTCCTATTGTGTTATAAATTTCTTGCTTTACCCTGCCGAACTTGTTCTGTAGTATTGGCATATGTCAAGTCGGGTCAGTAGGGACAAATCGGGACCATTAGGACAAGTCGAGACATATGAAGCACGGCAGGGCTAAGTCAATTTACGAAAATCCCAGTCGGAATTGAAATTGAAATTGTTTCCCAACATTTTCCTATTGTGTTATAAATTTCTTGCTTTACCCAGCTGGATTTGTTCTGTAGTTTTGGCATTTGTCAAGTCAGGTCAGTGGGGACGAATCGGGACCATTAGGACAAGTCAAGACATACGAAGCACAGAGTGGCTAAGTCAATTTACGAAAATCCCAGTCGGAATTGAAATTAGAATTGTTCCCCAACATTTTCCTATTTTGTTACAAATTTCTTGTTTTACCTAGCTGGACTTGTTCTGTAGTTTTGACATTCGTCAAGTCGGGTCAGTGGCGACAAATCGGGAACATTAGGACAAGTTGATAGATACGAAGCTCAGCAGGGCGAAGTCAAATTACGAAAATCTCAGTCGGAATTGAAATTGGAATTGTTTCCCAACACTTTCCAATTGTGTTACAAATTTCTTGAATTACCCAGCTGGACTTGTTCTGTAGTTTTGGCATATGTCAAGTCGGGTTATTAAGGAAAAATCAGGAACAGTAGGACAAGTCGAGAAATACGAAGCACAGCAGGGCGAAGTCAAATTACTAAAATCTCAGTCGGAATTGAAATTAGAATTGTTCCCCAACATTTTCCAATTGTTCTACAAATTTCTTGTGTTACCCAGCTGGACTTGTTCTGTAGTTTTGGCATTTGTCAAGTCGGGTCAGTGGGGACAAATCGGGACCATCAGGACAAGTCAGGACATACGAAGCACAGCAGGGCGAAGTCATATTACAAAAATCTCAGTCGGAATTGAAATTTGAATGTTCCCAACACTTTCCAATTGTGTTACAAATTTCTTGAATTACCCAGCTGGACTCGTTCTGTTTTTAGGCATTTGTCAAGTCGGGTCATTAAGGAAAAATCAGGAACATAAGGACAAGTCGAGACATACGAAGCACAGCAGGGCAAAGTCAAATTACTAAAATCTCAGTCGGAATTGAAATTTGAATTGTTCCCCAACATTTTCCAATTGTTCTACAAATTTCTAGTTTTACCCAGCTGGACTTGTTCTGTAGTTATGGTATTTGACAAGTCGGGTCAGTGGGGACAAATCGGGACCATTAGGACAGACGAGACGTACTATGCACAGCAGGGCGAAGTCATATTACGAAAATCTCAGTCAGAATAGAAATTGGAATGTTCCCAACACTTTCCATTTGTGTTACAAATTTCTTGAATTACCCAGCTGGACTCGTTCTGTTTTTAGGCATTTGTCAAGTCGGGTCAGTGGGGACAAATCGGGACCATTAGGACACGTCGAGACATACGAAGCACGGCAGGGCCAAGTCAATTTACGAAAATTCCAGTCGGAATTGAAATTGGAATTGTTTCCCAACATTTTCCTATTGTGTTATAAATTTCTTGGTTTACCCAGCTGAACTTGTTCTGTAGTTTTGGCATATGTCAAGTCGGGTCAGTAGGGACTAATCGGGACCATTAGGACACGTCGAGACATACGAAGCACGGCAGGGCCAAGTCAATTTACGAAAATTTCAGTCGGAATTGAAATTGGAATTGTTTCCCAACATTTTCCTATCGTGTTATAAATTTTTTGCTTACCCTGCTGTACTTGTTCTATAATTATGGCATGTCAAGTCGGGTCAGTAGGGACCATTAGGACAAGTCGAGACATACGAAGCACAGTAGGGCGAAGTCAAATTACTAAAAACTCAGCCGGAATTGAATTATAAATGTTCCCAACATTTTCCAATTGTGTCACAAATTTCTTGAATTACCTAGCTGGACTCGTTCTGTTTTTTGGCATTTGTCAAGTCGGGTATTTAAGGACAAATCGGGACCATTAGGACAAGACGAGACGTACTAAGCACAGCAGGGCGAAGTCAAATCGAAAATCTCAGTCGGAATTGAAATTGGAATTGTTTCCCAACATTTTCCTATTGTTTTATAAATTTCTTGCTTTACCCAGCTGGATTTGTTCTGTATTTTGGCATTTGTCTAGTCGGGTCGTTAAGGACAAATCGGGACCATTAGGACAAGTCGAGACATACGAAGCACTGCTGGTCCAAGTCAAATTACTAAAATCTCAGTCGGAATTGAAATTTGAATTGTTCCCCAACATTTTCCAATTGTGCTACAAATTTCTTGGTTTAGGGGGCGTCCATAAATTACGTGAGGTGTTTTTTTTAATTTTCTGCCCCTCCCTCCCCCCCTGGTGAGATGTCGTGAGATTTTATTCAACCCCCTCCCCCATCTCCCAATCTCACGTGAGATTTTTCAAAATGTGAGTTTCTTACGTAAACGTGTTGGATTTTTATTGTAAAAAGATAAAAACAAATTTGCTTCATGCTTTTATTTACGACTAGTTATGACTAGTAATCTTATGCATGTACAATCTGGATTAAATGGACCAAAATAGTATAATTTTTTTTTTGTTTCAATCAGAAAAAAAATTGCGTGATATTTGCCGAGACCCCCCCTCTCTCCAACGTAAGATTAGATGAGATTTGACTCGACCCCCTCCCCCCCTTAAACACCTCACGTAATTTATGGACGCCCCCTTACCCAGCTGGACTTGTTCTGTAGTTTTGGCATATGTCAAGTCGGGTCAGTGGGGACAAATTGGGACCATTAGGACAAGTCAAGACATACGAAGCACAGCAGGGCGAAGTCATTATACGAATATCTCAGTCGGAATTGAAATTTGAATGTTCCCAACACTTTCCAATTGTGTTACAAATTTCTTGAATTACCCAGCTGGACTCGTTCTGTTTTTTGGCATTTCTCAAGTCGGGTCTTTAAGGACAAATCGGGACCATTAGGACAAGTTGATACATACGAAGCACAGCAGGGCGAAGTCAAATTACGAAATTCTCAGTCGGAATTGAAATTTGAATGTTCTCAAACATTTTCCAATTGTTTTTACAAATTTCTTGTCTACTCAGCTGGACTTGTTCTGCAGGTTTGGCATTCGTCAAGTCGGGTCAGTGGGGACAAATCGGGACCATTAGGACAAGTTGATAGATAGGATGCACAGCAGGGCGAAGTCATATTACGAAAATCTCAGTCGGAATTGAAATTTGTATGTTCCCAACACTTTCCAATTGTGTTACAAATTTCTTGAATTACCCAGCTGGACTCGTTCTGTATTTTGGCATTTGTCAAGTCGGGTCAGTAGGGACCATTAGGACAAGTCGAGACATACGAAGCACAGCAGGGCGAAGTCAAATTACTAAAAACTCAGCCGGAATTGAAATATAAGAGTTCCCAACATTTTCCAATTGTGTTACAAATTTCTTGTTTTACCCTGCTGGACTTGTTCTGTAGTTTTGGCATATGTCAAGTCGGGTCAGTAGTGACAATTCGGAACCATTGGGACAAGTCGAGACATACGAAGCACAGCAGGGCTAAGTCAATTTACGAAAATCCCAGTCGGAATTGAAATTGGAATTGTTTCCCAACATTTTCCTATTGTGTTATAAATTTCTTGCTTTACCCTGCTGAACTTGTTCTGTAGTTTTGGCATATGTCAAGTCGGGTCAGTAGGGACAAATCGGGACCATTAGGACAAGTCGAGACATACTTAGCACGGCAGGGCTAAGTCAAGTTACGAAAATCCCAGTCGGAATTGAAATTGGAATTGTTTCCCAACATTTTCCTATAGTGTTATAAATTTCTTGCTTTACCCTGCTGAACTTGTTCTATAATTTTGGCACATGTCAAGTCGGTTCAGTAGGGACCATTAGGACAAGTCGAGACATACGATGCACAGCAGGGCGAAGTCAAATTACTAAGAACTCAGCCGGAATTGAATTATAAATGTTCCCAACATTTTCCAATTTTGTTACAAATTTCTTGAATTACCCTGCTGGACTCGTTCTGTTTTTTGGCATTCGTCAAGTCGGGTCATTAAGGAAAAATCAGGAACATTAGGACAAGTCGAGAAATACGAAGCACAGCAGGGCGAAGTCAAATTACTAAAATCTGAGTCGGAATTAAAATTAGAATTGTTCCCCAACATTTTCCAATTGTTCTACAAATTTCTTGTTTTACCCAGCTGGACTTGTTCTGTAGTTTTGGCATTTGTCAAGTCGGGTCAGTGGGGACAAATCGGGACCATTAGGACAAGTCAAGACATACGAAGCACAGCAGGGCGAAGTCATATTACGAAAATCTCAGTCGGAATTGAAATTTGAATGTTCCCAACACTTTCCAATTTTGTTACAAATTTCTTGAATTACCCAGCTGGACTCGTTCCGTTTTTTGGCATTTGTCAAGTCGGGTCATTAAGGAAAAATCAGGAATATTAGGACAAGTCGAGACATACGAAGCACAGCAGGGCGAAGTCAAATTACTAAAATCTCAGTCGGAATTGAAATTTGAATTGTTCCCAACATTTTCCAATTGTGTTACAAATTTCTTGTTTTACCCTGCTGGACTTGTTCTGTAGTTTTGGCATATGTCAAGTCGGGTCAGTAGTGACAAATCGGAACCATTGGGACAAGTCGAGACATACGAAGCACAGCAGGGCAAAGTCAAATTACTAAAATCTCAGTCATAATTGAAATTTGAATTGTTCCCCAACATTTTCCAAATGTTCTACAAATTTCTTGCTTTACCCTGCTGGACTTGTTCTGTAGTTTTGGCATATGTCAAGTCGGGTCAGTAGGGACAAATCGGGTCCATTAGGACAAGTCGAGACATACGAAGCATAGCAGGGCTAAGTCAATTTACGAAAATTCCAGTCGGAATTGAAATTAGATTTGTTCCCCATTATTTTCCTATTGTGTTACATATTTCTTGTTTTACCCAGCTGGACTCGTTCTGTTTTTTGGCATTTGTCAAATCGGGTCATTAAGGAAAAATCAGGAACATTAGGACAAGTCGAGAAATACGAAGCACAGCAGGGCGAAGTCAAATTACTAAAATCTCAGTTGGAATTGAAATTAGAATTGTTCCCCAACATTTTCCAATTGTTCTACAAATTTCTTGTTTTACCCAGCTGGACTTGTTCTGAAGTTTTGGCATATGTCAAGTCGGGTCAGTAGGGACAAATCGAGAACATTAGGACAAGTCGAGACATACGAAGCATAGCAGGGCTAAGTCAATTTACGAAAATTCCAGTCGGAATTGAAATTAGATTTGTTCCCCATTATTTTCCTATTGTGTTACAAATTTCTTGCTTTACCCTGCTAAACTTGTTCTGTAGTTTTGGCATTTGTCAAGTCAGGTCAGTGGGGACGAATCGGGACCATTAGGACAAGTCAAGACATACGAAGCACAGAGTGGCTAAGTCAATTTACGAAAATCCCAGTCGGAATTGAAATTAGAATTGTTCCCCAACATTTTCCTATTGTGTTACAAATTTCTTGTTTTACCTAGCTGGACTTGTTCTGTAGTTTTGACATTCGTCAAGTCGGGTCAGTGGCGACAAATCGGGAACATTAGGACAAGTTGATAGATACGAAGCTCAGCAGGGCGAAGTCAAATTACGAAAATCTCAGTCGGAATTGAAATTGGAATTGTTTCCCAACACTTTCCAATTGTGTTACAAATTTCTTGAATTACCCAGCTGGACTTGTTCTGTAGTTTTGGCATATGTCAAGTCGGGTCATTAAGGAAAAATCAGGAACATTAGGACAAGTCGAGAAATACGAAGCACAGCAGGGCGAAGTCAAATTACTAAAATCTCAGTCGGAATTGAAATTAGAATTGTTCCCCAACATTTTCCAATTGTTCTACAAATTTCTTGTGTTACCCAGCTGGACTTGTTCTGTAGTTTTGGCATTTGTCAAGTCGGGTCAGTGGGGACAAATCGGGACCATCAGGACAAGTCAGGACATACGAAGCACAGCAGGGCGAAGTCATATTACAAAAATCTCAGTCGGAATTGAAATTTGAATGTTCCCAACACTTTCCAATTGTATTACAAATTTCTTGAATTACCCAGCTGGACTCGTTCTGTTTTTAGGCATTTGTCAAGTCGGGTCATTAAGGAAAAAGCAGGAACATTAGGACAAGTCGAGACATACGAAGCACAGCAGGGCAAAGTCAAATTACTAAAATCTCAGTCGGAATTGAAATTTGAATTTTCCCAACACTTTCCAATTGTGTTACAAATTTCTTGAATTTTCCAGCTGGACTCGTTCTGTTTTTAGGCATTTGTCAAGTCGGGTCATCAAGGAAAAATCAGGAACATTAGGACAAGTCGAGACATGCGAAGCACAGCAGGGCAGAGTCAAATTACTAAAATCTCAGCCGGAATTGAATTATAAATGTTCCCAACATTTTCAAATTGAGTCACAAATTTCTTGAATTACCCAGCTGGACTCGTTCTGTTTTTTGGCATTTGTCAAGTCGGGTATTTAAGGACAAATCGGGACCATTAGGACAAGACGAGACGTACTAAGAACAGCAGGGCGAAGTCAAATCGAAAATCTCAGTCGGATTTGAAATTTGAATTGTTCCCCAACATTTTCCACTTGTGTAACAAATTTCTTGAATTACCCAGCTGGACTCGTCCTGTTTTTTGGCATTTGTCAAGTCGGGTCATTAAGGAAAAAGCAGGAACATTAGGACAAGTCGAGAAATACGAAGCACAGCAGGGCGAAGTCAAATTACTAAAATCTCAGTCGGAATTGAAATAAGAATTGTTCCCCAACATTTTCCAATTGTTCTACAAATTTCTTGTTTTACCCAGCTGGACTTGTTCTGAAGTTTTGGCATATGTCAAGTCGGGTCAGTAGGGACAAATCGAGACCATTAGGACAAGACGAGACGTACGAAGCACAGCAGGGCCAAGTCAATTTACGAAAATCCCAGTCGGAATTGAAATTGGAATTGTTTCCCAACATTTTTCTAATGTGTTATAAATTTCTTGCTTTACCCTGCTGAACTTGTTCTGTAGTTTTGGCATATGTCAAGTCGGGTCAGTAGGGACAAATCGGGACCATTAGGACACGTCGAGACATACGAAGCACGGCAGGGCCAAGTCAATTTACGAAAATCCCAGTCGGAATTGAAATTGGAATTGTTTCCCAACATTTTCCTATTGTGTTATAAATTTCTTGCTTACCCTGCTGAACTTGTTCTATAATTTTGGCATGTCAAGTCGGGTCAGTAGGGACCATTAGGACAAGTCGAGACATACGAAGCACAGCAGGGCGAAGTCAAATTACTAAAAACTCAGCCGGAATTGAATTATAAATGTTCCCAACATTTTCCAATTGTGTCACAAATTTCTTGAATTACCCAGCTGGACTCGTTCTGTTTTTTGGCATTTGTCAAGTCAGGTATTTAAGGACAAATCGGGACCATTAGGACAAGACGAGACGTACTAAGCACAGCAGGGCGAAGTCAAATCGAAAATCTCAGTCGGATTTGAAATTGGAATTGTTTCTCAACATTTTCCTATTGTTTTTTAAATTTCTTGCTTTACCCAGCTGGATTTGTTCTGTATTTTGGCATTTGTCAAGTCGGGTCGTTAAGGACAAATCAGGACCATTAGGACAAGTCGAGACATACGAAGCACAGCAGGGCGAAGTCAAATTACTAAAATCTCAGTCGGAATTGAAATTTGAATTGTTCCCCAACATTTTCCAATTTTGCTACAAATTTCTTGGTTTACCCAGCTGGACATGTTCTGTAGTTTTGGCATATGTCAAGTCGGGTCAGTGGGGACAAATCGGGACCATTTCCCAACACTTTCCAATTGTGTTACAAATTTCTTGAATTACCCAGCTGGACTCGTTCTGTTTTTAGGCATTTGTCAAGTCGGGCCTTTAAGGACAAATCGGGACCAATAGGACAAGACGAGACGAACGAAGCACAGCAGGGCGGAGTCAAATTACAAAAATCTCAGTCGGAATTGAAATTTGAATTGTTCCCCAACTTTTTCCAATTGTGTTACAAATTTCTTGTTTTACCCTGCTTGACTTGTTATGTAGTTTTGGCATATGTCAAGTCGGGTCAGTAGGGATAAATCGGAACCATTAGGACAAGTCGAGACGTACGAAGCACAGCAGGGCGAAGTCAAATTTCTGAGAACTCCGCCGGAATTGAATTATAAATGTTCCCAACATTTTCCAATTGTGTTACAAATTTCTTGAATTACCCAGCTGGACTCGTTCTGTTTTTTGGCCTTTGTCAAGTTGGGTATTTAAGGACAAATCGGGACCATTAGGACAGACGAGATGTACTAAGCACAGCAGGGCCAAGTCAAATATCGAAAATCTCAGTCGGAATTGAAATTTGAATTGTTCCCCAACATTTTCCAATTGCGTTACAAATTTCTTGTTTTACCCTGCTGGAATTGTTCTGTAGTTTTGGCATATGTCAAGTCGGGTCAGTAGGGACCATTAGGACAAGTCGAGACATACGAAGCACAGCAGTGCTAAGTCAATTTACGAAAATCCTAGTCGTAATTGAAATTAGAATTGTTCCCCAACAATTTCCTATTTTGTTACAAATTTCTTGTTTTGCCCAGCTGGACTCATTCTGTTTTTTGGCCTCTGTCAAGTTGGGTATTTAAGGACAAATCGGGACCATGACGACAGACGAAACGTACTAAGCACAGCAGGGCCAAGTCAAATTACGAAAATCTCAGTTGGAATTGAAATTTGAATTGTTCCCCAACATTTTCCAATTGTGTTACAAAATTTCTTGTTTTACCCTGCTGGAATTGTTCTGTAGTTTTGGCATATGTCAAGTCGGGTCAGTAGGGACCATTAGGACAAGTCGAGACATACGAAGCACAGCAGGGCTAAGTCAATTTACGAAAATCCCAGTCGGAATTGAAATTGGAATTGTTTCCCAACATTTTCCTATTGTGTTATAAATTTCTTGCTTTACCCTGCTGAACTTGTTCTGTAGTATTGACATATGTCAAGTCGGGTCAGTAGATACAAATCGGGACCATTAGGACAAGTCGAGACATATGAAGCACGGCAGGGCTAAGTCAATTTACGAAAATCCCAGTCGGAATTGAAATTGAAATTGTTTCCCAACATTTTCCTATTGTGTTATAAATTTCTTGCTTTACCCAGCTGGATTTGTTCTGTAGTTTTGGCATTTGTCAAGTCAGGTCAGTGGGGACAAATCGGGACCATTAGGACAAGTCAAGACATTCGAAGCACAGAGTGGCTAAGTCAATTTACGAAAATCCCAGTCGGAATTGAAATTAGAATTGTTCCCCAACATTTTCCTATTGTGTTACAAATTTCTTGTTTTACCTAGCTGGACTTGTTCTGTAGTTTTGACATTCGTCAAGTCGGGTCAGTGGCGACAAATCGGGAACATTAGGACAAGTTGATAGATACGAAGCTCAGCAGGGCGAAGTCAAATTACGAAAATCTCAGTCGGAATTGAAATTGGAATTGTTTCCCAACACTTTCCAATTGTTCTACAAATTTCTTGTTTTACCCAGCTGGACTTGTTCTGTAGTTTTGGCATATGTCAAGTCGGGTCAGTAGGGACAAATCGGGACCATTAGGACACGTCGAAACATACGAAGCACAGCAGGGCAAAGTCAAATTACTAAAATCTCAGTCGGAATTGAAATTTGAATTGTTCCCCAACATTTTCCAATTGTTCTACAAATTTCTTGGTTTACCCAGCTGGACTTGTTCTGTAGTTTTGGCATATGTCAAGTCGGGTCAGTAGGGACAAATCGGGACCATTAGGACAAGTCGAAACATATGAAGCACAGCAGGGCTAAGTCAATTTACGAAAATTCCAGTCGGAATTGAAATTAGATTTGTTCCCCATTATTATCCAATTGTGTTACAAATTACTTGTTTTACCCAGCTGGATTTGTTCTGTAGTTTTGGCATTTGTCAAGTCGGGTCAGTGGGGACAAATCGGGACCATTAGGACAAGTCGAGACATACTTAGCACGGCAGGGCTAAGTCAAGTTACGAAAATCCCAGTCGGAATTGAAATTAGATTTGTTCCCCATTATTTTCCTATTGTGTTACATATTTCTTGTTTTACCCAGCTGGACTCGTTCTGTTTTTTGGCATTTGTCAAGTCTGGTCATTAAGGAAAAATCAGGAACATTAGGACAAGTCGAGAAATACGAAGCACAGCAGGGCGAAGTCAAATTACTAAAATCTCAGTTGGAATTGAAATTAGAATTGTTCCCCAACATTTTCCAATTGTTCTACAAATTTCTTGTTTTACCCAGCTGGACTTGTTCTGAAGTTTTGGCATATGTCAAGTCGGGTCAGTAGGGACAAATCGAGACCATTAGGACAAGTCGAGACATACGAAGCATAGCAGGGCTAAGTCAATTTACGAAAATTCCAGTCGGAATTGAAATTAGATTTGTTCCCCAACATTTTCCTATTGTGTTACAAATTTCTTGTTTTACCTAGCTGGACTTGTTCTGTAGTTTTGACATTCGTCAAGTCGGGTCAGTGGCGACAAATCGGGAACATTAGGACAAGTTGATAGATACGAAGCTCAGCAGGGCGAAGTCAAATTACGATAATCTCAGTCGGAATTGAAATTGGAATTGTTTCCCAACACTTTCCAATTGTTCTACAAATTTCTTGTTTTACCCAGCTGGACTTGTTCTGTAGTTTTGGCATATGTCAAGTCGTGTCAGTAGGGACAAATCGGGACCATTAGGACACGTCGAAACATACGAAGCACAGCAGGGCAAAGTCAAATTACTAAAATCTCAGTCGGAATTGAAATTTGAATTGTTCCCCAACATTTTCCAATTGTTCTACAAATTTCTTGTTTTACCCAGCTGGACTTGTTCTGTAGTTTTGGCATATATCAAGTCGGGTCAGTAGGGACAAATCGGGACCATTAGGACAAGTCGAAACATACGAAGCACAGCAGGGCTAAGTCAATTTACGAAAATTCCAGTCGGAATTGAAATTAGATTTGTTCCCCATTATTATCCTATTGTGTTACAAATTACTTGCTTTACCCAGCTGGATTTGTTCTGTAGTTTTGGCATTTGTCAAGTCGGGTCAGTGGGGACAAATCGGGACCATTAGGACAGACGAGACGAACGAAGCACAGCAGGGCGGAGTCAAATTACAAAAATCTCAGTCGGAATTGAAATTTGAATTGTTCCCCATTATTTTCCTATTGTGTTACATATATCTTGTTTTACCCAGCTGGACTCGTTCTGTTTTGAAAATCTCAGTCGGAATTGAAATTTGAATGTTCCCAACACTTTCCAATTGTGTTACAAATTTCTTGAATTACCCAGCTGGACTCGTTCTGTTTTTAGGCGTTTGTCAAGTCGGGTCATTAAGTAAATATCAGGAACATATCTCAGTCGGAATTGAAATTTGAATTGTTCCCCAACATTTTCCAATTGTTCTACAAATTTCTTTTTTTACCCAGCTGGACTTGTTCTGTACTTTTGGCAAATGTCAAGTCGGGGCAGTAGGGACAAATCGGGACCATTAGGACAAGTCGAAACAAACGAAGCACAGCAGGGCTAAGTCAATTTACGAAAATTTCAGTCGGAATTGAAATTAGATTTGTTCCCCATTATTTTCCTATTGTGTTACAAATTTCTTGTTTTACCCAGCTGGATTTGTTCTGTAGTTTTGGCATTTGTCAAGTCGGGTCAGTGGGGACAAATCGAGACCAATAGGACAGACGAGACGTACTATGCACAGCAGGCGAAGTCATATTACGAAAATCTCAGTCAGAATAGAAATTGGAATGTTCCCAACACTTTCCATTTGTGTTACAAATTTCTTGAATTACCCAGCTGGACTTGCTCTGTATTTTGGCATTTGTAGAGTCGGGTCTTTAAGGACAAATCGGGACCATTAGGACAAGACGAGACGTATGAAGCACAGCAGGACGAAGTCAAATTACTGAAATCTCTGTCGGAATTGAAATTGGAATTGTTTCCCAACATTTTCCTATTGTGTTATAAATTTCTTGGTTTACCCAGCTGAACTTGTTCTGTAGTTTTGGCATATGTCAAGTCGGGTCAGTAGGAACAAATCGGGACCATTAGGACACGTCGAGACATACGAAGCACGGCAGGGCCAAGTCAATTTACGAAAATTCCAGTCGGAATTGAAATTGGAATTGTTTCCCAACATTTTCCTATTGTGTTATAAATTTTTTGCTTACCCTGCTGAACTTGTTCTATAATTATGGCATGTCAAGTCGGGTCAGTAGGGACCATTAGGACAAGTCGAGACATACGAAGCACAGTAGGGCGAAGTCAAATTACTAAAAACTCAGCCGGAATTGAATTATAAATGTTCCCAACATTTTCCAATTGTGTCACAAATTTCTTGAATTACCTAGCTGGACTCGTTCTGTTTTTTGGCATTTGTCAAGTCGGGTACTTAAGGACAAATCGGGACCATTAGGACAAGACGAGACGTACTAAGCACAGCAGGGCGAAGTCAAATCGAAAATCTCAGTCGGAATTGAAATTGGAATTGTTTCCCAACATTTTCCTATTGTTTTATAAATTTCTTGCTTTACCCAGCTGGATTTGTTCTGTATTTTGGCATTTGTCTAGTCGGGTCGTTAAGGACAAATCGGGACCATTAGGACAAGTCGAGACATACGAAGCACTGCTGGGCCAAGTCAAATTACTAAAATCTCAGTCGGAATTGAAATTTGAATTGTTCCCCAACATTTTCCAATTGTGCTACAAATTTCTTGGTTTACCCAGCTGGACTTGTTCTGTAGTTTTGGAATATGTCAAGTCGGGTCAGTGGGGACAAATTGGGACCATTAGGACAAGTCAAGACATACGAAGCACAGCAGGGCGAAGTCATTATACGAATATCTCAGTCGGAATTGAAATTTGAATGTTCCCAACACTTTCCAATTGTGTTACAAATTTCTTGAATTACCCAGCTGGACTCGTTCTGTTTTTTGGCATTTCTCAAGTCGGGTCTTTAGGGACAAATCGGGACCATTAGGACAAGTTGATACATACGAAGCACAGCAGGGCGAAGTCAAATTACGAAATTCTCAGTCGGAATTGAAATTTGAATGTTCTCAAACATTTTCCAATTGTTTTTACAAATTTCTTGTCTACTCAGCTGGACTTGTTCTGCAGTTTTGGCATTCGTCAAGTCGGGTCAGTGGGGACAAATCGGGACCATTAGGACAAGTTAATAGATAGGATGCACAGCAGGGCGAAGTCATATTACGAAAATCTCAGTCGGAATTGAAATTTGTATGTTCCCAACACTTTCCAATTGTGTTACAAATTTCTTGAATTACCCAGCTGGACTCGTTCTGTATTTTGGCATTTGTCAAGTCGGGTCAGTAGGGACCATTAGGACAAGTCGAGACATACGAAGCACAGCAGGGCGAAGTCAAATTACTAAAAACTCAGCCGGAATTGAAATATAAGAGTTCCCAACATTTTCCAATTGTGTTACAAATTTCTTGTTTTACCCTGCTGGACTTGTTCTGTAGTTTTGGCATATGTCAAGTCGGGTCAGTAGTGACAATTCGGAACCATTGGGACAAGTCGAGACATACGAAGCACAGCAGGGCTAAGTCAATTTACGAAAATCCCAGTCGGAATTGAAATTGGAATTGTTTCCCAACATTTTCCTATTGTGTTATAAATTTCTTGCTTTACCCTGCTGAACTTGTTCTGTAGTTTTGGCATATGTCAAGTCGGGTCAGTAGGGACAAATCGGGACCATTAGGACAAGTCGAGACATACTTAGCACGGCAGAGCTAAGTCAAGTTACGAAAATCCCAGTCGGAATTGAAATTGGAATTGTTTCCCAACATTTTCCAAATGTTCTACAAATTTCTTGCTTTACCCTGCTGGACTTGTTCTGTAGTTTTGGCATATGTCAAGTCGGGTCAGTAGGGACAAATCGGGACAATTAGGACAAGTCGAGACATACGAAGCATAGCAGGGCTAAGTCAATTTACGAAAATTCCAGTCGGAATTGAAATTAGATTTGTTCCCCATTATTTTCCTATTGTGTTACATATTTCTTGTTTTACCCAGCTGGACTCGTTCTGTTTTTTGGCATTTGTCAAGTCTGGTCATTAGGGAAAAATCAGGAACATTAGGACAAGTCGAGAAATACGAAGCACAGCAGGGCGAAGTCAAATTACTAAAATCTCAGTTGGAATTGAAATTAGAATTGTTCCCCAACATTTTCCAATTGTTCTACAAATTTCTTGTTTTACCCAGCTGGACTTGTTCTGAAGTTTTGGCATATGTCAAGTCGGGTCAGTAGGGACAAATCGAGACCATTAGGACAAGTCGAGACATACGAAGCATAGCAGGGCTAAGTCAATTTACGAAAATTCCAGTCGGAATTGAAATTAGATTTGTTCCCCAACATTTTCCTATTGTGTTACAAATTTCTTGTTTTACCTAGCTGGACTTGTTCTGTAGTTTTGACATTCGTCAAGTCGGGTCAGTGGCGACAAATCGGGAACATTAGGACAAGTTGATAGATACGAAGCTCAGCAGGGCGAAGTCAAATTACGATAATCTCAGTCGGAATTGAAATTGGAATTGTTTCCCAACACTTTCCAATTGTTCTACAAATTTCTTGTTTTACCCAGCTGGACTTGTTCTGTAGTTTTGGCATATGTCAAGTTGGGTCAGTAGGGACAAATCGGGACCATTAGGACACGTCGAAACATACGAAGCACAGCAGGGCAAAGTCAAATTACTAAAATCTCAGTCGGAATTGAAATTTGAATTGTTCCCCAACATTTTCCAATTGTTCTACAAATTTCTTGTTTTACCCAGCTGGACTTGTTCTGTAGTTTTGGCATATATCAAGTCGGGTCAGTAGGGACAAATCGGGACCATTAGGACAAGTCGAAACATACGAAGCACAGCAGGGCTAAGTCAATTTACGAAAATTCCAGTCGGAATTGAAATTAGATTTGTTCCCCATTATTATCCTATTGTGTTACAAATTACTTGTTTTACCCAGCTGGATTTGTTCTGTAGTTTTGGCATTTGTCAAGTCGGGTCAGTGGGGACAAATCGGGACCATTAGGACAGACGAGACGAACGAAGCACAGCAGGGCGGAGTCAAATTACAAAAATCTCAGTCGGAATTGAAATTTGAATTGTTCCCCATTATTTTCCTATTGTGTTACATATTTCTTGTTTTACCCAGCTGGACTCGTTCTGTTTTGAAAATCTCAGTCGGAATTGAAATTTGAATGTTCCCAACACTTTCCAATTGTGTTACAAATTTCTTGAATTACCCAGCTGGACTCGTTCTGTTTTTAGGCGTTTGTCAAGTCGGGTCATTAAGTAAAAATCAGGAACATATCTCAGTCGGAATTGAAATTTGAATTGTTCCCCAACATTTTCCAATTGTTCTACAAATTTCTTTTTTTACCCAGCTGGACTTGTTCTGTAGTTTTGGCATATGTCAAGTCGGGGCAGTAGGGACAAATCGGGACCATTAGGACAAGTCGAAACAAACGAAGCACAGCAGGGCTAAGTCAATTTACGAAAATTTCAGTCGGAATTGAAATTAGATTTGTTCCCCATTATTTTCCTATTGTGTTACAAATTTCTTGTTTTACCCAGCTGGATTTGTTCTGTAGTTTTGGCATTTGTCAAGTCGGGTCAGTGGGGACAAATCGAGACCAATAGGACAGACGAGACGTACTATGCACAGCAGGCGAAGTCATATTACGAAAATCTCAGTCAGAATAGAAATTGGAATGTTCCCAACACTTTCCATTTGTGTTACAAATTTCTTGAATTACCCAGCTGGACTTGCTCTGTATTTTGGCATTTGTAGAGTCGGGTCTTTAAGGACAAATCGGGACCATTAGGACAAGACGAGACGTACGAAGCACAGCAGGACGAAGTCAAATTACTGAAATCTCTGTCGGAATTGAAATTGGAATTGTTTCCCAACATTTTCCTATTGTGTTATAAATTTCTTGGTTTACCCAGCTGAACTTGTTCTGTAGTATTGGCATATGTCAAGTCGGGTCAGTAGGGACAAATCGGGACCATTAGGACACGTCGAGACATACGAAGCACGGCAGGGCCAAGTCAATTTACGAAAATTCCAGTCGGAATTGAAATTGGAATTGTTTCCCAACATTTTCCTATTGTGTTATAAATTTTTTGCTTACCCTGCTGAACTTGTTCTATAATTATGGCATGTCAAGTCGGGTCAGTAGGGACCATTAGGACAAGTCGAGACATACGAAGCACAGTAGGGCGAAGTCAAATTACTAAAAACTCAGCCGGAATTGAATTATAAATGTTCCCAACATTTTCCAATTGTGTCACAAATTTCTTGAATTACCTAGCTGGACTCGTTCTGTTTTTTGGCATTTGTCAAGTCGGGTACTTAAGGACAAATCGGGACCATTAGGACAAGACGAGACGTACTAAGCACAGCAGGGCGAAGTCAAATCGAAAATCTCAGTCGGAATTGATATTGGAATTGTTTCCCAACATTTTCCTATTGTTTTATAAATTTCTTGCTTTACCCAGCTGGATTTGTTCTGTATTTTGGCATTTGTCTAGTCGGGTCGTTAAGGACAAATCGGGACCATTAGGACAAGTCGAGACATACGAAGCACTGCTGGGCCAAGTCAAATTACTAAAATCTCAGTCGGAATTGAAATTTGAATTGTTCCCCAACATTTTCCAATTGTGCTACAAATTTCTTGGTTTACCCAGCTGGACTTGTTCTGTAGTTTTGGCATATGTCAAGTCGGGTCAGTGGGGACAAATTGGGACCATTAGGACAAGTCAAGACATACGAAGCACAGCAGGGCGAAGTCATTATACGAATATCTCAGTCGGAATTGAAATTTGAATGTTCCCAACACTTTCCAATTGTGTTACAAATTTCTTGAATTACCCAGCTGGACTCGTTCTGTTTTTTGGCCTTTGTCAAGTCGGGTCATTAAGGAAAAATCAGGAATATTAGGACAAGTCGAGACATACGAAGCACAGCAGGGCGAAGTCAAATTACTAAAATCTCAGTCGGAATTGAAATTTGAATTGTTCCCCAACATTTTCCAAATGTTCTACAAATTTATGCTTTACCCTGCTGGACTTGTTCTGTAGTTTTGGCATATGTCAAGTCGGGACAGTAGGGACAAATCGGGACCATTAGGACAAGTCGAGACATACGAAGCACTGCTGGGCCAAGTCAAATTACTAAAATCTCAGTCGGAATTGAAATTTGAATTGTTCCCCAACATTTTCCAATTGTGCTACAAATTTCTTGGTTTACCCAGCTGGACTTGTTCTGTAGTTTTGGCATATGTCAAGTCGGGTCAGTAGGGATAAATCGGAACCATTAGGACAAGTCGAGACATACGAAGCACAGCAGGGCAAAGTCAAATTACTAAAATCTCAGCCGGAATTGAATTATAAATGTTCCCAACATTTTCCAATTGTGTTACAAATTTCTTGAATTACCCAGCTGGACTCGTTCCGTTTTTTGGCATTTGTCAAGTCGGGTCATTAAGGAAAAATCAGGAATATTAGGACAAGTCGAGACATACGAAGCACAGCAGGGCGAAGTCAAATTACTAAAATCTCAGTTGGAATTGAAATTAGAATTGTTCCCCAACATTTTCCAATTGTTCTACAAATTTCTTGTTTTACCCAGCTGGACTTGTTCTGAAGTTTTGGCATATGTCAAGTCGGGTCAGTAGGGACAAATCGAGACCATTAGGACAAGTCGAGACATACGAAGCATAGCAGGGCTAAGTCAATTTACGAAAATTCCAGTCGGAATTGAAATTAGATTTGTTCCCCATTATTTTCCTATTGTGTTACAAATTTCTCGTTTTACCCAGCTGGATTTGTTCTGTAGTTTTGGCATTTGTCAAGTCAGGTCAGTGGGGACAAATCGGGACCATTAGGACAAGTCGAGACATACGAAGCACAGCAGGGCAAAGTCAAATTACTAAAATCTCAGTCATAATTGAAATTTGAATTGTTCCCCAACATTTTCCAAATGTTCTACAAATTTCTTGCTTTACCCTGCTGGACTTGTTCTGTAGTTTTGGCATATGTCAAGTCGGGTCAGTAGGGACAAATCGGGACAATTAGGACAAGTCGAGACATACGAAGCATAGCAGGGCTAAGTCAATTTACGAAAATTCCAGTCGGAATTGAAATTAGATTTGTTCCCCATTATTTTCCTATTGTGTTACATATTTCTTGTTTTACCCAGCTGGACTCGTTCTGTTTTTTGGCATTTGTCAAGTCTGGTCATTAAGGAAAAATCAGGAACATTAGGACAAGTCGAGAAATACGAAGCACAGCAGGGCGAAGTCAAATTACTAAAATCTCAGTTGGAATTGAAATTAGAATTGTTCCCCAACATTTTCCAATTGTTCTACAAATTTCTTGTTTTACCCAGCTGGACTTGTTCTGAAGTTTTGGCATATGTCAAGTCGGGTCAGTAGGGACAAATCGAGACCATTAGGACAAGTCGAGACATACGAAGCATAGCAGGGCTAAGTCAATTTACGAAAATTCCAGTCGGAATTGAAATTAGATTTGTTCCCCATTATTTTCCTATTGTGTTACAAATTTCTCGTTTTACCCAGCTGGATTTGTTCTGTAGTTTTGGCATTTGTCAAGTCAGGTCAGTGGCGACAAATCGGGAACATTAGGACAAGTTGATAGATACGAAGCTCAGCAGGGCGAACTCAAATTACGAAAATCTCAGTCGGAATTGAAATTGGAATTGTTTCCCAACACTTTCCAATTGTGTTACAAATTTCTTGAATTACCCAGCTGGACTTGTTCTGTAGTTTTGGCATATGTCATGTCGGGTCATTAAGGAAAAATCAGGAACATTAGGACAAGTCGAGAAATACGAAGCACAGCAGGGCGAAGTCAAATTACTAAAATCTCAGTCGGAATTGAAATTAGAATTGTTCCCCAACATTTTCCAATTGTTCTACAAATTTCTTGTGTTACCCAGCTGGACTTGTTCTGTAGTTTTGGCATTTGTCAAGTCGGGTCAGTGGGGACAAATCGGGACCATCAGGACAAGTCAAGACATACGAAGCATAGCAGGGCGAAGTCATATTACGAAAATCTCAGTCGGAATTGAAATTTGAATGTTCCCAACCCTTTCCAATTGTGTTACAAATTTCTTGAATTACCCAGATGGACTCGTTCTGTTTTTAGGCATTTGTCAAGTCGGGTCATTAAGGAAAAATCAGGAACATTAGGACAAGTCGAGACATACGCAGCAAAGTCAAATTACTAAAATCTCAGTCGGAATTGAAATTTGAATTGTTCCCCAACATTTTCTAATTGTTCTACAAATTTCTTGTTTTACCCAGCTGGACTTGTTCTGTAGTTTTGGCATTTGTCAAGTCGGGTCAGTGGGGACAAATCGGGACCATTAGGACAGACGAGACGTACTATGCACAGCAGGGCGAAGTCATATTACGAAAATCTCAGTCAGAATAGAAATTGGAATGTTCCCAACACTTTCCAATTGTGTTACAAATTTCTTGAATTACCCAGCTGGACTCGTTCTGTTTTTAGGCATTTAACAAGTCGGGTCATTAAGGAAAAATCAGGAACATTAGGACAAGTCGAAACATACGAAGCACAGCAGGGCTAAGTCAATTTACGAAAATTCCAGTCGGAATTGAAATTAGATTTGTTCCTTATTATTATCCTATTGTGTTACAAATTACTTGTTTTACCCAGCTGGATTTGTTCTGTAGTTTTGGCATTTGTCAAGTCGGGTCAGTGGGGACAAATCGGGACCATTAGGACAGACGAGACGTACTATGCACAGCAGGGCGAAGTCATATTACGAAAATCTCAGTCAGAATAGAAATCGGAATGTTCCCAACACTTTCCATTTGTGTTACAAATTTCTTGAATTACCCAGCTGGACTCGTTCTGTTTTTTGGAATTTGTCAAGTCGGGTCATTAAGAAAAAATCAGGAACATTAGGACAAGTCGAGACATACGAAGCACAGCAGGGCAAAGTCAAATTACTAAAATCTCAGTCGGAATTGAAATTTGAATTGTTCCCCAACATTTTCCAATTGTTCTACAAATTTCTTGTTTTACCCAGCTGGACTTGTTCTGTAGTTTTGGCATATGTCAAGTCGGGTCAGTAGGGACAAATCGGGACCATTAGGACAAGTCGAAACATACGAAGCACAGCAGGGCTAAGTCAATTTACGAAAATTCCAGTCGGAATTGAAATTAGAATTGTTCCCCATTATTATCCTATTGTGTTACAAATTACTTGTTTTACCCAGCTGGATTTGTTCTGTAGTTTTGGCATTTGTCAAGTCGGGTCAGTGGGAACAAATCGGGACCATTAGGACAGACGAGACGTACTATGCACAGCAGGGCGAAGTCATATTACGAAAATCTCAGTCAGAATAGAAATTGGAATGTTCCCAACACTTTCCATTTGTGTTACAAATTTCTTGAATTACCCAGCTGGACTCGTTCTGTTTTTTGGCATTTGTCAAGTCGGGTCTTTAAGGACAAATCGGGACCATTAGGACAAGACGAGACGTACGAAGCACAGCAGGGCCAAGTCAATTTACGAAAATCCCAGTCGGAATTTAAATTGGAATTGTTTCCCAACATTTTTCTAATGTGTTATTAATTTCTTGCTTTACCCTGCTGAACTTGTTCTGTAGTTTTGGCATATGTCAAGTCGGGTCAGTAGGGACAAATCGGGACCATTAGGACACGTCGAGACATACGAAGCACGGCAGGGCCAAGTCAATTTACGAAAATCCCAGTCGGAATTGAAATTGGAATTGTTTCCCAACATTTTCCTATTGTGTTATAAATTTCTTGCTTACCCTGCTGAACTTGTTCTATAATTTTGGCATGTCAAGTTGGGTCAGTAGGGACCATTAGGACAAGTCGAGACATACGAAGCTCAGCAGGGCGAAGTCAAATTACTAAAAACTCAGCCGGAATTGAATTATAAATGTTCCCAACATTTTCCAATTGTATTACAAATTTCTTGAATTACCCTGCTGGACTCGTTCTGTTTTTTGGCATTCGTCAAGTCGGGTCATTAAGGAAAAATCAGGAACATTAGGACAAGTCAAGAAACACGAAGCACAGCAGGGCGAAGTCAAATTACTAAAATCTCAGTCGGAATTAAAATTAGAATTGTTCCCCAACATTTTCCAATTGTTCTACAAATTTCTTGTTTTACCCAGCTGGACTTGTTCTGTAGTTTTGCCATTTGTCATGTCGGGTCAGTGGGGACAAATCGGGACCATTAGGACAAGTCAAGACATACGAAGCACAGCAGGGCGAAGTCATATTACGAAAATCTCAGTCGGAATTGAAATTTGAATGTTCCCAACACTTTCCAATTGTGTTACAAATTTCTTGAATTACCCAGCTGGACTCGTTCTGTTTTTTGGCATTTGTCAAGTCGGGTCATTAAGGAAAAATCAGGAATATTAGGACAAGTCGAGACATACGAAGCACAGCAGGGCGAAGTCAAATTACTAAAATCTCAGTCGGAATTGAAATTTGAATTGTTCCCAACATTTTCCAATTGTGTTACAAATTTCTTGTTTTACCCTGCTGGACTTGTTCTGTAGTTTTGGCATATTTCAAGTCGGGTCAGTAGTGACAAATCGGAACCATTGGGACAAGTCGAGACATACGAAGCACAGCAGGGCAAAGTCAAATAACTAAAATCTCAGTCATAATTTAAATTTGAATTGTTCCCCAACATTTTACAATTGTTCTACAAATTTCTTGCTTTACCCTGCTGGACTTGTTCTGTAGTTTTGGCATATGTCAAGTCGGGTCAGTAGGGACAAATCGGGACCATTAGGACAAGTCGAGACATACGAAGCATAGCAGGGCTAAGTCAATTTACGAAAATTCCAGTCGGAATTGAAATTAGATTTGTTCCCCATTATTTTCCTATTGTGTTACATATTTCTTGTTTTACCCAGCTGGACTCGTTCTGTTTTTTGGCATTTGTCAAGTCGGGTCATTAAGGAAAAATCAGGAACATTAGGACAAGTCGAGAAATACGAAGCACAGCAGGGCGAAGTCAAATTACTAAAATCTCAGTCTGAATTGAAATTAGAATTGTTCCCCAACATTTTCCAATTGTTCTTCAAATTTCTTGTTTTACCCAGCTGGACATGTTCTGTAGTTTTGGCATTTGTCAAGTCGGGTCAGTGTGGACAAATCGGGACCATTAGGACAAGTCAAGACAAACGAAGCACAGCAGGGCTAAGTCAATTTACGAAAATTCCAGTCGGAATTGAAATTAGATTTGTTCCCCGTTATTTTCCCATTGTGTTACATATTTCTTGTTTTCCCCAGCTGGATTTGTTCTGTAGTTTTGGCATTTGTCAAGTCGGGTCAGTGGGGACAAATCGGGACCATTAGAACAGACGAGACGTACTATGCACAGCAGGGCGAAGTCATATTACGAAAATCTCAGTCAGAATAGAAATTGGAATGTTCCCAACACTTTCCATTTGTGTTACAAATTTCTTGAATTCCCAGCTGGACTCGTTCTGTTTTTTGGCATTTGTCAAGTCGGGTCTTTAAGGACAAATCGGGACCATTAGGACAAGTCGAGACATACGAAGCACAGCAGGGCTAAGTCAATTTACGAAAATCCCAGTCGGAATTGAAATTGGAATTGTTTCCCAACATTTTCCTATTGTGTTATAAATTTCTTGCTTTACCCTGCTGAACTTGTTCTGTAGTTTTGGCATATGTCAAGTCGGGTCAGTAGGGACAAATCGGGACCATTAGGACAAGTCGAGACATACGAAGCACGGCAGGGCCAAGTCAATTTACGATAATCCCAGTCGTAATTGAAATTGGAATTGTTTCCCAACATTTTCCTATTGTGTTATAAATTTCTTGCTTTACCCTGCTGAACTTGTTCTATAATTTTGGCATATGTCAAGTCGGGTCAGTAGGGACCATTAGGACAAGTCGAGACATACGAAGCACAGCAGGGCGAAGTCAATTTACTAAAAACTCAGCAGGAATTGAATTATAAATGTTCCCAACATTTTCCAATTGTGTCACAAAGTTCTTGAATTACCCAGCTGGACTCGTTCTGTTTTTTGGCATTTGTCAAGTCGGGTCATTAAGGAAAAATCAGGAACATTAGGACAAGTCGAGAAATACGAAGCACAGCAGGGCGAAGTCAAATTACTAAAATCTCAGTCGGAATTGAAATTAGAATTGTTCCCCAACATTTTCCAATTGTTCTACAAATTTCTTGTTTTACCCAGCTGGACTTGTTCTGTAGTTTTGGCATTTGTCAAGTCGGGTCAGTGGGGACAAATCGGGACCATTAGGACAAGTCAAGACATACGAAGCACAGCAGGGCGAAGTCATATTACGAAAATCTCAGTCGGAATTGAAATTTGAATTTTCCCAACACTTTCCAATTGTGTTACAAATTTCTTGAATTACCCAGCAGGACTCGTTCTGTTTTTAGGCATTTGTCAAGTCGGGTCATCAAGGAAAAATCAGGAACATTAGGACAAGTCGAGACATACGAAGCACAGCAGGGCAAAGTCAAATTACTAAAATCTCAGCCGGAATTGAATTATAAATGTTCCCAACATTTTCAAATTGAGTCACAAATTTCCTGAATTACCCAGCTGGACTCGTTCTGTTTTTTGGCATTTGTCATGTCGGGTATTTAAGGACAAATCAGGAACATTAGGACAAGTCGAGAAATACGAAGCACAGCAGGGCGAAGTCAAATTACTAAAATCTCAGTCGGAATTGAAATTAGAATTGTTCCCCAACATTTTCCAATTGTTCTACAAATTTCTTGTTTTACCCAGCTGGACTTGTTCTGAAGTTTTGGCATATGTCAAGTCGGGTCAGTAGGGACAAATCGAGACCATTAGGACAAGTCGAGACATACGAAGCATAGCAGGGCTAAGTCAATTTACGAAAATTCCAGTCGGAATTGAAATTAGATTTGTTCCCCAACATTTTCCTATTGTGTTACAAATTTCATGTTTTACCTAGCTGGACTTGTTCTGTAGTTTTGACATACCTCAAGTCGGGTCAGTGGCGACAAATCGGGAACATTAGGACAAGTTGATAGATACGAAGCACAGCAGGGCGAAGTCATATTACGAAAATCTCAGTCGGAATTGAAATTGGAATTGTCTCCCAACACTTTCCAATTGTGTTACAAATTTCTTGAATTACCCAGCTGGACTCGTTCTGTTTTTAGGCATTTGTCAAGTCGGGTCATTAAGGAAAAATCAGGAACATTAGGACAAGTCGAGACATACGAAGCACAGCAGGGCAAAGTCAAATTACTAAAATCTCAGTCGGAATTGAAATTTGAATTGTTCCCCAACATTTTCCAATTGTTCTACAAATTTCTTGTTTTACCCAGCTGGACTTGTTCTGTAGTTTTGGCATTTGTCAAGTCGGGTCAGTGGGGACAAATCGGGACCATTAGGACAGACGAGACGTACTATGCACAGCAGGGCGAAGTCATATTACGAAAATCTCAGTCAGAATAGAAATTGGAATGGTCCCAACACTTTCCATTTGTGTTACAAATTTCTTGAATTACCCAGCTGGACTCGTTCTGTTTTTTGGCAAATGTCAAGTCGGGTCATTAAGGAAAAATCAGGAACATTTGGACAAGTCGAAACATACGAAGCACAGCAGGGCTAAGTCAATTTACGAAAATTCCAGTCGGAATTGAAATTAGATTTGTTCCTTATTATTATCCTATTGTGTTACAAATTACTTGTTTTACCCAGCTGGATTTGTTCTGTAGTTTTGGCATTTGTCAAGTCGGGTCAGTGGGGACAAATCGGGACCATTAGGACAGACGAGACGTACTATGCACAGCAGGGCGAAGTCATATTACGAAAATCTCAGTCAGAATAGAAATTGGAATGGTCCCAACACTTTCCATTTGTGTTACAAATTTCTTGAATTACCCAGCTGGACTCGTTCTGTTTTTTGGCAAATGTCAAGTCGGGTCATTAAGGAAAAATCAGGAACATTAGGACAAGTCGAGACATACGAAGCACAGCAGGGCAAAGTCAAATTACTAAAATCTCAGTCGGAATTGAAATTTGAATTGTTCCCCAACATTTTCCAATTGTTCTACAAATTTCTTGTTTTACCCAGCTGGACTTGTTCTGTAGTTTTGGCATATGTCAAGTCGGGTCAGTAGGGACAAATCGGGACCATTAGGACAAGTCGAAACATACGAAGCACAGCAGGGCTAAGTCAATTTACGAAAATTCCAGTCGGAATTGAAATTAGATTTGTTCCCCATTATTATCCTATTGTGTTACAAATTACTTGTTTTACCTAGCTGGATTTGTTCTGTAGTTTTGGCATTTGTCAAGTCGGGTCAGTGGGGACAAATCGGGACCATTAGGACAGACGAGACGTACTATGCACAGCAGGGCGAAGTCATATTACGAAAATCTCAGTCAGAATAGAAATTGGAATGTTCCCAACACTTTCCATTTGTGTTACAAATTTCTTGAATTACCCAGCTGGACTCGTTCTGTTTTTTGGCATTTGTCAAGTCGGGTCTTTAAGGACAAATCGGGACCATTAGGACAAGACGAGACGTACGAAGCACAGCAGGGCCAAGTCAATTTACGAAAATCCCAGTCGGAATTGAAATTGGAATTGTTTCCCAACATTTTCCTATTGTGTTATAAATTTCTTGCTTACCCTGCTGAACTTGTTCTATAATTTTGGCATGTCAAGTCGGGTCAGTAGGGACCATTAGGACAAGTCGAGACATACGAAAAACAGCAGGGCGAAGTCAAATTACTAAAAACTCAGCCGGAATTGAATTATAAATGTTCCCAACATTTTCCAATTGTGTCACAAATTTCTTGAATTACCCAGCTGGACTCGTTCTGTTTTTTGGCGTTTGTCAAGTCGGGTATTTAAGGACAAATCAGGACCATTAGGACAAGACGAGACGTACTAAGCACAGCAGGGCGAAGTCAAATCGAAAATCTCAGTCGGATTTGAAATTTGAATTGTTCCCCAACATTTTCCAATTGTGTTACAAATTTCTTGTTTTACCCTGCTGGACTTGTTCTGTAGTTTTGGCATATGTCAAGTAGTGTCAGTAGGGACAAATCGGGACCATTAGGACAAGTCAAGACATACGAAGCACAGCAGGGCGAAGTCAAATTACGAAAATCTCAGTCGGAATTGAAATTGGAATTGTTTCCCAACATTTTCCTATTGTTTTTTAAAATTCTTGCTTTACCCAGCTAGATTTGTTCTGTATTTTGGCATTTGTCAAGTCGGGTCGTTAAGGACAAATCAGGACCATTAGGACAAGTCGAGACATACGAAGCACAGCAGGGCGAAGTCAAATTACTAGAATCTCAGTCGGAATTGAAATTTGAAGTGTTCCCCAACATTTTCCAATTCTGCTACAAATTTCTTGGTTTACCCAGCTGGACATGTTCTGTAGTTTTGGCATATGTCAAGTCGGGTCAGTGGGGACAAATCGGGACCATTTCCCAACACTTTCCAGTTGTGTTACAAATTTCTTGAATTACCCAGCTGGACTCGTTCTGTTTTTTGGCATTTGTCAAGTCGGGACTTTAAGGACAAATCGGGACCATTAGGACAAGACGAGACGTACGAAGCACAGCAGGGCGAAGTCAAATTACTAAAATCTCAGTCGGAATTGAAATTTGAATTGTTCCCCAACTTTTTCCAATTGTGTTACAAATTTATTGTTTTACCCTGCTGGACTTGTTATGTAGTTTTGGCATAAGTCAAGTCGGGTCAGTAGGGATAAATCGGAACCATTAGGACAAGTCGAGACATACGAAGCACAGCAGGGCGAAGTCAAATTACTGAAAACTCCGCCGGAATTGAATTATAAATGTTCCCAACATTTTCCAATTGTGTTACAAATTTCTTGAATTACCCAGCTGGACTCGTTCTGTTTTTTGGCCTTTGTCAAGTTGGGTATTTAAGGACAAATCGGGACCATTAGGACAGACGAGACGTACTAAGCACAGCAGGGTCAAGTCAAATTACGAAAATCTCAGTCGGAATTGAAATTTGAATTGTTCCCCAACATTTTCCAATTGTGTTACAAATTTCTTGTTTTACCCTGCTGGAATTGTTCTGTAGTTTTGGCATATGTCAAGTTGGGTCAGTAGGGACCATTTGGACAAGTCGAGACATACGAAGCACAGCAGGGCTTAGTCAATTTACGAAAATCCTAGTCGTAATTGAAATTAGAATTGTTCCCCAACAATTTCCTATTTTGTTACAAATTTCTTGTTTTGCCCAGCTGGACCCATTCTGTTTTTTGGCCTTTGTCAAGTTGGGTATATAAGGACAAATCGGGACCATTAGGACAGACGGAACGTACTAAGCACAGCAGGGCCAAGTCAAATTACGAAAATCTCAGTTGGAATTGAAATTTGAATTGTTCCCCAACATTTTCCAATTGTGTTACAAAATTTCTTGATTTACCCTGCTGGAATTGTTCTGTAGTTTTGGCATATGTCAATTCGGGTCAGTAGGGACCATTAGGACAAGTCGAGACATACGAAGCACAGCAGGGCTAAGTCAATTTACGAAAATCCCAGTCGGAATTGAAATTGGAATTGTTTCCCAACATTTTCCTATTGTGTTATAAATTTCTTGCTTTACCCTGCTGAACTTGTTCTGTAGTATTGGCATATGTCAAGCCGGGTCAGTAGGGACAAATCGGGACCATTAGGACAAGTCGAGACATACGAAACACGGCAGGGCTAAGTCAATTTACGAAAATCCCAGTCGGAATTGAAATTGAAATTGTTTCCCAACATTTTCCTATTGTGTTATAAATTTCTTGCTTTACCCTGCTGAACTAGTTTTATAATTTTGGCATATGTCAAGTCGGGTCAGTAGGGACAAATCGGGACAATTAGGACAAGTCGAGACATACGAAGCACAGAGTGGCTAAGGCAATTTACGAAAATCCCAGTCGGAATTAAAATTAGATTTGTTCCCCAACATTTTCCTATTGTGTTACAAATTTATTGTTTTACCCAGCTGGACTCGTTCTGTTTTTTGGCATTTGTCAAGTCGGGACATTAAGGAAAAATCAGGAACATTAGGACAAGTCGAGAAATACGAAGCACAGCAGGGCGAAGTCAAATTACTAAAATCTCAGTCGGAATTGAAATTAGAATTGTTCCCCAACATTTTTCAATTGTTCTACAAATTTCTTGTTTTACCCAGCTGGACTTGTTCTGAAGTTTTGGCATATGTCAAGTCGGGTCAGTAGGGACAAATCGAGACCATTAGGACAAGTCGAGACATACGAAACATAGCAGGGCTAAGTCAATTTACGAAAATTCCAGTCGGAATTGAAATTAGATTTGTTCCCCATTATTTTCCTATTGTGTTACAAATTTCTTGCTTTACCCTACTGAACTTGTTCTATAATTTTGGCATATGTCAAGTCGGGTCAGTAGGGACCATTAGGACAAGTCGAGACATACGAAGCACAGCAGGGCGAAGTCAAATTACTGAAAACTCCGCCGGAATTGAATTATAAATGTTCCCAACATTTTCCAGTTGTGTTACAAATTTCTTGAATTACCCAGCTGGACTCGTTCTGTTTTTTGGCCTTTGTCAAGTAGGGTATTTAAGGACAAATCGGGACCATTAGGACAGACGAGATGTACTAAGCACAGCAGGGCCAAGTCAAATTACGAAAATCTCAGTCGGAATTGAAAATTGAATTGTTCCCCAACATTTTCCAATTGTGTTACAAATTTCTTGTTTTACCCTGCTGGAATTGTTCTGTAGTTTTGGCATATGTCAAGTCGGGTCAGTAGGGACCATTAGGACAAGTCGAGACATACGAAGCACAGCAGGGCTAAGTCAATTTACGAAAATTCTAGTCGTAATTGAAATTAGAATTGTTCCCCAACAATTTCCTATTTTGTTACAAATTTCTTGTTTTGCACAGCTGGACTCATTCTGTTTTTTAGCCTTTGTCAAGTTGGGTATTTAAGGACAAATCGGGACCATTAGGACAGACGAAACGTACTAAGCACAGCAGGGCCAAGTCAAATTACGAAAATCTCAGTTGGAATTGAAATTTGAATTGTTCCCCAACATTTTCCAATTGTGTTACAAAATTTCTTGTTTTACCCTACTGGAATTGTTCTGTAGTTTTGGCATATGTCAAGTCGGGTCAGTAGGGACCATTAGGACAAGTCGAGACATACGAAGCACAGCAGGGCTAAGTCAATTTACGAAAATCCCAGTCGGAATTGAAATTGGAATTGTTTCCCAACATTTTCCTATTGTGTTATAAATTTCTTGCTTTACCCTGCTGAACTTGTTCTGTAGTATTGGCATATGTCAAGTCGGGTCAGTAGGGACAAATCGGGACCATTAGGACAAGTCGAGATATATGAAGCACGGCAGGGCTAAGTCAATTTACGAAAATCCCAGTCGGAATTGAAATTGAAATTGTTTCCCAACATTTTCCTATTGTGTTATAAATTTCTTGCTTTACCCAGCTGGATTTGTTCTGTAGTTTTGGCATTTGTCAAGTCAGGTCAGTGGGGACGAATCGGGACCATTAGGACAAGTCAAGACATACGAAGCACAGAGTGGCTAAGTCAATTTACGAAAATCCCAGTCGGAATTGAAATTAGAATTGTTCCCCAACATTTTCCTATTGTGTTACAAATTTCTTGTTTTACCTAGCTGGACTTGTTCTGTAGTTTTGACATTCGTCAAGTCGGGTCAGTGGCGACAAATCGGGAACATTAGGACAAGTTGATAGATACGAAGCTCAGCAGGGCGAAGTCAATTTACTAAAATCTCAGTCGGAATTGAAATTAGAATTGTTCCCCAACATTTTCCAATTGTTCTACAAATTCCTTGTGTTACCCAGCTGGACTTGTTCTGTAGTTTTGGCATTTGTCAAGTCGGGTCAGTGGGGACAATCCGGGACCATCAGGACAAGTCAGGACATACGAAGCACAGCAGGGCGAAGTCATATTACAAAAATCTCAGTCGGAATTGAAATTTGAATGTTCCCAACACTTTCCAATTGTGTTACAAATTTCTTGAATTACCCAACTGGACTCGTTCTGTTTTTAGGCATTTGTCAAGTCGGGTCATTAAGGAAAAATCAGGAACATTAGGACAAGTCGAGACATACGAAGCACTGCTGGGCCAAGTCAAATTACTAAAATCTCAGTCGGAATTGAAATTTGAATTGTTCCCCAACATTTTCCAATTGTTCTACAAATTTCTTGTTTTACCCAGCTGGACTTGTTCTGTAGTTTTGGCATTTGTCAAGTCGGGTCAGTGGGGACAAATCGGGACCATTAGGACAGACGAGACGTACTATGCACAGCAGGGCGAAGTCATATTACGAAAATCTCAGTCAGAATAGAAATTGGAATGTTCCCAACACTTTCCATTTGTGTTACAAATTTCTTGAATTACCCAGCTGGACTCGTTCTGTTTTTAGGCATTTGTCAAGTCGGGTCAGTGGGGACAAATCGGGACCATTAGGACAAGTCAAGACATACGAAGCACAGAGTGGCTAAGTCAATTTACGAAAATCCCAGTCGGAATAGAAATTAGAATTGTTCCCAAACATTTTCCTATTGTGTTACAAATTTCTTGTTTTACCTAGCTGGACATGTTCTGTAGTTTTGGCATATGTCAAGTCGGGTCAGTAGGGACAAATCGAGACCATTAGGACAAGTCGAGACATACGAAGCATAGCAGGGCTAAGTCAATTTACGAAAATTCCAGTCGGAATTGAAATTAGATTTGTTCCCCATTATTTTCCTATTGTGTTACAAATTTCTCGTTTTACCCAGCTGGATTTGTTCTGTAGTTTTGGCATTTGTCAAGTCAGGTCAGTGGCGACAAATCGGGAACAATAGGACAAGTTGATAGATACGAAGCTCAGCAGGGCGAACTCAAATTACGAAAATCTCAGTCGGAATTGAAATTGGAATTGTTTCCCAACACTTTCCAATTGTGATACAAATTTCTTGAATTACCCAGCTGGACTTGTTCTGTAGTTTTGGCATATGTCAAGTCGGGTCATTAAGGAAAAATCAGGAACATTAGGACAAGTCGAGAAATACGAAGCACAGCAGGGCGAAGTCAAATTACTAAAATCTCAGTCGGAATTGAAATTAGAATTGTTCCCCAACATTTTCCAATTGTTCTACAAATTTCTTGTTTTACCCAGCTGGACTTGTTCTGTAGTTTTGGCATTTGTCAAGTCGGGTCAGTGGGGACAAATCGGGACCATTAGGATAGACGAGACGTACTATGCACAGCAGGGCGAAGTCATATTACGAAAATCTCAGTCAGAATAGAAATTGGAATGTTCCCAACACTTTCCATTTGTGTTACAAATTTCTTGAATTACCCAGCTGGACTCGTTCTGTTTTTTGGCATTTGTCAAGTCGGGTCTTTAAGGACAAATCGGGACCATTAGGACAAGACGAGACGTACGAAGCACAGCAGGGCCAAGGCAATTTACGAAAATCCCAGTCGGAATTGAAATTGGAATTGTTTCCCAACATTTTCCTATTGTGTTATAAATTTCTTGCTTACCCTGCTGAACTTGTTCTATAATTTTGGCATGTCAAGTCATGTCAGTAGGGACCATTAGGACAAGTCGAGACATACGAAGCACAGCAGGGCGAAGTCAAATTACTAAAAACTCAGCCGGAATTGAATTATAAATGTTCCCAACATTTTCCAATTGTGTCACAAATTTCTTGAATTACCCAGCTGGACTCGTTCTGTTTTTTGGCGTTTGTCAAGTCGGGTATTTAAGGACAAATCGGGACCATTAGGACAAGACGAGACGTACTAAGCACAGCAGGGCGAAGTCAAATCGAAAATCTCAGTCGGATTTGAAATTTGAATTGTTCCCCAACATTTTCCAATTGTGTTACAAATTTCTTGTTTTACCCTGCTGGACTTGTTCTGTAGTTTTGGCATATGTCAAGTAGTGTCAGTAGGGACAAATCGGGACCATTAGGACAAGTCAAGACATACGAAGCACAGCAGGGCGAAGTCAAATTACGAAAATCTCAGTCGGAATTGAAATTGGAATTGTTTCCCAACATTTTCCTATTGTTTTTTAAAATTCTTGCTTTACCCAGCTGGATTTGTTCTGTATTTTGGCATTTGTCAAGTCGGGTCGTTAAGGACAAATCAGGACCATTAGGACAAGTCGAGACATACGAAGCACAGCAGGGCTAAGTCAATTTACGAAAATCCCAGTCGGAATTGAAATTGGAATTGTTTCCCAACATTTTCCTATTGTGTTATAAATTTCTTGCTTTACCCTGCTGAACTTGTTCTGTAGTATTGGCATATGTCAAGTCGGGTCAGTAGGGACAAATCGGGACCATTAGGACAAGTCGAGATATATGAAGCACGGCAGGGCTAAGTCAATTTACGAAAATCCCAGTCGGAATTGAAATTGAAATTGTTTCCCAACATTTTCCTATTGTGTTATAAATTTCTTGCTTTACCCAGCTGGATTTGTTCTGTAGTTTTGGCATTTGTCAAGTCAGGTCAGTGGGGACGAATCGGGACCATTAGGACAAGTCAAGACATACGAAGCACAGAGTGGCTAAGTCAATTTACGAAAATCCCAGTCGGAATTGAAATTAGAATTGTTCCCCAACATTTTCCTATTGTGTTACAAATTTCTTGTTTTACCTAGCTGGACTTGTTCTGTAGTTTTGACATTCGTCAAGTCGGGTCAGTGGCGACAAATCGGGAACATTAGGACAAGTTGATAGATACGAAGCTCAGCAGGGCGAAGTCAATTTACTAAAATCTCAGTCGGAATTGAAATTAGAATTGTTCCCCAACATTTTCCAATTGTTCTACAAATTTCTTGTGTTACCCAGCTGGACTTGTTCTGTAGTTTTGGCATTTGTCAAGTCGGGTCAGTGGGGACAATCCGGGACCATCAGGACAAGTCAGGACATACGAAGCACAGCAGGGCGAAGTCATATTACAAAAATCTCAGTCGGAATTGAAATTTGAATGTTCCCAACACTTTCCAATTGTGTTACAAATTTCTTGAATTACCCAACTGGACTCGTTCTGTTTTTAGGCATTTGTCAAGTCGGGTCATTAAGGAAAAATCAGGAACATTAGGACAAGTCGAGACATACGAAGCACAGCAGGGCAAAGTCAAATTACTAAAATCTCAGTCGGAATTGAAATTCGAATTGTTCCCCAACATTTTCCAATTGTTCTACAAATTTCTTGTTTTACCCAGCTGGACTTGTTCTGTAGTTTTGGCATTTGTCAAGTCGGGTCAGTGGGGACAAATCGGGACCATTAGGACAGACGAGACGTACTATGCACAGCAGGGCGAAGTCATATTACGAAAATCTCAGTCAGAATAGAAATTGGAATGTTCCCAACACTTTCCATTTGTGTTACAAATTTCTTGAATTACCCAGCTGGACTCGTTCTGTTTTTAGGCATTTGTCAAGTCGGGTCAGTGGGGACAAATCGGGACCATTAGGACAAGTCAAGACATACGAAGCACAGAGTGGCTAAGTCAATTTACGAAAATCCCAGTCGGAATTGAAATTAGAATTGTTCCCAAACATTTTCCTATTGTGTTACAAATTTCTTGTTTTACCTAGCTGGACATGTTCTGTAGTTTTGGCATATGTCAAGTCGGGTCAGTAGGGACAAATCGAGACCATTAGGACAAGTCGAGACATACGAAGCATAGCAGGGCTAAGTCAATTTACGAAAATTCCAGTCGGAATTGAAATTAGATTTGTTCCCCATTATTTTCCTATTGTGTTACAAATTTCTCGTTTTACCCAGCTGGATTTGTTCTGTAGTTTTGGCATTTGTCAAGTCAGGTCAGTGGCGACAAATCGGGAACATTAGGACAAGTTGATAGATACGAAGCTCAGCAGGGCGAACTCAAATTACGAAAATCTCAGTCGGAATTGAAATTGGAATTGTTTCCCAACACTTTCCAATTGTGATACAAATTTCTTGAATTACCCAGCTGGACTTGTTCTGTAGTTTTGGCATATGTCAAGTCGGGTCATTAAGGAAAAATCAGGAACATTAGGACAAGTCGAGAAATACGAAGCACAGCAGGGCGAAGTCAAATTACTAAAATCTCAGTCGGAATTGAAATTAGAATTGTTCCCCAACATTTTCCAATTGTTCTACAAATTTCTTGTTTTACCCAGCTGGACTTGTTCTGTAGTTTTGGCATTTGTCAAGTCGGGTCAGTGGGGACAAATCGGGACCATTAGGATAGACGAGACGTACTATGCACAGCAGGGCGAAGTCATATTACGAAAATCTCAGTCAGAATAGAAATTGGAATGTTCCCAACACTTTCCATTTGTGTTACAAATTTCTTGAATTACCCAGCTGGACTCGTTCTGTTTTTTGGCATTTGTCAAGTCGGGTCTTTAAGGACAAATCGGGACCATTAGGACAAGACGAGACGTACGAAGCACAGCAGGGCCAAGGCAATTTACGAAAATCCCAGTCGGAATTGAAATTGGAATTGTTTCCCAACATTTTCCTATTGTGTTATAAATTTCTTGCTTACCCTGCTGAACTTGTTCTATAATTTTGGCATGTCAAGTCATGTCAGTAGGGACCATTAGGACAAGTCGAGACATACGAAGCACAGCAGGGCGAAGTCAAATTACTAAAAACTCAGCCGGAATTGAATTATAAATGTTCCCAACATTTTCCAATTGTGTCACAAATTTCTTGAATTACCCAGCTGGACTCGTTCTGTTTTTTGGCGTTTGTCAAGTCGGGTATTTAAGGACAAATCGGGACCATTAGGACAAGACGAGACGTACTAAGCACAGCAGGGCGAAGTCAAATCGAAAATCTCAGTCGGATTTGAAATTTGAATTGTTCCCCAACATTTTCCAATTGTGTTACAAATTTCTTGTTTTACCCTGCTGGACTTGTTCTGTAGTTTTGGCATATGTCAAGTAGTGTCAGTAGGGACAAATCGGGACCATTAGGACAAGTCAAGACATACGAAGCACAGCAGGGCGAAGTCAAATTACGAAAATCTCAGTCGGAATTGAAATTGGAATTGTTTCCCAACATTTTCCTATTGTTTTTTAAAATTCTTGCTTTACCCAGCTGGATTTGTTCTGTATTTTGGCATTTGTCAAGTCGGGTCGTTAAGGACAAATCAGGACCATTAGGACAAGTCGAGACATACGAAGCACAGCAGGGCGAAGTCAAATTACTAAAATCTCAGTCGGAATTGAAATTTGAATTGTTCCCCAACATTTTCCAATTCTGCTACAAATTTCTTGGTTTGCCCAGCTGGACATGTTCTGTAGTTTTGGCATATGTCAAGTCGGGTCAGAGGGGACAAATCGGGACCATTTCCCAACACTTTCCAGTTGTGTTACAAATTTCTTGAATTACCCAGCTGGACTCGTTCTGTTTTTTGGCATTTGTCAAGTCGGGTCTTTGAGGACAAATCGGGACCATTAGGACAAGACGAGACGTACGAAGCACAGCAGGGCGAAGTCAAATTACTAAAATCTCAGTCGGAATTGAAATTTGAATTGTTCCCCAACTTTTTCCAATTGTGTTACAAATTTATTGTTTTACCCTGCTGGACTTGTTATGTAGTTTTGGCATATGTCAAGTCGGGACAGTAGGGATAAATCGGAACCATTAGGACAAGTCGAGACATACGAAGCACAGCAGGGCGAAGTCAAATTACTGAAAACTCCGCCGGAATTGAATTATAAATGTTCCCAACATTTTCCAATTGTGTTACAAATTTCTTTAATTACCCAGCTGGACTCGTTCTGTTTTTTGGCCTTTGTCAAGTTGGGTATTTAAGGACAAATCGGGACCATTAGGACAGACGAGACGTACTAAGCACAGCAGGGCCAAGTCAAATTACGAAAATCTCAGTCGGAATTGAAATTTGAATTGTTCCCCAACATTTTCCAATTGTGTTACAAATTTCTTGTTATACCCTGCTGGAATTGTTCTGTAGTTTTGGCATATGTCAAGTCGGGTCAGTAGGGACCATTAGGACAAGTCGAGACATACGAAGCACAGCGGGGCTTAGTCAATTTACGAAAATCCTAGTCGTAATTGAAATTAGAATTGTTCCCCAACAATTTCCTATTTTGTTACAAATTTCTTGTTTTGCCCAGCTGGACTCATTCTGTTTTTTGGCCTTTGTCAAGTTGGGTATTTAAGGACAAATCGGGACCATTAGGACAGACGGAACGTACTAAGCACAGCAGGGCCAAGTCAAATTACGAAAATCTCAGTTGGAATTGAAATTTGAATTGTTCCCCAACATTTTCCAACTGTGTTACAAAATTTCTTGATTTACCCTGCTGGAATTGTTCTGTAGTTTTGGCATATGTCAAGTCGGGTCAGTAGGGACCATTAGGACAAGTCGAGACATACGAAGCACAGCAGGGCTAAGTCAATTTACGAAAATCCCAGTCGGAATTGAAATTGGAATTGTTTCCCAACATTTTCCTATTGTGTTATAAATTTCTTGCTTTACCCTGCTGAACTTGTTCTGTAGTATTGGCATATGTCAAGTCGGGTCAGTAGGGACAAATCGGGACCATTAGGACAAGTCGAGACATACGAAACACGGCAGGGCTAAGTCAATTTACGAAAATCCCAGTCGGAATTGAAATTGAAATTTTTTCCCAACATTTTCCTATTGTGTTATAAATTTCTTGCTTTACCCTGCTGAACTAGTTCTATAATTTTGGCATATGTCAAGTCGGGTCAGTAGGGACAAATCGGGACAATTAGGACAAGTCGAGACATACGAAGCACAGAGTGGCTAAGGCAATTTACGAAAATCCCAGTCGGAATTGAAATTAGATTTGTTCCCCAACATTTTCCTATTGTGTTACAAATTTATTGTTTTACCCAGCTGGACTCGTTCTGTTTTTTGGCATTTGTCAAGTCGGGACATTAAGGAAAAATCAGGAACATTAGGACATGTCGAGAAATACGAAGCACAGCAGGGCGAAGTCAAATTACTAAAATTTCAGTCGGAATTGAAATTAGAATTGTTCCCCAACATTTTCCAATTGTTCTACAAATTTCTTGTTTTACCCAGCTGGACTTGTTCTGAAGTTTTGGCATATGTCAAGTCGGGTCAGTAGGGACAAATCGAGACCATTAGGACAAGTCGAGACATACGAAGCATAGCAGGGCTAAGTCAATTTACGAAAATTCCAGTCGGAATTGAAATTAGATTTGTTCCCCATTATTTTCCTATTGTGTTACAAATTTCTTGCTTTACCCTACTGAACTTGTTCTATAATTTTGGCATATGTCAAGTCGGGTCAGTAGGGACCATTAGGACAAGTCGAGACATACGAAGCACAGCAGGGCGAAGTCAAATTACTGAAAACTCCGCCGGAATTGAATTATAAATGTTCCCAACATTTTCCAATTGTGTTACAAATTTCTTGAATTACCCAGCTGGACTCGTTCTGTTTTTTGGCCTTTGTCAAGTAGGGTATTTAAGGACAAATCGGGACCATTAGGACAGACGAGATGTACTAAGCACAGCAGGGCCAAGTCAAATTACGAAAATCTCAGTCGGAATTGAAATTTGAATTGTTCCCCAACATTTTCCAATTGTGTTACAAATTTCTTGTTTTACCCTGCTGGAATTGTTCTGTAGTTCTGGCATATGTCAAGTCGGGTCAGTAGGGACCATTAGGACAAGTCAAGACATACGAAGCACAGCAGGGCTAAGTCAATTTACGAAAATTCTAGTCGTAATTGAAATTAGAATTGTTCCCCAACAATTTCCTATTTTGTTACAAATTTCTTGTTTTGCACAGCTGGACTCATTCTGTTTTTTGGCCTTTGTCAAGTTGGGTATTTAAGGACAAATCGGGACCATTAGGACAGACGAAACGTACTAAGCACAGCAGGGCCAAGTCAAATTACGAAAATCTCAGTTGGAATTGAAATTTGAATTGTTCCCCAACATTTTCCAATTGTGTTACAAAATTTCTTGTTTTACCCTACTGGAATTGTTCTGTAGTTTTTGCATATGTCAAGTCGGGTCAGTAGGGACCATTAGGACAAGTCGAGACATACGAAGCACAGCAGGGCTAAGTCAATTTACGAAAATCCCAGTCGGAATTGAAATTGGAATTGTTTCCCAACATTTTCCTATTGTGTTATAAATTTCTTGCTTTACCCTGCTGAACTTGTTCTGTAGTATTGGCATATGTCAAGTCGGGTCAGTAGGGACAAATCGGGACCATTAGGACAAGTCGAGACATATGAAGCACGGCAGGGCTAAGTCAATTTACGAAAATCCCAGTCGGAATTGAAATTGAAATTGTTTCCCAACATTTTCCTATTGTGTTATAAATTTCTTGCTTTACCCAGCTGAATTTGTTCTGTAGTTTTGGCATTTGTCAAGTCAGGTCAGTGGGGACGAATCGGGACCATTAGGACAAGTCAAGACATACGAAGCACAGAGTGGCTAAGTCAATTTACGAAAATCCCAGTCGGAATTGAAATTAGAATTGTTCCCCAACATTTTCCTATTGTGTTACAAATTTCTTGTTTTACCTAGCTGGACTTGTTCTGTAGTTTTGACATTCGTCAAGTCGGGTCAGTGGCGACAAATCGGGAACATTAGGACAAGTTGATAGATACGAAGCTCAGCAGGGCGAAGTCATATTACAAAAATCTCAGTCGGAATTGAAATTTGAATGTTCCCAACACTTTCCAATTGTGTTACAAATTTCTTGAATTACCCAGCTGGACTCGTTCTGTTTTTAGGCATTTGTCAAGTCGGGTCATTAAGGAAAAATCAGGAACATTAGGACAAGTCGAGACATACGAAGCACAGCAGGGCAAAGTCAAATTACTAAAATCTCAGTCGGAATTGAAATTTGAATTGTTCCCCAACATTTTCCAATTGTTCTACAAATTTCTTGTTTTACCCAGCTGGACTTGTTCTGTAGTTTTGGCATTTGTCAAGTCGGGTCAGTGGGGACAAATCGGGACCATTAGGACAGACGAGACGTAATATGCACAGCAGGGCGAAGTCATATTACGAAAATCTCAGTCAGAATAGAAATTGGAATGTTCCCAACACTTTCCATTTGTGTTACAAATTTCTTGAATTACCCAGCTGGACTCGTTCTGTTTTTTGGCATTTGTCATGTCGGGTCTTTAAGGACAAATCGGGACCATTAGGACAAGACGAGACGTACGAAGCACAGCAGGGCCAAGTCAATTTACGAAAATCCCAGTCGGAATTGAAATTGGAATTGTTTCCCAACATTTTCCTATTGTGTTATAAATTTCTTGCTTACCCTGCTGAACTTGTTCTATAATTTTGGCATGTCAAGTCGGGTCAGTAGGGACCATTAGGACAAGTCGAGACATACGAAGCACAGCAGGGCGAAGTCAAATTACTAAAAACTCAGCCGGAATTGAATTATAAATGTTCCCAACATTTTCCAATTGTGTCACAAATTTCTTGAATTACCCAGCTGGACTCGTTCTGTTTTTTGGCGTTTGTCAAGTCGGGTATTTAAGGACAAATCGGGACCATTAGGACAAGACGAGACGTACTAAGCACAGCAGGGCGAAGTCAAATCGAAAATCTCAGTCGGATTTGAAATTTGAATTGTTCCCCAACATTTTCCAATTGTGTTACAAATTTCTTGTTTTACCCTGCTGGACTTGTTCTGTAGTTTTGGCATATGTCAAGTAGTGTCAGTAGGGACAATTCGGGACCATTAGGACAAGTCAAGACATACGAAGCACAGCAGGGCGAAGTCAAATTACGAAAATCTCAGTCGGAATTGAAATTGGAATTGTTTCCCAACATTTTCCTATTGTTTTTTAAAATTCTTGCTTTACCCAGCTGGATTTGTTCTGTATTTTGGCATTTGTCAAGTCGGGTCGTTAAGGACAAATCAGGACCATTAGGACAAGTCGAGACATACGAAGCACAGCAGGGCGAAGTCAAATTACTAAAATCTCAGTCGGAATTGAAATTTGAATTGTTCCCCAACATTTTCCAATTCTGCTACAAATTTCTTGGTTTGCCCAGCTGGACATGTTCTGTAGTTTTGGCATATGTCAAGTCGGGTCAGTGGGGACAAATCGGGACCATTTCCCAACACTTTCCAGTTGTGTTACAAATTTCTTGAATTACCCAGCTGGACTCGTTCTGTTTTTTGGCATTTGTCAAGTCGGGTCTTTAAGGACAAATCGGGACCATTAGGACAAGACGAGACGTACGAAGCAAAGCAGGGCGAAGTCAAATTACTAAAATCTCAGTCGGAATTGAAATTTGAATTGTTCCCCAACTTTTTCCAATTGTGTTACAAATTTATTGTTTTACCCTGCTGGACTTGTTATGTAGTTTTGGCATATGTCAAGTCGGGTCAGTAGGGATAAATCGGAACCATTAGGACAAGTCGAGACATACGAAGCACAGCAGGGCGAAGTCAAATTACTGAAAACTCCGCCGGAATTGAATTATAAATGTTCCCAACATTTTCCAATTGTGTTACAAATTTCTTTAATTACCCAGCTGGACTCGTTCTGTTTTTTGGCCTTTGTCAAGTTGGGTATTTAAGGACAAATCGGGACCATTAGGACAGACGAGACGTACTAAGCACAGCAGGGCCAAGTCAAATTACGAAAATCTCAGTCGGAATTGAAATTTGAATTGTTCCCCAACATTTTCCAATTGTGTTACAAATTTCTTGTTATACCCTGCTGGACTTGTTCTGTAGTTTTGGCATATGTCAAGTAGTGTCAGTAGGGACAATTCGGGACCATTAGGACAAGTCAAGACATACGAAGCACAGCAGGGCGAAGTCAAATTACGAAAATCTCAGTCGGAATTGAAATTGGAATTGTTTCCCAACATTTTCCTATTGTTTTTTAAAATTCTTGCTTTACCCAGCTGGATTTGTTCTGTATTTTGGCATTTGTCAAGTCGGGTCGTTAAGGACAAATCAGGACCATTAGGACAAGTCGAGACATACGAAGCACAGCAGGGCGAAGTCAAATTACTAAAATCTCAGTCGGAATTGAAATTTGAATTGTTCCCCAACATTTTCCAATTCTGCTACAAATTTCTTGGTTTGCCCAGCTGGACATGTTCTGTAGTTTTGGCATATGTCAAGTCGGGTCAGTGGGGACAAATCGGGACCATTTCCCAACACTTTCCAGTTGTGTTACAAATTTCTTGAATTACCCAGCTGGACTCGTTCTGTTTTTTGGCATTTGTCAAGTCGGGTCTTTAAGGACAAATCGGGACCATTAGGACAAGACGAGACGTACGAAGCAAAGCAGGGCGAAGTCAAATTACTAAAATCTCAGTCGGAATTGAAATTTGAATTGTTCCCCAACTTTTTCCAATTGTGTTACAAATTTATTGTTTTACCCTGCTGGACTTGTTATGTAGTTTTGGCATATGTCAAGTCGGGTCAGTAGGGATAAATCGGAACCATTAGGACAAGTCGAGACATACGAAGCACAGCAGGGCGAAGTCAAATTACTGAAAACTCCGCCGGAATTGAATTATAAATGTTCCCAACATTTTCCAATTGTGTTACAAATTTCTTTAATTACCCAGCTGGACTCGTTCTGTTTTTTGGCCTTTGTCAAGTTGGGTATTTAAGGACAAATCGGGACCATTAGGACAGACGAGACGTACTAAGCACAGCAGGGCCAAGTCAAATTACGAAAATCTCAGTCGGAATTGAAATTTGAATTGTTCCCCAACATTTTCCAATTGTGTTACAAATTTCTTGTTATACCCTGCTGGAATTGTTCTGTAGTTTTGGCATATGTCAAGTCGGGTCAGTAGGGACCATTAGGACAAGTCGAGACATACGAAGCACAGCAGGGCTTAGTCAATTTACGAAAATCCTAGTCGTAATTGAAATTAGAATTGTTCCCCAACAATTTCCTATTTTGTTACAAATTTCTTGTTTTGCCCAGCTGGACTCATTCTGTTTTTTGGCCTTTGTCAAGTTGGGTATTTAAGGACAAATCGGGACCATTAGGACAGACGGAACGTACTAAGCACAGCAGGGCCAAGTCAAATTACGAAAATCTCAGTTGGAATTGAAATTTGAATTGTTCCCCAACATTTTCCAATTGTGTTACAAAATTTCTTGATTTACCCTGCTGGAATTGTTCTGTAGTTTTGGCATATGTCAAGTCGGGTCAGTAGGGACCATTAGGACAAGTCGAGACATACGAAGCACAGCAGGGCTAAGTCAATTTTTGAAAATCCCTGTCGGAATTGAAATTGGAATTGTTTCCCAACATTTTCCTATTGTGTTATAAATTTCTTGCTTTACCCTGCTGAACTAGTTCTATAATTTTGGCATATGTCAAGTCGGGTCAGTAGGGACAAATCGGGACAATTAGGACAAGTCGAGACATACGAAGCACAGAGTGGCTAAGGCAATTTACGAAAATCCCAGTCGGAATTGAAATTAGATTTGTTCCCCAACATTTTCCTATTGTGTTACAAATTTATTGTTTTACCCAGCTGGACTCGTTCTGTTTTTTGGCATTTGTCAAGTCGGGACATTAAGGAAAAATCAGGAACATTAGGACAAGTCGAGAAATACGAAGCACAGCAGGGCGAAGTCAAATTACTAAAATCTCAGTCGGAATTGAAATTAGAATTGTTCCCCAACATTTTCCAATTGTTCTACAAATTTCTTGTTTTACCCAGCTGGACTTGTTCTGAAGTTTTGGCATATGTCAAGTCGGGTCAGTAGGGACAAATCGAGACCATTAGGACAAGTCGAGACATACGAAGCATAGCAGGGCTAAGTCAATTTACGAAAATTCCAGTCGGAATTGAAATTAGATTTGTTCCCCATTATTTTCCTATTGTGTTACAAATTTCTTGCTTTACCCTACTGAACTTGTTCTATAATTTTGGCATATGTCAAGTCGGGTCAGTAGGGACCATTAGGACAAGTCGAGACATACGAAGCACAGCAGGGCGAAGTCAAATTACTGAAAACTCCGCCGGAATTGAATTATAAATGTTCCCAACATTTTCCAATTGTGTTACAAATTTCTTGAATTACCCAGCTGGACTCGTTCTGTTTTTTGGCCTTTGTCAAGTAGGGTATTTAAGGACAAATCGGGACCATTAGGACAGACGAGATGTACTAAGCACAGCAGGGCCAAGTCAAATTACGAAAATCTCAGTCGGAATTGAAATTTGAATTGTTCCCCAACATTTTCCAATTGTGTTACAAATTTCTTGTTTTACCCTGCTGGAATTGTTCTGTAGTTTTGGCATATGTCAAGTCGGGTCAGTAGGGACCATTAGGACAAGTCGAGACATACGAAGCACAGCAGGGCTAAGTCAATTTACGAAAATTCTAGTCGTAATTGAAATTAGAATTGTTCCCCAACAATTTCCTATTTTGTTACAAATTTCTTGTTTTGCACAGCTGGACTCATTCTGTTTTTTGGCCTTTGTCAAGTTGGGTATTTAAGGAAGAATCGGGATCATTAGGACAGACGAAACGTACTAAGCACAGCAGGGCCAAGTCAAATTACGAAAATCTCAGTTGGAATTGAAATTTGAATTGTTCCCCAACATTTTCCAATTGTGTTACAAAATTTCTTGTTTTACCCTACTGGAATTGTTCTGTAGTTTTGGCATATGTCAAGTCGGGTCAGTAGGGACCGTTAGGACAAGTCGAGACATACGAAGCACAGCAGGGCTAAGTCAATTTACGAAAATCCCAGTCGGAATTGAAATTGGAATTGTTTCCCAACATTTTCCTATTGTGTTATAAATTTCTTGCTTTACCCTGCTGAACTTGTTCTGTAGTATTGGCATATGTCAAGTCGGGTCAGTAGGGACAAATCGGGACCATAAGGACAAGTCGAGACATATGAAGCACGGCAGGGCTAAGTCAATTTACGAAAATCCCAGTCGGAATTGAAATTGAAATTGTTTCCCAACATTTTCCTATTGTGTTATAAATTTCTTGCTTTACCCAGCTGGATTTGTTCTGTAGTTTTGGCATTTGTCAAGTCAGGTCAGTGGGGACGAATCGGGACCATTAGGACAAGTCAAGACATACGAAGCACAGAGTGGCTAAGTCAATTTACGAAAATCCCAGTCGGAATTGAAATTAGAATTGTTCCCCAACATTTTCCTATTGTGTTACAAATTTCTTGTTTTACCTAGCTGGACTTGTTCTGTAGTTTTGACATTCGTCAAGTCGGGTCAGTGGCGACAAATCGGGAACATTAGGACAAGTTGATAGATACGAAGCTCAGCAGGGCGAAGTCAAATTACGAAAATCTCAGTCGGAATTGAAATTGGAATTGTTTCCCAACACTTTCCAATTGTGTTACAAATTTCTTGAATTACCCAGCTGGACTTGTTCTGTAGTTTTGGCATATGTCAAGTCGGGTCATTAAGGAAAAATCAGGAACATTAGGACAAGTCGAGAAATACGAAGCACAGAGTGGCTAAGTCAATTTACGAAAATCCCAGTCGGAATTGAAATTAGAATTGATCCCCAACATTTTCCTATTGTGTTACAAATTTCTTGTTTTACCTAGCTGGACTTGTTCTGTAGTTTTGACATTCGTCAAGTCGGGTCAGTGGCGACAAATCGGGAACATTAGGACAAGTTGATAGATACGAAGCTCAGCAGGGCGAAGTCAAATTACGAAAATCTCAGTCGGAATTGAAATTGGAATTGTTCCCCAACATTTTCCAATTGTTCTACAAATTTCTTGTGTTACCCAGCTGGACTTGTTCTGTAGTTTTGGCATTTGTCAAGTCGGGTCAGTGGGGACAAATCGGGACCATCAGGACAAGTCAGGACATACGAAGCACAGCAGGGCGAAGTCATATTACAAAAATCTCAGTCGGAATTGAAATTTGAATGTTCCCAACACTTTCCAATTGTGTTACAAATTTCTTGAATTACCCAGCTGGACTCGTTCTGTTTTTAGGCATTTGTCAAGTCGGGTCATTAAGGAAAAATCAGGAACATTAGGACAAGTCGAGACATACGAAGCACAGCAGGGCAAAGTCAAATTACTAAAATCTCAGTCGGAATTGAAATTTGAATTGTTCCCCAACATTTTCCAATTGTTCTACAAATTTCTTGTTTTACCCAGCTGGACTTGTTCTGTAGTTTTGTCATTTGTCAAGTCGGGTCAGTGGGGACAAATCGGGACCATTAGGACAGACGAGACGTAATATGCACAGCAGGGCGAAGTCATATTACGAAAATCTCAGTCAGAATAGAAATTGGAATGTTCCCAACACTTTCCACTTGTGTTACAAATTTCTTGAATTACCCAGCTGGACTCGTTCTGTTTTTTGGCATTTGTCAAGTCGGGTCTTTAAGGACAAATCGGGACCATTAGGACAAGACGAGACGTACGAAGCACAGCAGGGCCAAGGCAATTTACGAAAATCCCAGTCGGAATTGAAATTGGAATTGTTTCCCAACATTTTCCTATTGTGTTATAAATTTCTTGCTTACCCTGCTGAACTTGTTCTATAATTTTGGCATGTCAAGTCATGTCAGTAGGGACCATTAGGACAAGTCGAGACATACGAAGCACAGCAGGGCGAAGTCAAATTACTAAAAACTCAGCCGGAATTGAATTATAAATGTTCCCAACATTTTCCAATTGTGTCACAAATTTCTTGAATTACCCAGCTGGACTCGTTCTGTTTTTTGGCGTTTGTCAAGTCGGGTATTTAAGGACAAATCGGGACCATTAGGACAAGACGAGACGTACTAAGCACAGCAGGGCGAAGTCAAATCGAAAATCTCAGTCGGATTTGAAATTTGAATTGTTCCCCAACATTTTCCAATTGTGTTACAAATTTCTTGTTTTACCCTGCTGGACTTGTTCTGTAGTTTTGGCATATGTCAAGTAGTGTCAGTAGGGACAAATCGGGACCATTAGGACAAGTCAAGACATACGAAGCACAGCAGGGCGAAGTCAAATTACGAAAATCTCAGTCGGAATTGAAATTGGAATTGTTTCCCAACATTTTCCTATTGTTTTTTAAAATTCTTGCTTTACCCAGCTGGATTTGTTCTGTATTTTGGCATTTGTCAAGTCGGGTCGTTAAGGACAAATCAGGACCATTAGGACAAGTCGAGACATACGAAGCACAGCAGGGCGAAGTCAAATTACTAAAATCTCAGTCGGAATTGAAATTTGAATTGTTCCCCAACATTTTCCAATTCTGCTACAAATTTCTTGGTTTGCCCAGCTGGACATGTTCTGTAGTTTTGGCATATGTCAAGTCGGGTCAGAGGGGACAAATCGGGACCATTTCCCAACACTTTCCAGTTGTGTTACAAATTTCTTGAATTACCCAGCTGGACTCGTTCTGTTTTTTGGCATTTGTCAAGTCGGGTCTTTGAGGACAAATCGGGACCATTAGGACAAGACGAGACGTACGAAGCACAGCAGGGCGAAGTCAAATTACTAAAATCTCAGTCGGAATTGAAATTTGAATTGTTCCCCAACTTTTTCCAATTGTGTTACAAATTTATTGTTTTACCCTGCTGGACTTGTTATGTAGTTTTGGCATATGTCAAGTCGGGACAGTAGGGATAAATCGGAACCATTAGGACAAGTCGAGACATACGAAGCACAGCAGGGCGAAGTCAAATTACTGAAAACTCCGCCGGAATTGAATTATAAATGTTCCCAACATTTTCCAATTGTGTTACAAATTTCTTTAATTACCCAGCTGGACTCGTTCTGTTTTTTGGCCTTTGTCAAGTTGGGTATTTAAGGACAAATCGGGACCATTAGGACAGACGAGACGTACTAAGCACAGCAGGGCCAAGTCAAATTACGAAAATCTCAGTCGGAATTGAAATTTGAATTGTTCCCCAACATTTTCCAATTGTGTTACAAATTTCTTGTTATACCCTGCTGGAATTGTTCTGTAGTTTTGGCATATGTCAAGTCGGGTCAGTAGGGACCATTAGGACAAGTCGAGACATACGAAGCACAGCAGGGCTTAGTTAATTTACGAAAATCCTAGTCGTAATTGAAATTAGAATTGTTCCCCAACAATTTCCTATTTTGTTACAAATTTCTTGTTTTGCCCAGCTGGACTCATTCTGTTTTTTGGCCTTTGTCAAGTAGGGTATTTAAGGACAAATCGGGACCATTAGGACAGACGGAACGTACTAAGCACAGCAGGGCCAAGTCAAATTACGAAAATCTCAGTTGGAATTGAAATTTGAATTGTTCCCCAACATTTTCCAACTGTGTTACAAAATTTCTTGATTTACCCTGCTGGAATTGTTCTGTAGTTTTGGCATATGTCAAGTCGGGTCAGTAGGGACCATTAGGACAAGTCGAGACATACGAAGCACAGCAGGGCTAAGTCAATTTACGAAAATCCCAGTCGGAATTGAAATTGGAATTGTTTCCCAACATTTTCCTATTGTGTTATAAATTTCTTGCTTTACCCTGCTGAACTTGTTCTGTAGTATTGGCATATGTCAAGTCGGGTCAGTAGGGACAAATCGGGACCATTAGGACAAGTCGAGACATACGAAACACGGCAGGGCTAAGTCAATTTACGAAAATCCCAGTCGGAATTGAAATTGAAATTTTTTCCCAACATTTTCCTATTGTGTTATAAATTTCTTGCTTTACCCTGCTGAACTAGTTCTATAATTTTGGCATATGTCAAGTCGGGTCAGTAGGGACAAATCGGGACAATTAGGACAAGTCGAGACATACGAAGCACAGAGTGGCTAAGGCAATTTACGAAAATCCCAGTCGGAATTGAAATTAGATTTGTTCCCCAACATTTTCCTATTGTGTTACAAATTTATTGTTTTACCCAGCTGGACTCGTTCTGTTTTTTGGCATTTGTCAAGTCGGGACATTAAGGAAAAATCAGGAACATTAGGACAAGTCGAGAAATACGAAGCACAGCAGGGCGAAGTCAAATTACTAAAATTTCAGTCGGAATTGAAATTAGAATTGTTCCCCAACATTTTCCAATTGTTCTACAAATTTCTTGTTTTACCCAGCTGGACTTGTTCTGAAGTTTTGGCATATGTCAAGTCGGGTCAGTAGGGACAAATCGAGACCATTAGGACAAGTCGAGACATACGAAGCATAGCAGGGCTAAGTCAATTTACGAAAATTCCAGTCGGAATTGAAATTAGATTTGTTCCCCATTATTTTCCTATTGTGTTACAAATTTCTTGCTTTACCCTACTGAACTTGTTCTATAATTTTGGCATATGTCAAGTCGGGTCAGTAGGGACCATTAGGACAAGTCGAGACATACGAAGCACAGCAGGGCGAAGTCAAATTACTGAAAACTCCGCCGGAATTGAATTATAAATGTTCCCAACATTTTCCAATTGTGTTACAAATTTCTTGAATTACCCAGCTGGACTCGTTCTGTTTTTTGGCCTTTGTCAAGTAGGGTATTTAAGGACAAATCGGGACCATTAGGACAGACGAGATGTACTAAGCACAGCAGGGCCAAGTCAAATTACGAAAATCTCAGTCGGAATTGAAATTTGAATTGTTCCCCAACATTTTCCAATTGTGTTACAAATTTCTTGTTTTACCCTGCTGGAATTGTTCTGTAGTTCTGGCATATGTCAAGTCGGGTCAGTAGGGACCATTAGGACAAGTCAAGACATACGAAGCACAGCAGGGCTAAGTCAATTTACGAAAATTCTAGTCGTAATTGAAATTAGAATTGTTCCCCAACAATTTCCTATTTTGTTACAAATTTCTTGTTTTGCACAGCTGGACTCATTCTGTTTTTTGGCCTTTGTCAAGTTGGGTATTTAAGGACAAATCGGGACCATTAGGACAGACGAAACGTACTAAGCACAGCAGGGCCAAGTCAAATTACGAAAATCTCAGTTGGAATTGAAATTTGAATTGTTCCCCAACATTTTCCAATTGTGTTACAAAATTTCTTGTTTTACCCTACTGGAATTGTTCTGTAGTTTTTGCATATGTCAAGTCGGGTCAGTAGGGACCATTAGGACAAGTCGAGACATACGAAGCACAGCAGGGCTAAGTCAATTTACGAAAATCCCAGTCGGAATTGAAATTGGAATTGTTTCCCAACATTTTCCTATTGTGTTATAAATTTCTTGCTTTACCCTGCTGAACTTGTTCTGTAGTATTGGCATATGTCAAGTCGGGTCAGTAGGGACAAATCGGGACCATTAGGACAAGTCGAGACATATGAAGCACGGCAGGGCTAAGTCAATTTACGAAAATCCCAGTCGGAATTGAAATTGAAATTGTTTCCCAACATTTTCCTATTGTGTTATAAATTTCTTGCTTTACCCAGCTGGATTTGTTCTGTAGTTTTGGCATTTGTCAAGTCAGGTCAGTGGGGACGAATCGGGACCATTTGGACAAGTCAAGACATACGAAGCACAGAGTGGCTAAGTCAATTTACGAAAATCCCAGTCGGAATTGAAATTAGAATTGTTCCCCAACATTTTCCTATTGTGTTACAAATTTCTTGTTTTACCTAGCTGGACTTGTTCTGTAGTTTTGACATTCGTCAAGTCGGGTCAGTGGCGACAAATCGGGAACATTAGGACAAGTTGATAGATACGAAGCTCAGCAGGGCGAAGTCATATTACAAAAATCTCAGTCGGAATTGAAATTTGAATGTTCCCAACACTTTCCAATTGTGTTACAAATTTCTTGAATTACCCAGCTGGACTCGTTCTGTTTTTAGGCATTTGTCAAGTCGGGTCATTAAGGAAAAATCAGGAACATTAGGACAAGTCGAGACATACGAAGCACAGCAGGGCAAAGTCAAATTACTAAAATCTCAGTCGGAATTGAAATTTGAATTGTTCCCCAACATTTTCCAATTGTTCTACAAATTTCTTGTTTTACCCAGCTGGACTTGTTCTGTAGTTTTGGCATTTGTCAAGTCGGGTCAGTGGGGACAAATCGGGACCATTAGGACAGACGAGACGTAATATGCACAGCAGGGCGAAGTCATATTACGAAAATCTCTGTCAGAATAGAAATTGGAATGTTCCCAACACTTTCCATTTGTGTTACAAATTTCTTGAATTACCCAGCTGGACTCGTTCTGTTTTTTGGCATTTGTCAAGTCGGGTCTTTAAGGACAAATCGGGACCATTAGGACAAGACGAGACGTACGAAGCACAGCAGGGCCAAGTCAATTTACGAAAATCCCAGTCGGAATTGAAATTGGAATTGTTTCCCAACATTTTCCTATTGTGTTATAAATTTCTTGCTTACCCTGCTGAACTTGTTCTATAATTTTGGCATGTCAAGTCGGGTCAGTAGGGACCATTAGGACAAGTCGAGACATACGAAGCACAGCAGGGCGAAGTCAAATTACTAAAAACTCAGCCGGAATTGAATTATAAATGTTCCCAACATTTTCCAATTGTGTCACAAATTTCTTGAATTACCCAGCTGGACTCGTTCTGTTTTTTGGCGTTTGTCAAGTCGGGTATTTAAGGACAAATCGGGACCATTAGGACAAGACGAGACGTACTAAGCACAGCAGGGCGAAGTCAAATCGAAAATCTCAGTCGGATTTGAAATTTGAATTGTTCCCCAACATTTTCCAATTGTGTTACAAATTTCTTGTTTTACCCTGCTGGACTTGTTCTGTAGTTTTGGCATATGTCAAGTAGTGTCAGTAGGGACAATTCGGGACCATTAGGACAAGTCAAGACATACGAAGCACAGCAGGGCGAAGTCAAATTACGAAAATCTCAGTCGGAATTGAAATTGGAATTGTTTCCCAACATTTTCCTATTGTTTTTTAAAATTCTTGCTTTACCCAGCTGGATTTGTTCTGTATTTTGGCATTTGTCAAGTCGGGTCGTTAAGGACAAATCAGGACCATTAGGACAAGTCGAGACATACGAAGCACAGCAGGGCGAAGTCAAATTACTAAAATCTCAGTCGGAATTGAAATTTGAATTGTTCCCCAACATTTTCCAATTCTGCTACAAATTTCTTGGTTTGCCCAGCTGGACATGTTCTGTAGTTTTGGCATATGTCAAGTCGGGTCAGTGGGGACAAATCGGGACCATTTCCCAACACTTTCCAGTTGTGTTACAAATTTCTTGAATTACCCAGCTGGACTCGTTCTGTTTTTTGGCATTTGTCAAGTCGGGTCTTTAAGGACAAATCGGGACCATTAGGACAAGACGAGACGTACGAAGCAAAGCAGGGCGAAGTCAAATTACTAAAATCTCAGTCGGAATTGAAATTTGAATTGTTCCCCAACTTTTTCCAATTGTGTTACAAATTTATTGTTTTACCCTGCTGGACTTGTTATGTAGTTTTGGCATATGTCAAGTCGGGTCAGTAGGGATAAATCGGAACCATTAGGACAAGTCGAGACATACGAAGCACAGCAGGGCGAAGTCAAATTACTGAGAACTCCGCCGGAATTGAATTATAAATGTTCCCAACATTTTCCAATTGTGTTACAAATTTCTTTAATTACCCAGCTGGACTCGTTCTGTTTTTTGGCCTTTGTCAAGTTGGGTATTTAAGGACAAATCGGGACCATTAGGACAGACGAGACGTACTAAGCACAGCAGGGCCAAGTCAAATTACGAAAATCTCAGTCGGAATTGAAATTTGAATTGTTCCCCAACATTTTCCAATTGTGTTACAAATTTCTTGTTATACCCTGCTGGACTTGTTCTGTAGTTTTGGCATATGTCAAGTAGTGTCAGTAGGGACAATTCGGGACCATTAGGACAAGTCAAGACATACGAAGCACAGCAGGGCGAAGTCAAATTACGAAAATCTCAGTCGGAATTGAAATTGGAATTGTTTCCCAACATTTTCCTATTGTTTTTTAAAATTCTTGCTTTACCCAGCTGGATTTGTTCTGTATTTTGGCATTTGTCAAGTCGGGTCGTTAAGGACAAATCAGGACCATTAGGACAAGTCGAGACATACGAAGCACAGCAGGGCGAAGTCAAATTACTAAAATCTCAGTCGGAATTGAAATTTGAATTGTTCCCCAACATTTTCCAATTCTGCTACAAATTTCTTGGTTTGCCCAGCTGGACATGTTCTGTAGTTTTGGCATATGTCAAGTCGGGTCAGTGGGGACAAATCGGGACCATTTCCCAACACTTTCCAGTTGTGTTACAAATTTCTTGAATTACCCAGCTGGACTCGTTCTGTTTTTTGGCATTTGTCAAGTCGGGTCTTTAAGGACAAATCGGGACCATTAGGACAAGACGAGACGTACGAAGCAAAGCAGGGCGAAGTCAAATTACTAAAATCTCAGTCGGAATTGAAATTTGAATTGTTCCCCAACTTTTTCCAATTGTGTTACAAATTTATTGTTTTACCCTGCTGGACTTGTTATGTAGTTTTGGCATATGTCAAGTCGGGTCAGTAGGGATAAATCGGAACCATTAGGACAAGTCGAGACATACGAAGCACAGCAGGGCGAAGTCAAATTACTGAAAACTCCGCCGGAATTGAATTATAAATGTTCCCAACATTTTCCAATTGTGTTACAAATTTCTTTAATTACCCAGCTGGACTCGTTCTGTTTTTTGGCCTTTGTCAAGTTGGGTATTTAAGGACAAATCGGGACCATTAGGACAGACGAGACGTACTAAGCACAGCAGGGCCAAGTCAAATTACGAAAATCTCAGTCGGAATTGAAATTTGAATTGTTCCCCAACATTTTCCAATTGTGTTACAAATTTCTTGTTATACCCTGCTGGAATTGTTCTGTAGTTTTGGCATATGTCAAGTCGGGTCAGTAGGGACCATTAGGACAAGTCGAGACATACGAAGCACAGCAGGGCTTAGTCAATTTACGAAAATCCTAGTCGTAATTGAAATTAGAATTGTTCCCCAACAATTTCCTATTTTGTTACAAATTTCTTGTTTTGCCCAGCTGGACTCATTCTGTTTTTTGGCCTTTGTCAAGTTGGGTATTTAAGGACAAATCGGGACCATTAGGACAGACGGAACGTACTAAGCACAGCAGGGCCAAGTCAAATTACGAAAATCTCAGTTGGAATTGAAATTTGAATTGTTCCCCAACATTTTCCAATTGTGTTACAAAATTTCTTGATTTACCCTGCTGGAATTGTTCTGTAGTTTTGGCATATGTCAAGTCGGGTCAGTAGGGACCATTAGGACAAGTCGAGACATACGAAGCACAGCAGGGCTAAGTCAATTTTTGAAAATCCCTGTCGGAATTGAAATTGGAATTGTTTCCCAACATTTTCCTATTGTGTTATAAATTTCTTGCTTTACCCTGCTGAACTAGTTCTATAATTTTGGCATATGTCAAGTCGGGTCAGTAGGGACAAATCGGGACAATTAGGACAAGTCGAGACATACGAAGCACAGAGTGGCTAAGGCAATTTACGAAAATCCCAGTCGGAATTGAAATTAGATTTGTTCCCCAACATTTTCCTATTGTGTTACAAATTTATTGTTTTACCCAGCTGGACTTGTTCTGTAGTTTTGACATTCGTCAAGTCGGGTCAGTGGCGACAAATCGGGAACATTAGGACAAGTTGATAGATACGAAGCTCAGCAGGGCGAAGTCATATTACAAAAATCTCAGTCGGAATTGAAATTTGAATGTTCCCAACACTTTCCAATTGTGTTACAAATTTCTTGAATTACCCAGCTGGACTCGTTCTGTTTTTAGGCATTTGTCAAGTCGGGTCATTAAGGAAAAATCAGGAACATTAGGACAAGTCGAGACATACGAAGCACAGCAGGGCAAAGTCAAATTACTAAAATCTCAGTCGGAATTGAAATTTGAATTGTTCCCCAACATTTTCCAATTGTTCTACAAATTTCTTGTTTTACCCAGCTGGACTTGTTCTGTAGTTTTGGCATTTGTCAAGTCGGGTCAGTGGGGACAAATCGGGACCATTAGGACAGACGAGACGTAATATGCACAGCAGGGCGAAGTCATATTACGAAAATCTCAGTCAGAATAGAAATTGGAATGTTCCCAACACTTTCCATTTGTGTTACAAATTTCTTGAATTACCCAGCTGGACTCGTTCTGTTTTTTGGCATTTGTCAAGTCGGGTCTTTAAGGACAAATCGGGACCATTAGGACAAGACGAGACGTACGAAGCACAGCAGGGCCAAGTCAATTTACGAAAATCCCAGTCGGAATTGAAATTGGAATTGTTTCCCAACATTTTCCTATTGTGTTCTAAATTTCTTGCTTACCCTGCTGAACTTGTTCTATAATTTTGGCATGTCAAGTCGGGTCAGTAGGGACCATTAGGACAAGTCGAGACATACGAAGCACAGCAGGGCGAAGTCAAATTACTAAAAACTCAGCCGGAATTGAATTATAAATGTTCCCAACATTTTCCAATTGTGTCACAAATTTCTTGAATTACCCAGCTGGACTCGTTCTGTTTTTTGGCGTTTGTCAAGTCGGGTATTTAAGGACAAATCGGGACCATTAGGACAAGACGAGACGTACTAAGCACAGCAGGGCGAAGTCAAATCGAAAATCTCAGTCGGATTTGAAATTTGAATTGTTCCCCAACATTTTCCAATTGTGTTACAAATTTCTTGTTTTACCCTGCTGGACTTGTTCTGTAGTTTTGGCATATGTCAAGTAGTGTCAGTAGGGACAATTCGGGACCATTAGGACAAGTCAAGACATACGAAGCACAGCAGGGCGAAGTCAAATTACGAAAATCTCAGTCGGAATTGAAATTGGAATTGTTTCCCAACATTTTCCTATTGTTTTTTAAAATTCTTGCTTTACCCAACTGGATTTGTTCTGTATTTTGGCATTTGTCAAGTCGGGTCGTTAAGGACAAATCAGGACCATTAGGACAAGTCGAGACATACGAAGCACAGCAGGGCGAAGTCAAATTACTAAAATCTCAGTCGGAATTGAAATTTGAATTGTTCCCCAACATTTTCCAATTCTGCTACAAATTTCTTGGTTTGCCCAGCTGGACATGTTCTGTAGTTTTGGCATATGTCAAGTCGGGTCAGTGGGGACAAATCGGGACCATTTCCCAACACTTTCCAGTTGTGTTACAAATTTCTTGAATTACCCAGCTGGACTCGTTCTGTTTTTTGGCATTTGTCAAGTCGGGTCTTTAAGGACAAATCGGGACCATTAGGACAAGACGAGACGTACGAAGCAAAGCAGGGCGAAGTCAAATTACTAAAATCTCAGTCGGAATTGAAATTTGAATTGTTCCCCAACTTTTTCCAATTGTGTTACAAATTTATTGTTTTACCCTGCTGGACTTGTTATGTAGTTTTGGCATATGTCAAGTCGGGTCAGTAGGGATAAATCGGAACCATTAGGACAAGTCGAGACATACGAAGCACAGCAGGGCGAAGTCAAATTACTGAGAACTCCGCCGGAATTGAATTATAAATGTTCCCAACATTTTCCAATTGTGTTACAAATTTCTTTAATTACCCAGCTGGACTCGTTCTGTTTTTTGGCCTTTGTCAAGTTGGGTATTTAAGGACAAATCGGGACCATTAGGACAGACGAGACGTACTAAGCACAGCAGGGCCAAGTCAAATTACGAAAATCTCAGTCGGAATTGAAATTTGAATTGTTCCCCAACATTTTCCAATTGTGTTACAAATTTCTTGTTATACCCTGCTGGACTTGTTCTGTAGTTTTGGCATATGTCAAGTAGTGTCAGTAGGGACAATTCGGGACCATTAGGACAAGTCAAGACATACGAAGCACAGCAGGGCGAAGTCAAATTACGAAAATCTCAGTCGGAATTGAAATTGGAATTGTTTCCCAACATTTTCCTATTGTTTTTTAAAATTCTTGCTTTACCCAGCTGGATTTGTTCTGTATTTTGGCATTTGTCAAGTCGGGTCGTTAAGGACAAATCAGGACCATTAGGACAAGTCGAGACATACGAAGCACAGCAGGGCGAAGTCAAATTACTAAAATCTCAGTCGGAATTGAAATTTGAATTGTTCCCCAACATTTTCCAATTCTGCTACAAATTTCTTGGTTTGCCCAGCTGGACATGTTCTGTAGTTTTGGCATATGTCAAGTCGGGTCAGTGGGGACAAATCGGGACCATTTCCCAACACTTTCCAGTTGTGTTACAAATTTCTTGAATTACCCAGCTGGACTCGTTCTGTTTTTTGGCATTTGTCAAGTCGGGTCTTTAAGGACAAATCGGAACCATTAGGACAAGTCGAGACGTACGAAGCAAAGCAGGGCGAAGTCAAATTACTAAAATCTCAGTCGGAATTGAAATTTGAATTGTTCCCCAACTTTTTCCAATTGTGTTACAAATTTATTGTTTTACCCTGCTGGACTTGTTATGTAGTTTTGGCATATGTCAAGTCGGGTCAGTAGGGATAAATCGGAACCATTAGGACAAGTCGAGACATACGAAGCACAGCAGGGCGAAGTCAAATTACTGAAAACTCCGCCGGAATTGAATTATAAATGTTCCCAACATTTTCCAATTGTGTTACAAATTTCTTTAATTACCCAGCTGGACTCGTTCTGTTTTTTGGCCTTTGTCAAGTTGGGTATTTAAGGACAAATCGGGACCATTAGGACAGACGAGACGTACTAAGCACAGCAGGGCCAAGTCAAATTACGAAAATCTCAGTCGGAATTGAAATTTGAATTGTTCCCCAACATTTTCCAATTGTGTTACAAATTTCTTGTTATACCCTGCTGGAATTGTTCTGTAGTTTTGGCATATGTCAAGTCGGGTCAGTAGGGACCATTAGGACAAGTCGAGACATACGAAGCACAGCAGGGCTTAGTCAATTTACGAAAATCCTAGTCGTAATTGAAATTAGAATTGTTCCCCAACAATTTCCTATTTTGTTACAAATTTCTTGTTTTGCCCAGCTGGACTCATTCTGTTTTTTGGCCTTTGTCAAGTTGGGTATTTAAGGACAAATCGGGACCATTAGGACAGACGGAACGTACTAAGCACAGCAGGGCCAAGTCAAATTACGAAAATCTCAGTTGGAATTGAAATTTGAATTGTTCCCCAACATTTTCCAATTGTGTTACAAAATTTCTTGATTTACCCTGCTGGAATTGTTCTGTAGTTTTGGCATATGTCAAGTCGGGTCAGTAGGGACCATTAGGACAAGTCGAGACATACGAAGCACAGCAGGGCTAAGTCAATTTTTGAAAATCCCTGTCGGAATTGAAATTGGAATTGTTTCCCAACATTTTCCTATTGTGTTATAAATTTCTTGCTTTACCCTGCTGAACTAGTTCTATAATTTTGGCATATGTCAAGTCGGGTCAGTAGGGACAAATCGGGACAATTAGGACAAGTCGAGACATACGAAGCACAGAGTGGCTAAGGCAATTTACGAAAATCCCAGTCGGAATTGAAATTAGATTTGTTCCCCAACATTTTCCTATTGTGTTACAAATTTATTGTTTTACCCAGCTGGACTCGTTCTGTTTTTTGGCATTTGTCAAGTCGGGACATTAAGGAAAAATCAGGAACATTAGGACAAGTCGAGAAATACGAAGCACAGCAGGGCGAAGTCAAATTACTAAAATCTCAGTCGGAATTGAAATTAGAATTGTTCCCCAACATTTTCCAATTGTTCTACAAATTTCTTGTTTTACCCAGCTGGACTTGTTCTGAAGTTTTGGCATATGTCAAGTCGGGTCAGTAGGGACAAATCGAGACCATTAGGACAAGTCGAGACATACGAAGCATAGCAGGGCTAAGTCAATTTACGAAAATTCCAGTCGGAATTGAAATTAGATTTGTTCCCCATTATTTTCCTATTGTGTTACAAATTTCTTGCTTTACCCTACTGAACTTGTTCTATAATTTTGGCATATGTCAAGTCGGGTCAGTAGGGACCATTAGGACAAGTCGAGACATACGAAGCACAGCAGGGCGAAGTCAAATTACTGAAAACTCCGCCGGAATTGAATTATAAATGTTCCCAACATTTTCCAATTGTGTTACAAATTTCTTGAATTACCCAGCTGGACTCGTTCTGTTTTTTGGCCTTTGTCAAGTAGGGTATTTAAGGACAAATCGGGACCATTAGGACAGACGAGATGTACTAAGCACAGCAGGGCCAAGTCAAATTACGAAAATCTCAGTCGGAATTGAAATTTGAATTGTTCCCCAACATTTTCCAATTGTGTTACAAATTTCTTGTTTTACCCTGCTGGAATTGTTCTGTAGTTTTGGCATATGTCAAGTCGGGTCAGTAGGGACCATTAGGACAAGTCGAGACATACGAAGCACAGCAGGGCTAAGTCAATTTACGAAAATTCTAGTCGTAATTGAAATTAGAATTGTTCCCCAACAATTTCCTATTTTGTTACAAATTTCTTGTTTTGCACAGCTGGACTCATTCTGTTTTTTGGCCTTTGTCAAGTTGGGTATTTAAGGAAGAATCGGGACCATTAGGACAGACGAAACGTACTAAGCACAGCAGGGCCAAGTCAAATTACGAAAATCTCAGTTGGAATTGAAATTTGAATTTTTCCCCAACATTTTCCAATTGTGTTACAAAATTTCTTGTTTTACCCTACTGGAATTGTTCTGTAGTTTTGGCATATGTCAAGTCGGGTCAGTAGGGACCGTTAGGACAAGTCGAGACATATGAAGCACGGCAGGGCTAAGTCAATTTACGAAAATCCCAGTCGGAATTGAAATTGAAATTGTTTCCCAACATTTTCCTATTGTGTTATAAATTTCTTGCTTTACCCAGCTGGATTTGTTCTGTAGTTTTGGCATTTGTCAAGTCAGGTCAGTGGGGACGAATCGGGACCATTAGGACAAGTCAAGACATACGAAGCACAGAGTGGCTAAGTCAATTTACGAAAATCCCAGTCGGAATTGAAATTAGAATTGTTCCCCAACATTTTCCTATTGTGTTACAAATTTCTTGTTTTACCTAGCTGGACTTGTTCTGTAGTTTTGACATTCGTCAAGTTGGGTCAGTGGCGACAAATCGGGAACATTAGGACAAGTTGATAGATACGAAGCTCAGCAGGGCGAAGTCAAATTACGAAAATCTCAGTCGGAATTGAAATTGGAATTGTTTCCCAACACTTTCCAATTGTGTTACAAATTTCTTGAATTACCCAGCTGGACTTGTTCTGTAGTTTTGGCATATGTCAAGTCGGGTCATTAAGGAAAAATCAGGAACATTAGGACAAGTCGAGAAATACGAAGCACAGAGTGGCTAAGTCAATTTACGAAAATCCCAGTCGGAATTGAAATTAGAATTGTTCCCCAACATTTTCCTATTGTGTTACAAATTTCTTGTTTTACCTAGCTGGACTTGTTCTGTAGTTTTGACATTCGTCAAGTCGGGTCAGTGGCGACAAATCGGGAACATTAGGACAAGTTGATAGATACGAAGCTCAGCAGGGCGAAGTCAAATTACGAAAATCTCAGTCGGAATTGAAATTGGAATTGTTCCCCAACATTTTCCAATTGTTCTACAAATTTCTTGTGTTACCCAGCTGGACTTGTTCTGTAGTTTTGGCATTTGTCAAGTCGGGTCAGTGGGGACAAATCGGGACCATCAGGACAAGTCAGGACATACGAAGCACAGCAGGGCGAAGTCATATTACAAAAATCTCAGTCGGAATTGAAATTTGAATGTTCCCAACACTTTCCAATTGTGTTACAAATTTCATGAATTACCCAGCTGGACTCGTTCTGTTTTTAGGCATTTGTCAAGTCGGGTCATTAAGGAAAAATCAGGAACATTAGGACAAGTCGAGACATACGAAGCACAGCAGGGCAAAGTCAAATTACTAAAATCTCAGTCGGAATTGAAATTTGAATTGTTCCCCAACATTTTCCAATTGTTCTACAAATTTCTTGTTTCACCCAGCTGGACTTGTTCTGTAGTTTTGGCATTTGTCAAGTCGGGTCAGTGGGGACAAATCGGGACCATTAGGACAGACGAGACGTAATATGCACAGCAGGGCGAAGTCATATTACGAAAATCTCAGTCAGAATAGAAATTGGAATGTTCCCAACACTTTCCACTTGTGTTACAAATTTCTTGAATTACCCAGCTGGACTCGTTCTGTTTTTAGGCATTTGTCAAGTCGGGTCAGTGGGGACAAATCGGGACCATTAGGACAAGTCAAGACATACGAAGCACAGAGTGGCTAAGTCAATTTACGAAAATCCCAGTCGGAATTGAAATTAGAATTGTTCCCAAACATTTTCCTATTGTGTTACAAATTTCTTGTTTTACCTAGCTGGACATGTTCTGTAGTTTTGACATTCGTCAACTCGGGTCAGTGGCGACAAATCGGGAACATTAGGACAAGTTGATAGATACGAAGCTCAGCAGGGCGAAGTCAAATTACGAAAATCTCAGTCGGAATTGAAATTGGAATTGTTTCCCAACACTTTCCAATTGTGATACAAATTTCTTGAATTACCCAGCTGGACTTGTTCTGTAGTTTTGGCATATGTCAAGTCGGGTCATTAAGGAAAAATCAGGAACATTAGGACAAGTCGAGAAATACGAAGCACAGCAGGGCGAAGTCAAATTACTAAAATCTCAGTCGGAATTGAAATTTGAATTTTCCCAACACTTTCCAATTGTGTTACAAATTTCTTGAATTTCCCAGCTGGACTCGATCTGTTTTTAGGCATTTGTCAAGTCGGGTCATCAAGGAAAAATCAGGAACATTAGGACAAGTCGAGACATGCGAAGCACAGCAGGGCAGAGTCAAATTACTAAAATCTCAGCCGGAATTGAATTATAAATGTTCCCAACATTTTCAAATTGAGTCACAAATTTCTTGAATTACCCAGCTGGACTCGTTCTGTTTTTTGGCATTTGTCAAGTCAGGTATTTAAGGACAAATCGGGACCATTAGGACAAGACGAGACGTACTAAGCACAGCAGGGCGAAGTCAAATCGAAAATCTCAGTCGGATTTGAAATTTGAATTGTTCCCCAACATTTTCCAATTGTGTTACAAATTTCTTGTTTTACCCTGCTGGACTTGTTCTGTAGTTTTGGCATATGTCAAGTAGTGTCAGTAGGGACAAATCGGGACCATTAGGACAAGTCAAGACATACGAAGCACAGCAGGGCGAAGTCAAATTACTAAAATCTCAGTCGGAATTGAAATTGGAATTGTTTCTCAACATTTTCCTATTGTTTTTTAAATTTCTTGCTTTACCCAGCTGGATTTGTTCTGTATTTTGGCATTTGTCAAGTCAGGTCGTTAAGGACAAATCAGGACCATTAGGACAAGTCGAGACATACGAAGCACAGCAGGGCGAAGTCAAATTACTAAAATCTCAGTCGGAATTGAAATTTGAATTGTTCCCCAACATTTTCCAATTTTGCTACAAATTTCTTGGTTTACCCAGCTGGACATGTTCTGTAGTTTTGGCATATGTCAAGTCGGGTCAGTGGGGACAAATCGGGACCATTTCCCAACACTTTCCAATTGTGTTACAAATTTCTTGAATTACCCAGCTGGACTCGTTCTGTTTTTAGGCATTTGTCAAGTCGGGTCTTTAAGGACAAATCGGGACCAATAGGACAAGACGAGACGAACGAAGCACAGCAGGGCGGAGTCAAATTACAAAAATCTCAGTCGGAATTGAAATTTGAATTGTTCCCCAACATTTTCCAATTCTGCTACAAATTTCTTGGTTTACCCAGCTGGACTTGTTCTGTAGTTTTGGCATATGTCAAGTAGTGTCAGTAGGGACAATTCGGGACCATTAGGACAAGTCAAGACATACGAAGCACAGCAGGGCGAAGTCAAATTACGAAAATCTCAGTCGGAATTGAAATTGGAATTGTTTCCCAACATTTTCCTATTGTTTTTTAAAATTCTTGCTTTACCCAGCTGGATTTGTTCTGTATTTTGGCATTTGTCAAGTCGGGTCGTTAAGGACAAATCAGGACCATTAGGACAAGTCGAGACATACGAAGCACAGCAGGGCGAAGTCAAATTACTAAAATCTCAGTCGGAATTGAAATTTGAATTGTTCCCCAACATTTTCCAATTCTGCTACAAATTTCTTGGTTTGCCCAGCTGGACATGTTCTGTAGTTTTGGCATATGTCAAGTCGGGTCAGTGGGGACAAATCGGGACCATTTCCCAACACTTTCCAGTTGTGTTACAAATTTCTTGAATTACCCAGCTGGACTCGTTCTGTTTTTTGGCATTTGTCAAGTCGGGTCTTTAAGGACAAATCGGAACCATTAGGACAAGACGAGACGTACGAAGCAAAGCAGGGCGAAGTCAAATTACTAAAATCTCAGTCGGAATTGAAATTTGAATTGTTCCCCAACTTTTTCCAATTGTGTTACAAATTTATTGTTTTACCCTGCTGGACTTGTTATGTAGTTTTGGCATATGTCAAGTCGGGTCAGTAGGGATAAATCGGAACCATTAGGACAAGTCGAGACATACGAAGCACAGCAGGGCGAAGTCAAATTACTGAAAACTCCGCCGGAATTGAATTATAAATGTTCCCAACATTTTCCAATTGTGTTACAAATTTCTTTAATTACCCAGCTGGACTCGTTCTGTTTTTTGGCCTTTGTCAAGTTGGGTATTTAAGGACAAATCGGGACCATTAGGACAGACGAGACGTACTAAGCACAGCAGGGCCAAGTCAAATTACGAAAATCTCAGTCGGAATTGAAATTTGAATTGTTCCCCAACATTTTCCAATTGTGTTACAAATTTCTTGTTATACCCTGCTGGAATTGTTCTGTAGTTTTGGCATATGTCAAGTCGGGTCAGTAGGGACCATTAGGACAAGTCGAGACATACGAAGCACAGCAGGGCTTAGTCAATTTACGAAAATCCTAGTCGTAATTGAAATTAGAATTGTTCCCCAACAATTTCCTATTTTGTTACAAATTTCTTGTTTTGCCCAGCTGGACTCATTCTGTTTTTTGGCCTTTGTCAAGTTGGGTATTTAAGGACAAATCGGGACCATTAGGACAGACGGAACGTACTAAGCACAGCAGGGCCAAGTCAAATTACGAAAATCTCAGTTGGAATTGAAATTTGAATTGTTCCCCAACATTTTCCAATTGTGTTACAAAATTTCTTGATTTACCCTGCTGGAATTGTTCTGTAGTTTTGGCATATGTCAAGTCGGGTCAGTAGGGACCATTAGGACAAGTCGAGACATACGAAGCACAGCAGGGCTAAGTCAATTTTTGAAAATCCCTGTCGGAATTGAAATTGGAATTGTTTCCCAACATTTTCCTATTGTGTTATAAATTTCTTGCTTTACCCTGCTGAACTAGTTCTATAATTTTGGCATATGTCAAGTCGGGTCAGTAGGGACAAATCGGGACAATTAGGACAAGTCGAGACATACGAAGCACAGAGTGGCTAAGGCAATTTACGAAAATCCCAGTCGGAATTGAAATTAGATTTGTTCCCCAACATTTTCCTATTGTGTTACAAATTTATTGTTTTACCCAGCTGGACTCGTTCTGTTTTTTGGCATTTGTCAAGTCGGGACATTAAGGAAAAATCAGGAACATTAGGACAAGTCGAGAAATACGAAGCACAGCAGGGCGAAGTCAAATTACTAAAATCTCAGTCGGAATTGAAATTAGAATTGTTCCCCAACATTTTCCAATTGTTCTACAAATTTCTTGTTTTACCCAGCTGGACTTGTTCTGAAGTTTTGGCATATGTCAAGTCGGGTCAGTAGGGACAAATCGAGACCATTAGGACAAGTCGAGACATACGAAGCATAGCAGGGCTAAGTCAATTTACGAAAATTCCAGTCGGAATTGAAATTAGATTTGTTCCCCATTATTTTCCTATTGTGTTACAAATTTCTTGCTTTACCCTACTGAACTTGTTCTATAATTTTGGCATATGTCAAGTCGGGTCAGTAGGGACCATTAGGACAAGTCGAGACATACGAAGCACAGCAGGGCGAAGTCAAATTACTGAAAACTCCGCCGGAATTGAATTATAAATGTTCCCAACATTTTCCAATTGTGTTACAAATTTCTTGAATTACCCAGCTGGACTCGTTCTGTTTTTTGGCCTTTGTCAAGTAGGGTATTTAAGGACAAATCGGGACCATTAGGACAGACGAGATGTACTAAGCACAGCAGGGCCAAGTCAAATTACGAAAATCTCAGTCGGAATTGAAATTTGAATTGTTCCCCAACATTTTCCAATTGTGTTACAAATTTCTTGTTTTACCCTGCTGGAATTGTTCTGTAGTTTTGGCATATGTCAAGTCGGGTCAGTAGGGACCATTAGGACAAGTCGAGACATACGAAGCACAGCAGGGCTAAGTCAATTTACGAAAATTCTAGTCGTAATTGAAATTAGAATTGTTCCCCAACAATTTCCTATTTTGTTACAAATTTCTTGTTTTGCACAGCTGGACTCATTCTGTTTTTTGGCCTTTGTCAAGTTGGGTATTTAAGGAAGAATCGGGACCATTAGGACAGACGAAACGTACTAAGCACAGCAGGGCCAAGTCAAATTACGAAAATCTCAGTTGGAATTGAAATTTGAATTTTTCCCCAACATTTTCCAATTGTGTTACAAAATTTCTTGTTTTACCCTACTGGAATTGTTCTGTAGTTTTGGCATATGTCAAGTCGGGTCAGTAGGGACCGTTAGGACAAGTCGAGACATATGAAGCACGGCAGGGCTAAGTCAATTTACGAAAATCCCAGTCGGAATTGAAATTGAAATTGTTTCCCAACATTTTCCTATTGTGTTATAAATTTCTTGCTTTACCCAGCTGGATTTGTTCTGTAGTTTTGGCATTTGTCAAGTCAGGTCAGTGGGGACGAATCGGGACCATTAGGACAAGTCAAGACATACGAAGCACAGAGTGGCTAAGTCAATTTACGAAAATCCCAGTCGGAATTGAAATTAGAATTGTTCCCCAACATTTTCCTATTGTGTTACAAATTTCTTGTTTTACCTAGCTGGACTTGTTCTGTAGTTTTGACATTCGTCAAGTTGGGTCAGTGGCGACAAATCGGGAACATTAGGACAAGTTGATAGATACGAAGCTCAGCAGGGCGAAGTCAAATTACGAAAATCTCAGTCGGAATTGAAATTGGAATTGTTTCCCAACACTTTCCAATTGTGTTACAAATTTCTTGAATTACCCAGCTGGACTTGTTCTGTAGTTTTGGCATATGTCAAGTCGGGTCATTAAGGAAAAATCAGGAACATTAGGACAAGTCGAGAAATACGAAGCACAGAGTGGCTAAGTCAATTTACGAAAATCCCAGTCGGAATTGAAATTAGAATTGTTCCCCAACATTTTCCTATTGTGTTACAAATTTCTTGTTTTACCTAGCTGGACTTGTTCTGTAGTTTTGACATTCGTCAAGTCGGGTCAGTGGCGACAAATCGGGAACATTAGGACAAGTTGATAGATACGAAGCTCAGCAGGGCGAAGTCAAATTACGAAAATCTCAGTCGGAATTGAAATTGGAATTGTTCCCCAACATTTTCCAATTGTTCTACAAATTTCTTGTGTTACCCAGCTGGACTTGTTCTGTAGTTTTGGCATTTGTCAAGTCGGGTCAGTGGGGACAAATCGGGACCATCAGGACAAGTCAGGACATACGAAGCACAGCAGGGCGAAGTCATATTACAAAAATCTCAGTCGGAATTGAAATTTGAATGTTCCCAACACTTTCCAATTGTGTTACAAATTTCTTGAATTACCCAGCTGGACTCGTTCTGTTTTTAGGCATTTGTCAAGTCGGGTCATTAAGGAAAAATCAGGAACATTAGGACAAGTCGAGACATACGAAGCACAGCAGGGCAAAGTCAAATTACTAAAATCTCAGTCGGAATTGAAATTTGAATTGTTCCCCAACATTTTCCAATTGTTCTACAAATTTCTTGTTTCACCCAGCTGGACTTGTTCTGTAGTTTTGGCATTTGTCAAGTCGGGTCAGTGGGGACAAATCGGGACCATTAGGACAGACGAGACGTAATATGCACAGCAGGGCGAAGTCATATTACGAAAATCTCAGTCAGAATAGAAATTGGAATGTTCCCAACACTTTCCACTTGTGTTACAAATTTCTTGAATTACCCAGCTGGACTCGTTCTGTTTTTAGGCATTTGTCAAGTCGGGTCAGTGGGGACAAATCGGGACCATTAGGACAAGTCAAGACATACGAAGCACAGAGTGGCTAAGTCAATTTACGAAAATCCCAGTCGGAATTGAAATTAGAATTGTTCCCAAACATTTTCCTATTGTGTTACAAATTTCTTGTTTTACCTAGCTGGACATGTTCTGTAGTTTTGACATTCGTCAACTCGGGTCAGTGGCGACAAATCGGGAACATTAGGACAAGTTGATAGATACGAAGCTCAGCAGGGCGAAGTCAAATTACGAAAATCTCAGTCGGAATTGAAATTGGAATTGTTTCCCAACACTTTCCAATTGTGATACAAATTTCTTGAATTACCCAGCTGGACTTGTTCTGTAGTTTTGGCATATGTCAAGTCGGGTCATTAAGGAAAAATCAGGAACATTAGGACAAGTCGAGAAATACGAAGCACAGCAGGGCGAAGTCAAATTACTAAAATCTCAGTCGGAATTGAAATTTGAATTTTCCCAACACTTTCCAATTGTGTTACAAATTTCTTGAATTTCCCAGCTGGACTCGATCTGTTTTTAGGCATTTGTCAAGTCGGGTCATCAAGGAAAAATCAGGAACATTAGGACAAGTCGAGACATGCGAAGCACAGCAGGGCAGAGTCAAATTACTAAAATCTCAGCCGGAATTGAATTATAAATGTTCCCAACATTTTCAAATTGAGTCACAAATTTCTTGAATTACCCAGCTGGACTCGTTCTGTTTTTTGGCATTTGTCAAGTCAGGTATTTAAGGACAAATCGGGACCATTAGGACAAGACGAGACGTACTAAGCACAGCAGGGCGAAGTCAAATCGAAAATCTCAGTCGGATTTGAAATTTGAATTGTTCCCCAACATTTTCCAATTGTGTTACAAATTTCTTGTTTTACCCTGCTGGACTTGTTCTGTAGTTTTGGCATATGTCAAGTAGTGTCAGTAGGGACAAATCGGGACCATTAGGACAAGTCAAGACATACGAAGCACAGCAGGGCGAAGTCAAATTACTAAAATCTCAGTCGGAATTGAAATTGGAATTGTTTCTCAACATTTTCCTATTGTTTTTTAAATTTCTTGCTTTACCCAGCTGGATTTGTTCTGTATTTTGGCATTTGTCAAGTCAGGTCGTTAAGGACAAATCAGGACCATTAGGACAAGTCGAGACATACGAAGCACAGCAGGGCGAAGTCAAATTACTAAAATCTCAGTCGGAATTGAAATTTGAATTGTTCCCCAACATTTTCCAATTTTGCTACAAATTTCTTGGTTTACCCAGCTGGACATGTTCTGTAGTTTTGGCATATGTCAAGTCGGGTCAGTGGGGACAAATCGGGACCATTTCCCAACACTTTCCAATTGTGTTACAAATTTCTTGAATTACCCAGCTGGACTCGTTCTGTTTTTAGGCATTTGTCAAGTCGGGTCTTTAAGGACAAATCGGGACCAATAGGACAAGACGAGACGAACGAAGCACAGCAGGGCGGAGTCAAATTACAAAAATCTCAGTCGGAATTGAAATTTGAATTGTTCCCCAACATTTTCCAATTCTGCTACAAATTTCTTGGTTTACCCAGCTGGACATGTTCTGTAGTTTTGGCATATGTCAAGTCGGGTCAGTGGTGACAAATCGGGACCATTTCCCAACACTTTCCAGTTGTGTTACAAATTTCTTGAATTACCCAGCTGGACTCGTTCTGTTTTTTGGCATTTGTCAAGTCGGGTCTTTAAGGACAAATCGGGACCATTAGGACAAGACGAGACGTACGAAGCACAGCAGGGCGAAGTCAAATTACTAAAATCTCAGTCGGAATTGAAATTTGAATTGTTCCCCAACTTTTTCCAATTGTGTTACAAATTTATTGTTTTACCCTGCTGGACTTGTTATGTAGTTTTGGCATATGTCAAGTCGGGTCAGTAGGGATAAATCGGAACCATTAGGACAAGTCGAGACATACGAAGCACAGCAGGGCGAAGTCAAATTACTGAGAACTCCGCCGGAATTGAATTATAAATGTTCTCAACATTTTCCAATTGTGTTACAAATTTCTTGAATTACCCTGCTGGACTCGTTCTGTTTTTTGGCCTTTGTCAAGTTGGGTATTTAAGGACAAATCGGGACCATTAGGACAGACGAGATGTACTAAGCACAGCAGGGCCAAGTCAAATTACGAAAATCTCAGTCGGAATTGAAATTTGAATTGTTCCCCAACATTTTCCAATTGTGTTACAAATTTCTTGTTTTACCCTGCTGGAATTGTTCTGTAGCTTTGGCATATGTCAAGTCGGGTCAGTAGGGACCATTAGGACAAGTCGAGACATACGAAGCACAGCAGTGCTAAGTCAATTTACGAAAATCCTAGTCGTAATTGAAATTAGAATTGTTCCCCAACAATTTCCTATTTTGTTACAAATTTCTTGTTTTGCCCAGCTGGACTCATTCTGTTTTTTGGCCTCTGTCAAGTTGGGTATTTAAGGACAAATCGGGACCATGAGGACAGACGAAACGTACTAAGCACAGCAGGGCCAAGTCAAATTACGAAAATCTCAGTTGGAATTGAAATTTGAATTGTTCCCCAACATTTTCCAATTGTGTTACAAAATTTCTTGTTTTACCCTGCTGGAATTGTTCTGTAGTTTTGGCATATGCCAAGTCGGGTCAGTAGGGACCATTAGGACAAGTCGAGAGATACGAAGCACAGCAGGGCTAAGTCAATTTACGAAAATCCCAGTCGGAATTGAAATTGGAATTGTTTCCCAACATTTTCCTATTGTGTTATAAATTTCTTGCTTTACCCTGCTGAACTTGTTCTGTAGTATTGACATATGTCAAGTCGGGTCAGTAGATACAAATCGGGACCATTAGGACAAGTCGAGACATATGAAGCACGGCAGGGCTAAGTCAATTTACGAAAATCCCAGTCGGAATTGAAATTGGAATTGTTTCCCAACACTTTCCAATTGTTCTACAAATTTCTTGTTTTACCCAGCTGGACTAGTTCTATAGTTTTGGCATATGTCAAGTCGGGTCAGTAGGGACAAATCGGGACCATTAGGACAAGTCGAAACATACGAAGCACAGCAGGGCAAAGTCAAATTACTAAAATCTCAGTCGGAATTGAAATTTGAATTGTTCCCCAACATTTTCCAATTGTTCTACAAATTTCTTGTTTTACCCAGCTGGACTTGTTCTGTAGTTTTGGCATATGTCAAGTCGGGTCAGTAGGGACATATCGGGACCATTAGGACAAGTCGAAACATACGAAGCACAGCAGGGCTAAGTCAATTTACGAAAATTCCAGTCGGAATTGAAATTAGATTTGTTCCCCATTATTATCCTATTGTGTTACAAATTACTTGTTTTACCCAGCTGGATTTGTTCTGTAGTTTTGGCATTTGTCAAGTCGGGTCAGTGGGGACAAATCGGGACCATTAGGACAGACGAGACGTACTATGCACAGCAGGGCGAAGTCATATTACGAAAATCTCAGTCGGAATTGAAATTTGAATGTTCCCAACACTTTCCAATTGTGTTACAAATTTCTTGAATTACCCAGCTGGACTCGTTCTGTTTTTAGGCATTTGTCAAGTCTGGTCATTAAGGAAAAATCAGGAACATTAGGACAAGTCGAGACATACGAAGCACAGCAGGGCAAAGTCAAATTACCAAAATCTCAGTCGGAATTGAAATTTGAATTGTTCCCCAACATTTTCCAATTTTTCTACAAATTTCTTGTTTTACCCAGCTGGACTTGTTCTGTAGTTTTGGCATTTGTCAAGTCGGGTCAGTGGGGACAAATCGGGACCATTAGGACAGACGAGACGTACTATGCACAGCAGGGCGAAGTCATATTACGAAAATCTCAGTCAGAATAGAAATTGGAATGTTCCCAACACTTTCCATTTGTGTTACAAATTTCTTGAATTACCCAGCTGGACTCGTTCTGTTTTTAGGCATTTGTCAAGTCGGGTCATTAAGGAAAAATCAGTAACATTAGGACAAGTCGAAACATACGAAGCACAGCAGGGCGAAGTCAAATTACTAAAATCTCAGTCGGAATTGAAATTTGAATTGTTCCCCGACATTTTCCAATTTTGCTACAAATGTCTTGGTTTACCCAGCTGGACATATTCTGTAGTTTTGGCATATGTCAAGTCGGGTCAGTGGGGACAAATCGGGACCATTTCCCAACACTTTCCAATTGTGTTACAAATTTCTTGAATTACCCAGCTGGACTCGTTCTGTTTTTTGGCATTTGTCAAGTCGGGTCTTTAAGGACAAATCGGGACCAATAGGACAAGACGAGATGAACGAAGCACAGCAGGGCGGAGTCAAATTACAAAAATCTCAGTCGGAATTGAAATTTGAATTGTTCCCCAACTTTTTCCAATTGTGTTACAAATTTCTTGTTTTACCCTGCTGGACTTGTTATGTAGTTTTGGCATATGTCAAGTCGGGTCAGTAGGGATAAATCGGAACCATTAGGACAAGTCGAGACATACGAAGCACAGCAGGGCGAAGTCAAATTACTGAGAACTCCGCCGGAATTGAATTATAAATGTTCCCAACATTTTCCAATTGTGTTACAAATTTCTTGAATTACCCAGCTGGACTCGTTCTGTTTTTTGGCCTTTGTCAAGTTGGGTATTTAAGGACAAATCGGGACCATTAGGACAGACGAGATGTACTAAGCACAGCAGGGCCAAGTCAAATTACGAAAATCTCAGTCGGAATTGAAATTTGAATTGTTCCCCAACATTTTCCAATTGTGTTACAAATTTCTTGTTTTACCCTGCTGGAATTGTTCTGTAGTTTTGGCATATGTCAAGTCGGGTCAGTAGGGACCATTAGGACAAGTCGAGACATACGAAGCACAGCAGGGCTAAGTCAATTTACGAAAATCCTAGTCGTAATTGAAATTAGAATTGTTCCCCAACAATTTCCTATTTTGTTACAAATTTCTTGTTTTGCCCAGCTGGACTCATTCTGTTTTTTGGCCTCTGTCAAGTTGGGTATTTAAGGACAAATCGGGACCATGAGGACAGACGAAACGTACTAAGCACAGCAGGGCCAAGTCAAATTACGAAAATCTCAGTTGGAATTGAAATTTGAATTGTTCCCCAACATTTTCCAATTGTGTTACAAAATTTCTTGTTTTACCCTGCTGGAATTGTTCTGTAGTTTTGGCATATGTCAAGTCGGGTCAGTAGGGACAATTAGGACAAGTCGAGACATACGAAGCACAGCAGGGCTAAGTCAATTTACGAAAATCCCAGTCGGAATTGAAATTGGAATTGTTTCCCAACATTTTCCTATTGTGTTATAAATTTCTTGCTTTACCCTGCTGAACTTGTTCTGTAGTATTGGCATATGTCAAGTCGGGTCAGTAGGGACAAATCGGGACAATTAGGACAAGACGAGACATACGAAGCACAGAGTGGCTAAGGCAATTTACGAAAATCCCAGTCGGAATTGAAATTAGATTTGTTCCCTAACATTTTCCTATTGTGTTACAAATTTATTGTTTTACCCAGCTGGACTCGTTCTGTTTTTTGGCATTTGTCAAGTCGGGTCATTAAGGAAAAATCGGGAACATTAGGACAAGTCGAGACATACGAAACACAGCAGGGCGAAGTCAAATTACTAAAATCTCAGTCGGAATTGAAATTAGAATTGTTCCCCAACATTTTCCTATTGTGTTACTAAATTCTTGCTTTACCCAGCTGGACTTGTTCTGTAGTTTTGGCATTTGTCAAGTCGGGTCAGTGGGGACAAAACGGGACCATTAGGACAAGTCAAGACATACGAAGCACAGCAGGGCGAAGTCAAATCGAAAATCTCAGTCGGATTTGAAATTTGAATTGTTCCCCAACATTTTCCAATTGTGTTACAAATTTCTTGTTTTACCCTGCTGGACTTGTTCTGTAGTTTTGGCATATGTCAAGTAGTGTCAGTAGGGACAAATCAGGACCATTAGGACAAGTCAAGACATACGAAGCACAGCAGGGCGAAGTCAAATTACTAAAATCTCAGTCGGAATTGAAATTGGAATTGTTTCTCAACATTTTCCTATTGTTTTTTAAATATCTTGCTTTACCCAGCTGGATTTGTTCTGTATTTTGGCATTTGTCAAGTCAGGTCGTTAAGGACAAATCAGGACCATTAGGACAAGTCGAGACATACGAAGCACAGCAGGGCGAAGTCAAATTACTAAAATCTCAGTCGGAATTGAAATTTGAATTGTTCCCCAACATTTTCCAATTTTGCTACAAATTTCTTGGTTTACCCAGCTGGACATGTTCTGTAGTTTTGGCATATGTCAAGTCGGGTCAGTGGGGACAAATCGGGACCATTTCCCAACACTTTCCAATTGTGTTACAAATTTCTTGAATTACCCAGCTGGACTCGTTCTGTTTTTAGGCATTTGTCAAGTCGGGTCTTTAAGGACAAATCGGGACCAATAGGACAAGACGAGACGAACGAAGCACAGCAGGGCGGAGTCAAATTACAAAAATCTCAGTCGGAATTGAAATTTGAATTGTTCCCCAACATTTTCCAATTCTGCTACAAATTTCTTGGTTTGCCCAGCTGGACATGTTCTGTAGTTTTGGCATATGTCAAGTCGGGTCAGTGGTGACAAATCGGGACCATTTCCCAACACTTTCCAGTTGTGTTACAAATTTCTTGAATTACCCAGCTGGACTCGTTCTGTTTTTTGGCATTTGTCAAGTCGGGTCTTTAAGGACAAATCGGGACCATTAGGACAAGACGAGACGTACGAAGCACAGCAGGGCGAAGTCAAATTACTAAAATCTCAGTCGGAATTGAAATTTGAATTGTTCCCCAACTTTTTCCAATTGTGTTACAAATTTATTGTTTTACCCTGCTGGACTTGTTATGTAGTTTTGGCATATGTCAAGTCGGGTCAGTAGGGATAAATCGGAACCATTAGGACAAGTCGAGACATACGAAGCACAGCAGGGCGAAGTCAAATTACTGAGAACTCCGCCGGAATTGAATTATAAATGTTCTCAACATTTTCCAATTGTGTTACAAATTTCTTGAATTACCCAGCTGGACTCGTTCTGTTTTTTGGCCTTTGTCAAGTTGGGTATTTAAGGACAAATCGGGACCATTAGGACAGACGAGATGTACTAAGCACAGCAGGGCCAAGTCAAATTACGAAAATCTCAGTCGGAATTGAAATTTGAATTGTTCCCCAACATTTTCCAATTGTGTTACAAATTTCTTGTTTTACCCTGCTGGAATTGTTCTGTAGCTTTGGCATATGTCAAGTCGGGTCAGTAGGGACCATTAGGACAAGTCGAGACATACGAAGCACAGCAGTGCTAAGTCAATTTACGAAAATCCTAGTCGTAATTGAAATTAGAATTGTTCCCCAACAATTTCCTATTTTGTTACAAATTTCTTGTTTTGCCCAGCTGGACTCATTCTGTTTTTTGGCCTCTGTCAAGTTGGGTATTTAAGGACAAATCGGGACCATGAGGACAGACGAAACGTACTAAGCACAGCAGGGCCAAGTCAAATTACGAAAATCTCAGTTGGAATTGAAATTTGAATTGTTCCCCAACATTTTCCAATTGTGTTACAAAATTTCTTGTTTTACCCTGCTGGAATTGTTCTGTAGTTTTGGCATGTGTCAAGTCGGGTCAGTAGGGACCATTAGGACAAGTCGAGAGATACGAAGCACAGCAGGGCTAAGTCAATTTACGAAAATCCCAGTCGGAATTGAAATTGGAATTGTTTCCCAACATTTTCCTATTGTGTTATAAATTTCTTGCTTTACCCTGCTGAACTTGTTCTGTAGTATTGACATATGTCAAGTCGGGTCAGTAGATACAAATCGGGACCATTAGGACAAGTCGAGACATATGAAGCACGGCAGGGCTAAGTCAATTTACGAAAATCCCAGTCGGAATTGAAATTGGAATTGTTTCCCAACACTTTCCAATTGTTCTACAAATTTCTTGTTTTACCCAGCTGGACTTGTTCTGTAGTTTTGGCATATGTCAAGTCGGGTCAGTAGGGACAAATCGGGACCATTAGGACAAGTCGAAACATACGAAGCACAGCAGGGCAAAGTCAAATTACTAAAATCTCAGTCGGAATTGAAATTTGAATTGTTCCCCAACATTTTCCAATTGTTCTACAAATTTCTTGTTTTACCCAGCTGGACTTGTTCTGTAGTTTTGGCATATGTCAAGTCGGGTCAGTAGGGACATATCGGGACCATTAGGACAAGTCGAAACATACGAAGCACAGCAGGGCTAAGTCAATTTACGAAAATTCCAGTCGGAATTGAAATTAGATTTGTTCCCCATTATTATCCTATTGTGTTACAAATTACTTGTTTTACCCAGCTGGATTTGTTCTGTAGTTTTGGCATTTGTCAAGTCGGGTCAGTGGGGACAAATCGGGACCATTAGGACAGACGAGACGTACTATGCACAGCAGGGCGAAGTCATATTACGAAAATCTCAGTCGGAATTGAAATTTGAATGTTCCCAACACTTTCCAATTGTGTTACAAATTTCTTGAATTACCCAGCTGGACTCGTTCTGTTTTTAGGCATTTGTCAAGTCGGGTCATTAAGGAAAAATCAGGAACATTAGGACAAGTCGAGACATACGAAGCACAGCAGGGCAAAGTCAAATTAACAAAATCTCAGTCGGAATTGAAATTTGAATTGTTCCCCAACATTTTCCAATTGTTCTACAAATTTCTTGTTTTACCCAGCTGGACTTGTTCTGTAGTTTTGGCATTTGTCAAGTCGGGTCAGTGGGGACAAATCGGGACCATTAGGACAGACGAGACGTACTATGCACAGCAGGGCGAAGTCATATTACGAAAATCTCAGTCAGAATAGAAATTGGAATGTTCCCAACACTTTCCATTTGTGTTACAAATTTCTTGAATTTCCCAGCTGGACTCGTTCTGTTTTTAGGCATTTGTCAAGTCGGGTCATTAAGGAAAAATCAGTAACATTAGGACAAGTCGAAACATACGAAGCACAGCAGGGCGAAGTCAAATTACTAAAATCTCAGTCGGAATTGAAATTTGAATTGTTCCCCAACATTTTCCAATTTTGCTACAAATTTCTTGGTTTACCCAGCTGGACATATTCTGTAGTTTTGGCATATGTCAAGTCGGGTCAGTGGGGACAAATCGGGACCATTTCCCAACACTTTCCAATTGTGTTACAAATTTCTTGAATTACCCAGCTGGACTCGTTCTGTTTTTTGGCATTTGTCAAGTCGGGTCTTTAAGGACAAATCGGGACCAATAGGACAAGACGAGATGAACGAAGCACAGCAGGGCGGAGTCAAATTACAAAAATCTCAGTCGGAATTGAAATTTGAATTGTTCCCCAACTTTTTCCAATTGTGTTACAAATTTCTTGTTTTACCCTGCTGGACTTGTTATGTAGTTTTGGCATATGTCAAGTCGGGTCAGTAGGGATAAATCGGAACCATTAGGACAAGTCGAGACATACGAAGCACAGCAGGGCGAAGTCAAATTACTGAGAACTCCGCCGGAATTGAATTATAAATGTTCCCAACATTTTCCAATTGTGTTACAAATTTCTTGAATTACCCAGCTGGACTCGTTCTGTTTTTTGGCCTTTGTCAAGTTGGGTATTTAAGGACAAATCGGGACCATTAGGACAGACGAGATGTACTAAGCACAGCAGGGCCAAGTCAAATTACGAAAATCTCAGTCGGAATTGAAATTTGAATTGTTCCCCAACATTTTCCAATTGTGTTACAAATTTCTTGTTTTACCCTGCTGGAATTGTTCTGTAGTTTTGGCATATGTCAAGTCGGGTCAGTAGGGACCATTAGGACAAGTCGAGACATACGAAGCACAGCAGGGCTAAGTCAATTTACGAAAATCCTAGTCGTAATTGAAATTAGAATTGTTCCCCAACAATTTCCTATTTTGTTACAAATTTCTTGTTTTGCCCAGCTGGACTCATTCTGTTTTTTGGCCTCTGTCAAGTTGGGTATTTAAGGACAAATCGGGACCATGAGGACAGACGAAACGTACTAAGCACAGCAGGGCCAAGTCAAATTACGAAAATCTCAGTTGGAATTGAAATTTGAATTGTTCCCCAACATTTTCCAATTGTGTTACAAAATTTCTTGTTTTACCCTGCTGGAATTGTTCTGTAGTTTTGGCATATGTCAAGTCGGGTCAGTAGGGACCATTAGGACAAGTCGAGACATACGAAGCACAGCAGGGCTAAGTCAATTTACGAAAATCCCAGTCGGAATTGAAATTGGAATTGTTTCCCAACATTTTCCTATTGTGTTATAAATTTCTTGCTTTACCCTGCTGAACTTGTTCTGTAGTATTGGCATATGTCAAGTCGGGTCAGTAGGGACAAATCGGGACAATTAGGACAAGACGAGACATACGAAGCACAGAGTGGCTAAGGCAATTTACGAAAATCCCAGTCGGAATTGAAATTAGATTTGTTCCCCAACATTTTCCTATTGTGTTACAAATTTATTGTTTTACCCAACTGGACTCGTTCTGTCTTTTGGCATTTGTCAAGTCGGGTCATTAAGGAAAAATCGGGAACATTAGGACAAGTCGAGACATACGAAACACAGCAGGGCGAAGTCAAATTACTAAAATCTCAGTCGGAATTGAAATTAGAATTGTTCCCCAACATTTTCCTATTGTGTTACTAAATTCTTGCTTTACCCAGCTGGACTTGTTCTGTATTTTGGCATTTGTCAAGTCGGGACATTAAGGACAAATCAGGACCATTAGGACAACATGAGACATACGAAGCACGGCAGGGCGAAGTCAAATTACGAAAATCTCAGTCGGAATTGAAATTTGAATGTTCTCAACACTTTCCAATTGTGTTACAAATTTCTTGAATTACCCAGCTGGACTCGTTCTGTATTATAGCATTTGTCAAGTCGGGTCAGTAGGGACCATTAGGACAAGTCGAGACATACGAAGCACAGCAGGGCGAAGTCAAATCACTAAAAGTTCAGCCGGAATTGAAATATAATTGTTCCCAACATTTTCCAATTGTGTTACAAATTTCTAGTTTTACCCTGCTGGACTTGTTCTGTAGTTTTGGCATATGTCAAGTCGGGTCAGTAGGGACCATTAGGACAAGTCGAGACATACGAAGCACAGCAGGGCTAAGTCAATTTACGAAAATCCCAGTCGGAATTGAAATTGGAATTGTTTCCCAACATTTTCCTATTGTGTTATAAATTTCTTGCTTTACCCTGCTGAACTTGTTCTATAATTTTGGCATATGTCAAGTCGGGTCAGTAGGGACCATTAGGACAAGTCGAGACATACGAAGCACAGCAGGGCTAAGTCAATTTACGAAAATCCCAGTCGGAATTGAAATTAGATTTGTTCCCCAACATTTTCCTATTGTGTTACAAATTTCTTGTTTTACCCTGCTGGACTTGTTCTGTAGTTTAGGCATTTGTCAAGTCGGGTCAGTGGGGACAAATCGGGACCATTAGGACAAGTCGAGACATACGAAGCACAGAGTGGCTAAGGCAATTTACGAAAATCCAAGTCGGAATTGAAATTAGATTTGTTCCCCAACATTTTCCTATTGTGTTACAAATTTCTTGTTTTACCCTGCTGGACTTGTTCTGTAGTTTAGGCATTTGTCAAGTCGGGTCAGTGGGGACAAATCGGGACCATTAGGACAAGTCGAGACATACGAAGCACAGTGTGGCTCAGGCAATTTACGAAAATCCCAGTAGGAATTGAAATTAGATTTGTTCCCCAACATTTTCCTATTGTGTTACAAATTTCTTGTTTTACCCAGCTGGACTCGATCTGTTTTTTGGCATTTGTCAAGACGGGTCATTAAGGAAAAATCGGGAACATTAGGACAAGTCGAGACATACGAAGCATAGCAGGGCGAAGTCAAATTACTGAAAACTCAGTCGGAATTGAAATTAGAATTGTTCCCCAACATTTTCCTATTGTGTTATAAATTTCTTGCTTTACCCTGTTGAACTTGTTCTATAATTTTGGCATATGTCAAGTCGGGTCAGTAGGGACCATTAGGACAAGTCGAGACATACGAAGCACAGCAGGGCGAAGTCAAATTACTAAAAACTCAGCCGGAATTGAATTATAAATGTTACCAACATTTTCCAATTGAGTCACAAATTTCTAGAATTACCCAGCTGGACTCGTTCTATTTTTTGGCATTTGTCAAGTCGGGTATTTAAGGACAAATCGGGACCATTAGGACAAGACGAGACGTACAAAGCACAGCAGGGCGAAGTCAAATCGAAAATCTCAGTCGGAATTGAAATTTGAATTGTTCCCCAACATTTTCCAATTGTGTTACAAATTTCATGAATTACCCAGCTGGACTCGTTCTGTATTTTGGCATTTGTCAAATCGGGTCATTAAGGAAAAATCAGGAACATTAGGACAATTCGACAAATACGAAGCACAGCAGGGCGAAGTCAAATTACTAAAATCTCAGTCGGAATTGAAATTTGAATTGTTCCCCAACATTTTCCAATTGTTCTACAAATTTCTTGTTTTACCCTGATGGACATGTTCTGTAGTTTAGGCATATGTCAATTCGGGTCAGTTGGGACAAATCGGGACCATTTCCCAACACTTTCCAATTGTGTTACAAATTTCTTGAATTACCCAGCTGGACTCTTTCTGTTTTTTGGCATTTGTCAAGTCGGGTCTTTAAGGACAAATCGGGACCATTAGGACAAGACAAGACGTACGAAGCACAGCAGGGCGAAGTCAAATTACTAAAATCTCAGTCGGAATTGAAATTTGAATTGTTCCCCAACTTTTTCCAATTGTGTTACAAATTTCTTGTTTTACCCTGCTGGACTTGTTATGTAGTTTTGGCATATGTCAAGTCGGGTCAGTAGGGATAAATCGGAACCATTAGGACAAGTCGAGACATACGAAGCACAGCAGGGCGAAGTCAAATTACTGAAAACTCCGCCGGAATTGAATTATAAATGTTCCCAACATTTTCCAATTGTGTTACAAATTTCCTGAATTACCCAGCTGGACTCGTTCTGTTTTTTGGCCTTTGTCAAGTTGGGTATTTGAGGACAAATCGGGACCATTAGGACAGACGAGACGTACTAAGCACAGCAGGGCCAAGTCAGATTACGAAAATCTCAGTCGGAATTGAAATTTGAATTGTTCCCCAACATTTTCCAATTGTGTTACAAATTTCTTGTTTTACCCTGCTGGAATTGTTCTGTAGTTTTGGCATATGTCAAGTCGGGTCAGTAGGGACCATTAGGACAAGTCGAGACATACGAAGCACAGCAGGGCTAAGTCAATTTACGAAAATCCTAGACGTAATTGAAATTAGAATTGTTCCCCAACAATTTCCTATTTTGTTACAAATTTCTTGTTTTGCCCAGCTGGACTCATTCTGGTTTTAGGCCTTTGTCAAGTTGGGTATTTAAGGACAAATCGGGACCATTAGGACAGACGAGACGTACTAAGCACAGCAGGGCCAAGTCAAATTACAAAAATCTCAGTTGGAATTGAAATTTGAATTGTTCCCCAACATTTTCCAATTGTGTTACAAAATTTCTTGTTTTACCCTGCTGGAATTGTTCTGTAGTTTTGGCATATGTCAAGTCGGGTCAGTAGGGACAACTAGGACAAGTCGAGACATACGAAGCACAGCGGGGCTAAGTCAATTCACGAAAATTTCAGTCGGAATTGAAATTGGAATTGTTTCCCAACATTTTCCTATTGTGTTATAAATTTCTTGCTTTACCTTGCTGAACTTGTTCTGTAGTATTGGCATATGTCAAGTCGGGTCAGTAGGGACAAATCGGGACCATTAGGACAAGTCGAGACATACGAAGCACGGCAGGGCTAAGTCAATTTACGAAAATCCCAGTCGGAATTGAAATTGAAATTGTTTCCCAACATTTTCCTATTGTGTTATAAATTTCTTGCTTTACCCAGCTGAACTTGTTCTATAATTTTGGCATATGTCAAGTCGGGTCAGTAGGGACAAATCGGGACAATTAGGACAAGACGAGACATACGAAGCACAGAGTGGCTAAGGCAATTTACGAAAATCCCAGTCGGAATTGAAATTAGATTTGTTCCCCAACATTTTCCTATTGTGTTACAAATTCATTGTTTTACCCAGCTGGACTCGTTCTGTTTTTTGGCATTTGTCAAGTCGGGTCATTAAGGAAAAATCGGGAACATTAGGACAAGTCGAGACATACGAAACACAGCAGGGCGAAGTCAAATTACTAAAATCTCAGTCGGAATTGAAATTAGAATTGTTCCCCAACATTTTCCTATTGTGTTACTAAATTCTTGCTTTACCCAGCTGGACTTGTTCTGTATTTTGGCATTTGTCAAGTCGGGACATTAAGGACAAATCAGGACCATTAGGACAACATGAGACATACAAAGCACAGCAGGGCGAAGTCAAATTACGAAAATCTCAGTCGGAATTGAAATTTGAATTGGTCCCCAACATTTTCCAATTGTGTTACAAATTTTTTGTTTTACCCAGCTGGACTTTTTCTGTAGTTTTGGCATTTGTCAAGTCGGGTCATTAAGGACAAATCGGGACCATTAGGACAAGTTGATACATACGAAGCACGGCAGGGCGAAGTCAAATTACAAAAATCTCAGTCGGAATTGAAATTTGAATGTTCTCAACACTTTCCAATTGTGTTACAAATTTCTTGAATTACCCAGCTGGACTCGTTCTGTATTATAGCATTTGTCAAGTCGGGTCAGTAGGGACCATTAGGACAAGTTGAGACATACGAAGCACAGCAGGGCGAAGTCAAATCACTAAAAGTTCAGCCGGAATTGAAATATAAATGTTCCCAACATTTTCCAATTGTGTTACAAATTTCTAGTTTTACCCTGCTGGACTTGTTCTGTAGTTTTGGCATATGTCAAGTCGGGTCAGTAGGGACCATTAGGACAAGTCGAGACATACGGAGCACAGCAGGGCTAAGTCAATTTACGAAAATCCCAGTCGGAATTGAAATTGGAATTGTTTCCCAACATTTTCCTATTGTGTTATAAATTTCTTGCTTTACCCTGCTGAACTTGTTCTATAATTTTGGCATATGTCAAGTCGGGTCAGTAGGGACCATTAGGACAAGTCGAGACATACGAAGCACAGCAGGGCTAAGTCAATTTACGAAAATCCCAGTCGGAATTGAAATTAGATTTGTTCCCCAACATTTTCCTATTGTGTTACAAATTTCTTGTTTTACCCTGCTGGACTTGTTCTGTAGTTTAGGCATTTGTCAAGTCGGGTCAGTGGGGACAAATCGGGACCATTAGGACAAGTCGAGACATACGAAGCACAGAGTGGCTAAGGCAATTTACGAAAATCCAAGTCGGAATTGAAATTAGATTTGTTCCCCAATATTTTCCAATTGTGTTACAAATTTATTGTTTTGCCCAGCTGGACTTGTTCTGTTATTTGGCATTTGTCAAGTCGGGTCAGTAGAGACAAATCGAGACCATTAGGACAAGTCGAGACATACGAAGCACAGTGTGGCTAAGGCAATTTACGAAAATCCCAAGTAGGAATTGAAATTAGATTTGTTCCCCAACATTTTCCTATTGTGTTACAAATTTCTTGTTTTACCCAGCTGGACTCGATCTGTTTTTTGGCATTTGTCAAGACGGGTCATTAAGGAAAAATCGGGAACATTAGGACAAGTCGAGACATACGAAGCACAGCAGGGCGAAGTCAAATTACTGAAAACTCAGTCGGAATTGAAATTGGAATTGTTTCCCAACGTTTTCCTATTGTGTTATAAATTTCTTGCTTTACCCTGTTGAACTTGTTCTATAATTTTGGCATATGCCAAGTCGGGTCAGTAGGGACCATTAGGACAAGTCGAGACATACGAAGCACAGCAGGGCGAAGTCAAATTACTAAAAACTCAGCCGGAATTGAATTATAAATGTTCCCAACATTTTCCAATTGTGTCACAAATTTCTTGAATTACCCAGCTGGACTCGTTCTATTTTTTGGCATTTGTCAAGTCGGGTATTTAAGGACGAATCGGGACCATTAGGACAAGACGAGACGTACAAAGCACAGCAGGGCGAAGTCAAATCGAAAATCTCAGTCGGAATTGAAATTTGAATTGTTCCCCAACATTTTCTAATTGTTCTACAAATTTCTTGTTTTACCCTGCTGGACTTGTTCTGTAGTTTTGGCATATGTCAAGTCGGGTCAGTAGTGACAAATCGGAACCATTGGTACAAGTCGAGACATACGAAGCACAGCAGGGCTAAGTCAATTACGAAAATCTCAGTCGGAATTGAAATTGGAATTGTTTCCCAACATTTTCCTATTGTGATATAAATTTCTTGCTTTACCCTGCTGAACTTGTTCTGTAGTTTTGGCATATATCAAGTCGGGTCAGTAGGGACAAATCGGGACCATTAGGACAAGTCGAGACATACGAAGCATAGCAGGGCTAAGTCAATTTACGAAAATTCCAGTCGGAATTGAAATTAGAATTGTTACCCAACATTTTCCTATTGTGTTACAAATTTCTTGTTTTACCTAGCTGGACTTGTTCTGTAGTTTTGGCATTCGTCAAGTCGGGTCAGTGGCGACAAATCGGGAACATTAGGACAAGTTGATAGATACGAAGCTCAGCAGGGCGAAGTCAAATTACGAAAATCTCAGTCGGAATTGAAATTGGAATTGTTTCCCAACACTTTCCTATTGTGTTATAAATTTCTTGCTTAACCCTACTGAACTTGTTCTGTAGTTTTGGCATATGTCAAGTCGGGTTAGTAGGGACAAATCGGGACCATTAGGACAAGTCGAGACATACGAAGCACGGCAGGGCCAAGTCAATTTACGAAAATCCCAGTCGGAATTGAAATTAGAATTGTTCCCCAACATTTTCCAATTGTTCTACAAATTTCTTGTTTTACCCAGCTGGACTTGTTCTGTAGTTTTGGCATTTGTCAAGTCGGGTCAGTGGGGACAAATCGGGACCATTAGGACAAGTCAAGACATACGAAGCACAGCAGGGCGAAGTCATATTACGAAAATCTCAGTCGGAATTGAAATTTGAATGTTCCCAACACTTTCCAATTGTGTTACAAATTTCTTGAATTACCCAGCTGGACTCGTTCTGTTTTTAGGCATTTGTCAAGTCGTGTCATTAAGGAAAAATCAGGAACATTAGGACAAGTCGAGACATACGAAGCACAGCAGGGCAAAGTCAAATTACTAATATCTCAGTCGGAATTGAAATTTGAATTGTTCCCCAACATTTTCCAATTGTTCTACAAATTTCTTGTTTTACCCAGCTGGACTTGTTCTGTAGTTTTGGCATATGTCAAGTCGGGGCAGTAGGGACAAATCGGGACCATTAGGACAAGTCGAAACAAACGAAGCACAGCAGGGCTAAGTCAATTTACGAAAATTCCAGTCGGAATTGAAATAAGATTTATTCCCCATTATTTTCCTATTATGTTACAAATTTCTTGTTTTACCCAGCTGGATTTGTTCTGTAGTTTTGGCATTTGTCAAGTCGGGTCAGTGGGGACAAATCGGGACCAATAGGACAGACGAGACGTACTATGCACAGCAGGGCGAAGTCATATTACGAAAATCTCAGTCAGAATAGAAATTGGAATGTTCCCAACACTTTCCATTTGTGTTACATATTTCTTGAATTACCCAGCTGGACTCGTTCTGTATTTTGGCATTTGTAGAGTCGGGTCTTTAAGGACAAATCGGGACCATTAGGACAAGACGAGACGTACGAAGCACAGCAGGGCGAAGTCAAATTACTAAAATCTCAGTCGGAATTGAAATTTGAATTGTTCCCTATAATTTTCCAATTGTGTTAAAAATTTCTTGTTTTACCCTGCTGGACTTGTTCTGTAGTTTTGGCATATGTCAAGTCGGGTCAGTAGGGACAAATCGGGACCATTAGGACACGTCGAGTCATACGAAGCACGGCAGGGCTGAGTCAGTTTACGAAAATTCCAGTCGGAATTGAAATTGGAATTGTTTCCCAACATTTTCCCATTGTGTTATAAATTTTTTGCTTACCCTGCTGAACTTGTTCTATAATTTTGGCATGTCGAGTCGGGTCAGTAGGGACCATTAGGACAAGTCGAGACATACGAAGCACAGCAGGGCGAAGTCAAATTACTAAAAACTCAGCCGGAATTGAATTATAAATGTTCCCAACATTTTCCAATTGTGTCACAAATTTCTTGAATTACCTAGCTGGACTCGTTCTGTTTTTTGGCATTTGTCAAGTCGGGTATTTAAGGACAAATCGGGACCATTAGGACAAGACGAGACGTACTAAGCACAGCAGGGCGAAGTCAAATCAAAAATCTCAGTCGGAATTGAAATTGGAATTGTTTCCCAACATTTTCCTATTGTATTATAAATTTCTTGCTTTACCCAGCTGGATTTGTTCTGTATTTTGGCATTTGTCTAGTCGGGTCGTTAAGGACAAATCGGGACCATTAGGACAAGTCGAGACATACGAAGCACTGCAGGGCCAAGTCAAATTACTAAAATCTCAGTCGGAATTGAAATTTGAATTGTTTCCCAACATTTTCCAATTGTGCTACAAATTTCTTGGTTTACCCAGCTGGACTTGTTCTGTAGTTTTGGCATATGTCAAGTCGGGTCAGTGGGGACAAATTGGGACCATTAGGACAAGTCAAGACATACGAAGCACAGCAGGGCGAAGTCATTATACGAATATCTCAGTCGGAATTGAAATTTGAATGTTCCCAACACTTTCCAATTGTGTTACAAATTTCTTGAATTACCCAGCTGGACTCGTTCTGTTTTTTGGCATTTGTCAAGTCGGGTATTTAAGGACAAATCGGGACCATTAGGACAAGTTGATACATACGAAGCACAGCAGGGCGAAGTCAAATTACGAAATTCTCAGTCGGAATTGAAATTTGAATGTTCTCAAACATTTTCCAATTGTTTTTACAAATTTCTTTTCTACTCAGCTGGACCTGTTCTGCAGTTTTGGCATTCGTCAAGTCGGGTTAGTGGGGACAAATCGGGACCATTAGGACAAGTTGATAGATAGGATGCACAGCAGGGCGAAGTCATATTACGAAAATTTCAGTCGGAATTGAAATTTGTATGTTCCCAACACTTTCCAATTGTGTTACAAATTTCTTGAATTACCCAGCCGGACTCGTTCTGTATTATGGCATTTGTCAAGTCGGGTCAGTAGGGACCATTAGGACAAGTCGAGACATACGAAGCACAGCAGGGCGAAGTCAAATTACTAAAAACTCAGCCGGAATTGAAATATAAGAGTTCCCAACATTTTCCAATTGTGTTACAAATTTCTTGTTTTACCCTGCTGGACTTGTTCTGTAGTTTTGGCATATGTCAAGTCGGGTCAGTAGTGACAATTCGGAACCATTGGGACAAGTCGAGACATACGGAGCACAGCAGGGCTAAGTCAATTTACGAAAATCCCAGTCGGAATTGAAATTGGAATTGTTTCCCAACATTTTCCTATTGTGTTATTAATTTCTTGCTTTACCCTGCTGAACTTGTTCTGCAGTTTTGGCATATGTCAAGTCGGGTCAGTAGGGACAAATCGGGACCATTAGGACAAGTCGAGACATACTTAGCACGGCAGGGCTATGTCAAGTTACGAAAATCCCAGTCGGAATTGAAATTGGAATTGTTTCCCAACATTTTCCTATTGTGTTATAAATTTCTTGCTTTACCCTGCTGAACTTGTTCTATAATTTTGACACATGTCAAGTCGGTTCAGTAGGGACCATTAGGACAAGTCGAGACATACGAAGCACAGCAGGGCGAAGTCAAATTACTAAGAACTCAGCCGGAATTGAATTATAAATGTTCCCAACATTTTCCAATTGTGTTACAAATTTCTTGAATTACCCAGCTGGACTCGTTCTGTTTTTTGGCATTTGTCAAGTTGAGTCATTAAGGAAAAATCAGGAACATTAGGACAAGTCGAGAAATACGAAGCACAGCAGGGCGAAGTCAAATTACTAAAATCTCAGTCGGAATTAAAATTAGAATTGTTCCCCAACATTTTCCAATTGTTCTACAAATTTCTTGTTTTACCCAGCTGGACTTGTTCTGTAGTTTTGGCATTTGTCAAGTCTGGTCAGTGGGGACAAATCGGGACCATTAGGACAAGTCAAGACATACGAAGCACAGCAGGGCGAAGTCATATTACGAAAATCTCAGTCGGAATTGAAATTTGAATGTTCCCAACACTTTCCAATTGTGTTACAAATTTCTTGAATTACCCAGCTGGACTCGTTCAGTTTTTTGGCATTTGTCAAGTCGGGTCATTAAGGAAAAATCAGGAATATTAGGACAAGTCGAGACATACGAAGCACAGCAGGGCGAAGTCAAATTACTAAAATCTCAGTCGGAATTGAAATTTGAATTGTTCCCAACATTTTCCAATTGTGGTACAAATTTCTTGTTTTACCCTGCTGGACTTGTTCTGTAGTTTTGGCATATGTCAAGTCGGGTCAGTAGTGACAAATCGGATCCAGTGGGACAAGTCGAGACATACGAAGCACAGCAGGGCAAAGTCAAATTACTAAAATCTCAGTCGGAATTGAAATTTGAATTGTTCCCCAACATTTTCCAATAGTTCTACAAATTTCTTGCTTTACCCTGCTGGACTTGTTCTGTAGTTTTGGCATATGTCAAGTCGGGTCAGTAGGGACAAATCGGGACCATTAGGACAAGTCGAGACATACGAAGCATAGCAGGGCTAAGTCAATTTACGAAAATTCCAGTCGGAATTGAAATTAGATTTGTTCCCCATTATTTTCCTATTGTGTTACATATTTCTTGTTTTACCCAGCTGGACTCGTTCTGTGTTTTGGCATTTGTCAAGTCGGGTCATTAAGGAAAAATCAGGAACATTAGGACAAGTCGAGACATACGAAGCACAGCAGGGCAAAGTCAAATTACTAAAATCTCAGTCGGAATTGAAATTTGAATTGTTCCCCAACATTTTCCAATTGTTCTACTAATTCCTTGTTTTACCCAGCTGGACTTGTTCTGTAGTTTTGGCATATGTCAAGTCGGGTCAGTAGGGACAAATCGGGACCATTAGGACAAGTCGAAACATACGAAGCACAGCAGGGCTAAGTCAATTTACGAAAATTCCAGTCGGAATTGAAATTAGATTTGTTCCCCATTATTATCCTATTGTGTTACAAATTACTTGTTTTACCCAGCTGGATTTGTTCTGTAGTTTTGGCATTTGTCAAGTCGGGTCAGTGGGGACAAATCGGGACCATTAGGACAGACGAGACGTACTATGCACAGCAGGGCGAAGTCATATTACGAAAATCTCAGTCAGAATAGAAATTGGAATGTTCCCAACACTTTCCATCTGTGTTACAAATTTCTTGAATAACCCAGCTGGACTCGTTCTGTTTTTTGGCATTTGTCAATTCGGGTCTTTAAGGACAAATCGGGACCATTAGGACAAGACGAGACGTACGAAGCACAGCAGGGCGAAGTCAAATTACTAAAATCTCAGTCGGAATTAAAATTGGAATTGTTCCCCAACATTTTCCAATTGTTCTACAAATTTCTTGTTTTACCCAGCTGGACTTGTTCTGTAGTTTTGGCATTTGTCAAGTCTGGTCAGTGGGGACAAATCGGGACCATTAGGACAAGTCAAGACATACGAAGCACAGCAGGGCGAAGTCATATTACGAAAATCTCAGTCGGAATTGAAATTTGAATGTTCCCAACACTTTCCAATTGTGTTACAAATTTCTTGAATTACCCAGCTGGACTCGTTCAGTTTTTTGGCATTTGTCAAGTCGGGTCATTAAGGAAAAATCAGGAATATTAGGACAAGTCGAGACATACGAAGCACAGCAGGGCGAAGTCAAATTACTAAAATCTCAGTCGGAATTGAAATTTGAATTGTTCCCAACATTTTCCAATTGTGTTACAAATTTCTTGTTTTACCCTGCTGGACTTGTTCTGTAGTTTTGGCATATGTCAAGTCGGGTCAGTAGTGACAAATCGGAACCAGTGGGACAAGTCGAGACATACGAAGCACAGCAGGGCAAAGTCAAATTACTAAAATCTTAGTCGGAATTGAAATTTGAATTGTTCCCCAACATTTTCCAATAGTTCTACAAATTTCTTGCTTTACCCTGCTGGACTTGTTCTGTAGTTTTGGCATATGTCAAGTCGGGTCAGTAGGGACAAATTGGGACCATTAGGACAAGTCGAGACATACGAAGCATAGCAGGGCTAAGTCAATTTACGAAAATTCCAGTCGGAATTGAAATTAGATTTGTTCCCCATTATTTTCCTATTGTGTTACATATTTCTTGTTTTACCCAGCTGGACTCGTTCTGTTTTTTGGCATTTGTCAAGTCGGGTCATTAAGGAAAAATCAGGAACATTAGGACAAGTCGAGACATACGAAGCACAGCAGGGCAAAGTCAAATTACTAAAATCTCAGTCGGAATTGAAATTTGAATTGTTCCCCAACATTTTCCAATTGCTCTACTAATTTCTTGTTTTACCCAGCTGGACTTGTTCTGTAGTTTTGGCATATGTCAAGTCGGGTCAGTAGGGACAAATCGGGACCATTAGGACAAGTCGAAACATACGAAGCACAGCAGGGCTAAGTCAATTTACGAAAATTCCAGTCGGAATTGAAATTAGATTTGTTCCCCATTATTATCCTATTGTGTTACAAATTACTTGTTTTACCCAGCTGGATTTGTTCTGTAGTTTTGGCATTTGTCAAGTCGGGTCAGTGGGGACAAATCGGGACCATTAGGACAGACGAGACGTACTATGCACAGCAGGGCGAAGTCATATTACGAAAATCTCAGTAAGAATAGAAATTGGAATGTTCCCAACACTTTCCATTTGTGTTAAAAATTTCTTGAATAACCCAGCTGGACTCGTTCTGTTTTTTGGCATTTGTCAAGTCGGGTCTTTAAGGACAAATCGGGACCATTAGGACAAGTCGAGAAATACGAAGCACAGCAGGGCGAAGTCAAATTACTAAAATCTCAGTCGGAAATAAAATTAGAATTGTTCCCCAACATTTTTCAATTGTTCTACAAATTTCTTGTTTTACCCAGCTGGACTTGTTCTGTAGTTTTGGCATTTGTCAAGTCTGGTCAGTGGGGACAAATCGGGACCATTAGGACAAGTCAAGACATACGAAGCACAGCAGGGCGAAGTCATATTACGAAAATCTCAGTCGGAATTGAAATTTGAATGTTCCCAACACTTTCCAATTGTGTTACAAATTTCTTGAATTACCCAGCTGGACTCGTTCAGTTTTTTGGCATTTGTCAAGTCGGGTCATTAAGGAAAAATCAGGAATATTAGGACAAGTCGAGACATACGAAGCACAGCAGGGCGAAGTCAAATTACTAAAATCTCAGTCGGAATTGAAATTTGAATTGTTCCCAACATTTTCCAATTGTGTTACAAATTTCTTGTTTTACCCTGCTGGACTTGTTCTGTAGTTTTGGCATATGTCAAGTCGGGTCAGTAGTGACAAATCGGAACCAGTGGGACAAGTCGAGACATACGAAGCACAGCAGGGCAAAGTCAAATTACTAAAATCTCAGTCGGAATTGAAATTTGAATTGTTCCCCAACATTTTCCAATAGTTCTACAAATTTCTTGCTTTACCCTGCTGGACTTGTTCTGTAGTTTTGGCATATGTCAAGTCGGGTCAGTAGGGACAAATCGGGACCATTAGGAAAAGACGAGACGTACTAAGCACAGCAGGGCGAAGTCAAATCGAAAATCTCAGTCGGATTTGAAATTTGAAATGTTCCCCAACATTTTCCAATTGTGTTACAAATTTCTTGTTTTACCCTGCTGGACTTGTTCTGTAGTTTTGGCATATGTCAAGTAGTGTCAGTAGGGACAAATCGGGACCATTAGGACAAGTCAAGACATACGAAGCACAGCAGGGCGAAGTCAAATTACGAAAATCTCAGTCGGAATTGAAATTGGAATTGTTTCCCAACATTTTCCTATTGTTTTTTAAATTTCTTGCTTTACCCAGCTGGATTTGTTCTGTATTTTGGCATTTGTCAAGTCGGGTCGTTAAGGACAAATCAGGACCATTAGGACAAGTCGAGACATACGAAGCACAGCAGGGCGAAGTCAAATTACTAAAATCTCAGTCGGAATTGAAATTTGAATTGTTCCCAACATTTTCCTATTGTGTTATAAATTTCTTGCTTACCCTGCTGAACTTGTTCTATAATTTTGGCATGTCAAGTCGGGTCAGTAGGGACCATTAGGACAAGTCGAGACATACGAAGCACAGCAGGGCGAAGTCAAATTACTAAAAACTCAGCCGGAATTGAATTATAAATGTTCCCAACATTTTCCAATTGTGTCACAAATTTCTTGAATTACCCAGCTGGACTCGTTCTGTTTTTTGGCATTTGTCAAGTCGGGTCATTGAGGAAAAATCAGGAACATTAGGACAAGTCGAGACATACGAAGCACAGCAGGGCGAAGTCAAATTACTAAAATCTCAGTCGGAATTGAAGTTTGAATTGTTCCCAACATTTTCCAATTGTGTTACAAATTTCTTGTTTTACTTGCTGGACTTGTTTTGTAGTTTTGGCATATGTCAAGTCGGGTCAGTAGGGACCATTAGGACAAGTCGAGACATACGAAGCACAGCAGGGCGAAGTCAAATTACTAAAAACTCAGCCGGAATTGGAATATAAATGTTCCCAACATTTTTCAATTGTGTTACAAATTTCTTGTTTTACCCTGCTGGACTTGTTCTGTAGTTTTGGCATATGTCAAGTCGGGTCAGTAGTGACAAATCGGAACCATTGGGACAAGTCGAGACATACGAAGCACAGCAGGGCTAAGTCATTTTACGAAAATCTCAGTCGGAATTGAAATTGGAATTGTTTCCCAACATTTTCCTATTGTGTTATAAATTTCTTGCTTTACCCTGCTGAACTTGTTCTGTAGTTTTGGCATATGTCAAGTCGGGTCAGTAGGGACAAATCGGGACCATTAGGACAAGTCGAGACATACTAAGCACGGCAGGGCTAAGTCAAGTTACGAAAATCCCAGTCGGAATTGAAATTGGAATTGTTTCCCAACATTTTCCTATTGTGTTATAAATATCTTGCTTTACCCTGCTGAACTTGTTCTACAATTTTGGCATATGTCAAGTCGGGTAAGTAGGGACCATTAGGACAAGTCGAGACATACGAAGCACAGCAGGGCGAAGTCAAATTACTAAGAACTCAGCCGGAATTGAATTATAAATGTTCCCAACATTTTCCAATTGTGTTACAAATTTCTTGAATTACCCAGCTGGACTTGTTCTGTTTTTTGGCATTTGTCAAGTCGGGTCATTAAGGAAAAATCAGGAACATTAGGACAAGTCGAGAAATACGAAGCACAGCAGGGCGAAGTCAAATTACTAAAATCTCAGTCGGAATTGAAATTTGAATTGTTCCACAACATTTTCCAATTGTTCTACAAATTTTTTGTTTAACCCTGCTGGACTTGTTCTGTAGTTTTAGCATATGTCAAGTCGGGTCAGTAGGGACAAATCGGGACCATTAGGACAAGTCGAGACATACGAAGCATAGCAGGGCTAAGTCAATTTACGAAAATTCCAGTCGGAATTGAAATTAGATTTGTTCCCCATTATTTTCCTATTGTGTTACAAATGTCTTGTTTTATCCAGCTGGATTTGTTCTGTAGTTTTGGCATTTGTCAAGTCGGGTGAGTGGGGATAAATCGGGACCATTAGGACAAGTCAAGACATACGAAGCACAGAGTGGCTAAGTCAATTTACGAAAATGCCAGTCGGAATTGAAATTAGAATTGTTCCACAACATTTTCCAATTGTTCTTCAAATTTCTTGTTTAACCCTGCTGGACTTGTTCTGTAGTTTTGGCATATGTCAAGTCTGGTCAGTAGGGACAAATCGGGACCATTAGGACAAGTCGAGACATACGAAGCATAGCAGGGCTAAGTCAATTTACGAAAATTCCAGTCGGAATTGAAATTAGATTTGTTCCCCATTATTTTCCTATTGTGTTACAAATTTCTTGTTTTACCCAGCTGGACTTGTTCTGTAGTTTTGGCTTATATCAAGTCGGGTCAGTGGGGACAAATCGGGACCATTAGGACAAGTCGAAACATACGAAGCACGGCAGGGCCAAGTCAATTTACGAAAATCCCAGTCGGAATTGAAATTGGAATTGTTTCCCAACATTTTCCTATTGTGTTATAAATTTCTTGCTTTACCCAGCTGGACTTGTTCTGTAGTTTTGGCTTATATCAAGTCGGGTCAGTGGGGACAAATCGGGACCATTAGGACAAGTCGAAACATACGAAGCACAGCAGGGCTAAGTCAATTTACGAAAATTCCAGTCGGAATTGAAATTAGATTTGTTCCCCATTATTTTCCTATTGTGTTACATATTTCTTGTTTTACCCAGCTGGATTTGTTCTGTAGTTTTGGCATTTGTCAAGTCGGGTCAGTGGGGACAAATCGGGACCATTAGGACAGACGAGACGTACTATGCACAGCAGGGCGAAGTCATATTACGAAATTCTCAGTCAGAATAGAAATTGGAATGTTCCCAACACTTTCCATTTGTGTTACAAATTTCTTGAATTACCCAGTTGGACTCGTTCTGTTTTTTGGCATTTGTCAAGTCGGGTCTTTAAGGACAAATCGGGACCATTAGTACAAGACGAGACGTACGAAGCACAGCAGGGCGAAGTCAAATTACTAAAATCTCAGTCGGAATTGAAATTTGAATTGTTCCCCAACATTTTTCTATTCTGTCATAAATTTCTTGCTTTACCCTGCTGAACTTGTTCTGATAATTCGTCAACAGAAATCAGCGTCGTGTCGTCAGAGGGGGTATAAAGGGATTTTTCATTTTCAAAATTAATTCAAAAATCGAATATGACTTGGCACGCATCATGGTGGGGTGCAGAATATTCATTTCCATCTGAATGATAATAATTCGTCAACAGAAATCATTGTCGTGTCGTCAGAAGGGGTATAGAGGGATTTTTCATTTTCAAAATTACTTCAAAATCAAATATGACTTGGCACGCATCATAGTGGGGTGCAGAATATCCATGTCTAACTGAATAACAATAATTCGTTAACAGAAGTCATTGTCGGGTCGTTAGAGGGGGTATAGAGTGATTTCACATTTTCAAAATTACTTCAAAAATCAAATATGACTAGGCACGTATCATAGTTGGGTGCATAATATCCGTTTCCATCTGAATAATAATAATTCGTCAACAGATATCATTGTCGTGTCGTCAGAGGGGGTATAGAGTGATTTCTCATTTTTAAAATGACTTCAGAAATCAAATATGACTTGGTACGCATCATAGTAGGGTGCAATATATTCATTTTCATCTAAATAACAATAATTCGTCAACAGAAATCATTGTCGGGTCGTTAGAGAAGTATAGAGCGATTTTACATTTTAAAAATCTTTTCAAAAATCAAATATTTTTTGGCACGCATCATAGTAGGGTGCAAAATATTGATTTCCATCCGAATAACAATAATTCGTCAACAGAAATCATTGTCGGGTCGTCAGAGGGGGTATAGAGGGATTTTTCATTTTCAAAATTACCTCAGAAATCAAATATGACTTGGCACGCATTATGGTGGTGTGCAACATATCCATGTGCATCTGAATAACAATAATTCGTTGACAGAAATCATTGTCGGGTCGTCAGATGGGGTATAGAGGGATTTTTCATTTTCAAAATTACTTCAAAAATCAGATATGACCTGAGTCTGAATAACAATAATTCGTCAACAGAAATCATTGTCGAGTCGTTAGAGGGGTTATTGAGGTATTTTTCATTTTCAAAATTTCTTCAAAAATGTAATATGACTTGGCACGCATCATGGTGGGGAGCAGAATATCCATTCCCAGCTGAATAACAATAATTCGTCAACAGAAATCATTGTAGTGTCGTCAGAGGGGGTATAGAGGGATTTTTCATTTTCAAAATTACTTCAAAAAGCAAATATGACCTGACGAATTATTGTTATTTAGATGAAAATGAATATATTGCACCCTACTATGATGCGTGCCAAGTCATATTTGATTTTTGAAGTCATTTTAAAAATGAGAAATCCCTCTATACCCCCTCTGATGACACGACAATGATATCTGTTGACGAATTATTATTATTCAGATGGAAACGGATATTATGCACCCAACTATGATACGTGCCTAGTCATATTTGATTTTTGAAGTAATTTTGAAAATGTGAAATCCCTCTATACCCCCTCTAACGACCCGACAATGACTTCTGTTGATGAATTATTGTTATCCAGATGGAAATGAATATTCTGCACCCCACCATGATGCGTGCCAAGTCATATTCGATTTTTGAAGTAATTTTGAAAATGAAAAATCCCTCTATATTCCCTCTAACGACCCGACAATGATTTCCGTTAACGAATTATTGTTATTCAGATAGACATGGATATTCTGCACCCCGCTATGATGCGTGCCAAGTCATATTTGATTTTTGAAGTCATTTTGAAAATGAAAAATCCCTCTATACCCCCTCTGACGACACGACAATGATTTCTGTTGACGAATTATTGTTATTCAGCTGGGAATGGATATTCTGCTCCCCACCATGATGCGTGCCAAGTCATATTAGATTTTTGAAGAAATTTTGAAAATGAAAGATACCTCAATAACCCCTCTAACGACTCGACATTGATTTCTGTTGACGAATTATTGATATTCAGATGGGAATGGATATTCTGCACCCCACCATGATGCTTGCAAAGTATTATTTGATTTTTAATTCGTTTTGAAAATGATATATTCCTCTATACCTCTTCTGACGATCCGACAATGATTTATTTTATGCAGAAATCATTGTCGGGTCGTTAGAGGGAGTATAGAGGGATTTTACATTTTCAAAATCACTTCGAAAATCAAATATGACTTGGCACGCATCATAGTAGGGTGCAAAATATAGATTTCCATCCGAATAACAATAATTCGTCAACAGAAATCATTGTAGGGTTGTCAAAGGGGGTATACAGGTATTTTTCATTTTCAAAATTACCTCAAAAATCAAATATGTCTTGGCACGCATTATGGTGGTGTGCAACATATCCATGTGCATCTGAATAACAAAAATTCGTCAACAGAAATCATTGTCGGGTCGTTAGAGGGAGTATAGAGGGATTTTACATTTTCAAAATCACTTCAAAAATCAAATATGACTTGGCACGCATCGTAGTAGGGTGCAAAATATTGATTTCCATCCGAATAAAAATAATTCGTCAACGGAAATCATTGTCGGGTCGTCAGAAGGGGTATAGAGGGATTTTTCATTTTAAAATTACTTCAAAAATCGAATATGACTTAGCACGAATCATGGTGGGGTGCAGAATATCTATTCCCATCTGAATAACAATAATTTGTCAACAGAAATCATTGTCGAGTCGTTAGAGGGGATATTGAGGTATTTCTCATTTTCAAAATTTTTCAAAAATCTAATATGACTTGGCACGCATCATAGAAGGGTGCAAAATATTGATTTCCATCCGAATAACAATAATTCGTCAACAGAAATCATTGTCGGGTCGTCAGAGGGGGTATAGAGGGATTTTTCATTTTCAAAATTACCTCAAAAATCAAATATGACTTGGCACGCATTATGGTGGTGTGCAACATATCCATGTGCATCTGAATAACAATAATTCGTTGACAGAAATCATTGTCGGGTCGTCAGATGGGGTATAGAGGGATTTTTCATTTTCAAAATTACTTCAAAAATCAGATATGACCTGAATCTGAATAACAATAATTCGTCAACAGAAATCATTGTCGAGTCGTTAGAGGGGTTATTGAGGTATTTTTCATTTTCAAAATTTCTTCAAAAATCTAATATGACTTGGCACGCATCATGGTGGGGAGCAGAATATCCATTTCCAGCTGAATAACAATAATTCGTCAACAGAAATCATTGTCGTGTCGTCAGAGGGGGTATAATGGGATTTTTCATTTTCAAAATTACTTCAAAAAGCAAATATGACTTGACGAATTATTGTTATTTAGATGAAAATGAATATATTGCACCCTACTATGATGCGTGCCAAGTCATATTTGATTTTTGAAGTCATTTTAAAAATGAGAAATCCCTCTATACCCCCTCTGATGACACGACAATGATATCTGTTGACGAATTATTATTATTCAGATGGAAACGGATATTATGCACCCAACTATGATACGTGCCTAGTCATATTTGATTTTTGAAGTAATTTTGAAAATGTGAACTCCCTCTATACCCCCTCTAACGACCCGACAATGACTTCTGTTGATGAATTAATTATTGTTATCCAGATGGAAATGAATATTCTGCACCCCACCATGATGCGTGCCAAGTCATATTCGATTTTTGAAGTAATTTTGAAAATGAAAAATCCCTCTATATTCCCTCTAACGACCCGACAATGATTTCCGTTAACGAATTATTGTTATTCAGATAGACATGGATATTCTGCACCCCACTATGATGCGTGCCAAGTCATATTTGATTTTTGAAGTAATTTTGAAAATGAAAAATCCCTCTTTACCCCCTCTGACGACACGACAATGATTTCTGTTGACGAATTATTGTTATTCAGCTGGGAATGGATATTCTGCTCCCCACCATGATGCGTGCCAAGTCATATTAGATTTTTGAAGAAATTTTGAAAATGAAAAATACCTCAATAACCCCTCTAACGACTCGACATTGATTTCTATTGACGAATTATTGATATTCAGATGGGACTGGATATTCTGCACCCCACCATGATGCTTGCAAAGTATTATTTGATTTTTAATTCGTTTTGAAAATGATATATTCCTCTATACCTCTTCTGACGATCCGACAATGATTTATTTTATTCAGAAATCATTGTCGGGTCGTTAGAGGGAGTATAGAGGGATTTTACATTTTCAAAATCACTTCAAAAATCAAATATGACTTGGCACGCATCATAGTAGGGTGCAAAATATAGATTTCCATCCGAATAACAATAATTCGTCAACAGAAATCATTGTAGGGTTGTCAAAGGGGGTATACAGGTATTTTTCATTTTCAAAATTACCTCAAAAATCAAATATGTCTTGGCACGCATTATGGTGGTGTGCAACATATCCATGTGCATCTGAATAACAAAAATTCGTCAACAGAAATCATTGTCGGGTCGTTAGAGGGAGTATAGAGGGATTTTTCATTTTCAAAATCACTTCAAAAATCAAATATGACTTGGCACGCATCGTAGTAGGGTGCAAAATATTGATTTCCATCCGAATAAAAATAATTCGTCAACAGAAATCATTGTCGGGTCGTCAGAAGGGGTATAGAGGGATTTTTCATTTTCAAAATTACTTCAAAAATCGAATATGACTTAGCACGAATCATGGTGGGGTGCAGAATATCTATTCCCATCTGAATAACAATAATTTGTCAACAGAAATCATTGTCGAGTCGTTAGAGGGGATATTGAGGTATTTTTCATTTTCAAAATTTTTCAAAAATCTAATATGACTTGGCACGCATCATGGTGGGGTGCAGAATATCCATTCCCAGCTGAATAACAATAATTCGTCAACAGAAATCATTGTCGTGTCGTCAGAGGGGGTATAGAGGGATTTTTCATTTTCAAAATTACTTCAAAAATCTAACATGACTTGGCACGCATCACGGTGGGGTGCAAAGTATCCATGTCTATCTGAATAACAATAATTCGTCAACATAAATCATTGTCGGGTCGTCAGAGGGGGTATAGAGGGATTTTTCATTATCAAAATGACTTCAAAAATCAAATATGACTTGGCACGCATCATGGTGGGGTGCAGAATATCCATTTCCATCTGAATAATAATAATTCGTCAACAGAAATCATTGTCGTGTCGTCAGAGGGGATCTAGAGGGATTTTTCATTTTCAAAATTACCTCAAAATCAAATATGACTTGGCATGCATCATAGTAGGGTGCCAAATATCCATGTCCATCTGAATAACAATAATTCGTTAACAGAAATCGTTAGAAGGGGTATAGAGGGATTCATCATTTTCAAAATTACTTCAAAAATCTAATATGACTTGGTACGCATCATGATGGGGTGCAGAATATCCATTTACATCTGAATAACAAAAATTCGTCAACAGAAATCATTGTCGTGTCGTCATAGGGGGTATAGAGGGATTTTTCATTATCAAAATTACCTCAAAATAAAATATGACTTGGCACGCATCATAGTAGGGTGCAAAATATCTATGTCCATCTGAATAACAAAAATTCGTCAACAGAAATCATTGTCGGGTCGTCAGGGGGGGTATAGAGGGATTTATCATTACCAAAACGACTTCAAAAATCAAATATGAGTTGGCACACATCATAGTAGGGTGCGAAATATACATGTCTAACTGAATAAAAATAATTCGTCAACAGAAATCATTGTCGGGTCGTCAGAAGGGGTATAGAGGGATTTTTCATTTTCAAAATTACTTCAAAAATCGAATATGACTTAGCACGAATCATGGTGGGGTGCAGAATATCTATTCCCATCTGAATAACAATAATTCGTCAACAGAAATCATTGTCGTGTCGTCAGATGGGGTATAGAGGGAATATTCATTTTCAAAATTACATCAAAAACCAAAAATGACTTGGCACGCATCATGGTGGTGTGCAACATATCCATGATTATCTAAATAACAATAATTCGTTAACAGAAATCATTGTCGGGTCGTCAGAGGGGGATAGAGGGATTTATCATTTTCAAAATTACTTCAAAAATCAGATATGACCTGGCACGAATCACGGTGGGGTGCAGAATATCTATTCCCATCTGAATAACAATAATTTGTCAACAGAAATCATTGTCGAGTCGTTAGAGGGGTTATTGAGGTATTTTTCATTTTCAAAATTTCTTCAAAAATCTAATATGACTTGGCACGCATCATGGTGGGGAGCAGAATATCCATTCCCAGCTGAATAACAATAATTCCTCAACAGAAATCATTGTCGTGTCGTCAGAGGGGGTATAGAGGGATTTTTCATTTTCAAAATTACTTCAAAAAGCTAATATGACTTGACGAATTATTGTTATTTAGATGAAAATGAATATATTGCACCCTACTATGATGCGTGCCAAGTCATATTTGATTCCTGAAGTCATTTTAAAAATGAGAAATCCCTCTATACCACCTCTGAGTACACGACAATGATATCTGTTGACGAATTATTATTATTCAGATGGAAACGGATATTATGCACCCAACTATGATACGTGCCTAGTCATATTTGATTTTTGAAGTAATTTTGAAAATGTGAAATCCCTCTATACCCCCTCTAACGACCCGACAATGACTTCTGTTGATGAATTATTGTTATCCAGATGGAAATGGATATTCTGCACCCCACCATGATGCGTGCCAAGTCATATTCGATTTTTGAAGTAATTTTGAAAATGAAAAATCCCTCTATATTCCCTCTAACGACCCGACAATGATTTCCGTTAACAAATTATTATTATTCAGATAGACTTGGATATTCTGCACCCCACTATGATGCGTGCCAAGTCATATTTGATTTTTGAAGTAATTTTGAAAATGAAAAATCCCTCTATACCCCCTCTGACGACACGACAATGATTTCTGTTGACGAATTATTGTTATTCAGCTAGGAATGGATATTCTGCACCCCACCATGATGCTTGCAAAATATTATTTGATTTTTAATTCATTTTGAAAATGATATATTCCTCTTTAACTCTTCTGACGATCCGACAATGATTTATTTTATTCAGAAATCATTGTCGGGTCGTTAGAGGGAGTATAGAGGGATTTTACATTTTCAAAATCACTTCAAAAATCAAATATGACTTGGCACGCATCGTAGTAGGGTGCAAAATATTGATTTCCATCCGAATAAAAATAATTCGTCAACAGAAATCATTGTCGGGTCGTCAGAGGGGGTATAGAGGGATTTTTCATTTTCAAAATTACTTCAAAAATCGAATATGACTTGGCACGAATCATGGTGTGGTGCAGAATATCTATTCCCATCTGAATAACAATAATTTGTCAACAGAAATCATTGTCGAGTCGTTAGAGGGGATATTGAGGGATTTTACCTTTTCAAAATCACTTCAAAAAGCAAATATGACTTGACGAATTATTGTTATTTAGATGAAAATGAATATATTGCACCCTACTATGATGCGTGCCAAGTCATATTTGATTTCTGAAGTCATTTTAAAAATGACAAATCCCTCTATACCCCCTCTGACGACCCGACAATGATTTCTGTTATCGAATAATGTTTATTCAGATGGACATGTATATTGGGCACCCTACTATGATGCGTGCCAAGTCATATTTGGTTTTGAGGTAATTTTGAAAATGAAAAATCCCTCTATACCCCCTATGACGACACGACAATGATTTATGTTGACGAATTATTGTTATTCAGATGGACATGGATACTTTGCACCCCATCATGATGCGTGCCAAATCATGTTAGATTTTTGAAGTATTTATGAAAATGAGAAATCCCTCTATACCCCCTCTGACGATACGACAATGATTTCTGTTGACGAATTATTGTTATTCAGCTGTGAATGGATATTCTGCACCCCACCATGATGCGTGCTAAGTCATATTAGATTTTTGAAGAAATTTTGAAAATGAAAAATCCCTCTATACCCCCTCTGATGACACGACAATGATATCTGTTGACGAATTATTATTATTCAGATGGAAACAGATATTATGCACCCAACTATGTATGATACGTGCCTAGTCATATTTGATTTTCGAAGTAATTTTGAAAATGTGAAATCCCTCTATACTTCCTCTAACGACCCGACAATGACTTCTGTTGATGAATTATTGTTATCCAGATGGAAATGGATATTCTGCACCCCACCATGATGCGTGCCAAGTCATATTCGATTTTTGAAGTAATTTTGAAAATGAAAAATCCCTCTATATTCCCTCTAACGACCCGACAATGATTTCCGTTAACGAATTATTGTTATTCAGGTAGACATGGATATTCTGCACCCCACTATGATGCGTGCCAAGTCATATTTGATTTTTGAAGTAATTTTGAAAATGAAAAATCCCTCTATACCCCCTCTGACGACACGACAATGATTTCTGTTGACGAATTATTGTTATTCAGCTGGAAATGGATATTCTGCACCCCACCATGATGCTTGCAAAGTATTATTTGATTTATAATTCATTTTGAAAATGATATATTCCTCTATACCTCTTCTGACGATCCGACAATGATTTATTTTATTCAGAAATCATTGTCGGGTCGTTAGAGGGAGTATAGAGGGATTTTACATTTTCAAAATCACTTCAAAAATCAAATATGACTTGGCACGCATCATAGTAGGGTGCAAAATAACAATAATTCGTCAACAGAAATCATTGTAGGGTTGTCAAAGGAGGTATACAGGGATTTTTCATTTTCAAAATTACTTCAAAAATCTAACATGACTTGGCACGCATCATGGTGGGGTGCAAAGTATCCATGTCTATCTGAATAACAATAATTCGTCAACATAAATCATTGTCGGGTCGTCAGAGGGGGTATAGAGGGATTTTTCATTATCAAAATGATTTCAAAAATCAAATATGACTTGGCACGCATCATGGTGGGGTGCAGAATATCCATTTCCATCTGAATAATAATAATTCGTCAACAGAAATCATTGTCGTGTCGTCAGAGGGGATCTAGAGGGATTTTTCATTTTCAAAATTACCTCAAAATCAAATATGACTTGGCATGCATCATAGTAGGGTGCCAAATATCCATGTCCATCTGAATAACAATAATTCGTTAACAGAAATCGTTAGAAGGGGTATAGAGGGATTCATCATTTTCAAAATTACTTCAAAGATAAAATATGACTTGGCACGCATCATAGTAGGGTGCACAATATCTATGTCCATCTGAATAACAAAAATTCGTCAACAGAAATCATTGTCGGGTCGTCAGAGGGGGTATAGAGGGATTTATCATTACCAAAACGACTTCAAAAATCAAATATGAGTTGGCACACATCATAGTAGGGTGCGAAATATCCATGTCTAACTGAATAACAATAATTCGTTAACGGAAATCATTGTCGGGTCGTTAGAGGGGGTATAGAGGGATTTTTCATTTTCAAAATTACTTAAAAAATCGAATATGACTTAGCACGCATCTTGGTGGGGTACAGAATATCCATTTCTTTCTGAATAACAATAATTCGTCAACAGAAATCATTGTCGGGTCGTCAGAGGTGGTATAGAACGAATTTCCATTTTCAAAATTACCTCAGAATCAAATATGACTTGGCACACATCATAGTGGGGTGCAGAAAATCCATTTCCATCTAAATAACAATTCGTCAACAGAAATCATTGTCGGGTCGTAAGAGGGTGTACAGAGGGATTTTACATATTCAAAATCACTTCAAAAATCTAATATGACTTGGCACGCATCATTGTAGGGTGCAAAATATCCATGTCAATCTGAATAACAATAATTCGTCAACAGAAATCATTGTCGGGTCGTAAGAGGGTGTACAGAGGGATTTTACCTTTTCAAAATAACTTCAAAAATCTAATATGACTTGGCACGCATCATTGTGGTGTGCAACATATCCATGTCCATCAGAATAACAATAATTCGTTAACAGAAATCATTGTCGGGTCGTCAGATGGGGTATAGAGGGAATATTAATTTTCAAAATTACATCAAAAACCAAATATGACTTGGCACGCATCATGGTGGTGTGCAACATATCCATGATTATCTGAATAACAATAATTCGTTAACAGAAATCATTGTCGGGTCGTCAGAGGGGGATAGAGGGATTTATCATTTTCAAAATTACTTCAAAAATCAGATATGACCTGGCACGAATCACGGTGGGGTGCAGAATATCCATTCCCATCTGAATAACAATAATTCGTCAATAGAAATCATTTTCGGGTCGTTAGAGGGGGTATAGAGGGATTTTTCATTTTCAAAATATCTTCAAAAATCTTTTATGACTTGGCACGCATCATGGTGGGGTGCAGAACATCTATTCACAGCTGAATAACAATAATTCGTCAACAGAAATCATTGTCGTATCGTCAGAGGGGGTATAGAGGGATTTCTCATTTTCATAAATACTTCAAAAATCTAACATGATTTGGCACGCATCATGGTGGGGTGCAAAGTATCCATGTCCATCTGAATAACAATAATTCGTCAACATAAATCATTGTCGTGTCGTCAGAGGGGGTATAGAGGTATTTTTCATTTTCAAAATAACTTCAAAAATCTAATATGACTTGGTACGCATCATGATGGGGTGCAGAATATCCATTTACATCTGAATAACAAAAATTCGTCAACAGAAATCATTGTCGTGTCGTCATAGGGGGTATAGAGGGATTTATCATTTTCAAAATTACTTCAAATATCAAATATGAGTTTGCACGCATCATGGTGGGGTGCAAAGTATTCATGTCCATCTGAATAACAATAATTTGTCAACAGAAATCATTGTCGGGTCGTCAGAGGGGGTATAGAGGGATTTTTCATTCTCAAAATTACCTCAAAAATCAAATATGACTTGGCACGCATCATTGTGGTGTGCAACATATTCATGTCCATCAGAATAACAATAATTCTTTAACAGAAATCATTATCGGGTCGTCAGATGGGGGTATAGAGGGAATATTCATTTTCAAAATTACTTCAAAAACAAAAAATGACTTGGCACGCATCATGGTGGTGTGCAACATATCCATGATTATCTGAATAACAATAATTCATTAACAAAAATCATTGTCGGGTCGTCAGAGGGGGATAGAGGGATTTATCATTTTCAAAATTACTTCAAAATTCAGATATGACCTGGCACGAATCATGGTGGGGTGCAGAATATCCATTCCCATCTGAATAACAATAATTCGTCAATAGAAATCATTTTCGGGTCGTTAGAGGGGGTATAGAGGGATTTTTCATTTTCAAAATATCTTCAAAAATTTAATATGACTTGGCATCATGGTGGGGTGCAGAATATCCATTCACAGCTGAATAACAATAATTTGTCAACATAAATCATTGTCGTGTCGTCAGAGGGGGTATAGAGGGATTTTTCATTTTCAAAATTACCTCAAAATCAAATATGACTTGGCACGCATCATAGTAGGGTGCCAAATATCCATGTCCAACTGAATAACAATAATTCGTCAACAGAATTCATTGTCGGGTCGTCAGAGGTGGTATAGAACGAATTTCCATTTTCAAAATTACCTCAATATCAAATATGACTTGGCACGCATCATAGTGGGGTGCAGAATATCCATTTCCATCTGAATAACAATTCGTCAACAGAAATCATTGTCGGGTCGTAAGAGGGTGTACAGAGGGATTTTACATTTTCAAAATCACTTCAAAAATCTAATATGACTTGGCACGCATCATTGTAGGGTGCAAAATATCTATGTCCATCTGAATAACAATAATTTGTCAACAGAAATCATTGTCGGGTCGTAAGAGGGTGTACAGAGGGATTTTACCTTTTCAAAATCACTTCAAAAATCTAATATGACTTGGCACGCATCATTGTGGTGTGCAACATATCCATGTCCATCAGAATAACAATAATTCGTTAACAGAAATCATTGTCGGGTCGTCAGAGGGGGATAGAGGGATTTATCATTTTCAAAATTACTTCAAAAATCAGATATGACCTGGCACGAATCATGGTGGGGTGCAGAATATCCATTCCCATCTGAATAACAATAATTCTTCAATGGGAATCATTTTCGGGTCGTTAGAGGGGGTATAGAGGGATTTTTCATTTTCAAAATATCTTCAAAAATCTAATATGACTTGGCACGCATCATGGTGGGGTGCAGAAAATCCATTCACAGCTGAATAACAATAATTCGTCAACAGAAATCATTGTCGTATCGTCAGAGGGGGTATAGAGGGATTTCTCATTTTCATAAATACTTCAAAAATCTAACGTGATTTGGCACGCATCATGGTGGGGTGCAAAGTATCCATGTCCATCTGAATAACAATAATTCGTCAATATTAATCATTGTCGTGTCGTCAGAGGGGGTATAGAGGTATTTTTCATTTTCAAAATTACTTCAAAAATCTAATATGACTTGGCACGCATCATGATGGGGTGCAGAATATCCATTTACATCTGGATAACAAAAATTTGTCAACAGAAATCATTGTCGTGTCGTCATAGGGGGTATAGAGGGATTTATCATTTTCAAAATTACTTCAAATATCAAATATGAGTTTGCACGCATCATGGTGGGGTGCAAAGTATCCATGTCTATCTGAATAACAATAATTCGTCAACAGAAATCATTGTCGGGTCGTCAGAGGGGGTATAGAGGGACTTTTCATTTTCAAAATTACCTCAAAAATCAAATATGACTTGGCACGCATCATTGTGGTGTGCAACATATCCATGTCCATCTGAATAACAATAATTCGTCAACATAAATCATTGTCGTGTCGTCATAGGGGGTATAGAGGGATTTTTTATTTTCAAAATTACCTCAAAATCAAATATGACTTGGCACACATCATAGTAGGGTGCCAAATATCCATATCCAACTGAATAACAATAATTCGTCAACAGAAATCATTGTCGGGTCGTCAGAGGTGGTATAGAACGAATTTACATTTTCAAAATTACCTCAAAATCAAATATAACTTGGCACGCATCATAGTGGGGTGCAGAATATTCATTTCCATCTGAATAACAATTCGTCAACAGAAATCATTGTAGGGTCGTTAGAGGGTGTACAGAGGGATTTTACCTTTTCAAAATCACTTCAAAAATCTAATATGACTTGGCACGCATCATTGTGGTGTGCAACATATCCATGTCCATCAGAATAACAATAATTCGTTAACAGAAATCATTGTCGTATCGTCAGAGGGGGTATAGAGGGATTTCTCATTTTCATAAATACTTCAAAAATCTAACATGATTTGGCACGCATCATGGTGGGGTGCAAAGTATCCATGTCCATCTTAATAACAATAATTCGTCAACATAAATCATTGTCGTGTCGTCAGAGGGGGTATAGAGGTATTTTTCATTTTCAAAATTACTTCAAAAATCTAATATGACTTGGCACGCATCATGATGGGGTGCAGAATATCCATTTACATCTGAATAACAAAAATTCGTCAACAGAAATCATTGTCGTGTCGTCTTAGGGGGTATAGAGGGATTTATCATTTTCAAAATCACCTCAAAAATCAAATATGACTTGGCACGCATCACTGTGGTGTGCAACATATCCATGTCCATCAGAATAACAATAATTCGTCAACAGAAATCATTGTCGGGTCGTCAGAGGGGGTATAGAGGGATTTTTCATTTTCAAAATTACCTCAAAAATCAAATATGACTTGGCACGCATCACTGTGGTGTGCAACATATCCATGTCCATCAGAATAACAATAATTCGTTAACAGAAATCATTGTCGGGTCGTCAGATGGGGTATAGAGGGAATATTCATTTTCAAAATTACTTCAAAAACCAAAAATGACTTGGCACGCATCATGGTGGTGTGCAACATATCCATGATTATCTGAATAACAATGATTCGTTAACAGAAATCATTGTCGGGTCGTCAGAGGGGGATAGAGGGATTTATCATATTCAAAATTACTTCAATAATCAGATATGACCTGGCACGAATCATGGTGGGGTGCAGAATATCCATTCCCAGCTGAATAACAATAATTCGTCAACATAAATCATTGTCGTGTCGTCAGAGGGGGTATAGAGGTATTTTTCATTTTCAAAATTACTTCAAAAATCTAATATGACTTGGCACGCATCATTGTAGGGTGCAAAATATCAATGTCCATCTGAATAACAATAATTCGTCATCAGAAATCATTTTCGGGTCGTAAGAGGGTGTACAGAGGGATTTTACATTTTCAAAATCACTTCAAAATTCTAATATGACTTGGCACGCAACATGATGGGGTGCAGAATATCCATTTACATCTGAATAACGAAAATTCGTCAACAGAAATCATTGTCGTGTTGTCAGAGGGGGTATAGAGGGATTTTTCATTTTCAAAATTACTTCAAAAATCAAATATGACTTGGACCGCTACATGGTGGGGTGCAGAATATCCATTTCCATCTGAATAACAATAATTCGTCAACAGAAATCATTGTCGGTACGTCAAAGGGGGTATAGAGGGATTTTTCTTTATCAAAATTACCTCAAAATAAAATATGACTTGGCACGAATCATAGTAGGGTGCAAAATATCTATGTCCATCTGAATAACAATAATTCGTTATGAGAAATCATTGTCGGTTCGTCAGAGGGGTATAGAGGGATATTTCATTTTCAAAATTACTTCAAAAATCAAATATGAGTTGGCACGCATCATGGTGGGGTGCAGAATTTCCATTTTCATCAGAATAACGATAATTCATCAACAGAAGTAATTGTCGGGTCGTTAGAGGGTGTACAGAGGGATTTTACTTTTTCAAAATCACTTCAAAAATCTAACATGATTTGGCACGCATCTTGGTGGGGTGCAGAATATCCATTTCCTTCTGAATAACAATAATTCGTCAACAGAAATCATTGTCGGGTCGTCAGAGGGGGTATAGAGGGATTTCTCATTTTCAAAATTACCTCAAAAATCAAATATGACTGGGCACGCATCATTGTGGTGTGCAACATATCCATGTCCATCAGAATAACAATAATTCGTTAACAGAAATCATTGTCGGGTCGTCAGATGGGGTATAGAGGGAATATTCATTTTCAAAATTACTTCAAAAACCAAAAATGACTTGGCACGCATCATGGTGGTGTGCAACATATCCATGATTATCTGAATAACAATGATTCGTTAACATAAATCATTGTCGGGTCGTCAGAGGGGGATAGAGGGATTTATCATTTTCAAAATTACTTCAATAATCAGATATGACCTGGCACGAATCATGGTATGGTGCAGAATATCCATTCCCAGCTGAATAACAATAATTCGTCAACATAAATCATTGTCGTGTCGTCAGAGGGGGTATAGAGGCATTTTTCATTTTCAAAATTACTTCAAAAATCTAATATGACTTGGCACGCATCATTGTAGGGTGCAAAATATCAATGTCCATCTGAATAACAATAATTCGTCAAAAGAAATCATTTTCGGGTCGTAAGAGGGTGTACAGAGGGATTTTACATTTTCAAAATCACTTCAAAAATCTAATATGACTTGGCACGCATCATGATGGGGTGCAGAATATCCATTTACATCTGAATAACGAAAATTCGTCAACAGAAATCATTGTCGTGTCGTCAGAGGGGGTATGGAGGGATTTTTTATTTTCAAAATTACTTCAAAAATCAAATATGACTTGGACCGCTACATGGTGGGGTGCAGAATATCCATTTCCATCTGAATAACAATAATTCGTCAACAGAAATCATTGTCGGTACGTCAAAGGGGGTATAGAGGGATTTTTCTTTATCAATATTACCTCAAAATAAAATATGACTTGGCACGAATCATAGTAGGGTGCAAAATATCTATGTCCATCTGAATAACAATAATTCGTTATGAGAAATCATTGTCGGTTCGTCAGAGGGGTATAGAGGGATATTTAATTTTCAAAATTACTTCAAAAATCAAATATGAGTTGGCACGCATCATGGTGGGGTACAGAATATCCATTTTCATCTGAATAACGATAATTCGTCAACAGAAGTAATTGTCGGGTCGTTAGAGGGTGTACAGAGGGATTTTACCTTTTCAAAATCACTTCAAAATTCTAATATGACTTGGCACGCATTATTGTGGTGTGCATCATATCCATGTCCATCAGAATAACAATAATTCGTTAACAGAAATCATTGTCGTATCGTCAGAGGGGGTATAGAGGGATTTCTCATTTTCATAAATACTTCAAAAATCTAACATGATTTGGCACGCAACTTGGTGGGGTGCAGAACATCCATTTCCTTCTGATTAACAATAATTCGTCAACAGAAATCATTGTCGGGTCGTCAGAGGTGGTATAGAACAAATTTCCAATTTCAAAATTACCTCAAAATCAAATATGACTTGGCACGCATCATAGTGGGGTGCAGAAAATCCATTTCCATCTGAATAACAATTCGTCAACAGAAATCATTGTCGGGTCGTAAGAGGGTGTACAGAGGGATTTTACATTTTCAAAATCACTTCAAAAATCTAATATGACTTGGCACGCATCATTGTAGGGTGCAAAATATCCATGTCCATCTGAATAACAATAATTCGTCAACAGAAATCATTTTAAAAGGGTAAAAGGGTGTACAGAGGGATTTTACATTTTCAAAATCACTTCAAAAATCAAATATAACTTGGCACGCATCATATTAGGGTGCAAAATTTTCATTTCCATCCTAATAACAATAATTCGTCTACAGAAATCATTGTCGGGTCGTCGGAGGGGGTATAGAGGAATTTTTCATTTTCAAAATTACCTGAAATATGAAATATGACTTGGCACGCAACATGGTGGGGTGCAGAATATCTATTTCCATCTGAATAACAATAATTTGTCAACAGAAATCATTGCCGGGTTGTCAGAGGAGGTATAGAGGAATTTTTCATTAATAAAAGGACTTCAAAAATCGAATATGACTTGGCACGCATCATGGTGAGGTGCAGAATATCCATTTTCATCTGAATAACGATAATTCATCAACAGAAGTCATTGTCGGGTCGTTAGAGGGGGTATAGAGGGATTTCACATTTTCAAAATTACTTCAAAAATCAAATATGACTTGGCACGTATCATGGTGGGGTGCAGAATATCCATTTCTATCTGAATAACAATAATTCGTCAACAGAAATCATTGTCGGGTCGTCAAAGGGGGTATAAAGGGATTGTTCATTTTCAAAGTTACATCAAATATGACTTGGCACACTTCATAGTAGGGTGCAAAATATCTATGTCCATCTGAATAACAATAATTCGTTATGAGAAATCATTGTCGGTTCGTCAGAGGGGTATAGAGGGATATTTAATTTTCAAAATTACTTCAAAAATCAAATATGAGTTGGCACGCATCATGGTGGGGTGCAGAATATCCATTTTCATCCGAATAACGATAATTCATCAACAGAAGTAATTGTCGGGTCGTTAGAGGGTGTACAGAGGGATTTTACCTTTTCAAAATCACTTCAAAAATCTAATATGACTTGGCACGCATTATTGTGGTGTGCATCATATCCATGTCCATCAGAATAACAATAATTCGTTAACAGAAATCATTGTCGTATCGTCAGAGGGGGTATAGAGGGATTTCTCATTTTCATAAATACTTCAAAAATCTAACATGATTTGGCACGCAACTTGGTGGGGTGCAGAATATCCATTTCCTTCTGATTAACAATAATTCGTCAACAGAAATCATTGTCGGGTCGTCAGAGGTGGTATAGAACAAATTTCCATTTTCAAAATTACCTCAAAATCAAATATGACTTGGCACGCATCATAGTGGGGTGCAGAAAATCCATTTCCATCTGAATAACAATTCGTCAACAGAAATCATTGTCGGGTCGTAAGAGGGTGTACAGAGGGATTTTACATTTTCAAAATCACTTCAAAAATCTAATATGACCTGGCACGCATCATTGTAGGGTGCAAAATATCCATGTCCATCTAAATAACAATAATTCGTCAACAGAAATCATTGTCGGGTCGTAAGAGGGTGTATAGAGGTATTTTTCATTTTCAAAATTACTTCAAAAATCTAATATGACTTGGCACGTATCATTGTAGGGTGCAAAATATCAATGTCCATCTGAATAACAATAATTCGTCAACATAAATCATTTTAAAAGGGTAAAAGGGTGTACAGAGGGATTTTACATTTTCAAAATCACTTCAAAAATCAAATATAACTTAGCACGCATCATATTAGGGTGCAAAATTTTCATTTCCATCCTAATAACAATAATTCGTCAACAGAAATCATTGTCGGGTCGTCGGAGGGGGTATAGAGGAATTTCTCATTTTCAAAATTACCTGAAATATGACTTGGCACGCAACATGGTGGGGTGCAGAATATCTATTTCCATCTGAATAACAATAATTTGTCAACAGAAATCATTGCCGGGTTGTCAGAGGAGGTATAGAGGAATTTTTCATTATTAAAAGGACTTCAAAAATCGAATATGACTTGGCACGCATCATGGTGGGGTGCAGAATATCCATTTTCATCTGAATAACGATAATTCATTAACGGAAGTCATTGTCGGGTCGTTAGAGGGGGTATAGAGGGATTTCACATTTTCAAAATTACTTCAAAAATCAAATATGACTTGGCACGTATCATGGTGGGGTGCAGAATATCCATTTCTATCTGAATAACAATAATTCGTCAACAGAAATCATTGTCGGGTCGTCAAAGGGGGTATAAGGGGATTGTTCATTTTCAAAGTTACGTCAAATATGACTTGGCACACTTCATAGTAGGGTGCAAAATATCTATGTCCATCTGAATAACAATAATTTGTTAACAGAAATCATTGTCGGTTCGTCAGAGGGGTATAGAGGGATTTTTCATTTTCAATATTACTTCAAAAATCAAATATGAGTTGGCACGCATCATGGTGGGGTGCAGAATATCCGTTTATATCTAAATAACACTAATTCGTCAACAGAAATCATTGTCGGGTCGTTAGAGGGGGTATAGAGGGATTTTTCATTTTCAAAATTCCTTCAAAAATCGAATATGACTTGGCACGCATTATGGTGGGGTGCAGAATATCCATTTCCATCTGAATAACAATAATTCATCAACAGAAGTCATTGTCGGGTCGTTAGAGGGTGTACAGAGGGATTTAACATTTTCAAAATCACTTCAAAAATCTAATATGACTTGGCACGCATCATGATTGGGTGCAGAATATCCATTTACATCTGAATAACGATAATTCGTCAACGGAAATCATTGTCGGGTCGTCAGAGGGGGTATAGAGGGATTTCTCATTTTCAAAATTACTTCAAAAATCAAATATGACTTGGCACTCATCATAGTAGGGTGCAATATATTCATTTCCATCCTAATAACAATAATTTGTCAACCGAAATCATTGTCGTGTCGTCAGAGGGGGTACAGAGGGATTTTTCATTTTCAAAATTACTTAAAATATCAAATATGACTTGGCACGCAACATGGTGGGGTGCAGAATATCTATTTCCATCTGAATAACAATAATTTGTCAACATAAATCATTTTAAAAGGGTAAAAGGGTGTACAGAGGGATTTTACATTTTCAAAATCACTTCAAAAATCAAATATAACTTAGCACGCATCATATTAGGGTGCAAAATTTTCATTTCCATCCTAATAACAATAATTCGTCAACAGAAATCATTGTCGGTCGTCAGAGGGGGTATAGAGGGATTTTTCATTTTCAAAATTACTCCAAAAATCAAATATGACTTGGCACGCATCATATTAGGGTGCAAAATATTCATTTCCATCCTAATAACAATAATTCGTCAACAGAAATCATTGTCGGGTCGTCGGAGGGGGTATAGAGGAATTTTTCTTTTTCAAAATTACCTAAAATATGAAATATGACTTGGCACGCAACATGGTGGGGTGCAGAATATCTATTTCCATCTGAATAACAATTATTTGTCTACAGAAATCATTGCCGGGTTGTCAGAGGAGGTATAGAGGGATTTTTCATTTTTAAAAGGACTTCAAAAATCAAATATGACTTGGCACGCATCATAGTAGGGTGCAAAATATTCATTTCCATCCTAATAACAATAATTCGTCAACAGAAATCATTGTCGGGTCGTCAGAGGGGGTATAGAGGAATTTTTCATTTTCAAAATTACCTAAAATATCAAATATGACTTGGCACGGAACATGGTGGGGTGCAGAATATCTATGTCCATCTAAATAACAATAATTCGTTAACAGAAATCATTGTCGGTTCGTCAGAGGGGTATAGAGGGATTTTTCATTTTCAAAATTACTTCAATAATCAAATATGAGTTGGCACGCTTCATGGTGGGGTACAGAGTATTCATGTCCATCTGAATAACAATAATTCGTCAACAGAAATCATTGTCGGGTAGTCAGAGGGGGTATAGAGGGATTGTTCATTTTCAAAATTACCTCTAAAATCACATATTACTTGGCACACATCATAGTAGGGTGCAAAATATCTATGTCTAACTGACTAACAATAATTCGTTAACGGAAATCATTGTCGGGTCGTTAGAGGGGGTATAGAGGGATTTTTCATTTTCAGAATTCCTTCAAAAATCGAAATGACTTGGCACGCATTATGGTGGGGTGCAGAATATCCATTTCCTTCCGAATAACAATAATTCATCAACAGAAGTCATTGTCGGGTCGTTAGAGGGGGTATAGAGGGATTTCACATTTTCAAAATTACTTCAAAAATGAAATATGACTTGGCACGTATCATAGTGGGGCGCATAATATCCGTTTCCATCTGAATAATAATAATTCGTCAACAGAAATCATTGTCGTGTCGTCAGAGGGGGTATAGAGGGATTTTTCATTTTTAAAACGACTTCAGAAATCAAATATGACTTGGCACGCATCTTGTTGGCGTGCAGAATATCCATTTCCATCTGAATAACAATAATTCGTCAACAGAAATCATTGTCGGGTCGTCAAAGGGGGTATAGAGGGATTGTTCATTTTCAAAGTTAACTCAAAATTCAAATATGACTTGGCACACATTATAGTAGGGTGCAAACTATCCATGTCCAACTGAATAACAATAATTCGTCAACAGAAATCATTGTCGGGTCGTTAGAGGGAGTGTAGAGGGTTTTTTCATTTTCAAAATTACTTCAAAAATCAAATATGACTTGGCATGCATCATATTAGGGTGCAAAATATTCATTTCCATCCTAATAACAATACTTCGTCAACAGAAATCATTGTCGGGTCGTCAGAGGGGTATAGAGGAATTTTTCATTTTCAAAATTACGTAAAATATCAAATATGACTTGGCACGGAACATGGTGGGTTGCAGAATATCTATGTCCATCTAAATAACAATAATTCGTTAACAGAAATCATTGTCGGTTCGTCAGTGGGGTATAGAGGAATTGTTCATTTTCAAAATTACCTCTAGAATCAAATATGACTTGGCACACATCATAGTATGGTGCAAAATATCCATGTCTAACTGAATAACAATAATTCGTTAACGGAAATCATTGTCGGGTCGTTAGAGGGGGTATAGAGTGATTTTTCATTTTCAAAATTCCTTCAAAAATCGAATATGACTTGGCACGCATTATGGTGGGGTGCAGAATATCCATTTCCATCTGAATAACAATAATTCATCAACAGAAGTCATTGTCGGCTCGTTAGAGGGTGTACAGAGGGATTTAACATTTTCAAAATCACTTCAAAAATCTAATATGACTTGGAACGCATCATGATTGGGTGCAGAATATCCATTTATAATCTGAATAACGATAATTCGTCAACGGAAATCATTGTCGGGTCGTCAGAGGGGGTATAGAGGGATTTCTCATTTTCAAAATTACTTCTAAAATCAAATATGACTTGGCACTCATCATAGTAGGGTGCAATATATTCATTTCCATCCTAATGACAATAATTTGTCAACCGAAATCATTGTCGTGTCGTAAGAGGGGGTACAGAGGGATTTTTCATTTTCAAAATTACTTAAAATATCAAATATGACTTGGTACGCAACATGGTGGGGTGCAGAATATCTATTTCCATCTGAATAACAATAATTCGTCAACAGAAATCATTGTCGGGTAGTCAGAGGGGGTATAGAGGGATTGTTCATTTTCAAAATTACCTAAAATATCAAATATGTCTTGGCACGGAACATGGTGGGTTGCAGAATATCTATGTCCATCTAAATAACAATAATTCGTTAACAGAAATCATTGTCGGTTCGTCAGTGGGGTATAGAGGGATTTTTCATTTTCAAAATTACTTCAAAAATCAAATATGAGTTGGCACGCATCATGGTGGTGTACAAAGTATTCATGTCCATCTGAATAACAATAATTCGTCAACAGAAATCATTGTCGGGTAGTCAGAGGGGGTATAGAGGAATTGTTCATTTTCAAAATTACCTCTAGAAACAAATATGACTTGGCACACATCATAGTATGGTGCAAAATATCCATGTCTAACTGAATAACAATAATTCGTTAACGGAAATCATTGTCGGGTCGTTAGAGGGGGTATAGAGGGATTTTTCATTTTCAAAATTCCTTCAAAAATCGAATATGACTTGGCACGCATTATGGTGGGGTGCTGAATATCCATTTCCATCTGAATAACAATAATTCATCAACAAAAGTCATTGTCGGGTCGTTAGAGGGTGTACAGAGGGATTTAACACTTTCAAAATCACTTCAAAAATCTAATATGACCTGGAACGCATCATGATTGGGTGCAGAATATCCATTTATAATCTGAATAACGATAATTCGTCAACGGAAATCATTGTCGGGTCCTCAGAGGGGGTATAGAGGGATTTCTCATTTTCAAAATTACTTCAAAAATCAAATATGACTTGGCACTCATCATAGTAGGGTTCAATATATTCATTTCCATCCTAATAACAATAATTTGTCAACCGAAATCATTGTCGTGTCGTAAGAGGGGGTACAGAGGGATTTTTCATTTTCAAAATTACTTAAAATATCAAATATGACTTGGCACGCAACATGGTGGGGTGCAGAATATCTAATTCCATCTGAATAACAATAATTCGTCAACAGAAATCATTGTCGGGTAGTCAGAGGGGGTATAGAGGGATTGTTCATTTTCAAAATTACCTCTAAAATCACATATTACTTGGCACACATCATAGTAGGGTGCAAAATATCTATGTCTAACTGACTAACAATAATTCGTTAACGGAAATCATTGTCGGGTCGTTAGAGGGGGTATAGAGGGATTTTTCATTTTCAAAATTCCTTCAAAAATCGAATATGACTTGGCACGCATTATGGTGGGGTGCAGAATATCCATTTCCATCCGAATAACAATAATTCATCAACAGAAGTCATTGCCGGGTCGTTAGAGGGGGTATAGAGGGATTTCACATTTTCAAAATTACTTCAAAAATGAAATATGACTTGGCACGTATCATAGTGGGGCGCATAATATCCGTTTCCATCTGAATAATAATAATTCGTCAACAGAAATCCTTGTCGTGTCGTCAGAGGGGGTATAGAGGGATTTTTCATTTTAAAAACGACTTCAAAAATCAAATATGACTTGGCACTCATCATAGTGGGGTGCAATATATTCATTTCCATCCTAAAAACAATAATTTGTCAACCGAAACATTGTCGTGTCGTCAGAGGGGGTACAGAGGGATTTTACATTTTCAAAATTACTTAAAATATCAAATATGACTTGGCACGCAACATGGTGGGGTGCAGAATATCTAATTCCATCTGAATAACAATAATTCGTCAACAGAAATCATTGTCGGGTCGTCAGAGGGGATATAGAGGGATTTTTCATTTTCAAAATTAATTAAAAAATCAAATATGACTTGGCACGCATCATATTAGGGTGCAAAATATTCATTTCCATCCTAATAACAATAATTCGTCAACAGAAATCATTGTCGGGTCGTCGGAGGGGGTATAGAGGAATTTATCATTTTCAAAATTACTTCAAATATCAAATATGAGTTTGCACGCATCATGGTGTGGTGCAAAGTATCCATGTCCATCTGAATAACAATAATTCGTCAACAGAAATCATTGTCGGGTCGTCAGAGGGGGTATAGAGGGATTTCTCAATTTCAAAATTACCTCAAAAATCAAATATGACTGGGCACGCATCATTGTGGTGTGCAACATATCCATGTCTATCAGAATAACAATAATTCGTTAACAGAAATCATTGTCGGGTCGTCAGATGGGGTATAGAGGGAATATTCATTTTCAAAATTACTTCAAAAACCAAAAATGACTTGGCACGCATCATGGTGGTGTGCAACATATCCATGATTATCTGAATAACAATGATTCGTTAACATAAATCATTGTCGGGTCGTCAGAGGGGGATAGAGGGATTTATCAATTTCAAAATTACTTCAATAATCAGATATGACCTGGCACGAATCATGGTATGGTGCAGAATATCCATTCCCAGCTGAATAACAATAATTCGTCAACAGAAATCATTGTCGGGTCGTCAAAGGGGGTATGAAGGGATTGTTCATTTTCAAAGTTACATCAAATATGACTTGGCACACTTCATAGTAGGGTGCAAAATATCTATGTCCATCTGAATAACAATAATTCGTTATGAGAAATCATTGTCGGTTCGTCAGAGGGGTATAGAGGGATATTTAATTTTCAAAATTACTTCAAAAATCTAATATGACTTGGCACGCATCATTGTAGGGTGCAAAATATCAATGTCCATCTGAATGACAATAATTCATCAACAGAAATCATTTTCGGGTCGTAAGAGGGTGTACAGAGGGATTTTACATTTTCAAAATCACTTCAAAAATCTAATATGACTTGGCACGCATCATGATGGGGTGCAGAATATCCATTTACATCTGAATAACGAAAATTCGTCAACAGAAATCATTGTCGTGTCGTCAGAGGGGGTATGGAGGGATTTTTTATTTTCAAAATTACTTCAAAAATCAAATATGACTTGGACCGCTACATGGTGGGGTGCAGAATATCCATTTCCATCTGAATAACAATAATTCGTCAACAGAAATCATTGTCGGTACGTCAAAGGGGGTATAGAGGGATTTTTCTTTATCAATATTACCTCAAAATAAAATATGACTTGGCACGAATCATAGTAGGGTGCAAAATATCTATGTCCATCTGAATAACAATAATTCGTTATGAGAAATCATTGTCGGTTCGTCAGAGGGGTATAGAGGGATATTTAATTTTCAAAATTACTTCAAAAATCAAATATGAGTTGGCACGCATCATGGTGGGGTGCAGAATATCCATTTTCATCTGAATAACGATAATTCATCAACAGAAGTAATTGTCGGGTCGTTAGAGGGTGTACAGAGGGATTTTACCTTTTCAAAATCACTTCAAAAATCTAATATGACTTGGCACGCATTATTGTGGTGTGCATCATATCCATGTCCATCAGAATAACAATAATTCGTTAACAGAATTCATTGTCGTATCGTCAGAGGGGGTATAGAGGGATTTCTCATTTTCATAAATACTTCAAAAATCTAACATGATTTGGCACGCGACTTGGTGGGGTGCAGAATATCCATTTCCTTCTGATTAACAATAATTCGTCAACAGAAATCATTGTCGGGTCGTCAGAGGTGGTATAGAACAAATTTCCATTTTCAAAATTACCTCAAAATCAAATATGACTTGGCACGCATCATATTGGGGTGCAGAAAATCCATTTCCATCTGAATAACAATTCGTCAACAGAAATCATTGTCGGGTCGTAAGAGGGTGTACAGAGGGATTTTACATTTTCAAAATCACTTCAAAAATCTAATATGACTTGGCACGCATCATTGTAGGGTGCAAAATATCCATGTCCATCTAAATAACAATAATTCGTCAACAGAAATCATTGTCGGGTCGTAAGAGGGTGTATAGAGGTATTTTTCATTTTCAAAATTACTTCAAAAATCTAATATGACTTGGCACGTATCATTGTAGGGTGCAAAATATCAATGTCCATCTGAATAACAATAATTCGTCAACATAAATCATTTCAAAAGGGTACAAGGGTGTACAGAGGGATTTTACATTTTCAAAATCACTTCAAAAATCAAATATAACTTAGCACGCATCATATTAGGGTGCAAAATTTTCATTTCCATCCTAATAACAATAATTCGTCAACAGAAATCATTGTCGGGTCGTCGGAGGGGGTATAGAGGAATTTTTCATTTTCAAAATTACCTGAAATATGAAATATGACTTGGCACGCAACATGGTGGGGTGCAGAATATCTATTTCCATCTGAATAACAATAATTTGTCAACAGAAATCATTGCCGGGTTGTCAGAGGAGGTATAGAGGAATTTTTCATTAATAAAAGGACTTCAAAAATCGAATATGACTTGGCACGCATCATGGTGAGGTGCAGAATATCCATTTTCATCTGAATAACGATAATTCATCAACAGAAGTCATTGTCGGGTCGTTAGAGGGGGTATAGAGGGATTTCACATTTTCAAAATTACTTCAAAAATCAAATATGACTTGGCACGTATCATGGTGGGGTGCAGAATATCCATTTCTATCTGAATAACAATAATTCGTCGACAGAAATCATTGTCGGGTCGTCAAAGGGGGTATAAAGGGATTGTTCATTTTCAAAGTTACATCAAATATGACTTGGCACACTTCATAGTAGGGTGCAAAATATCTATGTCCATCTGAATAACAATAATTCGTTATGAGAAATCATTGTCGGTTCGTCAGAGGGGTATAGAGGGATATTTAATTTTCAAAATTACTTCAAAAATCAAATATGAGTTGGCACGCATCATGGTGGGGTGCAGAATATCCATTTTCATCTGAATAACGATAATTCATCAACAGAAGTAATTGTCGGGTCGTTAGAGGGTGTACAGAGGGATTTTACCTTTTCAAAATCACTTCAAAAATCTAATATGACTTGGCACGCATTGTTGTGGTGTGCATCATATCCATGTCCATCAGAATAACAATAATTCGTTAACAGAAATCATTGTCGTATCGTCAGTGGGGGTATAGAGGGATTTCTCATTTTCATAAATACTTCAAAAATCTAACATGATTTGGCACGCAACTTGGTGGGGTGCAGAATATCCATTTCCTTCTGATTAACAATAATTCGTCAACAGAAATCATTGTCGGGTCGTCAGAGGTGGTATAGAACAAATTTCCATTTTCAAAATTACCTCAAAATCAAATATGACTTGGCACGCATCATAGTGGGGTGCAGAAAATCCATTTCCATCTGAATAACAATTCGTCAACAGAAATCATTGTCGGGTCGTAAGAGGGTGTACTGAGGGAATTTACATTTTCAAAATCACTTCAAAAATCTAATATGACTTGGCACGCATCATTGTAGGGTGCAAAATATCCATGTCCATCTGAATAACAATAATTCGTCAACAGAAATCATTGTCGGGTCGTAAGAGGGTGTATAGAGGTATTTTTCATTTTCAAAATTACTTCAAAAATCTAATATGACTTGGCACGTATCATTGTAGGGTGCAAAATATCAATGTCCATCTGAATAACAATAATTCGTCAACATAAATCATTTTAAAAGGGTAAAAGGGTGTACAGAGGGATTTTACATTTTCAAAATCACTTCAAAAATCAAATATAACTTAGCACGCATCATATTAGGGTGCAAAATTTTCATTTCCATCCTAATAACAATAATTCGTCAACAGAAATCATTGTCGGGTCGTCGGAGGGGGTATAGAGGAATTTCTCATTTTCAAAATTACCTGAAATATGAAATATGACTTGGCACGCAACATGGTGGGGTGCAGAATATCTATTTCCATCTGAATAACAATAATTTGTCAACAGAAATCATTGCCGGGTTGTCAGAGGAGGTATAGAGGAATTTTTCATTATTAAAAGGACTTCAAAAATCGAATATGACTTGGCACGCATCATGGTGGGGTGCAGAATATCCATTTTCATCTGAATAACGATAATTCATTAACGGAAGGCATTGTCGGGTCGTTAGAGGGGGTATAGAGGGATTTCACATTTTCAAAATTACTTCAAAAATCAAATATGACTTGGCACGTATCATGGTGGGGTGCAGAATATCCATTTCTATCTGAATAACAATAATTCGTCAACATAAATCATTGTCGGGTCGTCAAAGGGGGTATAAAGGGATTGTTCATTTTCAAAGTTACATCAAATATGACTTGGCACACTTCATAGTAGGGTGCAAAATATCTATGTCCATCTGAATAACAATAATTTGTTAACAGAAATCATTGTCGGTTCGTCAGAGGGGTATAGAGGGATTTTTCATTTTCAATAATACTTCAAAAATCAAATATGAGTTGGCACGCATCATGGTGGGGTGCAGAATATCCATTTATATCTAAATAACACTAATTCGTCAACAGAAATCATTGTCGAGTCGTTAGAGGGGGTATAGAGGGATTTTTCATTTTCAAAATTCCTTCAAAAATCGAATATGACTTGGTACGCATTATGGTGGGGTGCAGAATATCCATTTCCATCTGAATAACAATAATTCATCAACAGAAGTCATTGTCGGGTCGTTAGAGGGTGTACAGAGGGATTTAACATTTTCAAAATCACTTCAAAAATCTAATATGACTTGGCACGCATCATGATTGGGTGCAGAATATCCATTTACATCTCAATAACGATAATTCGTCAACGGAAATCATTGTCGGGTCGTCAAAGGGGGTATAGAGGGATTTCTCATTTTCAAAATTACTTCAAAAATCAAATATGACTTGGCACTCATCATAGTAGGGTGCAATATATTCATTTCCATCCTAATAACAATAATTTGTCAACCGAAATCATTGTCGTGTCGTCAGAGGGGGTACAGAGGGATTTTTCATTTTCAAAATTACTTAAAATATCAAATATGACTTGGCACGCAACATGGTGGGGTGCAGAATATCTATTTCCATCTGAATAACAATAATTCGTCAACAGAAATCATTGTCGGTCGTCAGAGGGGGTATAGAGGGATTTTTCATTTTCAAAATTACTTCAAAAATCAAATATGACTTGGCACGCATCATATTAGGGTGCAAAATATTCATTTCCATCCTAATAACAATAATTCGTCAACAGAAATCATTGTCGGGTCGTCGGAGGTGGTATAGAGGAATTTTTCTTTTTCAAAATTACCTAAAATATGAAATATGACTTGGCACGCAACATGGTGGGGTGCAGAATATCTATTTCCATCTGAATAACAATTATTTGTCTACAGAAATCATTGCCGGGTTGTCAGAGGAGGTATAGAGGGATTTTTCATTTTTAAAAGGACTTCAAAAATCAAATATGACTTGGCACGCATCATAGTAGGGTGCAAAATATTCATTTCCATCCTAATAACAATAATTCGTCAACAGAAATCATTGTCGGTTCGTCAGAGGGGTATAGAGGAATTTTTCATTTTCAAAATTACTTCAATAATCAAATATGAGTTGGCACGCTTCATGGTGGGGTACAGAGTATTCATACCAGAATATCTATGTCCATCTAAATAACAATAATTCGTTAACAGAAATCATTGTCGGTTCGTCAGTGGGGTATAGAGGGATTTTTCATTTTCAAAATTACTTCAAAAATCAAATATGAGTTGGCACGCATCATGGTGGTGTACAAAGTATTCATGTCCATCTGAATAACAATAATTCGTCAACAGAAATCATTGTCGGGTAGTCAGAGGGGGTATAGAGGAATTGTTCATTTTCAAAATTACCTCTAGAATCAAATATGACTTGGCACACATCATAGTATGGTGCAAAATATCCATGTCTAACTGAATAACAATAATTCGTTAACGGAAATCATTGTCGGGTCGTTAGAGGGGGTATAGAGGGATTTTTCATTTTCAAAATTCCTTCAAAAATCGAATATGACTTGGCACGCATTATGGTGGGGTGCAGAATATCCATTTTCATCTGAATAACAATAATTCATCAACAAAAGTCATTGTCGGGTCGTTAGAGGGTGTACAGAGGGATTTAACATTTTCAAAATCACTTCAAAAATCTAATATGACCTGGAACGCATCATGATTGGGTGCAGAATATCCATTTATAATCTGAATAACGATAATTCGTCAACGGAAATCATTGTCGGGTCGTCAGAGGGGGTATAGAGGGATTTCTCATTTTCAAAATTACTTCAAAAATCAAATATGACTTGGCACTCATCATAGTAGGGTGCAATATATTCATTTCCATCCTAATAACAATAATTTGTCAACCGAAATCATTGTCGTGTCGTAAGAGGGGGTACAGAGGGATTTTTCATTTTCAAAATTACTTAAAATATCAAATATGACTTGGCACGCAACATGGTGGTGTGCAGAATATCTAATTCCATCTGAATAACAATAATTCGTCAACAGAAATCATTGTCGGGTAGTCAGAGGGGGTATAGAGGGATTGTTCATTTTCAAAATTACCTCTAAAATCACATATTACTTGGCACACATCATAGTAGGGTGCAAAATATCTATGTCTAACTGACTAACAATAATTCGTTAACGGAAATCATTGTCGAGTCGTTAGAGGGGGTATAGAGGGATTTTTCATTTTCAAAATTCCTTCAAAAATCGAATATGACTTGGTACGCATTATGGTGGGGTGCAGAATATCCATTTCCATCTGAATAACAATAATTCATCAACAGAAGTCATTGTCGGGTCGTTAGAGGGTGTACAGAGGGATTTAACATTTTCAAAATCACTTCAAAAATCTAATATGACTTGGCACGCATCATGATTGGGTGCAGAATATCCATTTACATCTCAATAACGATAATTTGTCAACGGAAATCATTGTCGGGTCGTCAAAGGGGGTATAGAGGGATTTCTCATTTTCAAAATTACTTCAAAAATCAAATATGACTTGGCACTCATCATAGTAGGGTGCAATATATTCATTTCCATCCTAATAACAATAATTTGTCAACCGAAATCATTGTCGTGTCGTCAGAGGGGGTACAGAGGGATTTTTCATTTTCAAAATTACTTAAAATATCAAATATGACTTGGCACGCAACATGGTGGGGTGCAGAATATCTATTTCCATCTGAATAACAATAATTCGTCAACAGAAATCATTGTCGGTCGTCAGAGGGGGTATAGAGGGATTTTTCATTTTCAAAATTACTTCAAAAATCAAATATGACTTGGCACGCATCATATTAGGGTGCAAAATATTCATTTCCATCCTAATAACAATAATTCGTCAACAGAAATCATTGTCGGGTCGTCGGAGGTGGTATAGAGGAATTTTTCTTTTTCAAAATTACCTAAAATATGAAATATGACTTGGCACGCAACATGGTGGGGTGCAGAATATCTATTTCCATCTGAATAACAATTATTTGTCTACAGAAATCATTGCCGGGTTGTCAGAGGAGGTATAGAGGGATTTTTCATTTTTAAAAGGACTTCAAAAATCAAATATGACTTGGCACGCATCATAGTAGGGTGCAAAATATTCATTTCCATCCTAATAACAATAATTCGTCAACAGAAATCATTGTCGGTTCGTCAGAGGGGTATAGAGGAATTTTTCATTTTCAAAATTACTTCAATAATCAAATATGAGTTGGCACGCTTCATGGTGGGGTACAGAGTATTCATACCAGAATATCTATGTCCATCTAAATAACAATAATTCGTTAACAGAAATCATTGTCGGTTCGTCAGTGGGGTATAGAGGGATTTTTCATTTTCAAAATTACTTCAAAAATCAAATATGAGTTGGCACGCATCATGGTGGTGTACAAAGTATTCATGTCCATCTGAATAACAATAATTCGTCAACAGAAATCATTGTCGGGTAGTCAGAGGGGGTATAGAGGAATTGTTCATTTTCAAAATTACCTCTAGAATCAAATATGACTTGGCACACATCATAGTATGGTGCAAAATATCCATGTCTAACTGAATAACAATAATTCGTTAACGGAAATCATTGTCGGGTCGTTAGAGGGGGTATAGAGGGATTTTTCATTTTCAAAATTCCTTCAAAAATCGAATATGACTTGGCACGCATTATGGTGGGGTGCAGAATATCCATTTTCATCTGAATAACAATAATTCATCAACAAAAGTCATTGTCGGGTCGTTAGAGGGTGTACAGAGGGATTTAACATTTTCAAAATCACTTCAAAAATCTAATATGACCTGGAACGCATCATGATTGGGTGCAGAATATCCATTTATAATCTGAATAACGATAATTCGTCAACGGAAATCATTGTCGGGTCGTCAGAGGGGGTATAGAGGGATTTCTCATTTTCAAAATTACTTCAAAAATCAAATATGACTTGGCACTCATCATAGTAGGGTGCAATATATTCATTTCCATCCTAATAACAATAATTTGTCAACCGAAATCATTGTCGTGTCGTAAGAGGGGGTACAGAGGGATTTTTCATTTTCAAAATTACTTAAAATATCAAATATGACTTGGCACGCAACATGGTGGTGTGCAGAATATCTAATTCCATCTGAATAACAATAATTCGTCAACAGAAATCATTGTCGGGTAGTCAGAGGGGGTATAGAGGGATTGTTCATTTTCAAAATTACCTCTAAAATCACATATTACTTGGCACACATCATAGTAGGGTGCAAAATATCTATGTCTAACTGACTAACAATAATTCGTTAACGGAAATCATTGTCGAGTCGTTAGAGGGGGTATAGAGGGATTTTTCATTTTCAAAATTCCTTCAAAAATCGAATATGACTTGGTACGCATTATGGTGGGGTGCAGAATATCCATTTCCATCTGAATAACAATAATTCATCAACAGAAGTCATTGTCGGGTCGTTAGAGGGTGTACAGAGGGATTTAACATTTTCAAAATCACTTCAAAAATCTAATATGACTTGGCACGCATCATGATTGGGTGCAGAATATCCATTTACATCTCAATAACGATAATTCGTCAACGGAAATCATTGTCGGGTCGTCAAAGGGGGTATAGAGGGATTTCTCATTTTCAAAATTACTTCAAAAATCAAATATGACTTGGCACGCATCATAGTAGGGTGCAAAATATTCATTTCCATCCTAATAACAATAATTCGTTAACAGAAATCATTGTCGGTTCGTCAGAGGGGTATAGAGGGATTTTTCATTTTCAAAATTACTTAAAATATCAAATATGACTTGGCACGCAACATGGTGGGGTGCAGAATATCTAATTCCATCTGAATAACAATAATTCGTCAACAGAAATCATTGTCGGGTAGTCAGAGGGGGTATAGAGGGATTGTTCATTTTCAAAATTACCTAAAATATCAAATATGACTTGGCACGGAACATGGTGGGTTGCAGAATATCTATGTCCATCTAAATAACAATAATTCGTTAACAGAAATCATTGTCGGTTCGTCAGTGGGGTATAGAGGGATTTTTCATTTTCAAAATTACTTCAAAAATCAAATATGAGTTGGCACGCATCATGGTGGTGTACAAAGTATTCATGTCCATCTGAATAACAATAATTCGTCAACAGAAATCATTGTCGGGTAGTCAGAGGGGGTATAGAGGAATTGTTCATTTTCAAAATTACCTCTAGAATCAAATATGACTTGGCACACATCATAGTATGGTGCAAAATATCCATGTCTAACTGAATAACAATAATTCGTTAACGGAAATCATTGTCGGGTCGTTAGAGGGGGTATAGAGGGATTTTTCATTTTCAAAATTCCTTCAAAAATCGAATATGACTTGGCACGCATTATGGTGGGGTGCAGAATATCCATTTTCATCTGAATAACAATAATTCATCAACAAAAGTCATTGTCGGGTCGTTAGAGGGTGTACAGAGGGATTTAACATTTTCAAAATCACTTCAAAAATCTAATATGACCTGGAACGCATCATGATTGGGTGCAGAATATCCATTTATAATCTGAATAACGATAATTCGTCAACGGAAATCATTGTCGGGTCGTCAGAGGGGGTATAGAGGGATTTCTCATTTTCAAAATTACTTCAAAAATCAAATATGACTTGGCACTCATCATAGTAGGGTGCAATATATTCATTTCCATCCTAATAACAATAATTTGTCAACCGAAATCATTGTCGTGTCGTAAGAGGGGGTACAGAGGGATTTTTCATTTTCAAAATTACTTAAAATATCAAATATGACTTGGCACGCAACATGGTGGTGTGCAGAATATCTAATTCCATCTGAATAACAATAATTCGTCAACAGAAATCATTGTCGGGTAGTCAGAGGGGGTATAGAGGGATTGTTCATTTTCAAAATTACCTCTAAAATCACATATTACTTGGCACACATCATAGTAGGGTGCAAAATATCTATGTCTAACTGACTAACAATAATTCGTTAACGGAAATCATTGTCGGGTCGTTAGAGGGGGTATAGAGGGATTTTTCATTTTCAAAATTCCTTCAAAAATCGAATATGACTTGGCACGCATTATGGTGGGGTGCAGAATATCCATTTCCATCCGAATAACAATAATTCATCAACAGAAGTCATTGTCGGGTCGTTAGAGGGGGTATAGAGGGATTTCACATTTTCAAAATTACTTCAAAAATGAAATTTGACTTGGCACGTATCATAGTGGGGCGCATAATATCCGTTTCCATCTGAATAATAATAATTCGTCAACAGAATTCATTGTCGTGTCGTCAGAGGGGATATAGAGGGATTTTTCATTTTAAAAACGACTTCAAAAATCAAATATGACTTGGCACGCATCATAGTAGGGTGCAAAATATTCATTTCCATCCTAATAACAATAATTCGTTAACAGAAATCATTGTCGGTTCGTCAGAGGGGTATAGAGGGATTTTTCATTTTCAAAATTACTTAAAATATCAAATATGACTTGGCACGCAACATGGTGGGGTGCAGAATATCTAATTCCATCTGAATAACAATAATTCGTCAACAGAAATCATTGTCGGGTAGTCAGAGGGGGTATAGAGGGATTGTTCATTTTCAAAATTACCTAAAATATCAAATATGACTTGGCACGGAACATGGTGGGTTGCAGAATATCTATGTCCATCTAAATAACAATAATTCGTTAACAGAAATCATTGTCGGTTCGTCAGTGGGGTATAGAGGGATTTTTCATTTTCAAAATTACTTCAAAAATCAAATATGAGTTGGCACGCATCATGGTGGTGTACAAAGTATTCATGTCCATCTGAATAACAATAATTCGTCAACAGAAATCATTGTCGGGTAGTCAGAGGGGGTATAGAGGAATTGTTCATTTTCAAAATTACCTCTAGAATCAAATATGACTTGGCACACATCATAGTATGGTGCAAAATATCCATGTCTAACTGAATAACAATAATTCGTTAACGGAAATCATTGTCGGGTCGTTAGAGGGGGTATAGAGGGATTTTTCATTTTCAAAATTCCTTCAAAAATCGAATATGACTTGGCACGCATTATGGTGGGGTGCAGAATATCCATTTTCATCTGAATAACAATAATTCATCAACAAAAGTCATTGTCGGGTCGTTAGAGGGTGTACAGAGGGATTTAACATTTTCAAAATCACTTCAAAAATCTAATATGACCTGGAACGCATCATGATTGGGTGCAGAATATCCATTTATAATCTGAATAACGATAATTCGTCAACGGAAATCATTGTCGGGTCGTCAGAGGGGGTATAGAGGGATTTCTCATTTTCAAAATTACTTCAAAAATCAAATATGACTTGGCACTCATCATAGTAGGGTGCAATATATTCATTTCCATCCTAATAACAATAATTTGTCAACCGAAATCATTGTCGTGTCGTAAGAGGGGGTACAGAGGGATTTTTCATTTTCAAAATTACTTAAAATATCAAATATGACTTGGCACGCAACATGGTGGTGTGCAGAATATCTAATTCCATCTGAATAACAATAATTCGTCAACAGAAATCATTGTCGGGTCGTAAGAGGGTGTATAGAGGTATTTTTCATTTTCAAAATTACTTCAAAAATCTAATATGACTTGGCACGTATCATTGTAGGGTGCAAAATATCAATGTCCATCTGAATAACAATAATTGGTCAACATAAATCATTTTAAAAGGGTACAAGGGTGTACAGAGGGATTTTACATTTTCAAAATCACTTCAAAAATCAAATATAACTTAGCACGCATCATATTAGGGTGCAAAATTTTCATTTCCATCCTAATAACAATAATTCGTCAACAGAAATCATTGTCGGGTCGTCGGAGGGGGTATAGAGGAATTTTTCATTTTCAAAATTACCTGAAATATGAAATATGACTTGGCACGCAACATGGTGGGGTGCAGAATATCTATTTCCATCTGAATAACAATAATTTGTCAACAGAAATCATTGCCGGGTTGTCAGAGGAGGTATAGAGGAATTTTTCATTAATAAAAGGACTTCAAAAATCGAATATGACTTGGCACGCATCATGGTGAGGTGCAGAATATCCATTTTCATCTGAATAACGATAATTCATCAACAGAAGTCATTGTCGGGTCGTTAGAGGGGGTATAGAGGGATTTCACATTTTCAAAATTACTTCAAAAATCAAATATGACTTGGCACGTATCATGGTGGGGTGCAGAATATCCATTTCTATCTGAATAACAATAATTCGTCGACAGAAATCATTGTCGGGTCGTCAAAGGGGGTATAAAGGGATTGTTCATTTTCAAAGTTACATCAAATATGACTTGGCACACTTCATAGTAGGGTGCAAAATATCTATGTCCATCTGAATAACAATAATTCGTTATGAGAAATCATTGTCGGTTCGTCAGAGGGGTATAGAGGGATATTTAATTTTCAAAATTACTTCAAAAATCAAATATGAGTTGGCACGCATCATGGTGGGGTGCAGAATATCCATTTTCATCTGAATAACGATAATTCATCAACAGAAGTAATTGTCGGGTCGTTAGAGGGTGTACAGAGGGATTTTACCTTTTCAAAATCACTTCAAAAATCTAATATGACTTGGCACGCATTGTTGTGGTGTGCATCATATCCATGTCCATCAGAATAACAATAATTCGTTAACAGAAATCATTGTCGTATCGTCAGTGGGGGTATAGAGGGATTTCTCATTTTCATAAATACTTCAAAAATCTAACATGATTTGGCACGCAACTTGGTGGGGTGCAGAATATCCATTTCCTTCTGATTAACAATAATTCGTCAACAGAAATCATTGTCGGGTCGTCAGAGGTGGTATAGAACAAATTTCCATTTTCAAAATTACCTCAAAATCAAATATGACTTGGCACGCATCATAGTGGGGTGCAGAAAATCCATTTCCATCTGAATAACAATTCGTCAACAGAAATCATTGTCGGGTCGTAAGAGGGTGTACTGAGGGAATTTACATTTTCAAAATCACTTCAAAAATCTAATATGACTTGGCACGCATCATTGTAGGGTGCAAAATATCCATGTCCATCTGAATAACAATAATTCGTCAACAGAAATCATTGTCGGGTCGTAAGAGGGTGTATAGAGGTATTTTTCATTTTCAAAATTACTTCAAAAATCTAATATGACTTGGCACGTATCATTGTAGGGTGCAAAATATCAATGTCCATCTGAATAACAATAATTCGTCAACATAAATCATTTTAAAAGGGTAAAAGGGTGTACAGAGGGATTTTACATTTTCAAAATCACTTCAAAAATCAAATATAACTTAGCACGCATCATATTAGGGTGCAAAATTTTCATTTCCATCCTAATAACAATAATTCGTCAACAGAAATCATTGTCGGGTCGTCGGAGGGGGTATAGAGGAATTTCTCATTTTCAAAATTACCTGAAATATGAAATATGACTTGGCACGCAACATGGTGGGGTGCAGAATATCTATTTCCATCTGAATAACAATAATTTGTCAACAGAAATCATTGCCGGGTTGTCAGAGGAGGTATAGAGGAATTTTTCATTATTAAAAGGACTTCAAAAATCGAATATGACTTGGCACGCATCATGGTGGGGTGCAGAATATCCATTTTCATCTGAATAACGATAATTCATTAACGGAAGGCATTGTCGGGTCGTTAGAGGGGGTATAGAGGGATTTCACATTTTCAAAATTACTTCAAAAATCAAATATGACTTGGCACGTATCATGGTGGGGTGCAGAATATCCATTTCTATCTGAATAACAATAATTCGTCAACATAAATCATTGTCGGGTCGTCAAAGGGGGTATAAAGGGATTGTTCATTTTCAAAGTTACATCAAATATGACTTGGCACACTTCATAGTAGGGTGCAAAATATCTATGTCCATCTGAATAACAATAATTTGTTAACAGAAATCATTGTCGGTTCGTCAGAGGGGTATAGAGGGATTTTTCATTTTCAATAATACTTCAAAAATCAAATATGAGTTGGCACGCATCATGGTGGGGTGCAGAATATCCATTTATATCTAAATAACACTAATTCGTCAACAGAAATCATTGTCGAGTCGTTAGAGGGGGTATAGAGGGATTTTTCATTTTCAAAATTCCTTCAAAAATCGAATATGACTTGGTACGCATTATGGTGGGGTGCAGAATATCCATTTCCATCTGAATAACAATAATTCATCAACAGAAGTCATTGTCGGGTCGTTAGAGGGTGTACAGAGGGATTTAACATTTTCAAAATCACTTCAAAAATCTAATATGACTTGGCACGCATCATGATTGGGTGCAGAATATCCATTTACATCTCAATAACGATAATTCGTCAACGGAAATCATTGTCGGGTCGTCAAAGGGGGTATAGAGGGATTTCTCATTTTCAAAATTACTTCAAAAATCAAATATGACTTGGCACTCATCATAGTAGGGTGCAATATATTCATTTCCATCCTAATAACAATAATTTGTCAACCGAAATCATTGTCGTGTCGTCAGAGGGGGTACAGAGGGATTTTTCATTTTCAAAATTACTTAAAATATCAAATATGACTTGGCACGCAACATGGTGGGGTGCAGAATATCTATTTCCATCTGAATAACAATAATTCGTCAACAGAAATCATTGTCGGTCGTCAGAGGGGGTATAGAGGGATTTTTCATTTTCAAAATTACTTCAAAAATCAAATATGACTTGGCACGCATCATATTAGGGTGCAAAATATTCATTTCCATCCTAATAACAATAATTCGTCAACAGAAATCATTGTCGGGTCGTCGGAGGTGGTATAGAGGAATTTTTCTTTTTCAAAATTACCTAAAATATGAAATATGACTTGGCACGCAACATGGTGGGGTGCAGAATATCTATTTCCATCTGAATAACAATTATTTGTCTACAGAAATCATTGCCGGGTTGTCAGAGGAGGTATAGAGGGATTTTTCATTTTTAAAAGGACTTCAAAAATCAAATATGACTTGGCACGCATCATAGTAGGGTGCAAAATATTCATTTCCATCCTAATAACAATAATTCGTCAACAGAAATCATTGTCGGTTCGTCAGAGGGGTATAGAGGAATTTTTCATTTTCAAAATTACTTCAATAATCAAATATGAGTTGGCACGCTTCATGGTGGGGTACAGAGTATTCATACCAGAATATCTATGTCCATCTAAATAACAATAATTCGTTAACAGAAATCATTGTCGGTTCGTCAGTGGGGTATAGAGGGATTTTTCATTTTCAAAATTACTTCAAAAATCAAATATGAGTTGGCACGCATCATGGTGGTGTACAAAGTATTCATGTCCATCTGAATAACAATAATTCGTCAACAGAAATCATTGTCGGGTAGTCAGAGGGGGTATAGAGGAATTGTTCATTTTCAAAATTACCTCTAGAATCAAATATGACTTGGCACACATCATAGTATGGTGCAAAATATCCATGTCTAACTGAATAACAATAATTCGTTAACGGAAATCATTGTCGGGTCGTTAGAGGGGGTATAGAGGGATTTTTCATTTTCAAAATTCCTTCAAAAATCGAATATGACTTGGCACGCATTATGGTGGGGTGCAGAATATCCATTTTCATCTGAATAACAATAATTCATCAACAAAAGTCATTGTCGGGTCGTTAGAGGGTGTACAGAGGGATTTAACATTTTCAAAATCACTTCAAAAATCTAATATGACCTGGAACGCATCATGATTGGGTGCAGAATATCCATTTATAATCTGAATAACGATAATTCGTCAACGGAAATCATTGTCGGGTCGTCAGAGGGGGTATAGAGGGATTTCTCATTTTCAAAATTACTTCAAAAATCAAATATGACTTGGCACTCATCATAGTAGGGTGCAATATATTCATTTCCATCCTAATAACAATAATTTGTCAACCGAAATCATTGTCGTGTCGTAAGAGGGGGTACAGAGGGATTTTTCATTTTCAAAATTACTTAAAATATCAAATATGACTTGGCACGCAACATGGTGGTGTGCAGAATATCTAATTCCATCTGAATAACAATAATTCGTCAACAGAAATCATTGTCGGGTAGTCAGAGGGGGTATAGAGGGATTGTTCATTTTCAAAATTACCTCTAAAATCACATATTACTTGGCACACATCATAGTAGGGTGCAAAATATCTATGTCTAACTGACTAACAATAATTCGTTAACGGAAATCATTGTCGAGTCGTTAGAGGGGGTATAGAGGGATTTTTCATTTTCAAAATTCCTTCAAAAATCGAATATGACTTGGTACGCATTATGGTGGGGTGCAGAATATCCATTTCCATCTGAATAACAATAATTCATCAACAGAAGTCATTGTCGGGTCGTTAGAGGGTGTACAGAGGGATTTAACATTTTCAAAATCACTTCAAAAATCTAATATGACTTGGCACGCATCATGATTGGGTGCAGAATATCCATTTACATCTCAATAACGATAATTCGTCAACGGAAATCATTGTCGGGTCGTCAAAGGGGGTATAGAGGGATTTCTCATTTTCAAAATTACTTCAAAAATCAAATATGACTTGGCACGCATCATAGTAGGGTGCAAAATATTCATTTCCATCCTAATAACAATAATTCGTTAACAGAAATCATTGTCGGTTCGTCAGAGGGGTATAGAGGGATTTTTCATTTTCAAAATTACTTAAAATATCAAATATGACTTGGCACGCAACATGGTGGGGTGCAGAATATCTAATTCCATCTGAATAACAATAATTCGTCAACAGAAATCATTGTCGGGTAGTCAGAGGGGGTATAGAGGGATTGTTCATTTTCAAAATTACCTAAAATATCAAATATGACTTGACACGGAACATGGTGGGTTGCAGAATATCTATGTCCATCTAAATAACAATAATTCGTTAACAGAAATCATTGTCGGTTCGTCAGTGGGGTATAGAGGGATTTTTCATTTTCAAAATTACTTCAAAAATCAAATATGAGTTGGCACGCATCATGGTGGTGTACAAAGTATTCATGTCCATCTGAATAACAATAATTCGTCAACAGAAATCATTGTCGGGTAGTCAGAGGGGGTATAGAGGAATTGTTCATTTTCAAAATTACCTCTAGAATCAAATATGACTTGGCACACATCATAGTATGGTGCAAAATATCCATGTCTAACTGAATAACAATAATTCGTTAACGGAAATCATTGTCGGGTCGTTAGAGGGGGTATAGAGGGATTTTTCATTTTCAAAATTCCTTCAAAAATCGAATATGACTTGGCACGCATTATGGTGGGGTGCAGAATATCCATTTTCATCTGAATAACAATAATTCATCAACAAAAGTCATTGTCGGGTCGTTAGAGGGTGTACAGAGGGATTTAACATTTTCAAAATCACTTCAAAAATCTAATATGACCTGGAACGCATCATGATTGGGTGCAGAATATCCATTTATAATCTGAATAACGATAATTCGTCAACGGAAATCATTGTCGGGTCGTCAGAGGGGGTATAGAGGGATTTCTCATTTTCAAAATTACTTCAAAAATCAAATATGACTTGGCACTCATCATAGTAGGGTGCAATATATTCATTTCCATCCTAATAACAATAATTTGTCAACCGAAATCATTGTCGTGTCGTAAGAGGGGGTACAGAGGGATTTTTCATTTTCAAAATTACTTAAAATATCAAATATGACTTGGCACGCAACATGGTGGTGTGCAGAATATCTAATTCCATCTGAATAACAATAATTCGTCAACAGAAATCATTGTCGGGTAGTCAGAGGGGGTATAGAGGGATTGTTCATTTTCAAAATTACCTCTAAAATCACATATTACTTGGCACACATCATAGTAGGGTGCAAAATATCTATGTCTAACTGACTAACAATAATTCGTTAACGGAAATCATTGTCGGGTCGTTAGAGGGGGTATAGAGGGATTTTTCATTTTCAAAATTCCTTCAAAAATCGAATATGACTTGGCACGCATTATGGTGGGGTGCAGAATATCCATTTCCATCCGAATAACAATAATTCATCAACAGAAGTCATTGTCGGGTCGTTAGAGGGGGTATAGAGGGATTTCACATTTTCAAAATTACTTCAAAAATGAAATATGACTTGGCACGTATCATAGTGGGGCGCATAATATCCGTTTCCATCTGAATAATAATAATTCGTCAACAGAATTCATTGTCGTGTCGTCAGAGGGGATATAGAGGGATTTTTCATTTTAAAAACGACTTCAAAAATCAAATATGACTTGGCACGCATCATAGTAGGGTGCAAAATATTCATTTCCATCCTAATAACAATAATTCGTTAACAGAAATCATTGTCGGTTCGTCAGAGGGGTATAGAGGGATTTTTCATTTTCAAAATTACTTAAAATATCAAATATGACTTGGCACGCAACATGGTGGGGTGCAGAATATCTAATTCCATCTGAATAACAATAATTCGTCAACAGAAATCATTGTCGGGTAGTCAGAGGGGGTATAGAGGGATTGTTCATTTTCAAAATTACCTAAAATATCAAATATGACTTGGCACGGAACATGGTGGGTTGCAGAATATCTATGTCCATCTAAATAACAATAATTCGTTAACAGAAATCATTGTCGGTTCGTCAGTGGGGTATAGAGGGATTTTTCATTTTCAAAATTACTTCAAAAATCAAATATGAGTTGGCACGCATCATGGTGGTGTACAAAGTATTCATGTCCATCTGAATAACAATAATTCGTCAACAGAAATCATTGTCGGGTAGTCAGAGGGGGTATAGAGGAATTGTTCATTTTCAAAATTACCTCTAGAATCAAATATGACTTGGCACACATCATAGTATGGTGCAAAATATCCATGTCTAACTGAATAACAATAATTCGTTAACGGAAATCATTGTCGGGTCGTTAGAGGGGGTATAGAGGGATTTTTCATTTTCAAAATTCCTTCAAAAATCGAATATGACTTGGCACGCATTATGGTGGGGTGCAGAATATCCATTTTCATCTGAATAACAATAATTCATCAACAAAAGTCATTGTCGGGTCGTTAGAGGGTGTACAGAGGGATTTAACATTTTCAAAATCACTTCAAAAATCTAATATGACCTGGAACGCATCATGATTGGGTGCAGAATATCCATTTATAATCTGAATAACGATAATTCGTCAACGGAAATCATTGTCGGGTCGTCAGAGGGGGTATAGAGGGATTTCTCATTTTCAAAATTACTTCAAAAATCAAATATGACTTGGCACTCATCATAGTAGGGTGCAATATATTCATTTCCATCCTAATAACAATAATTTGTCAACCGAAATCATTGTCGTGTCGTAAGAGGGGGTACAGAGGGATTTTTCATTTTCAAAATTACTTAAAATATCAAATATGACTTGGCACGCAACATGGTGGTGTGCAGAATATCTAATTCCATCTGAATAACAATAATTCGTCAACAGAAATCATTGTCGGGTAGTCAGAGGGGGTATAGAGGGATTGTTCATTTTCAAAATTACCTCTAAAATCACATATTACTTGGCACACATCATAGTAGGGTGCAAAATATCTATGTCTAACTGACTAACAATAATTCGTTAACGGAAATCATTGTCGGGTCGTTAGAGGGGGTATAGAGGGATTTTTCATTTTCAAAATTCCTTCAAAAATCGAATATGACTTGGCACGCATTATGGTGGGGTGCAGAATATCCATTTCCATCCGAATAACAATAATTCATCAACAGAAGTCATTGTCGGGTCGTTAGAGGGGGTATAGAGGGATTTCACATTTTCAAAATTACTTCAAAAATGAAATATGACTTGGCACGTATCATAGTGGGGCGCATAATATCCGTTTCCATCTGAATAATAATAATTCGTCAACAGAATTCATTGTCGTGTCGTCAGAGGGGATATAGAGGGATTTTTCATTTTAAAAACGACTTCAAAAATCAAATATGACTTGGCACGCATCATAGTAGGGTGCAAAATATTCATTTCCATCCTAATAACAATAATTCGTTAACAGAAATCATTGTCGGTTCGTCAGAGGGGTATAGAGGGATTTTTCATTTTCAAAATTACTTAAAATATCAAATATGACTTGGCACGCAACATGGTGGGGTGCAGAATATCTAATTCCATCTGAATAACAATAATTCGTCAACAGAAATCATTGTCGGGTAGTCAGAGGGGGTATAGAGGGATTGTTCATTTTCAAAATTACCTAAAATATCAAATATGACTTGGCACGGAACATGGTGGGTTGCAGAATATCTATGTCCATCTAAATAACAATAATTCGTTAACAGAAATCATTGTCGGTTCGTCAGTGGGGTATAGAGGGATTTTTCATTTTCAAAATTACTTCAAAAATCAAATATGAGTTGGCACGCATCATGGTGGTGTACAAAGTATTCATGTCCATCTGAATAACAATAATTCGTCAACAGAAATCATTGTCGGGTAGTCAGAGGGGGTATAGAGGAATTGTTCATTTTCAAAATTACCTCTAGAAACAAATATGACTTGGCACACATCATAGTATGGTGCAAAATATCCATGTCTAACTGAATAACAATAATTCGTTAACGGAAATCATTGTCGGGTCGTTAGAGGGGGTATAGAGGGATTTTTCATTTTCAAAATTCCTTCAAAAATCGAATATGACTTGGCACGCATTATGGTGGGGTGCAGAATATCCATTTCCATCTGAATAACAATAATTCATCAACAGAAGTCATTGTCGGGTCGTTAGAGGGTGTACAGAGGGATTTAACATTTTCAAAATCACTTCAAAAATCTAATATGACCTGGAACGCATCATGATTGGGTGCAGAATATCCATTTATAATCTGAATAACGATAATTCGTCAACGGAAATCATTGTCGGGTCCTCAGAGGGGGTATAGAGGGATTTCTCATTTTCAAAATTACTTCAAAAATCAAATATGACTTGGCACTCATCATAGTAGGGTGCAATATATTCATTTCCATCCTAATAACAATAATTTGTCAACCGAAATCATTGTCGTGTCGTAAGAGGGGGTACAGAGGGATTTTTCATTTTCAAAATTACTTAAAATATCAAATATGACTTGGCACGCAACATGGTGGGGTGCAGAATATCTAATTCCATCTGAATAACAATAAATCGTCAACAGAAATCATTGTCGGGTAGTCAGAGGGGGTATAGAGGGATTGTTCATTTTCAAAATTACCTCTAAAATCACATATTACTTGGCACACATCATAGTAGGATGCAAAATATCTATGTCTAACTGACTAACAATAATTCGTTAACGGAAATCATTGTCGGGTCGTTAGAGGGGGTATAGAGGGATTTTTCATTTTCAAAATTCCTTCAAAAATCGAATATGACTTGGCACGCATTATGGTGGGGTGCAGAATATCCATTTCCATCCGAATAACAATAATTCATCAACAGAAGTCATTGTCGGGTCGTTAGAGGGGGTATAGAGGGATTTCACATTTTCAAAATTACTTCAAAAATGAAATATGACTTGGCACGTATCATAGTGGGGCGCATAATATCCGTTTCCATCTGAATAATAATAATTCGTCAACAGAAATCCTTGTCGTGTCGTCAGAGGGGGTATAGAGGGATTTTTCATTTTCAAAACGACTTCAAAAATCAAATATGACTTGGCACTCATCATAGTGGGGTGCAATATATTCATTTCCATCCTAAAAACAATAATTTGTCAACCGAAATATTGTCGTGTCGTCAGAGGGGGTACAGAGGGATTTTACATTTTCAAAATTACTTAAAATATCAAATATGACTTGGCACGCAACATGGTGGGGTGCAGAATATCTAATTCCATCTGAATAACAATAATTCGTCAACAGAAATCATTGTCGGGTCGTCAGAGGGGATATAGAGGGATTTTTCATTTTCAAAATTAATTAAAAAATCAAATATGACTTGGCACGCATCATATTAGGGTGCAAAATATTCATTTCCATCCTAATAACAATAATTCGTCAACAGAAATCATTGTCGGGTCGTCGGAGGGGGTATAGAGGAATTTATCATTTTCAAAATTACTTCTAATATCAAATATGAGTTTGCACGCATCATGGTGTGGTGCAAAGTATCCATGTCCATCTGAATAACAATAATTCGTCAACAGAAATCATTGTCGGGTCGTCAGAGGGGGTATAGAGGGATTTCTCATTTTCAAAATTACCTCAAAAATCAAATATGACTGGGCACGCATCATTGTGGTGTGCAACATATCCATGTCCATCAGAATAACAATAATTCGTTAACAGAAATCATTGTCGGGTCGTCAGATGGGGTATAGAGGGAATATTCATTTTCAAAATTACTTCAAAAACCAAAAATGACTTGGCACGCATCATGGTGGTGTGCAACATATCCATGATTATCTGAATAACAATGATTCGTTAACATAAATCATTGTCGGGTCGTCAGAGGGGGATAGAGGGATTTATCATTTTCAAAATTACTTCAATAATCAGATATGACCTGGCACGAATCATGGTATGGTGCAGAATATCCATTCCTAGCTGAATAACAATAATTCGTCAACAGAAATCATTGTCGGGTCGTCAAAGGGGGTATAAAGGGATTGTTCATTTTCAAAGTTACATCAAATATGACTTGGCACACTTCATAGTAGGGTGCAAAATATCTATGTCCATCTGAATAACAATAATTCGTTATGAGAAATCATTGTCGGTTCGTCAGAGGGGTATAGAGGGATATTTAATTTTCAAAATTACTTCAAAAATCTAATATGACTTGGCACGCATCATTGTAGGGTGCAAAATATCAATGTCCATCTGAATAACAATAATTCGTCAACAGAAATCATTTTCGGGTCGTAAGAGGGTGTACAGAGGGATTTTACATTTTCAAAATCACTTCAAAAATCTAATATGACTTGGCACGCATCATGATGGGGTGCAGAATATCCATTTACATCTGAATAACGAAAATTCGTCAACAGAAATCATTGTCGTGTCGTCAGAGGGGGTATGGAGGAATTTTTTATTTTCTAAATTACTTCAAAAATCAAATATGACTTGGACCGCTACATGGTGGGGTGCAGAATATCCATTTCCATCTGAATAACAATAATTCGTCAACAGAAATCATTGTCGGTACGTCAAAGGGGGTATAGAAGGATTTTTCTTTATCAATATTACCTCAAAATAAAATATGACTTGGCACGAATCATAGTAGGGTGCAAAATATCTATGTCCATCTGAATAACAATAATTCGTTATGAGAAATCATTGTCGGTTCGTCAGAGGGGTATAGAGGGATATTTAATTTTCAAAATTACTTCAAAAATCAAATATGAGTTGGCACGCATCATGGTGGGGTGCAGAATATCCATTTTCATCTGAATAACGATAATTCATCAACAGAAGTAATTGTCGGGTCGTTAGAGGGTGTACAGAGGGATTTTACCTTTTCAAAATCACTTCAAAAATCTAATATGACTTGGCACGCATTATTGTGGTGTGCATCATATCCATGTCCATCAGAATAACAATAATTCGTTAACAGAAATCATTGTCGTATCGTCAGAGGGGGTATAGAGGGATTTCTCATTTTCATAAATACTTCAAAAATCTAACATGATTTGGCACGCAACTTGGTGGGGTGCAGAATATCCATTTCCTTCTGATTAACAATAATTCATCAACAGAAGTCATTGTCGTGTCGTTAGAGGGGGTATAGAGGGATTTCACATTTTCAAAATTACTTCAAAAATGAAATATGACTTGGCACGCATCATAGTGGGGTGCAGAAAATCCATTTCCATCTGAATAACAATTCGTCAACAGAAATCATTGTCGGGTCGTAAGAGGGTGTACAGAGGGATTTTACATTTTCAAAATCACTTCAAAAATCTAATATGACTTGGCACGCATCATTGTAGGGTGCAAAATATCCATGTCCATCTGAATAACAATAATTCGTCAACAGAAATCATTGTCGGGTCGTAAGAGGGTGTATAGAGGTATTTTTCATTTTCAAAATTACTTCAAAAATCTAATATGACTTGGCACGTATCATTGTAGGGTGCAAAATATCAATGTCCATCTGAATAACAATAATTCGTCAACATAAATCATTTTAAAAGGGTAAAAGGGTGTACAGAGGGATTTTACATTTTCAAAATCACTTCAAAAATCAAATATAACTTAGCACGCATCATATTAGGGTGCAAAATTTTCATTTCCATCCTAATAACAATAATTCGTCAACAGAAATCATTGTCGGGTCGTCGGAGGGGGTATAGAGGAATTTCTCATTTTCAAAATTACCTGAAATATGAAATATGACTTGGCACGCAACATGGTGGGGTGCAGAATATCTATTTCCATCTGAATAACAATAATTTGTCAACAGAAATCATTTCCGGGTTGTCAGAGGAGGTATAGAGGAATTTTTCATTATTAAAAGGACTTCAAAAATCGAATATGACTTGGCACGCATCATGGTGGGGTGCAGAATATCCATTTTCATCTGAATAACGATAATTCATTAACGGAAGTCATTGTCGGGTCGTTAGAGGGGGTATAGAGGGATTTCACATTTTAAAAATTACTTCAAAAATCAAATATGACTTGGCACGTATCATGGTGGGGTGCAGAATATCCATTTCTATCTGAATAACAATAATTCGTCAACAGAAATCATTGTCGGGTCGTCAAAGGGGGTATAAAGGGATTGTTCATTTTCAAAGTTACATCAAATATGACTTGGCACACTTCATAGTAGGGTGCAAAATATCTATGTCCATCTGAATAACAATAATTTGTTAACAGAAATCATTGTCGGTTCGTCAGAGGGGTATAGAGGGATTTTTCATTTTCAATAATACTTCAAAAATCAAATATGAGTTGGCACGCATCATGGTGGGGTGCAGAATATCCATTTATATCTAAATAACACTAATTCGTCAACAGAAATCATTGTCGGGTCGTTAGAGGGGGTATAGAGGGATTTTTCATTTTCAAAATTCCTTCAAAAATCGAATATGACTTGGTACGCATTATGGTGGGGTGCAGAATATCCATTTCCATCTGAATAACAATAATTCATCAACAGAAGTCATTGTCGGGTCGTTAGAGGGTGTACAGAGGGATTTAACATTTTCAAAATCACTTCAAAAATCTAATATGACTTGGCACGCATCATGATTGGGTGCAGAATATCCATTTACATCTGAATAACGATAATTCGTCAACGGAAATCATTGTCGGGTCGTCAAAGGGGGTATAGAGGGATTTCTCATTTTCAAAATTACTTCAAAAATCAAATATGACTTGGCACTCATCATAGTAGGGTGCAATATATTCATTTCCATCCTAATAACAATAATTTGTCAACCGAAATCATTGTCGTGTCGTCAGAGGGGGTACAGAGGGATTTTTCATTTTCAAAATTACTTAAAATATCAAATATGACTTGGCACGCAACATGGTGGGGTGCAGAATATCTATTTCCATCTGAATAACAATAATTCGTCAACAGAAATCATTGTCGGTCGTCAGAGGGGGTAGAGAGGGATTTTTCATTTGCAAAATTACTTCATAAATCAAATATGACTTGGCACGCATCATATTAGGGTGCAAAATATTCATTTCCATCCTAATAACAATAATTCGTCAACAGAAATCATTGTCGGGTCGTCGGAGGGGGTATAGAGGAATTTTTCTTTTTCAAAATTACCTAAAATATGAAATATGACTTGGCACGCAACATGGTGGGGTGCAGAATATCTATTTCCATCTGAATAACAATTATTTGTCTACAGAAATCATTGCCGGGTTGTCAGAGGAGGTATAGAGGGATATTTCATTTTTAAAAGGACTTCAAAAATCAAATATGACTTGGCACGCATCATAGTAGGGTGCAAAATATTCATTTCCATCCTAATAACAATAATTCGTCAACAGAAATCATTGTCGGTTCGTCAGAGGGGTATAGAGGGATATTTAATTTTCAAAATTACTTCAAAAATCAAATATGAGTTGGCACGCATCATGGTGGGGTGCAGAATATCCATTTTCATCTGAATAACGATAATTCATCAACAGAAGTAATTGTCGGGTCGTTAGAGGGTGTACAGAGGGATTTTACCTTTTCAAAATCACTTCAAAAATCTAATATGACTTGGCACGCATTATTGTGGTGTGCATCATATCCATGTCCATCAGAATAACAATAATTCGTTAACAGAAATCATTGTCGTATCGTCAGAGGGGGTATAGAGGGATTTCTCATTTTCATAAATACTTCAAAAATCTAACATGATTTGGCACGCAACTTGGTGGGGTGCAGAATATCCATTTCCTTCTGATTAACAATAATTCGTCAACAGAAATCATTGTCGGGTCGTCAGAGGTGGTATAGAACAAATTTCCATTTTCAAAATTACCTCAAAATCAAATATGACTTGGCACGCATCATAGTGGGGTGCAGAAAATCCATTTCCATCTGAATAACAATTCGTCAACAGAAATCATTGTCGGGTCGTAAGAGGGTGTACAGAGGGATTTTACATTTTCAAAATCACTTCAAAAATCTAATATGACTTGGCACGCATCATTGTAGGGTGCAAAATATCCATGTCCATCTGAATAACAATAATTCGTCAACAGAAATCATTGTCGAATCGTAAGAGGGTGTATAGAGGTATTTTTCATTTTCAAAATTACTTCAAAACTCTAATATGACTTGGCACGTATCATTGTAGGGTGCAAAATATCAATGTCCATCTGAATAACAATAATTCGTCAACATAAATCATTTTAAAAGGGTAAAAGGGTGTACAGAGGGATTTTACATTTTCAAAATCACTTCAAAAATCAAATATAACTTAGCACGCATCATATTAGGGTGCAAAATTTTCATTTCCATCCTAATAACAATAATTCGTCAACAGAAATCATTGTCGGGTCGTCGGAGGGGGTATAGAGGAATTTCTCATTTTCAAAATTACCTGAAATATGAAATATGACTTGGCACGCAACATGGTGGGGTGCAGAATATCTATTTCCATCTGAATAACAATAATTTGTCAACAGAAATCATTGCCGGGTTGTCAGAGGAGGTATAGAGGAATTTTTCATTATTAAAAGGACTTCAAAAATCGAATATGACTTGGCACGCATCATGGTGGGGTGCAGAATATCCATTTTCATCTGAATAACGATAATTCATTAACGGAAGTCATTGTCGGGTCGTTAGAGGGGGTATAGAGGGATTTCACATTTTAAAAATTACTTCAAAAATCAAATATGACTTGGCACGTATCATGGTGGGGTGCAGAATATCCATTCCTATCTGAATAACAATAATTCGTCAACAGAAATCATTGTCGGGTCGTCAAAGGGGGTATAAAGGGATTGTTCATTTTCAAAGTTACATCAAATATGACTTGGCACACTTCATAGTAGGGTGCAAAATATCTATGTCCATCTGAATAACAATAATTTGTTAACAGAAATCATTGTCGGTTCGTCAGAGGGGTATAGAGGGATTTTTCATTTTCAATAATACTTCAAAAATCAAATATGAGTTGGCACGCATCATGGTGGGGTGCAGAATATCCATTTATATCTAAATAACACTAATTCGTCAACAGAAATCATTGTCGGGTCGTTAGAGGGGGTATAGAGGGATTTTTCATTTTCAAAATTCCTTCAAAAATCGAATATGACTTGGTACGCATTATGGTGGGGTGCAGAATATCCATTTCCATCTGAATAACAATAATTCATCAACAGAAGTCATTGTCGGGTCGTTAGAGGGTGTACAGAGGGATTTAACATTTTCAAAATCACTTCAAAAATCTAATATGACTTGGCACGCATCATGATTGGGTGCAGAATATCCATTTACATCTGAATAACGATAATTCGTCAACGGAAATCATTGTCGGGTCGTCAAAGAAAGTATAGAGGGATTTCTCATTTTCAAAATTACTTCAAAAATCAAATATGACTTGGCACTCATCATAGTAGGGTGCAATATATTCATTTCCATCCTAATAACAATAAAATCTCAACCGAAATCATTGTCGTGTCGTCAGAGGGGGTACAGAGGGATTTTTCATTTTCAAAATTACTTAAAATATCAAATATGACTTGGCACGCAACATGGTGGGGTGCAGAATATCTATTTCCATCTGAATAACAATAATTCGTCAACAGAAATCATTGTCGGTCGTCAGAGGGGGTAGAGAGGGATTTTTCATTTGCAAAATTACTTCAAAAATCAAATATGACTTGGCACGCATCATATTAGGGTGCAAAATATTCATTTCCATCCTAATAACAATAATTCGTCAACAGAAATCATTGTCGGGTCGTCGGAGGGGGTATAGAGGAATTTTTCTTTTTCAAAATTACCTAAAATATGAAATATGACTTGGCACGCAACATGGTGGGGTGCAGAATATCTATTTCCATCTGAATAACAATTATTTGTCTACAGAAATCATTGCCGGGTTGTCAGAGGAGGTATAGAGGGATATTTCATTTTTAAAAGGACTTCAAAAATCAAATATGACTTGGCACGCATCATAGTAGGGTGCAAAATATTCATTTCCATCCTAATAACAATAATTCGTCAACAGAAATCATTGTCGGTTCGTCAGAGGGGTATAGAGGAATTTTTCATTTTCAAAATTACTTCAATAATCAAATATGAGTTGGCACGCTTCATGGTGGGGTACAGAGTATTCATGTCCATCTGAATAACAATAATTCGTCAACAGAAATCATTGTCGGGTAGTCAGAGGGGGTATAGAGTGATTGTTCATTTTCAAAATTACCTCTAAAATCACATATTACTTGGCACACATCATAGTAGGGTGCAAAATATCTATGTCTAACTGAATAACAATAATTCGTTAACGGAAATCATTGTCGGGTCGTTAGAGGGGGTATAGAGGGATTTTTCATTTTCAGAATTCCTTCAAAAATCGAAATGACTTGGCACGCATTATGGTGGGGTGCAGAATATCCATTTCCATCTGAATAACAATAATTCATCAACAGAAGTCATTGTCGTGTCGTTAGAGGGGGTATAGAGGGATTTCACATTTTCAAAATTACTTCAAAAATGAAATATGACTTGGCACGTATCATAGTGGGGTGCAGAAAATCCATTTCCATCTGAATAACAATTCGTCAACAGAAATCATTGTCGGGTCGTAAGAGGGTGTACAGAGGGATTTTACATTTCCAAAATCACTTCAAAAATCTAATATGACTTGGCACGCATCATTGTAGGGTGCAAAATATCCATGTCCATCTGAATAACAATAATTCGTCAACAGAAATCATTGTCGGGTCGTAAGAGGGTGTATAGAGGTATTTTTCATTTTCAAAATTACTTCAAAAATCTAATATGACTTGGCACGTATCATTGTAGGGTGCAAAATATCAATGTCCATCTGAATAACAATAATTCGTCAACATAAATCATTTTAAAAGGGTAAAAGGGTGTACAGAGGGATTTTACATTTTCAAAATCACTTCAAAAATCAAATATAACTTAGCACGCATCATATTAGGGTGCAAAATTTTCATTTCCATCCTAATAACAATAATTCGTCAACAGAAATCATTGTCGGGTCGTCGGAGGGGGTATAGAGGAATTTTTCATTTTCAAAATTACCTGAAATATGAAATATGACTTGGCACGCAACATGGTGGGGTGCAGAATATCTATTTCCATCTGAATAACAATAATTTGTCAACAGAAATCATTGCCGGGTTGTCAGAGGAGGTATAGAGGAATTTTTCATTAATAAAAGGACTTCAAAAATCGAATATGACTTGGCACGCATCATGGTGAGGTGCAGAATATCCATTTTCATCTGAATAACGATAATTCATCAACAGAAGTCATTGTCGGGTCGTTAGAGGGGGTATAGAGGGATTTCACATTTTCAAAATTACTTCAAAAATCAAACATGACTTGGCACGTATCATGGTGGGGTGCAGAATATCCATTTCTATCTGAATAACAATAATTCGTCGACAGAAATCATTGTCGGGTCGTCAAAGGGGGTATAAAGGGATTGTTCATTTTCAAAGTTACATCAAATATGACTTGGCACACTTCATAGTAGGGTGCAAAATATCTATGTCCATCTGAATAACAATAATTCGTTATGAGAAATCATTGTCGGTTCGTCAGAGGGGTATAGAGGGATATTTAATTTTCAAAATTACTTCAAAAATCAAATATGAGTTGGCACGCATCATGGTGGGGTGCAGAATATCCATTTTCATCTGAATAACGATAATTCATCAACAGAAGTAATTGTCGGGTCGTTAGAGGGTGTACAGAGGGATTTTACCTTTTCAAAATCACTTCAAAAATCTAATATGACTTGGCACGCATTATTGTGGTGTGCATCATATCCATGTCCATCAGAATAACAATAATTCGTTAACAGAAATCATTGTCGTATCGTCAGAGGGGGTATAGAGGGATTTCTTATTTTCATAAATACTTCAAAAATCTAACATGATTTGGCACGCAACTTGGTGGGGTGCAGAATATCCATTTCCTTCTGATTAACAATAATTCATCAACAGAAATCATTGTCGGGTCGTCAGAGGTGGTATAGAACAAATTTCCATTTTCAAAATTACCTCAAAATCAAATATGACTTGGCACGCATCATAGTGGGGTGCAGAAAATCCATTTCCATCTGAATAACAATTCGTCAACAGAAATCATTGTCGGGTCGTAAGAGGGTGTACAGAGGGATTTTACATTTTCAAAATCACTTCAAAAATCTAATATGACTTGGCACGCATCATTGTAGGGTGCAAAATATCCATGTCCATCTGAATAACAATAATTCGTCCACAGAAATCATTGTCGGGTCGTAAGAGGGTGTATAGAGGTATTTTTCATTTTCAAAATTACTTCAAAAATCTAATATGACTTGGCACGTATCATTGTAGGGTGCAAAATATCAATGTCCATCTGAATAACAATAATTCGTCAACATAAATCATTTTAAAAGGGTAAAAGGGTGTACAGAGGGATTTTACATTTTCAAAATCACTTCAAAAATCAAATATAACTTAGCACGCATCATATTAGGGTGCAAAATTTTCATTTCCATCCTAATAACAATAATTCGTCAACAGAAATCATTGTCGGGTCGTCGGAGGGGGTATAGAGGAATTTCTCATTTTCAAAATTACCTGAAATATGAAATATGACTTGGCACGCAACATGGTGGGGTGCAGAATATCTATTTCCATCTGAATAACAATAATTTGTCAACAGAAATCATTTCCGGGTTGTCAGAGGAGGTATAGAGGAATTTTTCATTATTAAAAGGACTTCAAAAATCGAATATGACTTGGCACGCATCATGGTGGGGTGCAGAATATCCATTTTCATCTGAATAACGATAATTCATTAACGGAAGTCATTGTCGGGTCGTTAGAGGGGGTATAGAGGGATTTCACATTTTAAAAATTACTTCAAAAATCAAATATGACTTGGCACGTATCATGGTGGGGTGCAGAATATCCATTTCTATCTGAATAACAATAATTCGTCAACAGAAATCATTGTCGGGTCGTCAAAGGGGGTATAAAGGGATTGTTCATTTTCAAAGTTACATCAAATATGACTTGGCACACTTCATAGTAGGGTGCAAAATATCTATGTCCATCTGAATAACAATAATTTGTTAACAGAAATCATTGTCGGTTCGTCAGAGGGGTATAGAGGGATTTTTCATTTTCAATAATACTTCAAAAATCAAATATGAGTTGGCACGCATCATGGTGGGGTGCAGAATATCCATTTATATCTAAATAACACTAATTCGTCAACGGAAATCATTGTCGGGTCGTTAGAGGGGGTATAGAGGGATTTTTCATTTTCAAAATTCCTTCAAAAATCGAATATGACTTGGTACGCATTATGGTGGGGTGCAGAATATCCATTTCCATCTGAATAACAATAATTCATCAACAGAAGTCATTGTCGGGTCGTTAGAGGGTGTACAGAGGGATTTAACATTTTCAAAATCACTTCAAAAATCTAATATGACTTGGCACGCATCATGATTGGGTGCAGAATATCCATTTACATCTGAATAACGATAATTCGTCAACGGAAATCATTGTCGGGTCGTCAAAGGGGGTATAGAGGGATTTCTCATTTTCAAAATTACTTCAAAAATCAAATATGACTTGGCACTCATCATAGTAGGGTGCAATATATTCATTTCCATCCTAATAACAATAATTTGTCAACCGAAATCATTGTCGTGTCGTCAGAGGGGGTACAGAGGGATTTTTCATTTTCAAAATTACTTAAAATATCAAATATGACTTGGCACGCAACATGGTGGGGTGCAGAATATCTATTTCCATCTGAATAACAATAATTCGTCAACAGAAATCATTGTCGGTCGTCAGAGGGGGTAGAGAGGGATTTTTCATTTGCAAAATTACTTCATAAATCAAATATGACTTGGCACGCATCATATTAGGGTGCAAAATATTCATTTCCATCCTAATAACAATAATTCGTCAACAGAAATCATTGTCGGGTCGTCGGAGGGGGTATAGAGGAATTTTTCTTTTTCAAAATTACCTAAAATATGAAATATGACTTGGCACGCAACATGGTGGGGTGCAGAATATCTATTTCCATCTGAATAACAATTATTTGTCTACAGAAATCATTGCCGGGTTGTCAGAGGAGGTATAGAGGGATATTTCATTTTTAAAAGGACTTCAAAAATCAAATATGACTTGGCACGCATCATAGTAGGGTGCAAAATATTCATTTCCATCCTAATAACAATAATTCGTCAACAGAAATCATTGTCGGTTCGTCAGAGGGGTATAGAGGGATATTTAATTTTCAAAATTACTTCAAAAATCAAATATGAGTTGGCACGCATCATGGTGGGGTGCAGAATATCCATTTTCATCTGAATAACGATAATTCATCAACAGAAGTAATTGTCGGGTCGTTAGAGGGTGTACAGAGGGATTTTACCTTTTCAAAATCACTTCAAAAATCTAATATGACTTGGCACGCATTATTGTGGTGTGCATCATATCCATGTCCATCAGAATAACAATAATTCGTTAACAGAAATCATTGTCGTATCGTCAGAGGGGGTATAGAGGGATTTCTCATTTTCATAAATACTTCAAAAATCTAACATGATTTGGCACGCAACTTGGTGGGGTGCAGAATATCCATTTCCTTCTGATTAACAATAATTCGTCAACAGAAATCATTGTCGGGTCGTCAGAGGTGGTATAGAACAAATTTCCATTTTCAAAATTACCTCAAAATCAAATATGACTTGGCACGCATCATAGTGGGGTGCAGAAAATCCATTTCCATCTGAATAACAATTCGTCAACAGAAATCATTGTCGGGTCGTAAGAGGGTGTACAGAGGGATTTTACATTTTCAAAATCACTTCAAAAATCTAATATGACTTGGCACGCATCATTGTAGGGTGCAAAATATCCATGTCCATCTGAATAACAATAATTCGTCAACAGAAATCATTGTCGAATCGTAAGAGGGTGTATAGAGGTATTTTTCATTTTCAAAATTACTTCAAAACTCTAATATGACTTGGCACGTATCATTGTAGGGTGCAAAATATCAATGTCCATCTGAATAACAATAATTCGTCAACATAAATCATTTTAAAAGGGTAAAAGGGTGTACAGAGGGATTTTACATTTTCAAAATCACTTCAAAAATCAAATATAACTTAGCACGCATCATATTAGGGTGCAAAATTTTCATTTCCATCCTAATAACAATAATTCGTCAACAGAAATCATTGTCGGGTCGTCGGAGGGGGTATAGAGGAATTTCTCATTTTCAAAATTACCTGAAATATGAAATATGACTTGGCACGCAACATGGTGGGGTGCAGAATATCTATTTCCATCTGAATAACAATAATTTGTCAACAGAAATCATTGCCGGGTTGTCAGAGGAGGTATAGAGGAATTTTTCATTATTAAAAGGACTTCAAAAATCGAATATGACTTGGCACGCATCATGGTGGGGTGCAGAATATCCATTTTCATCTGAATAACGATAATTCATTAACGGAAGTCATTGTCGGGTCGTTAGAGGGGGTATAGAGGGATTTCACATTTTAAAAATTACTTCAAAAATCAAATATGACTTGGCACGTATCATGGTGGGGTGCAGAATATCCATTTCTATCTGAATAACAATAATTCGTCAACAGAAATCATTGTCGGGTCGTCAAAGGGGGTATAAAGGGATTGTTCATTTTCAAAGTTACATCAAATATGACTTGGCACACTTCATAGTAGGGTGCAAAATATCTATGTCCATCTGAATAACAATAATTTGTTAACAGAAATCATTGTCGGTTCGTCAGAGGGGTATAGAGGGATTTTTCATTTTCAATAATACTTCAAAAATCAAATATGAGTTGGCACGCATCATGGTGGGGTGCAGAATATCCATTTATATCTAAATAACACTAATTCGTCAACAGAAATCATTGTCGGGTCGTTAGAGGGGGTATAGAGGGATTTTTCATTTTCAAAATTCCTTCAAAAATCGAATATGACTTGGTACGCATTATGGTGGGGTGCAGAATATCCATTTCCATCTGAATAACAATAATTCATCAACAGAAGTCATTGTCGGGTCGTTAGAGGGTGTACAGAGGGATTTAACATTTTCAAAATCACTTCAAAAATCTAATATGACTTGGCACGCATCATGATTGGGTGCAGAATATCCATTTACATCTGAATAACGATAATTCGTCAACGGAAATCATTGTCGGGTCGTCAAAGGGGGTATAGAGGGATTTCTCATTTTCAAAATTACTTCAAAAATCAAATATGACTTGGCACTCATCATAGTAGGGTGCAATATATTCATTTCCATCCTAATAACAATAAAATGTCAACCGAAATCATTGTCGTGTCGTCAGAGGGGGTACAGAGGGATTTTTCATTTTCAAAATTACTTAAAATATCAAATATGACTTGGCACGCAACATGGTGGGGTGCAGAATATCTATTTCCATCTGAATAACAATAATTCGTCAACAGAAATCATTGTCGGTCGTCAGAGGGGGTAGAGAGGGATTTTACATTTTCAAAATCACTTCAAAAATCAAATATAACTTAGCACGCATCATATTAGGGTGCAAAATTTTCATTTCCATCCTAATAACAATAATTCGTCAACAGAAATCATTGTCGGGTCGTCGGAGGGGGTATAGAGGAATTTCTCATTTTCAAAATTACCTAAAATATGAAATATGACTTGGCACGCAACATGGTGGGGTGCAGAATATCTATTTCCATCTGAATAACAATTATTTGTCTACAGAAATCATTGCCGGGTTGTCAGAGGAGGTATAGAGGGATATTTCATTTTTAAAAGGACTTCAAAAATCAAATATGACTTGGCACGCATCATAGTAGGGTGCAAAATATTCATTTCCATCCTAATAACAATAATTCGTCAACAGAAATCATTGTCGGTTCGTCAGAGGGGTATAGAGGAATTTTTCATTTTCAAAATTACTTCAATAATCAAATATGAGTTGGCACGCTTCATGGTGGGGTACAGAGTATTCATGTCCATCTGAATAACAATAATTCGTCAACAGAAATCATTGTCGGGTAGTCAGAGGGGGTATAGAGTGATTGTTCATTTTCAAAATTACCTCTAAAATCACATATTACTTGGCACACATCATAGTAGGGTGCAAAATATCTATGTCTAACTGAATAACAATAATTCGTTAACGGAAATCATTGTCGGGTCGTTAGAGGGGGTATAGAGGGATTTTTCATTTTCAGAATTCCTTCAAAAATCGAAATGACTTGGCACGCATCATGGTGGGGTGCAGAATATCCATTTCCATCTGAATAACAATAATTCATCAACAGAAGTCATTGTCGTGTCGTTAGAGGGGGTATAGAGGGATTTCACATTTTCAAAATTACTTCAAAAATGAAATATGACTTGGCACGTATCATAGTGGGGCGCATAATATCCGTTTCCATCTGAATAATAATAATTCGTCAACAGAAATCATTGTCGTGTCGTCAGAGGGGGTATAGAGGGATTTTTCATTTTTAAAACGACTTCAGAAATCAAATATGACTTGGCACGCATCTTGGTGGCGTGCAGAATATCCATTTCCATCTGAATAACAATAATGCGTCAACAGAAATCATTGTCGGGTCGTCAAAGGGGGTATAGAGGGATTGTTCATTTTCAAAGTTAACTCAAAATTCAAATATGACTTGGCACACATTATAGTAGGGTGCAAACTATCCATTTCCAACTGAATAACAATAATTCGTCAACAGAAATCATTGTCGGGTCGTTAGAGGGAGTGTAGAGGGTTTTTTCATTTTCAAAATTACTTCAAAAATCAAATATGACTTGGCATGCATCATATTAGGGTGCAAAATATTCATTTCCATCCAAATAACAATACTTCGTCAACAGAAATCATTGTCGGGTCGTCAGAGGGGGTATAGAGGAATTTTTCATTTTCAAAATTACCTAAAATATCAAATATGACTTGGCACGGAACATGGTGGGTTGCAGAATATCTATGTCCATCTAAATAACAATAATTCGTTAACAGAAATCATTGTCGGTTCGTCAGTGGGGTATAGAGGAATTGTTCATTTTCAAAATTACCTCTAGAATCTAATATGACTTGGCACACATCATAGTATGGTGCAAAATATCCACGTCTAACTGAATAACAATAATTCGTTAACGGAAATCATTGTCGGGTCGTTAGAGGGGGTATAGAGGGATATTTCATTTTCAAAATTCCTTCCAAAATCGAATATGACTTGGCACGCATTATGGTGGGGTGCAGAATATCCATTTCCATCTGAATAACAATAATTCATCAACAGAAGTCATTGTCGGCTCGTTAGAGGGTGTACAGAGGGATTTAACATTTTCAAAATCACTTCAAAAATCTAATATGACTTGGAACGCATCATGATTGGGTGCAGAATATCCATTTATAATCTGAATAACGATAATTCGTCAACGGAAATCATTGTCGGGTCGTCAGAGGGGGTATAGAGGGATTTCTCATTTTCAAAATTACTTCTTAAATCAAATATGACTTGGCACTCATCATAGTAGGGTGCAATATATTCATTTCCATCCTAATGACAATAATTTGTCAACCGAAATCATTGTCGTGTCGTAAGAGGGGGTACATAGGGATTTTTCATTTTCAAAATTACTTAAAATATCAAATATGACTTGGTACGCAACATGGTGGGGTGCAGAATATCTATTTCCATCTGAATAACAATAATTCGTCAACAGAAATCATTGTCGGGTAGTCAGAGGGGGTATAGAGGGATTGTTCATTTTCAAAATTACCTAAAATATCAAATATGACTTGGCACGGAACATGGTGGGTTGCAGAATATCTATGTCCATCAAAATAACAATAATTCGTTAACAGAAATCATTGTCGGTTCGTCAGTGGGGTATAGAGGGATTTTTCATTTTCAAAATTACTTCAAAAATCAAATATGAGTTGGCACGCATCATGGTGGTGTACAAAGTATTCATGTCCATCTGAATAACAATAATTTGTCAACAGAAATCATTGCCGGGTTGTCAGAGGAGGTATAGAGGAATTTTTCATTAATAAAAGGACTTCAAAAATCGAATATGACTTGGCACGCATCATGGTGAGGTGCAGAATATCCATTTTCATCTGAATAACGATAATTCATCAACAGAAGTCATTGTCGGGTCGTTAGAGGGGGTATAGAGGGATTTCACATTTTCAAAATTACTTCAAAAATACCTGAAATATGAAATATGACTTGGCACGCAACATGGTGGGGTGCAGAATATCTATTTCCATCTGAATAACAATAATTTGTCAACAGAAATCATTGCCGGGTTGTCAGAGGAGGTATAGAGGAATTTTTCATTATTAAAAGGACTTCAAAAATCGAATATGACTTGGCACGCATCATGGTGGGGTGCAGAATATCCATTTTCATCTGAATAACGATAATTCATTAACGGAAGTCATTGTCGGGTCGTTAGAGGGGGTATAGAGGGATTTCACATTTTAAAAATTACTTCAAAAATCAAATATGACTTGGCACGTATCATGGTGGGGTGCAGAATATCCATTTCTATCTGAATAACAATAATTCGTCAACAGAAATCATTGTCGGGTCGTCAAAGGGGGTATAAAGGGATTGTTCATTTTCAAAGTTACATCAAATATGACTTGGCACACTTCATAGTAGGGTGCAAAATATCTATGTCCATCTGAATAACAATAATTTGTTAACAGAAATCATTGTCGGTTCGTCAGAGGGGTATAGAGGGATTTTTCATTTTCAATAATACTTCAAAAATCAAATATGAGTTGGCACGCATCATGGTGGGGTGCAGAATATCCATTTATATCTAAATAACACTAATTCGTCAACAGAAATCATTGTCGGGTCGTTAGAGGGGGTATAGAGGGATTTTTCATTTTCAAAATTCCTTCAAAAATCGAATATGACTTGGTACGCATTATGGTGGGGTGCAGAATATCCATTTCCATCTGAATAACAATAATTCATCAACAGAAGTCATTGTCGGGTCGTTAGAGGGTGTACAGAGGGATTTAACATTTTCAAAATCACTTCAAAAATCTAATATGACTTGGCACGCATCATGATTGGGTGCAGAATATCCATTTACATCTGAATAACGATAATTCGTCAACGGAAATCATTGTCGGGTCGTCAAAGGGGGTATAGAGGGATTTCTCATTTTCAAAATTACTTCAAAAATCAAATATGACTTGGCACTCATCATAGTAGGGTGCAATATATTCATTTCCATCCTAATAACAATAAAATGTCAACCGAAATCATTGTCGTGTCGTCAGAGGGGGTACAGAGGGATTTTTCATTTTCAAAATTACTTAAAATATCAAATATGACTTGGCACGCAACATGGTGGGGTGCAGAATATCTATTTCCATCTGAATAACAATAATTCGTCAACAGAAATCATTGTCGGTCGTCAGAGGGGGTAGAGAGGGATTTTTCATTTGCAAAATTACTTCAAAAATCAAATATGACTTGGCACGCATCATATTAGGGTGCAAAATATTCATTTCCATCCTAATAACAATAATTCGTCAACAGAAATCATTGTCGGGTCGTCGGAGGGGGTATAGAGGAATTTTTCTTTTTCAAAATTACCCAAAATATGAAATATGACTTGGCACGCAACATGGTGGGGTGCAGAATATCTATTTCCATCTGAATAACAATTATTTGTCTACAGAAATCATTGCCGGGTTGTCAGAGGAGGTATAGAGGGATATTTCATTTTTAAAAGGACTTCAAAAATCAAATATGACTTGGCACGCATCATAGTAGGGTGCAAAATATTCATTTCCATCCTAATAACAATAATTCGTCAACAGAAATCATTGTCGGTTCGTCAGAGGGGTATAGAGGAATTTTTCATTTTCAAAATTACTTCAATAATCAAATATGAGTTGGCACGCTTCATGGTGGGGTACAGAGTATTCATGTCCATCTGAATAACAATAATTCGTCAACAGAAATCATTGTCGGGTAGTCAGAGGGGGTATAGAGTGATTGTTCATTTTCAAAATTACCTCTAAAATCACATATTACTTGGCACACATCATAGTAGGGTGCAAAATATCTATGTCTAACTGAATAACAATAATTCGTTAACGGAAATCATTGTCGGGTCGTTAGAGGGGGTATAGAGGGATTTTTCATTTTCAGAATTCCTTCAAAAATCGAAATGACTTGGCACGCATCATGGTGGGGTGCAGAATATCCATTTCCATCTGAATAACAATAATTCATCAACAGAAGTCATTGTCGTGTCGTTAGAGGGGGTATAGAGGGATTTCACATTTTCAAAATTACTTCAAAAATGAAATATGACTTGGCACGTATCATAGTGGGGCGCATAATATCCGTTTCCATCTGAATAATAATAATTCGTCAACAGAAATCATTGTCGTGTCGTCAGAGGGGGTATAGAGGGATTTTTCATTTTTAAAACGACTTCAGAAATCAAATATGACTTGGCACGCATCTTGGTGGCGTGCAGAATATCCATTTCCATCTGAATAACAATAATGCGTCAACAGAAATCATTGTCGGGTCGTCAAAGGGGGTATAGAGGGATTGTTCATTTTCAAAGTTAACTCAAAATTCAAATATGACTTGGCACACATTATAGTAGGGTGCAAACTATCCATTTCCAACTGAATAACAATAATTCGTCAACAGAAATCATTGTCGGGTCGTTAGAGGGAGTGTAGAGGGTTTTTTCATTTTCAAAATTACTTCAAAAATCAAATATGACTTGGCATGCATCATATTAGGGTGCAAAATATTCATTTCCATCCAAATAACAATACTTCGTCAACAGAAATCATTGTCGGGTCGTCAGAGGGGGTATAGAGGAATTTTTCATTTTCAAAATTACCTAAAATATCAAATATGACTTGGCACGGAACATGGTGGGTTGCAGAATATCTATGTCCATCTAAATAACAATAATTCGTTAACAGAAATCATTGTCGGTTCGTCAGTGGGGTATAGAGGAATTGTTCATTTTCAAAATTACCTCTAGAATCTAATATGACTTGGCACACATCATAGTATGGTGCAAAATATCCACGTCTAACTGAATAACAATAATTCGTTAACGGAAATCATTGTCGGGTCGTTAGAGGGGGTATAGAGGGATATTTCATTTTCAAAATTCCTTCCAAAATCGAATATGACTTGGCACGCATTATGGTGGGGTGCAGAATATCCATTTCCATCTGAATAACAATAATTCATCAACAGAAGTCATTGTCGGCTCGTTAGAGGGTGTACAGAGGGATTTAACATTTTCAAAATCACTTCAAAAATCTAATATGACTTGGAACGCATCATGATTGGGTGCAGAATATCCATTTATAATCTGAATAACGATAATTCGTCAACGGAAATCATTGTCGGGTCGTCAGAGGGGGTATAGAGGGATTTCTCATTTTCAAAATTACTTCTTAAATCAAATATGACTTGGCACTCATCATAGTAGGGTGCAATATATTCATTTCCATCCTAATGACAATAATTTGTCAACCGAAATCATTGTCGTGTCGTAAGAGGGGGTACATAGGGATTTTTCATTTTCAAAATTACTTAAAATATCAAATATGACTTGGTACGCAACATGGTGGGGTGCAGAATATCTATTTCCATCTGAATAACAATAATTCGTCAACAGAAATCATTGTCGGGTAGTCAGAGGGGGTATAGAGGGATTGTTCATTTTCAAAATTACCTAAAATATCAAATATGACTTGGCACGGAACATGGTGGGTTGCAGAATATCTATGTCCATCTAAATAACAATAATTCGTTAACAGAAATCATTGTCGGTTCGTCAGTGGGGTATAGAGGGATTTTTCATTTTCAAAATTACTTCAAAAATCAAATATGAGTTGGCACGCATCATGGTGGTGTACAAAGTATTCATGTCCATCTGAATAACAATAATTCGTCAACAGAAATCATTGTCGGGTAGTCAGAGGGGGTATAGAGGAATTGTTCATTTTCAAAATTACCTCTAGAATCAAATATGACTTGGCACACATCATAGTATGGTGCAAAATATCCATGTCTAACTGAATAACAATAATTCGTTAACGGAAATCATTGTCGGGTCGTTAGAGGGGGTATAGAGGGATTTTTCATTTTCAAAATTCCTTCAAAAATCGAATATGACTTGGCACGCATTATGGTGGGGTGCAGAATATCCATTTCCATCTGAATAACAATAATTCATCAACAGAAGTCATTGTCGGGTCGTTAGAGGGTGTACAGAGGGATTTAACATTTTCAAAATCACTTCAAAAATCTAATATGACCTGGAACGCATCATGATTGGGTGCAGAATATCCATTTATAATCTGAGTAACGATAATTCGTCAACGGAAATCATTGTCGGGTCGTCAGAGGGGGTATAGAGGGATTTCTCATTTTCAAAATTACTTCAAAAATCAAATATGACTTGGCACTCATCATAGTAGGGTGCAATATATTCATTTCCATCCTAATAACAATAATTTGTCAACCGAAATCATTGTCGTGTCGTAAGAGGGGGTACAGAGGGATTTTTCATTTTCAAAATTACTTAAAATATCAAATATGACTTGGCACGCAACATGGTGGGTTGCAGAATATCTATGTCCATCTAAATAACAATAATTCGTTAACAGAAATCATTGTCGGTTGGTCAGTGGGGTATAGAGGGATTTTTCATTTTCAAAATTACTTCAAAAATCAAATATGAGTTGGCACGCATCATGGTGGTGTACAAAGTATTCATGTCCATCTGAATAACAATAATTCGTCAACAGAAATCATTGTCGGGTAGTCAGAGGGGGTATAGAGGGATTGTTCATTTTCAAAATTACCTCTAAAATCACATATTACTTGGCACACATCATAGTAGGGTGCAAAATATCTATGTCTAACTGACTAACAATAATTCGTTAACGGAAATCATTGTCGGGTCGTTAGAGGGGGTATAGAGGGATTTTTCATTTTCAAAATTCCTTCAAAAATCGAATATGACTTGGCACGCATTATGGTGGGGTGCAGAATATCCATTTCCATCCGAATAACAATAATTCATCAACAGAAGTCATTGTCGGGTCGTTAGAGGGGGTATAGAGGGATTTCACATTTTCAAAATTACTTCAAAAATGAAATATGACTTGGCACGTATCATAGTGGGGCGCATAATATCCGTTTCCATCTGAATAATAATAATTCGTCAACAGAAATCATTGTCGTGTCGTCAGAGGGGGTATAGAGGGATTTTTCATTTTAAAAACGACTTCAAAAATCAAATATGACTTGGCACGCATCATAGTAGGGTGCAAAATATTCATTTCCATCCTAATAACAATAATTCGTCAACAGAAATCATTGTCGGGTCGTCAGAGGGGGTATAGAGGAATTTTTCATTTTCAAAATTACCTAAAATATCAAATATGACTTGGCACGGAACATAGTGGGGTGCAGAATATCTATGTCCATCTAAATAACAATAATTCGTTAACAGAAATCATTGTCGGTTCGTCAGAGGGGTATAGAGGGATTTTTCATTTTCAAAATTACTTCAATAATCAAATATGAGTTGGCACGCTTCATGGTGGGGTACAGAGTATTCATGTCCATCTGAATAACAATAATTCGTCAACAGAAATCATTGTCGGGTAGTCAGAGGGGGTATAGAGGGATTGTTCATTTTCAAAATTACCTCTAAAATCACATATTACTTGGCACACATCATAGTAGGGTGCAAAATATCTATGTCTAACTGAATAACAATAATTCGTTAACGGAAATCATTGTCGGGTCGTTAGAGGGGGTATAGAGGGATTTTTCATTTTCAGAATTCCTTCAAAAATCGAAATGACTTGGCACGCATTATGGTGGGGTGCAGAATATCCATTTCCATCTGAATAACAATAATTCATCAACAGAAGTCATTGTCGGGTCGTTAGAGGGGGTATAGAGGGATTTCACATTTTCAAAATCACTTCAAAAATCTAATATGACTTGGAACGCATCATGATTGGGTGCAGAATATCCATTTATAATCTGAATAACGATAATTCGTCAACGGAAATCATTGTCGGGTCGTCAGAGGGGGTATAGAGGGATTTCTCATTTTCAAAATTACTTCTAAAATCAAATATGACTTGGCACTCTTCATAGTAGGGTGCAATATATTCATTTCCATCCTAATGACAATAATTTGTCAACCGAAATCATTGTCGTGTCGTAAGAGGGGGTACAGAGGGATTTTTCATTTTCAAAATTACTTAAAATATCAAATATGACTTGGTACGCAACATGGTGGGGTGCAGAATATCTATTTCCATCTGAATAACAATAATTCGTCAACAGAAATCATTGTCGGGTAGTCAGAGGGGGTATAGAGGGATTGTTCATTTTCAAAATTACCTAAAATATCAAATATGACTTGGCACGGAACATGGTGGGTTGCAGAATATCTATGTCCATCTAAACAACAATAATTCGTTAACAGAAATCATTGTCGGTTCGTCAGTGGGGTATAGAGGGATTTTTCATTTTCAAAATTACTTCAAAAATCAAATATGACTTGGCACTCATCATAGTGGGGTGCAATATATTCATTTCCATCCTAAAAACAATAATTTGTCAACCGAAACATTGTCGTGTCGTCAGAGGGGGTACAGAGGGATTTTACATTTTCAAAATTACTTAAAATATCAAATATGACTTGGCACGCAACATGGTGGGGTGCAGAATATCTAATTCCATCTGAATAACAATAATTCGTCAACAGAAATCATTGTCGGGTGGTCAGAGGGGATATAGAGGGATTTTTCATTTTCAAAATTACTTAAAAAATCAAATATGACTTGGCACGCATCATATTAGGGTGCAAAATATTCATTTCCATCCTAATAACAATAATTCGTCAACAGAAATCATTGTCGGGTCGTCGGAGGGGGTATAGAGGAATTTTTCTTTTTCAAAATTACCTAAAATATGAAATATGACTTGGCACGCAACATAGTGGGGTGCAGAATATCTGTTTCCATCTGATTAACAATAATTCGTCAACAGAAATCATTGTCGGGTCGTCAAAGGGGGTATAAAGGGATTGTTCATTTTCAAAGTTACATCAAATATGACTTGGCACACTTCATAGTAGGGTGCAAAATATCTATGTCCATCTGAATAACAATAATTTGTTAACAGAAATCATTGTCGGTTCGTCAGAGGGGTATAGAGGGATTTTTCATTTTCAATAATACTTCAAAAATCAAATATGAGTTGGCACGCATCATGGTGGGGTGCAGAATATCCATTTATATCTAAATAACACTAATTCGTCAACAGAAATCATTGTCGGGTCGTTAGAGGGGGTATAGAGGGATTTTTCATTTTCAAAATTCCTTCAAAAATCGAATATGACTTGGTACGCATTATGGTGGGGTGCAGAATATCCATTTCCATCTGAATAACAATAATTCATCAACAGAAGTCATTGTCGGGTCGTTAGAGGGTGTACAGAGGGATTTAACATTTTCAAAATCACTTCAAAAATCTAATATGACTTGGCACGCATCATGATTGGGTGCAGAATATCCATTTACATCTGAATAACGATAATTCGTCAACGGAAATCATTGTCGGGTCGTCAAAGGGGGTATAGAGGGATTGTTCATTTTCAAAATTACCTAAAATATCAAATATGACTTGGCACGGAACATGGTGGGTTGCAGAATATCTATGTCCATCTAAACAACAATAATTCGTTAACAGAAATCATTGTCGGTTCGTCAGTGGGGTATAGAGGGATTTTTCATTTTCAAAATTACTTCAAAAATCAAATATGACTTGGCACTCATCATAGTGGGGTGCAATATATTCATTTCCATCCTAAAAACAATAATTTGTCAACCGAAACATTGTCGTGTCGTCAGAGGGGGTACAGAGGGATTTTACATTTTCAAAATTACTTAAAATATCAAATATGACTTGGCACGCAACATGGTGGGGTGCAGAATATCTAATTCCATCTGAATAACAATAATTCGTCAACAGAAATCATTGTCGGGTGGTCAGAGGGGATATAGAGGGATTTTTCATTTTCAAAATTACTTAAAAAATCAAATATGACTTGGCACGCATCATATTAGGGTGCAAAATATTCATTTCCATCCTAATAACAATAATTCGTCAACAGAAATCATTGTCGGGTCGTCGGAGGGGGTATAGAGGAATTTTTCTTTTTCAAAATTACCTAAAATATGAAATATGACTTGGCACGCAACATAGTGGGGTGCAGAATATCTGTTTCCATCTGATTAACAATAATTCGTCAACAGAAATCATTGTCGGGTCGTCAAAGGGGGTATAAAGGGATTGTTCATTTTCAAAGTTACATCAAATATGACTTGGCACACTTCATAGTAGGGTGCAAAATATCTATGTCCATCTGAATAACAATAATTTGTTAACAGAAATCATTGTCGGTTCGTCAGAGGGGTATAGAGGGATTTTTCATTTTCAATAATACTTCAAAAATCAAATATGAGTTGGCACGCATCATGGTGGGGTGCAGAATATCCATTTATATCTAAATAACACTAATTCGTCAACAGAAATCATTGTCGGGTCGTTAGAGGGGGTATAGAGGGATTTTTCATTTTCAAAATTCCTTCAAAAATCGAATATGACTTGGTACGCATTATGGTGGGGTGCAGAATATCCATTTCCATCTGAATAACAATAATTCATCAACAGAAGTCATTGTCGGGTCGTTAGAGGGTGTACAGAGGGATTTAACATTTTCAAAATCACTTCAAAAATCTAATATGACTTGGCACGCATCATGATTGGGTGCAGAATATCCATTTACATCTGAATAACGATAATTCGTCAACGGAAATCATTGTCGGGTCGTCAAAGGGGGTATAGAGGGATTTCTCATTTTCAAAATTACTTAAAATATCAAATATGACTTGGCACGCAACATGGTGGGGTGCAGAATATCTATTTCCATCTGAATAACAATAATTCGTCAACAGAAATCATTGTCGGTCGTCAGAGGGGGTAGAGAGGGATTTTTCATTTGCAAAATTACTTCAAAAATCAAATATGACTTGGCACGCATCATATTAGGGTGCAAAATATTCATTTCCATCCTAATAACAATAATTCGTCAACAGAAATCATTGTCGGGTCGTCGGAGGGGGTATAGAGGAATTTTTCTTTTTCAAAATTACCTAAAATATGAAATATGACTTGGCACGCAACATGGTGGGGTGCAGAATATCTATTTCCATCTGAATAACAATTATTTGTCTACAGAAATCATTGCCGGGTTGTCAGAGGAGGTATAGAGGGATATTTCATTTTTAAAAGGACTTCAAAAATCAAATATGACTTGGCACGCATCATAGTAGGGTGCAAAATATTCATTTCCATCCTAATAACAATAATTCGTCAACAGAAATCATTGTCGGTTCGTCAGAGGGGTATAGAGGAATTTTTCATTTTCAAAATTACTTCAATAATCAAATATGAGTTGGCACGCTTCATGGTGGGGTACAGAGTATTCATGTCCATCTGAATAACAATAATTCGTCAACAGAAATCATTGTCGGGTAGTCAGAGGGGGTATAGAGTGATTGTTCATTTTCAAAATTACCTCTAAAATCACATATTACTTGGCACACATCATAGTAGGGTGCAAAATATCTATGTCTAACTGAATAACAATAATTCGTTAACGGAAATCATTGTCGGGTCGTTAGAGGGGGTATAGAGGGATTTTTCATTTTCAGAATTCCTTCAAAAATCGAAATGACTTGGCACGCATTATGGTGGGGTGCAGAATATCCATTTCCATCTGAATAACAATAATTCATCAACAGAAGTCATTGTCGTGTCGTTAGAGGGGGTATAGAGGGATTTCACATTTTCAAAATTACTTCAAAAATGAAATATGACTTGGCACGTATCATAGTGGGGCGCATAATATCCGTTTCCATCTGAATAATAATAATTCGTCAACAGAAATCATTGTCGTGTCGTCAGAGGGGGTATAGAGGGATTTTTCATTTTTAAAACGACTTCAGAAATCAAATATGACTTGGCACGCATCTTGGTGGCGTGCAGAATATCCATTTCCATCTGAATAACAATAATGCGTCAACAGAAATCATTGTCGGGTCGTCAAAGGGGGTATAGAGGGATTGTTCATTTTCAAAGTTAACTCAAAATTCAAATATGACTTGGCACACATTATAGTAGGGTGCAAACTATCCATTTCCAACTGAATAACAATAATTCGTCAACAGAAATCATTGTCGGGTCGTTAGAGGGAGTGTAGAGGGTTTTTTCATTTTCAAAATTACTTCAAAAATCAAATATGACTTGGCATGCATCATATTAGGGTGCAAAATAGTCATTTCCATCCAAATAACAATACTTCGTCAACAGAAATCATTGTCGGGTCGTCAGAGGGGGTATAGAGGAATTTTTCATTTTCAAAATTACCTAAAATATCAAATATGACTTGGCACGGAACATGGTGGGTTGCAGAATATCTATGTCCATCTAAATAACAATAATTCGTTAACAGAAATCATTGTCGGTTCGTCAGTGGGGTATAGAGGAATTGTTCATTTTCAAAATTACCTCTAGAATCTAATATGACTTGGCACACATCATAGTATGGTGCAAAATATCCACGTCTAATTGAATAACAATAATTCGTTAACGGAAATCATTGTCGGGTCGTTAGAGGGGGTATAGAGGGATATTTCATTTTCAAAATTACCTAAAATATCAAATATGACTTGGCACGGAACATGGTGGGTTGCAGAATATCTATGTCCATCTAAATAACAATAATTCTTTAACAGAAATCATTGTCGGTTCGTCAGTGGGGTATAGAGGGATTTTTCATTTTCAAAATTACTTCAAAAATCAAATATGAGTTGGCACGCATCATGGTGGTGTACAAAGTATTCATGTCCATCTGAATAACAATAATTCGTCAACAGAAATCATTGTCGGGTAGTCAGAGGGGGTATAGAGGAATTGTTCATTTTCAAAATTACCTCTAGAATCAAATATGACTTGGCACACATCATAGTATGGTGCAAAATATCCATGTCTAACTGAATAACAATAATTCGTTAACGGAAATCATTGTCGGGTCGTTAGAGGGGGTATAGAGGGATTTTTCATTTTCAAAATTCCTTCAAAAATCGAATATGACTTGGCACGCATTATGGTGGGGTGCAGAATATCCATTTCCATCTGAATAACAATAATTCATCAACAGAAGTCATTGTCGGGTCGTTAGAGGGTGTACAGAGGGATTTAACATTTTCAAAATCACTTCAAAAATCTAATATGACCTGGAACGCATCATGATTGGGTGCAGAATATCCATTTATAATCTGAGTAACGATAATTCGTCAACGGAAATCATTGTCGGGTCGTCAGAGGGGGTATAGAGGGATTTCTCATTTTCAAAATTACTTCAAAAATCAAATATGACTTGGCACTCATCATAGTAGGGTGCAATATATTCATTTCCATCCTAATAACAATAATTTGTCAACCGAAATCATTGTCGTGTCGTAAGAGGGGGTACAGAGGGATTTTTCATTTTCAAAATTACTTAAAATATCAAATATGACTTGGCACGCAACATGGTGGGTTGCAGAATATCTATGTCCATCTAAATAACAATAATTCGTTAACAGAAATCATTGTCGGTTGGTCAGTGGGGTATAGAGGGATTTTTCATTTTCAAAATTACTTCAAAAATCAAATATGAGTTGGCACGCATCATGGTGGTGTACAAAGTATTCATGTCCATCTGAATAACAATAATTCGTCAACAGAAATCATTGTCGGGTAGTCAGAGGGGGTATAGAGGGATTGTTCATTTTCAAAATTACCTCTAAAATCACATATTACTTGGCACACATCATAGTAGGGTGCAAAATATCTATGTCTAACTGACTAACAATAATTCGTTAACGGAAATCATTGTCGGGTCGTTAGAGGGGGTATAGAGGGATTTTTCATTTTCAAAATTCCTTCAAAAATCGAATATGACTTGGCACGCATTATGGTGGGGTGCAGAATATCCATTTCCATCCGAATAACAATAATTCATCAACAGAAGTCATTGTCGGGTCGTTAGAGGGGGTATAGAGGGATTTCACATTTTCAAAATTACTTCAAAAATGAAATATGACTTGGCACGTATCATAGTGGGGCGCATAATATCCGTTTCCATCTGAATAATAATAATTCGTCAACAGAAATCATTGTCGTGTCGTCAGAGGGGGTATAGAGGGATTTTTCATTTTAAAAACGACTTCAAAAATCAAATATGACTTGGCACGCATCATAGTAGGGTGCAAAATATTCATTTCCATCCTAATAACAATAATTCGTCAACAGAAATCATTGTCGGGTCGTCAGAGGGGGTATAGAGGAATTTTTCATTTTCAAAATTACCTAAAATATCAAATATGACTTGGCACGGAACATAGTGGGGTGCAGAATATCTATGTCCATCTAAATAACAATAATTCGTTAACAGAAATCATTGTCGGTTCGTCAGAGGGGTATAGAGGGATTTTTCATTTTCAAAATTACTTCAATAATCAAATATGAGTTGGCACGCTTCATGGTGGGGTACAGAGTATTCATGTCCATCTGAATAACAATAATTCGTCAACAGAAATCATTGTCGGGTAGTCAGAGGGGGTATAGAGGGATTGTTCATTTTCAAAATTACCTCTAAAATCACATATTACTTGGCACACATCATAGTAGGGTGCAAAATATCTATGTCTAACTGAATAACAATAATTCGTTAACGGAAATCATTGTCGGGTCGTTAGAGGGGGTATAGAGGGATTTTTCATTTTCAGAATTCCTTCAAAAATCGAAATGACTTGGCACGCATTATGGTGGGGTGCAGAATATCCATTTCCATCTGAATAACAATAATTCATCAACAGAAGTCATTGTCGGGTCGTTAGAGGGGGTATAGAGGGATTTCACATTTTCAAAATCACTTCAAAAATCTAATATGACTTGGAACGCATCATGATTGGGTGCAGAATATCCATTTATAATCTGAATAACGATAATTCGTCAACGGAAATCATTGTCGGGTCGTCAGAGGGGGTATAGAGGGATTTCTCATTTTCAAAATTACTTCTAAAATCAAATATGACTTGGCACTCTTCATAGTAGGGTGCAATATATTCATTTCCATCCTAATGACAATAATTTGTCAACCGAAATCATTGTCGTGTCGTAAGAGGGGGTACAGAGGGATTTTTCATTTTCAAAATTACTTAAAATATCAAATATGACTTGGTACGCAACATGGTGGGGTGCAGAATATCTATTTCCATCTGAATAACAATAATTCGTCAACAGAAATCATTGTCGGGTAGTCAGAGGGGGTATAGAGGGATTGTTCATTTTCAAAATTACCTAAAATATCAAATATGACTTGGCACGGAACATGGTGGGTTGCAGAATATCTATGTCCATCTAAATAACAATAATTCGTTAACAGAAATCATTGTCGGTTCGTCAGTGGGGTATAGAGGGATTTTTCATTTTCAAAATTACTTCAAAAATCAAATATGACTTGGCACTCATCATAGTGGGGTGCAATATATTCATTTCCATCCTAAAAACAATAATTTGTCAACCGAAACATTGTCGTGTCGTCAGAGGGGGTACAGAGGGATTTTACATTTTCAAAATTACTTAAAATATCAAATATGACTTGGCACGCAACATGGTGGGGTGCAGAATATCTAATTCCATCTGAATAACAATAATTCGTCAACAGAAATCATTGTCGGGTGGTCAGAGGGGATATAGAGGGATTTTTCATTTTCAAAATTACTTAAAAATTCAAATATGACTTGGCACGCATCATATTAGGGTGCAAAATATTCATTTCCATCCTAATAACAATAATTCGTCAACAGAAATCATTGTCGGGTCGTCGGAGGGGGTATAGAGGAATTTTTCTTTTTCAAAATTACCTAAAATATGAAATATGACTTGGCACGCAACATAGTGGGGTGCAGAATATCTGTTTCCATCTGAATAACAATAATTTGTCAACAGAATTCATTGCCGGGTTGTCAGAGGAGGTATAGAGGGATTTTTCATTTTTAAAAGTACTCCAAAAATCAAATATGACTTGGCACGCATCATAGTAGGGTGCAAAATATCTATGTCTGACTGACTAACAATAATTCGTTAACGGAAATCATTGTCGGGTCGTTAGAGGGGGTATAGAGGGATTTTTCATTTTCAGAATTCCTTCAAAAATCGAAATGACTTGGCACGCATTATGGTGGGGTGCAGAATATCCATTTTCATCTGAATAACAATAATTCATCAACAGAAGTCATTGTCGGGTCGTTAGAGGGGGTATAGAGGGATTTTTCATTTTCAAAATTCCTTCAAAAATCGAATATGACTTGGCACGCATTATGGTGGGGTGCAGAATATCCATTTCCATCTGAATAACAATAATTCATCAACAGAAGTCATTGTCGGGTCGTTAGAGGGTGTACAGAGGGATTTAACATTTTCAAAATCACTTCAAAAATCTAATATGACTTGGCACGCATCATGATTGGGTGCAGAATATCCATTTACATCTGAATAACGATAATTCGTCAACGGAAATCATTGTCGGGTCGTCAGAGGGGGTATAGAGGGATTTCTCATTTTCAAAATTACTTAAAATATCAAATATGACTTGGCACGCAACATGGTGGGGTGCAGAATATCTATTTCCATCTGAATAACAATAATTCGTCAACAGAAATCATTGTCGGTCGTCAGAGGGGGTATAGAGGGATTTTTCATTTTCAAAATTACTTCAAAAATCAAATATGACTTGGCACGCATCATATTAGGGTGCAAAATATTCATTTCCATCCTAATAACAATAATTTGTCAACCGAAATCATTGTCGTGTCGTCAGAGGGGGTACAGAGGGATTTTTCATTTTCAAAATTACTTAAAATATCAAATATGACTTGGCACGCAACATGGTGGGGTGCAGAATATCTATTTCCATCTGAATAACAATAATTCGTCAACAGAAATCATTGTCGGTCGTCAGAGGGGGTATAGAGGGATTTTTCATTTTCAAAATTACTTCAAAAATCAAATATGACTTGGCACGCATCATATTAGGGTGCAAAATATTCATTTCCATCCTAATAACAATAATTCGTCAACAGAAATCATTGTCGGGTCGTCGGAGGGGGTATAGAGGAATTTATCTTTTTCAAAATTACCTAAAATATGAAATATGACTTGGCACGCAACATGGTGGGGTGCAGAATATCTATTTCCATCTGAATAACAATTATTTGTCTACAGAAATCATTGCCGGGTTGTCAGAGGAGGTATAGAGGGATTTTTCATTTTTAAAAGGACTTCAAAAATCAAATATGACTTGGCACGCATCATAGTAGGGTGCAAAATATTCATTTCCATCCTAATAACAATAATTCGTCAACAGAAATCATTGTCGGGTCGTCAGAGGGGGTATAGAGGAATTTTTCATTTTCAAAATTACCTAAAATATCAAATATGACTTGGCACGGAACACGGTGGGGTGCAGAATATCTATGTCCACCTAAATAACAATAATTCGTTAACAGAAATCATTGTCGGTTCGTCAGAGGGGTATAGAGGGATTTTTCATTTTCAAAATTACTTCAATAATCAAATATGAGTTGGCACGCTTCATGGTGGGGTACAGAGTATTCATGTCCATCTGAATAACAATAATTCGTCAACAGAAATCATTGTCGGGTAGTCAGAGGGGGTATAGAGGGATTGTTCATTTTCAAAATTACCTCTAAAATCACATATTACTTGGCACACATCATAGTAGGGTGCAAAATATCTATGTCTAACTGACTAACAATAATTCGTTAACGGAAATCATTGTCGGGTCGTTAGAGGGGGTATAGAGGGATTTTTCATTTTCAGAATTCCTTCAAAAATCGAAATGACTTGGCACGCATCATGGTGGGGTGCAGAATATCCATTTCCATCTGAATAACAATAATTCATCAACAGAAGTCATTGTCGGGTCGTTAGAGGGGGTATAGAGGGATTTCACATTTTCAAAATTACTTCAAAAATGAAATATGACTTGGCACGTATCATAGTGGGGCGCATAATATCCGTTTCCATCTGAATAATAATAATTCGTCAACAGAAATCATTGTCGTGTCGTCAGAGGGGGTATAGAGGGATTTTTCATTTTTAAAACGACTTCAGAAATCAAATATGACTTGCCACGCATCTTGTTGGCGTGCAGAATATCCATTTCCATCTGAATAACAATAATTCATCAACAGAAATCATTGTCGGGTCGTCGGAGGGGGTATAGAGGAATTTTTCTTTTTCAAAATTACCTAAAATATGAAATATGACTTGGCACGCAACATAGTGGGGTGCAGAATATCTGTTTCCATCTGAATAACAATAATTTGTCAACAGAATTCATTGCCGGGTTGTCAGAGGAGGTATAGAGGGATTTTTCATTTTTAAAAGTACTCCAAAAATCAAATATGACTTGGCACGCATCATAGTAGGGTGCAAAATATTCATTTCCATCCTAATAACAATAATACGTCAACAGAAATCATTGTCGGGTCGTCAGAGGGGGTATAGAGGAATTTTTCATTTTCAAAATGACCTAAAATATCAAATATGACTTGGCACGGAACATGGTGGGGTGCAAAATATTTCTGTCCATCTAAATAACAATAATTCGTTAACAGAAATCATTGTCGGTTCGTCAGAGGGGATATAGAGGGATTTTTCATTTTCAAAATTACTTAAAAAATCAAATATGACTTGGCACGCATCATATTAGGGTGCAAAATATTCATTTCCATCCTAATAACAATAATTCGTCAACAGAAATCATTGTCGGGTCGTCGGAGGGGGTATAGAGGAATTTTTCTTTTTCAAAATTACCTAAAATATGAAATATGACTTGGCACGCAACATAGTGGGGTGCAGAATATCTATTTCCATCTGAATAACAATAATTTGTCAACAGAATTCATTGCCGGGTTGTCAGAGGAGGTATAGAGGGATTTTTCATTTTTAAAAGTACTCCAAAAATCAAATATGACTTGGCACGCATCATAGTAGGGTGCAAAATATTCATTTCCATCCTAATAACAATAATACGTCAACAGAAATCATTGTCGGGTCGTCAGAGGGGGTATAGAAGAATTTTTCATTTTCAAAATTACCTAAAATATCAAATATGACTTGGCACGGAACATGGTGGGGTGCAAAATATCTATGTCCATCTAAATAACAATAATTCGTTAACAGAAATCATTGTCGGTTCGTCAGAGGGGTATAGAGGGATTTTTCATTTTCAAAATTACTTCAAAAATCAAATATGAGTTGGCACGCTTCATGGTGGGGTACAGAGTATTCATGTCCATCTGAATAACAATAATTCGTCAACAGAAATCATTGTCGGGTAGTCAGAGGAGGTATAGAGGAATTTTTCATTTTCAAAATTACCTCTAAAATCAAATAATATTTGGCACACATCATAGTAGGGTGCAAAATATCTATGTCTGACTGACTAACAATAATTCGTTAACGGAAATCATTGTCGGGTCGTTAGAGGGGGTATAGAGGGATTTTTAATTTTCAAAATTCCTTCAAAAATCGAATATGACTTGGCACGCATTATGGTGGGGTGCAGAATATCCATTTCCATCTGAATAACAATAATTCATCAAAAGAAGTCATTGTCGGGTCGTTAGAGGGGGTATAGAGGGATTTCACATTTTCAAAATTACTTCAAAAATGAAATATGACTTGGCACGCATCATAGTGGGGTGCAGAAAATCCATTTCCATCTGAATAACAATTCGTCAACAGAAATCATTGTCGGGTCGTAAGAGGGTGTACAGAGGGATTTTACATTTTCAAAATCACTTCAAAAATCTAATATGACTTGGCACGTATCATTGTAGGGTGCAAAATATCAATGTCCATCTGAATAACAATAATTCGTTATGAGAAATCATTGTCGGTTCGTCAGAGGGGTATAGAGGGATATTCAATTTTCAAAATTACTTCAAAAATCAAATATGAGTTGGCACGCATCATGGTGGGGTGCAGAATATCCATTTTCATCTGAATAACGATAATTCATCAACAGAAGTAATTGTCGGGTCGTTAGAGGGTGTACAGAGGGATTTTACCTTTTCAAAATCACTTCAAAAATCTAATATGACTTGGCACGCATTATTGTGGTGTGCATCATATCCATGTCCATCAGAATAACAATAATTCGTTAACAGAAATCATTGTCGTATCGTCAGAGGGGGTATAGAGGGATTTCTCATTTTCATAAATACTTCAAATATCTAACATGATTTGGCACGCAACTTGGTGGGGTGCAGAATATCCATTTCCTTCTGATTAACAATAATTCGTCAACAGAAATCATTGTCGGGTCGTCAGAGGTGGTATAGAACAAATTTCCATTTTCAAAATTACCTCAAAATCAAATATGACTTGGCACGCATCATAGTGGGGTGCAGAAAATCCATTTCCATCTGAATAACAATTCGTCAACAGAAATCATTGTCGGGTCGTAAGAGGGTGTACAGAGGGATTTTACATTTTCAAAATCACTTCAAAAATCTAATATGACTTGGCACGCATCATTGTAGGGTGCAAAATATCCATGTCCATCTGAATAACAATAATTCGTCAACAGAAATCATTGTCGGGTCGTAAGAGGGTGTATAGAGGTATTTTTCATTTTCAAAATTACTTCAAAAATCTAATATGACTTGGCACGTATCATTGTAGGGTGCAAAATATCAATGTCCATCTGAATAACAATAATTCGTCAACAGAAATCATTGTCGGGTGGTCAGAGGGGATATAGAGGGATTTTTCATTTTCAAAATTACTTAAAAATTCAAATATGACTTGGCACGCATCATATTAGGGTGCAAAATATTCATTTCCATCCTAATAACAATAATTCGTCAACAGAAATCATTGTCGGGTCGTCGGAGGGGGTATAGAGGAATTTTTCTTTTTCAAAATTACCTAATATATGAAATATGACTTGGCACGCAACATAGTGGGGTGCAGAATATCTGTTTCCATCTGAATAACAATAATTTGTCAACAGAATTCATTGCCGGGTTGTCAGAGGAGGTATAGAGGGATTTTTCATTTTTAAAAGTACTCCAAAAATCAAATATGACTTGGCACGCATCATAGTAGGGTGCAAAATATCTATGTCTGACTGACTAACAATAATTCGTTAACGGAAATCATTGTCGGGTCGTTAGAGGGGGTATAGAGGGATTTTTCATTTTCAGAATTCCTTCAAAAATCGAAATGACTTGGCACGCATTATGGTGGGGTGCAGAATATCCATTTTCATCTGAATAACAATAATTCATCAACAGAAGTCATTGTCGGGTCGTTAGAGGGGGTATAGAGGGATTTTTCATTTTCAAAATTCCTTCAAAAATCGAATATGACTTGGCACGCATTATGGTGGGGTGCAGAATATCCATTTCCATCTGAATAACAATAATTCATCAACAGAAGTCATTGTCGGGTCGTTAGAGGGTGTACAGAGGGATTTAACATTTTCAAAATCACTTCAAAAATCTAATATGACTTGGCACGCATCATGATTGGGTGCAGAATATCCATTTACATCTGAATAACGATAATTCGTCAACGGAAATCATTGTCGGGTCGTCAGAGGGGGTATAGAGGGATTTCTCATTTTCAAAATTACTTAAAATATCAAATATGACTTGGCACGCAACATGGTGGGGTGCAGAATATCTATTTCCATCTGAATAACAATAATTCGTCAACAGAAATCATTGTCGGTCGTCAGAGGGGGTATAGAGGGATTTTTCATTTTCAAAATTACTTCAAAAATCAAATATGACTTGGCACGCATCATATTAGGGTGCAAAATATTCATTTCCATCCTAATAACAATAATTTGTCAACCGAAATCATTGTCGTGTCGTCAGAGGGGGTACAGAGGGATTTTTCATTTTCAAAATTACTTAAAATATCAAATATGACTTGGCACGCAACATGGTGGGGTGCAGAATATCTATTTCCATCTGAATAACAATAATTCGTCAACAGAAATCATTGTCGGTCGTCAGAGGGGGTATAGAGGGATTTTTCATTTTCAAAATTACTTCAAAAATCAAATATGACTTGGCACGCATCATATTAGGGTGCAAAATATTCATTTCCATCCTAATAACAATAATTCGTCAACAGAAATCATTGTCGGGTCGTCGGAGGGGGTATAGAGGAATTTATCTTTTTCAAAATTACCTAAAATATGAAATATGACTTGGCACGCAACATGGTGGGGTGCAGAATATCTATTTCCATCTGAATAACAATTATTTGTCTACAGAAATCATTGCCGGGTTGTCAGAGGAGGTATAGAGGGATTTTTCATTTTTAAAAGGACTTCAAAAATCAAATATGACTTGGCACGCATCATAGTAGGGTGCAAAATATTCATTTCCATCCTAATAACAATAATTCGTCAACAGAAATCATTGTCGGGTCGTCAGAGGGGGTATAGAGGAATTTTTCATTTTCAAAATTACCTAAAATATCAAATATGACTTGGCACGGAACACGGTGGGGTGCAGAATATCTATGTCCACCTAAATAACAATAATTCGTTAACAGAAATCATTGTCGGTTCGTCAGAGGGGTATAGAGGGATTTTTCATTTTCAAAATTACTTCAATAATCAAATATGAGTTGGCACGCTTCATGGTGGGGTACAGAGTATTCATGTCCATCTGAATAACAATAATTCGTCAACAGAAATCATTGTCGGGTAGTCAGAGGGGGTATAGAGGGATTGTTCATTTTCAAAATTACCTCTAAAATCACATATTACTTGGCACACATCATAGTAGGGTGCAAAATATCTATGTCTAACTGACTAACAATAATTCGTTAACGGAAATCATTGTCGGGTCGTTAGAGGGGGTATAGAGGGATTTTTCATTTTCAGAATTCCTTCAAAAATCGAAATGACTTGGCACGCATCATGGTGGGGTGCAGAATATCCATTTCCATCTGAATAACAATAATTCATCAACAGAAGTCATTGTCGGGTCGTTAGAGGGGGTATAGAGGGATTTCACATTTTCAAAATTACTTCAAAAATGAAATATGACTTGGCACGTATCATAGTGGGGCGCATAATATCCGTTTCCATCTGAATAATAATAATTCGTCAACAGAAATCATTGTCGTGTCGTCAGAGGGGGTATAGAGGGATTTTTCATTTTTAAAACGACTTCAGAAATCAAATATGACTTGCCACGCATCTTGTTGGCGTGCAGAATATCCATTTCCATCTGAATAACAATAATTCATCAACAGAAATCATTGTCGGGTCGTCGGAGGGGGTATAGAGGAATTTTTCTTTTTCAAAATTACCTATAATATGAAATATGACTTGGCACGCAACATAGTGGGGTGCAGAATATCTGTTTCCATCTGAATAACAATAATTTGTCAACAGAATTCATTGCCGGGTTGTCAGAGGAGGTATAGAGGGATTTTTCATTTTTAAAAGTACTCCAAAAATCAAGTATGACTTGGCACGCATCATAGTAGGGTGCAAAATATTCATTTCCATCCTAATAACAATAATACGTCAACAGAAATCATTGTCGGGTCGTCAGAGGGGGTATAGAGGAATTTTTCATTTTCAAAATGACCTAAAATATCAAATATGACTTGGCACGGAACATGGTGGGGTGCAAAATATTTCTGTCCATCTAAATAACAATAATTCGTTAACAGAAATCATTGTCGGTTCGTCAGAGGGGATATAGAGGGATTTTTCATTTTTAAAACGACTTCAGAAATCAAATATGACTTGGCACGCATCTTGTTGGCGTGCAGAATATCCATTTCCATCTGAATAACAATAATTCGTCAACAGAAATCATTGTCGGGTCGTCAAAGGGGGTATAGAGGGATTGTTCATTTTCAAAGTTAACTCAAAATTCAAATATGACTTGGCACACATTATAGTAGGGTGCAAACTATCCATGTCCAACTGAATAACAATAATTCGTCAACAGAAATCATTGTCGGGTCGTTAGAGGGAGTGTAGAGGGTTTTTTCATTTTCAAAATTACTTCAAAAATCAAATATGACTTGGCATGCATCATATTAGGGTGCAAAATATTCATTTTTATCCTAATAACAATACTTCGTCAACAGAAATCATTGTCGGGTCGTTAGAGGGGGTATAGAGGGATTTCACATTTTCAAAATTACTTCAAAAATGAAATATGACTTGGCACGTATCATAGTGGGGCGCATAATATCCGTTTCCATCTGAATAATAATAATTCGTCAACAGAAATCATTGTCGTGTCGTCAGAGGGGGTATAGAGGGATTTTTCATTTTTAAAACGACTTCAGAAATCAAATATGACTTGGCACGCATCTTGTTGGCGTGCAGAATATCCATTTCCATCTGAATAACAATAATTCGTCAACAGAAATCATTGTCGGGTCGTCAAAGGGGGTATAGAGGGATTGTTCATTTTCAAAGTTAACTCAAAATTCAAATATGACTTGGCACACATTATAGTAGGGTGCAAACTATCCATGTCCAACTGAATAACAATAATTCGTCAACAGAAATCATTGTCGGGTCGTTAGAGGGAGTGTAGAGGGTTTTTTCATTTTCAAAATTACTTCAAAAATCAAATATGACTTGGCATGCATCATATTAGGGTGCAAAATATTCATTTTTATCCTAATAACAATACTTCGTCAACAGAAATCATTGTCGGGTCGTCAGAGGGGGTATAGAGGAATTTTTCATTTTCAAAATTACCTAAAATATCAAATATGACTTGGCACGGAACATGGTGGGTTGCAGAATATCTATGTCCATCTAAATAACAATAATTCGTTAACAGAAATCATTGTCGGTTCGTCAGTGGGGTATAGAGGAATTGTTCATTTTCAAAATTACCTCTAGAATCAAATATGACTTGGCACACATCATAGTATGGTGCAAAATATCCATGTCTAACTGAATAACAATAATTCGTTAACGGAAATCATTGTCGGGTCGTTAGAGGGGGTATAGAGGGATTTTTCATTTTCAAAATTCCTTCAAAAATCGAATATGACTTGGCACGCATTATGGTGGGGTGCAGAATATCCATTTCCATCTGATTAACAATAATTCATCAACAGAAGTCATTGTCGGGTCGTTAGAAGGTGTACAGAGGGATTTAACATTTTCAAAATCACTTCAAAAATCTAATATGACTTGGAACGCATCATGATTGGGTGCAGAATATCCATTTATAATCTGAATAACGATAATTCGTCAACGGAAATCATTGTCGGGTTGTCAGAGGGGGTATAGAGGGATTTCTCATTTTCAAAATTACTTCTAAAATCAAATATGACTTGGCACTCATCATAGTAGGGTGCAATATATTCATTTCCATCCTAATAACAATAATTTGTCAACCGAAATCATTGTCGTGTCGTAAGAGGGGGTACAGAGGGATTTTTCATTTTCAAAATTACTTAAAATATCAAATATGACTTGGTACGCAACATGGTGGGGTGCAGAATATCTATTTCCATCTGAATAACAATAATTCGTCAACAGAAATCATTGTCGGGTAGTCAGAGGGGGTATAGAGGGATTGTTCATTTTCAAAATTACCTAAAATATCAAATATGACTTGGCACGGAACATGGTGGGTTGCAGAATATCTATGTCCATCTAAATAACAATAATTCGTTAACAGAAATCATTGTCGGTTCGTCAGTGGGGTATAGAGGGATTTTTCATTTTCAAAATTACTTCAAAAATCAAATATGAGTTGGCACGCATCATGATGGTGTACAAAGTATTCATGTCCATCTGAATAACAATAATTCGTCAACAGAAATCATTGTCGGGTAGTCAGAGGGGGTATAGAGGAATTGTTCATTTTCAAAATTACCTCTAGAATCAAATATGACTTGGCACGCAGCATGGTGGGGTGCAGAATATCAATTTCCATCTGAATAACAATAATTCGTCAACAGAAATCATTGTCGGGTCGTCAGAGGGGATATAGAGGGATTTTTCATTTTCAAAATTACTTAAAAAATCAAATATGACTTGGCACGCATCATATTAGGGTGCAAAATATTCATTCCCATCCTAATAACAATAATTCGTCAACAGAAATCATTGTAGGGTCGTCGGAGGGGGTATAGAGGAATTTTTCTTTTTCAAAATTACCTAAAATATGAAATATGACTTGGCACGCAACATAGTGGGGTGCAGAATATCTATTTCCATCTGAATAACAATAATTTGTCAACAGAATTCATTGCCGGGTTGTCAGAGGAGGTATAGAGGGATATTTCATTTTTAAAAGTACTCCAAAAATCAAATATGACTTGGCACGCATCATAGTAGGGTGCAAAATATTCATTTCCATCCTAATAACAATAATACGTCAACAGAAATCATTGTCGGGTCGTCAGAGGGGGTATAGAGGAATTTTTCATTTTCAAAATTACCTAAAATATCAAATATGACTTGGCACGGAACATGGTGGGGTGCAAAATATTTATGTCCATCTAAATAACAATAATTCGTTAACAGAAATCATTGTCGGTTCGTCAGAGGGGATATAGAGGGATTTTTCATTTTCAAAATTACTTAAAAAATCAAATATGACTTGGCACGCATCATATTAGGGTGCAAAATATTCATTTCCATCCTAATAACAATAATTCGTCAACAGAAATCATTGTCGGGTCGTCGGAGGGGGTATAGAGGAATTTTTCTTTTTCAAAATTACCTAAAATATGAAATATGACTTGGCACGCAACATAGTGGGGTGCAGAATATCTATTTCCATCTGAATAACAATAATTTGTCAACAGAATTCATTGCCGGGTTGTCAGAGGAGGTATAGAGGGATTTTTCATTTTTAAAAGTACTCCAAAAATCAAATATGACTTGGCACGCATCATAGTAGGTTGCAAAATATTCATTTCCATCCTAATAACAATAATACGTCAACAGAAATCATTGTCGGGTCGTCAGAGGGGGTATAGAGGAATTTTTCATTTTCAAAATTACCCAAAATATCAAATATGACTTGGCACGGAACATGGTGGGGTGCAAAATATCTATGTCCATCTAAATAACAATAATTCGTTAACAGAAATCATTGTCGGTTCGTCAGAGGGGTATAGAGGGATTTTTCATTTTCAAAATTACTTAAAAAATCAAATATGACTTGGCACGCATCATATTAGGGTGCAAAATATTCATTTCCATCCTAATAACAATAATTCGTCAACAGAAATCATTGTCGGGTCGTCGGAGGGGGTATAGAGGAATTTTTCTTTTTCAAAATTACCTAAAATATGAAATATGACTTGGCACGCAACATAGTGGGGTGCAGAATATCTATTTCCATCTGAATAACAATAATTTGTCAACAGAATTCATTGCCGGGTTGTCAGAGGAGGTATAGAGGGATTTTTCATTTTTAAAAGTACTCCAAAAATCAAATATGACTTGGCACGCATCATAGTAGGTTGCAAAATATTCATTTCCATCCTAATAACAATAATTTGTCAACCGAAATCATTGTCGTGTCGTAAGAGGGGGTACAGAGGGATTTTTCATTTTCAAAATTACTTAAAATATCAAATATGACTTGGCACGCAACATGGTGGGGTGCAGAATATCTATTTCCATCTGAATAACAATAATTCGTCAACAGAATTCATTGTCGGGTAGTCAGAGGGGGTATAGAGGGATTGTTCATTTTCAAAATTACCTCTAAAATCACATATTACTTGGCACACATCATAGTAGGGTGCAAAATATCTATGTCTAACTGACTAACAATAATTCGTTAACGGAAATCATTGTCGGGTCGTTAGAGGGGGTATAGAGGGATTTTTCATTTTCAAAATTCCTTCAAAAATCGAATATGACTTGGCACGCATTATGGTGGGGTGCAGAATATCCATTTCCATCCGAATAACAATAATTCATCAACAGAAGTCATTGTCGGGTCGTTAGAGGGGGTATAGAGGGATTTCACATTTTCAAAATTACTTCAAAAATGAAATATGACTTGGCACGTATCATAGTGGGGCGCATAATATCCGTTTCCATCTGAATTATAATAATTCGTCAACAGAAATCATTGTCGTGTCGTCAGAGGGGGTATAGAGGGATTTTTCATTTTAAAAACGACTTCAAAAATCAAATATGACTTGGCACGCATCATGGTTGCGTGCAGAATAACCATTTCCATCTGAATAACGATAATTCGTCAACGGAAATCATTGTCGGGTCGTCAGAGGGGGTATAGAGGGATTTTTCTTTTTCAAAATTACCTAAAATATGAAATATGACTTGGCACGCAACATAGTGGGGTGCAGAACATCTATTCCCATCTGAATAACAACAATTTGTCAACAGAATTCATTGCCGGGTTGTCAGAGGAGGTATAGAGGGATTTTTCATTTTCAAAATTACTTCAAAAATCAAATATGACTTGGCACTCATCATAGTAGGGTGCAATATATTCATTTCCATCCTAATAACAATAATTTGTCAACCGAAATCATTGTCGTGTCGTAAGAGGGGGTACAGAGGGATTTTTCATTTTCAAAATTACTTAAAATATCAAATATGACTTGGCACGCAACATGGTGGGGTGCAGAATATCTATTTCCATCTGAATAACAATAATTCGTCAACAGAATTTATTGTCGGGTAGTCAGAGGGGGTATAGAGGGATTGTTCATTTTCAAAATTACCTCTAAAATCACATATTACTTGGCACACATCATAGTAGGGTGCAAAATATCTATGTCTAACTGACTAACAATAATTCGTTAACGGAAATCATTGTCGGGTCGTTAGAGGGGGTATAGAGGGATTTTTCATTTTCAAAATTCCTTCAAAAATCGAATATGACTTGGCACGCATTATGGTGGGGTGCAGAATATCCATTTCCATCCGAATAACAATAATTCATCAACAGAAGTCATTGTCGGGTCGTTAGAGGGGGTATAGAGGGATTTCACATTTTCAAAATTACTTCAAAAATGAAATATGACTTGGCACGTATCATAGTGGGGCGCATAATATCCGTTTCCATCTGAATTATAATAATTCGTCAACAGAAATCATTGTCGTGTCGTCAGAGGGGGTATAGAGGGATTTTTCATTTTAAAAACGACTTCAAAAATCAAATATGACTTGGCACGCATCATGGTTGCGTGCAGAATAACCATTTCCATCTGAATAACGATAATTCGTCAACGGAAATCATTGTCGGGTCGTCAGAGGGGGTATAGAGGGATTTTTCTTTTTCAAAATTACCTAAAATATGAAATATGACTTGGCACGCAACATAGTGGGGTGCAGAACATCTATTCCCATCTGAATAACAACAATTTGTCAACAGAATTCATTGCCGGGTTGTCAGAGGAGGTATAGAGGGATTTTTCATTTTCAAAATTACTTCAAAAATCAAATATAACTTGGCACTCATCATAGTGGGGTGCAATATATTCATTTCCATCCTAAAAACAATAATTTGTCAACCGAAACATTGTTGTGTCGTCAGAGGGGGTACAGAGGGATTTTACATTTTCAAAATTACTTAAAATATCAAATATGACTTGGCACGCAACATGGTGGGGTGCAGAATATCTATTTCCATCTGAATAACAATAATTCGTCAACAGAAATCATTGTCGGGTCGTCAGAGGGGATATAGAGGGATTTTTAATTTTCAAAATTCCTTCAAAAATCGAATATGACTTGGCACGCATTATGGTGGGGTGCAGAATATCCATTTCCATCTGAATAACAATAATTCATCAACAGAAGTCATTGTCGGGTCGTTAGAGGGGGTATAGAGGGATTTCACATTTTCAAAATTACTTCAAAAATGAAATTTGACTTGGCACGTATCATAGTGGGGCGCATAATATCCGTTTCCATCAGAATAATAATAATTCGTCAACAGAAATCATTGTCGGGTCGTCAAAGGTGGTATAGAGGGATTGTTCATTTTCAAAGTTACCTCGAAATTCAAATATGACTTGGCACACATTAAAGTAGGGTGCAAAGTATCCATGTCCAACTGAATAACAATAATTCGTCAACAGAAATCATTGTCGGGTCGTTAGAGGGAGTGTAGAGGGATTTTTCATTTTCAAAATTACTTCAAAAATCAAATATGACTTGGCACGCATCATATTAGGGTGCAAAATATTCATTTCCATCCTAATAACAATAATTCGTCAACAGAAATCATTGTCGGGTCGTCAGAGGGGGTATAGAGGAATTTTTCATTTTCAAAATTACCTAAAATATCAAATATGACTTGGCACGGAACATGGTGGGGTGCAGAATATCTATGTCCATCTAAATAACAATAATTCGTTAACAGAAATCATTGTCGGTTCGTCAGTGGGGTATAGAGGGATTTTTCATTTTCAAAATTACTTCAAATATCAAATATGAGTTGGCACGCATCATGGTGGTGTACAAAGTATTCATGTCCATCTGAATAACAATAATTCGTCAACAGAAATCATTGTCGGGTAGTCAGAGGGGGTATAGAGGAATTGTTCATTTTCAAAATTACTTCTAGAATCAAATATGACTTGGCACACATCATAGTATGGTGCAAAATATCCATGTCTAACTGAATAACAATAAATCGTTAACGGAAATCATTGTCGGGTCGTTAGAGAGGGTATAGAGGGATTTTTCATTTTCAAAATTCCTTCAAAAATCGAATATGACTTGGCACGCATCATGGTGGGGTGCAGAATATCTATTTCCATCTGAATAACAATAATTCATCAACAGAAGTCATTGTCGGGTCGTTAGAGGGTCGTACAGAGGGATTTTACATTTTCAAAATCACTTCAAAAATCTAGCATGACTTGGCACGCATCATGATTGGGTGCAGAATATCCATTTACATCTGAATAACGATAATTCGTCAACAGAAATCATTGTCGGGTCGTCAGAGGGGGTACAGAGGGATTTTTCATTTTCAAAATTACTTAAAATATGAAATATGACTTGGCACGCAACATGGTGGGTTGCAGAATATCTATTTCCATCTGAATAACAATAATTCGCCAACAGAAATCATTGTCGGGTCGTCAGAGGGGGTATAGAGGGATTTTACATTTTCAAAATCACTTCAAAAATCTAGCATGACTTGGCACGCATCATGATTGGGTGCAGAATATCCATTTACATCTGAATAACGATAATTCGTCAACAGAAATCATTGTCGGGTCGTCAGAGGGGGTACAGAGGGATTTTTCATTTTCAAAATTACTTAAAATATGAAATATGACTTGGCACGCAACATGGTGGGTTGCAGAATATCTATTTCCATCTGAATAACAATAATTCGCCAACAGAAATCATTGTCGGGTCGTCAGAGGGGGTATAGAGGGATTTTTCATTTTCAAAATTACTTCAAAAATTAATTATGACTTGGCACTCATCTTAGTAGGGTGCAATATATTCATTTTCATCCTAATAACAATAATTTGTCAACCGAAATCATTGTCGTGTCGTCAGAGGGGGTACAGAGGGAGTTTTCATTTTCAAAATTACTTAAAATATTAAATATGACTTGGCACGCAACATGGTGGGGTGCAGAATATCCATTTCCATCTGAATAACAATAATTCATCAACAGAAGTCATTGTCGGGTCGTTAGAGGGTCGTACAGAGGGATTTTACATTTTCAAAATCACTTCAAAAATCTAGCATGACTTGGCACGCATCATGATTGGGTGCAGAATATCCATTTACATCTGAATAACGATAATTCGTTAACAGAAATCATTGTCGGGTCGTCAGAGGGGGATAGAGGGATTTATCATATTCAAAATTACTTCAATAATCAGATATGACCTGGCACGAATCATAGTTGGGTGCAGAATATCCATTCCCAGCTGAATAACAATAATTCGTCAACATAAATCATTGTCGTGTCGTCAGAGGGGGTATAGAGGTATTTTTCATTTTCAAAATTACTTCAAAAATCTAATATGACTTGGCACGCATCATTGTAGGGTGCAAAATATCAATGTCCATCTGAATAACAATAATTCGTCATCAGAAATCATTTTCGGGTCGTAAGAGGGTGTACAGAGGGATTTTACATTTTCAAAATCACTTCAAAAATCTAATATGACTTGGCACGCAACATGATGGGGTGCAGAATATCCATTTACATCTGAATAACGAAAATTCGTCAACAGAAATCATTGTCGTGGTGTCAGAGGGGGTATAGAGGGATTTTTCATTTTCAAAATTACTTCAAAAATCAAATATGACTTGGACCGCTACATGGTGGGGTGCAGAATATCCATTTCCATCTGAATAACAATAATTCGTCAACAGAAATCATTGTCGGTACGTCAAAGGGGGTATAGAGGGATTTTTCTTTATCAAAATTACCTCAAAATAAAATATGACTTGGCACGAATCATAGTAGGGTGCAAAATATCTATGTCCATCTGAATAACAATAATTCGTTATGAGAAATCATTGTCGGTTCGTCAGAGGGGTATAGAGGTATATTTCATTTTCAAAATTACTTCAAAAATCAAATATGAGTTGGCACGCATCATGGTGGGGTGCAGAATTTCCATTTTCATCAGAATAACGATAATTCATCAACAGAAGTAATTGTCGGGTCGTTAGAGGGTGTACAGAGGGATTTTACCTTTTCAAAATCACTTCAAAAATCTAATATGACTTGGCACGCATCATTGTGGTGTGCAACATATCCATGTCCATCAGAATAACAATAATTCGTTAACAGAAATCATTGTCGGGTCGTCAGAGGTGGTATAGAACGAATTTTTATTTTCAAAATTACCTCAAAATCAAATATGACTTGGCACGCATCATAGTGGGGTGCAGAAAATCCATTTCCACCTGAATAACAATTCGTCAACAGAAATCATTGTCGGGTCGTAAGAGGGTGTACAGAGGGATTTTACATTTTCAAAATCACTTAAAAAATCTAATATGACTTGGCACGCATCATTGTAGGGTGCAAAATATCCATGTCCATCTGAATAACAATAATTCGTCAACAGAAATCATTGTCGGGTCGTAAGAGGGTGTACAGAGGGATTTTACCTTTTCAAAATCACTTCAAAAATCTAATATGACTTGGCACGCATCATTGGGGTGTGCAACATATCCATGTCCATCAGAATAACAATAATTCGTTAACAGAAATCATTGTTGTATCGTCAGAGGGGGTATAGAGGGATTTCTCATTTTCATAAATACTTCAAAAATCTAACATGATTTGGCACGCATCATGGTGGGGTGCAAAGTATCCATGTCCATCTGAATAACAATAATTCGTCAACATAAATCATTGTCGTGTCGTCAGAGGGGGTATAGAGGTATTTTTCATTTTCAAAATTACTTCAAAAATTTAATATGACTTGGCACGCATCATGATGGGGTGCAGAATATCCATTTACATCTGAATAACAAAAATTCGTCAACAGAAATCATTGTCGTGTCGTCATAGGGGGTATAGAGGGATTTATCATTTTCAAAATTACTTCAAATATCAAATATGAGTTTGCACGCATCATGGTGTGGTGCAAAGTATCCATGTCCATCTGAATAACAATAATTCGTCAACAGAAATCAAAGTCGGGTCGTCAGAGGGGGTATAGAGGGATTTCTCATTTTCAAAATTACCTCAAAAATCAAATATGACTAGGCACGCATCATTGTGGTGTGCAACATATCCATGTCCATCAGAATAACAATAATTCGTTAACAGAAATCATTGTCGGGTCGTCAGATGGGGTATAGAGGGAATATTCATTTTCAAAATTACTTCAAAAACCAAAAATGACTTGGCACGCATCATGGTGGTGTGCAACATATCCATGATTATCTGAATAACAATGATTCGTTAACATAAATCATTGTCGGGTCGTCAGAGGGGGATAGAGGGATTTATCATTTTCAAAATTACTTCAATAATCAGATATGACCTGGCACGAATCATGGTATGGTGCAGAATATCCATTCCCAGCTGAATAACAATAATTCGTCAACATAAATCATTGTCGTGTCGTCAGAGGGGGTATAGAGGTATTTTTCATTTTCAAAATTACTTCAAAAATCTAATATGACTTGGCACGCATCATTGTAGGGTGCAAAATATCAATGTCCATCTGAATAACAATAATTCGTCAACAGAAATCATTTTCGGGTCGTAAGAGGGTGTACAGAGGGATTTTACATTTTCAAAATCACTGCAAAAATCTAATATGACTTGGCACGCATCATGATGGGGTGCAGAATATCCATTTACATCTGAATAACGAAAATTCGTCAACAGAAATCATTGTCGTGTCGTCAGAGGGGGTATAGAGGGATTTTTTATTTTCAAAATTACTTCATAAATCAAATATGACTTGGACCGCTACATGGTGGGGTGCAGAATATCCATTTCCATCTGAATAACAATAATTCGTCAACAGAAATCATTGTCGGTACGTCAAAGGGGGTATAGAGGGATTTTTCTTTATCAATATTACCTCAAAATAAAATATGACTTGGCACGAATCATAGTAGGGTGCAAAATATCTATGTCCATCTGAATAACAATAATTCGTTAACAGAAATCATTGTCGTATCGTCAGAGGGGGTATAGAGGGATTTCTCATTTTCATAAATACTTCAAAAATCTAACATGATTTGGCACGCAACTTGGTGGGGTGCAGAATATCCATTTCCTTCTGATTAACAATAATTCGTCAACAGAAATCATTGTCGGGTCGTCAGAGGTGGTATAGAACAAATTTCCATTTTCAGAATTACCTCAGAATCAAATATGACTTGGCACGCATCATAGTGGGGTGCAGAAAATCCATTTCCATCTGAATAACAATTAGTCAACAGAAATCATTGTCGGGTCGTAAGAGGGTGTACAGAGGGATTTTACATTTTCAAAATCACTTCAAAAATCTAATATGACTTGGCACGCATCATTGTAGGGTGCAAAATATCCATGTCCATCTGAATAACAATAATTCGTCAACAGAAATCATTGTCGGGTCGTAAGAGGGTGTATAGAGGTATTTTTCATTTTCAAAATTACTTCAAAAATCTAATATGACTTGGCACGTATCATTGTAGGGTGCAAAATATCAATGTCCATCTGAATAACAATAATTCGTCAACATAAATCATTTTAAAAGGGTAAAAGGGTGTACAGAGGGATTTTACATTTTCAAAATCACTTCAAAAATCAAATATGACTTGGCACGCATCATTGTAGGGTGCAAAATATCCATGTCCATCTGAATAACAATAATTCGTCAACAGAAATCATTGTCGGGTCGTAAGAGGGTGTACAGAGGGATTTTACATTTTCAAAATCACTTAAAAAATCTAATATGACTTGGCACGCATCATTGTAGGGTGCAAAATATCCATGTCCATCTGAATAACAATAATTCGTCAACAGAAATCATTGTCGGGTCGTAAGAGGGTGTACAGAGGGATTTTACCTTTTCAAAATCACTTCAAAAATCTAATATGACTTGGCACGCATCATTGGGGTGTGCAACATATCCATGTCCATCAGAATAACAATAATTCGTTAACAGAAATCATTGTTGTATCGTCAGAGGGGGTATAGAGGGATTTCTCATTTTCATAAATACTTCAAAAATCTAACATGATTTGGCACGCATCATGGTGGGGTGCAAAGTATCCATGTCCATCTGAATAACAATAATTCGTCAACATAAATCATTGTCGTGTCGTCAGAGGGGGTATAGAGGTATTTTTCATTTTCAAAATTACTTCAAAAATTTAATATGACTTGGCACGCATCATGATGGGGTGCAGAATATCCATTTACATCTGAATAACAAAAATTCGTCAACAGAAATCATTGTCGTGTCGTCATAGGGGGTATAGAGGGATTTATCATTTTCAAAATTACTTCAAATATCAAATATGAGTTTGCACGCATCATGGTGTGGTGCAAAGTATCCATGTCCATCTGAATAACAATAATTCGTCAACAGAAATCAAAGTCGGGTCGTCAGAGGGGGTATAGAGGGATTTCTCATTTTCAAAATTACCTCAAAAATCAAATATGACTAGGCACGCATCATTGTGGTGTGCAACATATCCATGTCCATCAGAATAACAATAATTCGTTAACAGAAATCATTGTCGGGTCGTCAGATGGGGTATAGAGGGAATATTCATTTTCAAAATTACTTCAAAAACCAAAAATGACTTGGCACGCATCATGGTGGTGTGCAACATATCCATGATTATCTGAATAACAATGATTCGTTAACATAAATCATTGTCGGGTCGTCAGAGGGGGATAGAGGGATTTATCATTTTCAAAATTACTTCAATAATCAGATATGACCTGGCACGAATCATGGTATGGTGCAGAATATCCATTCCCAGCTGAATAACAATAATTCGTCAACATAAATCATTGTCGTGTCGTCAGAGGGGGTATAGAGGTATTTTTCATTTTCAAAATTACTTCAAAAATCTAATATGACTTGGCACGCATCATTGTAGGGTGCAAAATATCAATGTCCATCTGAATAACAATAATTCGTCAACAGAAATCATTTTCGGGTCGTAAGAGGGTGTACAGAGGGATTTTACATTTTCAAAATCACTGCAAAAATCTAATATGACTTGGCACGCATCATGATGGGGTGCAGAATATCCATTTACATCTGAATAACGAAAATTCGTCAACAGAAATCATTGTCGTGTCGTCAGAGGGGGTATAGAGGGATTTTTTATTTTCAAAATTACTTCATAAATCAAATATGACTTGGACCGCTACATGGTGGGGTGCAGAATATCCATTTCCATCTGAATAACAATAATTCGTCAACAGAAATCATTGTCGGTACGTCAAAGGGGGTATAGAGGGATTTTTCTTTATCAATATTACCTCAAAATAAAATATGACTTGGCACGAATCATAGTAGGGTGCAAAATATCTATGTCCATCTGAATAACAATAATTCGTTAACAGAAATCATTGTCGTATCGTCAGAGGGGGTATAGAGGGATTTCTCATTTTCATAAATACTTCAAAAATCTAACATGATTTGGCACGCAACTTGGTGGGGTGCAGAATATCCATTTCCTTCTGATTAACAATAATTCGTCAACAGAAATCATTGTCGGGTCGTCAGAGGTGGTATAGAACAAATTTCCATTTTCAAAATTACCTCAGAATCAAATATGACTTGGCACGCATCATAGTGGGGTGCAGAAAATCCATTTCCATCTGAATAACAATTAGTCAACAGAAATCATTGTCGGGTCGTAAGAGGGTGTACAGAGGGATTTTACATTTTCAAAATCACTTCAAAAATCTAATATGACTTGGCACGCATCATTGTAGGGTGCAAAATATCCATGTCCATCTGAATAACAATAATTCGTCAACAGAAATCATTGTCGGGTCGTAAGAGGGTGTATAGAGGTATTTTTCATTTTCAAAATTACTTCAAAAATCTAATATGACTTGGCACGTATCATTGTAGGGTGCAAAATATCAATGTCCATCTGAATAACAATAATTCGTCAACATAAATCATTTTAAAAGGGTAAAAGGGTGTACAGAGGGATTTTACATTTTCAAAATCACTTCAAAAATCAAATATAACTTAGCACGCATCATATTAGGGTGCAAAATTTTCATTTCCATCCTAATAACAATAATTCGTCAACAGAAATCATTGTCGGGTCGTCGGAGGGGGTATAGAGGAATTTTTCATTTTCAAAATTACCTGAAATATGAAATATGACTTGGCACGCAACATGGTGGGGTGCAGAATATCTATTTCCATCTGAATAACAATAATTTGTCAACAGAAATCATTGCCGGGTTGTCAGAGGAGGTATAGAGGAATTTTTCATTATTAATAGTACTTCAAAAATCGAATATGACTTGGCACGCATCATGGTGAGGTGCAGAATATCCATTTTCATCTGAATAACGATAATTCATCAACAGAAGTCATTGTCGGGTCGTTAGAGGGGGTATAGAGGGATTTCACATTTTCAAAATTACTTCAAAAATCAAAAATGACTTGGCACGTATCATGGTGGGGTGCAGAATATCCATTTCTATCTGAATAACAATAATTCGTCAACAGAAATCATTGTCGGGTCGTCAAAGGGGGTATAAAGGGATTGTTCATTTTCAAAGTTACATCAAATATGACTTGGCACACTTCATAGTAGGGTGCAAAATATCTATGTCCATCTGAATAACAATAATTCGTTATGAGAAATCATTGTCGGTTCGTCAGAGGGGTATAGAGGGATATTTAATTTTCAAAATTACTTCAAAAATCAAATATGAGTTGGCACGCATCATGGTGGGGTGCAGAATATCCATTTTCATCTGAATAACGATAATTCATCAACAGAAGTAATTGTCGGGTCGTTAGAGGGTGTACAGAGGGATTTTACCTTTTCAAAATCACTTCAAAAATCTAATATGACTTGGCACGCATTATTGTGGTGTGCATCATATCCATGTCCATCAGAATAACAATAATTCGTTAACTGAAATCATTGTCGTATCGTCAGAGGGGGTATAGAGGAATTTCTCATTTTCATAAATACTTCAAAAATCTAACATGATTTGGCACGCAACTTGGTGGGGTGCAGAATATCCATTTCCTTCTGATTAACAATAATTCGTCAACAGAAATCATTGTCGGGTCGTCAGAGGTGGTATAGAACAAATTTCCATTTTCAAAATTACCTCAAAATCAAATATGACTTGGCACGCATCATAGTGGGGTGCAGAAAATCCATTTCCATCTGAATAACAATTCGTCAACAGAAATCATTGTCGGGTCGTAAGAGGGTGTACAGAGGGATTTTACATTTTCAAAATTACTTCAAAAATCTAATATGACTTGGCACGTATCATTGTAGGGTGCAAAATATCAATGTCCATCTGAATAACAATAATTCGTCATAATAAATCATTTTAAAAGGGTAAAAGGGTGTACAGAGGGATTTTACATTTTCAAAATCACTTCAAAAATCAAATATAACTTAGCACGCATCATATTAGGGTGCAAAATATTTATTTCCATCCTAATAACAATAATTCGTCAACAGAAATCATTGTCGGGTCGTCGGAGGGGGTATAGAGGAATTTTTCATTTTCAAAATTACCTGAAATATGAAATATGACTTGGCACGCAACATGGTGGGGTGCAGAATATCTATTTCCATCTGAATAACAATAATTTGTCAACAGAAATCATTGCCGGGTTGTCAGAGGAGGTATAGAGGAATTTTTCATTATTAAAAGGACTTCAAAAATCGAATATGACTTGGCACGCATCATGGTGGGGTGTAGAATATCCATTTTCATCTGAATAACGATAATTCATCAACAGAGGTCATTGTCGGGTCGTTAGAGGGGGTATAGAGGGATTTCACATTTTCAAAATTACTTCAAAAATCAAATATGACTTGGCACGTATCATGGTGGGGTGCAGAATATCCATTTCTATCTGAATAACAATAATTCGTCAACAGAAATCATTGTCGGGTCGTCAAAGGGGGTATAAAGGGATTGTTCATTTTCAAAGTTACATCAAATATGACTTGGCACACTTCATAGTAGGGTGCAAAATATCTATGTCCATCTGAATAACAATAATTTGTTAACAGAAATCATTGTCGGTTCGTCAGAGGGGTATAGAGGGATTTTTCATTTTCAATATTACTTCAAAAATCAAATATGAGTTGGCACGTATCATGGTGGGGTACAAAGTATTCATGTCCATATGAATAACAATAATTCGTCAACGGAAATCATTGTCGGGTAGTCAGAGGGGGTATAGGATTTTTCATTTTCAAAATTACCTCAAAATAAAATATGACTTGGCACGCATCATAGTAGGGTGCAAAATATCTATGTTCATCAGAATAACAAAAATTCGTTAACAGAAATCATTGTCGGTTCGTCAGAGGGGTATAGAGGGATTTTTCATTTTCAATATTACTTCAAAAATCAAATATGAGTTGGCACGCATCATGGTGGGGTGCAGAATATCCATTTATATCTAAATAACACTAATTCGTCAACAGAAATCATTGTCGGGTCGTTAGAGGGGGTATAGAGGGATTTTTCATTTTCAAAATTCCTTCAAAAATCGAATATGACTTGGCACGCATTATGGTGGGGTGCAGAATATCCATTTCCATCTGAATAACAATAATTCATCAACAGAAGTCATTGTCGGGTCGTTAGAGGGTGTACAGAGGGATTTAACATTTTCAAAATCACTTCAAAAATCTAATATGACTTGGCACGCATCATGATTGGGTGCAGAATATCCATTTACATCTGAATAACGATAATTCGTCAACGGAAATCATTGTCGGGTCGTCAGAGGGGGTATAGAGGGATTTCTCATTTTCAAAATTACTTCAAAAATCAAATATGACTTGGCACTCATCATAGTAGGGTGCAATATATTCATTTCCATCCTAATAACAATAATTTGTCAACCGAAATCATTGTCGTGTCGTCAGAGGGGGTACAGAGGGATTTTTCATTTTCAAAATTACTTAAAATATCAAATATGACTTGGCACGCAACATGGTGGGGTGCAGAATATCTATTTCCATCTGAATAACAATAATTCGTCAACAGAAATCATTGTCGGTCGTCAGAGGGAGTATAGAGGGATTTTTCATTTTCAAAATTACTTCAAAAATCAAATATGACTTGGCACGCATCATATTAGGGTGCAAAATATTCATTTCCATCCTAATAACAATAATTCGTCAACAGAAATCATTTTAAAAGGGTAAAAGGGTGTACAGAGGGATTTTACATTTTCAAAATCACTTCAAAAATCAAATATAACTTAGCACGCATCATATTAGGGTGCAAAATATTTATTTCCATCCTAATAACAATAATTCGTCAACAGAAATCATTGTCGGGTCGTCGGAGGGGGTATAGAGGAATTTTTCATTTTCAAAATTACCTGAAATATGAAATATGACTTGGCACGCAACATGGTGGGGTGCAGAATATCTATTTCCATCTGAATAACAATAATTCGTCAACAGAAATCATTGTCGGTACGTCAAAGGGGGTATAGAGGGATTTTTCTTTATCAAAATTACCTCAAAATAAAATATGACTTGGCACGAATCATAGTAGGGTGCAAAATATCTATGTCCATCTGAATAACAATAATTCGTTATGAGAAATCATTGTCGGTTCGTCAGAGGGGTATAGAGGTATATTACATTTTCAAAATTACTTCAAAAATCAAATATGAGTTGGCACGCATCATGGTGGGGTGCAGAATTTCCATTTTCATCAGAATAACGATAATTCATCAACAGAAGTAATTGTCGGGTCGTTAGAGGGTGTACAGAGGGATTTTACCTTTTCAAAATCACTTCAAAAATCTAATATGACTTGGCACGCATCATTGTGGTGTGCAACATATCCATGTCCATCAGAATAACAATAATTCGTTAACAGAAATCATTGTCGGGTCGTCAGAGGTGGTATAGAACGAATTTTTATTTTCAAAATTACCTCAAAATCAAATATGACTTGGCACGCATCATAGTGGGGTGCAGAAAATCCATTTCCACCTGAATAACAATTCGTCAACAGAAATCATTGTCGGGTCGTAAGAGGGTGTACAGAGGGATTTTACATTTTCAAAATCACTTAAAAAATCTAATATGACTTGGCACGCATCATTGTAGGGTGCAAAATATCCATGTCCATCTGAATAACAATAATTCGTCAACAGAAATCATTGTCGGGTCGTAAGAGGGTGTACAGAGGGATTTTACCTTTTCAAAATCACTTCAAAAATCTAATATGACTTGGCACGCATCATTGGGGTGTGCAACATATCCATGTCCATCAGAATAACAATAATTCGTTAACAGAAATCATTGTTGTATCGTCAGAGGGGGTATAGAGGGATTTCTCATTTTCATAAATACTTCAAAAATCTAACATGATTTGGCACGCATCATGGTGGGGTGCAAAGTATCCATGTCCATCTGAATAACAATAATTCGTCAACATAAATCATTGTCGTGTCGTCAGAGGGGGTATAGAGGTATTTTTCATTTTCAAAATTACTTCAAAAATTTAATATGACTTGGCACGCATCATGATGGGGTGCAGAATATCCATTTACATCTGAATAACAAAAATTCGTCAACAGAAATCATTGTCGTGTCGTCATAGGGGGTATAGAGGGATTTATCATTTTCAAAATTACTTCAAATATCAAATATGAGTTTGCACGCATCATGGTGTGGTGCAAAGTATCCATGTCCATCTGAATAACAATAATTCGTCAACATAAATCATTTTAAAAGGGTAAAAGGGTGTACAGAGGGATTTTACATTTTCAAAATCACTTCAAAAATCAAATATAACTTAGCACGCATCATATTAGGGTGCAAAATATTTATTTCCATCCTAATAACAATAATTCGTCAACAGAAATCATTGTCGGGTCGTCGGAGGGGGTATAGAGGAATTTTTCATTTTCAAAATTACCTGAAATATGAAATATGACTTGGCACGCAACATGGTGGGGTGCAGAATATCTATTTCCATCTGAATAACAATAATTCGTCAACAGAAATCATTGTCGGTACGTCAAAGGGGGTATAGAGGGATTTTTCTCTATCAAAATTACCTCAAAATAAAATATGACTTGGCACGAATCATAGTAGGGTGCAAAATATCTATGTCCATCTGAATAACAATAATTCGTTATGAGAAATCATTGTCGGTTCGTCAGAGGGGTATAGAGGTATATTTCATTTTCAAAATTACTTCAAAAATCAAATATGAGTTGGCACGCATCATGGTGGGGTGCAGAATTTCCATTTTCATCAGAATAACGATAATTCATCAACAGAAGTAATTGTCGGGTCGTTAGAGGGTGTACAGAGGGATTTTACCTTTTCAAAATCACTTCAAAAATCTAATATGACTTGGCACGCATCATTGTGGTGTGCAACATATCCATGTCCATCAGAATAACAATAATTCGTTAACAGAAATCATTGTCGGGTCGTCAGAGGTGGTATAGAACGAATTTTTATTTTCAAAATTACCTCAAAATCAAATATGACTTGGCACGCATCATAGTGGGGTGCAGAAAATCCATTTCCACCTGAATAACAATTCGTCAACAGAAATCATTGTCGGGTCGTAAGAGGGTGTACAGAGGGATTTTACATTTTCAAAATCACTTAAAAAATCTAATATGACTTGGCACGCATCATTGTAGGGTGCAAAATATCCATGTCCATCTGAATAACAATAATTCGTCAACAGAAATCATTGTCGGGTCGTAAGAGGGTGTACAGAGGGATTTTACCTTTTCAAAATCACTTCAAAAATCTAATATGACTTGGCACGCATCATTGGGGTGTGCAACATATCCATGTCCATCAGAATAACAATAATTCGTTAACAGAAATCATTGTTGTATCGTCAGAGGGGGTATAGAGGGATTTCTCATTTTCATAAATACTTCAAAAATCTAACATGATTTGGCACGCATCATGGTGGGGTGCAAAGTATCCATGTCCATCTGAATAACAATAATTCGTCAACATAAATCATTGTCGTGTCGTCAGAGGGGGTATAGAGGTAATTTTCATTTTCAAAATTACTTCAAAAATTTAATATGACTTGGCACGCATCATGATGGGGTGCAGAATATCCATTTACATCTGAATAACAAAAATTCGTCAACAGAAATCATTGTCGTGTCGTCATAGGGGGTATAGAGGGATTTATCATTTTCAAAATTACTTCAAATATCAAATATGAGTTTGCACGCATCATGGTGTGGTGCAAAGTATCCATGTCCATCTGAATAACAATAATTCGTCAACAGAAATCAAAGTCGGGTCGTCAGAGGGGGTATAGAGGGATTTCTCATTTTCAAAATTACCTCAAAAATCAAATATGACTAGGCACGCATCATTGTGGTGTGCAACATATCCATGTCCATCAGAATAACAATAATTCGTTAACAGAAATCATTGTCGGGTCGTCAGATGGGGTATAGAGGGAATATTCATTTTCAAAATTACTTCAAAAACCAAAAATGACTTGGCACGCATCATGGTGGTGTGCAACATATCCATGATTATCTGAATAACAATGATTCGTTAACATAAATCATTGTCGGGTCGTCAGAGGGGGATAGAGGGATTTATCATTTTCAAAATTACTTCAATAATCAGATATGACCTGGCACGAATCATGGTATGGTGCAGAATATCCATTCCCAGCTGAATAACAATAATTCGTCAACATAAATCATTGTCGTGTCGTCAGAGGGGGTATAGAGGTATTTTTCATTTTCAAAATTACTTCAAAAATCTAATATGACTTGGCACGCATCATTGTAGGGTGCAAAATATCAATGTCCATCTGAATAACAATAATTCGTCAACAGAAATCATTTTCGGGTCGTAAGAGGGTGTACAGAGGGATTTTACATTTTCAAAATCACTGCAAAAATCTAATATGACTTGGCACGCATCATGATGGGGTGCAGAATATCCATTACATCTGAATAACGAAAATTCGTCAACAGAAATCATTGTCGTGTCGTCAGAGGGGGTATAGAGGGATTTTTTATTTTCAAAATTACTTCATAAATCAAATATGACTTGGACCGCTACATGGTGGGGTGCAGAATATCCATTTCCATCTGAATAACAATAATTCGTCAACAGAAATCATTGTCGGTACGTCAAAGGGGGTATAGAGGGATTTTTCTTTATCAATATTACCTCAAAATAAAATATGACTTGGCACGAATCATAGTAGGGTGCAAAATATCTATGTCCATCTGAATAACAATAATTCGTTAACAGAAATCATTGTCGTATCGTCAGAGGGGGTATAGAGGGATTTCTCATTTTCATAAATACTTCAAAAATCTAACATGATTTGGCACGCAACTTGGTGGGGTGCAGAATATCCATTTCCTTCTGATTAACAATAATTCGTCAACAGAAATCATTGTCGGGTCGTCAGAGGTGGTATAGAACAAATTTCCATTTTCAAAATTACCTCAGAATCAAATATGACTTGGCACGCATCATAGTGGGGTGCAGAAAATCCATTTCCATCTGAATAACAATTAGTCAACAGAAATCATTGTCGGGTCGTAAGAGGATGTACAGAGGGATTTTACATTTTCAAAATCACTTCAAAAATCTAATATGACTTGGCACGCATCATTGTAGGGTGCAAAATATCCATGTCTATCTGAATAACAATAATTCGTCAACAGAAATCATTGTCGGGTCGTAAGAGGGTGTATAGAGGTATTTTTCATTTTCAAAATTACTTCAAAAATCTAATATGACATGGCACGTATCATTGTAGGGTGCAAAATATCAATGTCCATCTGAATAACAATAATTCGTCAACATAAATCATTTTAAAAGGGTAAAAGGGTGTACAGAGGGATTTTACATTTTCAAAATCACTTCAAAAATCAAATATAACTTAGCACGCATCATATTAGGGTGCAAAATTTTCATTTCCATCCTAATAACAATAATTCGTCAACAGAAATCATTGTCGGGTCGTCGGAGGGGGTATAGAGGAATTTTTCATTTTCAAAATTACCTGAAATATGAAATATGACTTGGCACGCAACATGGTGGGGTGCAGAATATCTATTTCCATCTGAATAACAATAATTTGTCAACAGAAATCATTGCCGGGTTGTCAGAGGAGGTATAGAGGAATTTTTCATTATTAATAGGACTTCAAAAATCGAATATGACTTGGCACGCATCATGGTGAGGTGCAGAATATCCATTTTCATCTGAATAACGATAATTCATCAACAGAAGTCATTGTCGGGTCGTTAGAGGGGGTATAGAGGGATTTCACATTTTCAAAATTACTTCAAAAATCAAAAATGACTTGGCACGTATCATGGTGGGGTGCAGAATATCCATTTCTATCTGAATAACAATAATTCGTCAACAGAAATCATTGTCGGGTCGTCAAAGGGGGTATAAAGGGATTGTTCATTTTCAAAGTTACATCAAATATGACTTGGCACACTTCATAGTAGGGTGCAAAATATCTATGTCCATCTGAATAACAATAATTCGTTATGAGAAATCATTGTCGGTTCGTCAGAGGGGTATAGAGGGATATTTAATTTTCAAAATTACTTCAAAAATCAAATATGAGTTGGCACGCATCATGGTGGGGTGCAGAATATCCATTTTCATCTGAATAACGATAATTCATCAACAGAAGTAATTGTCGGGTCGTTAGAGGGTGTACAGAGGGATTTTACCTTTTCAAAATCACTTCAAAAATCTAATATGACTTGGCACGCATTATTGTGGTGTGCATCATATCCATGTCCATCAGAATAACAATAATTCGTTAACTGAAATCATTGTCGTATCGTCAGAGGGGGTATAGAGGGATTTCTCATTTTCATAAATACTTCAAAAATCTAACATGATTTGGCACGCAACTTGGTGGGGTGCAGAATATCCATTTCCTTCTGATTAACAATAATTCGTCAACAGAAATCATTGTCGGGTCGTCAGAGGTGGTATAGAACAAATTTCCATTTTCAAAATTACCTCAAAATCAAATATGACTTGGCACGCATCATAGTGGGGTGCAGAAAATCCATTTCCATCTGAATAACAATTCGTCAACAGAAATCATTGTCGGGTCGTAAGAGGGTGTACAGAGGGATTTTACATTTTCAAAATTACTTCAAAAATCTAATATGACTTGGCACGTATCATTGTAGGGTGCAAAATATCAATGACCATCTGAATAACAATAATTCGTCAACATAAATCATTTTAAAAGGGTAAAAGGGTGTACAGAGGGATTTTACATTTTCAAAATCACTTCAAAAATCAAATATAACTTAGCACGCATCATATTAGGGTGCAAAATATTTATTTCCATCCTAATAACAATAATTCGTCAACAGAAATCATTGTCGGGTCGTCGGAGGGGGTATAGAGGAATTTTTCATTTTCAAAATTACCTGAAATATGAAATATGACTTGGCACGCAACATGGTGGGGTGCAGAATATCTATTTCCATCTGAATAACAATAATTTGTCAACAGAAATCATTGCCGGGTTGTCAGAGGAGGTATAGAGGAATTTTTCATTATTAAAAGGACTTCAAAAATCGAATATGACTTGGCACGCATCATGGTGGGGTGTAGAATATCCATTTTCATCTGAATAACGATAATTCATCAACAGAGGTCATTGTCGGGTCGTTAGAGGGGGTATAGAGGGATTTCACATTTTCAAAATTACTTCAAAAATCAAATATGACTTGGCACGTATCATGGTGGGGTGCAGAATATCCATTTCTATCTGAATAACAATAATTCGTCAACAGAAATCATTGTCGGGTCGTCAAAGGGGGTATAAAGGGATTGTTCATTTTCAAAGTTACATCAAATATGACTTGGCACACTTCATAGTAGGGTGCAAAATATCTATGTCCATCTGAATAACAATAATTTGTTAACAGAAATCATTGTCGGTTCGTCAGAGGGGTATAGAGGGATTTTTCATTTTCAATATTACTTCAAAAATCAAATATGAGTTGGCACGTATCATGGTGGGGTACAAAGTATTCATGTCCATATGAATAACAATAATTCGTCAACGGAAATCATTGTCGGGTAGTCAGAGGGGGTATAGGATTTTTCATTTTCAAAATTACCTCAAAATAAAATATGACTTGGCACGCATCATAGTAGGGTGCAAAATATCTATGTTCATCAGAATAACAAAAATTCGTTAACAGAAATCATTGTCGGTTCGTCAGAGGGGTATAGAGGGATTTTTCATTTTCAATATTACTTCAAAAATCAAATATGAGTTGGCACGCATCATGGTGGGGTGCAGAATATCCATTTATATCTAAATAACACTAATTCGTCAACAGAAATCATTGTCGGGTCGTTAGAGGGGGTATAGAGGGATTTTTCATTTTCAAAATTCCTTCAAAAATCGAATATGACTTGGCACGCATTATGGTGGGGTGCAGAATATCCATTTCCATCTGAATAACAATAATTCATCAACAGAAGTCATTGTCGGGTCGTTAGAGGGTGTACAGAGGGATTTAACATTTTCAAAATCACTTCAAAAATCTAATATGACTTGGCACGCATCATGATTGGGTGCAGAATATCCATTTACATCTGAATAACGATAATTCGTCAACGGAAATCATTGTCGGGTCGTCAGAGGGGGTATAGAGGGATTTCTCATTTTCAAAATTACTTCAAAAATCAAATATGACTTGGCACTCATCATAGTAGGGTGCAATATATTCATTTCCATCCTAATAACAATAATTTGTCAACCGAAATCATTGTCGTGTCGTCAGAGGGGGTACAGAGGGATTTTTCATTTTCAAAATTACTTAAAATATCAAATATGACTTGGCACGCAACATGGTGGGGTGCAGAATATCTATTTCCATCTGAATAACAATAATTCGTCAACAGAAATCATTGTCGGTCGTCAGAGGGAGTATAGAGGGATTTTTCATTTTCAAAATTACTTCAAAAATCAAATATGACTTGGCACGCATCATATTAGGGTGCAAAATATACATTTCCATCCTAATAACAATAATTCGTCAACAGAAATCATTGTCGGGTCGTCGGAGGGGGTATAGAGGAATTTATCTTTTTCAAAATTACCTAAAATATGAAATATGACTTGGCACGCAACATGGTGGGGTGCAGAATATCTATTTCCATCTGAATAACAATTATTTGTCTACAGAAATCATTGCCGGGTTGTCAGAGGAGGTATAGAGGGATTTTTCATTTTTAAAAGGACTTCAAAAATCAAATATGACTTGGCACGCATCATAGTAGGGTGCAAAATATTCATTTCCATCCTAATAACAATAATTCGTCAACAGAAATCATTGTCGGGTCGTCAGAGGGGGTATAAAGGAATTTTTCATTTTCAAAATTACCTAAAATATGAAATATGACTTGGCACGGAACATGGTGGGGTGCAGAATATCTATGTCCATCTAAATAACAATAATTCGTTAACAGAAATCATTGTCGGTTCGTCAGAGGGGTATAGAGGGATTTTTCATTTTCAAAATTACTTCAATAATCAAATATGAGTTGGCACGCTTCATGGTGGGGTACAGAGTATTCATGTCCATCTGAATAACGATAATTCGTCAACAGAAATCATTGTCGGGTAGTCAGAGGGGGTATAGAGGGATTGTTCATTTTCAAAATTACCTCTAAAATCACATATTACTTGGCACACATCATAGTAGGGTGCAAAATATCTATGTCTAACTGACTAACAATAATTCGTTAACGGAAATCATTGTCGGGTCGTTAGAGGGGGTATAGAGGGATTTTTCATTTTCGGAATTCCTTCAAAAATCGAAATGACTTGGCACGCATTATGGTGGGGTGCAGAATATCCATTTCCATCTGAATAACAATAATTCATCAACAGAAGTCATTGTCGGGTCGTTAGAGGGGGTATAGAGGGATTTCACATTTTCAAAATTACTTCAAAAATGAAATATGACTTGGCACGTATCATAGTGGGGCGCATAATATCCGTTTCCATCTGAATAATAGTAATTCGTCAACAGAAATCATTGTCGTGTCGTCAGAGGGGGTATAGAGGGATTTTTCATTTTTAAAACGACTTCAGAAATCAAATATGACTTGGCACGCATCTTGGTGGCGTGCAGAATATCCATTTCCATCTGAATAACAATAATTCGTCAACTGAAATCATTGTCGGGTCGTCAAAGGGGGTATGGAGGGATTGTTCATTTTCAAAGTTAACTCAAAATTCAAATATGACTTGGCACACATTATAGTAGGGTGCAAACTATCCATGTCCAACTGAATAACAATAATTCGTCAACAGAAATCATTGTCGGGTCGTTAGAGGGAGTGTAGAGGGTTTTTTCATTTTCAAAATTACTTCAAAAATCAAATATGACTTGGCATGCATCATATTAGGGTGCAAAATATTCATTTCCATCCTAATAACAATACTTCGTCAACAGAAATCATTGTCGGGTCGTCAGAGGGGGTATAGAGGAATTTTTCATTTTCAAAATTACCTAAAATATCAAATATGACTTGGCACGGAACATGGTGGGTTGCAGAATATCTATGTCCATCTAAATAACAATAATTCGTTAACAGAAATCATTGTCGGTTCGTCAGTGGGGTATAGAGGAATTGTTCATTTTCAAAATTACCTCTAGAATCAAATATGACTTGGCACACATCATAGTATGGTGCAAAATATCCATGTCTAACTGAATAACAATAATTCGTTAACGGAAATCATTGTCGGGTCGTTAGAGGGGGTATAGAGGGATTTTTCATTTTCAAAATTCCATCAAAAATCGAATATGACTTGGCACGCATTATGGTGGGGTGCAGAATATCCATTTCCATCTGAATAACAATAATTCATCAACAGAAGTCATTGTCAGGTCGTTAGAGGGTGTACAGAGGGATTTAACATTTTCAAAATCACTTCAAAAATCTAATATGACTTGGAACGCATCATGATTGGGTGCAGAATATCCATTTATAATCTGAATAACGATAATTCGTCAACGGAAATCATTGTCGGGTCGTCAGAGGGGGTATAGAGGGATTTCTCATTTTCAAAATTACTTCTAAAATCAAATATGACTTGGCACTCATCATAGTAGGGTGCAATATATTCATTTCCATCCTAATAACAATAATTTGTCAACCGAAATCATTGTCGTGTCGTAAGAGGGGGTACAGAGGGATTTTTCATTTTCAAAATTACTTAAAATATCAAATATGACTTGGTACGCAACATGGTGGGGTGCAGAATATCTATTTCCATCTGAATATCAATAATTCGTCAACAGAAATCATTGTCGGGTAGTCAGAGGGGGTATAGAGGGATTGTTCATTTTCAAAATTACCTAAAATATCAAATATGACTTGGCACGGAACATGGTGGGTTGCAGAATATCTATGTCCATCTAAATAACAATAATTCGTTAACAGAAATCATTGTCGGTTCGTCAGTGGGGTATAGAGGGATTTTTCATTTTCAAAATTACTTCAAATATCAAATATGAGTTGGCACGCATCATGATGGTGTACAAAGTATTCATGTCCATCTGAATAACAATAATTCGTCAACAGAAATCATTGTCGGGTAGTCAGAGGGGGTATAGAGGAATTTTTCATTTTCAAAATTACCTAAAATATGAAATATGACTTGGCACGCAACATAGTGGGGTGCAGAATATCTATTTCCATCTGAATAACAATAATTTGTCAACAGAATTCATTGCCGGGTTGTCAGAGGAGGTATAGAGGGATTTTTCATTTTTAAAAGTACTCCAAAAATCAAATATGACTTGGCACGCATCATAGTAGGTTGCAAAATATTCATTTCCATCCTAATAAAAATAATACGTCAACAGAAATCATTGTCGGGTCGTCAGAGGGGGTATAGAGGAATTTTTCATTTTCAAAATTACCTAAAATATCAAATATGACTTGGCACGGAACATGGTGGGGTGCAAAATATCTATGTCCATCTAAATAACAATAATTCGTTAACAGAAATCATTGTCGGTTCGTCAGAGGGGTATAGAGGGATTTTTCATTTTCAAAATTACTTCAAAAATCAAATATGAGTTGGCACGCTTCATGGTGGGGTACAGAGTATTCATGTCCATCTGAATAACAATAATTCGTCAACAGAAATCATTGTCGGGTAGTCAGAGGGGGTATAGAGGAATTTTTCATTTTCAAAATTACCTCTAAAATCAAATATTACTTGGCACACATCATAGTAGGGTGCAAAATATCTATGTCTGACTGACTAACAATAATTCGTTAACGGAAATCATTGTCGGGTCGTCAGAGGGGGTATAGAGGAATTTTTCATTTTCAAAATTACCTAAAATATCAAATATGACTTGGCACGGAACATGGTGGGGTGCAAAATATTTATGTCCATCTAAATAACAATAATTCGTTAACAGAAATCATTGTCGGTTCGTCAGAGGGGATATAGAGGGATTTTTCATTTTCAAAATTACTTAAAAAATCAAATATGACTTGGCACGCATCATATTAGGGTGCAAAATATTCATTTCCATCCTAATAACAATAATTCGTCAACAGAAATCATTGTCGGGTCGTCGGAGGGGGTATAGAGGAATTTTTCTTTTTCAAAATTACCTAAAATATGAAATATGACTTGGCACGCAACATAGTGGGGTGCAGAATATCTATTTCCATCTGAATAACAATAATTTGTCAACAGAATTCATTGCCGGGTTGTCAGAGGAGGTATAGAGGGATTTTTCATTTTTAAAAGTACTCCAAAAATCAAATATGACTTGGCACGCATCATAGTAGGTTGCAAAATATTCATTTCCATCCTAATAACAATAATACGTCAACAGAAATCATTGTCGGGTCGTCAGAGGGGGTATAGAGGAATTTTTCATTTTCAAAATTACCTAAAATATCAAATATGACTTGGCACGGAACATGGTGGGGTGCAAAATATCTATGTCCATCTAAATAACAATAATTCGTTAACAGAAATCATTGTCGGTTCGTCAGAGGGGTATAGAGGGATTTTTCATTTTCAAAATTACTTCAAAAATCAAATATGAGTTGGCACGCTTCATGGTGGGGTACAGAGTATTCATGTCCATCTGAATAACAATAATTCGTCAACAGAAATCATTGTCGGGTAGTCAGAGGGGGTATAGAGGAATTTTTCATTTTCAAAATTACCTCTAAAATCAAATATTACTTGGCACACATCATAGTAGGGTGCAAAATATCTATGTCTGACTGACTAACAATAATTCGTTAACGGAAATCATTGTCGGGTCGTTAGAGGGGGTATAGAGGGATTTTTAATTTTCAAAATTCCTTCAAAAATCGAATATGACTTGGCACGCATTATGGTGGGGTGCAGAATATCCATTTCCATCTGAATAACAATAATTCATCAAAAGAAGTCATTGTCGGGTCGTTAGAGGGGGTATAGAGGGATTTCACATTTTCAAAATTACTTCAAAAATGTGGGGCGCATAATATCCGTTTCCATCTGAATAATAATAATTCGTCAACAGAAATCATTGTCGGGTCGTCAAAGGGGGTATAGAGGGATTGTTCATTTTCAAAGTTACCTCGAAATTCAAATATGACTTGGCACACATTAAAGTAGGGTGCAAAGTATCCATGTCCAACTGAATAACAATAATTCGTCAACAGAAATCATTGTCGGGTCGTTAGAGGGAGTGTAGAGGGATTTTTCATTTTCAAAATTACTTCAAAAATCAAATATGACTTGGCACGCATCATATTAGGGTGCAAAATTTTCATTTCCATCCTAATAACAATAATTCGTCAACAGAAATCATTGTCGGGTCGTCAGAGGGGGTATAGAGGAATTTTTCATTTTCAAAATTACCTAAAATATCAAATATGACTTGGCACGGAACATGGTGGGGTGCAGAATATCTATGTCCATCTAAATAACAATAATTCGTTAACAGAAATCATTGTCGGTTCGTCAGTGGGGTATAGAGGGATTTTTCATTTTCAAAATTACTTCAAAAATCAAATATGAGTTGGCACGCATCATGGTGGTGTACAAAGTATTCATGTCCATCTGAATAACAATAATTCGTCAACAGAAATCATTGTCGGGTAGTCAGAGGGGGTATAGAGGAATTGTTCATTTTCAAAATTACCTCTAGAATCAAATATGACTTGGCACACATCATAGTATGGTGCAAAATATCCATGTCTAACTGAATAACAATAATTCGTTAACGGAAATCATTGTCGGGTCGTTAGAGGGGGTATAGAGGGATTTTTCATTTTCAAAATTCCTTCAAAAATCGAATATGACTTGGCACGCATTATGGTGGGGTGCAGAATATCCAATTCCATCTGAATAACAATAATTCATCAACAGAAGTCATTGTCGGGTCGTTAGAGGGTGTACAGAGGGATTTAACATTTTCAAAATCACTTCAAAAATCTAATATGACCTGGAACGCATCATGATTGGGTGCAGAATATCCATTTATAATCTGAATAACGATAATTCGTCAACGGAAATCATTGTCGGGTCGTCAGAGGGGGTATAGAGGGATTCCTCATTTTCAAAATTACTTCAAAAATCAAATATGACTTGGCACTCATCATTGTAGGGTGCAATATATTCATTTCCATCCTAATAACAATAATTTGTCAACCGAAATCATTGTCGTGTCGTAAGAGGGGGTACAGAGGGATTTTTCATTTTCAAAATTACCTAAAATATCAAATATGACTTGGCACGCAACATGGTGGGGTGCAGAATATCTATTTCCATCTGAATAACAATAATTCGTCAACAGAAATCATTGTCGGGTAGTCAGAGGGGGTATAGAGGGATTGTTCATTTTCAAAATTACCTCTAAAATCACATATTACTTGGCACACATCATAGTAGGGTGCAAAATATCTATGTCTAACTGACTAACAATAATTCGTTAACGGAAATCATTGTCGGGTCGTTAGAGGGGGTATAGAGGGATTTCTCATTTTCAAAATTCCTTCAAAAATCGAATATGACTTGGCACGCATTATGGTGGGGTGCAGAATATCCATTTCCATCCGAATAACAATAATTCATCAACAGAAGTCATTGTCGGGTCGTTAGAGGGGGTATAGAGGGATTTCACATTTTCAAAATTACTTCAAAAATGAAATATGACTTGGCACGTATCATAGTGGGGCGCATAATATCCGTTCCCATCTGAATAATAATAATTCGTCAACAGAAATCATTGTCGTGTCGTCAGAGGGGGTATAGAGGGATTTTTCATTTTAAAAACGACTTCAAAAATCAAATGACTTGGCACGCATCATGGTTGCGTGCAGAATAACCATTTCCATCTGGATAACGATAATTCGTCAACGGAAATCATTGTCGGGTCGTCAGAGGGGGTATAGAGGGATTTTTCTTTTTCAAAATTACCTAAAATATGAAATATGACTTGGCACGCAACATAGTGGGGTGCAGAACATCTATTTCCATCTGAATAACAATAATTCGTCAACAGAAATCATTGTCGGGTCGTCAGAGGGGATATAGAGGGATTTTTAATTTTCAAAATTCCTTCAAAAATCGAATATGACTTGGCACGCATTATGGTGGGGTGCAGAATATCCATTTCCATCTGAATAACAATAATTCATCAAAAGAAGTCATTGTCGGGTCGTTAGAGGGGGTATAGAGGGATTTCACATTTTCAAAATTACTTCAAAAATGAAATTTGACTTGGCACGTATCATAGTGGGGCGCATAATATCCGTTTCCATCTGAATAATAATAATTCGTCAACAGAAATCATTGTCGGGTCGTCAAAGGGGGTATAGAGGGATTGTTCATTTTCAAAGTTACCTCGAAATTCAAATATGACTTGGCACACATTGAAGTAGGGTGCAAAGTATCCATGTCCAACTGAATAACAATAATTCGTCAACAGAAATCATTGTCGGGTCGTAAGAGGGAGTGGAGAGGGATTTTTCATTTTCAAAATTACTTCAAAAATCAAATATGACTTGGCACGCATCATATTAGGGTGCAAAATATTCATTTCCATCCTAATAACAATAATTCGTCAACAGAAATCATTGTCGGGTCGTCAGAGGGGGTATAGAGGAATTTCTAATTTTCAAAATTACCTAAAATATCAAATATGACTTGGCACGGAACATGGTGGGGTGCAGAATATCTATGTCCATCTAAATAACAATAATTCGTTAACAGAAATCATTGTCGGTTCGTCAGTGGGGTATAGAGGGATTTTTCATTTTCAAAATTACTTCAAAAATCAAATATGAGTTGGCACGCATCATGGTGGTGTACATAGTATTCATGTCCATCTGAATAACAATAATTCGTCAACAGAAATCATTGTCGGGTAGTCAGAGGGGGTATAGAGGAATTGTTCATTTTCAAAATTACCTCTAGAATCAAATATGACTTGGCACACATCATAGTATGGTGCAAAATATCCATGTCTAACTGAATAACAATAATTCGTTAACGGAAATCATTGTCGGGTCGTTAGAGGGGGTATAGAGGGATTTTTCATTTTCAAAATTCCTTCAAAAATCGAATATGACTTGGCACGCATTATGGTGGGGTGCAGAATATCCATTTCCATCTGAATAACAATAATTCATCAACAGAAGTCATTGTCGGGTCGTTAGAGGGTGTACAGAGGGATTTAACATTTTCAAAATCACTTCAAAAATCTAATATGACCTGGAACGCATCATGATTGGGTTCAGAATATCCATTTATAATCTGAATAACGATAATTCGTCAACGGAAATCATTGTCGGGTCGTCAGAGGGGGTATAGAGGGATTTCTCATTTTCAAAATTACTTCAAAAATCAAATATGACTTGGCACTCATCATAGTAGGGTGCAATATATTCATTTCCATCCTAATAACAATAATTTGTCAACCGAAATCATTGTCGTGTCGTAAGAGGGGGTACAGAGGGATTTTTCATTTTCAAAATTACTTAATATATCAAATATGACTTGGCACGCAACATGGTGGGGTGCAGAATATCTATTTCCATCTGAATAACAATAATTCGTCAACAGAAATCATTGTCGGGTAGTCAGAGGGGGTATAGAGGGATTGTTCATTTTCAAAATTACCTCTAAAATCACATATTACTTGGCACACATCATAGTAGGGTGCAAAATATCTATGTCTAACTGACTAACAATAATTCGTTAACGGAAATCATTGTCGGGTCGTTAGAGGGGGTATAGAGGGATTTTTCATTTTCAAAATTCCTTCAAAAATCGAATATGACTTGGCACGCATTATGGTGGGGTGCAGAATATCCATTTCCATCCGAATAACAATAATTCATCAACAGAAGTCATTGTCGGGTCGTTAGAGGGGGTATAGAGGGATTTCACATTTTCAAAATTACTTCAAAAATGAAATATGACTTGGCACGTATCATAGTGGGGCGCATAATATCCGTTTCCATCTGAATAATAATAATTCGTCAACAGAAATCATTGTCGTGTCGTCAGAGGGGGTATAGAGGGATTTTTCATTTTAAAAACGACTTCAAAAATCAAATATGACTTGGCACGCATCATGGTTGCGTGCAGAATAACCATTTCCATCTGAATAACGATAATTCGTCAACGGAAATCATTGTCGGGTCGTCAGAGGGGGTATAGAGGGATTTTTCTTTTTCAAAATTACTTAAAATATCAAATATGACTTGGCACGCAACATGGTGGGGTGCAGAATATCTATTTCCATCTGAATAACAATAATTCGTCAACAGAAATCATTGTCGGGTCGTCAGAGGGGATATAGAGGGATTTTTCATTTTCAAAATTACTTAAAAAATCAAATATGACTTGGCACGCATCATATTAGGGTGCAAAATATTCATTTCCATCCTAATAACAATAGTTCGTCAACAGAAATCATTGTCGGGTCGTCATAGGGGGTATAGAGGAATTTTTCTTTTTCAAAATTACCTAAAATATGAAATATGACTTGGCACGCAACATAGTGGGGTGCAGAATATCTAATTCCATCTGAATAACAATAATTTGTCAACAGAATTCATTGCCGGGTTGTCAGAGGAGGTATAGAGGGATTTTTCATTTTTAAAAGTACTCCAAAAATCAAATATGACTTGGCACACATCATAGTAGGGTGCAAAATATTCATCTTCATCCTAATAACAATAATACGTCAACAGAAATCATTGTCGGGTCGTCAGAGGGGGTATAGAGGAATTTTTCATTTTCAAAATTACCTAAAATATCAAATATGACTTGGCACGGAACATGGTGGGGTGCAAAATATTTATGTCCATCTAAATAACAATAATTCGTTAACAGAAATCATTGTCGGTTCGTCAGAGGGGATATAGAGGAATTTTTCATATTCAAAATTACCTCAAAATCAAATATGACTTGGCACGCATCATATTAGGGTGCAAAATATTCATTTCCATCCTAATAACAATAATTCGTCAACAGAAATCATTGTCGGGTCGTCGGAGGGGGTATAGAGGAATTTTTCTTTTTCAAAATTACCTAAAATATGAAATATGACTTGGCACGCAACATAGTGGGGTGCAGAATATCTATTTCCATCTGAATAACAATAATTTGTCAACAGAATTCATTGCCGGGTTGTCAGAGGAGGTATAGAGGGATTTTTCATTTTTAAAAGTACTCCAAAAATCAAATATGACTTGGCACGCATCATAGTAGGGTGCAAAATATTCATTTCCATCCTAATAACAATAATACGTCAACAGAAATCATTGTCGGGTCGTCAGAGGGGGTATAGAGGAATTTTTCATTTTCAAAATTACCTAAAATATCAAATATGACTTGGCACAGAACTTGGTGGGTTGCAAAATATCTATTTCCATCTGAATAACAATAATTCGTTAACAGAAATCATTGTCGGTTCGTCAGAGGGGTATAGAGGGATTTTTCATTTTCAAAATTACTTCAAAAATCAAATATGAGTTGGCACGCTTCATGGTGGGGTACAGAGTATTCATGTCCATCTGAATAACAATAATTAGTCAACAGAAATCATTGTCGGGTAGTCAGAGGGGGTATAGAGGAATTTTTCATTTTCAAAATTACCTCTAAAATCAAATATTACTTGGCACACATCATAGTAGGGTGCAAAATATCTATGTCTGACTGACTAACAATAATTCATTAACGGAAATCATTGTCGGGTCGTTAGAGGGGGTATAGAGGGATTTTTAATTTTCAAAATTTCTTCAAAAATCGAATATGACTTGGCACGCATCATATTAGGGTGCAAAATATTCATTTCCATCCTAATAACAATAATTCGTCAACAGAAATCATTGTCGGGTCGTCAGAGGGGGTATAGAGGAATTTTTCATTTTCAAAATTACCTAAAATATCAAATATGACTTGGCACGGAACATGGTGGGGTGCAGAATATCTATGTCCATCTAAATAACAATAATTCGTTAACAGAAATCATTGTCGGTTCGTCAGAGGGGTATAGAGGGATTTTTCATTTTCAAAATTACTTCAAAAATCAAATGTGAGTGGGCACGCATCATGGTGGTGTACAAAGTATTCAAGTCCATCTGAATAACAATAATTCTTCAACAGAAATCATTGTCGGGTAGTCAGAGGGGGTATAGAGGAATTGTTCATTTTCAAAATTACCTCTAGAATCAAATATGACTTGGCACACATCATAGTATGGTGCAAAATATCTATGTCTAAATGAATAACAATAATTCGTTAACGGAAATCATTGTCGGGTCGTTAGAGGGGGTATAGAGGGATTTTTCATTTTCAAAATTCCTTAAAAAATCGAATATGACTTGGCACGCATTATGGTGGGGTGCAGAATATCCATTTCCATCTGAATAACAATAATTCATCAACAGAAGTCATTATCGGGTCGTTAGAGGGGGTACAGAGGAATTTTACATTTTCAAAATCACTTCAAATATCTAATATGACTTGGCACGCATCATAATTGGGTGCAGAATATCCATTTACATCTGAATAACGATAATTCGTCAACGGAAATCATTGTCGGGTCGTCAGAGGGGGTATAGAGGGATTTTTCATTTTCAAAATTACTTCAAAAATCAAATATGACTTGGCACTCGTCATAGTGGGGTGCAATATATTCATTTCCATCCTAAAAACAATAATTTGTCATCCGAAATCATTGTCGTGTCGTCAGAGGGGGTACAGAGGGATTTTACATTTTCAAAATTACTTAAAATATCAAATATGACTTGGCACGCATCATGGTGGTGTACAAAGTATTCAAGTCCATCTGAATAACAATAATTCGTCAACAGAAATCATTGTCAAGTAGTCAGAGGGGGTATAGAGGAATTGTTCATTTTCAAAATTACCTCTAGAATCAAATATGACTTGGCACACATCATAGTATGGTGCAAAATATCTATGTCTAACTGAATAACAATAATTCGTTAACGGAAATCATTGTCGGGTCGTTAGAGGGGGTATAGAGGGATTTTTCATTTTCAAAATTACTTCAAAAATCAAATATGAGTTGGCACGCATCATGGTGGTGTACAAAGTATTCATGTCAATCTGAATAACAATAATTCGTCAACAGAAATCATTGTCGGGTAGTCAGAGGGGGTATAGAGGAATTTTTCATTTTCAAAATTACCTCTAAAATCAAATATTACTTGGCACACATCATAGTAGGGTGCAAAATATCTATGTCTGACTGACTAACAATAATTCGTTAAGGGAAATCATTGTCGGGTCGTTAGAGGGGGTATAGAGGGATTTTTAATTTTCAAAATTCCTTCAAAAATCGAATATGACTTGGCACGCATTATGGTGGGGTGCAGAATATCCATTTCCATCTGAATAACAATAATTCATCAAAAGAAGTCATTGTCGGGTCGTTAGAGGGGGTATAGAGGGATTTCACATTTTCAAAATTACTTCAAAAATGAAATTTGACTTGGCACGTATCATAGTGGGGCGCATAATATCCGTTTCCATCTGAATAATAATAATTCGTCAACAGAAATCATTGCCGTGTCGTCAGAGGGGGTATAGAGGGATTTTTCATTTTTAAAACGACTTCAAAAATCAAATATGACTTGGCACGCATCATGGTGGCGTACAGAATATCCATTTCCATCTGAATAACAATAATTCGTCAACAGAAATCATTGTCGGGTCATCAAAGGGGGTATAGAGTGATTATTCATTTTCAAAGTTACCTCAAAATTCAAATATGACTTGGCACACATTATAGTAGGGTGCAAAGTATCCATGTCCAACTGAATAACAATGATTAGTCAACAGAAATCATTGTTGGGTCGTTAGAGGGAGAGTAGAGGGATTTTTCATTTTCAAAATTACTTCAAAAATCAAATATGACTTGGCACGCATCATATTAGGGTGCAAAATATTCATTTCCATCCTAATAACAATAAGTCGTCAACAGAAATCATTGTCGGGTCGTCAGAGGTGGTATAGAGGAACTTTTCATTTTCAAAATTACCTAAAATATCAAATATGACTTGGCACGGAACATGGTGGGTGCAGAATATCTGTGTCCATCTAAATAACAATAATTCGTTAACAGAAATCATTGTCGGTTCGTAAGAGGGGTATGGAGGGATTTTTCATTTTCAAAATTACTTCAAAAATCAAATATGAGTTGGCACGCATCATGGTGGTGTACAAAGTATTCATGTCCATCTGAATAACAATAATTCGTCAACAGAAATCATTGTCGGGTAATCAGAGGGGGTATAGAGGAATTGTTCATTTTCAAAATTACCTCTAGAATCAAATATGACTTGGCACACATCATAGTATGGTGCAAAATATCCATGTCTAACTGAATAACAATAAATCGTTAACGGAAATCATTGTCGGGTCGTTAGAGAGGGTATAGAGGGATTTTTCATTTTCAAAATTCCTTCAAAAATCGAATATGACTTGGCACGCATTATGGTGGGGTGCAGAATATCTATTTCCATCTGAATAACAATAATTCATCAACAGAAGTCATTGTCGGGTCGTTAGAGGGTCGTACAGAGGGATTTTACATTTTCAAAATCACTTCAAAGATCTAGCATGACTTGGCACGCATCATGATTGGGTGCAGAATATCCATTTACATCTGAATAACGATAATTCGTCAACAGAAATCATTGTCGGGTCGTCAGAGGGGGTACAGATAGATTTTTCATTTTCAAAATTACTTAAAATATGAAATATGACTTGGCACGCAACATGGTGGGTTGCAGAATATCTATTTCCATCTGAATAACAATAATTCGCCAACAGAAATCATTGTCGGGTCGTCAGAGGGGGTATAGAGGGATTTTTCATTTTCAAAATTACTTCAAAAATTAAATATGACTTGGCACTCATCATAGTAGGGTGCAATATATTCATTTTCATCCTAATAACAATAATTTGTCAACCGAAATCATTGTCGTGTCGTCAGAGAGGGTACAGAGGGAGTTTTCATTTTCAAAATTACTTAAAATATTAAATATGACTTGGCACGCAACATGGTGGGGTGCAGAATATCTATTTCCATCTGAATAACAATAATTCGTCAACAGAAATCATTGATGGGTTTTCAGAGGAGGTATAGAGGGAATTTTCATTTTCAAAATTACTTAAAAAATCAAATATGACTTGGCACGCATCATATTAGGGTGCAAAATATTCATTTCCATCCTAATAACAATAATTCGTCAACAGAAATCATTGTCGGGTCGTCAGAGGGGGTATAGAGGGATTTTTCATTATCAAAACGACTTCAAAAATTAAATATGAATTGGCACGCATCATAGTGGGGTGCAAAATATCCATGTCTGACTGAATAACAATAATTCGTTATGAGAAAATATTGTCGTGTCGTCAGAGGGGGTATAGAGGGATTTTTCATTTTCAAAATTACCTAAAAAATCAAATATAACTTGGCACGCATTATGGTGGTGTGCAACATATCCATGTCGATCTGAATAACAATAATTCGTTAACAGAAATCATTGTCGGGTCCTCAGATGGGGTATAGAGGGAATTTTCATTTTCAAAATTACTTCAAAAATCAAAAATGACTTGGCACGCATCATGGTGGTGTGCAACATATCCATGATTATCTGAATAACAATAATTCGTTAACAGAAATCATTGTCGGGTCGTCAGAGGGGGATAGAGGGATTTATCATTTTTAAAATTACTTCAATAATCAGATATGACCTGGCACGAATCATGGTGGGGTGCAGAATATCCATTCCCATCTGAATAACAATAATTCGTCAATAGAAATCATTTTCGGGTCGTTAGAGGGGGTATAGAGGGATTTTTCATTTTCAAAATATCTTCAAAAATCTAATATGACTTGGCACGCATCATTGTAGGGTGCAAAATATCCATGTCCATCTGAATGACAATAATTCGTCAACAGAAATCATTGTCGGGTCGTAAGAGGGTGTACAGAGGGATTTTACATTTTCAAAATCACTTCAAAAATCTAATATGACTTGGCATGCATCATGATGGGGTGCAGAATATCCATTTACTTCTGAATAACGAAAATTCGTCAACAGAAATCATTGTCGTGTCGTCATAAGGGTAATAGAGGGATTTTTCATTTTCAAAATATCTTCAAAAATCTGATATGACTTGGCACGCATCATTGTAGGGTGCAAAATATACATGTCCATCTGAATAACAATAATTCGTTAACAGAAATCATTGTCGGGTCCTCAGATGGGGTATAGAGGGAATTTTCATTTTCAAAATTACTTCAAAAATCAAAAATGACTTGGCACGCATCATGGTGGTGTGCAACATATCCATGATTATCTGAATAACAATAATTCGCCAACAGAAATCATTGTCGGGTCGTCAGAGGGGGTATAGAGGGATTCCTCATTTTCAAAATTACTTCAAAAATCAAATATGACTTGGCACTCATCATTGTAGGGTGCAATATATTCATTTCCATCCTAATAACAATAATTTGTCAACCGAAATCATTGTCGTGTCGTAAGAGGGGGTACAGAGGGATTTTTCATTTTCAAAATTACCTAAAATATCAAATATGACTTGGCACGCAACATGGTGGGGTGCAGAATATCTATTTCCATCTGAATAACAATAATTCGTCAACAGAAATCATTGTCGGGTAGTCAGAGGGGGTATAGAGGGATTGTTCATTTTCAAAATTACCTCTAAAATCACATATTACTTGGCACACATCATAGTAGGGTGCAAAATATCTATGTCTAACTGACTAACAATAATTCGTTAACGGAAATCATTGTCGGGTCGTTAGAGGGGGTATAGAGGGATTTTTCATTTTCAAAATTCCTTCAAAAATCGAATATGACTTGGCACGCATTATGGTGGGGTGCAGAATATCCATTTCCATCCGAATAACAATAATTCATCAACAGAAGTCATTGTCGGGTCGTTAGAGGGGGTATAGAGGGATTTCACATTTTCAAAATTACTTCAAAAATGAAATATGACTTGGCACGTATCATAGTGGGGCGCATAATATCCGTTCCCATCTGAATAATAATAATTCGTCAACAGAAATCATTGTCGTGTCGTCAGAGGGGGTATAGAGGGATTTTTCATTTTAAAAACGACTTCAAAAATCAAATGACTTGGCACGCATCATGGTTGCGTGCAGAATAACCATTTCCATCTGGATAACGATAATTCGTCAACGGAAATCATTGTCGGGTCGTCAGAGGGGGTATAGAGGGATTTTTCTTTTTCAAAATTACCTAAAATATGAAATATGACTTGGCACGCAACATAGTGGGGTGCAGAACATCTATTTCCATCTGAATAACAATAATTCGTCAACAGAAATCATTGTCGGGTCGTCAGAGGGGATATAGAGGGATTTTTAATTTTCAAAATTCCTTCAAAAATCGAATATGACTTGGCACGCATTATGGTGGGGTGCAGAATATCCATTTCCATCTGAATAACAATAATTCATCAAAAGAAGTCATTGTCGGGTCGTTAGAGGGGGTATAGAGGGATTTCACATTTTCAAAATTACTTCAAAAATGAAATTTGACTTGGCACGTATCATAGTGGGGCGCATAATATCCGTTTCCATCTGAATAATAATAATTCGTCAACAGAAATCATTGTCGGGTCGTCAAAGGGGGTATAGAGGGATTGTTCATTTTCAAAGTTACCTCGATATTCAAATATGACTTGGCACACATTGAAGTAGGGTGCAAAGTATCCATGTCCAACTGAATAACAATAATTCGTCAACAGAAATCATTGTCGGGTCGTAAGAGGGAGTGGAGAGGGATTTTTCATTTTCAAAATTACTTCAAAAATCAAATATGACTTGGCACGCATCATATTAGGGTGCAAAATATTCATTTCCATCCTAATAACAATAATTCGTCAACAGAAATCATTGTCGGGTCGTCAGAGGGGGTATAGAGGAATTTTTAATTTTCAAAATTACCTAAAATATCAAATATGACTTGTCACGGAACATGGTGGGGTGCAGAATATCTATGTCCATCTAAATAACAATAATTCGTTAACAGAAATCATTGTCGGTTCGTCAGTGGGGTATAGAGGGATTTTTCATTTTCAAAATTACTTCAAAAATCAAATATGAGTTGGCACGCATCATGGTGGTGTACATAGTATTCATGTCCATCTGAATAACAATAATTCGTCAACAGAAATCATTGTCGGGTAGTCAGAGGGGGTATAGAGGAATTGTTCATTTTCAAAATTACCTCTAGAATCAAATATGACTTGGCACACATCATAGTATGGTGCAAAATATCCATGTCTAACTGAATAACAATAATTCGTTAACGGAAATCATTGTCGGGTCGTTAGAGGGGGTATAGAGGGATTTTTCATTTTCAAAATTCCTTCAAAAATCGAATATGACTTGGCACGCATTATGGTGGGGTGCAGAATATCCATTTCCATCTGAATAACAATAATTCATCAACAGAAGTCATTGTCGGGTCGTTAGAGGGTGTACAGAGGGATTTAACATTTTCAAAATCACTTCAAAAATCTAATATGACCTGGAACGCATCATGATTGGGTGCAGAATATCCATTTATAATCTGAATAACGATAATTCGTCAACGGAAATCATTGTCGGGTCGTCAGAGGGGGTATAGAGGGATTTCTCATTTTCAAAATTACTTCAAAAATCAAATATGACTTGGCACTCATCATAGTAGGGTGCAATATATTCATTTCCATCCTAATAACAATAATTTGTCAACCGAAATCATTGTCGTGTCGTAAGAGGGGGTACAGAGGGATTTTTCATTTTCAAAATTACTTAATATATCAAATATGACTTGGCACGCAACATGGTGGGGTGCAGAATATCTATTTCCATCTGAATAACAATAATTCGTCAACAGAAATCATTGTCGGGTAGTCAGAGGGGGTATAGAGGGATTGTTCATTTTCAAAATTACCTCTAAAATCACATATTACTTGGCACACATCATAGTAGGGTGCAAAATATCTATGTCTAACTGACTAACAATAATTCGTTAACGGAAATCATTGTCGGGTCGTTAGAGGGGGTATAGAGGGATTTTTCATTTTCAAAATTCCTTCAAAAATCGAATATGACTTGGCACGCATTATGGTGGGGTGCAGAATATCCATTTCCATCCGAATAACAATAATTCATCAACAGAAGTCATTGTCGGGTCGTTAGAGGGGGTATAGAGGGATTTCACATTTTCAAAATTACTTCAAAAATGAAATATGACTTGGCACGTATCATAGTGGGGCGCATAATATCCGTTTCCATCTGAATAATAATAATTCGTCAACAGAAATCATTGTCGTGTCGTCAGAGGGGGTATAGAGGGATTTTTCATTTTAAAAACGACTTCAAAAATCAAATATGACTTGGCACGCATCATGGTTGCGTGCAGAATAACCATTTCCATCTGAATAACGATAATTCGTCAACGGAAATCATTGTCGGGTCGTCAGAGGGGGTATAGAGGGATTTTTCTTTTTCAAAATTACTTAAAATATCAAATATGACTTGGCACGCAACATGGTGGGGTGCAGAATATCTATTTCCATCTGAATAACAATAATTCGTCAACAGAAATCATTGTCGGGTCGTCAGAGGGGATATAGAGGGATTTTTCATTTTCAAAATTACTTAAAAAATCAAATATGACTTGGCACGCATCATATTAGGGTGCAAAATATTCATTTCCATCCTAATAACAATAGTTCGTCAACAGAAATCATTGTCGGGTCGTCATAGGGGGTATAGAGGAATTTTTCTTTTTCAAAATTACCTAAAATATGAAATATGACTTGGCACGCAACATAGTGGGGTGCAGAATATCTAATTCCATCTGAATAACAATAATTTGTCAACAGAATTCATTGCCGGGTTGTCAGAGGAGGTATAGAGGGATTTTTCATTTTTAAAAGTACTCCAAAAATCAAATATGACTTGGCACACATCATAGTAGGGTGCAAAATATTCATCTTCATCCTAATAACAATAATACGTCAACAGAAATCATTGTCGGGTCGTCAGAGGGGGTATAGAGGAATTTTTCATTTTCAAAATTACCTAAAATATCAAATATGACTTGGCACGGAACATGGTGGGGTGCAAAATATTTATGTCCATCTAAATAACAATAATTCGTTAACAGAAATCATTGTCGGTTCGTCAGAGGGGATATAGAGGAATTTTTCATATTCAAAATTACCTCAAAATCAAATATGACTTGGCACGCATCATATTAGGGTGCAAAATATTCATTTCCATCCTAATAACAATAATTCGTCAACAGAAATCATTGTCGGGTCGTCGGAGGGGGTATAGAGGAATTTTTCTTTTTCAAAATTACCTAAAATATGAAATATGACTTGGCACGCAACATAGTGGGGTGCAGAATATCTATTTCCATCTGAATAACAATAATTTGTCAACAGAATTCATTGCCGGGTTGTCAGAGGAGGTATAGAGGGATTTTTCATTTTTAAAAGTACTCCAAAAATCAAATATGACTTGGCACGCATCATAGTAGGGTGCAAAATATTCATTTCCATCCTAATAACAATAATACGTCAACAGAAATCATTGTCGGGTCGTCAGAGGGGGTATAGAGGAATTTTTCATTTTCAAAATTACCTAAAATATCAAATATGACTTGGCACAGAACTTGGTGGGTTGCAAAATATCTATTTCCATCTGAATAACAATAATTCGTTAACAGAAATCATTGTCGGTTCGTCAGAGGGGTATAGAGGGATTTTTCATTTTCAAAATTACTTCAAAAATCAAATATGAGTTGGCACGCTTCATGGTGGGGTACAGAGTATTCATGTCCATCTGAATAACAATAATTAGTCAACAGAAATCATTGTCGGGTAGTCAGAGGGGGTATAGAGGAATTTTTCATTTTCAAAATTACCTCTAAAATCAAATATTACTTGGCGCACATCATAGTAGGGTGCAAAATATCTATGTCTGACTGACTAACAATAATTCATTAACGGAAATCATTGTCGGGTCGTTAGAGGGGGTATAGAGGGATTTTTAATTTTCAAAATTTCTTCAAAAATCGAATATGACTTGGCACGCATCATATTAGGGTGCAAAATATTCATTTCCATCCTAATAACAATAATTCGTCAACAGAAATCATTGTCGGGTCGTCAGAGGGGGTATAGAGGAATTTTTCATTTTCAAAATTACCTAAAATATCAAATATGACTTGGCACGGAACATGGTGGGGTGCAGAATATCTATGTCCATCTAAATAACAATAATTCGTTAACAGAAATCATTGTCGGTTCGTCAGAGGGGTATAGAGGGATTTTTCATTTTCAAAATTACTTCAAAAATCAAATGTGAGTGGGCACGCATCATGGTGGTGTACAAAGTATTCAAGTCCATCTGAATAACAATAATTCTTCAACAGAAATCATTGTCGGGTAGTCAGAGGGGGTATAGAGGAATTGTTCATTTTCAAAATTACCTCTAGAATCAAATATGACTTGGCACACATCATAGTATGGTGCAAAATATCTATGTCTAAATGAATAACAATAATTCGTTAACGGAAATCATTGTCGGGTCGTTAGAGGGGGTATAGAGGGATTTTTCATTTTCAAAATTCCTTAAAAAATCGAATATGACTTGGCACGCATTATGGTGGGGTGCAGAATATCCATTTCCATCTGAATAACAATAATTCATCAACAGAAGTCATTATCGGGTCGTTAGAGGGGGTACAGAGGAATTTTACATTTTCAAAATCACTTCAAATATCTAATATGACTTGGCACGCATCATAATTGGGTGCAGAATATCCATTTACATCTGAATAACGATAATTCGTCAACGGAAATCATTGTCGGGTCGTCAGAGGGGGTATAGAGGGATTTTTCATTTTCAAAATTACTTCAAAAATCAAATATGACTTGGCACTCGTCATAGTGGGGTGCAATATATTCATTTCCATCCTAAAAACAATAATTTGTCATCCGAAATCATTGTCGTGTCGTCAGAGGGGGTACAGAGGGATTTTACATTTTCAAAATTACTTAAAATATCAAATATGACTTGGCACGCATCATGGTGGTGTACAAAGTATTCAAGTCCATCTGAATAACAATAATTCGTCAACAGAAATCATTGTCAAGTAGTCAGAGGGGGTATAGAGGAATTGTTCATTTTCAAAATTACCTCTAGAATCAAATATGACTTGGCACACATCATAGTATGGTGCAAAATATCTATGTCTAACTGAATAACAATAATTCGTTAACGGAAATCATTGTCGGGTCGTTAGAGGGGGTATAGAGGGATTTTTCATTTTCAAAATTACTTCAAAAATCAAATATGAGTTGGCACGCATCATGGTGGTGTACAAAGTATTCATGTCAATCTGAATAACAATAATTCGTCAACAGAAATCATTGTCGGGTAGTCAGAGGGGGTATAGAGGAATTTTTCATTTTCAAAATTACCTCTAAAATCAAATATTACTTGGCACACATCATAGTAGGGTGCAAAATATCTATGTCTGACTGACTAACAATAATTCGTTAAGGGAAATCATTGTCGGGTCGTTAGAGGGGGTATAGAGGGATTTTTAATTTTCAAAATTCCTTCAAAAATCGAATATGACTTGGCACGCATTATGGTGGGGTGCAGAATATCCATTTCCATCTGAATAACAATAATTCATCAAAAGAAGTCATTGTCGGGTCGTTAGAGGGGGTATAGAGGGATTTCACATTTTCAAAATTACTTCAAAAATGAAATTTGACTTGGCACGTATCATAGTGGGGCGCATAATATCCGTTTCCATCTGAATAATAATAATTCGTCAACAGAAATCATTGCCGTGTCGTCAGAGGGGGTATAGAGGGATTTTTCATTTTTAAAACGACTTCAAAAATCAAATATGACTTGGCACGCATCATGGTGGCGTACAGAATATCCATTTCCATCTGAATAACAATAATTCGTCAACAGAAATCATTGTCGGGTCATCAAAGGGGGTATAGAGTGATTATTCATTTTCAAAGTTACCTCAAAATTCAAATATGACTTGGCACACATTATAGTAGGGTGCAAAGTATCCATGTCCAACTGAATAACAATGATTAGTCAACAGAAATCATTGTTGGGTCGTTAGAGGGAGAGTAGAGGGATTTTTCATTTTCAAAATTACTTCAAAAATCAAATATGACTTGGCACGCATCATATTAGGGTGCAAAATATTCATTTCCATCCTAATAACAATAAGTCGTCAACAGAAATCATTGTCGGGTCGTCAGAGGGGGTATAGAGGAACTTTTCATTTTCAAAATTACCTAAAATATCAAATATGACTTGGCACGGAACATGGTGGGTGCAGAATATCTGTGTCCATCTAAATAACAATAATTCGTTAACAGAAATCATTGTCGGTTCGTAAGAGGGGTATGGAGGGATTTTTCATTTTCAAAATTACTTCAAAAATCAAATATGAGTTGGCACGCATCATGGTGGTGTACAAAGTATTCATGTCCATCTGAATAACAATAATTCGTCAACAGAAATCATTGTCGGGTAATCAGAGGGGGTATAGAGGAATTGTTCATTTTCAAAATTACCTCTAGAATCAAATATGACTTGGCACACATCATAGTATGGTGCAAAATATCCATGTCTAACTGAATAACAATAAATCGTTAACGGAAATCATTGTCGGGTCGTTAGAGAGGGTATAGAGGGATTTTTCATTTTCAAAATTCCTTCAAAAATCGAATATGACTTGGCACGCATTATGGTGGGGTGCAGAATATCTATTTCCATCTGAATAACAATAATTCATCAACAGAAGTCATTGTCGGGTCGTTAGAGGGTCGTACAGAGGGATTTTACATTTTCAAAATCACTTCAAAGATCTAGCATGACTTGGCACGCATCATGATTGGGTGCAGAATATCCATTTACATCTGAATAACGATAATTCGTCAACAGAAATCATTGTCGGGTCGTCAGAGGGGGTACAGATGGATTTTTCATTTTCAAAATTACTTAAAATATGAAATATGACTTGGCACGCAACATGGTGGGTTGCAGAATATCTATTTCCATCTGAATAACAATAATTCGCCAACAGAAATCATTGTCGGGTCGTCAGAGGGGGTATAGAGGGATTTTTCATTTTCAAAATTACTTCAAAAATTAAATATGACTTGGCACTCATCATAGTAGGGTGCAATATATTCATTTTCATCCTAATAACAATAATTTGTCAACCGAAATCATTGTCGTGTCGTCAGAGAGGGTACAGAGGGAGTTTTCATTTTCAAAATTACTTAAAATATTAAATATGACTTGGCACGCAACATGGTGGGGTGCAGAATATCTATTTCCATCTGAATAACAATAATTCGTCAACAGAAATCATTGATGGGTTTTCAGAGGAGGTATAGAGGGAATTTTCATTTTCAAAATTACTTAAAAAATCAAATATGACTTGGCACGCATCATATTAGGGTGCAAAATATTCATTTCCATCCTAATAACAATAATTCGTCAACAGAAATCATTGTCGGGTCGTCAGAGGGGGTATAGAGGGATTTTTCATTATCAAAACGACTTCAAAAATTAAATATGAATTGGCACGCATCATAGTGGGGTGCAAAATATCCATGTCTGACTGAATAACAATAATTCGTTATGAGAAAATATTGTCGTGTCGTCAGAGGGGGTATAGAGGGATTTTTCATTTTCAAAATTACCTAAAAAATCAAATATAACTTGGCACGCATTATGGTGGTGTGCAACATATCCATGTCGATCTGAATAACAATAATTCGTTAACAGAAATCATTGTCGGGTCCTCAGATGGGGTATAGAGGGAATTTTCATTTTCAAAATTACTTCAAAAATCAAAAATGACTTGGCACGCATCATGGTGGTGTGCAACATATCCATGATTATCTGAATAACAATAATTCGTTAACAGAAATCATTGTCGGGTCGTCAGAGGGGGATAGAGGGATTTATCATTTTTAAAATTACTTCAATAATCAGATATGACCTGGCACGAATCATGGTGGGGTGCAGAATATCCATTCCCATCTGAATAACAATAATTCGTCAATAGAAATCATTTTCGGGTCGTTAGAGGGGGTATAGAGGGATTTTTCATTTTCAAAATATCTTCAAAAATCTAATATGACTTGGCACGCATCATTGTAGGGTGCAAAATATCCATGTCCATCTGAATGACAATAATTCGTCAACAGAAATCATTGTCGGGTCGTAAGAGGGTGTACAGAGGGATTTTACATTTTCAAAATCACTTCAAAAATCTAATATGACTTGGCATGCATCATGATGGGGTGCAGAATATCCATTTACTTCTGAATAACGAAAATTCGTCAACAGAAATCATTGTCGTGTCGTCATAAGGGTAATAGAGGGATTTTTCATTTTCAAAATATCTTCAAAAATCTGATATGACTTGGCACGCATCATTGTAGGGTGCAAAATATACATGTCCATCTGAATAACAATAATTCGTCAACAGAAATCATTGTCGGGTCGTAAGAGGGTGTACAGAGGGATTTTACATTTTCAAAATTACTTCAAATATCTAATATGACTTGGCACGCATTATGATGGGGTGCAGAATATCCATTTACATCTGAATAACGAAAATTCGTCAACAGAAATCATTGTCGTGTCGTCATAGGGGTAATAGAGGGATTTTTCATTTTCAAAATTACCTCAAAATCTAATATGACATGGCACGCATCATGGTGGGGTGCAGAATATCCATTCCCAGCTGAATAACAAAAATTCGTCAACATAAATCATTGTCGTGTCGTCAGAGGTGGTATGGAGGTATTTTTCATTTTCAAAATTACTTCCTAAATCTAATATGACTTGGCACGCACCATTGTAGGGTGCAAAATATCCATGTCCATCTGAATAACAATAATTCGTCAACAGAAATCATTGTCGGGTCGCAAGAGGGTTTACAGAGGGATTTTACATTTTCAAAATCACTTCAAAAATCTAATATGACTTGGCACGCATCATAGTAGGGTGCAAAATATTCATTTCCATCCTGATAACAATAATTCGTCAACAGAAATCATTGTCGGGTCGTCAGAGGGGGTATAGAGGAATTTTTCATTTTCAAAATTACCTAAAATATCAAATATGACTTGGCACGGAACATGGTGGGGTGCAGAATATCTATGTCCATCTAAATAACAATAATTCGTTAACAAAAATCATTGTCGGTTCGTCAGAGGGGTATAGAGGGATTTTTCATTTTCAAAATTACTTCAATAATCAAATATGAGTTGGCACGCTTCATGGTGGGGTACAGAGTATTCATGTCCATCTGAATAACAATAATTCGTCAACAGAAATCATTGTCGGGTAGTCAGAGGGGGTATAGAGGGATTGTTCATTTTCAAAATTACCTCTAAAATCACATATTACTTGGCACACATCATAGTAGGGTGCAAAATATCTATGTCTAACTGACTAACAATAATTCGTTAACGGAAATCATTGTCGGGTCGTTAGAGGGGGTATAGAGGGATTTTTCATTTTCAGAATTCCTTCAAAAATCGAAATGACTTGGCACGCATTATGGTGGGGTGCAGAATATCCATTTCCATCTGAATAACAATAATTCATCAACAGAAGTCATTGTCGGGTCGTTAGAGGGGGTATAGAGGGATTTCACATTTTCAAAATTACTTCAAAAATGAAATATGACTTGGCACGTATCATAGTGGGGCGCATAATATCCGTTCCCATCTGAATAATAATAATTCGTCAACAGAAATCATTGTCGTGTCGTCAGAGGGGGTATAGAGGGATTGTTCATTTTCAAAGTTAACTCAAAATTCAAATATGACTTGGCACACATTATAGTAGGGTGCAAACTATCCATGTCCAACTGAATAACAATAATTTGTCAACAGAAATCATTGTCGGGTCGTTAGAGGGATGGTAGAGGGTTTTTTCATTTTCAAAATAACTTCAAAAATCAAATATGGCTTGGCATGCATCATATTAGGGTGCAAAATATTCATTTCCATCCTAATAACAATACTTCGTCAACAGAAATCATTGTCGGGTCGTCAGAGGGGGTATGGAGGAATTTTTCATTTTCAAAATTACCTAAAATATCAAATATGACTTGGCACGGAACATGGTGGGTTGCAGAATATCTATGTCCATCTAAATAACAATAATTCGTTAACAGAAATCATTGTCGGTTCGTCAGTGGGGTATAGAGGAATTGTTCATTTTCAAAATTACCTCTAGAATCAAATATGACTTGGCACACATCATAGTATGGTGCAAAATATCCATGTCTAACTGAATAACAATAATTCGTTAACGGAAATCATTGTCGGGTCGTTAGAGGGGGTATAGAGGGATTTTTCATTTTCAAAATTCCTTCAAAAATCGAATATGACTTGGCACGCATTATGGTGGGGGCAGAATATCCATTTCCATCTGAATAACAATAACTCATCAACAGAAGTCATTGTCGGGTCGTTAGAGGGTGTACAGAGGGATTTAACATTTTCAAAATCACTTCAAAAATCTAATATGACTTGGAACGCATCATGATTGGGTGCAGAATATCCATTTATAATCTGAATAACGATAATTCGTCAACGGAAATCATTGTCGGGTCGTCAGAGGGGGTATAGAGGGATTTCTCATTTACAAAATTACTTCTAAAATCAAATATGACTTGGCACTCATCATAGTAGGGTGCAATATATTCATTTCCATCCTAATAACAATAATTTGTCAACCGAAATCATTGTCGTGTCGTAAGAGGGGGTACAGAGGGATTTTTCATTTTCAAAATTACTTAAAATATCAAATATGACTTGGTACGCAACATGGTGGGGTGCAGAATATCTATTTCCATCTGAATAACAATAATTCGTCAACAGAAATCATTGTCGGGTAGTCAGAGGGGGTATAGAGGGATTGTTCATTTTCAAAATTACCTAAAATATCAAATATGACTTGGCACGGAACATGGTGGGTTGCAGAATATCTATGTCCATCTAAATAACAATAATTCGTTAACAGAAATCATTGTCGGTTCGTCAGTGGGGTATAGAGGGATTTTTCATTTTCAAAATTACTTCAAAAATCAAATATGAGTTGGCACGCATCATGATGGTGTACAAAGTATTCATGTCCATCTGAATAACAATAATTTGTCAACCGAAATCATTGTCGTGTCGTAAGAGGGGGTACAGAGGGATTTTTCATTTTCAAAATTACTTAAAATATCAAATATGACTTGGCACGCAACATGGTGGGGTGCAGAATATCTATTTCCATCTGAATAACAATAATTCGTCAACAGAAATCATTGTCGGGTAGTCAGAGGGGTATAGAGGGATTTTTCATTTTCAAAATTACTTCAAAAATCAAATATGAGTTGGCACGCTTCATGGTGGGGTACAGAGTATTCATGTCCATCTGAATAACAATAATTCGTCAACAGAAATCATTGTCGGGTAGTCAGAGGGGGTATAGAGGAATTTTTCATTTTCAAAATTACCTCTAAAATCAAATATTACTTGGCACACATCATAGTAGGGTGCAAAATATCTATGTCTGACTGACTAACAATAATTCGTTAACGGAAATCATTGTCGGGTCGTTAGAGGGGGTATAGAGGGATTTTTAATTTTCAAAATTCCTTCAAAAATCGAATATGACTTGGCACGCATTATGGTGGGGTGCAGAATATCCATTTCCATCTGAATAACAATAATTCATCAAAAGAAGTCATTGTCGGGTCGTTAGAGGGGGTATAGAGGGATTTCACATTTTCAAAATTACTTCAAAAATGAAATTTGACTTGGCACGTATCATAGTGGGGCGCATAATATCCGTTTCCATCTGAATAATAATAATTCGTCAACAGAAATCATTGTCGGGTCGTCAAAGGGGGTATAGAGGGATTGTTCATTTTCAAAGTTACCTCGAAATTCAAATATGACTTGGCACACATTAAAGTAGGGTGCAAAGTATCCATGTCCAACTGAATAACAATAATTCGTCAACAGAAATCATTGTCGGGTCGTTAGAGGGAGTGTAGAGGGATTTTTCATTTTCAAAATTACTTCAAAAATCAAATATGACTTGGCACGCATCATAATAGGGTGCAAAATATTCATTTCCATCCTTATAACAATAATTCGTCAACAGAAATCATTGTCGGGTCGTTAGAGGGAGTGTAGAGGAATTTCTCATTTTCAAAATTACTTCAAAAATCAAATATGACTTGGCACTCATCATAGTAGGGTGCAATATATTCATTTCCATCCTAATAACAATAATTTGTCAACCGAACTCATTGTCGTGTCGTAAGAGGGGGTACAGAGGGATTTTTCATTTTCAAAATTACTTAAAATATCAAATATGACTTGGCACGCAACATGGTGGGGTGCAGAATATCTATTTCCATCTGAATAACAATAATTCGTCAACAGAAATCATTGTCGGGTAGTCAGAGGGGGTATAGAGGGATTGTTCATTTTCAAAATTACCTCTAAAATCACATATTACTTGGCACACATCATAGTAGGGTGCAAAATATCTATGTCTAACTGACTAACAATAATTCGTTAACGGAAATCATTGTCGGGTCGTTAGAGGGGGTATAGAGGGATTTTTCATTTTCAAAATTCCTTCAAAAATCGAATATGACTTGGCACGCATTATGGTGGGGTGCAGAATATCCATTTCCATCCGAATAACAATAATTCATCAACAGAAGTCATTGTCGGGTCGTTAGAGGGGGTATAGAGGGATTTCACATTTTCAAAATTACTTCAAAAATGAAATATGACTTGGCACGTATCATAGTGGGGCGCATAATATCCGTTTCCATCTGAATAATAATAATTCGTCAACAGAAATCATTGTCGTGTCGTCAGAGGGGGTATAGAGGGATTTTTCATTTTAAAAACGACTTCAAAAATCAAATATGACTTGGCACGCATCATGGTTGCGTGCAGAATAACCATTTCCATCCGAATAACGATAATTCGTCAACGGAAATCATTGTCGGGTCGTCAGAGGGGGTATAGAGGGATTTTTCTTTTTCAAAATTACCTAAAATATGAAATATGACTTGGCCCGCAACATAGTGGGGTGCAGAACATCTATTTCCATCTGAATAACAACAATTTGTCAACAGAATTCATTGCCGGGTTGTCAGAGGAGGTATAGAGGGATTTTTCATTTTCAAAATTACTTCAAAAATCAAATATAACTTGGCACTCATCATAGTGGGGTGCAATATATTCATTTCCATCCTAAAAACAATAATTTGTCAACCGAAACATTGTCGTGTCGTCAGAGGGGGTACAGAGGGATTTTACATTTTCAAAATTACTTAAAATATCAAATATGACTTGGCACGCAACATGGTGGGGTGCAGAATATCTATTTCCATCTGAATAACAATAATTCGTCAACAGAAATCATTGTCGGGTCGTCAGAGGGGATATAGAGGGATTTTTAATTTTCAAAATTCCTTCAAAAATCGAATATGACTTGGCACGCATTATGGTGGGGTGCAGAATATCCATTTCCATCTGAATAACAATAATTCATCAAAAGAAGTCATTGTCGGGTCGTTAGAGGGGGTATAGAGGGATTTCACATTTTCAAAATTACTTCAAAAATGAAATTTGACTTGGCACGTATCATAGTGGGGCGCATAATATCCGTTTCCATCTGAATAATAATAATTCGTCAACAGAAATCATTGTCGGGTCGTCAAAGGGGGTATAGAGGGATTGTTCATTTTCAAAGTTACCTCGAAATTCAAATATGACTTGGCACACATTCAAGTAGGGTGCAAAGTATCCATGTCCAACTGAATAACAATAATTCGTCAACAGAAATCATTGTCGGGTCGTTAGAGGGAGTGTAGAGGGATTTTTCATTTTCAAAATTACTTCAAAAATCAAATATGACTTGGCACGCATCATATTAGGGTGCAAAATATTCATTTCCATCCTAATAACAATAATTCGTCAACAGAAATCATTGTCGGGTAATCAGAGGGGGTATAGAGGGATTGTTCATTTTCAAAATTACCTCTAAAATCACATATTACTTGGCACACATCATAGTAGGGTGCAAAATATCTATGTCTAACTGACTAACAATAATTCGTTAACGGAAATCATTGTCGGGTCGTTAGAGGGGGTATAGAGGGATTTTTCATTTTCAAAATTCCTTCAAAAATCGAATATGACTTGGCACGCATTATGGTGGGGTGCAGAATATCCATTTCCATCCGAATAACAATAATTCATCAACAGAAGTCATTGTCGGGTCGTTAGAGGGGGTATAGAGGGATTTCACATTTTCAAAATTACTTCAAAAATGAAATATGACTTGGCACGTATCATAGTGGGGCGCATAATATCCGTTTCCATCTGAATAATAATAATTCGTCAACAGAAATCATTGTCGTGTCGTCAGAGGGGGTATAGAGGGATTTTTCATTTTAAAAACGACTTCAAAAATCAAATATGACTTGGCACGCATCATGGTTGCGTGCAGAATAACCATTTCCATCTGAATAACGATAATTCGTCAACGGAAATCATTGTCGGGTCGTCAGAGGGGGTATAGAGGGATTTTTCTTTTTCAAAATTACTTAAAATATCAAATATGACTTGGCACGCAACATGGTGGGGTGCAGAATATCTATTTCCATCTGAATAACAATAATTCGTCAACAGAAATCATTGTCGGGTCGTCAGAGGGGATATAGAGGGATTTTTCATTTTCAAAATTACTTAAAAAATCAAATATGACTTGGCACGCATCATATTAGGGTGCAAAATATTCATTTCCATCCTAATAACAATAGTTCGTCAACAGAAATCATTGTCGGGTCGTCATAGGGGGTATAGAGGAATTTTTCTTTTTCAAAATTACCTAAAATATGAAATATGACTTGGCACGCAACATAGTGGGGTGCAGAATATCTAATTCCATCTGAATAACAATAATTTGTCAACAGAATTCATTGCCGGGTTGTCAGAGGAGGTATAGAGGGATTTTTCATTTTTAAAAGTACTCCAAAAATCAAATATGACTTGGCACACATCATAGTAGGGTGCAAAATATTCATCTTCATCCTAATAACAACAATACGTCAACAGAAATCATTGTCGGGTCGTCAGAGGGGGTATAGAGGAATTTTTCATTTTCAAAATTACCTAAAATATCAAATATGACTTGGCACGGAACATGGTGGGGTGCAAAATATTTATGTCCATCTAAATAATAATAATTCGTTAACAGAAATCATTGTCGGTTCGTCAGAGGGGATATAGAGGAATTTTTCATATTCAAAATTACCTCAAAATCAAATATGACTTGGCACGCATCATATTAGGGTGCAAAATATTCATTTCCATCCTAATAACAATAATTCGTCAACAGAAATCATTGTCGGGTCGTCGGAGGGGGTATAGAGGAATTTTTCTTTTTCAAAATTACCTAAAATATGAAATATGACTTGGCACGCAACATAGTGGGGTGCAGAATATCTATTTCCATCTGAGTAACAATAATTTGTCAACAGAATTCATTGCCGGGTTGTCAGAGGAGGTATAGAGGGATTTTTCATTTTTAAAAGTACTCCAAAAATCAAATATGACTTGGCACGCATCATAGTAGGGTGCAAAATATTCATTTCCATCCTAATAACAATAATACGTCAACAGAAATCATTGTCGGGTCGTCAGAGGGGGTATAGAGGAATTTTTCATTTTCAAAATTACCTAAAATATCAAATATGACTTGGCACAGAACTTGGTGGGTTGCAAAATATCTATTTCCATCTGAATAACAATAATTCGTTAACAGAAATCATTGTCGGTTCGTCAGAGGGGTATAGAGGGATTTTTCATTTTCAAAATTACTTCAAAAATCAAATATGAGTTGGCACGCTTCATGGTGGGGTACAGAGTATTCATGTCCATCTGAATAACAATAATTAGTAAACAGAAATCATTGTCGGGTAGTCAGAGGGGGTATAGAGGAATTTTTCATTTTCAAAATTACCTCTAAAATCAAATATTACTTGGCACACATCATAGTAGGGTGCAAAATATCTATGTCTGACTGACTAACAATAATTCATTAACGGAAATCATTGTCGGGTCGTTAGAGGGGGTATAGAGGGATTTTTAATTTTCAAAATTTCTTCAAAAATCGAATATGACTTGGCACGCATCATATTAGGGTGCAAAATATTCATTTCCATCCTAATAACAATAATTCGTCAACAGAAATCATTGTCGGGTCGTCAGAGGGGGTATAGAGGAATTTTTCATTTTCAAAATTACCTAAAATATCAAATATGACTTGGCACGGAACATGGTGGGGTGCAGAATATCTATGTCCATCTAAATAACAATAATTCGTTAACAGAAATCATTGTCGGTTCGTCAGAGGGGTATAGAGGGATTTTTCATTTTCAAAATTACTTCAAAAATCAAATGTGAGTGGGCACGCATCATGGTGGTGTACAAAGTATTCAAGTCCATCTGAATAACAATAATTCTTCAACAGAAATCATTGTCGGGTAGTCAGAGGGGGTATAGAGGAATTGTTCATTTTCAAAATTACCTCTAGAATCAAATATGACTTGGCACACATCATAGTATGGTGCAAAATATCTATGTCTAAATGAATAACAATAATTCGTTAACGGAAATCATTGTCGGGTCGTTAGAGGGGGTATAGAGGGATTTTTCATTTTCAAAATTCCTTAAAAAATCGAATATGACTTGGCACGCATTATGGTGGGGTGCAGAATATCCATTTCCATCTGAATAACAATAATTCATCAACAGAAGTCATTATCGGGTCGTTAGAGGGGGTACAGAGGAATTTTACATTTTCAAAATCACTTCAAATATCTAATATGACTTGGCACGCATCATAATTGGGTGCAGAATATCCATTTACATCTGAATAACGATAATTCGTCAACGGAAATCATTGTCGGGTCGTCAGAGGGGGTATAGAGGGATTTTTCATTTTCAAAATTACTTCAAAAATCAAATATGACTTGGCACTCGTCATAGTGGGGTGCAATATATTCATTTCCATCCTAAAAACAATAATTTGTCATCCGAAATCATTGTCGTGTCGTCAGAGGGGGTACAGAGGGATTTTACATTTTCAAAATTACTTAAAATATCAAATATGACTTGGCACGCATCATGGTGGTGTACAAAGTATTCAAGTCCATCTGAATAACAATAATTCGTCAACAGAAATCATTGTCAAGTAGTCAGAGGGGGTATAGAGGAATTGTTCATTTTCAAAATTACCTCTAGAATCAAATATGACTTGGCACACATCATAGTATGGTGCAAAATATCTATGTCTAACTGAATAACAATAATTCGTTAACGGAAATCATTGTCGGGTCGTTAGAGGGGGTATAGAGGGATTTTTCATTTTCAAAATTACTTCAAAAATCAAATATGAGTTGGCACGCATCATGGTGGTGTACAAAGTATTCATGTCAATCTGAATAACAATAATTCGTCAACAGAAATCATTGTCGGGTAGTCAGAGGGGGTATAGAGGAATTTTTCATTTTCAAAATTACCTCTAAAATCAAATATTACTTGGCACACATCATAGTAGGGTGCAAAATATCTATGTCTGACTGACTAACAATAATTCGTTAAGGGAAATCATTGTCGGGTCGTTAGAGGGGGTATAGAGGGATTTTTAATTTTCAAAATTCCTTCAAAAATCGAATATGACTTGGCACGCATTATGGTGGGGTGCAGAATATCCATTTCCATCTGAATAACAATAATTCATCAAAAGAAGTCATTGTCGGGTCGTTAGAGGGGGTATAGAGGGATTTCACATTTTCAAAATTACTTCAAAAATGAAATTTGACTTGGCACGTATCATAGTGGGGCGCATAATATCCGTTTCCATCTGAATAATAATAATTCGTCAACAGAAATCATTGCCGTGTCGTCAGAGGGGGTATAGAGGGATTTTTCATTTTTAAAACGACTTCAAAAATCAAATATGACTTGGCACGCATCATGGTGGCGTACAGAATATCCATTTCCATCTGAATAACAATAATTCGTCAACAGAAATCATTGTCGGGTCATCAAAGGGGGTATAGGGTGATTATTCATTTTCAAAGTTACCTCAAAATTCAAATATGACTTGGCACACATTATAGTAGGGTGCAAAGTATCCATGTCCAACTGAATAACAATGATTAGTCAACAGAAATCATTGTTGGGTCGTTAGAGGGAGAGTAGAGGGATTTTTCATTTTCAAAATTACTTCAAAAATCAAATATGACTTGGCACGCATCATATTAGGGTGCAAAATATTCATTTCCATCCTAATAACAATAAGTCGTCAACAGAAATCATTGTCGGGTCGTCAGAGGGGGTATAGAGGAACTTTTCATTTTCAAAATTACCTAAAATATCAAATATGACTTGGCACGGAACATGGTGGGTGCAGAATATCTGTGTCCATCTAAATAACAATAATTCGTTAACAGAAATCATTGTCGGTTCGTAAGAGGGGTATGGAGGGATTTTTCATTTTCAAAATTACTTCAAAAATCAAATATGAGTTGGCACGCATCATGGTGGTGTACAAAGTATTCATGTCCATCTGAATAACAATAATTCGTCAACAGAAATCATTGTCGGGTAATCAGAGGGGGTATAGAGGAATTGTTCATTTTCAAAATTACCTCTAGAATCAAATATGACTTGGCACACATCATAGTATGGTGCAAAATATCCATGTCTAACTGAATAACAATAAATCGTTAACGGAAATCATTGTCGGGTCGTTAGAGAGGGTATAGAGGGATTTTTCATTTTCAAAATTCCTTCAAAAATCGAATATGACTTGGCACGCATTATGGTGGGGTGCAGAATATCTATTTCCATCTGAATAACAATAATTCATCAACAGAAGTCATTGTCGGGTCGTTAGAGGGTCGTACAGAGGGATTTTACATTTTCAAAATCACTTCAAAGATCTAGCATGACTTGGCACGCATCATGATTGGGTGCAGAATATCCATTTACATCTGAATAACGATAATTCGTCAACAGAAATCATTGTCGGGTCGTCAGAGGGGGTACAGATGGATTTTTCATTTTCAAAATTACTTAAAATATGAAATATGACTTGGCACGCAACATGGTGGGTTGCAGAATATCTATTTCCATCTGAATAACAATAATTCGCCAACAGAAATCATTGTCGGGTCGTCAGAGGGGGTATAGAGGGATTTTTCATTTTCAAAATTACTTCAAAAATTAAATATGACTTGGCACTCATCATAGTAGGGTGCAATATATTCATTTTCATCCTAATAACAATAATTTGTCAACCGAAATCATTGTCGTGTCGTCAGAGAGGGTACAGAGGGAGTTTTCATTTTCAAAATTACTTAAAATATTAAATATGACTTGGCACGCAACATGGTGGGGTGCAGAATATCTATTTCCATCTGAATAACAATAATTCGTCAACAGAAATCATTGATGGGTTTTCAGAGGAGGTATAGAGGGAATTTTCATTTTCAAAATTACTTAAAAAATCAAATATGACTTGGCACGCATCATATTAGGGTGCAAAATATTCATTTCCATCCTAATAACAATAATTCGTCAACAGAAATCATTGTCGGGTCGTCAGAGGGGGTATAGAGGGATTTTTCATTATCAAAACGACTTCAAAAATTAAATATGAATTGGCACGCATCATAGTGGGGTGCAAAATATCCATGTCTGACTGAATAACAATAATTCGTTATGAGAAAATATTGTCGTGTCGTCAGAGGGGGTATAGAGGGATTTTTCATTTTCAAAATTACCTAAAAAATCAAATATAACTTGGCACGCATTATGGTGGTGTGCAACATATCCATGTCGATCTGAATAACAATAATTCGTTAACAGAAATCATTGTCGGGTCCTCAGATGGGGTATAGAGGGAATTTTCATTTTCAAAATTACTTCAAAAATCAAAAATGACTTGGCACGCATCATGGTGGTGTGCAACATATCCATGATTATCTGAATAACAATAATTCGTTAACAGAAATCATTGTCGGGTCGTCAGAGGGGGATAGAGGGATTTATCATTTTTAAAATTACTTCAATAATCAGATATGACCTGGCACGAATCATGGTGGGGTGCAGAATATCCATTCCCATCTGAATAACAATAATTCGTCAATAGAAATCATTTTCGGGTCGTTAGAGGGGGTATAGAGGGATTTTTCATTTTCAAAATATCTTCAAAAATCTAATATGACTTGGCACGCATCATTGTAGGGTGCAAAATATCCATGTCCATCTGAATGACAATAATTCGTCAACAGAAATCATTGTCGGGTCGTAAGAGGGTGTACAGAGGGATTTTACATTTTCAAAATCACTTCAAAAATCTAATATGACTTGGCATGCATCATGATGGGGTGCAGAATATCCATTTACTTCTGAATAACGAAAATTCGTCAACAGAAATCATTGTCGTGTCGTCATAAGGGTAATAGAGGGATTTTTCATTTTCAAAATATCTTCAAAAATCTGATATGACTTGGCACGCATCATTGTAGGGTGCAAAATATACATGTCCATCTGAATAACAATAATTCGTCAACAGAAATCATTGTCGGGTCGTAAGAGGGTGTACAGAGGGATTTTACATTTTCAAAATTACTTCAAATATCTAATATGACTTGGCACGCATTATGATGGGGTGCAGAATATCCATTTACATCTGAATAACGAAAATTCGTCAACAGAAATCATTGTCGTGTCGTCATAGGGGTAATAGAGGGATTTTTCATTTTCAAAATTACCTCAAAATCTAATATGACATGGCACGCATCATGGTGGGGTGCAGAATATCCATTCCCAGCTGAATAACAAAAATTCGTCAACATAAATCATTGTCGTGTCGTCAGAGGTGGTATGGAGGTATTTTTCATTTTCAAAATTACTTCCTAAATCTAATATGACTTGGCACGCACCATTGAAGGGTGCAAAATATCCATGTCCATCTGAATAACAATAATTCGTCAACAGAAATCATTGTCGGGTCGCAAGAGGGTTTACAGAGGGATTTTACATTTTCAAAATCACTTCAAAAATCTAATATGACTTGGCACGCATCATAGTAGGGTGCAAAATATTCATTTCCATCCTGATAACAATAATTCGTCAACAGAAATCATTGTCGGGTCGTCAGAGGGGGTATAGAGGAATTTTTCATTTTCAAAATTACCTAAAATATCAAATATGACTTGGCACGGAACATGGTGGGGTGCAGAATATCTATGTCCATCTAAATAACAATAATTCGTTAACAAAAATCATTGTCGGTTCGTCAGAGGGGTATAGAGGGATTTTTCATTTTCAAAATTACTTCAATAATCAAATATGAGTTGGCACGCTTCATGGTGGGGTACAGAGTATTCATGTCCATCTGAATAACAATAATTCGTCAACAGAAATCATTGTCGGGTAGTCAGAGGGGGTATAGAGGGATTGTTCATTTTCAAAATTACCTCTAAAATCACATATTACTTGGCACACATCATAGTAGGGTGCAAAATATCTATGTCTAACTGACTAACAATAATTCGTTAACGGAAATCATTGTCGGGTCGTTAGAGGGGGTATAGAGGGATTTTTCATTTTCAGAATTCCTTCAAAAATCGAAATGACTTGGCACGCATTATGGTGGGGTGCAGAATATCCATTTCCATCTGAATAACAATAATTCATCAACAGAAGTCATTGTCGGGTCGTTAGAGGGGGTATAGAGGGATTTCACATTTTCAAAATTACTTCAAAAATGAAATATGACTTGGCACGTATCATAGTGGGGCGCATAATATCCGTTCCCATCTGAATAATAATAATTCGTCAACAGAAATCATTGTCGTGTCGTCAGAGGGGGTATAGAGGGATTTTTCATTTTTAAAACGACTTCAGAAATCAAATATGACTTGGCACGCATCTTGGTGGCGTGCAGAATATCCATTTCCATCTGAATAACAATAATTCGTCAACAGAAATCATTGTCGGGTCGTCAAAGGGGGTATAGAGGGATTGTTCATTTTCAAAGTTAACTCAAAATTCAAATATGACTTGGCACACATTATAGTAGGGTGCAAACTATCCATGTCCAACTGAATAACAATAATTTGTCAACAGAAATCATTGTCGGGTCGTTAGAGGGATGGTAGAGGGTTTTTTCATTTTCAAAATTACTTCAAAAATCAAATATGGCTTGGCATGCATCATATTAGGGTGCAAAATATTCATTTCCATCCTAATAACAATACTTCGTCAACAGAAATCATTGTCGGGTCGTCAGAGGGGGTATGGAGGAATTTTTCATTTTCAAAATTACCTAAAATATCAAATATGACTTGGCACGGAACATGGTGGGTTGCAGAATATCTATGTCCATCTAAATAACAATAATTCGTTAACAGAAATCATTGTCGGTTCGTCAGTGGGGTATAGAGGAATTGTTCATTTTCAAAATTACCTCTAGAATCAAATATGACTTGGCACACATCATAGTATGGTGCAAAATATCCATGTCTAACTGAATAACAATAATTCGTTAACGGAAATCATTGTCGGGTCGTTAGAGGGGGTATAGAGGGATTTTTCATTTTCAAAATTCCTTCAAAAATCGAATATGACTTGGCACGCATTATGGTGGGGGGCAGAATATCCATTTCCATCTGAATAACAATAACTCATCAACAGAAGTCATTGTCGGGTCGTTAGAGGGTGTACAGAGGGATTTAACATTTTCAAAATCACTTCAAAAATCTAATATGACTTGGAACGCATCATGATTGGGTGCAGAATATCCATTTATAATCTGAATAACGATAATTCGTCAACGGAAATCATTGTCGGGTCGTCAGAGGGGATATAGAGGGATTTCTCATTTACAAAATTACTTCTAAAATCAAATATGACTTGGCACTCATCATAGTAGGGTGCAATATATTCATTTCCATCCTAATAACAATAATTTGTCAACCGAAATCATTGTCGTGTCGTAAGAGGGGGTACAGAGGGATTTTTCATTTTCAAAATTACTTAAAATATCAAATATGACTTGGTACGCAACATGGTGGGGTGCAGAATATCTATTTCCATCTGAATAACAATAATTCGTCAACAGAAATCATTGTCGGGTAGTCAGAGGGGGTATAGAGGGATTGTTCATTTTCAAAATTACCTAAAATATCAAATATGACTTGGCACGGAACATGGTGGGTTGCAGAATATCTATGTCCATCTAAATAACAATAATTCGTTAACAGAAATCATTGTCGGTTCGTCAGTGGGGTATAGAGGGATTTTTCATTTTCAAAATTACTTCAAAAATCAAATATGAGTTGGCACGCATCATGATGGTGTACAAAGTATTCATGTCCATCTGAATAACAATAATTTGTCAACCGAAATCATTGTCGTGTCGTAAGAGGGGGTACAGAGGGATTTTTCATTTTCAAAATTACTTAAAATATCAAATATGACTTGGCACGCAACATGGTGGGGTGCAGAATATCTATTTTCATCTGAATAACAATAATTCGTCAACAGAAATCATTGTCGGGTAGTCAGAGGGGTATAGAGGGATTTTTCATTTTCAAAATTACTTCAAAAATCAAATATGAGTTGGCACGCTTCATGGTGGGGTACAGAGTATTCATGTCCATCTGAATAACAATAATTCGTCAACAGAAATCATTGTCGGGTAGTCAGAGGGGGTATAGAGGAATTTTTCATTTTCAAAATTACCTCTAAAATCAAATATTACTTGGCACACATCATAGTAGGGTGCAAAATATCTATGTCTGACTGACTAACAATAATTCGTTAACGGAAATCATTGTCGGGTCGTTAGAGGGGGTATAGAGGGATTTTTAATTTTCAAAATTCCTTCAAAAATCGAATATGACTTGGCACGCATTATGGTGGGGTGCAGAATATCCATTTCCATCTGAATAACAATAATTCATCAAAAGAAGTCATTGTCGGGTCGTTAGAGGGGGTATAGAGGGATTTCACATTTTCAAAATTACTTCAAAAATGAAATTTGACTTGGCACGTATCATAGTGGGGCGCATAATATCCGTTTCCATCTGAATAATAATAATTCGTCAACAGAAATCATTGTCGGGTCGTCAAAGGGGGTATAGAGGGATTGTTCATTTTCAAAGTTACCTCGAAATTCAAATATGACTTGGCACACATTAAAGTAGGGTGCAAAGTATCCATGTCCAACTGAATAACAATAATTCGTCAACAGAAATCATTGTCGGGTCGTTAGAGGGAGTGTAGAGGGATTTTTCATTTTCAAAATTACTTCAAAAATCAAATATGACTTGGCACGCATCATATTAGGGTGCAAAATATTCATTTCCATCCTTATAACAATAATTCGTCAACAGAAATCATTGTCGGGTCGTTAGAGGGAGTGTAGAGGAATTTCTCATTTTCAAAATTACTTCAAAAATCAAATATGACTTGGCACTCATCATAGTAGGGTGCAATATATTCATTTCCATCCTAATAACAATAATTTGTCAACCGAACTCATTGTCGTGTCGTAAGAGGGGGTACAGAGGGATTTTTCATTTTCAAAATTACTTAAAATATCAAATATGACTTGGCACGCAACATGGTGGGGTGCAGAATATCTATTTCCATCTGAATAACAATAATTCGTCAACAGAAATCATTGTCGGGTAGTCAGAGGGGGTATAGAGGGATTGTTCATTTTCAAAATTACCTCTAAAATCACATATTACTTGGCACACATCATAGTAGGGTGCAAAATATCTATGTCTAACTGACTAACAATAATTCGTTAACGGAAATCATTGTCGGGTCGTTAGAGGGGGTATAGAGGGATTTTTCATTTTCAAAATTCCTTCAAAAATCGAATATGACTTGGCACGCATTATGGTGGGGTGCAGAATATCCATTTCCATCCGAATAACAATAATTCATCAACAGAAGTCATTGTCGGGTCGTTAGAGGGGGTATAGAGGGATTTCACATTTTCAAAATTACTTCAAAAATGAAATATGACTTGGCACGTATCATAGTGGGGCGCATAATATCCGTTTCCATCTGAATAATAATAATTCGTCAACAGAAATCATTGTCGTGTCGTCAGAGGGGGTATAGAGGGATTTTTCATTTTAAAAACGACTTCAAAAATCAAATATGACTTGGCACGCATCATGGTTGCGTGCAGAATAACCATTTCCATCCGAATAACGATAATTCGTCAACGGAAATCATTGTCGGGTCGTCAGAGGGGGTATAGAGGGATTTTTCTTTTTCAAAATTACCTAAAATATGAAATATGACTTGGCCCGCAACATAGTGGGGTGCAGAACATCTATTTCCATCTGAATAACAACAATTTGTCAACAGAATTCATTGCCGGGTTGTCAGAGGAGGTATAGAGGGATTTTTCATTTTCAAAATTACTTCAAAAATCAAATATAACTTGGCACTCATCATAGTGGGGTGCAATATATTCATTTCCATCCTAAAAACAATAATTTGTCAACCGAAACATTGTCGTGTCGTCAGAGGGGGTACAGAGGGATTTTACATTTTCAAAATTACTTAAAATATCAAATATGACTTGGCACGCAACATGGTGGGGTGCAGAATATCTATTTCCATCTGAATAACAATAATTCGTCAACAGAAATCATTGTCGGGTCGTCAGAGGGGATATAGAGGGATTTTTAATTTTCAAAATTCCTTCAAAAATCGAATATGACTTGGCACGCATTATGGTGGGGTGCAGAATATCCATTTCCATCTGAATAACAATAATTCATCAAAAGAAGTCATTGTCGGGTCGTTAGAGGGGGTATAGAGGGATTTCACATTTTCAAAATTACTTCAAAAATGAAATTTGACTTGGCACGTATCATAGTGGGGCGCATAATATCCGTTTCCATCTGAATAATAATAATTCGTCAACAGAAATCATTGTCGGGTCGTCAAAGGGGGTATAGAGGGATTGTTCATTTTCAAAGTTACCTCGAAATTCAAATATGACTTGGCACACATTCAAGTAGGGTGCAAAGTATCCATGTCCAACTGAATAACAATAATTCGTCAACAGAAATCATTGTCGGGTCGTTAGAGGGAGTGTAGAGGGATTTTTCATTTTCAAAATTACTTCAAAAATCAAATATGACTTGGCACGCATCATATTAGGGTGCAAAATATTCATTTCCATCCTAATAACAATAATTCGTCAACAGAAATCATTGTCGGGTCGTCAGAGGGGGTATAGAGGAATTTTTCATTTTCAAAATTACCTAAAATATCAAATATGACTTGGCACGGAACATGGTGGGGTGCAGAATATCTATGTCCATCTAAATAACAATAATTCGTTAACAGAAATCATTGTCGGTTCGTCAGTGGGGTATAGAGGGATTTTTCATTTTCAAAATTACTTCAAAAATCAAATATGAGTTGGCACGCATCATGGTGGTGTACAAAGTATTCATGTCCATCTGAATAACAATAATTCGTCAACAGAAATCATTGTCGGGTAGTCAGAGGGGGTATAGAGGAATTGTTCATTTTCAAAATTACCTCTAGAATCAAATATGACTTGGCACACATCATAGTATGGTGCAAAATATCCATGTCTAACTGAATAACAATAATTCGTTAACGGAAATCATTGTCGGGTCGTTAGAGGGGGTATAGAGGGATTTTTCATTTTCAAAATTCCTTCAAAAATCGAATATGACTTGGCACGTATTATGGTGGGGTACAGAATATCCATTTCCATCTGAATAACAATAATTCATCAACAGAAGTCATTGTCGGGTCGTTAGAGGGTGTACAGAGGGATTTAACATTTTCAAAATCACTTCAAAAATCTAATATGACCTGGAACGCATCATGATTGGGTGCAGAATATCCATTTATAATCTGAATAACGATAATTCGTCAACGGAAATCATTGTCGGGTCGTCAGAGGGGGTATAGAGGGATATCTCATTTTCAAAATTACTTCAAAAATCAAATATGACTTGGCACTCATCATAGTAGGGTGCAATATATTCATTTCCATCCTAATAACAATAATTTGTCAACCGAAATCATTGTCGTGTCGTAAGAGGGGGTACAGAGGGATTTTTCATTTTCAAAATTACTTAAAATATCAAATATGACTTGGCACGCAACATGGTGGGGTGCAGAATATCTATTTCCATCTGAATAACAATAATTCGTCAACAGAAATCATTGTCGGGTAGTCAGAGGGGGTATAGAGGGATTGTTCATTTTCAAAATTACCTCTAAAATCACATATTACTTGGCACACATCATAGTAGGGTGCAAAATATCTATGTCTAACTGACTAACAATAATTCGTTAACGGAAATCATTGTCGGGTCGTTAGAGGGGGTATAGAGGGATTTTTCATTTTCAAAATTCCTTCAAAAATCGAATATGACTTGGCACGCATTATGGTGGGGTGCAGAATATCCATTTCCATCCGAATAACAATAATTCATCAACAGAAGTCATTGTCGGGTCGTTAGAGGGGGTATAGAGGGATTTCACATTTTCAAAATTACTTCAAAAATGAAATATGACTTGGCACGTATCATAGTGGGGCGCATAATATCCGTTTCCATCTGAATAATAATAATTCGTCAACAGAAATCATTGTCGTGTCGTCAGAGGGGGTATAGAGGGATTTTTCATTTTAAAAACGACTTCAAAAATCAAATATGACTTGGCACGCATCATGGTTGCGTGCAGAATAACCATTTCCATCTGAATAACGATAATTCGTCAACGGAAATCATTGTCGGGTCGTCAGAGGGGGTATAGAGGGATTTTTCTTTTTCAAAATTACCTAAAATATGAAATATGACTTGGCACGCAACATAGTGGGGTGCAGAATATCTATTTCCATCTGAATAACAACAATTTGTCAACAGAATTCATTGCCGGGTTGTCAGAGGAGGTATAGAGGGATTTTTCATTTTCAAAATTACTTCAAAAATCAAATATAACTTGGCACTCATCATAGTGGGGTGCAATATATTCATTTCCATCCTAAAAACAATAATTTGTCAACCGAAACATTGTCGTGTCGTCAGAGGGGGTACAGAGGGATTTTACATTTTCATAATTACTTAAAATATCAAATATGACTTGGCACGCAACATGGTGGGGTGCAGAATATCTATTTCCATCTGAATAACAATAATTCGTCAACAGAAATCATTGTCGGGTCGTCAGAGGGGATATAGAGGGATTTTTAATTTTCAAAATTCCTTCAAAAATCGAATATGACTTGGCACGCATTATGGTGGGGTGCAGAATATCCATTTCCATCTGAATAACAATAATTCATCAAAAGAAGTCATTGTCGGGTCGTTAGAGGGGGTATAGAGGGATTTCACATTTTCAAAATTACTTCAAAAATGAAATTTGACTTGGCACGTATCATAGTGGGGCGCATAATATCCGTTTCCATCTGAATAATAATAATTCGTCAACAGAAATCATTGTCGGGTCGTCAAAGGGGGTATAGAGGGATTGTTCATTTTCAAAGTTACCTCGAAATTCAAATATGACTTGGCACACATTAAAGTAGGGTGCAAAGTATCCATGTCCAACTGAATAACAATAATTCGTCAACAGAAATCATTGTCGGGTCGTTAGAGGGAGTGTAGAGGGATTTTTCATTTTCAAAATTACTTCAAAAATTAAATATGACTTGGCACGCATCATATTAGGGTGCAAAATATTCATGTCCATCCTAATAACAATAATTCGTCAACAGAAATCATTGTCGGGTCGTCAGAGGGGGTATAGAGGAATTTTTCATTTTCAAAATTACCTAAAATATCAAATATGACTTGGCACGGAACATGGTGGGGTGCAGAATATCTATGTCCATCTAAATAACAATAATTCGTTAACAGAAATCATTGTCGGTTCGTCAGTGGGGTATAGAGGGATTTTTCATTTTCAAAATTACTTCAAAAATCAAATATGAGTTGGCACGCATCATGGTGGTGTACAAAGTATTCATGTACATCTGAATAACAATAATTCGTCAACAGAAATCATTGTCGGGTAGTCAGAGGGGGTATAGAGGAATTGTTCATTTTCAAAATTACCTCTAGAATCAAATATGACTTGGCACACATCATAGTATGGTGCAAAATATCCATGTCTAACTGAATAACAATAATTCGTCAACGGAAATCATTGTCGGGTCGTTAGAGGGGGTATAGAGGGATTTTTCATTTTCAAAATTCCTTCAAAAATCGAATATGACTTGGCACGCATTATGGTGGGGTGCAGAATATCCAATTCCATCTGAATAACAATAATTCATCAACAGAAGTCATTGTCGGGTCCTTAGAGGGTGTACAGAGGGATTTAACATTTTCAAAATCACTTCAAAAATCTAATATGACCTGGAACGCATCATGATTGGGTGCAGAATATCCATTTATAATCTGAATAACGATAATTCGTCAACGGAAATCATTGTCGGGTCGTCAGAGGGGGTATAGAGGGATTTCTCATTTTCAAAATTACTTCAAAAATCAAATATGACTTGGCACTCATCATAGTAGGGTGCAATATATTCATTTCCATCCTAATAACAATAATTTGTCAACCGAAATCATTGTCGTGTCGTAAGAGGGGGTACAGAGGGATTTTTCATTTTCAAAATTACTTAAAATATCATATATGACTTGGCACGCAACATGGTGGGGTGCAGAATATCTATTTCCATCTGAATAACAATAATTCGTCAACAGAAATCATTGTCGGGTAGTCAGAGGGGGTATAGAGGGATTGTTCATTTTCAAAATTACCTCTAAAATCACATATTACTTGGCACACATCATAGTAGGGTGCAAAATATCTATGTCTAACTGACTAACAATAATTCGTTAACGGAAATCATTGTCGGGTCGTTAGAGGGGGTATAGAGGGATTTTTCATTTTCAAAATTCCTTCAAAAATCGAATATGACTTGGCACGCATTATGGTGGGGTGCAGAATATCCATTTCCATCCGAATAACAATAATTCATCAACAGAAGTCATTGTCGGGTCGTTAGAGGGGGTATAGAGGGATTTCACATTTTCAAAATTACTTCAAAAATGAAATATGACTTGGCACGTATCATAGTGGGGCGCATAATATCCGTTTCCATCTGAATAATAATAATTCGTCAACAGAAATCATTGTCGTGTCGTCAGAGGGGGTATAGAGGGATTTTTCATTTTAAAAACGACTTCAAAAATCAAATATGACTTGGCACGCATCATGGTTGCGTGCAGAATAACCATTTCCATCTGAATAACGATAATTCGTCAACGGAAATCATTGTCGGGTCGTCAGAGGGGGTATAGAGGGATTTTTCTTTTTCAAAATTACCTAAAATATGAAATATGACTTGGCACGCAACATAGTGGGGTGCAGAACATCTATTTCCATCTGAATTACAACAATTTGTCAACAGAATTCATTGCCGGGTTGTCAGAGGAGGTATAGAGGGATTTTTCATTTTTAAAATGACTTCAATAATCAAATATGACTTGGCACGCATCATGGTGGGGTACAGAATATCCATTTCCATCTCAATATCAATAATTTTTCAACAGAAATCATTGTCGGGACGTCGGAGAGTGTATAGAGGGATTTTTCATTTTCAAAATTACCTCAAAATCAAATATGACTTGGCACGCATCATGGTGAGGTTCAGAATATCCATTTCCATCTGAATAACAATAATTCGTCAACAGAAATCATTGACGGGTCGTTGGAGGGGGAGAGGGTATAGAGAGATTTTTCATTTTCAAAATTTCTTCAATAATCTAATATGACTTGGCACGCATCATGGTGTGGTACAGAATATTCATTTCCATCTCAATAACAATAATTTGTCAACAGAAATCATTGTCGGGTCGTCAGAGGTGGTATAGAGGTATTTTTCATTTTCAAAATTACTTCAAAAATTTAATATGACTTGGCACGCATCATACTGGGGTGCAAAGTATCCATATATATATCTAAATAACAATAATTCGTCAACAGAAATCATTGTCGGGTCGTTAGAGAGGGTATAGAGGGATTTTTCATTTTCAATACTTCTTCAAAAATCTAATATTACTTTTCACGCATCATAGTGGGGTGCAAAATATCCATATCTATTTGAATAACAATAATTCCTTAACAGAAATTATTGTTGTGTCGTCAGAGGGGGTATAGAGGGATTTTTCATTTTCAAAATTACCTCAAAATCAAATATGACTTGGCACGCAACATGGTGGGGTGCAGAATATTCATTTCCATCTGAATAACAACAATTCGTCAACAGAAATCATTGTCGGGTCGTTCGAGGGGGTATAGAGGGATTTTTCATTTTCAATATTTCTTCAAAAATCCAATATGACTTGGCACGCATCATGGTGGGGTGCAAAGTATCCATGTCCATCTGAATAAAAATTATTCGTCAACATAAATCATTGTCGTATCGTCAGAGGGGGTATAGAGGGATTTTTCATTTTCAAAATTACTTCAAAAATCTAATATGACTTGGCACGCAACATGGTGGGGTGCAGAATATTCATATCAATCTGAATAACAATAATTCGTCAACAGAAATCATTGTCGGATCGTTAGAGGGGGTATAGAGGGATTTTTCATTTTCAAAATTACTTCAAAAATCTAATATGACTTGAGACGCATCATGGTGGAGTGCATAATATCCATTTTTATCTGAATTACAATATTTCGTCAACAGAAATTATTGTCGGGTCGTCAGAGGGGGTTAAAGGGAATTTTCATTTTCAAAATTACTTCAAAAATCGAATATAACTTGGCACGCATCATAGTAGGGTGCAAAATATTCATTTCCATCTGAATCATAATAATTCGACAACAGAAATCATTGTCGGGTCGTTAGAGCGGGTATGGAGGGATTTTTCATTTTCAATATTTCTTCAAAAATCCAATACGACTTGGCACGCATCATGGTGGGGTGCAGAGTATCCATTTCCATCTGAATAACAATAATTCGTCAACAGAAATCATTGTCGGGTCGTCGGAGGGGGTAAAGTGCGAGTTTTCATTTTCAAAATGACTTCAAATATCAAATATGACTTGGCACGCATCATGGTGGGGTACAGAATATCCATTTCCATCTCAGTAACAATAATTTGTCAACAGAAATCATTGTCGGGACGTCAGAGAGGGTATAGAGTGATTTTTCATTTTCAAAATTACCTCAAAATCAATTATGACTTGGCACGCATCATGGTGGGGTGCAGAATATCCATTTCCATCTGAATAACAATAATTCGTCAACAGAAATCATTGACGGGTCGTCAGAGGGGGTATAGAGGGATTTTTCATTTTCAAAATTACCTCAAAACCAAATATGACTTGGCACGCATCATGGTGTGGTACAGAATATCCATTTCCATCTCAATAACAATAATTTGTCAACAGAAATCATTGTCGGGTCGTCAGAGGGGGTATAGAGGGATTTTTCATTTTCAAAATTACCTCAAAATCAAATATGACTTGGCACGCATCATGGTGTGGTACAGAATATCCATTTCTATCTGAATAACAATAATTCGTCAACAGAAATCGTTGTCGGGTCGTTAGAGAGGGTATAGAGGGATTTTTCATTTTCAATATTTCTTCAAAAATCTATTATTACTTTGCACGCATCATGGTGGGGTGCAGAATATCTATATCTATCTGAATAACAATAATTCCTTAACAGAAATTATAGTTGTGTCGTCAGAGGGGGTATAGAGGGATTTTTCATTTTCAAAATTACCTCAAAATCCAATATGACTTGGCACGCAACATGATGGGATGCAGAATATTCATTTCCATCTGAATAACAATAAATCGTCAACAGAAATCATTGTCGGGTCGTTAGAGGGGGTATAGAGGGATTTTTCATTTTCAATATTTCTTCAAAAATCCAATATGACTTGGCACGCATCATGGTGGGGTGCAAAGTATCCATGTCCATCTGAATAACAATAATTCGTCAACATAAATCATTGTCGTATTGTCAGAGGGGGTATAGAGGGATTTTTCATTTTCAAAATTACTTCAAAAATCTAATATGACTTGGCACGCAACATGGTGGGGTGCAGAATATTCATTCCAATCTGAATAACGATAACTCGTCAACAGAAATCATTGTCGGGTCGTTAGAGGGGGTATAGAGGGATTTCTCATTTTCAAAATTACTTCAAAAATCTAATATGACTTGGCACGCATCATGGTGGAGTGCATAATATTCATTTTCATCTAAATTACAATAGTTCGACAACAGAAACTATTGTCGAGTCGTCAGAGGGGGTTAGAGGGAATTTTCATTTTCAAAATTACTTCAAAAATCGAATATAACTTGGCACGCATCATAGTAGGGTGCAGAATATTTATTTCCATCTGAATAACAAGAATTCGTTAACAGAAATCATTGCCGGGTCGTTAGACGGGGTATAGAGGGATTTTTCATTTTCAATATTTCTTCAAAAATCTAATATGACTTTGCACGCATCATGGTGGGGTGCAGAATATTTATTTCCATCTGAATAACAATAATTCGTTGACAGAAATCATTGTCGGGTCGATAGAGGGGGTATAAAGGGATTTTTCATTTTCAATATATCTTCAAAAATCTAATATGATTTGGCACGCATCATGGTTGGGTGCAAAGTATACATGTCTATCTGAATAACAATAATTCGTCAACAGAAATCATTGTCGGGTCGTCAGAGGGGGTATAGAGGGATTTTTCATTATCAAAATGATTTCAAAAATCAAATATGACATGGCACGCATCATGGTGGTATAGAGGGATTTTTCATTTTCAATATTTCTTCCAAAATCTAATATGACTTAGCACGCATCATAGTGGGGTGCAGAATATCCATTTCCATCTGAATAACAATAATTTGTCAACAGAAATCATTGTCGGGTCGTCAGAGGGGGTATAGAGGGATTTTTCAGTTTCAAAATTACTTCAAAAATCTAATATGACTTGGCACGCAACATGGTGGGGTGCAGAATATTCATTTCAATCTGAATAACAATAATTCGTCAACAGAAATCATTGTCGGGTCGTAAGAGGGGGTATAGAGGGATTTTTCATTTTCAAAATTACTTCAAAAATCTAATATGACTTGGCACGCATCATGGTGGAGTGCATAATATCCATTTTCATCTGAATTACAATAGTTCGTCAACAGAAATTATTGGCGGGTCGTCAGAGGGTGTTAAAGGGATTTTTCATTTTCAAAATTACTTCAAAAATCTAATATGACTTGGCACGCAACATGGTGGGGTGCAGAATATTCATTTCAATCTGAATCATAACAATTCGTCAACAGAAATCATTGTCGGGTCGTTAGAGCGGGTATAGAGGGATTTTTCATTTTCAATATTTCTTCAAAAATCCAATATGACTTAGCACGCATCATGGTGGGGTGCAGAGTATCCATTTTCTTCTGAATAACAATAATTCGTCAACTGAAATCATTGTCGGGTCGTCAGAGGGGGTATAGAGGGATTTTTCATTTTTAAAATGACTTCAATAATCAAATATGACTTGGCACGCATCATGGTGGGGTACAGAATATCCATTTCCATCTCAATATCAATAATTTTTCAACAGAAATCATTGTCGGGACGTCAGAGAGTGTATAGAGGGATTTTTCATTTTCAAAATTACCTCAAAATCAAATATGACTTGGCACGCATCATGGTGAGGTTCAGAATATCCATTTCCATCTGAATAACAATAATTCGTCAACAGAAATCATTGACGGGTCGTTGGAGGGGGAGAGGGTATAGAGAGATTTTTCATTTTCAAAATTTCTTCAATAATCTAATATGACTCGGCACGCATCATGGTGTGGTACAGAATATTCATTTCCATCTCAATAACAATAATTTGTCAACAGAAATCATTGTCGGGTCGTCAGAGGTGGTATAGAGGTATTTTTCATTTTCAAAATTACTTCAAAAATCTAATATGACTTGGCACGCATCATACTGGGGTGCAATGTATCCATATATATCTAAATAACAATAATTCGTCAACAGAAATCATTGTCGGGTCGTTAGAGAGGGTATAGAGGGATTTTTCATTTTCAATACTTCTTCAAAAATCTAATATTACTTTGCACGCATCATAGTGGGGTGCAGAATATCCATATCTATCTGAATAACAATAATTCCTTAACAGAAATTATTGTTGTGTCGTCAGAGGGGGTATAGAGGGATTTTTCATTTTCAAAATTACCTCAAAATCAAATATGACTTGGCACGCAACATGGTGGGGTGCAGAATATTCATTTCCATCTGAATAACAACAATTCGTCAACAGAAATCATTGTCGGGCCGTTCGAGGGGGTATAGAGGGATTTTTCATTTTCAATATTTCTTCAAAAATCCAATATGACTTGGCACGCATCATGGTGGGGTGCAAAGTATCCATGTCCATCTGAATAACAATAATTCGTCAACATAAATCATTGTCGTGTCGTCAGAGGGGGTATAGAGGGATTTTTCATTTTCAAAATTACTTCAAAAATCTAATATGACTTGGCACGCAACATGGTGGGGTGCAGAATATTCATTTCAATCTGAATAACAATAATTCGTCAACAGAAATCATTGTCGGGTCGTTAGAGGGGGTATAGAGGGATTTTTCATTTTCAAAATTACTTCAAAAATCTAACATGACTTGAGACGCATCATGGTGGAGTGCATAATATCCATTTTTATCTGAATTACAATAGTTTGTCAACAGAAATTATTGTCGGGTCGTCAGAGGGGGTTAAAGGGAATTTCCATTTTCAAAATCACTTCAAAAATCGAATATAACTTGTCACGCATCATAGTAGGGTGCAAAATATTCATTTCCATCTGGATCATAATAATTCGTCAACAGAAATCATTGTCGGGTCGTTAGAGCGGGTATGGAGGGATTTTTCATTTTCAATATTTCTTCAAAAATCCAATACGACTTGGCACGCATCATGGTGGGGTGCAGAGTATCCATTTCCATCTGAATAACAATAATTCGTCAACAGAAATCATTGTCGGGTCGTCGGAGGGGGTAAAGTGCGAGTTTTCATTTTCAAAATGACTTCAAAAATCAAATATGACTTGGCACGCATCATGGTGGGGTACAGAATATCCATTTCCATCTCAGTAACAATAATTTGTCAACAAAAATCATTGTCGGGACGTCAGAGAGGGTATAGAGTGATTTTTCATTTTCAAAATTACCTCAAAATCAATTATGACTTGGCACGCATCATGGTGGGGTGCAGAATATCCATTTCCATCTGAATAACAATAATTCGTCAACAGAAATCATTGACGGGTCGTTGGAGGGGGTATTGAGGGATTTTTCATTTTCAAAATTTCATCAATAATCTAATATGACTTGGCACTCATCATGGTGTGGTACAGAATATCCATTTCCATATCAATAACAATAATTCGTCAACAGAAATCATTGTCGGGTCGTTAGAGAGGGTATAGAGGGATTTTTCATTTTCAATATTTCTTCTAAAATCTAATATTACTTTGCACGCATCATGGTGGGGTGCAGAATATCTATATCTATCTGAATAACAACAATTCCTTAACAGAAATTATTGTTGTGTCGTCAGAGGGGGTATAGAGGCATTTTTCATTTTCAAAAATACCTCAAAACCAAATATGACTTGGCACGCATCATAGTAGGGTGCAGAATGAATATTTCCATCTGAATAACAAGAATTCGTTATCAGAAATCATTGTCGGGTCGTTAGAGGGGGTATAGAGGGATTTTTCATTTTCAATATTTCTTCAAAAATTTAATATGACTTGGCACGCATCATGGTGGGGTGCATAATATTTATTTTCATCTGAATAACAATAATTCGTCGACAGAAATCATTGTCGGGTCGTCAGAGGGGGTATAGAGGGAGTTTTCATTTTCAAAATTACCTCAAAATCAAATATGACTTGGCACGCATCATAGTGGGGTACAGAATATCCATTTCCATCTGAATATCAATAATTTGTCAACAGAAGTCATTGTCGGGTCGTTAGAGGGGGTATAGAGGGATTTTTCATTTTCAATATTTCTTCAAAAATCTAATATAACTTGGCACGCATCATGGTGGGGTTCAAAGTATTCATGTCCATCTTAATAACAATAATTCGTCAACAGAAATCATTGTCGGGTCGTTAGAGGAGGTAGAGAGGGATTTTTCATTTTCAAAATGACTTCAAAAATCAAATATGACTTGGCACGCATCATGGTGGGGTACAGAATATCCATTTCCATCTCAATAACAATAATTTGTCAAAAGAAATCATTGTCGGGTCGTCAGAGGGGGTATAGAGGGATTTTTCATTTTCAAAATTACCTCAAAATCAAATATGATTTGGCACGCAACATGGTGGGGTGCAGAATATCCATTTCCATCTGAATAACAATAATCTTCAGCAGAAATCATTGTCGGGTCGTTAGAGGGGATGTAGAGGGATTTTTCATATTCAATATTTCTTCAAAAATCTAATATGACTTGGCACGCATCATGGTGGGGTGCAGAATATCCTTTCTCATCTGAATAACAATAATTCGTCAACAGAAATCATTGTCGGGTCGTTAGAGGGGGTATAGAGGGATTTATCATTTTCAATATATATTCAAAAATCTAATATGACTTGGCACGCATCATGGTGGGGTGCAAACTATCTATTTCCATCTGAATAACAATAATTCGTCGACAGAACTCATTGTCGGGTCGTCAAAGGGGGCATAGAGGGATTTTTCATTTTCAAAATGACTTCAAAAATCAAATATGACTTGGCACGCATCATGGTGGGGTACGGAATATCCATTTCCTTCTCAATAACAATAATTTGTCAAAAGAAATCATTGTCGGGTCGTCAGAGGGGGTATAGAGGGATTTTTCATTTTCAAAATTACCTCAAAATCAAATATGACTTGTCACGCATCATGGTGAGGTGCAAAGTATTCGTGTTTATCTAACTAACAATGATTCGTTAATAGAAATCATTGTCGGGTCGTCAGAGGGGGTATAGAGGTATTTCTCATTTTCAAAATTACTTCAAAAATCTAATATGACTTGGCACGCATCATAGTGGGGTGCAAAGTATCCATATATATCTAAATAACAATAATTCGTCAACAGAAATCATTGTCGGGTCGTTAGAGGGGGTATAGAGGGATTTTCCATTTTCAATATTTCTTCAAAAATCTAATATTACTTGGCACGCATCATGGTGGGGTGCAGAATATCCATATCTATCTGAATACCAATAATTCCTTAACAGAATTTATTGTCGTGTCGTCAGAGGGGGTATAGAGAGATTTTTCTTTTTCCAAATTACCTCAAAATCAAATATGACTTGGCACGCATCATGGTGGGGTGCACAGTATTCATGTATATCTAACTAACAATGATTCGTTAACATAAATCATTGTCGTGTCGTCAGAGGGGGTATAGAGGGATTTTTCATTTTCAAAATTACCTCAAAATCAAATATGATTTGGCACGCAACATGGTGGGTTGCAGAATATCCATTTCCATCTGAATAACAATAATTCGTCAGCAGAAATCATTGTCGGGTCGTTAGAGGGGGTATAGAGGGATTTCTCATTTTCAAAATTACCTCTAAATCAAATATGACTTGGCACGCAACATGGTGGGGTGCAGAATATTCATTTCCATCTGAATAACAATAGTTCGTCAAAAGATATCATTGTCGGGTCGTTAGAGGGGGTATAGAGGGATTTTTCATTTTCAATATTTCTTCAAATATCCAATATGACTTGGCACGCATCATGGTGGGGTGCAGAATATCCATTTCCATCTGAATAACAATAATTCTTCAACAGAACTCATTGTCAGGTCGTCAGAGGGGGTATAGAGGGATTTTTCATTATCAAAATTACCTCAAAATCAAATATGACTTGGCACGCATCATGGTGGGATACAAAATATCCATTTCCAACTGAATAACAATAATTCGTCAACGGAACTCATTGTCGGGTCGTCAGAGGGGGTATAGAGGGATTTTTCATTTTCAAAAGTACCTCAAAATCAAATATGACTTGGCACGCATCATGGTGGGGTGCAGAATATCCTTTCTCATCTGAATAACAATAATTCGTGAACAGAAATCATTGTCGGGTCGTCAGAGGGGTTATAGAGGGATTTTTCAATTTCATAATTACCTCAAAGTCAAATATGATTTGGCACGCAACATGGTGGGGTGCAGAATATCCATTTCCATCTGAATAACAATAATTCGTCAGCAGAAATCATTGTCGGGTCGTTAGAGGGGATGTAGAGGGATTTTTCATATTCAATATTTCTTCAAAAATCTAATATGACTTGGCACGCATCATGGTGGGGTGCAGAATATCCTTTCTCATCTGAATAACAATAATTCGTCAACAGAAATCATTGTCGGGTCGTTAGAGGGGGTATAGAGGGATTTATCATTTTCAATATATATTCAAAAATCTAATATGACTTGGCACGCATCATGGTGGGGTGCAGACTATCTATTTCTATCTGAATAACAATAATTCGTCGACAGAACTCATTGTCGGGTCGTCAAAGGGGGCATAGAGGGATTTTTTATTTTCAAAATGACTTCAAAATTCAAATATGACTTGGCACGCATCATGGTGGGGTACGGAATATCCATTTCCATCTCAATAACAATAATTTGTCAAAAGAAATCATTGTCGGGTCGTCAGAGGGGGTATAGAGGGATTTTTCATTTTCAAAATTACCTCAAAATCAAATATGACTTGTCACGCATCATGGTGGGGTGCAAAGTATTCGTGTTTATCTAACTAACAATGATTCGTTAATAGAAATCATTGTCGGGTCGTCAGAGGGGGTATAGAGGTATTTCTCATTTTCAAAATTACTTCAAAAATCTAATATGACTTGGCACGCATCATAGTGGGGTGCAAAGTATCCATATATATCTAAATAACAATAATTCGTCAACAGAAATCATTGTCGGGTCGTTAGAGGGGGTATAGAGGGATTTTTCATTATCAAAATTACCTCAAAATCAAATATGACTTGGCACGCATCATGGTGGGATACAGAATATCCATTTCCAACTGAATAACAATAATTCGTCAACGGAACTCATTGTCGGGTCGTCAGAGGGGGTATAGAGGGATTTTTCAATTTCAAAATTACCTCAAAGTCAAATATGATTTGGCACGCAACATGGTGGGGTGCAGAATATCCATTTCCATCTGAATAACAATAATTCGTCAGCAGAAATCATTGTCGGGTCGTAAGAGGGGGTATAGAGGGATTTATCATTTTCAATATATATTCAAAAATCTAATATGACTTGGCACGCATCATGGTGGGGTGCAGAATATCCTTTCTCATCTGAATAACAATAATTCGTCGACAGAACTCATTGTCGGGTCGTCAGAGGGGGCATAGAGGGATTTTTCATTTTCAAAATGACTTCAAAAATCAAATATGACTTGGCACGCATCATGGTGGGGTACGGAATATCCATTTCCATCACAATAACAATAATTTGTCAAAAGAAATCATTGTCGGGTCGTCAGAGGGGGAATAGAGGGATTTTTCATTTTCAAAATTACCTCAAAATCAAATATGACTTGTCACGCATCATGGTGGGGTGCAAAGTATTCGTGTTTATCTAACTAACAATGATTCGTCAATAGAAATCATTGTCGGGTCGTCAGAGGGGGTATAGAGGTATTTCTCATTTTCAAAATTACTTCAAAAATCTAATATGACTTGGCACGCATCATAGTGGGGTGCAAAGTATCCATATATATCTAAATAACAATAATTCGTCAACAGAAATCATTGTCGGGTCGTTAGAGGGGGTATAGAGGGATTTTCCATTTTCAATATTTCTTCAAAAATCTAATATTACTTGGCACGCATCATGGTGGGGTGCAGAATATCCATATCTATCTGAATACCAATAATTCCTTAACAGAATTTATTGTCGTGTCGTCAGAGGGGGTATAGAGAGATTTTTCATTTTCCAAATTACCTCAAAATCAAATATGACTTGGCACGCATCATGGTGGGGTGCACAGTATTCATGTATATCTAACTAACAATGATTCGTTAACATAAATCATTGTCGTGTCGTCAGAGGGGTATAGAGGGATTTTTCATTTTCAAAATTACCTCAAAATCAAATATGATTTGGCAAGCAACATGGTGGGGTGCAGAATATTCATTTCCATCTGAATAACAATAATTCGTCAAAAGATATCATTGTCGGGTCGTTAGAGGGGGTATAGAGGGATTTTTCATTTTCAATATTTCTTCAAAAATCCAATATGACTTGGCACGCATCATGGTGGGGTGCAGAATATCCATTTCCATCTGAATAACAATAATTCGTCAGCAGAAATCATTGTCGGGTCGTTAGAGGGGGTATAGAGGGATTTCTCATTTTCAAAATTACCTCTCAATCAAATATGACTTGGCACGCAACATGGTGGGGTGCAGAATATTCATTTCCATCTGAATAACAATAATTCGTCAAAAGATATCATTGTCGGGTCGTTAGAGGGGGTATAGAGGGATTTTTCATTTTCAATATTTCTTCAAAAATCCAATATGACTTGGCACGCATCATGGTGGGGTGCAGAATATCCATTTCCATCTGAATAACAATAACTCTTCAACAGAACTCATTGTCGGGTCGTCAGAGGGGGTATAGAGGGATTTTTCATTTTCAAAATTACCTCAAAATCAAATATGACTTGGCACGCATCATGGTGGGATACAGAATATCCATTTCCAACTGAATAACAATAATTCGTCAACAGAACTCATTGTCGGGTCGTCAGAGGCGGTATAGAGGGATTTTTCATTTTCAAAATACCTCAAAATCAAATATGACTTGGCACGCATCATGGTGGGGTGCATAATATCCATTTCCATCTGAATAACAATAATTCGTCAACAGAAATCATTGACGGGTCGTTGGAGGGGGTATAGAGGGATTTTTCATTTTCAAAATTAACCTCAAAATCAAATATGACTTGGCACGCATCATGGTGGGGTGCAGAATATCCATTCCTATCTGAATAACAATAATTCGTCAATAGAAATCATTGACGGGTCGTTAGAGGGTGTATAGAGGGATTTTTCATTTTCAAAATTACCTCAAAATCAAATATGACTTGGCACGCATCATGGTGGGATACAGAATATCCATTTCCAACTGAATAACAATAATTCGTCAACAGAACTCATTGTCGGGTCGTCAGAGGCGGTATAGAGGGATTTTTCATTTTCAAAATACCTCAAAATCAAATATGACTTGGCACGCATCATGGTGGGGTGCATAATATCCATTTCCATCTGAATAACAATAATTCGTCAACAGAAATCATTGACGGGTCGTTGGAGGGGGTATAGAGGGATTTTTCATTTTCAAAATTAACCTCAAAATCAAATATGACTTGGCACGCATCATGGTGGGGTGCAGAATATCCATTTCTATCTGAATAACAATAATTCGTCAATAGAAATCATTGACGGGTCGTTAGAGGGTGTATAGAGGGATTTTTCATTTTCAAAATTACTTCAAAATCAAATATGACTTGGCACGCAACATGGTGGGGTGCACAATATCCATTTCCATCTGAATAACAATAATTCGTCAACAGAAATCATTGTCGGGTCGTCAAAGGGGGTATAGAGGGATTTTTCATTTTCAAAATTACTTCAAAAATCTAATATGACTTGGCACGCATCATAGTGGGGTGCATAATATCCATTTCCATCTGAATAACAATAATTCGTCAACAGAAATCATTGACGGGTCGTTGGAGGGGGTATAGAGGGATTTTTCATTTTCAAAATTAACCTCAAAATCAAATATGACTTGGCACGCATCATGGTGGGGTGCAGAATATCCATTTCTATCTGAATAACAATAATTCGTCAATAGAAATCATTGACGGGTCGTTAGAGGGTGTATAGAGGGATTTTTCATTTTCAAAATTACTTCAAAATCAAATATGACTTGGCACGCAACATGGTGGGGTGCAGAATATCCATTTCCATCTGAATAACAATAATTCGTCAACAGAAATCATTGTCGGGTCGTCAAAGGGGGTATAGAGGGATTTTTCATTTTCAAAATTACTTCAAAAGTCTAATATGACTTGGCACGCATCATGGTGGGGTGCAAAGTATCCATGTCCATCTGAATAACTATAATTTGTCAACATAAATCATTGTCGTGTCGTCAGAGGGAGTATAGAGGGATTTTTCATTTTCAAAATTACTTCAAAAATCAAATATGACTTTGCACGTATCATGGTGGAGTGCATAATATTCATTTTCATCTAAATTACAATAATTCGTCAACAGAAATCATTGTCAGGTCGTCAGAGGTGGTATAGAGGGATTTTTCATTATCGAAATGACTTCAGTAATCAAATATGACTTGGCACGCGTCATGGTAGGGTGCAGAATATATATTTCTATCTGAATAACAAAAATTCGTCAACAGAAATCATTGTCGGGTCGTCAAAGGGGGTATAGAGGGATTTTTCATTTTCAAAATTACTTCAAAAATCTAATATGACTTGGCACGCATCAGGGTGGGGTGCAAAGTATCCATGTCCATCTGAATAACTATAATTTGTCAACATAAATCATTGTCGTGTCGTCAGAGGGAGTATAGAGGGATTTTTCATTTTCAAAATTACTTCAAAAATCAAATTTGACTTTGCACGTATCATGGTGGAGTGCATAATATTCATTTTCATCTAAATTACAATAATTTGTCAACAGAAATCAGTGTCAGGTCGTCAGAGGTGGTATAGATGGATTTTTCATTATCAAAATGACTTCAGTAATCAAATATGACTTGGCACGCATCATGGTGGGGTGCAAAGTATTCATGTATATCTAACTAACAATAATTGGTTAACAGAAATCGTTGTCGTGTCGTCAGAGGGGGTATAGAGGGATTTTTCATTTTCAAAATTACCTCAAAATCAAATATGACTTGGCACGCAACATGATGGGGTGCAGAATATCCATTTCCATCTGAATAACAATAATTCGTCATCAGAAATCATTGTTGGGTCGTCAGAGGGGGTATAGAGGGATTTTTGATTTTCAAAATTACTTCAAAAATCTAATATGACTTGGCACGCATCATGGTGGGTCGCAAAGTATCCATGTCCATCTGAATAACGATAATTTGTCAACATAAATTATTGTCGTGTCGTCAGAGGGGGTATAGAGTGATTTTTCATTTTCAAAATTTCTTCGAAAATCAAATATGACTTGGCACGTATCAAGGTGGAGTGCATAATATCCAATTTCATCTAAATTACAATATTTCGTCAACAGAAATTATTGTCGGGTCGTCTAAGGGAGTCAAAGGGAATTTTCATTTTCAAAATTACTTCAAAAATCGAATATGACTTGGCACGCAGCATAGTAGGGTGCAGAATATATATTTCCATCTCAATAACAAGAATTCGTCAACAGAAATCATTGTCGGGTCGTTAGAGGGGGTATAGAGGGATTTTTCATTTTCAATATTTCTTCAAAACTCTAATATGACTTGGCACGCATCATGGTGGGGTGCAGAATATCTATTTCTATTTGAATAACAATAAATCGTCGACAGAAATCATTGTCGGGTCGTTAGAGGGGGTATAGAGGGATTTTTCATTTTCAAAATTACCTCAAAATCAAATATGACTTGTCACGCATCATGGTGGGGTGCAAAGTATTCGTGTTTATCTAACTAACATTGATTCGTTAATAGAAATCATTGTCGGGTCGTCAGAGGGGGTATAGAGGTATTTCTCATTTTCAAAATTACTTCAAAAATCTAATATGACTTGGCACGCATCATAGTGGGGTGCAAAGTATCCATATATATCTAAATAACAATAATTCGTCAACAGAAATCATTGTCGGGTCGTTAGAGGGGGTATAGAGGGATTTTCCATTTTCAACATTTCTTCAAAAATCTAATATTACTTGGCACGCATCATGGTGGGGTGCAGAATATCCATATCTATCTGAATATCAATAATTCCTTAACAGAATTTATTGTCGTGTCGTCAGAGGGGGTATAGAGAGATTTTTCATTTTCCAAATTACCTCAAAATCAAATATGACTTGGCACGCATCATGGTGGGGTGCACAGTATTCATGTATATCTAACTAACAATGATTCGTTAACATAAATCATTGTCGTGTCGTCAGAGGGGGTATAGAGGGTTTTTCATTTTCAAAATTACCTCAAAATCAAATATGATTTGGCACGCAACATGGTGGGTTGCAGAATATCCATTTCCATCTGAATAACAATAATTCGTCAGCAGAAATCATTGTCGGGTCGTTAGAGGGGGTATAGAGGGATTTCTCATTTTCAAAATTACCTCTAAATCAAATATGACTTGGCACGCAACATGGTGGGGTGCAGAATATTCATTTCCATCTGAATAACAATAATTCGTCAAAAGATATCATTGTCGGGTCGTTAGAGGGGGTATAGAGGGATTTTTCATTTTCAAAATTACCTCAAAATCTAATATGACTTGGCACGCATAATGGTGGGATACAGAATATCCATTTCCAACTGAATAACAATAATTCGTCAACGGAACTCATTGTCGGGTCGTCAGAGGGGGTATAGAGGGATTTTTCATTTTCAAAATTACCTCAAAATCAAATATGACTTGGCACGCATCATGGTGGGGTGCAGAATATCCTTTCTCATCTGAATAACAATAATTCGTCAACAGAAAACATTGTCGAGTCGTCAGAGGGGGTATAGAGGGATTTTTCATTTTCAAAATTACCTCAAAGTCAAATACGATTTGGCACGCAATATGGTGCGGTGCAGAATATCCATTTCCATCTGAATAACAATAATTCGTCAGCAGAAATCATTGTCGGGTCGTTAGAGGTGGTATAGAGGGATTTCTCATTTTCAAAATTACCTCTGAATCAAATATGACTTGGCACGCAACATGGTGGGGTGCAGAATATTCATTTCCATCTGAATAACAATAATTCGTCAAAAGATATCATTGTCGGGTCGTTAGAGGGGGTATAGAGGGATTTTTCATTTTCAAAATTACCTCAAAATCAAATATGACTTGGCACGCATCATGGTGGGATACAGAATATCCATTTCCAACTGAATAACAATAATTCGTCAACGGAACTCATTGTCGGGTCGTCAGAGGGGGTATAGAGGGATTTTTCATTTTCAAAATTACCTCAAAATCCAATATGACTTGGCACGCATCATGGTGGGGTGCAGAATATCCTTTCTCATCTGAATAACAATAATTCGTCAGCAGAAATCATTGTCGGGTCGTTAGAGGGGATGTAGAGGGATTTTTCATATTCAATATTTCTTCAAAAATCTAATATGACTTGGCACGCATCATGGTGGGGTGCAGAATATCCTTTCTCATCTGAATAACAATAATTCGTCAACAGAAATCATTGTCGGGTCGTAAGAGGGGGTATAGAGGGATTTATCATTTTCAATATATATTCAAAAATCTAATATGACTTGGCACGCATCATGGTGGGGTGCAGACTATCTATTTCCATCTGAATAACAATAATTCGTCGACAGAACTCATTGTCGGGTCGTCAGAGGGGGCATAGAGGGATTTTTCATTTTCAAAATGACTTCAAAAATCAAATATGACTTGGCACGCATCATGATGGGGTACGGAATATCCATTTCCATCTCAATAACAATAATTTGTCAAAAGAAATCATTGTCGGGTCGTCAGAGGGGGTATAGAGGGATTTTTCATTTTCAAAATTACTTCAAAGTCAAATATGACTTGGCACGCAACATGGTGGGGTGCAGAATATCCATTTCCATCCGAATAACAATAATTCGTCAACAGAAATCATTGTCGGGTCGACAAAGGGGGTATAGAGGGATTTTTCATTTTCAAAATTACTTCAAAAATCTAATATGACTTGGCACGCATCATGGTGGGATGCAGAATATCCATTTCCAACTGAATAACAATAATTCGTCAACAGAACTCATTGTCGGGTCGTCAGAGGGGGTATAGAGGGATATTTCATTTTCAAAATACCTCAAAATCAAATATGACTTGGCACGCATCATGGTGGGGTGCATAATATCCATTTCCATCTAAATAACAATAATTTGTCAACAGAAATCATTGACGGGTCGTTGGAGGGGGTATAGAGGGATTTTTCATTTTCAAAATTAACCTCAAAATCAAATATGACTTGGCACGCATCATGGTGGGGTGCAGAATATCCATTTCTGTCTGAATAACAATAATTCGTCAATAGAAATCATTGACGGGTCGTTAGAGGGTGTATAGAGGGATTTTTCATTTTCAAAATTACTTCAAAATCAAATATGACTTGGCACGCAACATGGTGGGGTGCAGAATATCCATTTCCATCTGAATAACAATAATTCGTCAACAGAAATCATTGTTGGGTCGTCAGAGGGGGTATAGAGGGATTTTTCATTTTCAAAATTACTTCAAAAATCTAATATGACTTGGCACGCATCATGGTGGGTCGCAAAGTATCCATGTCCATCTGAATAACGATAATTTGTCAACATAAATCATTGTCGTGTCGTCAGAGGGGGTATAGAGTGATTTTTCATTTTCAAAATTTCTTCGAAAATCAAATATGACTTGGCACGTATCAAGGTGGAGTGCATAATATCCATTTTCATCTAAATTACAATATTTCGTCAACAGAAATTATTGTCGGGTCGTCAAAGGGAGTCAAAGGGAATTTTCATTTTCAAAATTACTTCAAAAATCGATTATGACTTGGCACGCAGCATAGTAGGGTGCAAAATATTCATTTCCATCTGAATAACAACAATTCGTCAACAGGAATCATTGTCGGGTCGTCAGAGGGGGTATAGAGAGATTTCTCATTTTCAATATTTCTTCAAAAATCTAATATTACTTGGCACGCATCATAGTAGGGTGCAGAATATATATTTCCATCTCAATAACAAGAATTCGTCAACAGAAATCATTGTCGGGTCGTTAGAGGGGGTATAGAGGGATTTTTCATTTTCAATATTTCTTCAAAACTCTAATATGACTTGGCACGCATCATGGTGGGGTGCAGAATATCTATTTCTATTTGAATAACAATAAATCGTCGACAGAAATCATTGTCGGGTTGTTAGAGGGGGTATAGAGGGATTTTTCATTTTCAAAATTACCTCAAAATCAAATATGACTTGGCAGGCATCATGGTGGGATGCAGAATATCCATTTCCAACTGAATAACAATAATTCGTCAACAGAACTCATTGACGGGTCGTTGGAGGGGGTATAGAGGGATTTTTCATTTTCAAAATTAACCTCATAATCAAATATGACTTGGCACGGATCATGGTGGGGTGCAAAATATCCATTTCCATCTGAATAACAATAATTCGTCAATAGAAATCATTGTCGGGTCGTTAGAGGGTGTATAGTGGGATTTTTCATTTTCAAAATTACTTCAAAATCAAATATGACTTGGCACGCAACATGGTGGGGTGCAGAATATCCATTTCCATCTGAATAACAATAATTCGTCAACAGAAATCATTGTCGGGTCGTCCAAGGGGGTATAGAGGGATTTTTCATTTTCAATATTTCTTCAAAAATCTAATATTACTTGGAACGCATCATGGTGGGGTGCACAATATTCATTTCCATCTGAATAACAATAATTCGTCAATAGAAATCATTGACGGGTCGTTAGAGGGTGTATAGTGGGATTTTTCATTTTCAAAATTACTTCAAAATCAAATATGACTTGGCACGCAACATGGTGGGGTGCAGAATATCCATTTCCATCTGAATAACAATAATTCGTCAACAGAAATCATTGTCGGGTCGTCCAAGGGGGTATAGAGGGATTTTTCATTTTCAAAATTACTTCAAAAATCTAATATGACTTGGCACGCATCATAGTGGGGTGCAAAGTATCCATGTCCATCTGAATAACAATAATTTGTCAACATAAATCATTGTCGTGTCGTCAGAGGGGGTATAGAGGGATTTTTCATTATCAAAATGACTTCAAAAATCAAATATGACTTGGCACGCATCATAGTAGGGTGCAGAATGAATATTTCCATCTGAATAACAAGAATTTGTTATCAGAAATCATTGTCGGGTCGTAAGAGGGGGTATAGAGGGATTTTTCATTTTCAATATTCCTTCAAAAATTTAATATGACTTGGCACGCATCATGGTGGGGTGCATAATATTTATTTTCATCTGAATAACAATAATTCGTCGACAGAAATCATTGTCGGGTCGTTAGAGGGGGTATAGAGGGATTTTTCATTTTCAAAATGACTTCAAAAATCAAATATGACTTGGCACGAATCATGGTGGGGTACAGAATATCCATTTTCATCTCAATGACAATAATTTGTCAACAGAAATCATTGTCGGGTCGTCAGAGGGGGTATAGAGGGATTTTTCATTTTCAAAATTACCTCAAAATCAAATATGACTTGGCACGCATCATAGAGGGGTACAGAATATCCATTTCCATCTGAATAACAATAATTCGTCAATAGAAATCATTGTCGGGTCGTTAGAGGGGGTATAGAGGGATTTTTCATTTTCAATATTTCTTCAAAAATCTAATATTACTTGGCACGCATCATGGTGGGGTGCACAATATCCATTTCCATCTGAATAACAATAATTCGTCAATAGAAATCATTGACGGGTCGTTAGAGGGTGTATAGTGGGATTTTTCATTTTCAAAATTACTTCAAAATCAAATATGACTTGGCACGCAACATGGTGGGGTGCAGAATATCCATTTCCATCTGAATAACAATAATTCGTCAACAGAAATCATTTTCGGGTCGTCAAAGGGGGTATAGAGGGATTTTTCATTTTCAAAATTACTTCAAAAATCTAATATGACTTGGCACGCATCATGGTGGGGTGCAAAGTATCCATGTCCATCTGAATAACAATAATTTTTCAACATAAATCATTGTCGTGTCGTCAGAGGGGGTATAGAGGGATTTTTCATTATCAAAATGACTTCAAAAATCAAATATGACTTGGCACGCATCATAGTAGGGTGCAGAATGAATATTTCCATCTGAATAACAAGAATTCGTTATCAGATATCATTGTCGGGTCGTTAGAGGGGGTATAGAGGGATTTTTCATTTTCAATATTTCTTCAAAAATTTAATATGACTTGGCACGCATCATGGTGGGGTGCATAATATTTATTTTCATCTGAATAACAATAATTCGTCGACAGAAATCATTGTCGGGTCGTCAGAGGGGGTATAGAGGGAGTTTTCATTTTCAAAATTACCTCAAAATCAAATATGACTTGGCACGCATCATAGTGGGGTACAGAATATCCATTTCCATCTGAATATCAATAATTTGTCAACAGAAGTCATTGTCGGGTCGTTAGAGGGGGTATAGAGGGATTTTTCATTTTCAATATTTCTTCAAAAATCTAATATAACTTGGCACGCATCATGGTGGGGTGCAAAGTATTCATGTCCATCTTAATAACAATAATTCTTCAACAGAAATCATTGTCGGGTCGTTAGAGGAGGTAGAGAGGGATTTTTCATTTTCAAAATGACTTCAAAAATCAAATATGACTTGGCACGCATCATGGTGTGGTACAGAATATCCATTTCCATCTCAATAACAATAATTTGTCAAAAGAAATCATTGTCGGGTCGTCAGAGGGGGTATAGAGGGATTTTTCATTTTCAAAATGACTTCAAAAATCAAATATGACTTGGCACGCATCATAGTGGGGTACAGAATATCCATTTCCATCTGAATATCAATAATTTGTCAACAGAAGTCATTGTCGGGTCGTTAGAGGGGGTATAGAGGGATTTTTCATTTTCAATATTTCTTCAAAAATCTAATATAACTTGGCACGCATCATGGTGGGGTGCAAAGTATTCATGTCCATCTTAATAACAATAATTCGTCAACAGAAATCATTGTCGGGTCGTTAGAGGAGGTAGAGAGGGATTTTTCATTTTCAAAATGACTTCAAAAATCAAATATGACTTGGCACGCATCATGGTGTGGTACAGAATATCCATTTCCATCTCAATAACAATAATTTGTCAAAAGAAATCATTGTCGGGTCGTCAGAGGGGGTATAGAGGGATTTTTCATTTTCAAAATTACCTCAAAATCAAATATGATTTGGCACGCAACATGGTGGGGTGCAGAATATCCATTTCCATCTGAATAACAATAATCTTCAGCAGAAATCATTGTCGGGTCGTTAGAGGGGATGTAGAGGGATTTTTCATATTCAATATTTCTTCAAAATTCTAATATGACTTGGCACGCATCATTGTGGGGTGCAGAATATCCTTTTTCATCTGAATAACAATAATTCGTCAACAGAAATCATTGTCGGGTCGTTAGAGGGGGTATAGAGGGATTTATCATTTTCAATATATATTCAAAAATCTAATATGACTTGGCACGCATCATGGTGGGGTGCAGACTATCTATTTCCATCTGAGTAACAATAATTCGTCGACAGAACTCATTGTCGGGTCGTCAAAGGGGGCATAGAGGGATTTTTCATTTTCAAAATGACTTCAAAAATCAAATATGACTTGGCACGCATCATGGTGGGGTACGGAATATCCATTTCCATCTCAATAACAATAATTTGTCAAAAGAAATCATTGTCGGGTCGTCAGAGGGGGTATAGAGGGATTTTTCATTTTCAAAATTACCTCAAAATCAAATATGACTTGTCACGCATCATGGTGGGGTGCAAAGTATTCGTGTTTATCTAACTAACAATGATTCGTTAATAGAAATCATTGTCGGGTCGTCAGAGGGGGTATAGAGGTATTTCTCATTTTCAAAATTACTTCAAAAATCTAATATGACTTGGCACGCATCATAGTGGGGTGCAAAGTATCCATATATATCTAAATAACAATAATTCGTCAACAGAAATCATTGTCGGGTCGTTAGAGGGGGTATAGAGGAATTTTCCATTTTCAATATTTCTTCAAAAATCTAATATTTCTTGGCACGCATCATGGTGGGGTGCAGAATATCCATATCTATCTGAATACCAATAATTCCCTAACAGAATTTATTGTCGTGTCGTCAGAGGGGGTATAGAGAGATTTTTCTTTTTCCAAATTACCTCAAAATCAAATATGACTTGGCACGCATCATGGTGGGGTGCAGAGTATTCATGTATATCTAACTAACAATGATTCGTTAACATAAATCATTGTCGTGTCGTCAGAGGGGGTATAGAGGGATTTTTCATTTTCAAAATTACCTCAAAATCAAATATGACTTGGCACGCATCATAGTGGGGTACAGAATATCCATTTCCATCTGAATATCAATAATTTGTCAACAGAAGTCATTGTCGGGTCGTTAGAGGGGGTATAGAGGGATTTTTCATTTTCAATATTTCTTCAAAAATCTAATATAACTTGGCACGCATCATGGTGGGGTGCAAAGTATTCATGTCCATCTTAATAACAATAATTCGTCAACAGAAATCATTGTCGGGTCGTTAGAGGAGGTAGAGAGGGATTTTTCATTTTCAAAATGACTTCAAAAATCAAATATGACTTGGCACGCATCATGGTGTGGTACAGAATATCCATTTCCATCTCAATAACAATAATTTGTCAAAAGAAATCATTGTCGGGTCGTCAGAGGGGGTATAGAGGGATTTTTCATTTTCAAAATGACTTCAAAAATCAAATATGACTTGGCACGCATCATAGTGGGGTACAGAATATCCATTTCCATCTGAATATCAATAATTTGTCAACAGAAGTCATTGTCGGGTCGTTAGAGGGGGTATAGAGGGATTTTTCATTTTCAATATTTCTTCAAAAATCTAATATAACTTGGCACGCATCATGGTGGGGTGCAAAGTATTCATGTCCATCTTAATAACAATAATTCGTCAACAGAAATCATTGTCGGGTCGTTAGAGGAGGTAGAGAGGGATTTTTCATTTTCAAAATGACTTCAAAAATCAAATATGACTTGGCACGCATCATGGTGTGGTACAGAATATCCATTTCCATCTCAATAACAATAATTTTTCAAAAGAAATCATTGTCGGGTCGTCAGAGGGGGTATAGAGGGATTTTTCATTTTCAAAATTACCTCAAAATCAAATATGATTTGGCACGCAACATGGTGGGGTGCAGAATATCCATTTCCATCTGAATAACAATAATCTTCAGCAGAAATCATTGTCGGGTCGTTAGAGGGGATGTAGAGGGATTTTTCATATTCAATATTTCTTCAAAATTCTAATATGACTTGGCACGCATCATTGTGGGGTGCAGAATATCCTTTTTCATCTGAATAACAATAATTCGTCAACAGAAATCATTGTCGGGTCGTTAGAGGGGGTATAGAGGGATTTATCATTTTCAATATTTATTCAAAAATCTAATATGACTTGGCACGCATCATGGTGGGGTGCAGACTATCTATTTCCATCTGAGTAACAATAATTCGTCGACAGAACTCATTGTCGGGTCGTCAAAGGGGGCATAGAGGGATTTTTCATTTTCAAAATGACTTCAAAAATCAAATATGACTTGGCACGCATCATGGTGGGGTACGGAATATCCATTTCCATCTCAATAACAATAATTTGTCAAAAGAAATCATTGTCGGGTCGTCAGAGGGGGTATAGAGGGATTTTTCATTTTCAAAATTACCTCAAAATCAAATATGACTTGTCACGCATCATGGTGGGGTGCAAAGTATTCGTGTTTATCTAACTAACAATGATTCGTTAATAGAAATCATTGTCGGGTCGTCAGAGGGGGTATAGAGGTATTTCTCATTTTCAAAATTACTTCAAAAATCTAATATGACTTGGCACGCATCATAGTGGGGTGCAAAGTATCCATATATATCTAAATAACAATAATTCGTCAACAGAAATCATTGTCGGGTCGTTAGAGGGGGTATAGAGGAATTTTCCATTTTCAATATTTCTTCAAAAATCTAATATTTCTTGGCACGCATCATGGTGGGGTGCAGAATATCCATATCTATCTGAATACCAATAATTCCCTAACAGAATTTATTGTCGTGTCGTCAGAGGGGGTATAGAGAGATTTTTCTTTTTCCAAATTACCTCAAAATCAAATATGACTTGGCACGCATCATGGTGGGGTGCAGAGTATTCATGTATATCTAACTAACAATGATTCGTTAACATAAATCATTGTCGTGTCGTCAGAGGGGGTATAGAGGGATTTTTCATTTTCAAAATTACCTCAAAATCAAATATGATTTGGCACGCAACATGGTGGGTTGCAGAATATCCATTTCCATCTGAATAACAATAATTCGTCAGCAGAAATCATTGTCGGGTCGTTAGAGGGGGTATAGAGGGATTTCTCATTTTCAAAATTACCTCTAAATCAAATATGACTTGGCACGCAACATGGTGGGGTGCAGAATATTCATTTCCATCTGAATAACAATAATTCGTCAAAAGATATCATTGTCGGGTCGTTAGAGGGGGTATAGAGGGATTTTTCATTTTCAATATTTCTTCAAATATCCAATATGACTTGGCACGCATCATGGTGGGGTGCAGAATATCCATTTCCATCTGAATAACAATAATTCTTCAACAGAACTCATTGTCGGGTCGTCAGAGGGGGTATAGAGGGATTTTTCATTATCAAAATTACCTCAAAATCAAATATGACTTGGCACGCATCATGGTGGGATACAGAATATCCATTTCCAACTGAATAACAATAATTCGTCAACGGAACTCATTGTCGGGTCGTCAGAGGGGGTATAGAGGGATTTTTCATTTTCAAAATTACCTCAAAATCAAATATGACTTGGCACGCATCATGGTGGGGTGCAGAATATCCTTTCTCATCTGAATAACAATAATTCGTCAACAGAAATCATTGTCGGGTCGTCAGAGGGGTTATTGAGGGATTTTTCAATTTCAAAATTACCTCAAAGTCAAATATGATTTGGCACGCAACATGGTGGGGTGCAAAATATCCATTTCCATCTGAATAACAATAATTCGTAAGCAGAAATCATTGTCGGGTCGTTAGAGGGGATGTAGAGGGATTTTTCATATTCAATATTTCTTCAAAAATCTAATATGACTTGGCACGCATCATGGTGGGGTGCAGAATATCCTTTCTCATCTGAATAACAATAATTTGTCAACAGAAATCATTGTCGGGTCGTAAGAGGGGGTATAGAGGGATTTATCATTTTCAATATATATTCAAAAATCTAATATGACTTGGCACGCATCATGGTGGGGTGCAGACTATCTATTTCCATCTGAATAACAATAATTCGTCGACAGAACTCATTGTCGGGTCGTCAGAGGGGGCATAGAGGGATTTTTCATTTTCAAAATGACTTCAAAAATCAAATATGACTTGGCACGCATCTTGGTGGGGTACGGAATATCCATTTCCATCTCAATAACAATAATTTGTCAAAAGAAATCATTGTCGGGTCGTCAGAGGGGGTAAAGAGGGATTTTTCATTTTCAAAATTACCTCAAAATCAAATATGACTTGTCACGCATCATGGTGGGGTGCAAAGTATTCGTGTTTATCTAACTAACAATGATTCGTCAATAGAAATCATTGTCGGGTCGTCAGAGGGGGTATAGAGGTATTTCTCATTTTCAAAATTACTTCAAAAATCTAATATGACTTGGCACGCATCATAGTGGGGTGCAAAGTATCCATATATATCTAAATAACAATAATTCGTCAACAGAAATCATTGTCGGGTCGTTAGAGGGGGTATAGAGGGATTTTCCATTTTCAATATTTCTTCAAAAATCTAATATTACTTGGCACGCATCATGGTGGGGTGCAGAATATCCATATCTATCTGAATACAGATAATTCCTTAACAGAGTTTATTGTCGTGTCGTCAGAGGGGGTATAGAGAGATTTTTCATTTTCCAAATTACCTCAAAATCAAATATGACTTGGCACGCATCATGGTGGGGTGCACAGTATTCATGTATATCTAACTAACAATGATTCGTTAACATAAATCATTGTCGTGTCGTCAGAGGGGGTATAGAGGGATTTTTCATTTTCAAAATTACCTCAAAATCAAATATGATTTGGCAAGCAACATGGTGGGTTGCAGAATATCCATTTCCATCTGAATAACAATAATTCGTCAGCAGAAATCATTGTCGGGTCGTTAGAGGGGGTATAGAGGGATTTCTCATTTTCAAAATTACCTCTAAATCAAATATGACTTGGCACGCAACATGGTGGGGTGCAGAATATTCATTTCCATCTGAATAACAATAATTCGTCAAAAGATATCATTGTCGGGTCGTTAGAGGGGGTATAGAGGGATTTTTCATTTTCAATATTTCTTCAAAAATCCAATATGACTTGGCACGCATCATGGTGGGGTGCAGAATATCCATTTCCATCTGTATAACAATAATTCTTCAACAGAACTCATTGTCGGGTCGTCAGAGGGGGTATAGAGGGATTTTTCATTTTCAAAATTACCTCTAAATCAAATATGACTTGGCACGCATCATGGTGGGGTGCATAATATCCATTTCCATCTGAATAACAATAATTCGTCAACAGAAATCATTGACGGGTCGTTGGAGGGGGTATAGAGGGATTTTTCATTTTCAAAATTAACCTCAAAATCAAATATGACTTGGCACGCATCATGGTGGGGTGCAGAATATCCATTTCTATCTGAATAACAATAATTCGTCAATAGAAATCATTGACGGGTCGTTAGAGGGTGTATAGAGGGATTTTTCATTTTCAAAATTACTTCAAAATCAAATATGACTTGGCACGCAACATGGTGGGGTGCACAATATCCATTTCCATCTGAATAACAATAATTCGTCAACAAAAATCATTGTCGGGTCGTCAAAGGGGGTATAGAGGGATTTTTCATTTTCAAAATTACTTCAAAAATCTAATATGACTTGGCACGCATCATAGTGGGGTGCATAATATCCATTTCCATCTGAATAACAATAATTCGTCAACAGAAATCATTGACGGGTCGTTGGAGGGGGTATAGAGGGATTTTTCATTTTCAAAATTAACCTCAAAATCAAATATGACTTGGCACGCATCATGGTGGGGTGCAGAATATCCATTTCTATCTGAATAACAATAATTCGTCAATAGAAATCATTGACGGGTCGTTAGAGGGTGTATAGAGGGATTTTTCATTTTCAAAATTACTTCAAAATCAAATATGACTTGGCACGCAACATGGTGGGGTGCAGAATATCCATTTTCATCTGAATAACAATAATTCGTCAACAGAAATCATTGTCGGGTCGTCAAAGGGGGTATAGAGGGATTTTTCATTTTCAAAATTACTTCAAAAGTCTAATATGACTTGGCACGCATCATGGTGGGGTGCAAAGTATCCATGTCCATCTGAATAACTATAATTTGTCAACATAAATCATTGTCGTGTCGTCAGAGGGAGTATAGAGGGATTTTTCATTTTCAAAATTACTTCAAAAATCAAATATGACTTTGCACGTATCATGGTGGAGTGCATAATATTCATTTTCATCTAAATTACAATAATTCGTCAACAGAAATCATTGTCAGGTCGTCAGAGGTGGTATAGAGGCATTTTTCATTATCAAAATGACTTCAGTAATCAAATATGACTTGACACGCGTCATGGTAGGGTGCAGAATATATATTTCTATCTGAATAACAAGAATTCGTCAACAGAAATCATTGTCGGGTCGTCAAAGGGGGTATAGAGGGATTTTTCATTTTCAAAATTACTTCAAAAATCTAATATGACTTGGCACGCATCATGGTGGGGTGCAAAGTATCCATGTCCATCTGAATAACTATAATTTGTCAACATAAATCATTGTCGTGTCGTCAGAGGGAGTATAGAGGGATTTTTCATTTTCAAAATTACTTCAAAAATCAAATTTGACTTTGCACGTATCATGGTGGAGTGCATAATATTCATTTTCATCTAAATTACAATAATTCGTCAACAGAAATCATTGTCAGGTCGTCAGAGGTGGTATAGAGGGATTTTTCATTATCAAAATGACTTCAGTAATCAAATATGACTTGGCACGCATCATGGTGGGGTGCAAAGTATTCATGTATATCTAACTAACAATAATTGGTTAACAGAAATCGTTGTCGTGTCGTCAGAGGGGGTATAGAGGGATTTTTCATTTTCAAAATTACCTCAAAATCAAATATGACTTGGCACGCAACATGATGGGGTGCAGAATATCCATTTCCATCTGAATAACAATAATTCGTCAACAGAAATCATTGTTGGGTCGTCAGAGGGGGTATAGAGGGATTTTTCATTTTCAAAATTACTTCAAAAATCTAATATGACTTGGCACGCATCATGGTGGGTCGCAAAGTATCCATGTCCATCTGAATAACGATAATTTGTCAACATAAATTATTGTCGTGTCGTCAGAGGGGGTATAGAGTGATTTTTCATTTTCAAAATTTCTTCGAAAATCAAATATGACTTGGCACGTATCAAGGTGGAGTGCATAATATCCAATTTCATCTAAATTACAATATTTCGTCAACAGAAATTATTGTCGGGTCGTCTAAGGGAGTCAAAGGGAATTTTCATTTTCAAAATTACTTCAAAAATCGAATATGACTTGGCACGCAGCATAGTAGGGTGCAAAATATTCATTTCCATCTGAATAACAAAAATTCGTCAACAGGAATCATTGTCGGGTCGTCAGAGGGGGTATAGAGGGATTTCTCATTATCAAAATGACTTCAAAAATCAAATATGACTTGGCACGCATCATAGTAGGGTGCAGAATATATATTTCCATCTCAATAACAAGAATTCGTCAACAGAAATCATTGTCGGGTCGTTAGAGGGGGTATAGAGGGATTTTTCATTTTCAATATTTCTTCAAAACTCTAATATGACTTGGCACGCATCATGGTGGGGTGCAGAATATCTATTTCTATTTGAATAACAATAAATCGTCGACAGAAATCATTGTCGGGTCGTTAGAGGGGGTATAGAGGGATTTTTCATTTTCAATATTTCTTCAAAAATTTAATATGACTTGGCACGCATCATGGTGGGGTGCAGAATATCCTTTCTCATCTGAATAACAATAATTCGTCAACAGAAATCATTGTCGGGTCGTAAGAGGGGGTATAGAGGGATTTATCATTTTCAATATATATTCAAAAATCTAATATGACTTGGCACGCATCATGGTGGGGTGCAGACTATCTATTTCCATCTGAATAACAATAATTCGTCGACAGAACTCATTGTCGGGTCGTCAGAGGGGGCATAGAGGGATTTTTCATTTTCAAAATGACTTCAAAAATCAAATATGACTTGGCACGCATCATGGTGGGGTACGGAATATCCATTTCCATCTCAATAACAATAATTTGTCAAAAGAAATCATTGTCGGGTCGTCAGAGGGGGTATAGAGGGATTTTTCATTTTCAAAATTACCTCAAAATCAAATATGACTTGTCACGCATCATGGTGGGGTGCAAAGTATTCGTGTTTATCTAACTAACAATGATTTGTCAATAGAAATCATTGTCGGGTCGTCAAAGGGGGTATAGAGGTATTTCTCATTTTCAAAATTACTTCAAAAATCTAATATGACTTGGCACGCATCATAGTGGGGTGCAAAGTATCCATATATATCTAACTAACAATAATTCGTCAACAGAAATCATTGTCGGGTCGTTAGAGGGGGTATAGAGGGATTTTCCATTTTCAATATTTCTTCAAAAATCTAATATTACTTGGCACCCATCATGGTGGGGTGCAGAATATCCATATCTATCTGAATACCAATAATTCCTTAACATAATTTATTGTCGTGTCGTCAGAGGGGGTATAGAGAGATTTTTCATTTTCCAAATTACCTCAAAATCAAATATGACTTGGCACGCATCATGGTGGGGTGCACAGTATTCATGCATATCTAACTAACAATGATTCGTTAACATAAATCATTGTCGTGTCGTCAGAGGGGGTATAGAGGGATTTTTCATTTTCAAAATTACCTCAAAATCAAATATGATTTGGCACGCAACATGGTGGGTTGCAGAATATCCATTTCCATCTGAATAACAATAATTCGTCAGCAGAAATCATTGTCGGGTCGTTAGAGGAGGTATAGAGGGATTTCTCATTTTCAAAATTACCTCTAAATCAAATATGACTTGGCACGCAACATGGTGGGGTGCAGAATATTCATTTCCATCTGAATAACAATAATTCGTCAAAAGATATCATTGTCGGGTCGTTAGAGGGGGTATAGAGGGATTTTTCATTTTCAATATTTCTTCAAAAATCCAATTTGACTTGGCACGCATCATGGTGGGGTGCAGAATATCCATTTCCATCTGAATAACAATAATTCTTCAACAGAACTCATTGTCGGGTCGTCAGAGGGGGTATAGAGGGATTTTTCATTTTCAAAATTACCTCAAAATCAAATATGACTTGGCACGCATCATGGTGGGATACAGAATATCCATTTCCAACTGAATAACAATAATTCGTCAACAGAACTCATTGTCGGGTCGTCAGAGGGGGTATAGAGGGATTTCTCATTTCCAAACTTACCTCAAAATCAAATATGACTTGGCACGCATCATGGTGGGGTGCATAATATCCATTTCCATCTGAATAACAATAATTCGTCAACAGAAATCATTGACGGGTCGTTGGAGGGGGTATAGAGGGATTTTTCATTTTCAAAATTAACCTCAAAATCAAATATGACTTGGCACGCATCATGGTGGGGTGCAGAATATCCATTTCCATCTGAATAACAATAATTCGTCAACAGAAATCATTGACGGGTCGTTAGAGGGTGTATAGAGGGATTTTTCATTTTCAAAATTACCTCAGAATCAAATATGACTTGGCACGCATCATGGTGGGGTGCAGAATATATATTTCCATCTGAATAACAATAATTCCTCAACAAAAATCATTGTCGGGTTGTCAAAGGGGGTATAGAGGGATTTTTCATTTTCAAAATTACTTCAAAAATCTAATATGACTTGGCACGCATCATGGTGGGGTGCAAAGTATCCATGTCCATCTGAATAACAATAATTTGTCAACATAAATCATTGTCGTGTCGTCAGAGGGGGTATAGAAAAATTTTTCATTTTCAAAATTACTTCAAAAATCAAATATGACTTGGCACGTATCATGGTGGAGTGCATAATATTCATTTTCATCTAAATTACAATAATTCGTCAACAGAAATGATTGTCGGGTCGTCAGAGGTGGTATAGAAGGATTTTTCATTATCAAAATGACCTCAAAATCAAATATGACTTGGCACGCGTCATGGTGGGGTGCATAATATTCATTTTCATCTAAATTACAATAATTCGTCAACAGAAATCATTGTCAGGTCGTCAGAGGTGGTATAGAGGGATTTTTCATTATCAAAATGACTTCAGTAATCAAATATGACTTGGCACGCGTCATGGTAGGGTGCAGAATATATATTTCTATCTGAATAACAATAATTCGTCAACAGAAATCATTGTCGGGTCGTAAGAGGGGGTATAGAGGGATTTATCATTTTCAATATATATTCAAAAATCTAATATGACTTGGCACGCATCATGGTGGGGTGCAGACTATCTATTTCCATCTGAATAACAATAATTCGTCGACAGAACTCATTGTCGGGTCGTCAGAGGGGGCATAGAGGGATTTTTCATTTTCAAAATGACTTCAAAAATCAAATATGACTTGGCACGCATCATGGTGGGGTACGGAATATCCATTTCCATCTCAATAACAATAATTTGTCAAAAGAAATCATTGTCGGGTCGTCAGAGGGGGTATAGAGGGATTTTTCATTTTCAAAATTACCTCAAAATCAAATATGACTTGTCACGCATCATGGTGGGGTGCAAAGTATTCGTGTTTATCTAAATAACAATGATTCGTCAATATAAATCATTGTCGGGTCGTCAGAGGGGGTATAGAGGTATTTCTCATTTTCAAAATTACTTCAAAAATCTAATATGACTTGGCACGCATCATAGTGGGGTGCAAAGTATCCATATATATCTAAATAACAATAATTCGTCAACAGAAATCATTGTCGGGTCGTTAGAGGGGGTATAGAGGGATTTTCCATTTTCAATATTTCTTCAAAAATCTAATATTACTTGGCATGCATCATGGTGGGGTGCAGAATATCCATATCTATCTGAATACCAATAATTCCTTAACAGAATTTATTGTCGTGTCGTCAGAGGGGGTATAGAGAGATTTTTCATTTTCCAAATTACCTCAAAATCAAATATGACTTGGCACGCATCATGGTGGGGTGCAGAGTATTCATGTATATCTAACTAACAATGATTCGTTTACATAAATCATTGTCGTGTCGTCAGAGGGGGTATAGAGGGATTTTTCAATTTCAAAATTACCTCAAAATCAAATATGATTTGGCACGCAACATGGTGGGTTGCAGAATATCCATTTCCATCTGAATAACAATAAGTCGTCAGCAGAAATCATTGTCGGGTCGTTAGAGGGGGTATAGAGGGATTTCTCATTTTCAAAATTACCTCTAAATCAAATATGACTTGGCACGCAACATGGTGGGGTGCAGAATATTCATTTCCATCTGAATAACAATAATTCGTCAAAAGATATCATTGTCGGGTCGTTAGAGGGGGTATAGAGGGATTTTTCATTTTCAATATTTCTTCAAAAATCCAATATGACTTGGCACGCATCATGGTGGGGTGCAGAATATCCATTTCCATCTGAATAACAATAATTCTTCAACAGAACTCATTGTCGGGTCGTCAGAGGGGGTATAGAGGGATTTTTCATTTTCAAAATTACCTCAAAATCAAATATGACTTGGCACGCATCATGGTGGGATACAGAATATCCATTTCCGACTGAATAACAATAATTCGTCAACAGAACTCATTGTCGGGTCGTCAGAGGGGGTATAGAGGGATTTTTCATTTTCAAAATACCTCAAAATCAAATATGACTTGGCACGCATCATGGTGGGGTGCATAATATCCATTTCCATCTGAATAACAATAATTCGTCAACAGAAATCATTGACGGGTCGTTGGAGGGGGTATAGAGGGATTTTTCATTTTCAAAATTAACCTCAAAATCAAATATGACTTGGCACGCATCATGGTGGGGTGCAGAATATCCATTTCTATCTGAATAACAATAATTCGTCAATAGAAATCATTGACGGGTCGTTAGAGGGTGTATAGAGGGATTTTTCATTTTCAAAATTACTTCAAAATCAAATATGACTTGGCACGCAACATAATGGGGTGCAGAATATCCATTTCCATCTGAATAACAATAATTCGTCAACAGAAATCATTGTCGGGTCGTCAAAGGGGGTATAGAGGGATTTTTCATTTTCAAATTTACTTCAAAAATCTAATATGACTTGGCACGCATCATAGTGGGGTGCATAATATCCATTTCCATCTGAATAACAATAATTCGTCAACAGAAATCATTGACGGGTCGTTGGAGGGGGTATAGAGGGATTTTTCATTTTCAAAATTAACCTCAAAATCAAATATGACTTGGCACGCATCATGGTGGGGTGCAGAATATTCATTTCTATCTGAATAACAATAATTCGTCAATAGAAATCATTGACGGGTCGTTAGAGGGTGTATAGAGGGATTTTTCATTTTCAAAATTACTTCAAAATCAAATATGACTTGGCACGCAACATGGTGGGGTGCAGAATATCCATTTCCATCTGAATAACAATAATTCGTCAACAGAAATCATTGTCGGGTCGTCAAAGGGGGTATAGAGGGATTTTTCATTTTCAAAATTACTTCAAAAATCTAATATGACTTGGCACGCATCATGGTGGGGTGCAAAGTATCCATGTCCATCTGAATAACTATAATTTGTCAACATAAATCATTGTCTTGTCGTCAGAGGGAGTATAGAGGGATTTTTCATTTTCAAAATTACTTCAAAAATCAAATATGACTTTGCACGTATCATGGTGGAGTGCATAATATTCATTTTCATCTAAATTACAATAATTCGTCAACAGAAATCATTGTCAGGTCGTCAGAGGTGGTATAGAGGGATTTTTCATTATCAAAATGACTTCAGTAATCAAATATGACTTGGCACGCGTCATGGTAGGGTGCAGAATATATATTTCTATCTGAATAACAAGAATTCGTCAACAGAAATCATTGTCGGGTCGTCAAAGGGGGTATAGAGGGATTTTTCATTTTCAAAATTACTTCAAAAATCTAATATGACTTGGCACGCATCATGGTGGGGTGCAAAGTATCCATGTCCATCTGAATAACTATAGTTTGTCAACATAAATCATTGTCGTGTCGTCAGAGGGAGTATAGAGGGATTTTTCATTTTCAAAATTACTTCAAAAATCAAATTTGACTTTGCACGTATCATGGTGGAGTGCATAATATTCATTTTCATCTAAATTACAATAATTCGTCAACAGAAATCATTGTCAGGTCGTCAGAGGTGGTATAGAGGGATTTTTCATTATCAAAATGACTTCAGTAATCAAATATGACTTGGCACGCATCATGGTGGGGTGCAAAGTATTCATGTATATCTAACTAACAATAATTGGTTAACAGAAATCGTTGTCGTGTCGTCAGAGGGGGTATAGAGGGATTTTTCATTTTCAAAATTACCTCAAAATCAAATATGACTTGGCACGCAACATGATGGGGTGCAGAATATCCATTTCCATCTGAATAAAAATAATTCGTCAACAGAAATCATTGTTGGGTCGTCAGAGGGGGTATAGAGGGATTTTTCATTTTCAAAATTAACCTCAAAATCAAATATGACTTGGCACGGATCATGGTGGGGTGCAAAATATCCATTTCCATCTGAATAACAATAATTCGTCAATAGAAATCATTGGCGGGTCGTTAGAGGGGGTATAGAGGGATTTTTCATTTTCAATATATATTCAAAAATCTAATATGACTTGGCACGCATCATGGTGGGGTGCAGAATATCTATTTCCATCTGAATAACAATAATTCGTCGACAGAACTCATTGTCGGGTCGTCAGAGGGGGTATAGAGGGATTTTTCATTTTCAAAATGACTTCAAAAATCAAATATGACTTGGCACGCATCATGGTGTGGTACAGAATATCCATTTCCATCTCAATAACAATAATTTGTCAAAAGAAATCATTGTGGGGTCGTCAGAGGGGGTATAGAGGGATTTCTCATTATCAAAATGACTTCAAAAATCAAATATGACTTGGCACGCATCATGGTGGGGTGCTAAGTATTCATGTATATCTAACTAACAATGATTCGTTAATAGAAATCATTGTCGGGTCGTCAGAGGGGGTATAGAGGTATTTCTCATTTTCAAAATTACTTCAAAAATCTATTATGACTTGGCACGCATCATAGTGGGGTGCAAAGTATCCTTATATATATAAATAACAATAATTCGTCAACAGAAATCATTGTCGGGTCGTTAGAGGGGGTATAGAGGGATTTTCCATTTTCAATATTTCTTCAAAAATCTAATATTACTTGGCACGCATCATGGTGGGGTGCAGAATATCCATATCTATCTGAATAACAATAATTCCTTAAAAGAATTTATTGTCGTGACGTCAGAGGGGGTATAGAAAGATTTTTCATTTTCAAAATTACCTCAAAATCAAATATGACTTGCCACGCATCATGGTGTGGTGCACATTATTCATGTATATCTAACTAACAATGATTCGTTAACATAAATCATTGTCGTGTCGTCAGAGGGGGTATAGAGGGATTTCTCATTTCCAAATTACCTCAAAATCTAATATGATTTGGCACGCAACATGGTGGGGTGCAGAATATCCATTTCCATCTGAATAACAATAATTCGTCAGCAGAAATCATTGTCGGGTCGTTAGAGGGGATGTAGAGGGATTTTTCATATTCAATATTTCTTCAAAAATCAAATATGACTTGGCACGCATCATGGTGGGGTGCAGAATATCCTTTCTCATCTGAATAACAATAATTCGTCAACAGAAATCAATGTCGGGTCGTCAGAGGGGGTATTGAGGGATTTTTCATTTTCAAAATTACTTCAAAAATCTAATATGACTTGGCACGCATCATGGTGGGTCGCAAAGTATCCATGTCCATCTGAATAACAGTAATTTGTCAACATAAATCATTGTCGTGTCGTCAGAGGGGGTATAGAGTGAGCATCATAGTAGGGTGCAATATATTCATTTTCATCTCAATAACAATAATTCGTTAACAGAAATCATTGTCGGGTCGTAAGAGGGAGTATAGAGGGATTTTACATTTTCAAAATTACTTCAAGAATCAATTATGACTTGGCACGCATCATAGTAGGGTGCAAAATATTGATTTATATCCGAATAACAATAACTCGTAAACAGAAATAATTGTCGGGTCGTCAGAGGGGGTATAGGGGAATTTTTCATTATCAAAATCACTTCAAAAATCAAATATGACTTGGCACGCATCATAGTAGGGTGCAAAATATTCATTTCCATCCTAATAACAATAATTCGTCAACTGAAATCATTGTCGGGTCGTCAGAGGGGGTATAGAGGTATTTCTCATTTTCAAAATTACTTCAAAAATCTAATATGACTTGGCACGCATCATAGAGGGGTGCAAAGTATCCATATATATCTAAATAACAATAATTCGTTAACATAAATCATTGTCGTGTCGTCAGAGGGGGTATAGAGGGATTTTTCATTTTCAAAATTACCTCAAAATCAAATATGATTTGGCACGCAACATGGTGGGGTGCAGAATATCCATTTCCATCTGAATAACAATAATTCGTCAGCAGAAATCATTGTCGGGTCGTTAGAGGGGATGTAGAGGGATTTTTCATATTCAATATTTCTTCAAAAATCTAATATGACTTGGCACGCATCATGGTGGGGTGCAAAATATCCTTTCTCATCCGAATAACAATAATTCGTCAAAAGAAATCATTGTCGGGTCGTCGGAGGGGGTATAGAGGTATTTCTCATTTTCAAAATTACTTCAAAAATCTATTATGACTTGGCACGCATCATAGTGGGGTGCAAAGTATCCTTATATATATAAATAACAATAATTCGTCAACAGAAATCATTGTCGGGTCGTTAGAGGGGGTATAGAGGGATTTTCCATTTTCAATATTTCTTCAAAAATCTAATATTACTTGGCACGCATCATGGTGGGGTGCAGAATATCCATATCTATCTGAATAACAATAATTCCTTAAAAGAATTTATTGTCGTGACGTCAGAGGGGGTATAGAAAGATTTTTCATTTTCAAAATTACCTCAAAATCAAATATGACTTGCCACGCATCATGGTGTGGTGCACATTATTCATGTATATCTAACTAACAATGATTCGTTAACATAAATCATTGTCGTGTCGTCAGAGGGGGTATAGAGGGATTTCTCATTTCCAAATTACCTCAAAATCTAATATGATTTGGCACGCAACATGGTGGGGTGCAGAATATCCATTTCCATCTGAATAACAATAATTCGTCAGCAGAAATCATTGTCGGGTCGTTAGAGGGGATGTAGAGGGATTTTTCATATTCAATATTTCTTCAAAAATCAAATATGACTTGGCACGCATCATGGTGGGGTGCAGAATATCCTTTCTCATCTGAATAACAATAATTCGTCAACAGAAATCAATGTCGGGTCGTCAGAGGGGGTATTGAGGGATTTTTCATTTTCAAAATTACTTCAAAAATCTAATATGACTTGGCACGCATCATGGTGGGTCGCAAAGTATCCATGTCCATCTGAATAACAGTAATTTGTCAACATAAATCATTGTCGTGTCGTCAGAGGGGGTATAGAGTGAGCATCATAGTAGGGTGCAATATATTCATTTTCATCTCAATAACAATAATTCGTTAACAGAAATCATTGTCGGGTCGTAAGAGGGAGTATAGAGGGATTTTACATTTTCAAAATTACTTCAAGAATCAATTATGACTTGGCACGCATCATAGTAGGGTGCAAAATATTCATTTCCATCCTAATAACAATAATTCGTCAACTGAAATCATTGTCGGGTCGTCAGAGGGGGTATAGAGGTATTTCTCATTTTCAAAATTACTTCAAAAATCTAATATGACTTGGCACGCATCATAGAGGGGTGCAAAGTATCCATATATATCTAAATAACAATAATTCGTTAACATAAATCATTGTCGTGTCGTCAGAGGGGGTATAGAGGGATTTTTCATTTTCAAAATTACCTCAAAATCAAATATGATTTGGCACGCAACATGGTGGGGTGCAGAATATCCATTTCCATCTGAATAACAATAATTCGTCAGCAGAAATCATTGTCGGGTCGTTAGAGGGGATGTAGAGGGATTTTTCATATTCAATATTTCTTCAAAAATCTAATATGACTTGGCACGCATCATGGTGGGGTGCAAAATATCCTTCCTCATCCGAATAACAATAATTCGTCAAAAGAAATCATTGTCGGGTCGTCGGAGGGGGTATAGAGGGATATTTCATTTTCAAAATTACCTCAAAATCAAATATGATTTGGCACGCAACATGGTGGGGTGCAAAATATCCATTTCCATCTGAATAACAATAATTCGTCAGCAGAAATCATTGTCGGGTCGTTAGAGGGGATGTAGAGGGATTTTTTATATTCAATATTTCTTCAAAAATCTAATATGACTTGGCACGCATCATGGTGTGGTGCAGAATATCCTTTCTCATCTAAATAACAATAATTTGTCAACAGAAATCATTGTCGGGTCGTTAGAGGGGGTATAGAGGGATTTTTCATTTTCAATATATATTCAAAAATCTAATATGACTTGGCACGCATCATGGTCAGGTGCAGAATATCTATTTCCATCTGAATAACAATAATTCGTCGACAGAACTCATTGTCGGGTCGTCAGAGGGGGTATAGAGGGATTTTTCATTTTCAAAATGACTTCAAAAATCAAATATGACTTGGCACGCATCTTGGTGGGGTACAGAATATCCATTTCCATCTCAATAACAATAATTTGTCAAAAGAAATCATTGTCGGGTAGTCAGAGGGTGTATAGAGGGATTTTTCATTTTCAAAATTACCTCAAACTCAAATATGACTTGGCACGCATCATGGTGGGGTGCAAAGTATTCATGTATATTTAACTAACAATGATTCGTTAATAGGAATCATTGTCGGGTCGTCAGAGGGGGTATAGAGGTATTTCTCATTTTCAAAATTACTTAAAAAATCTAATATGACTTGGCACGCATCATAGTGGGGTGCAAAGTATCCTTATATATCTAAATAACAATAATTCATCAACAGAAATCATTGTCGGGTCGTTAGAGGGGGTATAGAGGGATTTTTCATTTTCAAAATTAACCTCAAAATCAAATATGACTTGGCACGCATCATGGTGGGGTGCAGAATATCCATTTCCATCTAAATAACAATAATTTGTCAATAGAAATCATTGACGGGTCGTTAGAGGGTGTATAGAGGGAGTTTTCATTTTCAAAATTACTTCAAAATCAAATATGACTTGGCACGCAACATGGTCTGGTGTAGAATATCCATTTCCATCTGAATAACAAGAATTCGTCAACAGAAATCATTGTCGGGTCGTCAAAGGGGGTAAAGAGAGATTTTTCATTTTCAAAATTACCTCAAAATCAAATATGATTTGGCACGCAACATGGTGGGGTGCAGAATATCCATTTCCTTCTGAATAACAATAATTCGTCAGCAGAAATCATTGTCGGGTCGTTAGAGGGGATGTAGAGGGATTTTTCATATTCAATATTTCTTCAAAAATCTAATATGACTTGGCACGCATCATGGTGGGTCCCAAAGTATCCATGTCCATCTGAATAACAATAATTTGTCAACATAAATCATTGTCGTGTCGTCAGAGGGGGTATAGAGTGATTTTCCATTTTCAATATTTCTTCAAATATCTAATATTACTTGGCACGCATCATGGTGGGGTGCAGAATATCCATATCTATCTGAATAACAATAATTCCTCAACAGAATTTATTGTCGTGTCGTCAGAGGGGGTAAAGAGAGATTTTTCATTTTCAAAATTACCTCAAAATCAAATATGATTTGGCACGCAACATGGTGGGGTGCAGAATATCCATTTCCTTCTGAATAACAATAATTCGTCAGCAGAAATCATTGTCGGGTCGTTAGAGGGGATGTAGAGGGATTTTTCATATTCAATATTTCTTCAAAAATCTAATATGACTTGGCACGCATCATTGTGGGTCGCAAAGTATCCATGTCCATCTGAATAACAATAATTTGTCAACATAAATCATTGTCGTGTCGTCAGAGGGGGTATAGAGTGATTTTTCATTTTCAAAATTACTTCGGAAATCAAATATGACTTGGCACGTATCAAGGTGGAGTGCATAATATCCATTTTCATCTAAATTACTATATTTCGTCAACAGAAATTATTGTCGGGTCATCAAAGGGAGTTAAAGGGAATTTTCATTTTCAAAATTACTTCAAAAATCGAATATAACTTGGCACGCAGCATAGTAGGGTGCAAAATATTCATTTCCATCTGAATAACAAAAATTCGTCAACAGGAATCATTGTCGGGTCGTCAGAGGGGGTATAGAGGGATTTCTCATTATCAAAATGACTTCAAAAATCAAATATGACTTGGCACGCATCATAGTAGGGTGCAGAATATATATTTTCATCTCAATAACAAGAATTCGTCAACAGAAATCATTGTCGGGTCGTTAGAGGGGGTATAGAGGGATTTTTCATTTTCAATATTTCTTCAAAACTCTAATATGACTTGGCACGCATCAAGGTGGGGTGCAGAATATCTATTTCTATCTGAATAACAATAAATCGTCGACAGAAATCATTTTCGGGTCGTTAGAGGGGGTATAGAGGGATTTTTCATTTTCAAAATTACCTCAAAATCAAATATGACTCGGCACGTATCATGGTGGGATGCAGAATATCCATTTCCAACTGAATAACAATAATTCGTCAACAGAACTCATTGTCGGGTCGTCAGAGGGGGTATAGAGGGATTTTTCATTTTCAAAATTACCTCAAAATCAAATATGACTTGGCACGCATCATGGTGGGATGCAGAATATCTATTTCCAACTGAATAACAATAATTCGTCAACAGAACTCATTGTCGGGTCGTTAGAGGGGGTATAGAGGGATTTTTCATTTTCAAAATTACCTCAAAATCAAATATGACTTGGCACGCATCATGGTGGGGTGCATAATATCCATTTCCACCTGAATAACAATAATTCGTCAACAGAAATCATTGACGGGTCCTTGGAGGGGGTATAGAGGGATTTTTCATGTTCAAAATTAACCTCAAAATCAAAGATGACTTGGCACGCATCATGGTGGGGTGCAGAATATCCATTTCCATCTAAATAACAATAATTCGTCAATAGAAATCATTGACGGGTCGTTAGAGGGTGTATAGAGGGAGTTTTCATTTTCAAAATTACTTCAAAATCAAATATGACTTGGCACGCAACATGGTCTGGTGTAGAATATCCATTTCCATCTGAATAACAAGAATTCGTCAACAGAAATCATTGTCGGGTCGTCAAAGGGGGTATAGAGGGATTTTTCATTTTCAAAATTACTTCAAAAATCTAATATGACTTGGCACGCATCATGGTGGGGTGCAAAGTATCCATGTCCATCTGAATAACAATAATTTGTCAACATAAATCATTGTCGTGTCGTCAGAGGGGGTATAGAGGGATTTTTCATTTTAAAATTACTTCAAAAATCAAATATGACTTGGCACGCATCATGGTTGGGTGCAAAGTATTCATGTATATCTAACTAACAATGATTCGTTAATAGAAATCATTGTCGGGGCGTCAGAGGGGGTATAGAGGTATTTCTCATTTTCAAAATTACTTCAAAAATCTAATATGACTTGGCACGCATCATAGTGGGGTGCAAAGTATCCATATATATCTGAATAACAATAATTCGTCAACAGAAATCATTGTCGGGTCGTTAGAGGGGGTATAGAGGGATTTTCCATTTTCAATATTTCTTCAAAAATCTAATATTACTTGGCATGCATCATGGTGGGGTGCAGAATATCCATATCTATCTGAATAACAATAATTCCTTAACAGAATTCATTGTCGTGTCGTCAGAGATGGTATAGAGAGATTTTTCATTTTCAAAATTACCTCAAAATCAAATATGACTTGGCACGCATCATGGTGGGGTGCACAGTATTCATGTATATCTAACTAACAATGATTCGTTAACATAAATCATTGTGGTGTCGTCAGAGGGGGTATAGAGGGATTTTTCATTTTCAAAATTACCTCAAAATCAAATATGATTTGGCACGCAACATGGTGGGGTGCAGAATATCCATTTCCATCTGAATAACAATAATTCGTCAGCAGAAATCATTGTCGGGTCGTTAGAGGGGGTATAGAGGGATTTCTCATTTTCAAAATTACCTCTAAATCAAATATGACTTGGCACGCAACATGGTGGGGTGCAGAATATTCATTTCCATCTGAATAACAATTATTCGTCAAAAGATATCATTGTCGGGTCGTTAGAGGGGGTATAGAGGGATTTTTCATTTTCAATATTTCTTCAAAAATCCAATATGACTTGGCACGCATCATGGTGGGGTGCAGAATATCCATTCCCATCTGAATAACAATAATTCGTCAACAGAACTCATTGTCGGGTCGTCAAAGGGGGTATAGAGGGATTTTTCATTTTCAAAATTACCTCAAAATCAAATATGACTTGGCACGCATCATAGTGGGATGCAGAATATCCATTTCCAACTGAATAACAATAATGCGTCAACAGAACTCATTGTCGGGTCGTCAGAGGGGGTATAGAGGGATTTATCATTTTCAAAATTAGCTCAAAATCAAATATGACTTGGCACGCATCATGGTGGGGTGCAGAATATCCATTTCCTTCTGAATAACAATAATTCGTCAACAGAAATCATTGACGGGTCGTTGGAGGTGTATAGAGGGATTTTTCATTTTCAAAATTAACCTCAAAATCAAATATGACTTGGCACGCATCATGGTGGGGTGCAGAATATCCATTTCCATCTGAATAACAATAATTCGTCAATAGAAATCATTGACGGGTCGTTAGAGGGTGTATAGAGGGATTTTTCATTTTCAAAATTACCTCAGAATCAAATATGACTTGGCACGCAACATGGTGGGGTGCAGAATATCCATTTCCATATGAATAACAATAATTCGTCAATAGAAATCATTGTCGGGTCGTCAAAGGGGGTATAGAGGGATTTTTCATTTTCAAAATTACTTCAAAAATCAAATATGACTTGGCACGTATCATGGTGGAGTGCATAATATTCATTTTCATCTAAATTACAATAATTCGTCAACAGAAATCATTGTCGGGTCGTCAGAGGTGGTATAGAGGGATTTTTCATTATCAAAATGACTTTAGAAATCAAATATGACTTGGCACGCGTCATAGTAGGGTGCAGAATATATATTTCTATCTGAATAACAAGAATTCGTTAACAGAAATCATTGTCGGGTCGTTAGAGGGGGTATAGAGGGATTTTTCATGTTCAATATTTCTTCAAAAATCTAATATTACTTGGCACGCATTATGGTGGGGTGCAGAATATCCATATCTATCTGAATAACAATAATTCCTTATCAGAAATTATTGTCGTGTCGTCAGAGGGGGTATAGAGAAACTTTTCATTTTCAAAATTACCTCAAAATAAAATATGACTTGGCACGCAACATGATGGGGTGCAGAATATCCATTTCCATCTGAATAACAATAATTCGTCAACAGAAATCATTGTCGGGTCGTCAGAGGGGGTATAGAGGGATTTTTCATTTTCAAAATAACTTCAAAAATCTAATATGACTTGGCACGCATCATGGTGGGGTGCAAAGTATCCATGTCCAACTGAATAACAATAATTTGTCAACATAAATCATTGTCGTGTCGTCAGAGGGGGTAGAGACGAATTTTTCATTCTCAAAATTACTTCAAAAATCAAATATGACTTGGCACGTATCATGGTGGAGTGCATAATATCCATTTTCATCTAAATTACAATAATTCGTCAACAGAAATCATTGTCGGGTCGAAAGAGGGGGTATAGAGGGATTTTTCATTATCAAAATAACTTCAAAAATCAAATATGACTTGGCACGCATCATAGTAGGGTGCAGAATAAATATTTCCATCTGAATAACAAGAATTCGTTATCAGAAATCATTGTCGGGTCGTTAGAGGGGGTATAGAGGGACTTTTCATTTTCAATATTTCTTCAAAACTCTAATATGATCGCATCAAGGTGGGGTGCAGAATATCTATTTCTATCTGAATAACAAAAAATCGTCGACAGAATTCATTTTCGGGTCGTTAGAGGGGGTATAGAGGGATTTTTCATTTTCAAAATTACCTCAAAATCAAATATGACTTGGCACGCATCATGGTGGGATGCAGAATATCTATTTCCAACTGAATAACAATAATTCGTCAACAGAACTCATTGTCGGGTCGTTAGAGGGGGTATAGAGGGATTCTTCATTTTCAAAATTACCTCAAAATCAAATATGACTTGGCACGCATCATGGTGGGGTGCATAATATCCATTTTCACCTGAATAACAATAATTCGTCAACAGAAATCATTGACGGGTCGTTGGAGGGGGTATAGAGGGATTTTTCATTTTCAAAATTAACCTCAAAATCAAATATGACTTGGCACGCATCATGGTGGGGTGCAGAATATCCATTTCCATCTGAATAACAATAATTCGTCAATAGAAATCATTGACGGGTCGTTAAAGGGTGTATAGAGGGATTTTTCATTTTCAATATTTCTTCAAAAATCTAATATTACTTGGCACGCATTATGGTGGGGTGCAGAATATCCATATCTATCTGAATAACAATAATTCCTTATCAGAAATTATTGTCGTGTCGTCAGAGGGGGTATAGAGAAACTTTTCATTTTCAAAATTACCTCAAAATAAAATATGACTTGGCACGCAACATGATGGGGTGCAGAATATCCATTTCCATCTGAATAACAATAATTCGTCAACAGAAATCATTGTCGGGTCGTCAGAGGGGGTATAGAGGGATTTTTCATTTTCAAAATAACTTCAAAAATCTAATATGACTTGGCACGCATCATGGTGGGGTGCAAAGTATCCATGTCCAACTGAATAACAATAATTTGTCAACATAAATCATTGTCGTGTCGTCAGAGGGGGTATAGACGAATTTTTCATTCTCAAAATTACTTCAAAAATCAAATATGACTTGGCACGTATCATGGTGGAGTGCATAATATCCATTTTCATCTAAATTACAATAATTCGTCAACAGAAATCATTGTCGGGTCGAAAGAGGGGGTATAGAGGGATTTTTCATTATCAAAATAACTTCAAAAATCAAATATGACTTGGCACGCATCATAGTAGGGTGCAGAATAAATATTTCCATCTGAATAACAAGAATTCGTTATCAGAAATCATTGTCGGGTCGTTAGAGGGGGTATAGAGGGACTTTTCATTTTCAATATTTCTTCAAAACTCTAATATGATCGCATCAAGGTGGGGTGCAGAATATCTATTTCTATCTGAATAACAAAAAATCGTCGACAGAATTCATTTTCGGGTCGTTAGAGGGGGTATAGAGGGATTTTTCATTTTCAAAATTACCTCAAAATCAAATATGACTTGGCACGCATCATGGTGGGATGCAGAATATCTATTTCCAACTGAATAACAATAATTCGTCAACAGAACTCATTGTCGGGTCGTTAGAGGGGGTATAGAGGGATTCTTCATTTTCAAAATTACCTCAAAATCAAATATGACTTGGCACGCATCATGGTGGGGTGCATAATATCCATTTTCACCTGAATAACAATAATTCGTCAACAGAAATCATTGACGGGTCGTTGGAGGGGGTATAGAGGGATTTTTCATTTTCAAAATCAACCTCAAAATCAAATATGACTTGGCACGCAACATGGTCTGGTGCAGAATATCCATTTCCATCTGAATAACAATAATTCGTCAACAGAAATCATTGTCGGGTCGTCAAAGGGGGTATAGAGGGATTTTTCATTTTCAAAATTACTTCAAAAATCAAATATGACTTGGCACGCATCATGGTGGGATGCAGAATATCCATTTCCAACTGAATAACAATAATTCGTCAACAGAACTCATTGTCGGGTCGTCAGAGGGGGTATAGAGGGATTTTTCATTTTCAAAATTACCTCAAAATCAAATATGACTTGGCACGCATCATGGTGGGATGCAGAATATCTATTTCCAACTGAATAACAATAATTCGTCAACAGAAATCATTGTTGGGTCGTCAGAGGGGGTATAGAGGGATATTTCATTTTCAAAATTACCTCAAAATCAAATATGATTTGGCACGCAACATGGTGGGGTGCAAAATATCCAGTTCCATCTGAATAACAATAATTCGTCAGCAGAAATCATTGTCGGGTCGTTAGAGGGGATGTAGAGGGATTTTTTATATTCAATATTTCTTCAAAAATCTAATATGACTTGGCACGCATCATGGTGTGGTGCAGAATATCCTTTCTCATCTAAATAACAATAATTCGTCAACAGAAATCATTGTCGGGTCGTTAGAGGGGGTATAGAGGGATTTTTCATTTTCAATATATATTCAAAAATCTAATATGACTTGGCACGCATCATGGTGGGGTGCAGAATATCTATTTCCATCTGAATAACAATAATTCGTCGACAGAACTCATTGTCGGGTCGTCAGAGGGGGTATAGAGGGATTTTTCATTTTCAAAATGACTTCAAAAATCAAATATGACTTGGCACGCATCATGGTGGGGTACAGAATATCCATTTCCATCTCAATAACAATAATTTGTCAAAAGAAATCATTGTCGGGTCGTCAGAGGGGGTATAGAGGTATTTCTCATTTTCAAAATTACTTAAAAAATCTAATATGACTTGGCACGCATCATAGTGGGGTGCAAAGTATCCTTATATATCTAAATAACAATAATTCATCAACAGAAATCATTGTCGGGTCGTTAGAGGGGGTATAGAGGGATTTTTCATTTTCAAAATTAACCTCAAAATCAAATATGACTTGGCACGCATCATGGTGGGGTGCAGAATATCCATTTCCATCTAAATAACAATAATTTGTCAATAGAAATCATTGACGGGTCGTTAGAGGGTGTATAGAGGGAGTTTTCATTTTCAAAATTACTTCAAAATCGAATATGACTTGGCACGCAACATGGTCTGGTGTAGTGTCTCGTTCCACGGTGTGGGTGGACGGCCTTAGCAAAGTTTCGGATTTCTCCGAAACCATCCTCAGCCACCCACCGCTCTGCTCCATGTCGCCTGGAGGGCAAGGACGTCGTCACCCAGGGATTTCGGGTGGCAACTTCCGTGTCCCTGCCGACACCCGTTACGAAATCTGCCTTCGTAGCTCTATTTGCATATACTGGCTGCTGAATCCGCGACACCCATTGGCCTAGAGGGCCAAAGTGGGCGTCGCCCTTGGCTGAACAAAACCCTAGCTCGCGAAAACGCGCGGGATTTGGGCAAATGACCGTTAAAGTCCCGTTACCTGCGTTTTCTAGGGAGTATTTGACAAAAGTCACTAAATACTCCCCAGATCTAGGGAGATATTGAAAGTCAGAATTTCAGATATCTCGATTCCTAGGGCGGTTCGATATTCGGAGAGCCCCGAGAAAAACCATAACCCAACGTGATTCTTGAACGCCGAAGAAATACACGTATTCCTTCGCCGAGGAATCTATACCCGTTTTCCGATTTGGCCAACCTGATGAGAAATCGAATTGAAATAAAATAATTTGTGAAAACAAATGGAGCCACGGAATCTTTCCACCCAACAAGAGACTAGCGTGTCGAAACCTTGCTCTAAGTGTTCTGTATACCGGGTGCTCGACTTTTTGGGGCCACAAATTAATAAAATTGAAAACTAGTCAGGAATTTCCGGTAAATCGGTAAAACTACGTACAGTGGAGTTCCACTGGGTGGAGATTGGGACTTTACATCATACAGGGTGAGACTAGACTAGTGACCTGAATATAATGCAAAAATCTAATATTATTCGACTGGCTTCTAGGTGAAAATTGAGAGTTATTAAGTGTAAAAATGGCTCACTAAAGGTGACCATACACAAAAAAAAATCATCGTAGGAGCGCGGCGAGCCTGCCCTGCGACACCCCCCTACTAAAGAGTTTAACTTGGTCGAAGTTATTTCCAAACGAAACAACCGACAAAAGCTAAATTTACGTTAACTCCCTAATAGTCACCTTCCGCACTCTGATGAACCAAGGCTGGAACCACCAAAGTTACTGGAGCGTCATCCTCCATGTCGGAATCGTTCTCAGTACAGTCTTTACTAACTCTAGGAGCTTCGCTGTAGCTCTGGGCTGGTACGGGATCTTCGTCAGCCCCGGTCACCGAAACATACTGACGGGCGGAGTCTGTCGGTGGCCGCTGGATCGGAGCTCTGTCGGAGTCCAGCGCCACAGCTCGGCATCTCCTTCGCCGTCCTGTACTCTTATTAGGAATCTCAGTCCTTACTGAGCCTTCCTGTCTCACATTCGCTCCCGGGTCGACCATCAATGATAATGGAGACCCCCCCTACTGGAAGTGCTAACTCTCGGATAGCAGCTTCCACTTCCGAATCTGAATCGTACGCTGGACCTTGGTCGGGAACGACCGCTTGACGGGTAAGAGCGTCTACTCCAGTAGTAGAACGCCCCCCTACTGGTGAGTTTGCGACGGGGAGTTCAGAATCTCTGATCTCCAAAAGGCCAGAGTTCACCACCGGCAACGGACTCCTACGGGATACTCCTCTCTTCCCCGCGCAGTCTGAGTCGCGTTTCCGTCCTTGTGGATTCTTCCTCAACCTTTTCACTGTCCGCCGGACCGCTTTGTCCTTTGGATCGAAACTGACCGTTACTTCCCGTGGATTCGTTGAGTTGGGTGCGTCAGCTCGTACCCGGATTAACGAAGGTGGCTTCGGACCGCCCCCAGTCGTCGGCCTAGGTGTGACTTCCCCTGTCACTTCTTGGTCAGCGTCGTTGGACTCTGGCTGATCCGGACCTGGGCCACCATCGTCGTGGCGGACGCCAGCCGGCAAAGTCCTGCTTACCCAAGAACGGATATCGTCTACGTGCACCAGCCTCTCGGTGCCGTTCCTATCTACGAGGTAACTGTCTCGCCCCATCACCCTCGTGATCGGATGCGGTCCTGACAGTGTACCTCCGAAATTTCCTTTGACGAAATTCCTAACTAAAACGCGGTCGCCGACCCCGTAGGTCCGTGGCGACGGTAGATCTTTATCAGGGAATCAATTCCTCAGATAAACTGCCTGACGTCTGGCTGCTTTTGCAAGACGTTCTTGCCGATCTTCGGGGCTATTATGTACCGGATCTCGGTACATAGGTAGCCTCAAATCTCCTGGACGACCAGGTGTATATCCTAACAATAACTCCGCTGGAGTCTCCCCTGTTGCTCTATTCTTACGGTTCCGTAAGCAATAGAGACTTGCAGCCAGACCTTCTTCCCAAAACCTTTCCGAAGTGGTTTCCAGCATCCTTGCTCTTAGGCACTTCTTCAGTTCCTGGACCCTTCGCTCGACAGGGTTCGCCTGTTGATGAAAAACAGGTGAAAATTTGACCTCGATGTTCTTCGCATCGTAGTATTTTAGCAGATGATTGCTCTGAAACTGCGGGCCGTTGTCAGAAATGACGACTTCTGGACAACCCCAACGAGATAAAATTTCTTCGTCTAGAAAACGAGAAATTACTTTCGACGTGCATGTCTTAGTGGCCCTGGCTTCAACCCACTTTGAAAACATATCGACGGCAATTACCACGAACCTGTTTCCCCTCCTTGAGGCTGCATAGGGCCCCAGGACGTCAACAGCCAGCATCTGCCACGGTCGCTTCGGCACACTAGGCCGTTGCGGTGCCGCTTCCTGATGCCGTACGGCTTTAACGCACTGGCAGACTAGGCAACCTCTCACGTAGGCCCGGACGTAGTCCTCCATGGCCGGCCACCAATAGTGCCGTTTCAAGGCACGTAAGGTTTCCTCTTGACCAGGATGACCAGCGGTCGGGTGTTCATGGTAATAAGCCGACACGTCCTCACGGAGCGCCTCGGGCACATACAATAGCCGTTTACCAGCAGAAGAAACATATACAACACCTTGGACATCTGAAAACTTGTTGATAAAACGAAGATCGTCCCTGGACATAGGACCTAACTCCTGTATCGTTCTGATACGCGCCCTCAACCTTTGCGTCTCCCTATCTATGGCCTGCCGCCGCACGACCACTTCAGCCGGCGTCTCTACGACGCTCACCACACCTTGGTGTTCAGACAATTGCACCTTCATAGGTGGCAACCCCATACGCTCTACATCAGCATCCAAGTCTTCACTGTGAGACCCCGAGGGATTACGGGACAAGAAATCAGCTAGCTGATTGTCTCGACCTGCGACGTGCTCCACAGTGAAGGAATACTCCTGTAGAAGTAAGGCCCAACGAGTTAACTTCGCTTTTGCGTCCTTGAACTTGGATAACCAAGTCAACGCTTTGCTGTCCGTTCGAAGAGTGAATGGACGGTCTTCGAGATAATGACGGTATCGCTTGATACCCCAAACAATGGCTAAACATTCAGTCTCGTTCACATGATAGTTTAGTTCCGCGCCCTTGAGCTTGGCACTAGCATGTGAAACGATCCTTCTGTCGACGTGACAATCAACTTGATAAAGGACTGCAGCGATGCCTACCCCAGATGCATCGGTCTGCAGGAAAAACGGGAGAGTCATGTCCGGCCTGGCCAAGACCATAGGTCGGCCCACGACTTCCTTGATCCTCTCAAACGCCTCCAATGCTTGAGAGTTCCACTTAAGGTCTCGACCTTTCTTCGACTTGAGCATGTCACTTATCGGAGCCTCCAACTCCGCTAAGTTCGGGATGAACTCCCGTAGCCAACCAACGGTGCCCAAGAATCCTCGGACCTGAGAGACATTCTTGGGTAGCGGGAATTGTTGAACCGCTAACACATGACCTGGCATTGGTTCGTTTGACGTTTCCGTCACCACATGCCCCAAGTACTCCAACCTACGCTGAGCGAAGTTGCACTTCTTTAAACTGCACCACAGGCCATGTGCTCTGAACCTCTCCAGCACAAGGCGGAGATGGTAGAGGTTCTCCTTTTCATCTTCGCTGTAAACGATTATGTCGTCTAGATATACTTTGACGAATTTATCGACATAACCAACCAACACTTCCGTCATAAGGATTTGGAAACTTCCAGGTGCATTCGTTAGACCAAACGGCATTGAGTTAAACTCATAACAAGCTCCATCTGGCGTAGCAAAAGCTGTATACTTTTTACTAGCCTCATCCATGGGTATCTGCCAAAACCCAGACTTCAGATCCAAAGAAGTGAACACTCTCGCTGTTCCGAGCTCTTTGATAGTCTCGTGAATACCTGGCAATACCGACGACTCGGGTATTGTCAGACTATTCAACTTCCTGTAGTCGACACAAAACCGAGCCGTACCGTCCTTCTTCGTGACGATAACGACCGGACTAATAAAGGCAGAATGGGACCTACTTATGACACCTGCAGCGAGCATCTTATCCACCTCCTCTTGGATAAGAGCCCTCTTCTGATCGGAAACTTTGTACGGACGGAGCTTGAAGGGTAGCTCCTCCTTCAATCGGATTTTGTGGCAAGCAGCCCTCGTCACTGGTTGCCTTGGAGATTCGTAAAAGACGTCTCCAAACTCTCGGATAAGACTCCGAAATTCCTTTCTCGAGAACGCCGGTAGCTGTTCGTCCGCTACCTGTGGTTCAGGGAACTTTTCTGGTGGAAGATAGACCTCCTCCGCCCAGAAAATAGTTTGCCTAGGCCCCTTTCCAACGTACATGGTGCGACGTGCAAAGTCGACCATAGCCTCGTTTGATGCCAGCCAGGGACACCCGAGCAGAAGATCCTCGACAAGATCATCCACCACTTGCACGACAACTTCGTGAACAACACCATCTATTAACAGTTCGACTATTGTCTCCCCTAGACTGGTGATGCCACGACCGGCGTATGCAAGCTGCAACGGTGTCACTTGCTTCCTATCCACCCTCCAGGTGACAGGCAACAAACTACGTTTCAGGAGATTTAGCGAACTTCCGCTGTCCACCAAAACCCTAACTCGACGACCCATCAGTTCAGCCTCGATTCGCGGCAACTGATGCAATCGTCCCTCAACATTGTTGTTCGCTAAGCTAGTATCACAGCGACGGTATAGACACAATGGATCCAGCAGATCCACCTCCGACTTCTTCCTAAGCGGGTCGGTCTCAATGAAACTCAGAAGTTCCGACTTGCGATTAACATCAAGTGCTGCAGCACCAACTGCAGCTAACGATTGGACTTGGCGATTGCATCCCTCAGGAACCTCGCCTCCGCCCCGACTAAGACGTGTAACTCTCTCAGATGACATGCCTACCACGCCTCTGGTATCTACCAACGGGGAATGGCGATTCGCACCTGCGATCCCATCTGCTCTGCCCCTCGATACCGTCCTTGAGACTTGGCATGCATCGACCTCGAAACCTGCGTCCTGTGTGGGAGTGAGTGACAGACCACCACCCTCGGTGTCTTCACTACCCCGAAGTGGAACCGAAAAGAGTACGTCACTCTCGACGACTTTTTCGTTCCGAAACCTTGATTCGCAATCTTCCCTTGGATACACCTTTTCATCTCGACTTGTGCCTATACCGGACCTGTGCCCAGTTTGCAGTGCCCTAGCACTCTCTTTGACAACAGGCCCCTCCTGGTCCTTCTGTATACCGATCACTAACTCCGAAACCTTGTGTTGTGGCGGATGGAACGACCCACCAACAACGACTTGGGGTACCTCGATGATCTCACAACTCCATGAACCTGAAGATGATTCATAACCCCTTCCATTCGTTCCAAAACTAGAACTTGACATGTTTGAAATGACTTTCAACCCTCTACGTTTAACGTCTGCCGACGAGTGAACTTTTTTCCGCCTACCACCAGTGGCGCGATCCACACGCTCATCTACCACACTGAAACAAACGGATTCACAATCTGACCGGTCTGCCCAATGTAGTTTGCCTGATGACGGTGGCGTTTCGGCTGAAACGACTCCAGCTTCAACATCCTGGAACTCCTTCTCCTCCTCCTTGTTGGGAATACATGCCGCATAATTTCTATGACAGTCCAACACTGTCACAGAACCGCAAAACGGTGTTGAAGGAGTACCTACTCCGATGGAGCCCCCTGATGGCTCCTGTTGGAGTTTTTTGATTCTTCGCAAACTGTGATTTTGTCTGCGTCCTTAGCTGACGTCTTACGACGCGAGGTTTTACTCGCCTGCACGGTATTAACCGTATGTGCCTTATTGGCCTGATCTAACGGTTTTGTTCCCGCACTCTGACGTTTGGGACCGTTCTTGTTATCATTTTGCTGAGGGCAATCTTTGTTCCAGTGAGCTCCCCCGCAAGTGAAACATCCGCTCGAAGGAGCGTGGTTTCCTCCAGAACGCCTCGATTGATCATAATTCTGGAATTTAGTGCCATTGTTATTAAAGTTACTGGACCTAACATGGTTTGAACCCCTGTTGTCCTGTAGCTGTCCCTGAGGACGTTTAGGTGGCACATCGTCGGCCTGATGAGGACGGTTGGTGTTCGAAACAAGTTTCGGCCCCGACTGTACACTTTGGCTGGTGCTACGAAGTAGCGTCTCGACAGCAACAGCTTTTTGTGTCAGCTCTTCAATAGTTGCAAATCTATGCAATTGCAAATGGACTTTGATATCCGGTCTGATCCGGTTCAATATTAATCGCACAACCCTTCCTTCGTCCATCTCTGGGTAGAGCCTCTGTGAAAGACTCCACTTGTTCAGGATGAAGGAAGTTATTGACTCTCCCTTCGGCTGGTCAGTGCCAAAGAACTCCGCTTCTAAGCTCGAGACCAACAGATCGTTATCGAACCGTTCCTGGAGCCGGTTTGTGAAACACTGCCAGTTTAGGCGTGAGTTTCGATATGGAGCATACCACTGCTGGGCTGCTCCCTTGAGCCACTGAGCTGCAACGCTCACCCAGACGGTTGGATCAAAGCCCCCTAAATAATCCTCAGAGGATTGAATAAATTGAATTGGATCTGCGTGAGGAAGCCCACTGAAACTGGGATGTGGTTTGTTGTTAATTAAACCCCCATCAACACCGTTTAGGGTTCTCCGACGTCTATCCTCCAGCAAATCCGCGAGTCGCACGAGCACGTCGTCGACCCCCGTCACTGGTCTTCTGGGATTCTCCTGAATCCGGACTGTGGGCACTGGCCTCCTCGATGGGTAATATCCACTCCTGTGGACATCACCGGGGTTGGAAGCGACGTTTCGAGCAACTCGAGGGACATCCTCAGATTCCCTATAATGCCGATTCCCGGTTGGCAACCGGGTAAACGTGCCATATGGGCGCCAAAGGGTTTCCGGTTCACCCATAACCATTTCATTAACTGGGAGTCTCTCAGGAGAGAGATCCCGAACTCTAATTCTGTTTGCAGGAGGAAGGCTACACCCGCAGATCCCTGAAGACGGTCTGTCTTCAGCAGCCCCACGTTGGGCGCCATGTCTCGTAAAAAGGTGTGGGTGGACGGCCTTAGCAAAGTTTCGGATTTCTCCGAAACCATCCTCAGCCACCCACCGCTCTGCTCCATGTCGCCTGGAGGGCAAGGACGTCGTCACCCAGGGATTTCGGGTGGCAACTTCCGTGTCCCTGCCGACACCCGTTACGAAATCTGCCTTCGTAGCTCTATTTGCATATACTGGCTGCTGAATCCGCGACACCCATTGGCCTAGAGGGCCAAAGTGGGCGTCGCCCTTGGCTGAACAAAACCCTAGCTCGCGAAAACGCGCGGGATTTGGGCAAATGACCGTTAAAGTCCCGTTACCTGCGTTTTCTAGGGAGTATTTGACAAAAGTCACTAAATACTCCCCAGATCTAGGGAGATATTGAAAGTCAGAATTTCAGATATCTCAATTCCTAGGGCGGTTCGATATTCGGAGAGCCCCGAGAAAAACCATAACCCAACGTGATTCTTGAACGCCGAAGAAATACACGTATTCCTTCGCCGAGGAATCTATACCCGTTTTCCGATTTGGCCAACCTGATGAGAAATCGAATTGAAATAAAATAATTTGTGAAAACAAATGGAGCCACGGAATCTTTCCACCCAACAAGAGACTAGCGTGTCGAAACCTTGCTCTAAGTGTTCTGTATACCGGGTGCTCGACTGTTTGGGGCCACAAATTAATAAAATTGAAAACTAGTCAGGAATTTCCGGTAAATCGGTAAAACTACGTACAGTGGAGTTCCACTGGGTGGAGATTGGGACTTTACATCATACAGGGTGAGACTAGACTAGTGACCTGAATATAATGCAAAAATCTAATATTATTCGACTGGCTTCTAGGTGAAAATTGAGAGTTATTAAGTGTAAAAATGGCTCACTAAAGGTGACCATACACAAAAAAAATCATCGTAGGAGCGCGGCGAGCCTGCCCTGCGACAGTAGAATATCCATTTCCATCTGAATAACAAGAATTCGTCAACAGAAATCATTGTCGGGTCGTCAAAGGGGGTAAAGAGAGATTTTTCATTTTCAAAATTACCTCAAAATCAAATATGATTTGGCACGCAACATGGTGGGGTGCAGAATATCCATTTCCTTCTGATTAACAATAATTCGTCAGCAGAAATCATTGTCGGGTCGTTAGAGGGGATGTAGAGGGATTTTTCATATTAAATATTTCTTCAAAAATCTAATATGACTTGGCACGCATCATGGTGGGTCGCAAAGTATCCATGTCCATCTGAATAACAATAATTTGTCAACATAAATCATTGTCGTGTCGTCAGAGGGGGTATAGAGTGATTTTCCATTTTCAATATTTCTTCAAATATCTAATATTACTTGGCACGCATCATGGTGGGGTGCAGAATATCCATATCTATCTGAATAACAATAATTCCTCAACAGAATTTATTGTCGTGTCGTCAGAGGGGGTAAAGAGAGATTTTTCATTTTCAAAATTACCTCAAAATCAAATATGATTTGGCACGCAACATGGTGGGGTGCAGAATATCCATTTCCTTCTGAATAACAATAATTCGTCAGCAGAAATAATTGTCGGGTCGTTAGAGGGGATGTAGAGGGATTTTTCATATTCAATATTTCTTCAAAAATCTAATATGACTTGGCACGCATCATTGTGGGTCGCAAAGTATCCATGTCCATCTGAATAACAATAATTTGTCAACATAAATCATTGTCGTGTCGTCAGAGGGGGTATAGAGCGATTTTTCATTTTCAAAATTACTTCGGAAATCAAATATGACTTGGCACGTATCAAGGTGGAGTGCATAATATCCATTTTCATCTAAATTACAATATTTCGTCAACAGAAATTATTGTCGGGTCATCAAAGGGAGTTAAGGGGAATTTTCATTTTCAAAATTACTTCAAAAATCGAATATAACTTGGCACGCAGCATAGTAGGGTGCAAAATATTCATTTCCATCTGAATAACAAAAATTCGTCAACAGGAATCATTGTCGGGTCGTCAGAGGGGGTATAGAGGGATTTCTCATTATCAAAATGACTTCAAAAATCAAATATGACTTGGCACGCATCATAGTAGGGTGCAGAATATATATTTTCATCTCAATAACAAGAATTCGTCAACAGAAATCATTGTCGGGTCGTTAGAGGGGGTATAGAGGGATTTTTCATTTTGAATATTTCTTCAAAACTCTAATATGACTTGGCACGCATCAAGGTGGGGTGCAGAATATCTATTTCTATCTGAATATATAGAGGTATAGAGGGATTTTTCATTTTCAAAATTACCTCAAAATCAAATATGACTCGGCACGGATCATGGTGGGATGCAGAATATCCATTTCCAACTGAATAACAATAATTCGTCAATAGAACTCATTGTCGGGTCGTCAGAGGGGGTATAGAGGGATTTTTCATTTTCAAAATTACCTCAAAATCAAATATGATTTGGCACGCAACATGGTGGGGTGCAGAATATCCATTTCCATCTGAATAACAATAATTCGTCAGCAGAAATCATTGTCGGGTCGTTAGAGGGGATGTAGAGGGATTTTTCATATTCAATATTTCTTCAAAAATCTAATATGACTTGGCACGCATCATGGTGGGGTGCAAAATATCCTTTCTCATCCGAATAACAATAATTCATCAAAAGAAATCATTGTCGGGTCGTCAGAGGGGGTATAGAGGGATATTTAATTTTCAAAATTACCTCAAAATCAAATATGATTTGGCACGCAACATGGTGGGGTGCAAAATATCCATTTCCATCTGAATAACAACAATTCGTCAGCAGAAATCATTGTCGGGTCGTTAGAGGGGATGTAGAGGGATTTTTTATATTCAATATTTCTTCAAAAATCTAATATGACTTGGCACGCATCATGGTGGGGTGCAAAATATCCTTTCCCATCCGAATAACAATAATTCGTCAAAAGAAATCATTGTCGGGTCGTCAGAGGGGGTATAGAGGGATATTTCATTTTCAAAATTACCTCAAAATCAAATATGATTTGGCACGCAACATGGTGGGGTGCAAAATATCCTTTCCCATCCGAATAACAATGATTCGTCAAAAGAAATCATTGTCGGGTCGTCAGAGGGGGTATAGAGGGATTTTTCATTTTCAAAATTACCTCAAAATCAAATATGATTTGGCACGCAACATGGTGGGGTGCAGAATATCCATTTCCATCTGAATAACAATAATTCGTCAGCAGAAATCATTGTCGGGTCGTTAGAGGGGATGTAGAGGGATTTTTCATATTCAATATTTCTTCAAAAATCTAATATGACTTGGCACGCATCATGGTGGGGTGCAAAATATCCTTTCCCATCCGAATAACAATAATTCGTCAAAAGAAATCATTGTCGGGTCGTCAGAGGGGGTATAGAGGGATATTTCATTTTCAAAATTACCTCAAAATCAAATATGATTTGGCACGCAACATGGTGGGGTGCAAAATATCCATTTCCATCTGAATAACAATAATTCGTCAGCAGAAATCATTGTCGGGTCGTTAGAGGGGATGTAGAGGGATTTTTTATATTCAATATTTCTTCAAAAATCTAATATGACTTGGCACGCATCATGGTGTGGTGCAGAATATCCTTTCTCATCTAAATAACAATAATTCGTCAACAGAAATCATTGTCGGGTCGTTAGAGGGGGTATAGAGGGATTTTTCATTTTCAATATATATTCAAAAATCTAATATGACTTGGCACGCATCATGGTGGGGTGCAGAATATCTATTTCCATCTGAATAACAATAATTCGTCGACAGAACTCATTGTCGGGTCGTCAGAGGGGGTATAGAGGGATTTTTCATTTTCAAAATGACTTCAAAAATCAAATATGACTTGGCACGCATCATGGTGGGGTACAGAATATCCATTTCCATCTCAATAACAATAATTTGTCAAAAGAAATCATTGTCGGGTAGTCAGAGGGTGTATAGAGGGATTTTTCATTTTCAAAATTACCTCAAACTCAAATATGACTTGGCACGCATCATGGTGGGGTGCAAAGTATCCAGGTATATTTAACTAACAATGATTCGTTAATAGGAATCATTGTCGGGTCGTCAGAGGGGGTATAGAGGTATTTCTCATTTTCAAAATTACTTAAAAAATCTAATATGACTTGGCACGCATCATAGTGGGGTGCAAAGTATCCTTATATATCTAAATAACAATAATTCATCAACAGAAATCATTGTCGGGTCGTTAGAGGGGGTATAGAGGGATTTTTCATTTTCAAAATTAACCTCAAAATCAAATATGACTTGGCACGCATCATGGTGGGGTGCAGAATATCCATTTCCATCTAAATAACAATAATTTGTCAATAGAAATCATTGACGGGTCGTTAGAGGGTGTATAGAGGTAGTTTTCATTTTCAAAATTACTTCAAAATCAAATATGACTTGGCACGCAACATGGTCTGGTGTAGAATATCCATTTCCATCTGAATAACAAGAATTCGTCAACAGAAATCATTGTCGGGTCGTCAAAGGGGGTAAAGAGAGATTTTTCATTTTCAAAATTACCTCAAAATCAAATATGATTTGGCACGCAACATGGTGGGGTGCAGAATATCCATTTCCTTCTGAATAACAATAATTCGTCAGCAGAAATCATTGTCGGGTCGTTAGAGGGGATGTAGAGGGATTTTTCATATTCAATATTTCTTCAAAAATCTAATATGACTTGGCACGCATCATGGTGGGTCGCAAAGTATCCATGTCCATCTGAATAACAATAATTTGTCAACATAAATCATTGTCGTGTCGTCAGAGGGGGTATAGAGTGATTTTCCATTTTCAATATTTCTTCAAATATCTAATATTACTTGGCACGCATCATGGTGGGGTGCAGAATATCCATATCTATCTGAATAACAATAATTCCTCAACAGAATTTATTGTCGTGTCGTCAGAGGGGGTAAAGAGAGATTTTTCATTTTCAAAATTACCTCAAAATCAAATTTGATTTGGCACGCAACATGGTGGGGTGCAGAATATCCATTTCCTTCTGAATAACAATAATTCGTCAGCAGAAATCATTGTCGGGTCGTTAGAGGGGATGTAGAGGGATTTTTCATATTCAATATTTCTTCAAAAATCTAATATGACTTGGCACGCATCATGGTGGGGTGCAAAATATCCTTTCCCATCCGAATAACAATAATTCGTCAAAAGAAATCATTGTCGTGTCGTCAGAGGGGGTATAGAGAGATTTTTCATTTTCAAAATTACCTCAAAATCAAATATGATTTGGCACGCAACATGGTGGGGTGCAGAATATCCATTTCCATCTGAATAACAATAATTCGTCAGCAGAAATCATTGTCGGGTCGTTAGAGGGGGTATAGAGGGATTTCTCATTTTCAAAATTACCTCAAAATCAAATATGACTTGGCACGCATCATGGTGGGGTGCACAGTATTCATGTATATCTAAGTAACAATGATTCGTTAACATAAATCATTGTCGTGTCGTCAGAGGGGGTATAGAGAGATTTTTCATTTTCAAAATTACCTCAAAATCAAATATGATTTGGCACGCAACATGGTGGGGTGCAGAATATCCATTTCCATCTGAATAACAATAATAAGTCAGCAGAAATCATTGTCGGGTCGTTAGAGGGGGTATAGAGGGATTTCTCATTTTCAAAATTACCTCTAAATCAAATATGACTTGGCACGCAACATGGTGGGGTGCAGAATATTCATTTCCATCTGAATAACAATAATTCGTCAAAAGATATCATTGTCGGGTCGTCAAAGGGGGTATAGAGGGATATTTCATTTTCAAAATTACCTCAAAATCAAATATGACTTGGCACGCATCATAGTGGCATGCAGAATATCCATTCCCATCTGAATAACAATAATTCGTCAATAGAAATCATTGACGGGTCGTTAGAGGGTGTATAGAGGGATTTTTCATTTTCAATATTTCTTCAAAAATCCAATATGACTTGGCACGCATCATGGTGGGGTGCAGAATATCCATTCCCATCTGAATAACAATAATTCGTCAACAGAACTCATTGTCGGGTCGTCAAAGGGGGTATAGAGGGATTTTTCATTTTCAAAATTACCTCAAAATCAAATATGACTTGGCACGCATCATAGTGGCATGCAGAATATCCATTTCCAACTGAATAACAATAATGCGTCAACAGAACTCATTGTCGGGTCGTCAGAGGGGGTATAGAGGGATTTATCATTTTCAAAATTACCTCAAAATCAAATATGACTTGGCACGCATCATGGTGGGGTGCATAATATCCATTTCCATCTGAATAACAATAATTCGTCAACAGAAATCATTGACGGGTCGTTGGAGGTGTATAGAGGGATTTTTCATTTTCAAAATTAACCTCAAAATCAAATATGACTTGGCACGCATCATGGTGGGGTGCAGAATATCCATTTCCATCTGAATAACAATAATTCGTCAATAGAAATCATTGACGGGTCGTTAGAGGGTGTATAGAGGGATTTTTCATTTTCAAAATTACCTCAGAATCAAATATGACTTGGCACGCAACATGGTGGGTGCAGAATATCCATTTCCATCTGGATAACAATAATTCGTCAACAGAAATCATTGTCGGGTCGTCAAAGGGGGTATAGAGGGATTTTTCATTTTCAAAATTACTTCAAAAATCAAATATGACTTGGCACGTATCATGGTGGAGTGCATAATATTCATTTTCATCTAAATTACAATAATTCGTCAACAGAAATCATTGTCGGGTCGTCAGAGGTGGTATAGAGGGATTTTTCATTATCAAAATGACTTCAGAAATCAAATATGACTTGGCACGCGTCATAGTAGGGTGCAGAATATATATTTCTATCTGAATAACAAGAATTCGTTAACAGAAATCATTGTCGGGTCGTTAGAGGGGGTATAGAGGGATTTTTCATTTTCAATATTTCTTCAAAAATCTAATATTACTTGGCACGCATTATGGTGGGGTGCAGAATATCCATATCTATCTGAATAACAATAATTCCTTATCAGAAATTATTGTCGTGTCGTCAGAGGGGGTATAGAGAAACTTTTCATTTTCAAAATTACCTCAAAATAAAATATGACTTGGCACGCAACATGATGGGGTGCAGAATATCCATTTCCATCTGAATAACAATAATTCGTCAACAGAAATCATTGTCGGGTCGTCAGAGGGGGTATAGAGGGATTTTTCATTTTCAAAATAACTTCAAAAATCTAATATGACTTGGCACGCATCATGGTGGGGTGCAAAGTATCCATGTCCAACTGAATAACAATAATTTGTCAACATAAATCATTGTCGTGTCGTCAGAGGGGGTATAGACGAATTTTTCATTCTCAAAATTACTTCAAAAATCAAATATGACTTGGCACGCATCATAGTAGGGTGCAGAATAAATATTTCCATCTGAATAACAAGAATTCGTTATCAGAAATCATTGTCGGGTCGTTAGAGGGGGTATAGAGGGATTTTTCATTTTCAATATTTCTTCAAAACTCTAATATGATCGCATCAAGGTGGGGTGCAGAATATCTATTTCTATCTGAATAACAAAAAATCGTCGACAGAAATCATTTTCGGGTCGTTAGAGGGGGTATAGAGGGATTTTTCATTTTCAAAATTACCTCAAAATCAAATATGACTTGGCACGCATCATGGTGGGATGCAGAATATCTATTTCCAACTGAATAACAAAAATTCGTCAACAGAACTCATTGTCGGGTCGTTAGAGGGGGTATAGAGGGATTCTTCATTTTCAAAATTACCTCAAAATCAAATATGACTTGGCACGCATCATGGTGGGGTGCAGAATATCCTTTCTCATCTAAATAACAATAATTCGTCAACAGAAATCATTGTCGGGTCGTTAGAGGGGGTATAGAGGGATTTTTCATTTTCAATATATATTCAAAAATCTAATATGACTTGGCACGCATCATGGTGGGGTGCAGAATATCTATTTCCATCTGAATAACAATAATTCGTCGACAGAACTCATTGTCGGGTCGTCAGAGGGGGTATAGAGGGATTTTTCATTTTCAAAAGCACTTCAAAAATCAAATATGACTTGGCACGCATCATGGTGGGGTACAGAATATCCATTTCCATCTCAATAACAATAATTTGTCAAAAGAAATCATTGTCGGGTAGTCAGAGGGTGTATAGAGGGATTTTTCATTTTCAAAATTACCTCAAACTCAAATATGACTTGGCACGCACAATGATTCGTTAATAGGAATCATTGTCGGGTCGTCAGAGGGGGTATAGAGGTATTTCTCATTTTCAAAATTACTTAAAAAATCTAATATGACTTGGCACGCATCATAGTGGGGTGCAAAGTATCCTAATATATCTATATAACAATAATTCATTAACAGAAATCATTGTCGGGTCGTTAGAGGGGGTATAGAGGGATTTTTCATTTTCAAAATTAACCTCAAAATCAAATATGACTTGGCACGCATCATGGTGGGGTGCAGAATATCCATTTCCATCTAAATAACAATAATTTGTCAATAGAAATCATTGACGGGTCGTTAGAGGGTGTATAGAGGTAGTTTTCATTTTCAAAATTACTTCAAAATCAAATATGACTTGGCACGCAACATGGTCTGGTGTAGAATATCCATTTCCATCTGAATAACAAGAATTCGTCAACAGAAATCATTGTCGGGTCGTCAAAGGGGGTAAAGAGAGATTTTTCATTTTCAAAATTACCTCAAAATCAAATATGATTTGGCACGCAACATGGTGGGGTGCAGAATATCCATTTCCTTCTGAATAACAATAATTCGTCAGCAGAAATCATCGTCGGGTCGTTAGAGGGGATGTAGAGGGATTTTTCATATTCAATATTTCTTCAAAAATCTAATATGACTTGGCACGCATCATGGTGGGTCGCAAAGTATCCATGTCCATCTGAATAACAATAATTTGTCAACATAAATCATTGTCGTGTCGTCAGAGGGGGTATAGAGTGATTTTCCATTTTCAATATTTCTTCAAATATCTAATATTACTTGGCACGCATCATGGTGGGGTGCAGAATATCCATATCTATCTGAATAACAATAATTCCTCAACAGAATTTATTGTCGTGTCGTCAGAGGGGGTAAAGAGAGATTTTTCATTTTCAAAATTACCTCAAAATCAAATATGATTTGGCACGCAACATGGTGGGGTGCAGAATATCCATTTCCTTCTGAATAACAATAATTCGTCAGCAGAAATCATTGTCGGGTCGTTAGAGGGGATGTAGATGGATTTTTCATATTCAATATTTCTTCTAAAATCTAATATGACTTGGCACGCATCATTGTGGGTCGCAAAGTATCCATGTCCATCTGAATAACAATAATTTGTCAACATAAATCATTGTCGTGTCGTCAGAGGGGGTATAGAGTGATTTTTCATTTTCAAAATTACTTCGGAAATCAAATATGACTTGGCACGTATCAAGGTGGAGTGCATAATATCCATTTTCATCTAAATTACAATATTTCGTCAACAGAAATTATTGTCGGGTCATCAAAGGGAGTTAAAGGGAATTTTCATTTTCAAAATTAGTTCAAAAATCGAATATAACTTGGCACGCAGCATAGTAGGGTGCAAAATATTCATTTCCATCTGAATAACAAAAATTCGTCAACAGGAATCATTGTCGGGTCGTCAGAGGGGGTATAGAGGGATTTCTCATTATCAAAATGACTTCAAAAATCAAATATGACTTGGCACGCATCATAGTAGGGTGCAGAATATATATTTTCATCTCAATAAAAAGAATTCGTCAACAGAAATCATTGTCGGGTCGTTAGAGGGGGTATAGAGGGATTTTTCATTTTCAATATTTCTTCAAAACTCTAATATGACTTGGCACGCATCAAGGTGGGGTGCAGAATATCTATTTCTATCTGAATAACAATAAATCGTCGACAGAAATCATTTTCGGGTCGTTAGAGGGGGTATAGAGGGATTTTTCATTTTCAAAATTACCTCAAAATCAAATATGACTCGGCACGTATCATGGTGGGATGCAGAATATCCATTTCCAACTGAATAACAATAATTCGTCAACAGAACTCATTGTCGGGTCGTCAGAGGGGGTATAGAGGGATTTTTCATTTTCAAAATTACCTCAAAATCAAATATGAATTGGCACGCATCATGGTGGGATGCAGAATATCTATTTCCAACTGAATAACAATAATTCGTCAACAGAACTCATTGTCGGGTCGTTAGAGGGGGTATAGAGGGATTTTTCATTTTCAAAATTACCTCAAAATCAAATATGACTTGGCACGCATCATGGTGGGGTGCATAATATCCATTTCCACCTGAATAACAATAATTCGTTAACAGAAATCATTGACGGGTCGTTGGAGGGGGTATAGAGGGATTTTTCATGTTCAAAATTAACCTCAAAATCAAAGATGACTTGGCACGCATCATGGTGGGGTGCAGAATATCCATTTCCATCTAAATAACAATAATTCGTCAATAGAAATCATTGACGGGTCGTTAGAGGGTGTATAGAGGGAGTTTTCATTTTCAAAATTACTTCAAAATCAAATATGACTTGGCACGCAACATGGTCTGGTGTAGAATATCCATTTCCATCTGAATAACAAGAATTCGTCAACAGAAATCATTGTCGGGTCGTCAAAGGGGGTATAGAGGAATTTTTCATTTTCAAAATTACTTCAAAAATCTAATATGACCTGGCACGCATCATGGTGGGGTGCAAAGTATCCATGTCCATCTGAATAACAATAATTTGTCAACATAAATCATTGTCGTGTCGTCAGAGGGGGTATAGAGGGATTTTTCATTTTCAAAATTACTTCAAAAATCAAATATGACTTGGCACGCATCATGGTCGGGTGCAAAGTATTCATGTATATCTAACTAACAATAATTCGTTAATAGAAATCATTGTCGGGTCGTCAGAGGGGGTATAGAGGTATTTCTCATTTTCAAAATTACTTCAAAAATCTAATATGACTTGGCACGCATCATAGTGGGGTGCAAAGTATCCATATATATCTGAATAACAATAATTCGTCAACAGAAATCATTGTCGGGTCGTTAGAGGGGGTATAGAGGGATTTTCCATTTTCAATATTTCTTCAAAAATCTAATATTACTTGGCATGCATCATGGTGGGGTGCAGAATATCCATATCTATCTGAATAACAATAATTCCTTAACAGAATTCATTGTCGTGTCGTCAGAGGGGGTATAGAGAGATTTTTCATTTTCAAAATTACCTCAAAATCAAATATGACTTGGCACGCATCATGGTGGGGTGCACAGTATTCATGTATATCTAACTAACAATGATTCGTTAACATAAATCATTGTCGTGTCGTCAGAGGGGGTATAGAGAGATTTTTCATTTTCAAAATTACCTCAAAATCAAATATGATTTGGCACGCAACATGGTGGGGTGCAGAATATCCATTTCCATCTGAATAACAATAATTCGTCAGCAGAAATCATTGTCGGGTCGTTAGAGGGGGTATAGAGGGATTTCTCATTTTCAAAATTACCTCTAAATCAAAAATGACTTGGCACGCAACATGGTGGGGTGCAGAATATTCATTTCCATCTGAATAACAATAATTCGTCAAAAGATATCATTGTCGGGTCGTTAGAGGGGGTATAGAGGGATTTTTCATTTTCAATATTTCTTCAAAAATCCAATATGACTTGGCACGCATCATGGTGGGGTGCAGAATATCCATTCCCATCTGAATAACAATAATTCGTCAACAGAACTCATTGTCGGGTCGTCAAAGGGGGTATAGAGGGATTTTTCATTTTCAAAATTACCTCAAAATCAAATATGACTTGGCACGCATCATAGTGGGATGCAGAATATCCATTTCCAACTGAATAACAATAATGCGTCAACAGAACTCATTGTCGGGTCGTCAGAGGGGCTATAGAGGGATTTATCATTTTCAAAATTACCTCAAAATCAAATATGACTTGGCACGCATCATGGTGGGGTGCATAATATCCATTTCCATCTGAATAACAATAATTCGTCAACAGAAATCATTGACGGGTCGTTGGAGGTGTATAGAGGGATTTTTCATTTTCAAAATTAACCTCAAAATCAAATATGACTTGGCACGCATCATGGTGGGGTGCAGAATATCCATTTCCATCTGAATAACAATAATTCGTCAATAGAAATCATTGACGGGTCGTTAGAGGGTGTATAGAGGGATTTTTCATTTTCAAAATTACCTCAGAATCAAATATGACTTGGCACGCAACATGGTGGGGTGCAGAATATCCATTTCCATCTGAATAAAAATAATTCGTCAACAGAAATCATATTCGGGTCGTCAAAGGGGGTATGGAGGGATTTTTCATTTTCAAAATTACTTCAAAAATCAAACATGACTTGGCACGTATCATGGTGGAGTGCATAATATTCATTTTCATCTAAATTACAATAATTCGTCAACAGAAATCATTGTCGGGTCGTCAGAGGTGGTATAGAGGGATTTTTCATTATCAAAATGACTTCAGAAATCAAATATGACTTGGCACGCGTCATAGTAGGGTGCAGAATATATATTTCTATCTGAATAACAAGAATTCGTTAACAGAAATCATTGTCGGGTCGTTAGAGGGGGTATAGAGGGATTTTTCATTTTCAATATTTCTTCAAAAATCTAATATTACTTGGCACGCATTATGGTGGGGTGCAGAATATCCATATCTATCTGAATAACAATAATTCCTTATCAGAAATTATTGTCGTGTCGTCAGAGGGGGTATAGAGAAACTTTTCATTTTCAAAATTACCTCAAAATAAAATATGACTTGGCACGCAACATGATGGGGTGCAGAATATCCATTTCCATCTGAATAACAATAATTCGTCAACAGAAATCATTGTCGGGTCGTCAGAGGGGGTATAGAGGGATTTTTCATTTTCAAAATAACTTCAAAAATCTAATATGACTTGGCACGCATCATGGTGGGGTGCAAAGTATCCATGTCCAACTGAATAACAATAATTTGTCAACATAAATCATTGTCGTGTCGTCAGAGGGGGTATAGACGAATTTTTCATTCTCAAAATTACTTCAAAAATCAAATATGACTTGGCACGTATCATGGTGGAGTGCATAATATCCATTTTCATCTAAATTACAATAATTTGTCAACAGAAATCATTGTCGGGTCGAAAGAGGGGGTATAGAGGGATTTTTCATTATCAAAATAACTTCCAAAATCAAATATGACTTGGCACGCATCATAGTAGGGTGCAGAATAAATATTTCCATCTGAATAACAAGAATTCGTTATCAGAAATCATTGTCGGGTCGTTAGAGGGGGTATAGAGGGATTTTTCATTTTCAAAATTACCTCAAAATCAAATATGACTTGGCACGCATCATGGTGGGATGCAGAATATCTATTTCCAACTGAATAACAAAAATTTGTCAACAGAACTCATTGTCGGGTCGTCAAAGGGGGTATAGAGGGATTTTTCATTTTCAAAATTACTTCAAAAATCAAATATGACTTGGCACGCATCATGGTCGGGTGCAAAGTATTCATGTATATCTAACTAACAATGATTCGTTAATAGAAATCATTGTCGGGTCGTCAGAGGGGGTATAGAGGTATTTCTCATTTTCAAAATTACTTCAAAAATCTAATATGACTAGGCACGCATCATAGTGGGGTGCAAAGTATTCATATATATCTAAATAACAATAATTCATCAACAGAAATCATTGTCGGGTCGTTAGAGGGGGTATAGAGGTATTTTTCATTTTCAATATTTCTTCAAAAATCTAATATTACGTGGCACGCATCATGGTGGGGTGCAGAATATCCATATCTATCTGAATAACAATAATTCCTTAACAGAATTTATTGTCGTGTCGTCAGAGGGGGTATAGAGAGATTTTTCATTTTCAAAATTATCTCAAAATCAAATATGACTTGGCACGCATCATGGTGGGGTGCACAGTATTCATGTATATCTAACTAACAATGATTCGTTAACATAAATCATTGTCGTGTCGTCAGAGGGGGTATAGAGGGATTTTTCATTTTCAAAATTACCTCAAAATCAAATATGATTTGGCACGTAACATGGTGGGGTGCAGAATATCCATTTCCATCTGAATAACAATAATTCGTCAGCAGAAATCATTGTCGGGTCGTTAGAGGGGATGTAGAGGGATTTTTCATATTCAATATTTCTTCAAAAGTCTAATATGACTTGGCACGCATCATGGTGGTGTGCAGAATATCCTTTCTCGTCTGAATAACCATAATTTGTCAACTGAAATCATTGTCGGGTCGTCAGAGGGGGTATAGAGGGATTTTTCATTTTCAATATATATTCAAAAATCTAATATGACTTGACACGCATCATGGTGGGGTGCAGAATATCTATTTCCATCTGAATAACAATAATTCTTCGACAGAACTCATTGTCGGGTCGTCAGAGGGGGTATAGAGGGATTTTTCATTTTCAAAATGACTTCAAAAATCAAATATGACTTGGCACGCATCATGGTGGGGTGCAAAGTATTCATGTATATCTAACTAACAAAGATTCGTTAATAGAAATCATTGTCGGGTCGTGAGAGGGGGTATAGAGGTATTTCTCATTTTCAAAATTACTTCAAAAATCTAATATGACTTGGCACGCATCATAGTGGGGTGCAAAGTATCCTTATATATCTAAATAACAATAATTCGTAAACAGAAATCATTGTCGGGTCGTTAGAGGGGGTATAGAGGGATTTTCCATTTTCAATATTTCTTCAAAAATCTAATATTACTTGGCACGCATCATGGTGGGGTGCAGAATATCGATATCTATCTGAATAACAATGATTCGTTAACATAAATCATTGTCGTGTCGTCAGAGGGGGTATAGAGGGATTTTTCATTTTCAAAATTACCTCAAAATCAAATATGATTTGGCTCGCAACATGGTGGGGTGCAGAATATCCATTTCCATCTGAATAACAATAATTCGTTAGCAGAAATCATTGTCGGGTCGTTAGAGGGGATGTAGAGTGATTTTTCATATTCAATATTTCTTCAAAACTCTAATATGACTTGGCACGCATCATGGTGGGGTGCAGAATATCCTTTCTCATCTGAATAACAATAATTCGTCAACAGAAATCATTGTGGGGTCGTCAGAGGGGGTATAGAGGGATTTTTCATTTTCAAAATTACTTCAAAAATCTAATATGACTTGGCACGCATCATGGTGGGTCGCAAAGTATCCACGTCCATCTGAATAACAATAATTTGTCAACATAAATCATTGTCGTGTCGTCAGAGGGGGTATAGAGTGATTTTTCATTTTCAAAATTACTTCGAAAATCAAATATGACTTGGCACGTATCAAGGTGGAGTGCATTATATCCATTTTCATCTAAATTACAATATTTCGTCAACAGAAATTATTGTCGGGTCGTCAGAGGGGGTATAGAGGGATTTCTCATTATCAAAATGACTTCAAAAATCAAATATGACTTGGCACGCATCATAGTAGGGTGCAGAATATATATTTTCATCTCAATAACAAGAATTCGTCAACAGAAATCATTGTCGGGTCGTTAGAGGGGGTATAGAGGGATTTTTCATTTTCAATATTTCTTCAAAACTCTAATATGACTTGGCACGCATCAAGGTGGGGTGCAGAATATCTATTTCTATCTGAATAACAATAAATCGTCGACAGAAATCATTTTCGGGTCGTTAGAGGGGGTATAGAGGGATTTTTCATTTTCAAAATTACCTCAAAATCAAATATGACTCGGCACGTATCATGGTGGGATGCAGAATATCCATTTCCAACTGAATAACAATAATTCGTCAACGGAACTCATTGTCGGGTCGTCAGAGGGGGTATAGAGGGATTTTTCATTTTCAAAATTACCTCAAAATCAAATATGAATTGGCACGCATCATGGTGGGATGCAGAATATCTATTTCCAACTGAATAACAATAATTCGTCAACAGAACTCATTGTCGGGTCGTTAGAGGGGGTATAGAGGGATTTTTCATTTTCAAAATTACCTCAAAATCAAATATGACTTGGCACGCATCATGGTGGGGTGCATAATATCCATTTCCACCTGAATAACAATAATTCGTTAACAGAAATCATTGACGGGTCGTTGGAGGGGGTATAGAGGGATTTTTCATGTTCAAAATTAACCTCAAAATCAAAGATGACTTGGCAGGCATCATGGTGGGGTGCAGAATATCCATTTCCATCTAAATAACAATAATTCGTCAATAGAAATCATTGACGGGTCGTTAGAGGGTGTATAGAGGGAGTTTTCATTTTCAAAATTACTTCAAAATCAAATATGACTTGGCACGCAACATGGTCTGGTGTAGAATATCCATTTCCATCTGAATAACAAGAATTCGTCAACAGAAATCATTGTCGGGTCGTCAAAGGGGGTATAGAGGAATTTTTCATTTTCAAAATTACTTCAAAATTCTAATATGACTTGGCACGCATCATGGTGGGGTGCAAAGTATCCATGTCCATCTGAATAACAATAATTTGTCAACATAAATCATTGTCGTGTCGTCAGAGGGGGTATAGAGGGATTTTTCATTTTCAAAATTACTTCAAAAATCAAATATGACTTGGCACGCATCATGGTCGGGTGCAAAGTATTCATGTATATCTAACTAACAATAATTCGTTAATAGAAATCATTGTCCGGTCGTCAGAGGGGGTATAGAGTTATTTCTCATTTTCAAAATTACTTCAAAAATCTAATATGACTTGGCACGCATCATAGTGGGGTGCAAAGTATCCATATATATCTGAATAACAATAATTCGTCAACAGAAATCATTGTCGGGTCGTTAGAGGGGGTATAGAGGGATTTTCCATTTTCAATATTTCTTCAAAAATCTAATATTACTTGGCATGCATCATGGTGGGGTGCAGAATATCCATATCTATCTGAATAACAATAATTCCTTAACAGAATTCATTGTCGTGTCGTCAGAGGGGGTATAGAGAGATTTTTCATTTTCAAAATTACCTCAAAATCAAATATGACTTGGCACGCATCATGGTGGGGTGCACAGTATTCATGTATATCTAACTAACAATGATTCGTTAACATAAATCATTGTCGTGTCGTCAGAGGGGGTATAGAGAGATTTTTCATTTTCAAAATTACCTCAAAATCAAATATGATTTGGCACGCAACATGGTGGGGTGCAGAATATCCATTTCCATCTGAATAACAATAATTCGTCAGCAGAAATCATTGTCGGGTCGTTAGAGGGGGTATAGAGGGATTTCTCATTTTCAAAATTACCTCTAAATCAAATATGACTTGGCACGCAACATGGTGGGGTGCAGAATATTCATTTCCATCTGAATAACAATAATTCGTCAAAAGATATCATTGTCGGGTCGTTAGAGGGGGTATAGAGGGATTTTTCATTTTCAATATTTCTTCAAAAATCCAATATGACTTGGCACGCATCATGGTGGGGTGCAGAATATCCATTCCCATCTGAATAACAATAATTCGTCAACAGAACTCATTGTCGGGTCGTCAAAGGGGGTATAGAGGGATTTTTCATTTTCAAAATTACCTCAAAATCAAATATGACTTGGCACGCATCATAGTGGGATGCAGAATATCCATTTCCAACTGAATAACAATAATGCTTCAACAGAACTCATTGTCGGGTCGTCAGAGGGGGTATAGAGGGATTTATCATTTTCAAAATTACCTCAAAATCAAATATGACTTGGCACGCATCATGGTGGGGTGCATAATATCCATTTCCATCTGAATAACAATAATTCGTCAACAGAAATCATTGACGGGTCGTTGGAGGTGTATAGAGGGATTTTTCATTTTCAAAATTAACCTCAAAATCAAATATGACTTGGCACGCATCATGGTGGGGTGCAGAATATCCATTTCCATCTGAATAACAATAATTCGTCAATAGAAATCATTGACGGGTCGTTAGAGGGTGTATAGAGGGATTTTTCATTTTCAAAATTACCTCAGAATCAAATATGACTTGGCACGCAACATGGTGGGGTGCAGAATATCCATTTCCATCTGAATAACAATAATTCGTCAACAGAAATCATTGTCGGGTCGTCAGAGGTGGTATAGAGGGATTTTTCATTATCAAAATGACTTCAGAAATCAAATATGACTTGGCACGCGTCATAGTAGGGTGCAGAATATATATTTCTATCTGAATAACAAGAATTCGTTAACAGAAATCATTGTCGGGTCGTTAGAGGGGGTATAGAGGGATTTTTCATTTTCAATATTTCTTCAAAAATCTAATATTACTTGGCACGCATTATGGTGGGGTGCAGAATATCCATATCTATCTGAATAACAATAATTCCTTATCAGGAATTATTGTCGTGTCGTCAGAGGGGGTATAGAGAAACTTTTCATTTTCAAAATTACCTCAAAATAAAATATGACTTGGCACGCAACATGATGGGGTGCAGAATATCCATTTCCATCTGAATAACAATAATTCGTCAACAGAAATCATTGTCGGGTCGTCAGAGGGGGTATAGAGGGATTTTTCATTTTCAAAATAACTTCAAAAATCTAATATGACTTGGCACGCATCATGGTGGGGTGCAAAGTATCCATGTCCAACTGAATAACAATAATTTGTCAACATAAATCATTGTCGTGTCGTCAGAGGGGGTATAGACGAATTTTTCATTCTCAAAATTACTTCAAAAATCAAATATGACTTGGCACGTATCATGGTGGAGTGCATAATATCCATTTTCATCTAAATTACAATAATTCGTCAACAGAAATCATTGTCGGGTCGAAAGAGGGGGTATAGAGGGATTTTTCATTATCAAAATAACTTCCAAAATCAAATATGACTTGGCACGCATCATAGTAGGGTGCAGAATAAATATTTCCATCTGAATAACAAGAATTCGTTATCAGAAATCATTGTCGGGTCGTTAGAGGGGGTATAGAGGGATTTTTCATTTTCAAAATTACCTCAAAATCAAATATGACTTGGCACGCATCATGGTGGGATGCAGAATATCTATTTCCAACTGAATAACAAAAATTCGTCAACAGAACTCATTGTCGGGTCGTCAAAGGGGGTATAGAGGGATTTTTCATTTTCAAAATTACTTCAAAAATCAAATATGACTTGGCACGCATCATGGTCGGGTGCAAAGTATTCATGTATATCTAACTAACAATGATTCGTTAATATAAATCATTGTCGGGTCGTCAGAGGGGGTACAGAGGTATTTCTCATTTTCAAAATTACTTCAAAAATCTAATATGACTAGGCACGCATCATAGTGGGGTGCAAAGTATTCATATATATCTAAATAACAATAATTCATCAACAGAAATCATTGTCGGGTCGTTAGAGGGGGTATAGAGGTATTTTTCATTTTCAATATTTCTTCAAAAATCTAATATTACGTGGCACGCATCATGGTGGGGTGCAGAATATCCATATCTATCTGAATAACAATAATTCCTTAACAGAATTTATTGTCGTGTCGTCAGAGGGGGTATAGAGAGATTTTTCATTTTCAAAATTATCTCAAAATCAAATATGACTTGGCACGCATCATGGTGGGGTGCACAGTATTCATGTATATCTAACTAACAATGATTCGTTAACATAAATCATTGTCGTGTCGTCAGAGGGGGTATAGAGGGATTTTTCATTTTCAAAATTACCTCAAAATCAAATATGATTTGGCACGCAACATGGTGGGGTGCAGAATATCCATTTCCATCTGAATAACAATAATTCGTCAGCAGAAATCATTGTCGGGTCGTTAGAGGGGATGTAGAGGGATTTTTCATATTCAATATTTCTTCAAAAGTCTAATATGACTTGGCACGCATCATGGTGGTGTGCAGAATATCCTTTCTCATCTGAATAACCATAATTCGTCAACTGAAATCATTGTCGGGTCGTCAGAGGGGGTATAGAGGGATTTTTCATTTTCAATATATATTCAAAAATCTAATATGACTTGACACGCATCATGGTGGGGTGCAGAATATCTATTTCCATCTGAATAACAATAATTCTTCGACAGAACTCATTGTCGGGTCGTCAGAGGGGGTATAGAGGGATTTTTCATTTTCAAAATGACTTCAAAAATCAAATATGACTTGGCACGCATCATGGTGGGGTGCAAAGTATTCATGTATATCTAACTAACAAAGATTCGTTAATAGAAATCATTGTCGGGTCGTGAGAGGGGGTATAGAGGTATTTCTCATTTTCAAAATTACTTCAAAAATCTAATATGACTTGGCACGCATCATAGTGGGGTGCAAAGTATCCTTATATATCTAAATAACAATAATTCGTAAACAGAAATCATTGTCGGGTCGTTAGAGGGGGTATAGAGGGATTTTCCATTTTCAATATTTCTTCAAAAATCTAATATTACTTGGCACGCATCATGGTGGGGTGCAGAATATCGATATCTATCTGAATAACAATGATTCGTTAACATAAATCATTGTCGTGTCGTCAGAGGGGGTATAGAGGGATTTTTCATTTTCAAAATTACCTCAAAATCAAATATGATTTGGCTCGCAACATGGTGGGGTGCAGAATATCCATTTCCATCTGAATAACAATAATTCGTTAGCAGAAATCATTGTCGGGTCGTTAGAGGGGATGTAGAGTGATTTTTCATATTCAATATTTCTTCAAAACTCTAATATGACTTGGCACGCATCATGGTGGGGTGCAGAATATCCTTTCTCATCTGAATAACAATAATTCGTCAACAGAAATCATTGTGGGGTCGTCAGAGGGGGTATAGAGGGATTTTTCATTTTCAAAATTACTTCAAAAATCTAATATGACTTGGCACGCATCATGGTGGGTCGCAAAGTATCCACGTCCATCTGAATAACAATAATTTGTCAACATAAATCATTGTCGTGTCGTCAGAGGGGGTATAGAGTGATTTTTCATTTTCAAAATTACTTCGAAAATCAAATATGACTTGGCACGTATCAAGGTGGAGTGCATTATATCCATTTTCATCTAAATTACAATATTTCGTCAACAGAAATTATTGTCGGGTCGTCAGAGGGGGTATAGAGGGATTTCTCATTATCAAAATGACTTCAAAAATCAAATATGACTTGGCACGCATCATAGTAGGGTGCAGAATATATATTTCCATCCCAATAACGAGAATTCGTCAACAGAAATCATTGTCGGGTCGTTAGAGGGGGTATAGAGGGATTTTTCATTTTCAATATTTCTTCAAAATCAAATATGACTTGGCACGCATCATGGTGGGGTGCAGAATATCCATTTCCATCTGAATAACAATAATTCGTCAATAGAAATCATTGACGGGTCGTTAAAGGGTGTATAGAGGGAGTTTTCATTTTCAAAATTACTTCAAAATCAAATATGACTTGGCACGCAACATGGTCTGGTGCAGAATATCCATTTCCATCTGAATAACAATAATTCGTCAACAGAAATCATTGTCGGGTCGTCAAAGGGGGTATAGAGGGATTTTTCATTTTCAAAATTACTTCAAAAATCAAATATGACTTGGCACGCATCATGGTCGGGTGCAAAGTATTCATGTATATCTAACTAACAATGATTCGTTAATAGAAATCATTGTCGGGTCGTCAGAGGGGGTATAAAGGTATTTCTCATTTTCAAAATTACTTCAAAAATCTAATATGACTTGGCACGCATCATAGTGGGGTGCAAAGTATCCATATATATCTATATAACAATAATTCGTCAACAGAAATCATTGTCGGGTCGTTAGAGGGGGTATAGAGGGATTTTCCATTTTCAATATTTCTTCAAAAATCTAATATTACTTGGCATGCATCATGGTGGGGTGCAGAATATCCATATCTATCTGAATAACAATAATTCCTTAACAGAATTTATTGTCGTATCATCAGAGGGGGTATAGAGAGATTTTTCATTTTCAAAATTACCTCAAAATCAAATATGACTTGGCACGCATCATGGTGGGGTGCGCAGTATTCATGTATATCTAACTAACAATGATTCGTTAACATAAATCATTGTCGTGTCGTCAGAGGGGGTATAGTGGGATTTTTCATTTTCAAAATTACCTCAAAATCAAATATGATTTGGCACGCAACATGGTGGGGTGCAGAATATCCATTTCCATCTGAATAACAAAAATTCGTCAGCAGAAATCATTGTCGGGTCGTTAGAGGGGGTATAGAGGGATTTCTCATTTTCAAAATTACCTCTAAATCAAATATGACTTGGCACGCAACATGGTGGGGTGCAGAATATTCATTTCCATCTGAATAACAATAATTCGTCAAAAGAATTCATTGTCGAGTCGTCAGAGGGGGTATAGAGGGATTTTTCATTTTCAAAATTACCTCAAAATTGAATATGACTTGGCACGCATCATGGAGGGGTGCAAAGTATTCATGTATATCTAACTAACAATGATTCGTTAATAGAAATCATTGTCGGGTCGTCAGAGGGGGTATAGAGGTATTTCTCATTTTCAAAATTACTTCAAAAATCTAATATGACTAAGCACGCATCATAGTGGGGTGCAAAGTATTCATATATATCTAAATAACAATAATTCATCAACAGAAATCATTGTCGGGTCGTTAGAGGGGGTAGAGAGGTATTTTCCATTTTCAATATTTCTTCAAAAATCTAATATTACGTGGCACGCATCATGGTGGGGTGCAGAATATCCATATCTATCTGAATAACAATAATTCCTTAACAGAGTTTATTGTCGTGTCGTCAGAGGGGGTATAGAGAGATTTTTCATTTTCAAAATTACCTCAAAATCAAATATGACTTTGCACGCATCATGGTGGGGTGCACAGTATTCATATATATCTAACTAACAATGATTCGTTAACATAAATCATTGTCGTGTCGTCAGAGGGGGTATAGAGGGATTTTTCATTTTCAAAATTACCTCAAAATCAAATATGATTTGGCACGCAACATGGTGGGGTGCAGAATATCCATTTCCATCTGAATAACAATAATCCGTCAGCAGAAATCATTGTCGGGTCGTTAGAGGGGATGTAGAGGGATTTTTCATATTCAATATTTCTTCAAAAATTTAATATGACTTGACACGCATCATGGTGGGGTGCAGAATATCCTTTCTCATCTGAATAACAATAATTCGTCAACTGAAATCATTGTCGGGTCGTCAGAGGGAGTATAGAGGGATTTTTCATTTTCAAAATTACCTCAAAATCAAATATGATTTGGCGTGCAACATGGTGGGGTGCAGAATATCCATTTCCATCTGAATAACAATAATTCGTCAGCAGAAATCATTGTCGGGTCGTTAGAGGGGATGTAGAGGGTATTTTCATATTCAATATTTCTGCAAAAATCTAATATGACTTGGCACGCATCATGGTGGGGTGCAAAATATCCTATCTCATCTGAATAACAATAATTCGTCAACTGAAATCATTGTCGGGTCGTCAGAGGGAGTATAGAGGGATTTTTCATTTTCAAAATTACCTCAAAATCAAATATGATTTGGCGTGCATCATGGTGGGGTGCAGAATATCCTTTCTCATCTGAATAACAATAATTCGTCAACAGAAATCATTGTCGGGTTGTTAGAGGGGGTATAGAGGGATTTTTCATTTTCAATATATATTCAAAAATCTAATATGACTTGGCACGCATCATGGTGGGGTGCAGAATATCTATTTCCATCTGAATAACAATAATTCTTCGACAGAACTCATTGTCGGGTCGTCAGAGGGGGTATAGAGGGATTTTTCATTTTCAAAATGACTTCAAAAATCAAATATGACTTGGCACGCATCATGGTGGGTTGCAAAGTATTCATGTATATCTAACTAACAATGATTCGTTAATAGAAATCATTGTCGGGTCGTGAGAGGGGGTATAGAGGTATTTCTCATTTTCAAAATTACTTCAAAAATCTAATATGACTTGGCACGCATCATAGTGGGGTGCAAAGTATCCTTATATATCTGAATAACAATAATTCGTCAACAGAAATCATTGTCGGGTAGTTAGAGGGGGTATAGAGGGATTTTCCATTTTCAATATTTCTTCAAAAATCTAATATTACTTGGCACGCATCATGGTGGGGTGCAGAATATCGATATCTATCTGAATAACAATAATTCCTTAACAGAATTTATTGTCGTGTCGTCAGAGGGGGTATAGAGAGATTTTTCTTTTTCAAAATTACCTCAAAATCAAATATGACTTGGCACGCATCATGGTGGTGTGCACAGTATTCATGTTTATCTAACTAACAATGATTCGTTAACATAAATCATTGTCGTGTCGTCAGAGGGGGTATAGAGGGATTTTTCATTTTCAAAATTACCTCAAAATCAAATATGATTTGGCACGCAACATGGTGGGGTGCAGAATATCCATTTCCATCTGAATAACAATAATTCGTTAGCAGAAATCATTGTCGGGTCGTTAGAGGGGATGTAGAGTGATTTTTCATATTCAATATTTCTTCAAAACTCTAATATGACTTGGCACGCATCATGGTGGGGTGCAGAATATCCTTTCTCATCTGAATAACAATAATTCGTCAACAGAAATCATTGTGGGGTCGTCAGAGGGGGTATAGAGGGATTTTTCATTTTCAAAATTACTTCAAATATCTAATATGACTTGGCACGCATCATGGTGGGTCGCAAAGTATCCACGTCCATCTGAATAACAATAATTCGTCAACATAAATCATTGTCGTGTCGTCAGAGGGGGTATAGAGTGATTTTTCATTTTCAAAATTACTTCGAAAATCAAATATGACTTGGCACGTATCAAGGTGGAGTGCATTATATCCATTTTCATCTAAATTACAATATTTCGTCAACAGAAATTATTGTCGGGTCGTCAGAGGGGGTATAGAGGGATTTCTCATTATCAAAATGACTTCAAAAATCAAATATGACTTGGCACGCATCATAGTAGGGTGCAGAATATATATTTCCATCTCAATAACGAGAATTCGTCAACAGAAATCATTGTCGGGTCGTTAGAGGGGGTATAGAGGGATTTTTCATTTTCAATATTTCTTCAAAACTCTAATATGACTTGGCACGCATCATGGTGGGGTGCAGAATATCTGTTTCTATCTGAATAACAATAAATCGTCGACAGAAATCATTGTCGGGTCGTTAGAGGGGGTATAGAGGGATTTCTCATTTTCAAAATTACCTCAAAATCAAATATGACTTGGCACGCATCATGGTGGGGTGCATAATATCCATTTCCATCTGAATAACAATAATTCGTCAACAGATATCATTGACGGGTCGTTGGAGGGGGTATAGAGGGATTTTTCATTTTCAAAATTAACCTCAAAATCAAATATGACTTGGCACGCATCATGGTGGGGTGCAGAATATCCATTTCCATCTGAATAACAATAATTCGTCAATAGAAATCATTGACGGGTCGTTAGAGGGTGTATAGAGGGATTTTTCATTTTCAAAAGTACTTCAAAATCAAATATGACTTTGCACGCAACATGGTGGGGTGCAGAATATCCATTTCCATCTGAATAACAATAATTCGTCAACAGAAATCATTGTCGGGTCGTCAAAGGGGGTATAGAGGGATTTTTCATTTTCAAAATTACTTCAAAAATCTAATATGACTTGGCACGCATCATGGTGGGGTGCAAAGTATCCATGTCCATCTGAATATCAATAATTTGTCAACATAAATCATTGTCGTGTCGTCAGAGGGGGTATAGAGTGATTTTTCATTTTCAAAATTACTTCAAAAATCAAATATGACTTTGCACGTATCATGGTGGAGTGCATAATATTCATTTTCATCTAAATTACAATAATTCGTCAACAGAAATCATTGTCGGGTCGTCAGAGGTGGTATAGAGGGATTTTTCATTATCAAAATGACTTCAGTAATCAAATATGACTTGGCACGCGTCATGGTAGGGTGCAGAATATATATTTCTATCTGAATAACAAGAATTCGTTAACAGAAATCATTGTCGGGTCGTTAGAGGGGGTATAGAGGGATTTTTCATTTTCAAAATTACCTCAAAATCAAATATGACTTGGCACGCAACATGATGGGGTGCAGAATATCCATTTCCATCTGAATATCAATAATTCGTCAACAGAAATCATTGTCGGGTCGTCAGAGGGTGTATAGAGGGAATTTTCATTTTTAAAATTACTTCAAAAATCTAATATGACTTGGCACGCATCATGGTGGGTCGCAAAGTATCCATATCCGTCTGAATAACAATAATTTGTCAACATAAATCATTGTCGTGTCGTCAGAGGGGATATAGAGTGATTTTTCATTTTCAAAATTTCTTCGAAAATCAAATATGACTTGGCACGTATCAAGGTGGAGTGCATAATATCCATTTTCATCTAAATTACAATATTTCGTCAACAGAAATTATTGTCGGGTCGTCAAAGGGAGTTAATGGGAATTTTCATTTTCAAAATTACTTCAAAAATCGAATATAATTTGGCACGCAGCATAGTAGGGTGCAAAATATTCATTTCCATCTGAATAACAATAATTCGTCAAAAGATATCATTGTCGGGTCGTTAGAGGGGGTATAGAGGGATTTCTCATTATCAAAATGACTTCAAAAATCAAATATGACTTGGCACGCATCATAGTAGGGTGCAGAATATATATTTCCATCTCAATAACGAGAATTCGTCAACAGAAATCATTGTCGGGTCGTTAGAGGGGGTATAGAGGGATTTTTCATTTTCAATATTTCTTCAAAATCAAATATGACTTGGCACGCATCATGGTGGGGTGCAGAATATCCATTTCCATCTGAATAACAATAATTCGTCAATAGAAATCATTGACGGGTCGTTAAAGGGTGTATAGAGGGAGTTTTCATTTTCAAAATTACTTCAAATTCAAATATGACTTGGCACGCAACATGGTCTGGTGCAGAATATCCATTTCCATCTGAATAACAATAATTCGTCATCAGAAATCATTGTCGGGTCGTCAAAGGGGGTATAGAGGGATTTTTCATTTTCAAAATTACTTCAAAAATCAAATATGAGTTGGCACGCATCATTGTCGGGTGCAAAGTATTCATGTATATCTAACTAACAATGATTCGTTAATAGAAATCATTGTCGGGTCGTCAGAGGGGGTATAGAGGTATTTCTCATTTTCAAAATTACTTCAAAAATCTAATTGGACTTGGCACGCATCATAGTGGGGTGCAAAGTATCCATATATATCTATATAACAATAATTCGTCAACAGAACTCATTGTCGGGTCGTTAGAGGGGGTATAGAGGGATTTTCCATTTTCAATATTTCTTCAAAAATCTAATATTACTTGGCATGCATCATGGTGGGGTGCAGAATATCCATATCTATCTGAATAACAATAATTCCTTAACAGAATTTATTGTCGTATCGTCAGAGGGGGTATAGAGAGATTTTTCATTTTCAAAATTACCTCAAAATCAAATATGACTTGGCACGCATCATGGTGGGGTGCACAGTATTCATGCATATCTAACTAACAATGATTCGTTAACATAAATCATTGTCGTGTCGTCAGAGGGGGTATAGTGGGATTTTTCATTTTCAAAATTACCTCAAAATCAAATATGATTTGGCACGCAACATGGTGGGGTGCAGAATATCCATTTCCATCTGAATAACAAAAATTCGTCAGCAGAAATCATTGTCGGGTCGTTAGAGGGGGTATAGAGGGATTTCTCATTTTCAAAATTACCTCTAAATCAAATATGACTTGGCACGCAACATGGTGGGGTGCAGAATATTCATTTCCATCTGAATAACAATAATTCGTCAAAAGAATTCATTGTCGAGTCGTCAGAGGGGGTATAGAGGGATTTTTCATTTTCAAAATTACCTCAAAATTGAATATGACTTGGCACGCATCATGGAGGGGTGCAAAGTATTCATGTATATCTAACTAACAATGATTCGTTAATAGAAATCATTGTCGGGTCGTCAGAGGGGGTATAGAGGTATTTCTCATTTTCAAAATTACTTCAAAAATCTAATATGACTAGGCACGCATCATAGTGGGGTGCAAAGTATTCATATATATCTAAATAACAATAATTCATCAATAGAAATCATTGTCGGGTCGTTAGAGGGGGTAGAGAGGTATTTTCCATTTTCAATATTTCTTCAAAAATCTAATATTACGTGGCACGCATCATGGTGGGGTGCAGAATATCCATATCTATCTGAATAACAATAATTTCTTAACAGAATTTATTGTCGTGTCGTCAGAGGGGGTATAGAGAGATTTTTCATTTTCAAAATTACCTCAAAATCAAATATGACTTTGCACGCATCATGGTGGGGTGCACAGTATTCATGTATATCTAACTAACAATGATTCGTTAACATAAATCATTGTCGTGTCGTCAGAGGGGGTATAGAGGGATTTTTCATTTTCAAAATTACCTCAAAATCAAATATGATTTGGCACGCAACATGGTGGGGTGCAGAATATCCATTTCCATCTGAATAACAATAATCCGTCAGCAGAAATCATTGTCGGGTCGTTAGAGGGGATGTAGAGGGATTTTTCATATTCAATATTTCTTCAAAAATCTAATATGACTTGGCACGCATCATGGTGGGGTGCAGAATATCCTTTCTCATCTGAATAACAATAATTCGTCAACAGAAATCATTGTCGGGTCGTTAGAGGGGATGTAGAGGGTATTTTCATATTCAATATTTCTACAAAAATCTAATATGACTTGGCACGCATCATGGTGGGGTGCAGAATATCCTTTCTCATCTGAATAACAATAATTCGTCAACTGAAATCATTGTCGGGTCGTCAGAGGGAGTATAGAGGGATTTTTCATTTTCAAAATTACCTCAAAATCAAATATGATTTGGCGTGCAACATGGTGGGGTGCAGAATATCCATTTCCATCTGAATAACAATAATTCGTCAGCAGAAATCATTGTCGGGTCGTTAGAGGGGATGTAGAGGGTATTTTCATATACAATATTTCTGCAAAAATCTAATATGACTTGGCACGCATCATGGTGGGGTGCAGAATATCCTTTCTCATCTGAATATTAATAATTCGTCAACTGAAATCATTGTCGGGTCGTCAGAGGGAGTATAGAGGGATTTTTCATTTTCAAAATTACCTCAAAATCAAATATGATTTGGCGTGCATCATGGTGGGGTGCAGAATATCCTTTCTCATCTGAATAACAATAATTCGTCAACAGAAATCATTGTCGGGTTGTTAGAGGGGGTATAGAGGGATTTTTCATTTTCAATATATATTCAAAAATCTAATATGACTTGGCACGCATCATGGTGGGGTGCAGAATATCTATTTCCATCTGAATAACAATAATTCTTCGACAGAACTCATTGTCGGGTCGTCAGAGGGGGTATAGAGGGATTTTTCATTTTCAAAATGACTTCAAAAATCAAATATGACTTGGCACGCATCATGGTGGGTTGCAAAGTATTCATGTATATCTAACTAACAATGATTCGTTAATAGAAATCATTGTCGGGTCGTGAGAGGGATTATAGAGGTATTTCTCATTTTCAAAATTACTTCAAAAATCTAATATGACTTGGCACGCATCATAGTGGGGTGCAAAGTATCCTTATATATCTAAATAACAATAATTCGTCAACAGAAATCATTGTCGGGTCGTTAGAGGGGGTATAGAGGGATTTTCCATTTTCAATATTTCTTCAAAAATCTAATATTACTTGGCACGCATCATGGTGGGGTGCAGAATATCGATATCTATCTGAATAACAATAATTCCTTAACAGAATTTATTGTCGTGTCGTCAGAGGGGGTATAGAGAGATTTTTCATTTTCAAAATTACCTCAAAATCAAATATGACTTGGCACGCATCATGGTGGTGTGCACAGTATTCATGTTTATCTAACTAACAATGATTCGTTAACATAAATCATTGTCGTGTCGTCAGAGGGGGTATAGAGGGATTTTTCATTTTCAAAATTACCTCAAAATCAAATATGATTTGGCACGCAACATGGTGGGGTGCAGAATATCCATTTCCATCTGAATAACAATAATTCGTTAGCAGAAATCATTGTCGGGTCGTTAGAGGGGATGTAGAGTGATTTTTCATATTCAATATTTCTTCAAAACTCTAATATGACTTGGCACGCATCATGGTGGGGTGCAGAATATCCTTTCTCATCTAAATAACAATAATTCGTCAACAGAAATCATTGTGGGGTCGTCAGAGGGGGTATAGAGGGATTTTTCATTTTCAAAATTACTTCAAAAATCTAATATGACTTGGCACGCATCATGGTGGGTCGCAAAGTATCCACGTCCATCTGAATAACAATAATTCGTCAACATAAATCATTGTCGTGTCGTCAGAGGGGGTATAGAGTGATTTTTCATTTTCAAAATTACTTCAAAAATCAAATATGACTTGGCACGCATCATAGTAGGGTGCAGAATATATATTTCCATCTCAATAACGAGAATTCGTCAACAGAAATCATTGTCGGGTCGTTAGAGGGGGTATAGAGGGATTTTTCATTTTCAATATTTCTTCAAAACTCTAATATGACTTGGCACGCATCATGGTGGGGTGCAGAATATCTGTTTCTATCTGAATAACAATAAATCGTCGACAGAAATCATTGTCGGGTCGTTAGAGGGGGTATAGAGGGATTTCTCATTTTCAAAATTACCTCAAAATCAAATATGACTTGGCACGCATCATGGTGGGGTGCATAATATCCATTTCCATCTGAATAACAATAATTCGTCAACAGATATCATTGACGGGTCGTTGGAGGGGGTATAGAGGGATTTTTCATTTTCAAAATTAACCTCAAAATCAAATATGACTTGGCACGCATCATGGTGGGGTGGAGAATATCCATTTCCATCTGAATAACAATAATTCGTCAATAGAAATCATTGACGGGTCGTTAGAGGGTGTATAGAGGGATTTTTCATTTTCAAAATTACTTCAAAATCAAATATGACTTGGCACGCAACATGGTGGGGTGCAGAATATCCATTTCCATCTGAATAACAATAATTCGTCAACAGAAATCATTGTCGGGTCGTCAAAGGGGGTATAGAGGGATTTTTCATTTTCAAAATTACTTCAAAAATCTAATATGACTTGGCACGCATCATGGTGGGGTGCAAAGTATCCATGTCCATCTGAATATCAATAATTTGTCAACATAAATCATTGTCGTGTCGTCAGAGGGGGTATAGAGTGATTTTTCATTTTCAAAATTACTTCAAAAATCAAATATGACTTTGCACGTATCATGGTGGAGTGCATAATATTCATTTTCATCTAAATTACAATAATTCGTCAACAGAAATCATTGTCGGGTCGTCAGAGGTGGTATAGAGGGATTTTTCATTATCAAAATGACTTCAGTAATCAAATATGACTTGGCACGCGTCATGGTAGGGTGCAGAATATATATTTCTATCTGAATAACAAGAATTCGTTAACAGAAATCATTGTCGGGTCGTTAGAGGGGGTATAGAGGGATTTTTCATTTTCAATATTTCTTCAAAAATCTAATATTACTTGGCACGCATCATGGTGGGGTGCAGAATATCCATATCTATCTGAATAACAATAATTCCTTAACAGAAATTATTGTCGTGTCGTCAGAGGGGGTTTAGAGAGATTTTTCATTTTCAAAATTACCTCAAAATAAAATATGACTTGGCACGCATCATGGTGGGGTGCAAAGTATTCATGTATATCTAACTAACAATAATTGGTTTACAGAAATCGTTGTCGTGTCGTCAGAGGGGGTATAGAGGGATTTTTCATTTTCAAAATTACCTCAAAATCAAATATGACTTGGCACGCAACATGATGGGGTGCAGAATATCCATTTCCATCTGAATAACAATAATTCGTCAACAGAAATCATTGTCGGGTCGTCAGAGGGTGTATAGAGGGAATTTTCATTTTTAAAATTACTTCAAAAATCTAATATGACTTGGCACGCATCATGGTGGGTCGCAAAGTATCCATATCCGTCTGAATAACAATAATTTGTCAACATAAGTCATTGTCGTGTCGTCAGAGGGGGTATAGAGTGATTTTTCATTTTCAATATTTCTTCGAAAATCAAATATGACTTGGCACGTATCAAGGTGGAGTGCATAATATCCATTTTCATCTAAATTACAATATTTCGTCAACAGAAATTATTGTCGGGTCGTCAAAGGGAGTTAAAGGGAATTTTCATTTTCAAAATTACTTCAAAAATCGAATATAACCTGGCACGCAGCATAGTAGGGTGCAAAACATTCATTTCCATCTGAATAACAATAATTCGTCAAAAGATATCATTGTCGGGTCGTTAGAGGGGGTATAGAGGAATTTCTCATTATCAAAATGACTTCAAAAATCAAATATGACTTGGCACGCATCATAGTAGGGTGCAGAATATATATTTCCATCTCAATAACGAGAATTCGTCAACAGAAATCATTGTCGGGTCGTTAGAGGGGGTATAGAGGTTCAATATTTCTTCAAAATCAAATATGACTTGGCACGCATCATGGTGGGGTGCAGAATATCCATTTCCATCTGAATAACAATAATTCGTCAATAGAAATCATTGACGGGTCGTTAAAGGGTGTATAGAGGGAGTTTTCATTTTCAAAATTACTTCAAATTCAAATATGACTTGGCACGCAACATGGTCTGGTGCAGAATATCCATTTTCATCTGAATAACAATAATTCGTCAACAGAAATCATTGTCGGGTCGTCAAAGGGGGTATAGAGGCATTTTTCATTTTCAAAATTACTTCAAAAATCAAATATGACTTGGCACGCATCATGGTCGGGTGCAAAGTATTCATGTATATCTAACTAACAATGATTCGTTAATAGAAATGATTGTCGGGTCGTCAGAGGGGGTATAGAGGTATTTCTCATTTTCAAAATTACTTCAAAAATCTAATATGACTTGGCACGCATCATAGTGGGGTGCAAAGTATCCATATATATCTATATAACAATAATTCGTCAACAGAAATCATTGTCGGGTCGTTAGAGGGGGTATAGAGGGATTTTCCATTTTCAATATTTCTTCAAAAATCTAATATTACTTGGCATGCATCATGGTGGGGTGCGGAATATCCATATCTATCTGAATATCAATAATTCCTTAACAGAATTTATTGTCGTATCGTCAGAGGGGGTATAGAGAGATTTTTCATTTTCAAAATTACCTCAAAATCAAATATGACTTGGCACGCATCATGGTGGGGTGCACAGTATTCATGTATATCTAACTAACAATGATTCGTTAACATAAATCATTGTCGTGTCGTCAGAGGGGGTATAGTGGGATTTTTCATTTTCAAAATTACCTCAAAATCAAATATGATTTGGAACGCAACATGGTGGGGTGCAGAATATCCATTTCCATCTGAATAACAAAAATTCGTCAGCAGAAATCATTGTCGGGTCGTTAGAGGGGGTATAGAGGGATTTCTCATTTTCAAAATTACCTCTAAATCAAATATGACTTGGCACGCAACATGGTTGGGTGCAGAATATTCATTTCCATCTGAATAACAATAATTCGTCAAAAGAATTCATTGTCGAGTCGTCAGAGGGGGTAAAGAGGGATTTTTCATTTTCAAAATAACCTCAAAATTGAATATGACTTGGCACGCATCATGGAGGGGTGCAAAGTATTCATGTATATCTAACTAACAATGATTCGTTAATAGAAATCATTGTCGGGTCGTCAGAGGGGGTATAGAGGTATTTCTCATTTTCAAAATTACTTCAAAAATCTAATATGACTAGGCACGCATCATAGTGGGGTGCAAAGTATTCATATATATCTAAATAACAATAATTCATCAACAGAAATCATTGTCGGGTCGTTAGAGGGGGTAGAGAGGTATTTTCCATTTTCAATATTTCTTCAAAAATCTAATATTACGTGGCACGCATCATGGTGGGGTGCAGAATATCCATATCTATCTGAATAACAATAATTCCTTAACAGAATTTATTGTCGTGTCGTCAGAGGGGGTATAGAGAGATTTTTCATTTTCAAAATTACCTCAAAATCAAATATGACTTTGCACGCATCATGGTGGGGTGCACAGTATTCATGTATATCTAACTAACAATGATTCGTTAACATAAATCATTGTCGTGTCGTCAGAGGGGGTATAGAGGGATTTTTCATTTTCAAAATTACCTCAAAATCAAATATGATTTGGCACGCAACATGGTGGGGTGCAGAATATCCATTTCCATCTGAATAACAATAATCCGTCAGCAGAAATCATTGTCGGGTCGTTAGAGGGGATGTAGAGGGATTTTTCATATTCAATATTTCTTCAAAAATCTAATATGACTTGGCACGCATCATGGTGGGGTGCAGAATATCCTTTCTCATCTGAATAACAATAATTCGTCAACTGAAATCATTGTCGGGTCGTCAGAGGGAGTATAGAGGGATTTTTCATTTTCAAAATTACCTCAAAATCAAATATGATTTGGCGTGCAACATGGTGGGGTGCAGAATATCCATTTCCATCTGAATAACAATAATTCGTCAGCAGAAATCATTGTCGGGTCGTTAGAGGGGATGTAGAGGGTATTTTCATATTCAATATTTCTGCAAAAATCTAATATGACTTGGCACGCATCATGGTGGGGTGCAGAATATCCTTTCTCATCTGAATAACAATAATTCGTCAACTGAAATCATTGTCGGGTCGTCAGAGGGAGTATAGAGGGATTTTTCATTTTCAAAATTACCTCAAAATCAAATATGATTTGGCGTGCATCATGGTGGGGTGCAGAATATCCTTTCTCATCTGAATAACAATAATTCGTCAACAGAAATCATTGTCGGGTTGTTAGAGGGGGTATAGAGGGATTTTTCATTTTCAATTTATATTCAAAAATCTAATATGACTTGGCACGCATCATGGTGGGGTGCAGAATATCTATTTCCATCTGAATAACAATAATTCTTCGACAGAACTCATTGTCGGGTCGTCAGAGGGGGTATAGAGGGATTTTTCATTTTCAAAATGACTTCAAAAATCAAATATGACTTGGCACGCATCATGGTGGGGTGCAAAGTATTCATGTATATCTAACTAACAATGATTCGTTAATAGAAATCATTGTCGGGTCGTGAGAGGGGGTGTAGAGGTATATCTCATTTTCAAAATTACTTCAAAAATCTAATATGACTTGGCACGCATCATAGTGGGGTGCAAAGTATCCTTATATATCTAAATAACAATAATTCGTCAACAGAAATCATTGTCGGGTCGTTAGAGGGGGTATAGAGGGATTTTCCATTTTCAATATTTCTTCAAAAATCTAATATTACTTGGCACGCATCATGGTGGGGTGCAGAATATCGATATCTATCTGAATAACAATAATTCCTCAACAGAATTTATTGTCGTGTCGTCAGAGGGGGTATAGAGAGATTTTTCATTTTCAAAATTACCTCAAAATCAAATATGACTTGGCACGCATCATGGTGGTGTGCACAGTATTCATGTTTATCTAACTAACAATGATTCGTTAACATAAATCATTGACGGGTCGTTGGAGGGGGTATAGAGGGATTTTTCATTTTCAAAATTACCTCAAAATCAAATATGATTTGGCACGCAACATGGTGGGGTGCAGAATATCCATTTCCATCTGAATAACAATAATTCGTCAATAGAAATCATTGACGGGTCGTTAGAGGGTGTATAGAGGGATTTTTCATTTTCAAAATTACTTCAAAATCAAATATGACTTGGCACGCAACATGGTGGGGTGCAGAATATCCATTTCCATCTGAATAACGATAATTCGTCAACAGAAATCATTGTCGGGTCGTCAAAGGGGGTATAGAGGGAATTTTCATTTTCAAAATTACTTCAAAAATCGAATATAACTTGGCACGCAGCATAGTAGGGTGCAAAATATTCATTTCCATCTGAATAACAATAATTCGTCAAAAGATATCATTGTCGGGTCGTTAGAGGGGGTATAGAGGGATTTCTCATTATCAAAATGACTTCAAAAATCAAATATGACTTGGCACGCATCATAGTAGGGTGCAGAATATATATTTCCATCTCAATAACGAGAATTCGTCAACAGAAATCATTGTCGGGTCGTTAGAGGGGGTATAGAGGGATTTTTCATTTTCAATATTTCTTCAAAACTCTAATATGACTTGGCACGCATCAAGGTGGGGTGCAGAATATCTATTTCTATCTGAATAACAATAAATCGTCGACAGAAATCATTGTCGGGTCGTTAGAGGGGGTATAGAGGAAGTTTTCATTTTCAAAATTACTTCAAATTCAAATATGACTTGGCACACAACATGGTCTGGTGCAGAATATCCATTTCCATCTGAATAACAATAATTCGTCAACAGAAATCATTGTCGGGTCGTCAAAGGGGGTATAGAGGGATTTCTCATTTTCAAAATTACTTCAAAAATCAAATATGACTTGGCACGCATCATGGTCGGGTGCAAAGTATTCATGTATATCTAACTAACAATGATTCGTTAATAGAAATCATTGTCGGGTCGTCAGAGGGGGTATAGAGGTATTTCTCATTTTCAAAATTACTTCAAAAATCTAATATGACTTGGCACGCATCATAGTGGGGTGCAAAGTATCTATATATATCTATATAACAATAATTCGTCAACAGAAATCATTGTCGGGTCGTTAGAGGGGGTATAGAGGGATTTTCCATTTTCAATATTTCTTCAAAAATCTAATATTACTTGGCATGCATCATGGTGGGGTGCAGAATATCCATATCTATCTGAATAACAATAATTCCTTAACAGAATTTATTGTCGTATCGTCAGAGGGGGTATAGAGAGATTTTTCATTTTCAAAATTACCTCAAAATCAAATATGACTTGACACGCATCATGGTGGGGTGCACAGTATTCATGTATATCTAACTAACAATGATTCGTTAACATAAATCATTGTCGTGTCGTCAGAGGGGGTATAGTGGGATTTCTCATTTTCAAAATTACCTCTAAATCAAATATGACCTGGCACGCAACATGGTGGGGTGCAGAATATTCATTTCCATCTGAATAACAATAATTCGTCAAAAGAATTCATTGTCGAGTCGTCAGAGGGGGTATAGAGGGATTTTTCATTTTCAAAATTACCTCAAAATTGAATATAACTTGGCACGCATCATGGAGGGGTGCAAAGTATTCATGTATATCTAACTAACAATGATTCGTTAATAAAAATCATTGTCGGGTCGTCAGAGGGGGTATAGAGGTATTTCTCATTTTCAAAATTACTTCAAAAATCTAATATGACTAGGCACGCATCATAGTGGGGTGCAAAGTATTCATATATATCTAAATAACAATAATTCATCAACAGAAATCATTGTCGTGTCGTCAGAGGGGGTATAGAGGGATTTTTCATTTTCAAAATTACCTCAAAATCAAATATGATTTGGCACGCAACATGGTGGGGTGCAGAATATCCATTTCCATCTGAATAACAATAATCCGTCAGCAGAAATCATTGTCGGGTCGTTAGAGGGGATGTAGAGGGATTTTTCATATTCAATATTTCTTCAAAAATCTAATATGACTTGGCACGCATCATGGTGGGGTGCAGAATATCCTTTCTCATCTGAATAACAATAATTCGTCAACTGAAATCATTGTCGGGTCGTCAGAGGGAGTATAGAGGGATTTTTCATTTTCAAAATTACCTCAAAATCAAATATGATTTGGCGTGCAACATGGTGGGGTGCAGAATATCCATTTCCATCTGAATAACAATAATTCGTCAGCAGAAATCATTGTCGGGTCGTTAGAGGGGATGTAGAGGGTATTTTCATATTCAATATTTCTGCAAAAATCTAATATGACTTGGCACGCAACATGGTGGGGTGCAGAATATCCATTTCCATCTGAATAACAATAATCCGTCAGCAGAAATCATTGTCGGGTCGTTAGAGGGGATGTAGAGGGATTTTTCATATTCAATATTTCTTCAAAAGTCTAATATGACTTGGCACGCATCATGGTGGTGTGCAGAATATCCTTTCTCGTCTGAATAACCATAATTTGTCAACTGAAATCATTGTCGGGTCGTCAGAGGGGGTATAGAGGGATTTTTCATTTTCAATATATATTCAAAAATCTAATATGACTTGACACGCATCATGGTGGGGTGCAGAATATCTATTTCCATCTGAATAACAATAATTCTTCGACAGAACTCATTGTCGGGTCGTCAGAGGGGGTATAGAGGGATTTTTCATTTTCAAAATGACTTCAAAAATCAAATATGACTTGGCACGCATCATGGTGGGGTGCAAAGTATTCATGTATATCTAACTAACAAAGATTCGTTAATAGAAATCATTGTCGGGTCGTGAGAGGGGGTATAGAGGTATTTCTCATTTTCAAAATTACTTCAAAAATCTAATATGACTTGGCACGCATCATAGTGGGGTGCAAAGTATCCTTATATATCTAAATAACAATAATTCGTAAACAGAAATCATTGTCGGGTCGTTAGAGGGGGTATAGAGGGATTTTCCATTTTCAATATTTCTTCAAAAATCTAATATTACTTGGCACGCATCATGGTGGGGTGCAGAATATCGATATCTATCTGAATAACAATGATTCGTTAACATAAATCATTGTCGTGTCGTCAGAGGGGGTATAGAGGGATTTTTCATTTTCAAAATTACCTCAAAATCAAAAATGATTTGGCTCGCAACATGGTGGGGTGCAGAATATCCATTTCCATCTGAATAACAATAATTCGTTAGCAGAAATCATTGTCGGGTCGTTAGAGGGGATGTAGAGTGATTTTTCATATTCAATATTTCTTCAAAACTCTAATATGACTTGGCACGCATCATGGTGGGGTGCAGAATATCCTTTCTCATCTGAATAACAATAATTCGTCAACAGAAATCATTGTGGGGTCGTCAGAGGGGGTATAGAGGGATTTTTCATTTTCAAAATTACTTCAAAAATCTAATATGACTTGGCACGCATCATGGTGGGTCGCAAAGTATCCACGTCCATCTGAATAACAATAATTTGTCAACATAAATCATTGTCGTGTCGTCAGAGGGGGTATAGAGTGATTTTTCATTTTCAAAATTACTTCGAAAATCAAATATGACTTGGCACGTATCAAGGTGGAGTGCATTATATCCATTTTCATCTAAATTACAATATTTCGTCAACAGAAATTATTGTCGGGTCGTCAGAGGGGGTATAGAGGGATTTCTCATTATCAAAATGACTTCAAAAATCAAATATGACTTGGCACGCATCATAGTAGGGTGCAGAATATATATTTTCATCTCAATAACAAGAATTCGTCAACAGAAATCATTGTCGGGTCGTTAGAGGGGGTATAGAGGGATTTTTCATTTTCAATATTTCTTCAAAACTCTAATATGACTTGGCACGCATCAAGGTGGGGTGCAGAATATCTATTTCTATCTGAATAACAATAAATCGTCGACAGAAATCATTTTCGGGTCGTTAGAGGGGGTATAGAGGGATTTTTCATTTTCAAAATTACCTCAAAATCAAATATGACTCGGCACGTATCATGGTGGGATGCAGAATATCCATTTCCAACTGAATAACAATAATTCGTCAACGGAACTCATTGTCGGGTCGTCAGAGGGGGTATAGAGGGATTTTTCATTTTCAAAATTACCTCAAAATCAAATATGAATTGGCACGCATCATGGTGGGATGCAGAATATCTATTTCCAACTGAATAACAATAATTCGTCAACAGAACTCATTGTCGGGTCGTTAGAGGGGGTATAGAGGGATTTTTCATTTTCAAAATTACCTCAAAATCAAATATGACTTGGCACGCATCATGGTGGGGTGCATAATATCCATTTCCACCTGAATAACAATAATTCGTTAACAGAAATCATTGACGGGTCGTTGGAGGGGGTATAGAGGGATTTTTCATGTTCAAAATTAACCTCAAAATCAAAGATGACTTGGCAGGCATCATGGTGGGGTGCAGAATATCCATTTCCATCTAAATAACAATAATTCGTCAATAGAAATCATTGACGGGTCGTTAGAGGGTGTATAGAGGGAGTTTTCATTTTCAAAATTACTTCAAAATCAAATATGACTTGGCACGCAACATGGTCTGGTGTAGAATATCCATTTCCATCTGAATAACAAGAATTCGTCAACAGAAATCATTGTCGGGTCGTCAAAGGGGGTATAGAGGAATTTTTCATTTTCAAAATTACTTCAAAATTCTAATATGACTTGGCACGCATCATGGTGGGGTGCAAAGTATCCATGTCCATCTGAATAACAATAATTTGTCAACATAAATCATTGTCGTGTCGTCAGAGGGGGTATAGAGGGATTTTTCATTTTCAAAATTACTTCAAAAATCAAATATGACTTGGCACGCATCATGGTCGGGTGCAAAGTATTCATGTATATCTAACTAACAATAATTCGTTAATAGAAATCATTGTCCGGTCGTCAGAGGGGGTATAGAGTTATTTCTCATTTTCAAAATTACTTCAAAAATCTAATATGACTTGGCACGCATCATAGTGGGGTGCAAAGTATCCATATATATCTGAATAACAATAATTCGTCAACAGAAATCATTGTCGGGTCGTTAGAGGGGGTATAGAGGGATTTTCCATTTTCAATATTTCTTCAAAAATCTAATATTACTTGGCATACATCATGGTGGGGTGCAGAATATCCATATCTATCTGAATAACAATAATTCCTTAACAGAATTCATTGTCGTGTCGTCAGAGGGGGTATAGAGAGATTTTTCATTTTCAAAATTACCTCAAAATCAAATATGACTTGGCACGCATCATGGTGGGGTGCACAGTATTCATGTATATCTAACTAACAATGATTCGTTAACATAAATCATTGTCGTGTCGTCAGAGGGGGTATAGAGAGATTTTTCATTTTCAAAATTACCTCAAAATCAAATATGATTTGGCACGCAACATGGTGGGGTGCAGAATATCCATTTCCATCTGAATAACAATAATTCGTCAGCAGAAATCATTGTCGGGTCGTTAGAGGGGGTATAGAGGGATTTCTCATTTTCAAAATTACCTCTAAATCAAATATGACTTGGCACGCAACATGGTGGGGTGCAGAATATTCATTTCCATCTGAATAACAATAATTCGTCAAAAGATATCATTGTCGGGTCGTTAGAGGGGGTATAGAGGGATTTTTCATTTTCAATATTTCTTCAAAAATCCAATATGACTTGGCACGCATCATGGTGGGGTGCAGAATATCCATTCCCATCTGAATAACAATAATTCGTCAACAGAACTCATTGTCGGGTCGTCAAAGGGGGTATAGAGGGATTTTTCATTTTCAAAATTACCTCAAAATCAAATATGACTTGGCACGCATCATAGTGGGATGCAGAATATCCATTTCCAACTGAATAACAATAATGCTTCAACAGAACTCATTGTCGGGTCGTCAGAGGGGGTATAGAGGGATTTATCATTTTCAAAATTACCTCAAAATCAAATATGACTTGGCACGCATCATGGTGGGGTGCATAATATCCATTTCCATCTGAATAACAATAATTCGTCAACAGAAATCATTGACGGGTCGTTGGAGGTGTATAGAGGGATTTTTCATTTTCAAAATTAACCTCAAAATCAAATATGACTTGGCACGCATCATGGTGGGGTGCAGAATATCCATTTCCATCTGAATAACAATAATTCGTCAATAGAAATCATTGACGGGTCGTTAGAGGGTGTATAGAGGGATTTTTCATTTTCAAAATTACCTCAGAATCAAATATGACTTGGCACGCAACATGGTGGGGTGCAGAATATCCATTTCCATCTGAATAACAATAATTCGTCAACAGAAATCATTGTCGGGTCGTCAGAGGTGGTATAGAGGGATTTTTCATTATCAAAATGACTTCAGAAATCAAATATGACTTGGCACGCGTCATAGTAGGGTGCAGAATATATATTTCTATCTGAATAACAAGAATTCGTTAACAGAAATCATTGTCGGGTCGTTAGAGGGGGTATAGAGGGATTTTTCATTTTCAATATTTCTTCAAAAATCTAATATTACTTGGCACGCATTATGGTGGGGTGCAGAATATCCATATCTATCTGAATAACAATAATTCCTTATCAGGAATTATTGTCGTGTCGTCAGAGGGGGTATAGAGAAACTTTTCATTTTCAAAATTACCTCAAAATAAAATATGACTTGGCACGCAACATGATGGGGTGCAGAATATCCATTTCCATCTGAATAACAATAATTCGTCAACAGAAATCATTGTCGGGTCGTCAGAGGGGGTATAGAGGGATTTTTCATTTTCAAAATAACTTCAAAAATCTAATATGACTTGGCACGCATCATGGTGGGGTGCAAAGTATCCATGTCCAACTGAATAACAATAATTTGTCAACATAAATCATTGTCGTGTCGTCAGAGGGGGTATAGACGAATTTTTCATTCTCAAAATTACTTCAAAAATCAAATATGACTTGGCACGTATCATGGTGGAGTGCATAATATCCATTTTCATCTAAATTACAATAATTCGTCAACAGAAATCATTGTCGGGTCGAAAGAGGGGGTATAGAGGGATTTTTCATTATCAAAATAACTTCCAAAATCAAATATGACTTGGCACGCATCATAGTAGGGTGCAGAATAAATATTTCCATCTGAATAACAAGAATTCGTTATCAGAAATCATTGTCGGGTCGTTAGAGGGGGTATAGAGGGATTTTTCATTTTCAAAATTACCTCAAAATCAAATATGACTTGGCACGCATCATGGTGGGATGCAGAATATCTATTTCCAACTGAATAACAAAAATTCGTCAACAGAACTCATTGTCGGGTCGTCAAAGGGGGTATAGAGGGATTTTTCATTTTCAAAATTACTTCAAAAATCAAATATGACTTGGCACGCATCATGGTCGGGTGCAAAGTATTCATGTATATCTAACTAACAATGATTCGTTAATATAAATCATTGTCGGGTCGTCAGAGGGGGTACAGAGGTATTTCTCATTTTCAAAATTACTTCAAAAATCTAATATGACTAGGCACGCATCATAGTGGGGTGCAAAGTATTCATATATATCTAAATAACAATAATTCATCAACAGAAATCATTGTCGGGTCGTTAGAGGGGGTATAGAGGTATTTTTCATTTTCAATATTTCTTCAAAAATCTAATATTACGTGGCACGCATCATGGTGGGGTGCAGAATATCCATATCTATCTGAATAACAATAATTCCTTAACAGAATTTATTGTCGTGTCGTCAGAGGGGGTATAGAGAGATTTTTCATTTTCAAAATTATCTCAAAATCAAATATGACTTGGCACGCATCATGGTGGGGTGCACAGTATTCATGTATATCTAACTAACAATGATTCGTTAACATAAATCATTGTCGTGTCGTCAGAGGGGGTATAGAGGGATTTTTCATTTTCAAAATTACCTCAAAATCAAATATGATTTGGCACGCAACATGGTGGGGTGCAGAATATCCATTTCCATCTGAATAACAATAATTCGTCAGCAGAAATCATTGTCGGGTCGTTAGAGGGGATGTAGAGGGATTTTTCATATTCAATATTTCTTCAAAAGTCTAATATGACTTGGCACGCATCATGGTGGTGTGCAGAATATCCTTTCTCATCTGAATAACCATAATTCGTCAACTGAAATCATTGTCGGGTCGTGAGAGGGGGTATAGAGGTATTTCTCATTTTCAAAATTACTTCAAAAATCTAATATGACTTGGCACGCATCATAGTGGGGTGCAAAGTATCCTTATATATCTAAATAACAATAATTCGTAAACAGAAATCATTGTCGGGTCGTTAGAGGGGGTATAGAGGGATTTTCCATTTTCAATATTTCTTCAAAAATCTAATATTACTTGGCACGCATCATGGTGGGGTGCAGAATATCGATATCTATCTGAATAACAATGATTCGTTAACATAAATCATTGTCGTGTCGTCAGAGGGGGTATAGAGGGATTTTTCATTTTCAAAATTACCTCAAAATCAAATATGATTTGGCTCGCAACATGGTGGGGTGCAGAATATCCATTTCCATCTGAATAACAATAATTCGTTAGCAGAAATCATTGTCGGGTCGTTAGAGGGGATGTAGAGTGATTTTTCATATTCAATATTTCTTCAAAACTCTAATATGACTTGGCACGCATCATGGTGGGGTGCAGAATATCCTTTCTCATCTGAATAACAATAATTCGTCAACAGAAATCATTGTGGGGTCGTCAGAGGGGGTATAGAGGGATTTTTCATTTTCAAAATTACTTCAAAAATCTAATATGACTTGGCACGCATCATGGTGGGTCGCAAAGTATCCACGTCCATCTGAATAACAATAATTTGTCAACATAAATCATTGTCGTGTCGTCAGAGGGGGTATAGAGTGATTTTTCATTTTCAAAATTACTTCGAAAATCAAATATGACTTGGCACGTATCAAGGTGGAGTGCATTATATCCATTTTCATCTAAATTACAATATTTCGTCAACAGAAATTATTGTCGGGTCGTCAGAGGGGGTATAGAGGGATTTCTCATTATCAAAATGACTTCAAAAATCAAATATGACTTGGCACGCATCATAGTAGGGTGCAGAATATATATTTCCATCCCAATAACGAGAATTCGTCAACAGAAATCATTGTCGGGTCGTTAGAGGGGGTATAGAGGGATTTTTCATTTTCAATATTTCTTCAAAATCAAATATGACTTGGCACGCATCATGGTGGGGTGCAGAATATCCATTTCCATCTGAATAACAATAATTCGTCAATAGAAATCATTGACGGGTCGTTAAAGGGTGTATAGAGGGAGTTTTCATTTTCAAAATTACTTCAAAATCAAATATGACTTGGCACGCAACATGGTCTGGTGCAGAATATCCATTTCCATCTGAATAACAATAATTCGTCAACAGAAATCATTGTCGGGTCGTCAAAGGGGGTATAGAGGGATTTTTCATTTTCAAAATTACTTCAAAAATCAAATATGACTTGGCACGCATCATGGTCGGGTGCAAAGTATTCATGTATATCTAACTAACAATGATTCGTTAATAGAAATCATTGTCGGGTCGTCAGAGGGGGTATAAAGGTATTTCTCATTTTCAAAATTACTTCAAAAATCTAATATGACTTGGCACGCATCATAGTGGGGTGCAAAGTATCCATATATATCTATATAACAATAATTCGTCAACAGAAATCATTGTCGGGTCGTTAGAGGGGGTATAGAGGGATTTTCCATTTTCAATATTTCTTCAAAAATCTAATATTACTTGGCATGCATCATGGTGGGGTGCAGAATATCCATATCTATCTGAATAACAATAATTCCTTAACAGAATTTATTGTCGTATCGTCAGAGGGGGTATAGAGAGATTTTTCATTTTCAAAATTACCTCAAAATCAAATATGACTTGGCACGCATCATGGTGGGGTGCGCAGTATTCATGTATATCTAACTAACAATGATTCGTTAACATAAATCATTGTCGTGTCGTCAGAGGGGGTATAGTGGGATTTTTCATTTTCAAAATTACCTCAAAATCAAATATGATTTGGCACGCAACATGGTGGGGTGCAGAATATCCATTTCCATCTGAATAACAAAAATTCGTCAGCAGAAATCATTGTCGGGTCGTTAGAGGGGGTATAGAGGGATTTCTCATTTTCAAAATTACCTCTAAATCAAATATGACTTGGCACGCAACATGGTGGGGTGCAGAATATTCATTTCCATCTGAATAACAATAATTCGTCAAAAGAATTCATTGTCGAGTCGTCAGAGGGGGTATAGAGGGATTTTTCATTTTCAAAATTACCTCAAAATTGAATATGACTTGGCACGCATCATGGAGGGGTGCAAAGTATTCATGTATATCTAACTAACAATGATTCGTTAATAGAAATCATTGTCGGGTCGTCAGAGGGGGTAAAGAGGTATTTCTCATTTTCAAAATTACTTCAAAAATCTAATATGACTAGGCACGCATCATAGTGGGGTGCAAAGTATTCATATATATCTAAATAACAATAATTCATCAACAGAAATCATTGTCGGGTCGTTAGAGGGGGTAGAGAGGTATTTTCCATTTTCAATATTTCTTCAAAAATCTAATATTACGTGGCACGCATCATGGTGGGGTGCAGAATATCCATATCTATCTGAATAACAATAATTCCTTAACAGAGTTTATTGTCGTGTCGTCAGAGGGGGTATAGAGAGATTTTTCATTTTCAAAATTACCTCAAAATCAAATATGACTTTGCACGCATCATGGTGGGGTGCACAGTATTCATATATATCTAACTAACAATGATTCGTTAACATAAATCATTGTCGTGTCGTCAGAGGGGGTATAGAGGGATTTTTCATTTTCAAAATTACCTCAAAATCAAATATGATTTGGCACGCAACATGGTGGGGTGCAGAATATCCATTTCCATCTGAATAACAATAATCCGTCAGCAGAAATCATTGTCGGGTCGTTAGAGGGGATGTAGAGGGATTTTTCATATTCAATATTTCTTCAAAAATTTAATATGACTTGACACGCATCATGGTGGGGTGCAGAATATCCTTTCTCATCTGAATAACAATAATTCGTCAACTGAAATCATTGTCGGGTCGTCAGAGGGAGTATAGAGGGATTTTTCATTTTCAAAATGACTTCAAAAATCAAATATGACTTGGCACGCATCATGGTGGGGTACGGAATATCCATTTCCATCACAATAACAATAATTTGTCAAAAGAAATCATTGTCGGGTCGTCAGAGGGGGAATAGAGGGATTTTTCATTTTCAAAATTACCTCAAAATCAAATATGACTTGTCACGCATCATGGTGGGGTGCAAAGTATTCGTGTTTATCTAACTAACAATGATTCGTCAATAGAAATCATTGTCGGGTCGTCAGAGGGGGTATAGAGGTATTTCTCATTTTCAAAATTACTTCAAAAATCTAATATGACTTGGCACGCATCATAGTGGGGTGCAAAGTATCCATATATATCTAAATAACAATAATTCGTCAACAGAAATCATTGTCGGGTCGTTAGAGGGGGTATAGAGGGATTTTTCATTTTCAATATTTCTTCAAAACTCTAATATGACTTGGCACGCATCATGGTGGGGTGCAGAATATCTGTTTCTATCTGAATAACAATAAATCGTCGACAGAAATCATTGTCGGGTCGTTAGAGGGGGTATAGAGGGATTTCTCATTTTCAAAATTACCTCAAAATCAAATATGACTTGGCACGCATCATGGTGGGGTGCATAATATCCATTTCCATCTGAATAACAATAATTCGTCAACAGATATCATTGACGGGTCGTTGGAGGGGGTATAGAGGGATTTTTCATTTTCAAAATTAACCTCAAAATCAAATATGACTTGGCACGCATCATGGTGGGGTGCAGAATATCCATTTCCATCTGAATAACAATAATTCGTCAATAGAAATCATTGACGGGTCGTTAGAGGGTGTATAGAGGGATTTTTCATTTTCAAAATTACTTCAAAATCAAATATGACTTGGCACGCAACATGGTGGGGTGCAGAATATCCATTTCCATCTGAATAACAATAATTCGTCAACAGAAATCATTGTCGGGTCGTCAAAGGGGGTATAGAGGGATTTTTAATTTTCAAAATTACTTCAAAAATCTAATATGACTTGGCACGCATCATGGTGGGGTGCAAAGTATCCATGTCCATCTGAATATCAATAATTTGTCAACATAAATCATTGTCGTGTCGTCAGAGGGGGTATAGAGTGATTTTTCATTTTCAAAATTACTTCAAAAATCAAATATGACTTTGCACGTATCATGGTGGAGTGCATAATATTCATTTTCATCTAAATTACAATAATTCGTCAACAGAAATCATTGTCGGGTCGTCAGAGGTGGTATAGAGGGATTTTTCATTATCAAAATGACTTCAGTAATCAAATATGACTTGGCACGCGTCATGGTAGGGTGCAGAATATATATTTCTATCTGAATAACAAGAATTCGTTAACAGAAATCATTGTCGGGTCGTTAGAGGGGGTATAGAGGGATTTTTCATTTTCAATATTTCTTCAAAAATCTAATATTACTTGGCACGCATCATGGTGGGGTGCAGAATATCCATATCTATCTGAATAACAATAATTCCTTAACAGAAATTATTGTCGTGTCGTCAGAGGATGTATAGAGAGATTTTTCATTTTCAAAATTACCTCAAAATAAAATATGACTTGGCACGCATCATGGTGGGGTGCAAAGTATTCATGTATATCTAACTAACAATAATTGGTTTACAGAAATCGTTGTCGTGTCGTCAGAGGGGGTATAGAGGGATTTTTCATTTTCAAAATTACCTCAAAATCAAATATGACTTGGCACGCAACATGATGGGGTGCAGAATATCCATTTCCATCTGAATAACAATAATTCGTCAACAGAAATCATTGTCGGGTCGTCAGAGGGTGTATAGAGGGAATTTTTATTTTTAAAATTACTTCAAAATTCTAATATGACTTGGCACGCATCATGGTGGGTCGCAAAGTATCCATATCCGTCTGAATAACAATAATTTGTCAACATAAATCATTGTCGTGTCGTCAGAGGGGGTATAGAGTGATTTTTCATTTTCAATATTTCTTCGAAAATCAAATATGACTTGGCACGTATCAAGGTGGAGTGCATAATATCCATTTTCATCTAAATTACAATATTTCGTCAACAGAAATTATTGTCGGGTCGTCAAAGGGAGTTAAAGGGAATTTTCATTTTCAAAATTACTTCAAAAATCGAATATGACTTGGCACGCATCATGGTGGGGTGCAAAGTATCCATGTCCATCTGAATATCAATAATTTGTCAACATAAATCATTGTCGGGTCGTTAGAGGGGGTATAGAGGGATTTCTCATTTTCAAAATTACTTCAAAAATCAAATATGACTTTGCACGTATCATGGTGGAGTGCATAATATTCATTTTCATCTAAATTACAATAATTCGTCAACAGAAATCATTGTCGGGTCGTTAGAGGGGGTATAGAGGGATTTTTCATTTTCAATATTTCTTCAAAATCAAATATGACTTGGCACGCATCATGGTGGGGTGCAGAATATCCATTTCCATCTGAATAACAATAATTCGTCAATAGAAATCATTGACGGGTCGTTAAAGGGTGTATAGAGGGAGTTTTCATTTTCAAAATTACTTCAAATTCAAATATGACTTGGCACGCAACATGGTCTGGAGCAGAATATCCATTTCCATCTGAATAACAATAATTCGTCAACAGAAATCATTGTCGGGTCGTCAAAGGGGGTATAGAGGCATTTTTCATTTTCAAAATTACTTCAAAAATCAAATATGAATTGGCACGCATCTTGGTCGGGTGCAAAGTATTCATGTATATCTAACAAACAATAATTGGTTTACAGAAATCGTTGTCGTGTCGTCAGAGGGGGTATAGAGGTATTTCTCATTTTCAAAATTACTTCAAAAATCTAATATGACTTGGCACGCATCATAGTGGGGTGCAAAGTATCCATATATATCTATATAACAATAATTCGTCAACAGAAATCATTGTCGGGTCGTCAGAGGGTGTATAGAGGGAATTTTTATTTTTAAAATTACTTCAAAAATCTAATATGACTTGGCACGCATCATGGTGGGTCGCAAAGTATCCATATCCGTCTGAATAACAATAATTTGTCAACATAAATCATTGTCGTGTCGTCAGAGGGGGTATAGAGTGATTTTTCATTTTCAATATTTCTTCGAAAATCAAATATGACTTGGCACGTATCAAGGTGGAGTGCATAATATCCATTTTCATCTAAATTACAATATTTCGTCAACAGAAATTATTGTCGGGTCGTCAAAGGGAGTTAAAGGGAATTTTCATTTTCAAAATTACTTCAAAAATCGAATATAACTTGGCACGCAGCATAGTAGGGTGCAAAATATTCATTTCCATCTGAATAACAATAATTCGTCAGCAGAAATCATTGTCGGGTCGTTAGAGGGGGTATAGAGGGATTTCTCATTTTCAAAATTACCTCTAAATCAAATATGACTTGGCACGCAACATGGTTGGGTGCAGAATATTCATTTCCATCTGAATAACAATAATTCGTCAAAAGAATTCATTGTCGAGTCGTCAGAGGGGGTATAGAGGGATTTTTCATTTTCAAAATTACCTCAAAATTGAATATGACTTGGCACGCATCATGGAGGGGTGCAAAGTATTCATGTATATCTAACTAACAATGATTCGTTAATAGAAATCATTGTCGGGTCGTCAGAGGGGGTATAGAGGTATTTCTCATTTTCAAATTTACTTCAAAAATCTAATATGACTAGGCACGCATCATAGCGGGGTGCAAAGTATTCATATATATCTAAATAACAATAATTCATCAGTAGAAATCATTGTCGGGTCGTTAGAGGGGGTAGAGAGGTATTTTCCATTTTCAATATTTCTTCAAAAATCTAATATTACGTGGCACGCATCATGGTGGGGTGCAGAATATCCATATCTATCTGAATAACAATAATTCCTTAACAGAATTTATTGTCGTGTCGTCAGAGGGGGTATGGAGAGATTTTTCATTTTCAAAATTACCTCAAAATCAAATATGACTTTGCACGCATCATGGTGGGGTGCACAGTATTCATGTATATCTAACTAACAATGATTCGTTAACATAAATCATTGTCGTGTCGTCAGAGGGGGTATAGAGGGATTTTTCATTTTCAAAATTACCTCAAAATCAAATATGACTTGGCGCGGATCATGGTGGGATGCAGAATATCCATTTCCATATGAATAACAAGAATTCGTTAACAGATATCATTGACGGGTCGTTGGAGGGGGTATAGAGGGATTTTTCATTTTCAAAATTAACCTCAAAATCAAATTTGACTTGGCACGCATCATGGTGGGGTGCAGAATATCTATTTCTATCTGAATAACATTAAATCGTCGACAGAAATCATTGTCGGGTCGTTAGAGGGGGTATAGAGGGATTTTTCATTTTCAAAATTACCTCAAAATCAAATATGACTTGGCGCGGATCATGGTGGGATGCAGAATATCCATTTCCATCTGAATAACAATAATTCGTCAACAGAAATCATTGACGGGTCGTTGTAGGGGGTATAGAGGGATTTTTCATTTTCATAATTAACCTCAAAATCAAATAAGACTTGGCACGGATCATGGTGGGGTGCAGAATATCCATTTCCATCTGAATAACAATAATTCGTCAATAGAAATCATTGACGGGTCGTTAGAGGGTGTATAGAGGGATTTTTCATTTTCAAAATTACTTCAAAATCAAATATGACTTGGCACGCAACAGAAATCATTGTTGGGTCGTCAAAGGGGGTATAGAGGGATTTTTCATTTTCAAAATTACTTCAAAAATCTAATATGACTTGGCACGCATCATGGTGGGGTGCAAAGTATCCATGTTTATCTGAATAACAATAATTTGTCAACATAAATCATCGTCGTGTCGTCATAGGGGGTATAGAGGGATTTTTCATTTTCATAATTACTTCAGAAATCAAATATGACTTTGCACGTATCATGGTGGAGTGCATAATATTCACTTTCATCTAAATTACAATAATTCGTCAACAGAAATCATTGTCGGGTCGTCAGAGGTGGTATAGAGGGATTTTTCATTATCAAAATGACTTCAGTAATCAAATATGACTAGGCACGCGTCATGGTAGGGTGCAGAATATATATTTCTATCTGAATAACAATAATTTGTCAACATAAATCATTGTCGTGTCGTCAGAGGGGGTATAGAGGGATTTTTCATTTTCAATATTTCTTCAAAACTCTAATATGACTTGGCACGCATCATGGTGGGGTGCAGAATATCTATTTCTATCTGAATAACAATAAATCGTCGACAGAAATCATTGTCGGGTCGTTAGAGGGGGTATAGAGGGATTTTTCATTTTCAAAATTACCTCAAAATCAAATATGACTTGGCGCGGATCATGGTGGGATGCAGAATATCCATTTCCATCTGAATAACAATAATTCGTCAACAGAAATCATTGACGGGTCGTTGTAGGGGGTATAGAGGGATTTTTCATTTTCAAAATTAACCTCAAAATCAAATAAGACTTGGCACGGATCATGGTGGGGTGCAGAATATCCATTTCCATCTGAATAACAATAATTCGTCAATAGAAATCATTGACGGGTCGTTAGAGGGTGTATAGAGGGATTTTTCATTTTCAAAATTACTTCAAAATCAAATATGACTTGGCACGCAACATGGTGGGGTGCAGAATATCCATTTCCATCTGAATAACAATAATTCGTCAACAGAAATCATTGTCGGGTCGTCAAAGGGGGTATAGAGGGATTTTTCATTTTCATAATTACTTCAAAAATCAAATATGACTTTGCACGCATCATGGTGGGGTGCAAAGTATCCATGTTTATCTGAATAACAATAATTTGTCAACATAAATCATTGTCGTGTCGTCATAGGGGGTATAGAGGGATTTTTCATTTTCATAATTACTTCAAAAATCAAATATGACTTTGCACGTATCATGGTGGAGTGCATAATATTCACTTTCATCTAAATTACAATAATTCGTCAACAGAAATCATTGTCGGGTCGTCAGAGGTGGTAAAGAGGGATTTTTCATTATCAAAATGACTTCAGTAATCAAATATGACTAGGCACGCGTCATGGTAGGGTGCAGAATATATATTTCTATCTGAATAACAATAATTTGTCAACAGAAATCATTGTCGGGTCGTCAGAGGTGGTATAGAGGGATTTTTCATTATCAAAATGACTTCAGTAATCAAATATGACTTGGCACGCGTCATGGTAGGGTGCAGAATATATATTTCTATCTGAATAACAAGAATTCGTTAACAGATATCATTGACGGGTCGTTGGAGGGGGTATAGAGGGATTTTTCATTTTCAAAATTAACCTCAAAATCAAATATGACTTGGCACGCATCATGGTGGGGTGCAGAATATCCATTTCCATCTGAATAACAATAATTCGTCAATAGAAATCATTGACGGGTCGTTAGAGGGTGTATAGAGGGATTTTTCATTTTCAAAATTACTTCAAAATCAAATATGACTTGGCACGCAACATGGTGGGGTGCAGAATATCCATTTCCATCTGAATAACAATAATTCGTCAACAGAAATCATTGTCGGGTCGTCAAAGGGGGTATAGAGGGATTTTTCATTTTCAAAATTACTTCAAAAATCTAATATGACTTGGCACGCATCATGGTGGGGTGCAAAGTATCCATGTCCATCTGAATATCAATAATTTGTCAACATAAATCATTGTCGTGTCGTCAGAGGGGGTATAGAGTGATTTTTCATTTTCAAAATTACTTCAAAAATCAAATATGACTTTGCTCGTATCATGGTGGAGTGCATAATATTCATTTTCATCTAAATTACAATAATTCGTCAACAGAAATCATTGTCGGGTCGTCAGAGGTGGTATAGAGGATTTTTCATTATCAAAATGACTTCAGTAATCAAATATGACTTGGCACGCGTCATGGTAGGGTGCAGAATATATATTTCTATCTGAATAACAAGAATTCGTTAACAGAAATCATTGTCGAGTCGTTAGAGGGGGTATAGAGGGATTTTTCATTTTCAATATTTCTTCAAAAATCTAATATTACTTGGCACGCATCATGGTGTGGTGCAGAATATCCATATCTATCTGAATAACAATAATTCCTTAACAGAAATTATTGTCGTGTCGTCAGAGGGGGTATAGAGAGATTTTTCATTTTCAAAATTACCTCAAAATCAAATATGACTTGGCACGCAACATGATGGGGTGCAGAATATCCATTTCCATCTGAATAACAATAATTCGTCAACAGAAATCATTGTCGGGTCGTCAGAGGGTGTATAGAGGGAATTTTCATTTTTAAAATTACTTCAAAAATCTAATATGACTTGGCACGCATCATGGTGGGTCGCAAAGTATCCATATCCGTCTGAATAACAATAATTCGTCAACATAAATCATTGTCGTGTCGTCAGAGGGGGTATAGAGTGATTTTTCATTTTCAAAATTTCTTCGAAAATCAAATATGACTTGGCACGCAGCATAGTAGGGTGCAAAATATTCATTTCCATCTGAATAACAATAATTCGTCAAAAGATATCATTGTCGGGTCGTTAGAGGGGGTATAGAGGGATTTCTCATTATCAAAATGACTTCAAAAATCAAATATGACTTGGCACGCATCATAGTAGGGTGCAGAATATATATTTCCATCTCAATAACAAGAATTCGTCAACAGAAATCATTGTCGGGTCGTTAGAGGGGGTATAGAGGGATTTTTCATTTTCAATATTTCTTCAAAACTCTAATATGACTTGGCACGCATCATGGTGGGGTGCAGAATATCCATTTCCATCTGAATAACAATAATTCGTCAACAGAAATAATTGTCGGGTCGTCAAAGGGGGTATAGGGGGATTTTTCATTTTCAAAATTACTTCAAAAATCTAATATGACTTGGCACGCATCATGGTGGGGTGCAAAGTATCCATGTCCATCTGAATATCAATAATTTGTCAACATAAATCATTGTCGTGTCGTCAGAGGGGGTATAGAGTGATTTTTCATTTTCAAAATTACTTCAAAAATCAAATATGACTTTGCTCGTATCATGGTGGAGTGCATAATATTCATTTTCATCTAAATTACAATAATTCGTCAACAGAAATCATTGTCGGGTCGTCAGAGGTGGTATAGAGGATTTTTCATTATCAAAATGACTTCAGTAATCAAATATGACTTGGCACGCGTCATGGTAGGGTGCAGAATATATATTTCTATCTGAATAACAAGAATTCGTTAACAGAAATCATTGTCGAGTCGTTAGAGGGGGTATAGAGGGATTTTTCATTTTCAATATTTCTTCATAAATCTAATATTACTTGGCACGCATCATGGTGGGGTGCAGAATATCCATATCTATCTGAATAACAATAATTCCTTAACAGAAATTATTGTCGTGTCGTCAGAGGGGGTATAGAGAGATTTTTCATTTTCAAAATTACCTCAAAATCAAATATGACTTGGCACGCAACATGATGGGGTGCAGAATATCCATTTCCATCTGAATAACAATAATTCGTCAACAGAAATCATTGTCGGGTCGTCAGAGGGTGTATAGAGGGAATTTTCATTTTTAAAATTACTTCAAAAATCTAATATGACTTGGCACGCATCATGGTGGGTCGCAAAGTATCCATATCCGTCTGAATAACAATAATTCGTCAACATAAATCATTGTCGTGTCGTCAGAGGGGGTATAGAGTGATTTTTCATTTTCAAAATTTCTTCGAAAATCAAATATGACTTGGCACGCAGCATAGTAGGGTGCAAAATATTCATTTCCATCTGAATAACAATAATTCGTCAAAAGATATCATTGTCGGGTCGTTAGAGGGGGTATAGAGGGATTTCTCATTATCAAAATGACTTCAAAAATCAAATATGACTTGGCACGCATCATAGTAGGGTGCAGAATATATATTTCCATCTCAATAACAAGAATTCGTCAACAGAAATCATTGTCGGGTCGTTAGAGGGGGTATAGAGGGATTTTTCATTTTCAATATTTCTTCAAAACTCTAATATGACTTGGCACGCATCATGGTGGGGTGCAGAATATCTATTTCTATCTGAATAACAATAAATCGTCGACAGAAATCATTGTCGGGTCGTTAGAGGGGGTATAGAGGGATTTTTCATTTTCAAAATTACCTCAAAATCAAATATGACTTGGCGCGGATCATGGTGGGATGCAGAATATCCATTTCCATCTGAATAACAATAATTCGTCAACAGAAATCATTGTTGGGTCGTCAAAGGGGGTATAGAGGGATTTTTCATTTTCAAAATTACTTCAAAAATCTAATATGACTTGGCACGCATCATGGTGGGGTGCAAAGTATCCATGTCCATCTGAATATCAATAATTTGTCAACATAAATCATTGTCGTGTCGTCAGAGGGGGTATAGAGTGATTTTTCATTTTCAAAATTACTTCAAAAATCAAATATGACTTTGCACGTATCATGGTGGAGTGCATAATATCCATTTTCATCTAAATTACAATAATTCGTCAACAGAAATCATTGTCGGGTCGTCAGAGGTGGTATAGAGGGATTTTTCATTATCAAAATGACTTCAGTAATCAAATATGACTTGGCACGCGTCATGGTAGGGTGCAGAATATATATTTCTATCTGAATAACAAGAATTCGTTAACAGAAATCATTGTCGGGTCGTTAGAGGGGGTATAGAGGGATTTTTCATTTTCAATATTTCTTCAAAAATGTAATATGACTTGGCAGGCATCATGTTGGGGTGCAAAGTATCCATGTCCATCTGAATAACAATAATTCGTCAACAGAAATCATTGTCGGGTCGTCAGAGGGGGTATAGAGGGATTTTTCATTTTCAGAATGACTTCAAAAATCAAATATGACTTGGCACGCATCATGGTGGGGTGCAGAATATCTATTTCCATCTGAATAACAATAATTCGTCGACAGAACTCATTGTCGGGTCGTCAGAGGGGGTACAGAGGGATTTTTCATTTTCAAAATGACTTCAAAAATCAAATATGACTTGGCACGCATCATGGTGGGGTGCAAAGTATTCATGTATATCTAACTAACAATGATTCGTTAATAGAAATCATTTTTGGGTCGTGAGAGGGGGTATAGAGGTATTTCTCATTTTCAAAATTACTTCAAAAATCTAATATGACTTGGCACGCATCATAGTGGGGTGCAAAGTATCCTTATATATCTAAATAACAATAATTCGTCAACAGAAATCATTGTCGGGTCGTCAGAGGGGGTATAGAAGAATTTTTCATTTTCAAAATTACCTCAAAATCAAATATGACTTGGCACGCATCATGGTGGGGTGCATAATATCCATTTCCATCTGAATAACAATAATTCGTCAACAGAAATCATTGACGGGTCGTTGGAGGGGGTATAGAGGGATTTTTCATTTTCAAAATTAACCTCAAAATCAAATATGACTTGGCACGCATCATGGTGGGGTGCAGAATATCCATTTCCGTCTGAATAACAATAATTCGTCAATAGATATCATTGACGGGTCGATAGAGGGTGTATAGAGGGATTTTTCATTTTCAAAATTACTTCAAAATCAAATATGACTTGGCACGCAACATGGTGGGGTGCAGAATATCCATTTCCATCCGAATAACAATAATTCGTCAACAGAAATCATTGTCGGGTCGTCAAAGGGGGTATAGAGGGATTTTTCATTTTCAAAATTACTTCAAAAATCTAATATGACTTGGCACGCATCATGGTGGGGTGCAAAGTATCCATGTCCATCTGAATATCAATAATTTGTCAACATAAATCATTGTCGTGTCGTCAGAGGGGGTATAGAGTGATTTTTCATTTTCAAAATTACTTCAAAAATCAAATATGACTTTGCACGTATCATGGTAGAGTGCATAATATCCATTTTCATGTGAATTACAATAATTCGTCAACAGAAATCATTGTCGGGTCGTCAGAGGTGGTATAGAGGGATTTTTCATTATCAAAATGACTTCAGTAATCAAATATGACTTGGCACGCGTCATGGTAGGGTGCAGAATATATATTTCTATCTGAATAACAGGAATTCGTTAACAGAAATCATTGTCGGGTCGTGAGAGGGGGTATAGAGGGATTTTTCATTTTCAATATTTCTTCAAAAATCTAATATTACTTGGCACGCATCATGGTGGGGTGCAGAATATCCATATCTATCTGAATAACAATAATTCCTTAACAGAAATTATTGTCGTGTCGTCAGAGGGGGTATAGAGAGATTTTTCATTTTCAAAATTACCTCAAAATAAAATATGACTTGGCACGCATCATGGTGGGGTGCAAAGTATTCATGTATATCTAACTAACAATAATTAGTTAACAGAAATCGTTGTCGTGTCGTCAGAGGGGGTATAGAGGGATTTTTCATTTTCAAAATTACCTCAAAATCAAATATGACTTGGCACGCAACATGATGGGGTGCAGAATATCCATTTCCATCTGAATAACAATAATTCGTCAACAGAAATCATTGTCGGGTCGTCAGAGGGGGTATAGAGGGAATTTTCATTTTTAAAATTACTTCAAAAATCTAATATGACTTGGCACGCATCATGGTGGGTCGCAAAGTATCCATGTCCATCTGAATAACAATAATTCGTCAACAGAAATAATTGTCGGGTCGTCAGAGGGGGTATAGAGGTAATTTTCATTTTCAAAATTTCTTCGAAAATCAAATATGACTTGGCACGTATCAAGGTGGAGTGCATGATATCCATTTTCATCTAAATTACAATATTTCGTCAACAGAAATTATTGTCGGGTCGTCAAAGGGAGTTAAAGGGAATTTTCATTTTCAAAATTACTTCAAAAATCGAATATAACTTGGCACGCAGCATAGTAGGGTGCAAAATATTCATTTCCATCTGAATAACAATAATTCGTCAAAAGATATCATTGTCGGGTCGTTAGAGGGGGTATAGAGGGATTTCTCATTATCAAAATGACTTCAAAAATCAAATATGACTTCGTACGCATCATAGTAGGGTGCAGAATATATATTTCCATCTCAATAACAAGAATGCGTCAACAGAAATCATTGTCGGGTCGTTAGAGGGGGTATAGAGGGATTTTTCATTTTCAATATTTCTTCAAAACTCTAATATGACTTGGCACGCATCATGGTGGGGTGCAGAATATCTATTTCTATCTGAATAACAATAAATCGTCGACAGAAATCATTGTCGGGTCGTTAGAGGGGGTATAGAGGGATTTTTCATTTTCAAAATTACCTCAAAATCAAATATGACTTGGCGCGGATCATGGTGGGATGCAGAATATCCATTTCCATCTGAATAACAATAATTCGTCAACAGAAATCATTGTTGGGTCGTCAAAGGGGGTATAGAGGGATTTTTCATTTTCAAAATTACTTCAAAAATCTAATATGACTTGGCACGCATCATGGTGGGGTGCAAAGTATCCATGTCCATCTGAATATCAATAATTTGTCAACATAAATCATTGTCGTGTCGTCAGAGGGGGTATAGAGTGATTTTTCATTTTCAAAATTACTTCAAAAATCAAATATGACTTTGCACGTATCATGGTGGAGTGCATAATATTCATTTCCATCTGAATAACAATAATTCGTCAACAGAAATCATTGTTGGGTCGTCAAAGGGGGTATAGAGGGATTTTTCATTTTCAAAATTACTTCAAAAATCTAATATGACTTGGCACGCATCATGGTGGGGTGCAAAGTATCCATGTCCATCTGAATATCAATAATTTGTCAACATAAATCATTGTCGTGTCGTCAGAGGGGGTATAGAGTGATTTTTCATTTTCAAAATTACTTCAAAAATCAAATATGACTTTGCACGTATCATGGTGGAGTGCATAATATCCATTTTCATCTAAATTACAATAATTCGTCAACAGAAATCATTGTCGGGTCGTCAGAGGTGGTATAGAGGGATTTTTCATTATCAAAATGACTTCAGTAATCAAATATGACTTGGCACGCGTCATGGTAGGGTGCAGAATATATATTTCTATCTGAATAACAAGAATTCGTTAACAGAAATCATTGTCGGGTCGTTAGAGGGGGTATAGAGGGATTTTTCATTTTCAATATTTCTTCAAAAATGTAATATGACTTGGCACGCATCATGTTGGGGTGCAAAGTATCCATGTCCATCTGAATAACAATAATTCGTCAACAGAAATCATTGTCGGGTCGTCAGAGGGGGTATAGAGGGATTTTTCATTTTCAGAATGACTTCAAAAATCAAATATGACTTGGCACGCATCATGGTGGGGTGCAGAATATCTATTTCCATCCGAATAACAATAATTCGTCGACAGAACTCATTGTCGGGTCGTCAGAGGGGGTATAGAGGGATTTTTCATTTTCAAAATGACTTCATAAATCAAATATGACTTGGCACGCATCATGGTGGGGTGCAAAGTATTCATGTATATCTAACTAACAATGATTCGTTAATAGAAATCATTTTTGGGTCGTGAGAGGGGGTATAGAGGTATTTCTCATTTTCAAAATTACTTCAAAAATCTAATATGACTTGGCACGCATCATAGTGGGGTGCAAAGTATCCTTATATATCTAAATAACAATAATTCGTCAACAGAATTCATTGTCGGGTCGTCAGAGGGGGTATAGAAGAATTTTTCATTTTCAAAATTACCTCAAAATCAAATATGACTTGGCACGCATCATGGTGGGGTGCATAATATCCATTTCCATCTGAATAACAATAATTCGTCAACAGAAATCATTGACGGGTCGTTGGAGGGGGTATAGAGGGATTTTTCATTTTCAAAATTAACCTCAAAATCAAATATGACTTGGCACGCAACATGGTGGGGTGCAGAATATCCATTTCCATCTGAATAACAATAATTCGTCAATAGATATCATTGACGGGTCGATAGAGGGTGTATAGAGGGATTTTTCATTTTCAAAATTACTTCAAAATCAAATATGACTTGGCACGCAACATGATGGGGTGCAGAATATCCATTTCCATCTGAATAACAATAATTCGTCAACAGAAATCATTGTCGGGTCGTCAGAGGGTGTATAGAGGGAATTTTCATTTTTAAAATTACTTCAAAAATCTAATATGACTTGGCACGCATCATGGTGGGTCGCAAAGTATCCATATCCGTCTGAATAACAATAATTCGTCAACATAAATCATTGTCGTGTCGTCAGAGGGGGTATAGAGTGATTTTTCATTTTCAAAATTTCTTCGAAAATCAAATATGACTTGGCACGCAGCATAGTAGGGTGCAAAATATTCATTTCCATCTGAATAACAATAATTCGTCAAAAGATATCATTGTCGGGTCGTTAGAGGGGGTATAGAGGGATTTCTCATTATCAAAATGACTTCAAAAATCAAATATGACTTGGCACGCATCATAGTAGGGTGCAGAATATATATTTCCATCTCAATAACAAGAATTCGTCAACAGAAATCATTGTCGGGTCGTTAGAGGGGGTATAGAGTGATTTTTCATTTTCAATATTTCTTCAAAACTCTAATATGACTTGGCACGCATCATGGTGGGGTGCAGAATATCTATTTCTATCTGAATAACAATAAATCGTCGACAGAAATCATTGTCGGGTCGTTAGAGGGGGTATAGAGGGATTTTTCATTTTCAAAATTACCTCAAAATCAAATATGACTTGGCGCGGATCATGGTGGGATGCAGAATATCCATTTCCATCTGAATAACAATAATTCGTCAACAGAAATCATTGTTGGGTCGTCAAAGGGGGTATAGAGGGATTTTTCATTTTCAAAATTACTTCAAAAATCTAATATGACTTGGCACGCATCATGGTGGGGTGCAAAGTATCCATGTCCATCTGAATATCAATAATTTGTCAACATAAATCATTGTCGTGTCGTCAGAGGGGGTATAGAGTGATTTTTCATTTTCAAAATTACTTCAAAAATCAAATATGACTTTGCACGTATCATGGTGGAGTGCATAATATCCATTTTCATCTAAATTACAATAATTCGTCAACAGAAATCATTGTCGGGTCGTCAGAGGTGGTATAGAGGGATTTTTCATTATCAAAATGACTTCAGTAATCAAATATGACTTCGCACGCGTCATGGTAGGGTGCAGAATATATATTTCTATCTGAATAACAAGAATTCGTTAACAGAAATCATTGTCGGGTCGTTAGAGGGGGTATAGAGGGATTTTTCATTTTCAATATTTCTTCAAAAATGTAATATGACTTGGCACGCATCATGTTGGGGTGCAAAGTATCCATGTCCATCTGAATAACAATAATTCGTCAACAGAAATCATTGTCGGGTCGTCAGAGGGGGTATAGAGGGATTTTTCATTTTCAGAATGACTTCAAAAATCAAATATGACTTGGCACGCATCATGGTGGGGTGCAGAATATCTATTTCCATCTGAATAACAATAATTCGTCGACAGAACTCATTGTCGGGTCGTCAGAGGGGGTATAGAGGGATTTTTCATTTTCAAAATGACTTCAAAAATCAAATATGACTTGGCACGCATCATGGTGGGGTGCAAAGTATTCATGTATATCTAACTAACAATGATTCGTTAATAGAAATCATTTTTGGGTCGTGAGAGGGGGTATAGAGGTATTTCTCATTTTCAAAATTACTTCAAAAATCTAATATGACTTGGCACGCATCATAGTGGGGTGCAAAGTATCCTTATATATCTAAATAACAATAATTCGTCAACAGAAATCATTGTCGGGTCGTCAGAGGGGGTATAGAAGAATTTTTCATTTTCAAAATTACCTCAAAATCAAATATGACTTGGCACGCATCATGGTGGGGTGCAAAGTATTCATGTATATCTAACTAACAATGATTCGTTAATAGAAATCATTTTTGGGTCGTGAGAGGGGGTATAGAGGTATTTCTCATTTTCAAAATTACTTCAAAAATCTAATATGACTTGGCACGCATCATAGTGGGGTGCAAAGTATCCTTATATATCTAAATAACAATAATTCGTCAACAGAAATCATTGTCGGGTCGTCAGAGGGGGTATAGAAGAATTTTTCATTTTCAAAATTACCTCAAAATCAAATATGACTTGGCACGCATCATGGTGGGGTGCATAATATCCATTTCCATCTGAATAACAATAATTCGTCAACAGAAATCATTGACGGGTCGTTGGAGGGGGTATAGAGGGATTTTTCATTTTCAAAATTAACCTCAAAATCAAATATGACTTGGCACGCATCATGGTGGGGTGCAGAATATCCATTTCCATCTGAATAACAATAATTCGTCAATAGATATCATTGACGGGTCGATAGAGGGTGTATAGAGGGATTTTTCATTTTCAAAATTACTTCAAAATCAAATATGACTTGGCACGCAACATGGTGGGGTGCAGAATATCCATTTCCATCCGAATAACAATAATTCGTCAACAGAAATCATTGTCGGGTCGTCAAAGGGGGTATAGAGGGATTTTTCATTTTCAAAATTACTTCAAAAATCTAATATGACTTGGCACGCATCATGGTGGGGTGCAAAGTATCCATGTCCATCTGAATATCAATAATTTGTCAACATAAATCATTGTCGTGTCGTCAGAGGGGGTATAGAGTGATTTTTCATTTTCAAAATTACTTCAAAAATCAAATATGACTTTGCACGTATCATGGTAGAGTGCATAATATCCATTTTCATGTGAATTACAATAATTCGTCAACAGAAATCATTGTCGGGTCGTCAGAGGTGGTATAGAGGGATTTTTCATTATCAAAATGACTTCAGTAATCAAATATGACTTGGCACGCGTCATGGTAGGGTGCAGAATATATATTTCTATCTGAATAACAGGAATTCGTTAACAGAAATCATTGTCGGGTCGTGAGAGGGGGTATAGAGGGATTTTTCATTTTCAATATTTCTTCAAAAATCTAATATTACTTGGCACGCATCATGGTGGGGTGCAGAATATCCATATCTATCTGAATAACAATAATTCCTTAACAGAAATTATTGTCGTGTCGTCAGAGGGGGTATAGAGAGATTTTTCATTTTCAAAATTACCTCAAAATAAAATATGACTTGGCACGCATCATGGTGGGGTGCAAAGTATTCATGTATATCTAACTAACAATAATTAGTTAACAGAAATCGTTGTCGTGTCGTCAGAGGGGGTATAGAGGGATTTTTCATTTTCAAAATTACCTCAAAATCAAATATGACTTGGCACGCAACATGATGGGGTGCAGAATATCCATTTCCATCTGAATAACAATAATTCGTCAACAGAAATCATTGTCGGGTCGTCAGAGGGGGTATAGAGGGAATTTTCATTTTTAAAATTACTTCAAAAATCTAATATGACTTGGCACGCATCATGGTGGGTCGCAAAGTATCCATGTCCATCTGAATAACAATAATTCGTCAACAGAAATAATTGTCGGGTCGTCAGAGGGGGTATAGGGGTAATTTTCATTTTCAAAATTTCTTCGAAAATCAAATATGACTTGGCACGTATCAAGGTGGAGTGCATGATATCCATTTTCATCTAAATTACAATATTTCGTCAACAGAAATTATTGTCGGGTCGTCAAAGGGAGTTAAAGGGAATTTTCATTTTCAAAATTACTTCAAAAATCGAATATGACTTGGCACGTATCAAGGTGGAGTGCATAATATCCATTTTCATCTAAATTACAATATTTCGTCAACAGAAATTATTGTCGGGTCGTCAAAGGGAGTTAAAGGGAATTTTCATTTTCTAAATTACTTCAAAAATCGAATATAACTTGGCACGCAGCATAGTAGGGTGCAAAATATTCATTTCCATCTGAATAACAATAATTCGTCAAAAGATATCATTGTCGGGTCGTTAGAGGGGGTATAGAGGGATTTCTCATTATCAAAATGACTTCAAAAATCAAATATGACTTCGCACGCATCATAGTAGGGTGCAGAATATATATTTCCATCTCAATAACAAGAATGCGTCAACAGAAATCATTGTCGGGTCGTTAGAGGGGGTATAGAGGGATTTTTCATTTTCAATATTTCTTCAAAACTCTAATATGACTTGGCACGCATCATGGTGGGGTGCAGAATATCTATTTCTATCTGAATAACAATAAATCGTCGACAGAAATCATTGTCGGGTCGTTAGAGGGGGTATAGAGGGATTTTTCATTTTCAAAATTACCTCAAAATCAAATATGACTTGGCACGCATCATAGTGGGGTACAGAATATCCATTTCCATCTGAATAACAATAATTTGTCAACAGAAGTCATTGTCGGGTCGTTAGAGGGGGTATAGGGTGATTTTTCATTTTCAATATTTCTTCAAAAATCTAATATGACTTGGCACGCATCATGGTGGGGTGCAAAGTATTCATGTCCATCTGAATAACAATAATTTGTCAACAGAATTCATTGTCGGGTCGTTAGAGGAGGTAGAGAGGGATTTCTCATTTTCAATATTTCTTCAAAAATGTAATATGACTTGGCACGCATCATGTTGGGGTGCAAAGTATCCATGTCCATCTGAATAACAATAATTCGTCAACAGAAATCATTGTCGGGTCGTCAGAGGGGGTATAGAGGGATTTTTCATTTTCAAAATGACTTCAAAAATCAAATATGACTTGGCACGCATCATGGTGGGGTAAAGAATATCTATTTCCATCTGAATAACAATAATTCGTCGACAGAACTCATTGTCGGGTCGTCAGAGGGGGTATAGAGGGATTTTTCATTTTCAAAATGACTTCAAAAATCAAATATGACTTGGCACGCATCATGGTGGGGTGCAAAGTATTCATGTATATCTAACTAACAATGATTCGTTAATAGAAATCATTTTCGGGTCGTGAGAGGGGGTATAGAGGTATTTCTCATTTTCAAAATTACTTCAAAAATCTAATATGACTTGGCACGCATCATAGTGGGGTGCAAAGTATCCTTATATATCTAAATAACAATAATTCGTCAACAGAAATCATTGTCGGGTCGTCAGAGGGGGTATAGAGGAATTTTTCATTTTCAAAATTACCTCAAAATCAAATATGACTTGGCACGCATCATGGTGGGGTGCATAATATCCATTTCCATCTGAATAACAATAATTCGTCAACAGAAATCATTGACGGGTCGTTGGAGGGGGTATAGAGGGATTTTTCATTTTCAAAATTAACCTCAAAATCAAATATGACTTGGCACGCGTCATGGTGGGGTGCAGAATATCCATTTTTATCTGAATAACAATAATTAGTCAATAGATATCATTGACGGGTCGTTAGAGGGTGTATAGAGGGATTTTTCATTTTCAAAATTACTTCAAAATCAAATATGACTTGGCACGCAACATGGTGGGGTGCAGAATATCCATTTCCATCCGAATAACAATAATTCGTCAACAGAAATCATTGTCGGGTCGTCAAAGGGGGTATAGAGGGATTTTTCATTTTCAAAATTACTTCAAAAATCTAATATGACTAGGCACGCATCATGGTGGGGTGCAAAGTATCCATGTCCATCTGAATATCAATAATTTGTCAACATAAATCATTGTCGTGTCGTCAGAGGGGGTATAGAGTGATTTTTCATTTTCAAAATTACTTCAAAAATCAAATATGACTTTGCACGTATCATGGTGGAGTGCATAATATTCATTTTCATCTAAATTACAATAATTCGTCAACAGAAATCATTGTCGGGTCGTCAGAGGTGGTATAGAGGGATTTTTCATTATCAAAATGACTTCAGTAATCAAATATGACTTGGCACGCGTCATGGTAGGGTGCAGAATATATATTTCTATCTGAATAACAAGAATTCGTTAACAGAAATCATTGTCGGGTCGTTAGAGGGGGTATAGAGGGATTTTTCATTTTCAATATTTCTTCAAAAATCTAATATTACTTGGCACGCATCATGGTGGGGTGCAGAATATCCATATCAATCTGAATAACAATAATTCCTTAACAGAAATTATTGTCGTGTCGTCAGAGGGGGTATAGAGAGATTTTTCATTTTCAAAATTACCTCAAAATAAAATATGACTTGGCACGCATCATGGTGGGGTGCAAAGTATTCATGTATATCTAACTAACAATAATTGGTTAACAGAAATCGTTGTCGTGTCGTCAGAGGGGGTATAGAGGGATTTTTCATTTTCAAAATTACCTCAAAATCAAATATGACTTGGCACGCAACATGATGGGGTGCAGAATATCCATTTCCATCTGAATAACAATAATTCGTCAACAGAAATCATTGTCGGGTCGTCAGAGGGGGTATAGAGGGAATTTTCATTTTTAAAATTACTTCAAAAATCTAATATGACTTGGCACGCATCATGGTGGGTCGCAAAGTATCCATGTCCATCTGAATAACAATAATTCGTCAACAGAAATCATTGTCGGGTCGTCAGAGGGGGTATAGAGGTAATTTTCATTTTCAAAATTTCTTCGAAAATCAAATATGACTTGGCACGTATGAAGGTGGAGTGCATAATATCCATTTTCATCTAAATTACAATATTTCGTCAACATAAATCATTGTCGTGTCGTCAGAGGGGGTATAGAGTGATTTTTCATTTTCAAAATTACTTCAAAAATCAAATATGACTTTGCACGTATCATGGTGGAGTGCATAATATTCATTTTCATCTAAATTACAATAATTCGTCAACAGAAATCATTGTCGGGTCGTCAGAGGTGGTATAGAGGGATTTTTCATTATCAAAATGACTTCAGTAATCAAATATGACTTGGCACGCGTCATGGTAGGGTGCAGAATATATATTTCTATCTGAATAACAAGAATTCGTTAACAGAAATCATTGTCGGGTCGTTAGAGGGGGTATAGAGGGATTTTTCATTTTCAATATTTCTTCAAAAATCTAATATTACTTGGCACGCATCATGGTGGGGTGCAGAATATCCATATCAATCTGAATAACAATAATTCCTTAACAGAAATTATTGTCGTGTCGTCAGAGGGGGTATAGAGAGATTTTTCATTTTCAAAATTACCTCAAAATAAAATATGACTTGGCACGCATCATGGTGGGGTGCAAAGTATTCATGTATATCTAACTAACAATAATTGGTTAACAGAAATCGTTGTCGTGACGTCAGAGGGGGTATAGAGGGATTTTTCATTTTCAAAATTACCTCAAAATCAAATATGACTTGGCACGCAACATGATGGGGTGCAGAATATCCATTTCCATCTGAATAACAATAATTCGTCATCAGAAATCATTGTCGGGTCGTCAAAGGGGGTATAGAGGGATTTTTCATTTTCAAAATTACTTCAAAAATCAAATATGAGTTGGCACGCATCATTGTCGGGTGCAAAGTATTCATGTATATCTAACTAACAATGATTCGTTAATAGAAATCATTGTCGGGTCGTCAGAGGGGGTATAGAGGTATTTCTCATTTTCAAAATTACTTCAAAAATCTAATATGACTTGGCACGCATCATAGTGGGGTGCAAAGTATCCATATATATCTATATAACAATAATTCGTCAACAGAACTCATTGTCGGGTCGTTAGAGGGGGTATAGAGGGATTTTCCATTTTCAATATTTCTTCAAAAATCTAATATTACTTGGCATGCATCATGGTGGGGTGCAGAATATCCATATCTATCTGAATAACAATAATTCCTTAACAGAATTTATTGTCGTATCGTCAGAGGGGGTATAGAGAGATTTTTCATTTTCAAAATTACCTCAAAATCAAATATGACTTGGCACGCATCATGGTGGGGTGCACAGTATTCATGCATATCTAACTAACAATGATTCGTTAACATAAATCATTGTCGTGTCGTCAGAGGGGGTATAGTGGGATTTTTCATTTTCAAAATTACCTCAAAATCAAATATGATTTGGCACGCAACATGGTGGGGTGCAGAATATCCATTTCCATCTGAATAACAAAAATTCGTCAGCAGAAATCATTGTCGGGTCGTTAGAGGGGGTATAGAGGGATTTCTCAATTTCAAAATTACCTCTAAATCAAATATGACTTGGCACGCAACATGGTGGGGTGCAGAATATTCATTTCCATCTGAATAACAATAATTCGTCAAAAGAATTCATTGTCGAGTCGTCAGAGGGGGTATAGAGGGATTTTTCATTTTCAAAATTACCTCAAAATTGAATATGACTTGGCACGCATCATGGAGGGGTGCAAAGTATTCATGTATATCTAACTAACAATGATTCGTTAATAGAAATCATTGTCGGGTCGTCAGAGGGGGTATAGAGGTATTTCTCATTTTCAAAATTACTTCAAAAATCTAATATGACTAGGCACGCATCATAGTGGGGTGCAAAGTATTCATATATATCTAAATAACAATAATTCATCAACAGAAATCATTGTCGGGTCGTTAGAGGGGGTAGAGAGGTATTTTCCATTTTCAATATTTCTTCAAAAATCTAATATTACGTGGCACGCATCATGGTGGGGTGCAGAATATCCATATCTATCTGAATAACAATAATTTCTTAACAGAATTTATTGTCGTGTCGTCAGAGGGGGTATAGAGAGATTTTTCATTTTCAAAATTACCTCAAAATCAAATATGACTTTGCACGCATCATGGTGGGGTGCACAGTATTCATGTATATCTAACTAACAATGATTCGTTAACATAAATCATTGTCGTGTCGTCAGAGGGGGTATAGAGGGATTTTTCATTTTCAAAATTACCTCAAAATCAAATATGATTTGGCACGCAACATGGTGGGGTGCAGAATATCCATTTCCATCTGAATAACAATAATCCGTCAGCAGAAATCATTGTCGGGTCGTTAGAGGGGATGTAGAGGGATTTTTCATATTCAATATTTCTTCAAAAATCTAATATGACTTGGCACGCATCATGGTGGGGTGCAGAATATCCTTTCTCATCTGAATAACAATAATTCGTCAACTGAAATCATTGTCGGGTCGTCAGAGAGAGTATAGAGGGATTTTTCATTTTCAAAATTACCTCAAAATCAAATATGATTTGGCGTGCAACATGGTGGGGTGCAGAATATCCATTTCCATCTGAATAACACTAATTCGTCAACAGAAATCATTGTCGGGTCGTTAGAGGGGATGTAGAGGGTATTTTCATATTCAATATTTCTACAAAAATCTAATATGACTTGGCACGCATCATGGTGGGGTGCAGAATATCCTTTCTCATCTGAATAACAATAATTCGTCAACTGAAATCATTGTCGGGTCGTCAGAGGGAGTATAGAGGGATTTTTCATTTTCAAAATTACCTCAAAATCAAATATGATTTGGCGTGCAACATGGTGGGGTGCAGAATATCCATTTCCATCTGAATAACAATAATTCGTCAGCAGAAATCATTGTCGGGTCGTTAGAGGGGATGTAGAGGGTATTTTCATATACAATATTTCTGCAAAAATCTAATATGACTTGGCACGCATCATGGTGGGGTGCAGAATATCCTTTCTCATCTGAATATTAATAATTCGTCAACTGAAATCATTGTCGGGTCGTCAGAGGGAGTATAGAGGGATTTTTCATTTTCAAAATTACCTCAAAATCAAATATGATTTGGCGTGCATCATGGTGGGGTGCAGAATATCCTTTCTCATCTGAATAACAATAATTCGTCAACAGAAATCATTGTCGGGTTGTTAGAGGGGGTATAGAGGGATTTTTCATTTTCAATATATATTCAAAAATCTAATATGACTTGGCACGCATCATGGTGGGGTGCAGAATATCTATTTCCATCTGAATAACAATAATTCTTCGACAGAACTCATTGTCGGGTCGTCAGAGGGGGTATAGAGGGATTTTTCATTTTCAAAATGACTTCAAAAATCAAATATGACTTGGCACGCATCATGGTGGGTTGCAAAGTATTCATGTATATCTAACTAACAATGATTCGTTAATAGAAATCATTGTCGGGTCGTGAGAGGGATTATAGAGGTATTTCTCATTTTCAAAATTACTTCAAAAATCTAATATGACTTGGCACGCATCATAGTGGGGTGCAAAGTATCCTTATATATCTAAATAACAATAATTCGTCAACAGAAATCATTGTCGGGTCGTTAGAGGGGGTATAGAGGGATTTTCCATTTTCAATATTTCTTCAAAAATCTAATATTACTTGGCACGCATCATGGTGGGGTGCAGAATATCGATATCTATCTGAATAACAATAATTCCTTAACAGAATTTATTGTCGTGTCGTCAGAGGGGGTATAGAGAGATTTTTCATTTTCAAAATTACCTCAAAATCAAATATGACTTGGCACGCATCATGGTGGTGTGCACAGTATTCATGTTTATCTAACTAACAATGATTCGTTAACATAAATCATTGTCGTGTCGTCAGAGGGGGTATAGAGGGATTTTTCATTTTCAAAATTACCTCAAAATCAAATATGATTTGGCACGCAACATGGTGGGGTGCAGAATATCCATTTCCATCTGAATAACAATAATTCGTTAGCAGAAATCATTGTCGGGTCGTTAGAGGGGATGTAGAGTGATTTTTCATATTCAATATTTCTTCAAAACTCTAATATGACTTGGCACGCATCATGGTGGGGTGCAGAATATCCTTTCTCATCTAAATAACAATAATTCGTCAACAGAAATCATTGTGGGGTCGTCAGAGGGGGTATAGAGGGATTTTTCATTTTCAAAATTACTTCAAAAATCTAATATGACTTGGCACGCATCATGGTGGGTCGCAAAGTATCCACGTCCATCTGAATAACAATAATTCGTCAACATAAATCATTGTCGTGTCGTCAGAGGGGGTATAGAGTGATTTTTCATTTTCAAAATTACTTCAAAAATCAAATATGACTTGGCACGCATCATAGTAGGGTGCAGAATATATATTTCCATCTCAATAACGAGAATTCGTCAACAGAAATCATTGTCGGGTCGTTAGAGGGGGTATAGAGGGATTTTTCATTTTCAATATTTCTTCAAAACTCTAATATGACTTGGCACGCATCATGGTGGGGTGCAGAATATCTGTTTCTATCTGAATAACAATAAATCGTCGACAGAAATCATTGTCGGGTCGTTAGAGGGGGTATAGAGGGATTTCTCATTTTCAAAATTACCTCAAAATCAAATATGACTTGGCACGCATCATGGTGGGGTGCATAATATCCATTTCCATCTGAATAACAATAATTCGTCAACAGATATCATTGACGGGTCGTTGGAGGGGGTATAGAGGGATTTTTCATTTTCAAAATTAACCTCAAAATCAAATATGACTTGGCACGCATCATGGTGGGGTGGAGAATATCCATTTCCATCTGAATAACAATAATTCGTCAATAGAAATCATTGACGGGTCGTTAGAGGGTGTATAGAGGGATTTTTCATTTTCAAAATTACTTCAAAATCAAATATGACTTGGCACGCAACATGGTGGGGTGCAGAATATCCATTTCCATCTGAATAACAATAATTCGTCAACAGAAATCATTGTCGGGTCGTCAAAGGGGGTATAGAGGGATTTTTCATTTTCAAAATTACTTCAAAAATCTAATATGACTTGGCACGCATCATGGTGGGGTGCAAAGTATCCATGTCCATCTGAATATCAATAATTTGTCAACATAAATCATTGTCGTGTCGTCAGAGGGGGTATAGAGTGATTTTTCATTTTCAAAATTACTTCAAAAATCAAATATGACTTTGCACGTATCATGGTGGAGTGCATAATATTCATTTTCATCTAAATTACAATAATTCGTCAACAGAAATCATTGTCGGGTCGTCAGAGGTGGTATAGAGGGATTTTTCATTATCAAAATGACTTCAGTAATCAAATATGACTTGGCACGCGTCATGGTAGGGTGCAGAATATATATTTCTATCTGAATAACAAGAATTCGTTAACAGAAATCATTGTCGGGTCGTTAGAGGGGGTATAGAGGGATTTTTCATTTTCAATATTTCTTCAAAAATCTAATATTACTTGGCACGCATCATGGTGGGGTGCAGAATATCCATATCTATCTGAATAACAATAATTCCTTAACAGAAATTATTGTCGTGTCGTCAGAGGGGGTTTAGAGAGATTTTTCATTTTCAAAATTACCTCAAAATAAAATATGACTTGGCACGCATCATGGTGGGGTGCAAAGTATTCATGTATATCTAACTAACAATAATTGGTTTACAGAAATCGTTGTCGTGTCGTCAGAGGGGGTATAGAGGGATTTTTCATTTTCAAAATTACCTCAAAATCAAATATGACTTGGCACGCAACATGATGGGGTGCAGAATATCCATTTCCATCTGAATAACAATAATTCGTCAACAGAAATCATTGTCGGGTCGTCAGAGGGTGTATAGAGGGAATTTTCATTTTTAAAATTACTTCAAAAATCTAATATGACTTGGCACGCATCATGGTGGGTCGCAAAGTATCCATATCCGTCTGAATAACAATAATTTGTCAACATAAGTCATTGTCGTGTCGTCAGAGGGGGTATAGAGTGATTTTTCATTTTCAATATTTCTTCGAAAATCAAATATGACTTGGCACGTATCAAGGTGGAGTGCATAATATCCATTTTCATCTAAATTACAATATTTCGTCAACAGAAATTATTGTCGGGTCGTCAAAGGGAGTTAAAGGGAATTTTCATTTTCAAAATTACTTCAAAAATCGAATATAACCTGGCACGCAGCATAGTAGGGTGCAAAACATTCATTTCCATCTGAATAACAATAATTCGTCAAAAGATATCATTGTCGGGTCGTTAGAGGGGGTATAGAGGAATTTCTCATTATCAAAATGACTTCAAAAATCAAATATGACTTGGCACGCATCATAGTAGGGTGCAGAATATATATTTCCATCTCAATAACGAGAATTCGTCAACAGAAATCATTGTCGGGTCGTTAGAGGGGGTATAGAGGGATTTTTCATTTTCAATATTTCTTCAAAATCAAATATGACTTGGCACGCATCATGGTGGGGTGCAGAATATCCATTTCCATCTGAATAACAATAATTCGTCAATAGAAATCATTGACGGGTCGTTAAAGGGTGTATAGAGGGAGTTTTCATTTTCAAAATTACTTCAAATTCAAATATGACTTGGCACGCAACATGGTCTGGTGCAGAATATCCATTTTCATCTGAATAACAATAATTCGTCAACAGAAATCATTGTCGGGTCGTCAAAGGGGGTATAGAGGCATTTTTCATTTTCAAAATTACTTCAAAAATCAAATATGACTTGGCACGCATCATGGTCGGGTGCAAAGTATTCATGTATATCTAACTAACAATGATTCGTTAATAGAAATGATTGTCGGGTCGTCAGAGGGGGTATAGAGGTATTTCTCATTTTCAAAATTACTTCAAAAATCTAATATGACTTGGCACGCATCATAGTGGGGTGCAAAGTATCCATATATATCTATATAACAATAATTCGTCAACAGAAATCATTGTCGGGTCGTTAGAGGGGGTATAGAGGGATTTTCCATTTTCAATATTTCTTCAAAAATCTAATATTACTTGGCATGCATCATGGTGGGGTGCAGAATATCCATATCTATCTGAATATCAATAATTCCTTAACAGAATTTATTGTCGTATCGTCAGAGGGGGTATAGAGAGATTTTTCATTTTCAAAATTACCTCAAAATCAAATATGACTTGGCACGCATCATGGTGGGGTGCACAGTATTCATGTATATCTAACTAACAATGATTCGTTAACATAAATCATTGTCGTGTCGTCAGAGGGGGTATAGTGGGATTTTTCATTTTCAAAATTACCTCAAAATCAAATATGATTTGGAACGCAACATGGTGGGGTGCAGAATATCCATTTCCATCTGAATAACAAAAATTCGTCAGCAGAAATCATTGTCGGGTCGTTAGAGGGGGTATAGAGGGATTTCTCATTTTCAAAATTACCTCTAAATCAAATATGACTTGGCACGCAACATGGTTGGGTGCAGAATATTCATTTCCATCTGAATAACAATAATTCGTCAAAAGAATTCATTGTCGAGTCGTCAGAGGGGGTAAAGAGGGATTTTTCATTTTCAAAATTACCTCAAAATTGAATATGACTTGGCACGCATCATGGAGGGGTGCAAAGTATTCATGTATATCTAACTAACAATGATTCGTTAATAGAAATCATTGTCGGGTCGTCAGAGGGGGTATAGAGGTATTTCTCATTTTCAAAATTACTTCAAAAATCTAATATGACTAGGCACGCATCATAGTGGGGTGCAAAGTATTCATATATATCTAAATAACAATAATTCATCAACAGAAATCATTGTCGGGTCGTTAGAGGGGGTAGAGAGGTATTTTCCATTTTCAATATTTCTTCAAAAATCTAATATTACGTGGCACGCATCATGGTGGGGTGCAGAATATCCATATCTATCTGAATAACAATAATTCCTTAACAGAATTTATTGTCGTGTCGTCAGAGGGGGTATAGAGAGATTTTTCATTTTCAAAATTACCTCAAAATCAAATATGACTTTGCACGCATCATGGTGGGGTGCACAGTATTCATGTATATCTAACTAACAATGATTCGTTAACATAAATCATTGTCGTGTCGTCAGAGGGGGTATAGAGGGATTTTTCATTTTCAAAATTACCTCAAAATCAAATATGATTTGGCACGCAACATGGTGGGGTGCAGAATATCCATTTCCATCTGAATAACAATAATCCGTCAGCAGAAATCATTGTCGGGTCGTTAGAGGGGATGTAGAGGGATTTTTCATATTCAATATTTCTTCAAAAATCTAATATGACTTGGCACGCATCATGGTGGGGTGCAGAATATCCTTTCTCATCTGAATAACAATAATTCGTCAACTGAAATCATTGTCGGGTCGTCAGAGGGAGTATAGAGGGATTTTTCATTTTCAAAATTACCTCAAAATCAAATATGATTTGGCGTGCAACATGGTGGGGTGCAGAATATCCATTTCCATCTGAATAACAATAATTCGTCAGCAGAAATCATTGTCGGGTCGTTAGAGGGGATGTAGAGGGTATTTTCATATTCAATATTTCTGCAAAAATCTAATATGACTTGGCACGCATCATGGTGGGGTGCAGAATATCCTTTCTCATCTGAATAACAATAATTCGTCAACTGAAATCATTGTCGGGTCGTCAGAGGGAGTATAGAGGGATTTTTCATTTTCAAAATTACCTCAAAATCAAATATGATTTGGCGTGCATCATGGTGGGGTGCAGAATATCCTTTCTCATCTGAATAACAATAATTCGTCAACAGAAATCATTGTCGGGTTGTTAGAGGGGGTATAGAGGGATTTTTCATTTTCAATTTATATTCAAAAATCTAATATGACTTGGCACGCATCATGGTGGGGTGCAGAATATCTATTTCCATCTGAATAACAATAATTCTTCGACAGAACTCATTGTCGGGTCGTCAGAGGGGGTATAGAGGGATTTTTCATTTTCAAAATGACTTCAAAAATCAAATATGACTTGGCACGCATCATGGTGGGGTGCAAAGTATTCATGTATATCTAACTAACAATGATTCGTTAATAGAAATCATTGTCGGGTCGTGAGAGGGGGTGTAGAGGTATATCTCATTTTCAAAATTACTTCAAAAATCTAATATGACTTGGCACGCATCATAGTGGGGTGCAAAGTATCCTTATATATCTAAATAACAATAATTCGTCAACAGAAATCATTGTCGGGTCGTTAGAGGGGGTATAGAGGGATTTTCCATTTTCAATATTTCTTCAAAAATCTAATATTACTTGGCACGCATCATGGTGGGGTGCAGAATATCGATATCTATCTGAATAACAATAATTCCTCAACAGAATTTATTGTCGTGTCGTCAGAGGGGGTATAGAGAGATTTTTCATTTTCAAAATTACCTCAAAATCAAATATGACTTGGCACGCATCATGGTGGTGTGCACAGTATTCATGTTTATCTAACTAACAATGATTCGTTAACATAAATCATTGACGGGTCGTTGGAGGGGGTATAGAGGGATTTTTCATTTTCAAAATTACCTCAAAATCAAATATGATTTGGCACGCAACATGGTGGGGTGCAGAAAATCCATTTCCATCTGAATAACAATAATTCGTCAATAGAAATCATTGACGGGTCGTTAGAGGGTGTATAGAGGGATTTTTCATTTTCAAAATTACTTCAAAATCAAATATGACTTGGCACGCAACATGGTGGGGTGCAGAATATCCATTTCCATCTGAATAACGATAATTCGTCAACAGAAATCATTGTCGGGTCGTCAAAGGGGGTATAGAGGGAATTTTCATTTTCAAAATTACTTCAAAAATCGAATATAACTTGGCACGCAGCATAGTAGGGTGCAAAATATTCATTTCCATCTGAATAACAATAATTCGTCAAAAGATATCATTGTCGGGTCGTTAGAGGGGGTATAGAGGGATTTCTCATTATCAAAATGACTTCAAAAATCAAATATGACTTGGCACGCATCATAGTAGGGTGCAGAATATATATTTCCATCTCAATAACGAGAATTCGTCAACAGAAATCATTGTCGGGTCGTTAGAGGGGGTATAGAGGGATTTTTCATTTTCAATATTTCTTCAAAACTCTAATATGACTTGGCACGCATCAAGGTGGGGTGCAGAATATCTATTTCTATCTGAATAACAATAAATCGTCGACAGAAATCATTGTCGGGTCGTTAGAGGGGGTATAGAGGAAGTTTTCATTTTCAAAATTACTTCAAATTCAAATATGACTTGGCACACAACATGGTCTGGTGCAGAATATCCATTTCCATCTGAATAACAATAATTCGTCAACAGAAATCATTGTCGGGTCGTCAAAGGGGGTATAGAGGGATTTTTCATTTTCAAAATTACTTCAAAAATCAAATATGACTTGGCACGCATCATGGTCGGGTGCAAAGTATTCATGTATATCTAACTAACAATGATTCGTTAATAGAAATCATTGTCGGGTCGTCAGAGGGGGTATAGAGGTATTTCTCATTTTCAAAATTACTTCAAAAATCTAATATGACTTGGCACGCATCATAGTGGGGTGCAAAGTATCTATATATATCTATATAACAATAATTCGTCAACAGAAATCATTGTCGGGTCGTTAGAGGGGGTATAGAGGGATTTTCCATTTTCAATATTTCTTCAAAAATCTAATATTACTTGGCATGCATCATGGTGGGGTGCAGAATATCCATATCTATCTGAATAACAATAATTCCTTAACAGAATTTATTGTCGTATCGTCAGAGGGGGTATAGAGAGATTTTTCATTTTCAAAATTACCTCAAAATCAAATATGACTTGGCACGCATCATGGTGGGGTGCACAGTATTCATGTATATCTAACTAACAATGATTCGTTAACATAAATCATTGTCGTGTCGTCAGAGGGGGTATAGTGGGATTTCTCATTTTCAAAATTACCTCTAAATCAAATATGACCTGGCACGCAACATGGTGGGGTGCAGAATATTCATTTCCATCTGAATAACAATAATTCGTCAAAAGAATTCATTGTCGAGTCGTCAGAGGGGGTATAGAGGGATTTTTCATTTTCAAAATTACCTCAAAATTGAATATGACTTGGCACGCATCATGGAGGGGTGCAAAGTATTCATGTATATCTAACTAACAATGATTCGTTAATAAAAATCATTGTCGGGTCGTCAGAGGGGGTATAGAGGTATTTCTCATTTTCAAAATTACTTCAAAAATCTAATATGACTAGGCACGCATCATAGTGGGGTGCAAAGTATTCATATATATCTAAATAACAATAATTCATCAACAGAAATCATTGTCGTGTCGTCAGAGGGGGTATAGAGGGATTTTTCATTTTCAAAATTACCTCAAAATCAAATATGATTTGGCACGCAACATGGTGGGGTGCAGAATATCCATTTCCATCTGAATAACAATAATCCGTCAGCAGAAATCATTGTCGGGTCGTTAGAGGGGATGTAGAGGGATTTTTCATATTCAATATTTCTTCAAAAATCTAATATGACTTGGCACGCATCATGGTGGGGTGCAGAATATCCTTTCTCATCTGAATAACAATAATTCGTCAACTGAAATCATTGTCGGGTCGTCAGAGGGAGTATAGAGGGATTTTTCATTTTCAAAATTACCTCAAAATCAAATATGATTTGGCGTGCAACATGGTGGGGTGCAGAATATCCATTTCCATCTGAATAACAATAATTCGTCAGCAGAAATCATTGTCGGGTCGTTAGAGGGGATGTAGAGGGTATTTTCATATTCAATATTTCTGCAAAAATCTAATATGACTTGGCACGCATCATGGTGGGGTGCAGAATATCCCTTCTCATCTGAATAACAATAATTCGTCAACTGAAATCATTGTCGGGTCGTCAGAGGGAGTATAGAGGGATTTTTCATTTTCAAAATTACCTCAAAATCAAATATGATTTGGCGTGCATCATGGTGGGGTGCAGAATATCCTTTCTCATCTGAATAACAATAATTCGTCAACAGAAATCATTGTCGGGTTGTTAGAGGGGGTATAGAGGGATTTTTCATTTTCAATATATATTCAAAAATCTAATATGACTTGGCACGCATCATGGTGGGGTGCAGAATATCTATTTCCATCTGAATAACAATAATTCTTCGACAGAACTCATTGTCGGGTCGTCAGAGGGGGTATAGAGGGATTTTTCATTTTCAAAATGACTTCAAAAATCAAATATGACTTGGCACGCATCATGGTGGGGTGCAAAGTATTCATGTATATCTAGCTAACAATGATTCGTTAATAGAAATCATTGTCGGGTCGTGAGAGGGGGTATAGAGGTATTTCTCATTTTCAAAATTACTTCAAAAATCTAATATGACTTGGCACGCATCATAGTGGGGTGCAAAGTATCCTTATATATCTAAATAACAATAATTCGTCAACAGAAATCATTGTCGGGTCGTTAGAGGGGGTATAGAGGGATTTTCCATTTTCAATATTTCTTCAAAAATCTAATATTACTTGGCACGCATCATGGTGGGGTGCAGAATATCGATATCTATCTGAATAACAATAATTCCTTAACAGAATTTATTGTCGTGTCGTCAGAGGGGGTATAGAGAGATTTTTCATTTTCAAAATTACCTCAAAATCAAATATGACTTGGCACGCATCATGGTGGTGTGCACAGTATTCATGTTTATCTAACTAACAATGATTCGTTAACATAAATCATTGTCGTGTCGTCAGAGGGGGTATAGAGGGATTTTTCATTTTCAAAATTACCTCAAAATCAAATATGATTTGGCACGCAACATGGTGGGGTGCAGAATATCCATTCTCATCTGAATAACAATAATTCGTTAGCAGAAATCATTGTCGGGTCGTTAGAGGGGATGTAGAGTGATTTTTCATATTCAATATTTCTTCAAAACTCTAATATGACTTGGCACGCATCATGGTGGGGTGCAGAATATCCTTTCTCATCTGAATAACAATAATTCGTCAACAGAAATCATTGTGGGGTCGTCAGAGGGGGTATAGAGGGATTTTTCATTTTCAAAATTACTTCAAAAATCTAATATGACTTGGCACGCATCATGGTGGGTCGCAAAGTATCCACGTCCATCTGAATAACAATAATTCGTCAACATAAATCATTGTCGTGTCGTCAGAGGGGGTATAGAGTGATTTTTCAATTTCAAAATTACTTCGAAAATCAAATATGACTTGGCACGTATAAAGGTGGAGTGCATTATATCCATTTTCATCTAAATTACAATATTTCGTCAACAGAAATTATTGTCGGGTCGTCAGAGGGGGTATAGAGGGATTTCTCATTATCAAAATGACTTCAAAAATCAAATATGACTTGGCACGCATCATAGTAGGGTGCAGAATATATATTTCCATCTCAATAACGAGAATTCGTCAACAGAAATCATTGTCGGGTCGTTAGAGGGGGTATAGAGGGATTTTTCATTTTCAATATTTCTTCAAAACTCTAATATGACTTGGCACGCATCATGGTGGGGTGCAGAATATCTGTTTCTATCTGAATAACAATAAATCGTCGACAGAAATCATTGTCGGGTCGTTAGAGGGGGTATAGAGGGATTTCTCATTTTCAAAATTACCTCAAAATCAAATATGACTTGGCACGCATCATGGTGGGGTGCATAATATCCATTTCCATCTGAATAACAATAATTCGTCAACAGATATCATTGACGGGTCGTTGGAGGGGGTATAGAGGGATTTTTCATTTTCAAAATTAACCTCAAAATCAAATATGACTTGGCACGCATCATGGTGGGGTGCAGAATATCCATTTCCATCTGAATAACAATAATTCGTCAATAGAAATCATTGACGGGTCGTTAGAGGGTGTATAGAGGGATTTTTCATTTTCAAAATTACTTCAAAATCAAATATGACTTGGCACGCAACATGGTGGGGTGCAGAATATTCATTTTCATCTGAATAACAATAATTCGTCAAAAGAATTCATTGTCGAGTCGTCAGAGGGGGTATAGAGGGATTTTTCATTTTCAAAATTACCTCAAAATTGAATATGACTTGGCACGCATCATGGAGGGGTGCAAAGTATTCATGTATATCTAACTAACAATGATTCGTTAATAAAAATCATTGTCGGGTCGTCAGAGGGGGTATAGAGGTATTTCTCATTTTCAAAATTACTTCAAAAATCTAATATGACTAGGCACGCATCATAGTGGGGTGCAAAGTATTCATATATATCTAAATAACAATAATTCATCAACAGAAATCATTGTCGGGTCGTTAGAGGGGGTAGAGAGGTATTTTCCATTTTCAATATTTCTTCAAAAATCTAATATTACGTGGCACGCATCATGGTGGGGTGCAGAATATCCATATCTATCTGAATAACAATAATTCCTTAACAGAATTTATTGTCGTGTCGTCAGAGGGGGTATAGAGAGATTTTTCATTTTCAAAATTACCTCAAAATCAAATATGACTTTGCACGCATCATGGTGGGGTGCACAGTATTCATGTATATCTAACTAACAATGATTCGTTAACATAAATCATTGTCGTGTCGTCAGAGGGGGTATAGAGGGATTTTTCATTTTCAAAATTACCTCAAAATCAAATATGATTTGGCACGCAACATGGTGGGGTGCAGAATATCCATTTCCATCTGAATAACAATAATCCGTCAGCAGAAATCATTGTCGGGTCGTTAGAGGGGATGTAGAGGGATTTTTCATATTCAATATTTCTTCAAAAATCTAATATGACTTGGCACGCATCATGGTGGGGTGCAGAATATCCTTTCTCATCTGAATAACAATAATTCGTCAACTGAAATCATTGTCGGGTCGTCAGAGGGAGTATAGAGGGATTTTTCATTTTCAAAATTACCTCAAAATCAAATATGATTTGGCGTGCATCATGGCGGGGTGCAGAATATCCTTTCTCATCTGAATAACAATAATTCGTCAACAGAAATCATTGTCGGGTTGTTAGAGGGGGTATAGAGGGATTTTTCATTTTCAATATATATTCAAAAATCTAATATGACTTGGCACACATCATAGTATGGTGCAAAATATCCATGTCTAACTGAATAACAATAATTCGTTAACGGAAATCATTGTCGGGTCGTTAGAGGGGGTATAGAGGGATTTTTCATTTTCAAAATGACTTCAAATATCAAATATGACTTGGCACGCATCATGGTGGGGTGCAAAGTATTCATGTATATCTAGCTAACAATGATTCGTTAATAGAAATCATTGTCGGGTCGTGAGAGGGGGTATAGAGGTATTTCTCATTTTCAAAATTACTTCAAAAATCTAATATGACTTGGCACGCATCATAGTGGGGTGCAAAGTATCCTTATATATCTAAATAACAATAATTCGTCAACAGAAATCATTGTCGGGTCGTTAGAGGGGGTATAGAGGGATTTTCCATTTTCAATATTTCTTCAAAAATCTAATATTACTTGGCACGCATCATGGTGGGGTGCAGAATATCGATATCTATCTGAATAACAATAATTCCTTAACAGAATTTATTGTCGTGTCGTCAGAGGGGGTATAGAGAGATTTTTCATTTTCAAAATTACCTCAAAATCAAATATGACTTGGCACGCATCATGGTGGTGTGCACAGTATTCATGTTTATCTAACTAACAATGATTCGTTAACATAAATCATTGTCGTGTCGTCAGAGGGGGTATAGAGGGATTTTTCATTTTCAAAATTACCTCAAAATCAAATATGATTTGGCACGCAACATGGTGGGGTGCAGAATATCCATTCTCATCTGAATAACAATAATTCGTTAGCAGAAATCATTGTCGGGTCGTTAGAGGGGATGTAGAGTGATTTTTCATATTCAATATTTCTTCAAAACTCTAATATGACTTGGCACTTATCATGGTGGGGTGCAGAATATCCTTTCTCATCTGAATAACAATAATTCGTCGACAGAACTCATTGTCGGGTCGTCAGAGGGGGCATAGAGGGATTTTTCATTTTCAAAATGACTTCAAAAATCAAATATGACTTGGCACGCATCATGGTGGGGTACGGAATATCCATTTCCATCACAATAACAATAATTTGTCAAAAGAAATCATTGTCGGGTCGTCAGAGGGGGAATAGAGGGATTTTTCATTTTCAAAATTACCTCAAAATCAAATATGACTTGTCACGCATCATGGTGGGGTGCAAAGTATTCGTGTTTATCTAACTAACAATGATTCGTCAATAGAAATCATTGTCGGGTCGTCAGAGGGGGTATAGAGGTATTTCTCATTTTCAAAATTACTTCAAAAATCTAATATGACTTGGCACGCATCATAGTGGGGTGCAAAGTATCCATATATATCTAAATAACAATAATTCGTCAACAGAAATCATTGTCGGGTCGTTAGAGGGGGTATAGAGGGATTTTTCATTTTCAATATTTCTTCAAAACTCTAATATGACTTGGCACGCATCATGGTGGGGTGCAGAATATCTGTTTCTATCTGAATAACAATAAATCGTCGACAGAAATCATTGTCGGGTCGTTAGAGGGGGTATAGAGGGATTTCTCATTTTCAAAATTACCTCAAAATCAAATATGACTTGGCACGCATCATGGTGGGGTGCATAATATCCATTTCCATCTGAATAACAATAATTCGTCAACAGATATCATTGACGGGTCGTTGGAGGGGGTATAGAGGGATTTTTCATTTTCAAAATTAACCTCAAAATCAAATATGACTTGGCACGCATCATGGTGGGGTGCAGAATATCCATTTCCATCTGAATAACAATAATTCGTCAATAGAAATCATTGACGGGTCGTTAGAGGGTGTATAGAGGGATTTTTCATTTTCAAAATTACTTCAAAATCAAATATGACTTGGCACGCAACATGGTGGGGTGCAGAATATCCATTTCCATCTGAATAACAATAATTCGTCAACAGAAATCATTGTCGGGTCGTCAAAGGGGGTATAGAGGGATTTTTAATTTTCAAAATTACTTCAAAAATCTAATATGACTTGGCACGCATCATGGTGGGGTGCAAAGTATCCATGTCCATCTGAATATCAATAATTTGTCAACATAAATCATTGTCGTGTCGTCAGAGGGGGTATAGAGTGATTTTTCATTTTCAAAATTACTTCAAAAATCAAATATGACTTTGCACGTATCATGGTGGAGTGCATAATATTCATTTTCATCTAAATTACAATAATTCGTCAACAGAAATCATTGTCGGGTCGTCAGAGGTGGTATAGAGGGATTTTTCATTATCAAAATGACTTCAGTAATCAAATATGACTTGGCACGCGTCATGGTAGGGTGCAGAATATATATTTCTATCTGAATAACAAGAATTCGTTAACAGAAATCATTGTCGGGTCGTTAGAGGGGGTATAGAGGGATTTTTCATTTTCAATATTTCTTCAAAAATCTAATATTACTTGGCACGCATCATGGTGGGGTGCAGAATATCCATATCTATCTGAATAACAATAATTCCTTAACAGAAATTATTGTCGTGTCGTCAGAGGATGTATAGAGAGATTTTTCATTTTCAAAATTACCTCAAAATAAAATATGACTTGGCACGCATCATGGTGGGGTGCAAAGTATTCATGTATATCTAACTAACAATAATTGGTTTACAGAAATCGTTGTCGTGTCGTCAGAGGGGGTATAGAGGGATTTTTCATTTTCAAAATTACCTCAAAATCAAATATGACTTGGCACGCAACATGATGGGGTGCAGAATATCCATTTCCATCTGAATAACAATAATTCGTCAACAGAAATCATTGTCGGGTCGTCAGAGGGTGTATAGAGGGAATTTTTATTTTTAAAATTACTTCAAAATTCTAATATGACTTGGCACGCATCATGGTGGGTCGCAAAATATCCATATCCGTCTGAATAACAATAATTTGTCAACATAAATCATTGTCGTGTCGTCAGAGGGGGTATAGAGTGATTTTTCATTTTCAATATTTCTTCGAAAATCAAATATGACTTGGCACGTATCAAGGTGGAGTGCATAATATCCATTTTCATCAAAATTACAATATTTCGTCAACAGAAATTATTGTCGGGTCGTCAAAGGGAGTTAAAGGGAATTTTCATTTTCAAAATTACTTCAAAAATCGAATATGACTTGGCACGCATCATGGTGGGGTGCAAAGTATCCATGTCCATCTGAATATCAATAATTTGTCAACATAAATCATTGTCGGGTCGTTAGAGGGGGTATAGAGGGATTTCTCATTTTCAAAATTACTTCAAAAATCAAATATGACTTTGCACGTATCATGGTGGAGTGCATAATATTCATTTTCATCTAAATTACAATAATTCGTCAACAGAAATCATTGTCGGGTCGTTAGAGGGGGTATAGAGGGATTTTTCATTTTCAATATTTCTTCAAAATCAAATATGACTTGGCACGCATCATGGTGGGGTGCAGAATATCCATTTCCATCTGAATAACAATAATTCGTCAATAGAAATCATTGACGGGTCGTTAAAGGGTGTATAGAGGGAGTTTTCATTTTCAAAATTACTTCAAATTCAAATATGACTTGGCACGCAACATGGTCTGGAGCAGAATATCCATTTCCATCTGAATAACAATAATTCGTCAACAGAAATCATTGTCGGGTCGTCAAAGGGGGTATAGAGGCATTTTTCATTTTCAAAATTACTTCAAAAATCAAATATGAATTGGCACGCATCTTGGTCGGGTGCAAAGTATTCATGTATATCTAACAAACAATAATTGGTTTACAGAAATCGTTGTCGTGTCGTCAGAGGGGGTATAGAGGTATTTCTCATTTTCAAAATTACTTCAAAAATCTAATATGACTTGGCACGCATCATAGTGGGGTGCAAAGTATCCATATATATCTATATAACAATAATTCGTCAACAGAAATCATTGTCGGGTCGTCAGAGGGTGTATAGAGGGAATTTTTATTTTTAAAATTACTTCAAAAATCTAATATGACTTGGCACGCATCATGGTGGGTCGCAAAGTATCCATATCCGTCTGAATAACAATAATTTGTCAACATAAATCATTGTCGTGTCGTCAGAGGGGGTATAGAGTGATTTTTCATTTTCAATATTTCTTCGAAAATCAAATATGACTTGGCACGTATCAAGGTGGAGTGCATAATATCCATTTTCATCTAAATTACAATATTTCGTCAACAGAAATTATTGTCGGGTCGTCAAAGGGAGTTAAAGGGAATTTTCATTTTCAAAATTACTTCAAAAATCGAATATAACTTGGCACGCAGCATAGTAGGGTGCAAAATATTCATTTCCATCTGAATAACAATAATTCGTCAGCAGAAATCATTGTCGGGTCGTTAGAGGGGGTATAGAGGGATTTCTCATTTTCAAAATTACCTCTAAATCAAATATGACTTGGCACGCAACATGGTTGGGTGCAGAATATTCATTTCCATCTGAATAACAATAATTCGTCAAAAGAATTCATTGTCGAGTCGTCAGAGGGGGTATAGAGGGATTTTTCATTTTCAAAATTACCTCAAAATTGAATATGACTTGGCACGCATCATGGAGGGGTGCAAAGTATTCATGTATATCTAACTAACAATGATTCGTTAATAGAAATCATTGTCGGGTCGTCAGAGGGGGTATAGAGGTATTTCTCATTTTCAAATTTACTTCAAAAATCTAATATGACTAGGCACGCATCATAGCGGGGTGCAAAGTATTCATATATATCTAAATAACAATAATTCATCAGTAGAAATCATTGTCGGGTCGTTAGAGGGGGTAGAGAGGTATTTTCCATTTTCAATATTTCTTCAAAAATCTAATATTACGTGGCACGCATCATGGTGGGGTGCAGAATATCCATATCTATCTGAATAACAATAATTCCTTAACAGAATTTATTGTCGTGTCGTCAGAGGGGGTATGGAGAGATTTTTCATTTTCAAAATTACCTCAAAATCAAATATGACTTTGCACGCATCATGGTGGGGTGCACAGTATTCATGTATATCTAACTAACAATGATTCGTTAACATAAATCATTGTCGTGTCGTCAGAGGGGGTATAGAGGGATTTTTCATTTTCAAAATTACCTCAAAATCAAATATGACTTGGCGCGGATCATGGTGGGATGCAGAATATCCATTTCCATATGAATAACAAGAATTCGTTAACAGATATCATTGACGGGTCGTTGGAGGGGGTATAGAGGGATTTTTCATTTTCAAAATTAACCTCAAAATCAAATTTGACTTGGCACGCATCATGGTGGGGTGCAGAATATCTATTTCTATCTGAATAACAATAAATCGTCGACAGAAATCATTGTCGGGTCGTTAGAGGGGGTATAGAGGGATTTTTCATTTTCAAAATTACCTCAAAATCAAATATGACTTGGCGCGGATCATGGTGGGATGCAGAATATCCATTTCCATCTGAATAACAATAATTCGTCAACAGAAATCATTGACGGGTCGTTGTAGGGGGTATAGAGGGATTTTTCATTTTCATAATTAACCTCAAAATCAAATAAGACTTGGCACGGATCATGGTGGGGTGCAGAATATCCATTTCCATCTGAATAACAATAATTCGTCAATAGAAATCATTGACGGGTCGTTAGAGGGTGTATAGAGGGATTTTTCATTTTCAAAATTACTTCAAAATCAAATATGACTTGGCACGCAACAGAAATCATTGTTGGGTCGTCAAAGGGGGTATAGAGGGATTTTTCATTTTCAAAATTACTTCAAAAATCTAATATGACTTGGCACGCATCATGGTGGGGTGCAAAGTATCCATGTTTATCTGAATAACAATAATTTGTCAACATAAATCATCGTCGTGTCGTCATAGGGGGTATAGAGGGATTTTTCATTTTCATAATTACTTCAGAAATCAAATATGACTTTGCACGTATCATGGTGGAGTGCATAATATTCACTTTCATCTAAATTACAATAATTCGTCAACAGAAATCATTGTCGGGTCGTCAGAGGTGGTATAGAGGGATTTTTCATTATCAAAATGACTTCAGTAATCAAATATGACTAGGCACGCGTCATGGTAGGGTGCAGAATATATATTTCTATCTGAATAACAATAATTTGTCAACATAAATCATTGTCGTGTCGTCAGAGGGGGTATAGAGGGATTTTTCATTTTCAATATTTCTTCAAAACTCTAATATGACTTGGCACGCATCATGGTGGGGTGCAGAATATCTATTTCTATCTGAATAACAATAAATCGTCGACAGAAATCATTGTCGGGTCGTTAGAGGGGGTATAGAGGGATTTTTCATTTTCAAAATTACCTCAAAATCAAATATGACTTGGCGCGGATCATGGTGGGATGCAGAATATCCATTTCCATCTGAATAACAATAATTCGTCAACAGAAATCATTGACGGGTCGTTGTAGGGGGTATAGAGGGATTTTTCATTTTCAAAATTAACCTCAAAATCAAATAAGACTTGGCACGGATCATGGTGGGGTGCAGAATATCCATTTCCATCTGAATAACAATAATTCGTCAATAGAAATCATTGACGGGTCGTTAGAGGGTGTATAGAGGGATTTTTCATTTTCAAAATTACTTCAAAATCAAATATGACTTGGCACGCAACATGGTGGGGTGCAGAATATCCATTTCCATCTGAATAACAATAATTCGTCAACAGAAATCATTGTCGGGTCGTCAAAGGGGGTATAGAGGGATTTTTCATTTTCAAAATTACTTCAAAAATCTAATATGACTTGGCACGCATCATGGTGGGGTGCAAAGTATCCATGTTTATCTGAATAACAATAATTTGTCAACATAAATCATTGTCGTGTCGTCATAGGGGGTATAGAGGGATTTTTCATTTTCATAATTACTTCAAAAATCAAATATGACTTTGCACGTATCATGGTGGAGTGCATAATATTCACTTTCATCTAAATTACAATAATTCGTCAACAGAAATCATTGTCGGGTCGTCAGAGGTGGTAAAGAGGGATTTTTCATTATCAAAATGACTTCAGTAATCAAATATGACTAGGCACGCGTCATGGTAGGGTGCAGAATATATATTTCTATCTGAATAACAATAATTTGTCAACAGAAATCATTGTCGGGTCGTCAGAGGTGGTATAGAGGGATTTTTCATTATCAAAATGACTTCAGTAATCAAATATGACTTGGCACGCGTCATGGTAGGGTGCAGAATATATATTTCTATCTGAATAACAAGAATTCGTTAACAGATATCATTGACGGGTCGTTGGAGGGGGTATAGAGGGATTTTTCATTTTCAAAATTAACCTCAAAATCAAATATGACTTGGCACGCATCATGGTGGGGTGCAGAATATCCATTTCCATCTGAATAACAATAATTCGTCAATAGAAATCATTGACGGGTCGTTAGAGGGTGTATAGAGGTATTTTTCATTTTCAAAATTACTTCAAAATCAAATATGACTTGGCACGCAACATGGTGGGGTGCAGAATATCCATTTCCATCTGAATAACAATAATTCGTCAATAGAAATCATTGACGGGTCGTTAGAGGGTGTATAGAGGGATTTTTCATTTTCAAAATTACTTCAAAAATCTAATATGACTTGGCACGCATCATGGTGGGGTGCAAAGTATCCATGTCCATCTGAATATCAATAATTTGTCAACATAAATCATTGTCGTGTCGTCAGAGGGGGTATAGAGTGATTTTTCATTTTCAAAATTACTTCAAAAATCAAATATGACTTTGCTCGTATCATGGTGGAGTGCATAATATTCATTTTCATCTAAATTACAATAATTCGTCAACAGAAATCATTGTCGGGTCGTCAGAGGTGGTATAGAGGATTTTTCATTATCAAAATGACTTCAGTAATCAAATATGACTTGGCACGCGTCATGGTAGGGTGCAGAATATATATTTCTATCTGAATAACAAGAATTCGTTAACAGAAATCATTGTCGAGTCGTTAGAGGGGGTATAGAGGGATTTTTCATTTTCAATATTTCTTCAAAAATCTAATATTACTTGGCACGCATCATGGTGTGGTGCAGAATATCCATATCTATCTGAATAACAATAATTCCTTAACAGAAATTATTGTCGTGTCGTCAGAGGGGGTATAGAGAGATTTTTCATTTTCAAAATTACCTCAAAATCAAATATGACTTGGCACGCAACATGATGGGGTGCAGAATATCCATTTCCATCTGAATAACAATAATTCGTCAACAGAAATCATTGTCGGGTCGTCAGAGGGTGTATAGAGGGAATTTTCATTTTTAAAATTACTTCAAAAATCTAATATGACTTGGCACGCATCATGGTGGGTCGCAAAGTATCCATATCCGTCTGAATAACAATAATTCGTCAACATAAATCATTGTCGTGTCGTCAGAGGGGGTATAGAGTGATTTTTCATTTTCAAAATTTCTTCGAAAATCAAATATGACTTGGCACGCAGCATAGTAGGGTGCAAAATATTCATTTCCATCTGAATAACAATAATTCGTCAAAAGATATCATTGTCGGGTCGTTAGAGGGGGTATAGAGGGATTTCTCATTATCAAAATGACTTCAAAAATCAAATATGACTTGGCACGCATCATAGTAGGGTGCAGAATATATATTTCCATCTCAATAACAAGAATTCGTCAACAGAAATCATTGTCGGGTCGTTAGAGGGGGTATAGAGGGATTTTTCATTTTCAATATTTCTTCAAAACTCTAATATGACTTGGCACGCATCATGGTGGGGTGCAGAATATCCATTTCCATCTGAATAACAATAATTCGTCAACAGAAATAATTGTCGGGTCGTCAAAGGGGGTATAGGGGGATTTTTCATTTTCAAAATTACTTCAAAAATCTAATATGACTTGGCACGCATCATGGTGGGGTGCAAAGTATCCATGTCCATCTGAATATCAATAATTTGTCAACATAAATCATTGTCGTGTCGTCAGAGGGGGTATAGAGTGATTTTTCATTTTCAAAATTACTTCAAAAATCAAATATGACTTTGCTCGTATCATGGTGGAGTGCATAATATTCATTTTCATCTAAATTACAATAATTCGTCAACAGAAATCATTGTCGGGTCGTCAGAGGTGGTATAGAGGATTTTTCATTATCAAAATGACTTCAGTAATCAAATATGACTTGGCACGCGTCATGGTAGAGTGCAGAATATATATTTCTATCTGAATAACAAGAATTCGTTAACAGAAATCATTGTCGAGTCGTTAGAGGGGGTATAGAGGGATTTTTCATTTTCAATATTTCTTCATAAATCTAATATTACTTGGCACGCATCATGGTGGGGTGCAGAATATCCATATCTATCTGAATAACAATAATTCCTTAACAGAAATTATTGTCGTGTCGTCAGAGGGGGTATAGAGAGATTTTTCATTTTCAAAATTACCTCAAAATCAAATATGACTTGGCACGCAACATGATGGGGTGCAGAATATCCATTTCCATCTGAATAACAATAATTCGTCAACAGAAATCATTGTCGGGTCGTCAGAGGGTGTATAGAGGGAATTTTCATTTTTAAAATTACTTCAAAAATCTAATATGACTTGGCACGCATCATGGTGGGTCGCAAAGTATCCATATCCGTCTGAATAACAATAATTCGTCAACATAAATCATTGTCGTGTCGTCAGAGGGGGTATAGAGTGATTTTTCATTTTCAAAATTTCTTCGAAAATCAAATATGACTTGGCACGCAGCATAGTAGGGTGCAAAATATTCATTTCCATCTGAATAACAATAATTCGTCAAAAGATATCATTGTCGGGTCGTTAGAGGGGGTATAGAGGGATTTCTCATTATCAAAATGACTTCAAAAATCAAATTTGACTTGGCACGCATCATAGTAGGGTGCAGAATATATATTTCCATCTCAATAACAAGAATTCGTCAACAGAAATCATTGTCGGGTCGTTAGAGGGGGTATAGAGGGATTTTTCATTTTCAATATTTCTTCAAAACTCTAATATGACTTGGCACGCATCATGGTGGGGTGCAGAATATCTATTTCTATCTGAATAACAATAAATCGTCGACAGAAATCATTGTCGGGTCGTTAGAGGGGGTATAGAGGGATTTTTCATTTTCAAAATTACCTCAAAATCAAATATGACTTGGCGCGGATCATGGTGGGATGCAGAATATCCATTTCCATCTGAATAACAATAATTCGTCAACAGAAATCATTGTTGGGTCGTCAAAGGGGGTATAGAGGGATTTTTCATTTTCAAAATTACTTCAAAAATCTAATATGACTTGGCACGCATCATGGTGGGGTGCAAAGTATCCATGTCCATCTGAATATCAATAATTTGTCAACATAAATCATTGTCGTGTCGTCAGAGGGGGTATAGAGTGATTTTTCATTTTCAAAATTACTTCAAAAATCAAATATGACTTTGCACGTATCATGGTGGAGTGCATAATATCCATTTTCATCTAAATTACAATAATTCGTCAACAGAAATCATTGTCGGGTCGTCAGAGGTGGTATAGAGGGATTTTTCATTATCAAAATGACTTCAGTAATCAAATATGACTTGGCACGCGTCATGGTAGGGTGCAGAATATATATTTCTATCTGAATAACAAGAATTCGTTAACAGAAATCATTGTCGGGTCGTTAGAGGGGGTATAGAGGGATTTTTCATTTTCAATATTTCTTCAAAAATGTAATATGACTTGGCAGGCATCATGTTGGGGTGCAAAGTATCCATGTCCATCTGAATAACAATAATTCGTCAACAGAAATCATTGTCGGGTCGTCAGAGGGGGTATAGAGGGATTTTTCATTTTCAGAATGACTTCAAAAATCAAATATGACTTGGCACGCATCATGGTGGGGTGCAGAATATCTATTTCCATCTGAATAACAATAATTCGTCGACAGAACTCATTGTCGGGTCGTCAGAGGGGGTATAGAGGGATTTTTCATTTTCAAAATGACTTCAAAAATCAAATATGACTTGGCACGCATCATGGTGGGGTGCAAAGTATTCATGTATATCTAACTAACAATGATTCGTTAATAGAAATCATTTTTGGGTCGTGAGAGGGGGTATAGAGGTATTTCTCATTTTCAAAATTACTTCAAAAATCTAATATGACTTGGCACGCATCATAGTGGGGTGCAAAGTATCCTTATATATCTAAATAACAATAATTCGTCAACAGAAATCATTGTCGGGTCGTCAGAGGGGGTATAGAAGAATTTTTCATTTTCAAAATTACCTCAAAATCAAATATGACTTGGCACGCATCATGGTGGGGTGCATAATATCCATTTCCATCTGAATAACAATAATTCGTCAACAGAAATCATTGACGGGTCGTTGGAGGGGGTATAGAGGGATTTTTCATTTTCAAAATTAACCTCAAAATCAAATATGACTTGGCACGCATCATGGTGGGGTGCAGAATATCCATTTCCATCTGAATAACAATAATTCGTCAATAGATATCATTGACGGGTCGATAGAGGGTGTATAGAGGGATTTTTCATTTTCAAAATTACTTCAAAATCAAATATGACTTGGCACGCAACATGGTGGGGTGCAGAATATCCATTTCCATCCGAATAACAATAATTCGTCAACAGAAATCATTGTCGGGTCGTCAAAGGGGGTATAGAGGGATTTTTCATTTTCAAAATTACTTCAAAAATCTAATATGACTTGGCACGCATCATGGTGGGGTGCAAAGTATCCATGTCCATCTGAATATCAATAATTTGTCAACATAAATCATTGTCGTGTCGTCAGAGGGGGTATAGAGTGATTTTTCATTTTCAAAATTACTTCAAAAATCAAATATGACTTTGCACGTATCATGGTAGAGTGCATAATATCCATTTTCATGTGAATTACAATAATTCGTCAACAGAAATCATTGTCGGGTCGTCAGAGGTGGTATAGAGGGATTTTTCATTATCAAAATGACTTCAGTAATCAAATATGACTTGGCACGCGTCATGGTAGGGTGCAGAATATATATTTCTATCTGAATAACAGGAATTCGTTAACAGAAATCATTGTCGGGTCGTGAGAGGGGGTATAGAGGGATTTTTCATTTTCAATATTTCTTCAAAAATCTAATATTACTTGGCACGCATCATGGTGGGGTGCAGAATATCCATATCTATCTGAATAACAATAATTCCTTAACAGAAATTATTGTCGTGTCGTCAGAGGGGGTATAGAGAGATTTTTCATTTTCAAAATTACCTCAAAATAAAATATGACTTGGCACGCATCATGGTGGGGTGCAAAGTATTCATGTATATCTAACTAACAATAATTAGTTAACAGAAATCGTTGTCGTGTCGTCAGAGGGGGTATAGAGGGATTTTTCATTTTCAAAATTACCTCAAAATCAAATATGACTTGGCACGCAACATGATGGGGTGCAGAATATCCATTTCCATCTGAATAACAATAATTCGTCAACAGAAATCATTGTCGGGTCGTCAGAGGGGGTATAGAGGGAATTTTCATTTTTAAAATTACTTCAAAAATCTAATATGACTTGGCACGCATCATGGTGGGTCGCAAAGTATCCATGTCCATCTGAATAACAATAATTCGTCAACAGAAATAATTGTCGGGTCGTCAGAGGGGGTATAGAGGTAATTTTCATTTTCAAAATTTCTTCGAAAATCAAATATGACTTGGCACGTATCAAGGTGGAGTGCATGATATCCATTTTCATCTAAATTACAATATTTCGTCAACAGAAATTATTGTCGGGTCGTCAAAGGGAGTTAAAGGGAATTTTCATTTTCAAAATTACTTCAAAAATCGAATATAACTTGGCACGCAGCATAGTAGGGTGCAAAATATTCATTTCCATCTGAATAACAATAATTCGTCAAAAGATATCATTGTCGGGTCGTTAGAGGGGGTATAGAGGGATTTCTCATTATCAAAATGACTTCAAAAATCAAATATGACTTCGCACGCATCATAGTAGGGTGCAGAATATATATTTCCATCTCAATAACAAGAATGCGTCAACAGAAATCATTGTCGGGTCGTTAGAGGGGGTATAGAGGGATTTTTCATTTTCAATATTTCTTCAAAACTCTAATATGACTTGGCACGCATCATGGTGGGGTGCAGAATATCTATTTCTATCTGAATAACAATAAATCGTCGACAGAAATCATTGTCGGGTCGTTAGAGGGGGTATAGAGGGATTTTTCATTTTCAAAATTACCTCAAAATCAAATATGACTTGGCGCGGATCATGGTGGGATGCAGAATATCCATTTCCATCTGAATAACAATAATTCGTCAACAGAAATCATTGTTGGGTCGTCAAAGGGGGTATAGAGGGATTTTTCATTTTCAAAATTACTTCAAAAATCTAATATGACTTGGCACGCATCATGGTGGGGTGCAAAGTATCCATGTCCATCTGAATATCAATAATTTGTCAACATAAATCATTGTCGTGTCGTCAGAGGGGGTATAGAGTGATTTTTCATTTTCAAAATTACTTCAAAAATCAAATATGACTTTGCACGTATCATGGTGGAGTGCATAATATTCATTTCCATCTGAATAACAATAATTCGTCAACAGAAATCATTGTTGGGTCGTCAAAGGGGGTATAGAGGGATTTTTCATTTTCAAAATTACTTCAAAAATCTAATATGACTTGGCACGCATCATGGTGGGGTGCAAAGTATCCATGTCCATCTGAATATCAATAATTTGTCAACATAAATCATTGTCGTGTCGTCAGAGGGGGTATAGAGTGATTTTTCATTTTCAAAATTACTTCAAAAATCAAATATGACTTTGCACGTATCATGGTGGAGTGCATAATATCCATTTTCATCTAAATTACAATAATTCGTCAACAGAAATCATTGTCGGGTCGTCAGAGGTGGTATAGAGGGATTTTTCATTATCAAAATGACTTCAGTAATCAAATATGACTTGGCACGCGTCATGGTAGGGTGCAGAATATATATTTCTATCTGAATAACAAGAATTCGTTAACAGAAATCATTGTCGGGTCGTTAGAGGGGGTATAGAGGGATTTTTCATTTTCAATATTTCTTCAAAAATGTAATATGACTTGGCACGCATCATGTTGGGGTGCAAAGTATCCATGTCCATCTGAATAACAATAATTCGTCAACAGAAATCATTGTCGGGTCGTCAGAGGGGGTATAGAGGGATTTTTCATTTTCAGAATGACTTCAAAAATCAAATATGACTTGGCACGCATCATGGTGGGGTGCAGAATATCTATTTCCATCTGAATAACAATAATTCGTCGACAGAACTCATTGTCGGGTCGTCAGAGGGGGTATAGAGGGATTTTTCATTTTCAAAATGACTTCAAAAATCAAATATGACTTGGCACGCATCATGGTGGGGTGCAAAGTATTCATGTATATCTAACTAACAATGATTCGTTAATAGAAATCATTTTTGGGTCGTGAGAGGGGGTATAGAGGTATTTCTCATTTTCAAAATTACTTCAAAAATCTAATATGACTTGGCACGCATCATAGTGGGGTGCAAAGTATCCTTATATATCTAAATAACAATAATTCGTCAACAGAAATCATTGTCGGGTCGTCAGAGGGGGTATAGAAGAATTTTTCATTTTCAAAATTACCTCAAAATCAAATATGACTTGGCACGCATCATGGTGGGGTGCATAATATCCATTTCCATCTGAATAACAATAATTCGTCAACAGAAATCATTGACGGGTCGTTGGAGGGGGTATAGAGGGATTTTTCATTTTCAAAATTAACCTCAAAATCAAATATGACTTGGCACGCATCATGGTGGGGTGCAGAATATCCATTTCCATCTGAATAACAATAATTCGTCAATAGATATCATTGACGGGTCGATAGAGGGTGTATAGAGGGATTTTTCATTTTCAAAATTACTTCAAAATCAAATATGACTTGGCACGCAACATGATGGGGTGCAGAATATCCATTTCCATCTGAATAACAATAATTCGTCAACAGAAATCATTGTCGGGTCGTCAGAGGGTGTATAGAGGGAATTTTCATTTTTAAAATTACTTCAAAAATCTAATATGACTTGGCACGCATCATGGTGGGTCGCAAAGTATCCATATCCGTCTGAATAACAATAATTCGTCAACATAAATCATTGTCGTGTCGTCAGAGGGGGTATAGAGTGATTTTTCATTTTCAAAATTTCTTCGAAAATCAAATATGACTTGGCACGCAGCATAGTAGGGTGCAAAATATTCATTTCCATCTGAATAACAATAATTCGTCAAAAGATATCATTGTCGGGTCGTTAGAGGGGGTATAGAGGGATTTCTCATTATCAAAATGACTTCAAAAATCAAATATGACTTGGCACGCATCATAGTAGGGTGCAGAATATATATTTCCATCTCAATAACAAGAATTCGTCAACAGAAATCATTGTCGGGTCGTTAGAGGGGGTATAGAGTGATTTTTCATTTTCAATATTTCTTCAAAACTCTAATATGACTTGGCACGCATCATGGTGGGGTGCAGAATATCTATTTCTATCTGAATAACAATAAATCGTCGACAGAAATCATTGTCGGGTCGTTAGAGGGGGTATAGAGGGATTTTTCATTTTCAAAATTACCTCAAAATCAAATATGACTTGGCGCGGATCATGGTGGGATGCAGAATATCCATTTCCATCTGAATAACAATAATTCGTCAACAGAAATCATTGTTGGGTCGTCAAAGGGGGTATAGAGGGATTTTTCATTTTCAAAATTACTTCAAAAATCTAATATGACTTGGCACGCATCATGGTGGGGTGCAAAGTATCCATGTCCATCTGAATATCAATAATTTGTCAACATAAATCATTGTCGTGTCGTCAGAGGGGGTATAGAGTGATTTTTCATTTTCAAAATTACTTCAAAAATCAAATATGACTTTGCACGTATCATGGTGGAGTGCATAATATCCATTTTCATCTAAATTACAATAATTCGTCAACAGAAATCATTGTCGGGTCGTCAGAGGTGGTATAGAGGGATTTTTCATTATCAAAATGACTTCAGTAATCAAATATGACTTGGCACGCGTCATGGTAGGGTGCAGAATATATATTTCTATCTGAATAACAAGAATTCGTTAACAGAAATCATTGTCGGGTCGTTAGAGGGGGTATAGAGGGATTTTTCATTTTCAATATTTCTTCAAAAATGTAATATGACTTGGCACGCATCATGTTGGGGTGCAAAGTATCCATGTCCATCTGAATAACAATAATTCGTCAACAGAAATCATTGTCGGGTCGTCAGAGGGGGTATAGAGGGATTTTTCATTTTCAGAATGACTTCAAAAATCAAATATGACTTGGCACGCATCATGGTGGGGTGCAGAATATCTATTTCCATCTGAATAACAATAATTCGTCGACAGAACTCATTGTCGGGTCGTCAGAGGGGGTATAGAGGGATTTTTCATTTTCAAAATGACTTCAAAAATCAAATATGACTTGGCACGCATCATGGTGGGGTGCAAAGTATTCATGTATATCTAACTAACAATGATTCGTTAATAGAAATCATTTTTGGGTCGTGAGAGGGGGTATAGAGGTATTTCTCATTTTCAAAATTACTTCAAAAATCTAATATGACTTGGCACGCATCATAGTGGGGTGCAAAGTATCCTTATATATCTAAATAACAATAATTCGTCAACAGAAATCATTGTCGGGTCGTCAGAGGGGGTATAGAAGAATTTTTCATTTTCAAAATTACCTCAAAATCAAATATGACTTGGCACGCATCATGGTGGGGTGCAAAGTATTCATGTATATCTAACTAACAATGATTCGTTAATAGAAATCATTTTTGGGTCGTGAGAGGGGGTATAGAGGTATTTCTCATTTTCAAAATTACTTCAAAAATCTAATATGACTTGGCACGCATCATAGTGGGGTGCAAAGTATCCTTATATATCTAAATAACAATAATTCGTCAACAGAAATCATTGTCGGGTCGTCAGAGGGGGTATAGAAGAATTTTTCATTTTCAAAATTACCTCAAAATCAAATATGACTTGGCACGCATCATGGTGGGGTGCATAATATCCATTTCCATCTGAATAACAATAATTCGTCAACAGAAATCATTGACGGGTCGTTGGAGGGGGTATAGAGGGATTTTTCATTTTCAAAATTAACCTCAAAATCAAATATGACTTGGCACGCATCATGGTGGGGTGCAGAATATCCATTTCCATCTGAATAACAATAATTCGTCAATAGATATCATTGACGGGTCGATAGAGGGTGTATAGAGGGATTTTTCATTTTCAAAATTACTTCAAAATCAAATATGACTTGGCACGCAACATGGTGGGGTGCAGAATATCCATTTCCATCCGAATAACAATAATTCGTCAACAGAAATCATTGTCGGGTCGTCAAAGGGGGTATAGAGGGATTTTTCATTTTCAAAATTACTTCAAAAATCTAATATGACTTGGCACGCATCATGGTGGGGTGCAAAGTATCCATGTCCATCTGAATATCAATAATTTGTCAACATAAATCATTGTCGTGTCGTCAGAGGGGGTATAGAGTGATTTTTCATTTTCAAAATTACTTCAAAAATCAAATATGACTTTGCACGTATCATGGTAGAGTGCATAATATCCATTTTCATGTGAATTACAATAATTCGTCAACAGAAATCATTGTCGGGTCGTCAGAGGTGGTATAGAGGGATTTTTCATTATCAAAATGACTTCAGTAATCAAATATGACTTGGCACGCGTCATGGTAGGGTGCAGAATATATATTTCTATCTGAATAACAGGAATTCGTTAACAGAAATCATTGTCGGGTCGTGAGAGGGGGTATAGAGGGATTTTTCATTTTCAATATTTCTTCAAAAATCTAATATTACTTGGCACGCATCATGGTGGGGTGCAGAATATCCATATCTATCTGAATAACAATAATTCCTTAACAGAAATTATTGTCGTGTCGTCAGAGGGGGTATAGAGAGATTTTTCATTTTCAAAATTACCTCAAAATAAAATATGACTTGGCACGCATCATGGTGGGGTGCAAAGTATTCATGTATATCTAACTAACAATAATTAGTTAACAGAAATCGTTGTCGTGTCGTCAGAGGGGGTATAGAGGGATTTTTCATTTTCAAAATTACCTCAAAATCAAATATGACTTGGCACGCAACATGATGGGGTGCAGAATATCCATTTCCATCTGAATAACAATAATTCGTCAACAGAAATCATTGTCGGGTCGTCAGAGGGGGTATAGAGGGAATTTTCATTTTTAAAATTACTTCAAAAATCTAATATGACTTGGCACGCATCATGGTGGGTCGCAAAGTATCCATGTCCATCTGAATAACAATAATTCGTCAACAGAAATAATTGTCGGGTCGTCAGAGGGGGTATAGGGGTAATTTTCATTTTCAAAATTTCTTCGAAAATCAAATATGACTTGGCACGTATCAAGGTGGAGTGCATGATATCCATTTTCATCTAAATTACAATATTTCGTCAACAGAAATTATTGTCGGGTCGTCAAAGGGAGTTAAAGGGAATTTTCATTTTCAAAATTACTTCAAAAATCGAATATGACTTGGCACGTATCAAGGTGGAGTGCATAATATCCATTTTCATCTAAATTACAATATTTCGTCAACAGAAATTATTGTCGGGTCGTCAAAGGGAGTTAAAGGGAATTTTCATTTTCTAAATTACTTCAAAAATCGAATATAACTTGGCACGCAGCATAGTAGGGTGCAAAATATTCATTTCCATCTGAATAACAATAATTCGTCAAAAGATATCATTGTCGGGTCGTTAGAGGGGGTATAGAGGGATTTCTCATTATCAAAATGACTTCAAAAATCAAATATGACTTCGCACGCATCATAGTAGGGTGCAGAATATATATTTCCATCTCAATAACAAGAATGCGTCAACAGAAATCATTGTCGGGTCGTTAGAGGGGGTATAGAGGGATTTTTCATTTTCAATATTTCTTCAAAACTCTAATATGACTTGGCACGCATCATGGTGGGGTGCAGAATATCTATTTCTATCTGAATAACAATAAATCGTCGACAGAAATCATTGTCGGGTCGTTAGAGGGGGTATAGAGGGATTTTTCATTTTCAAAATTACCTCAAAATCAAATATGACTTGGCACGCATCATAGTGGGGTACAGAATATCCATTTCCATCTGAATAACAATAATTTGTCAACAGAAGTCATTGTCGGGTCGTTAGAGGGGGTATAGGGTGATTTTTCATTTTCAATATTTCTTCAAAAATCTAATATGACTTGGCACGCATCATGGTGGGGTGCAAAGTATTCATGTCCATCTGAATAACAATAATTTGTCAACAGAATTCATTGTCGGGTCGTTAGAGGAGGTAGAGAGGGATTTCTCATTTTCAATATTTCTTCAAAAATGTAATATGACTTGGCACGCATCATGTTGGGGTGCAAAGTATCCATGTCCATCTGAATAACAATAATTCGTCAACAGAAATCATTGTCGGGTCGTCAGAGGGGGTATAGAGGGATTTTTCATTTTCAAAATGACTTCAAAAATCAAATATGACTTGGCACGCATCATGGTGGGGTAAAGAATATCTATTTCCATCTGAATAACAATAATTCGTCGACAGAACTCATTGTCGGGTCGTCAGAGGGGGTATAGAGGGATTTTTCATTTTCAAAATGACTTCAAAAATCAAATATGACTTGGCACGCATCATGGTGGGGTGCAAAGTATTCATGTATATCTAACTAACAATGATTCGTTAATAGAAATCATTTTCGGGTCGTGAGAGGGGGTATAGAGGTATTTCTCATTTTCAAAATTACTTCAAAAATCTAATATGACTTGGCACGCATCATAGTGGGGTGCAAAGTATCCTTATATATCTAAATAACAATAATTCGTCTACAGAAATCATTGTCGGGTCGTCAGAGGGGGTATAGAGGAATTTTTCATTTTCAAAATTACCTCAAAATCAAATATGACTTGGCACGCATCATGGTGGGGTGCATAATATCCATTTCCATCTGAATAACAATAATTCGTCAACAGAAATCATTGACGGGTCGTTGGAGGGGGTATAGAGGGATTTTTCATTTTCAAAATTAACCTCAAAATCAAATATGACTTGGCACGCGTCATGGTGGGGTGCAGAATATCCATTTTTATCTGAATAACAATAATTAGTCAATAGATATCATTGACGGGTCGTTAGAGGGTGTATAGAGGGATTTTTCATTTTCAAAATTACTTCAAAATCAAATATGACTTGGCACGCAACATGGTGGGGTGCAGAATATCCATTTCCATCCGAATAACAATAATTCGTCAACAGAAATCATTGTCGGGTCGTCAAAGGGGGTATAGAGGGATTTTTCATTTTCAAAATTACTTCAAAAATCTAATATGACTAGGCACGCATCATGGTGGGGTGCAAAGTATCCATGTCCATCTGAATATCAATAATTTGTCAACATAAATCATTGTCGTGTCGTCAGAGGGGGTATAGAGTGATTTTTCATTTTCAAAATTACTTCAAAAATCAAATATGACTTTGCACGTATCATGGTGGAGTGCATAATATTCATTTTCATCTAAATTACAATAATTCGTCAACAGAAATCATTGTCGGGTCGTCAGAGGTGGTATAGAGGGATTTTTCATTATCAAAATGACTTCAGTAATCAAATATGACTTGGCACGCGTCATGGTAGGGTGCAGAATATATATTTCTATCTGAATAACAAGAATTCGTTAACAGAAATCATTGTCGGGTCGTTAGAGGGGGTATAGAGGGATTTTTCATTTTCAATATTTCTTCAAAAATCTAATATTACTTGGCACGCATCATGGTGGGGTGCAGAATATCCATATCAATCTGAATAACAATAATTCCTTAACAGAAATTATTGTCGTGTCGTCAGAGGGGGTATAGAGAGATTTTTCATTTTCAAAATTACCTCAAAATAAAATATGACTTGGCACGCATCATGGTGGGGTGCAAAGTATTCATGTATATCTAACTAACAATAATTGGTTAACAGAAATCGTTGTCGTGTCGTCAGAGGGGGTATAGAGGGATTTTTCATTTTCAAAATTACCTCAAAATCAAATATGACTTGGCACGCAACATGATGGGGTGCAGAATATCCATTTCCATCTGAATAACAATAATTCGTCAACAGAAATCATTGTCGGGTCGTCAGAGGGGGTATAGAGGGAATTTTCATTTTTAAAATTACTTCAAAAATCTAATATGACTTGGCACGCATCATGGTGGGTCGCAAAGTATCCATGTCCATCTGAATAACAATAATTCGTCAACAGAAATCATTGTCGGGTCGTCAGAGGGGGTATAGAGGTAATTTTCATTTTCAAAATTTCTTCGAAAATCAAATATGACTTGGCACGTATGAAGGTGGAGTGCATAATATCCATTTTCATCTAAATTACAATATTTCGTCAACATAAATCATTGTCGTGTCGTCAGAGGGGGTATAGAGTGATTTTTCATTTTCAAAATTACTTCAAAAATCAAATATGACTTTGCACGTATCATGGTGGAGTGCATAATATTCATTTTCATCTAAATTACAATAATTCGTCAACAGAAATCATTGTCGGGTCGTCAGAGGTGGTATAGAGGGATTTTTCATTATCAAAATGACTTCAGTAATCAAATATGACTTGGCACGCGTCATGGTAGGGTGCAGAATATATATTTCTATCTGAATAACAAGAATTCGTTAACAGAAATCATTGTCGGGTCGTTAGAGGGGGTATAGAGGGATTTTTCATTTTCAATATTTCTTCAAAAATCTAATATTACTTGGCACGCATCATGGTGGGGTGCAGAATATCCATATCAATCTGAATAACAATAATTCCTTAACAGAAATTATTGTCGTGTCGTCAGAGGGGGTATAGAGAGATTTTTCATTTTCAAAATTACCTCAAAATAAAATATGACTTGGCACGCATCATGGTGGGGTGCAAAGTATTCATGTATATCTAACTAACAATAATTGGTTAACAGAAATCGTTGTCGTGTCGTCAGAGGGGGTATAGAGGGATTTTTCATTTTCAAAATTACCTCAAAATCAAATATGACTTGGCACGCAACATGATGGGGTGCAGAATATCCATTTCCATCTGAATAACAATAATTCGTCAACAGAAATCATTGTCGGGTCGTCAGAGGGGGTATAGAGGGAATTTTCATTTTTAAAATTACTTCAAAAATCTAATATGACTTGGCACGCATCATGGTGGGTCGCAAAGTATCCATGTCCATCTGAATAACAATAATTCGTCAACAGAAATCATTGTCGGGTCGTCAGAGGGGGTATAGAGGTAATTTTCATTTTCAAAATTTCTTCGAAAATCAAATATGACTTGGCACGTATGAAGGTGGAGTGCATAATATCCATTTTCATCTAAATTACAATATTTCGTCAACAGAAATTATTGTCGGGTCGTCAAAGGGAGTTAAAGGGAATTTTCATTTTCAAAATTACTTCAAAAATCGAATATGACTTGGCACGTATCAAGGTGGAGTGCATAATATCCATTTTCATCTAAATTACAATATTTCGTCAATAGAAATTATTGTCGGGTCGTCAAAGGGAGTTAAAGGGAATTTTCATTTTCTAAATTACTTCAAAAATCGAATATAACTTGGCACGCAGCATAGTAGGGTGCAAAATATTCATTTCCATCTGAATAACAATAATTCGTCAAAAGATATCATTGTCGGGTCGTTAGAGGGGGTATAGAGGGATTTCTCATTATCAAAATGACTTCAAAAATCAAATATGACTTCGCACGCATCATAGTAGGGTGCAGAATATATATTTCCATCTCAATAACAAGAATTTGTCAACAGAAATCATTGTCGGGTCGTTAGAGGGGGTACAGAGGGATTTTTCATTTTCAATATTTCTTCAAAACTCTAATATGACTTGACACGCATCATGGTGGGGTGCAGAATATCTATTTCTATCTGAATAACAATAAATCGTCGACAGAAATCATTGTCGGGTCGTTAGAGGGGGTATAGAGGGATTTTTCATTTTCAAAATTACCTCAAAATCAAATATGACTTGGCACGCATCATAGTGGGGTACAGAATATCCATTTCCATCTGAATAACAATAATTTGTCAACAGAAGTCATTGTCGGGTCGTTAGAGGGGGTATAGGGGGATTTTTCATTTTCAATATTTCTTCAAAAATCTAATATGACTTGGCACGCATCATGGTGGGGTGCAAAGTATTCATGTCCATCTGAATAACAATAATTCGTCAACAGAATTCATTGTCGGGTCGTTAGAGGAGGTAGAGAGGGATTTTTTATTTTCAATATTTCTTCAAAAATGTAATATGACTTGGCAAGCATCATGTTGGGGTGCAAAGTATCCATGTCCATCTGAATAACAATAATTCGTCAACAGAAATCATTGTCGGGTCGTCAGAGGGGATATAGAGGGATTTTTCATTTTCAAAATGACTTCAAAAATCAAATATGACTTGGCACGCATCATGGTGGGGTGCAGAATATCTATTTCCATCTGAATAACAATAATTCGTCGACAGAACTCATTGTCGGGTCGTCAGAGGGGGTATAGAGGGATTTTTCATTTTCAAAATGACTTCAAAAATCAAATATGACTTGGCACGCATCATGGTGGGGTGCAAAGTATTCATGTATATCTAACTAACAATGATTCGTTAATAGAAATCATTTTCGGGTCGTGAGAGGGGGTATAGAGGTATTTCTCATTTTCAAAATTACTTCAAAAATCTAATATGACTTGGCACGCATCATAGTGGGGTGCAAAGTATCCTTATATATCTAAATAACAATAATTCGTCAACAGAAATCATTGTCGGGTCGTCAGAGGGGGTATAGAGGAATTTTTCATTTTCAAAATTACCTCAAAATCAAATATGACTTGGCACGCATCATGGTGGGGTGCATAATATCCATTTCCATCTGAATAACAATAATTCGTCAACAGATATCATTGACGGGTCGTTGGAGGGGGTATAGAGGGATTTTTCATTTTCAAAATTAACCTCAAAATCAAATATGACTTGGCACGCATCATGGTGGGGTGCAGAATATCCATTTCCATCTGAATAACAATAATTCGTCAATAGATATCATTGACGGGTCGTTAGAGGGTGTATAGAGGGATTTTTCATTTTCAATATTACTTCAAAATCAAATATGACTTGGCACGCAACATGGTGGGGTGCAGAATATCCATTTCCATCCGAATAACAATGATTCGTCAACAGAAATCATTGTCGGGTCGTCAAAGGGGGTATAGAGGGATTTTTCATTTTCAAAATTACTTCAAAAATCTAATATGACTTGGCACGCATCATGGTGGGGTGCAAAGTATCCATGTCCATCTGAATATCAATAATTTGTCAACATAAATCATTGTTGTGTCGTCAGAGGGGGTATAGAGTGATTTTTCATTTTCAAAATTACTTCAAAAATCAAATATGACTTTGCACGTATCATGGTGGAGTGCATAATATTCATTTTCATCTAAATTACAATAATTCGTCAACAGAAATCATTGTCGGGTCGTCAAAGGGAGTTAAAGGGAATTTTCATTTTCTAAATTACTTCAAAAATCGAATATAACTTGGCACGCAGCATAGTAGGGTGCAGAATATCCATTTCCATCTGAATAACAATAATTCGTCAACAGAAATCATTGTCGGGTCGTCAGAGGGGGTATAGAGGGAATTTTCATTTATAAAATTACTTCAAAAATCTAATATGACTTGGCACGCATCATGGTGGGTCGCAAAGTATCCATGACCATCTGAATAACAATAATTCGTCAACAGAAATCATTGTCGGGTCGTCAGAGGGGGTATAGAGGTAATTTTCATTTTCAAAATTTCTTCGAAAATCAAATATGACTTGGCACGTATCAAGGTGGAGTGCATAATATCCATTTTCATCTAAATTACAATATTTCGTCAACAGAAATTATTGTCGGGTCGTCAAAGGGAGTTAAAGGGAATTTTCATTTTCAAAATTACTTCAAAAATCGAATATGACTTGGCACGTATCAAGGTGGAGTGCATAATATCCATTTTCATCTAAATTACAATATTTCGTCAACAGAAATTATTGTCGGGTCGTCAAAGGGAGTTAAAGGGAATTTTCATTTTCAAAATTACTTCAAAAATCGAATATGACTTGGCACGTATCAAGGTGGAGTGCATAATATCCATTTTCATCTAAATTACAATATTTCGTAAACAGAAATTATTGTCGGGTCGTCAAAGGGAGTTAAAGGGAATTTTCATTTTCTAAATTACTTCAAAAATCGAATATAACTTGGCACGCAGCATAGTAGGGTGCAGAATATCCATTTTCATCTGAATAACAATAATTCGTCAACAGAAATCATTGTCGGGTCGTCAGAGGGGGTATAGAGGGAATTTTCATTTATAAAATTACTTCAAAAATCTAATATGACTTGGCACGCATCATGGTGGGTCGCAAAGTATCCATGTCCATCTGAATAACAATAATTCGTCAACAGAAATCATTGTCGGGTCGTCAGAGGGGGTATAGAGGTAATTTTCATTTTCAAAATTTCTTCGAAAATCAAATATGACTTGGCACGTATCAAGGTGGAGTGCATAATATCCATTTTCATCTAAATTACAATATTTCGTCAACAGAAATTATTGTCGGGTCGTCAAAGGGAGTTAAAGGGAATTTTCATTTTCAAAATTACTTCAAAAATCGAATATGACTTGGCACGTATCAAGGTGGAGTGCATAATATCCATTTTCATCTAAATTACAATATTTCGTCAACAGAAATTATTGTCGGGTCGTCAAAGGGGGTTAAAGGGAATTTTCATTTTCTAAATTACTTCAAAAATCGAATATAACTTGGCACGCAGCATAGTAGGGTGCAAAATATTCATTTCCATCTGAATAACAATAATTCGTCAAAAGATATCATTGTCGGGTCGTTAGAGGGGGTATAGAGGGATTTCTCATTATCAAAATGACTTCAAAAATCAAATATGACTTGGCACGCATCATAGTAGGGTGCAGAATATATATTTCCATCTCAATAACAAGAATTCGTCAACAGAAATCATTGTCGGGTCGTTAGAGGGGGTATAGAGGGATTTTTCATTTTCAATATCTCTTCAAAACTCTAATATGACTTGGCACGCATCATGGTGGGGTGCAGAATATCTATTTCTATCTGAATAACAATAAATCGTCGACAGAAATCATTGTCGGGTCGCTAGAGGGGGTATAGAGGGATTTTTCATTTTCAAAATTACCTCAAAATCAAATATGACTTGGCGCGCATCATGGTGGGATGCAGAATATCCATTTCCATCTGAATAACAATAATTCGTCAACAGAAATTATTGACGGGTCGTTGTAGGGGGTATAGAGGGATTTTTCATTTTCAAAATTAACCTCAAAATCAAATATGACTTGGCACGGATCATGGTGGGGTGCAGAATATCCATTTCCATCTGAATATCAATAATTCGTCAATAGAAATCATTGACGGGTCGTTAGAGGGTGTATAGAGGGATTTTTCATTTTCAAAATTACTTCAAAATCAAATATGACTTGGCACGCAACATGGTGGGGTGCAGAATATCCATTTCCATCTGAATAACAATGATTCGTCAACAGAAATCATTGTCGGGTCGTCAAAGGGGGTATAGAGGGATTTTTCATTTTCAAAATTACTTCAAAAATCTAATATGACTTGGCACGCATCATGGTGGGGTGCAAAGTATCCATGTCCATCTGAATAACAATAATTTTTCAACATAAATCATTGTCGTGTCGTCAGAGGGGGTATAGAGGGATTTTTCATTTTCATAATTACTTCAAAAATCAAATATGACTTTGCACGTATCATGGTGGAGTGCATAATATTAATTTTCATCTAAATTACAATAATTCGTCAAGAGAAATCATTGTCGGGTCGTCAGAGGTGGTATAGAGGGATTTTTCATTATCAAAATGACTTCAGTAATCAAATATGACTTGGCACGCGTCATGGTAGGGTGCAGAATATATATATCTATCTGAATAACAATAATTCGTCAACAGAAATCATTGTCGGGTCGTCAAAGGGGGTATAGAGGGAGTTTTCATTTTCAAAATTACTTCAAAAATCTAATATGACTTGGCACGCATCATGGTGGGGTGCAAAGTATCCATATATATCTAAATAACAATAATTCGTCAACAGAAATCATTGTCGGGTCGTTAGAGGGGGTATAGAGGGATTTTCCATTTTCAATATTTCTTCAAAAATCTAATATTACTTGGCATGCATCATGGTGGGGTGCAGAATATCCATATCTATCTGAATAACAATAATTCCTTAACAGAATTTATTGTCGTGTCGTCAGAGGGGGTATAGAGAGATTTTTCATTTTCAAAATTACCTCAAAATCAAATATGACTTGGCACGCATCATGGTGGGGTGCACAGTATTCATGTATATCTAACTAACAATGATTCGTTAACATAAATCATTGTCGTGTCGTCAGAGGGGGTATAGAGGGATTTTTCATTCTCAAAATTACCTCAAAATCAAATATGATTTGGCACGCAACATGGTGGGGTGCAGAATATCCATTTCCATCTGAATAACAAAAATTCGTCAGCAGAAATCATTGTCGGGTCGTTAGAGGGGGTATAGAGGGATTTCTCATTTTCAAAATTACCTCTAAATCAAATATGACTTGGCACGCAACATGGTGTGGTGCAGAATATTCATTTCCATCTGAATAACAATAATTCGTCAAAAGAATTCATTGTCGAGTCGTCAGAGGGGGTATAGAGGGATTTTTCATTTTCAAAATTACCTCAAAATTGAATATGACTTGGCACGCATCATGGTGGGGTGCAAAGTATTCATGTATATCTAACTAACAATGATTCGTTAACATAAATCATTGTCGTGTCGTCAGAGGGGGTATAGAGGGATTTTTCATTCTCAAAATTACCTCAAAATCAAATATGATTTGGCACGCAACATGGTGGGGTGCAGAATATCCATTTCCATCTGAATAACAATGATTCGTCAACAGAAATCATTGTCGGGTCGTCAAAGGGGGTATAGAGGGATTTTTCATTTTCAAAATTACTTCAAAAATCTAATATGACTTGGCACGCATCATGGTGGGGTGCAAAGTATCCATGTCCATCTGAATAACAATAATTTTTCAACATAAATCATTGTCGTGTCGTCAGAGGGGGTATAGAGGGATTTTTCATTTTCATAATTACTTCAAAAATCAAATATGACTTTGCACGTATCATGGTGGAGTGCATAATATTAATTTTCATCTAAATTACAATAATTCGTAAAGAGAAATCATTGTCGGGTCGTCAGAGGTGGTATAGAGGGATTTTTCATTATCAAAATGACTTCAGTAATCAAATATGACTTGGCACGCGTCATGGTAGGGTGCAGAATATATATTTCTATCTGAATAACAATAATTCGTCAACAGAAATCATTGTCGGGTCGTCAAAGGGGGTATAGAGGGATTTTTCATTTTCAAAATTACTTCAAAAATCTAATATGACTTGGCACGCATCATGGTGGGGTGCAAAGTATCCATATATATCTAAATAACAATAATTCGTCAACAGAAATCATTGTCGGGTCGTTAGAGGGGGTATAGAGGGATTTTCCATTTTCAATATTTCTTCAAAAATCTAATATTACTTGGCATGCATCATGGTGGGGTGCAGAATATCCATATCTATCTGAATAACAATAATTCCTTAACAGAATTTATTGTCGTGTCGTCAGAGGGGGTATAGAGAGATTTTTCATTTTCAAAATTACCTCAAAATCAAATATGACTTGGCACGCATCATGGTGGGGTGCACAGTATTCATGTATATCTAACTAACAATGATTCGTTAACATAAATCATTGTCGTGTCGTCAGAGGGGGTATAGAGGGATTTTTCATTCTCAAAATTACCTCAAAATCAAATATGATTTGGCACGCAACATGGTGGGGTGCAGAATATCCATTTCCATCTGAATAACAAAAATTCGTCAGCAGAAATCATTGTCGGGTCGTTAGAGGGGGTATAGAGGGATTTCTCATTTTCAAAATTACCTCTAAATCAAATATGACTTGGCACGCAACATGGTGTGGTGCAGAATATTCATTTCCATCTGAATAACAATAATTCGTCAAAAGAATTCATTGTCGAGTCGTCAGAGGGGGTATAGAGGGATTTTTCATTTTCAAAATTACCTCAAAATTGAATATGACTTGGCACGCATCATGGTGGGGTGCAAAGTATTCATGTATATCTAACTAACAACGATTCGTTAACATAAATCATTGTCGTGTCGTCAGAGGGGGTATAGAGGGATTTTTCATTCTCAAAATTACCTTAAAATCAAATATGATTTGGCACGCAACATGGTGGGGTGCAGAATATCCATTTCCATCTGAATAACAAAAATTCGTCAGCAGAAATCATTGTCGGGTCGTTAGACGGGGTATAGAGGGATTTCTCATTTTCAAAATTACCTCTAAATCAAATATGACTTGGCACGCAACATGGTGGGGTGCAGAATATCCATTTCCATCCGAATAACAATAATTGGTTAACAGAAATCATTGTCGGGTCGTCAAAGGGGGTATAGAGGGATTTTTCATTTTCAAAATTACTTCAAAAATCTAATATGACTTGGCACGCATCATGGTGGGGTGCAAAGTATCCATGTCCATCTGAATATCAATAATTTGTCAACATAAATCATTGTCGTGTCGTCAGAGAGGGTATAGAGTGATTTTTCATTTTCAAAATTACTTCAAAAATCAAATATGACTTTGCACGTATCATGGTGGAGTGCATAATATCCATTTTCATCTTAATTACAATAATTCGTCAACAGAAATCATTGTCGGGTCGTCAGAGGTGGTATAGAGGGATTTTTCATTATCAAAATGACTTCAGTAATCAAATATGACTTGGCACGCGTCATGGTAGGGTGCAGAATATATATTTCTATCTGAATAACAAGAATTCGTTAACAGAAATCATTGTCGGGTCGTTAGAGGGGGTATAGAGGGATTTTTCATTTTCAATATTTCTTCAAAAATGTAATATGACTTGACACGCATCATGTTGGGGTGCAAAGTATCCATGTCCATCTGAATAACAATAATTCGTCAACAGAAATCATTGTCGGGTCGTCAGAGGGGGTATAGAGGGATTTTTCATTTTCAGAATGACTTCAAAAATCAAATATGACTTGGCACGCATCATGGTGGGGTGCAGAATATCTATTTCCATCTGAATAACAATAATTCGTCGACAGAACTCATTGTCGGGTCGTCAGAGGGGGTATAGAGGGATTTTTCATTTTCAAAATGACTTCAAAAATCAAATATGACTTGGCACGCATCATGGTGGGGTGCAAAGTATTCATGTATATCTAACTAACAATGATTCGTTAATAGAAATCATTTTTGGGTCGTGAGAGGGGGTATAGAGGTATTTCTCATTTTCAAAATTACTTCAAAAATCTAATATGACTTGGCACGCATCATAGTGTGGTGCAAAGTATCCTTATATATCTAAATAACAATAATTCGTCAACAGAAATCATTGTCGGGTCGTCAGAGGGGGTATAGAGGAATTTTTCATTTTCAAAATTACCTCAAAATCAAATATGACTTGGCACGCATCATGGTGGGGTGCATAATATCCATTTCCATCTGAATAACAATAATTCGTCAACAGAAATCATTGACGGGTCGTTGGAGGGGGTATAGAGGGATTTTTCATTTTCAAAATTAACCTCAAAATCAAATATGACTTGGCACGCGTCATGGTGGGGTGCAGAATATCCATTTCCATCTGAATAACAATAATTCGTCAATAGATATCATTGACGGGTCGTTAGAGGGTGTATAGAGGGATTTTTCATTTTCAAAATTACTTCAAAATCAAATATGACTTGGCACGCAACATGGTGGGGTGCAGAATATCCATTTCCATCCGAATAACAATAATTCGTCAACAGAAATCATTGTCAGGTCGTCAAAGGGGGTATAGAGGAATTTTTCATTTTCAAAATTACTTCAAAAATCTAATATGACTTGGCACGCATCATGGTGGGGTGCAAAGTATCCATGTCCATCTGAATATCAATAATTTGTCAACATAAATCATTGTCGTGTTGTCAGAGGGGGTATAGAGTGATTTTTCATTTTCAAAATTACTTCAAAAATCAAATATGACTTTGCACGTATCATGGTGGAGTGCATAATATTCATTTTCATCTAAATTACAATAATTCGTCAACAGAAATCATTGTCGGGTCGTCAGAGGTGGTATAGAGGGATTTTTCATTATCAAAATGACTTCAGTAATCAAATATGACTTGGCACGCGTCATGGTAGGGTGCAGAATATATATTTCTATCTGAATAACAAGAATTCGTTAACAGAAATCATTGTCGGGTCGTTAGAGGGGGTATAGAGGGATTTTTCATTTTCAATATTTCTTCAAAAATCTAATATTACTTGGCACGCATCATGGTGGGGTGCAGAATATCCATATCTATCTGAATAACAATTATTCCTTAACAGAAATTATTGTCGTGTCGTCAGAGGGGGTATAGAGAGATTTTTCATTTTCAAAATTACCTCAAAATAAAATATGACTTGGCACGCATCATGGTGGGGTGCAAAGTATTCATGTATATCTAACTAACAATAATTGGTTAACAGAAATCGTTGTCGTGTCGTCAGAGGGGGTATAGAGGGATTTTTCATTTTCAACATTACCTCAAAATCAAATATGACTTGGCACGCAACATGATGGGGTGCAGAATATCCATTTCCATCTGAATAACAATAATTCGTCAACAGAAATCATTGTCGGGTCGTCAGAGGGGGTATAGAGGGAATTTTCATTTTTAAAATTACTTCAAAAATCTAATATGACTTGGCACGCATCATGGTGGGTCGCAAAGTATCCATGTCCATCTGAATAACAATAATTCGTCAAAAGATATCATTGTCGGGTCGTTAGAGGGGGTATAGAGGGATTTCTCATTATCAAAATGACTTCAAAAATCAAATATGACTTCGCACGCATCATAGTAGGGTGCAGAATATATATTTCCATCTCAATAACAAGAATTCGTCAACAGAAATCATTGTCGGGTCGTTAGAGGGGGTATAGAGGGATTTTTCATTTTCAATATTTCTTCAAAACTCTAATATGACTTGGCACGCATCATGGTGGGGTGCAGAATATCTATTTCTATCTGAATAACAATAAATCGTCGACAGAAATCATTGTCGGGTCGTTAGAGGGGGTATAGAGGGATTTTTCATTTTCAAAATTACCTCAAAATCAAATATGACTTGGCACGCATCATAGTGGGGTACAGAATATCCATTTCCATCTGAATAACAATAATTTGTCAACAGAAGTCATTGTCGGGTCGTTAGAGGGGGTATAGGGGGATTTTTCATTTTCAATATTTCTTCAAAAATCTAATATGACTTGGCACGCATCATGGTGGGGTGCAAAGTATTCATGTCCATCTGAATAACAATAATTCGTCAACAGAATTCATTGTCGGGTCGTTAGAGGAGGTAGAGAGGGATTTTTCATTTTCAATATTTCTTCAAAAATGTAATATGACTTGGCACGCATCATGTTGGGGTGCAAAGTATCCATGTCCATCTGAATAACAATAATTCGTCAACAGAAATCATTGTCGGGTCGTCAGAGGGGGTATAGAGGGATTTTTCATTTTCAAAATGACTTCAAAAATCAAATATGACTTGGCACGCATCATGGTGGGGTGCAGAATATCTATTTCCATCTGAATAACAATAATTCGTCGACAGAACTCATTGTCGGGTCGTCAGAGGGGGTATAGAGGGATTTTTCATTTTCAAAATGACTTCAAAAATCAAATATGACTTGGCACGCATCATGGTGGGGTGCAAAGTATTCATGTATATCTAACTAACAATGATTCGTTAATAGAAATCATTTTCGGGTCCTGAGAGGGGGTATAGAGGTATTTCTCATTTTCAAAATTACTTCAAAAATCTAATATGACTTGGCACGCATCATAGTGGGGTGCAAGGTATCCTTATATATCTAAATAACAATAATTCGTCAACAGAAATCATTGTCGGGTCGTCAGAGGGGGTATAGAGGAATTTTTCATTTTCAAAATTACCTCAAAATCAAATATGACTTGGCACGCATCATGGTGGGGTGCATAATATCCATTTCCATCTGAATAACAATAATTCGTCAACAGAAATCATTGACGGGTCGTTGGAGGGGGTATAGAGGGATTTTTCATTTTCAAAATTAACCTCAAAATCAAATATGACTTGGCACGCGTCATGGTGGGGTGCAGAATATCCATTTCCATCTGAATAACAATAATTCGTCAATAGATATCATTGACGGGTCGTTAGAGGGTGTATAGAGGGATTTTTCATTTTCAAAATTACTTCAAAAATCAAATATGACTTTGCACGTATCATGGTAGAGTGCATAATATCCATTTTCATGTAAATTACAATAATTCGTCAACAGAAATCATTGTCGGGTCGTCAGAGGTGGTATAGAGGGATTTTTCATTATCAAAATGACTTCAGTAATCAAATATGACTTGGCACGCGTCATGGTAGGGTGCAGAATATATATTTCTATCTGAATAACAGGAATTCGTTAACAGAAATCATTGTCGGGTCGTGAGAGGGGGTATAGAGGGATTTTTCATTTTCAATATTCCTTCAAAAATCTAATATTACTTGGCACGCATCATGGTGGGGTGCAGAATATCCATATCTATCTGAATAACAATAATTCCTTAACAGAAATTATTGTCGTGTCGTCAGAGGGGGTATAGAGAGATTTTTCATTTTCAAAATTACCTCAAAATAAAATATGACTTGGCACGCATCATGGTGGGGTGCAAAGTATTCATGTATATCTAACTAACAATAATTAGTTAACAGAAATCGTTGTCGTGTCGTCAGAGGGGGTATAGAGGGATTTTTCATTTTCAAAATTACCTCAAAATCAAATATGACTTGGCACGCAACATGATGGGGTGCAGAATATCCATTTCCATCTGAATAACAATAATTCGTCAACAGAAATCATTGTCGGGTCGTCAGAGGGGGTATAGAGGGAATTTTCATTTTTAAAATTACTTCAAAAATCTAATATGACTTGGCACGCATCATGGTGGGTCGCAAAGTATCCATGTCCATCTGAATAACAATAATTCGTCAACAGAAATAATTGTCGGGTCGTCAGAGGGGGTATAGAGGTAATTTTCATTTTCAAAATTTCTTCGAAAATCAAATATGACTTGGCACGTATCAAGGTGGAGTGCATGATATCCATTTTCATCTAAATTACAATATTTCGTCAACAGAAATTATTGTCGGGTCGTCAAAGGGAGTTAAAGGGAATTTTCATTTTCAAAATTACTTCAAAAATCGAATATGACTTGGCACGTATCAAGGTGGAGTGCATAATATCCATTTTCATCTAAATTACAATATTTCGTCAACAGAAATTATTGTCGGGTCGTCAAAGGGAGTTAAAGGGAATTTTCATTTTCTAAATTACTTCAAAAATCGAATATAACTTGGCACGCAGCATAGTAGGGTGCAAAATATTCATTTCCATCTGAATAACAATAATTCGTCAAAAGATATCATTGTCGGGTCGTTAGAGGGGGTATAGAGGGATTTCTCATTATCAAAATGACTTCAAAAATCAAATATGACTTCGCACGCATCATAGTAGGGTGCAGAATATATATTTCCATCTCAATAACAAGAATGCGTCAACAGAAATCATTGTCGGGTCGTTAGAGGGGGTATAGAGGGATTTTTCATTTTCAATATTTCTTCAAAACTCTAATATGACTTGGCACGCATCATGGTGGGGTGCAGAATATCTATTTCTATCTGAATAACAATAAATCGTCGACAGAAATCATTGTCGGGTCGTTAGAGGGGGTATAGAGGGATTTTTCATTTTCAAAATTACCTCAAAATCAAATATGACTTGGCACGCATCATAGTGGGGTACAGAATATCCATTTCCATCTGAATAACAATAATTTGTCAACAGAAGTCATTGTCGGGTCGTTAGAGGGGGTATAGGGTGATTTTTCATTTTCAATATTTCTTCAAAAATCTAATATGACTTGGCACGCATCATGGTGGGGTGCAAAGTATTCATGTCCATCTGAATAACAATAATTCGTCAACAGAATTCATTGTCGGGTCGTTAGAGGAGGTAGAGAGGGATTTTTCATTTTCAATATTTCTTCAAAAATGTAATATGACTTGGCACGCATCATGTTGGGGTGCAAAGTATCCATGTCCATCTGAATAACAATAATTCGTCAACAGAAATCATTGTCGGGTCGTCAGAGGGGGTATAGAGGGATTTTTCATTTTCAAAATGACTTCAAAAATCAAATATGACTTGGCACGCATCATGGTGGGGTGCAGAATATCTATTTCCATCTGAATAACAATAATTCGTCGACAGAACCCATTGTCGGGTCGTCAGAGGGGGTATAGAGGGATTTTTCATTTTCAAAATGACTTCAAAAATCAAATATGACTTGGCACGCATCATGGTGGGGTGCAAAGTATTCATGTATATCTAACTAACAATGATTCGTTAATAGAAATCATTTTCGGGTCGTGAGAGGGGGTATAGAGGTATTTCTCATTTTCAAAATTACTTCAAAAATCTAATATGACTTGGCACGCATCATAGTGGGGTGCAAAGTATCCTTATATATCTAAATAACAATAATTCGTCAACAGAAATCATTGTCGGGTCGTCAGAGGGGGTATAGAGGAATTTTTCATTTTCAAAATTACCTCAAAATCAAATATGACTTGGCACGCATCATGGTGGGGTGCATAATATCCATTTCCATCTGAATAACAATAATTCGTCAACAGAAATCATTGACGGGTCGTTGGAGGGGGTATAGAGGGATTTTTCATTTTCAAAATTAACCTCAAAATCAAATATGACTTGGCACGCGTCATGGTGGGGTGCAGAATATCCATTTCCATCTGAATAACAATAATTAGTCAATAGATATCATTGACGGGTCGTTAGAGGGTGTATAGAGGGATTTTTCATTTTCAAAATTACTTCAAAATCAAATATGACTTGGCACGCAACATGGTGGGGTGCAGAATATCCATTTCCATCCGAATAACAATAATTCGTCAACAGAAATCATTGTCGGGTCGTCAAAGGGGGTATAGAGGGATTTTTCATTTTCAAAATTACTTCAAAAATCTAATATGACTTGGCACGCATCATGGTGGGGTGCAAAGTATCCATGTCCATCTGAATATCAATAATTTGTCAACATAAATCATTGTCGTGTCGTCAGAGGGGGTATAGAGTGATTTTTCATTTTCAAAATTACTTCAAAAATCAAATATGACTTTGCACGTATCATGGTGGAGTGCATAATATTCATTTTCATCTAAATTACAATAATTCGTCAACAGAAATCATTGTCGGGTCGTCAGAGGTGGTATAGAGGGATTTTTCATTATCAAAATGACTTCAGTAATCAAATATGACTTGGCACGCGTCATGGTAGGGTGCAGAATATATATTTCTATCTGAATAACAAGAATTCGTTAACAGAAATCATTGTCGGGTCGTTAGAGGGGGTATAGAGGGATTTTTCATTTTCAATATTTCTTCAAAAATCTAATATTACTTGGGACGCATCATGGTGGGGTGCAGAATATCCATATCAATCTGAATAACAATAATTCCTTAACAGAAATTATTGTCGTGTCGTCAGAGGGGGTATAGAGAGATTTTTCATTTTCAAAATTACCTCAAAATAAAATATGACTTGGCACGCATCATGGTGGGGTGCAAAGTATTCATGTATATCTAACTAACAATAATTGGTTAACAGAAATCGTTGTCGTGTCGTCAGAGGGGGTATAGAGGGATTTTTCATTTTCAAAATTACCTCAAAATCAAATATGACTTGGCACGCAACATGATGGGGTGCAGAATATCCATTTCCATCTGAATAACAATAATTCGTCAACAGAAATCATTGTCGGGTCGTCAGAGGGGGTATAGAGGGAATTTTCATTTTTAAAATTACTTCAAAAATCTAATATGACTTGGCACGCATCATGGTGGGTCGCAAAGTATCCATGTCCATCTGAATAACAATAATTCGTCAACAGAAATCATTGTCGGGTCGTCAGAGGGGGTATAGAGGTAATTTTCATTTTCAAAATTTCTTCGAAAATCAAATATGACTTGGCACGTATGAAGGTGGAGTGCATAATATCCATTTTCATCTAAATTACAATATTTCGTCAACAGAAATTATTTTCGGGTCGTCAAAGGGAGTTAAAGGGAATTTTCATTTTCAAAATTACTTCAAAAATCGAATATGACTTGGCACGTATCAAGGTGGAGTGCATAATATCCATTTTCATCTAAATTACAATATTTCGTCAATAGAAATTATTGTCGGGTCGTCAAAGGGAGTTAAAGGGAATTTTCATTTTCTAAATTACTTCAAAAATCGAATATAACTTGGCACGCAGCATAGTAGGGTGCAAAATATTCATTTCCATCTGAATAACAATAATTCGTCAAAAGATATCATTGTCGGGTCGTTAGAGGGTGTATAGAGGGATTTTTCATTTTCAAAATTACTTCAAAATCAAATATGACTTGGCACGCAACATGGTGGGGTGCAGAATATCCATTTCCATCCGAATAACAATAATTCGTCAACAGAAATCATTGTCGGGTCGTCAAAGGGGGTATAGAGGGATTTCTCATTATCAAAATGACTTCAAAAATCAAATATGACTTCGCACGCATCATAGTAGGGTGCAGAATATATATTTCCATCTCAATAACAAGAATTCGTCAACAGAAATCATTGTCGGGTCGTTAGAGGGGGTATAGAGGGATTTTTCATTTTCAATATTTCTTCAAAACTCTAATATGACTTGACACGCATCATGGTGGGGTGCAGAATATCTATTTCTATCTGAATAACAATAAATCGTCGACAGAAATCATTGTCGGGTCGTTAGAGGGGGTATAGAGGGATTTTTCATTTTCAAAATTACCTCAAAATCAAATATGACTTGGCACGCATCATAGTGGGGTACAGAATATCCATTTCCATCTGAATAACAATAATTTGTCAACAGAAGTCATTGTCGGGTCGTTAGAGGGGGTATAGGGGGATTTTTCATTTTCAATATTTCTTCAAAAATCTAATATGACTTGGCACGCATCATGGTGGGGTGCAAAGTATTCATGTCCATCTGAATAACAATAATTCGTCAACAGAATTCATTGTCGGGTCGTTAGAGGAGGTAGAGAGGGATTTTTTATTTTCAATATTTCTTCAAAAATGTAATATGACTTGGCAAGCATCATGTTGGGGTGCAAAGTATCCATGTCCATCTGAATAACAATAATTCGTCAACAGAAATCATTGTCGGGTCGTCAGAGGGGATATAGAGGGATTTTTCATTTTCAAAATGACTTCAAAAATCAAATATGACTTGGCACGCATCATGGTGGGGTGCAGAATATCTATTTCCATCTGAATAACAATAATTCGTCGACAGAACTCATTGTCGGGTCGTCAGAGGGGGTATAGAGGGATTTTTCATTTTCAAAATGACTTCAAAAATCAAATATGACTTGGCACGCATCATGGTGGGGTGCAAAGTATTCATGTATATCTAACTAACAATGATTCGTTAATAGAAATCATTTTCGGGTCGTGAGAGGGGGTATAGAGGTATTTCTCATTTTCAAAATTACTTCAAAAATCTAATATGACTTGGCACGCATCATAGTGGGGTGCAAAGTATCCTTATATATCTAAATAACAATAATTCGTCAACAGAAATCATTGTCGGGTCGTCAGAGGGGGTATAGAGGAATTTTTCATTTTCAAAATTACCTCAAAATCAAATATGACTTGGCACGCATCATGGTGGGGTGCATAATATCCATTTCCATCTGAATAACAATAATTCGTCAACAGATATCATTGACGGGTCGTTGGAGGGGGTATAGAGGGTTTTTTCATTTTCAAAATTAACCTCAAAATCAAATATGACTTGGCACGCATCATGGTGGGGTGCAGAATATCCATTTCCATCTGAATAACAATAATTCGTCAATAGATATCATTGACGGGTCGTTAGAGGGTGTATAGAGGGATTATTCATTTTCAAAATTACTTCAAAATCAAATATGACTTGGCACGCAACATGGTGGGGTGCAGAATATCCATTTCCATCCGAATAACAATAATTCGTCAACAGAAATCATTGTCGGGTCGTCAAAGGGGGTATAGAGGGATTTTTCATTTTCAAAATTACTTCAAAAATCGAATATGACTTGGCACGTATCAAGGTGGAGTGCATAATATCCATTTTCATCTAAATTACAATATTTCGTCAATAGAAATTATTGTCGGGTCGTCAAAGGGAGTTAAAGGGAATTTTCATTTTCTAAATTACTTCAAAAATCGAATATAACTTGGCACGCAGCATAGTAGGGTGCAAAATATTCATTTCCATCTGAATAACAATAATTCGTCAAAAGATATCATTGTCGGGTCGTTAGAGGGGGTATAGAGGGATTTCTCATTATCAAAATGACTTCAAAAATCAAATATGACTTCGCACGCATCATAGTAGGGTGCAGAATATATATTTCCATCTCAATAACAAGAATTCGTCAACAGAAATCATTGTCGGGTCGTTAGAGGGGGTATAGAGGGATTTTTCATTTTCAATATTTCTTCAAAACTCTAATATGACTTGACACGCATCATGGTGGGGTGCAGAATATCTATTTCTATCTGAATAACAATAAATCGTCGACAGAAATCATTGTCGGGTCGTTAGAGGGGGTATAGAGGGATTTTTCATTTTCAAAATTACCTCAAAATCAAATATGACTTGGCACGCATCATAGTGGGGTACAGAATATCCATTTCCATCTGAATAACAATAATTTGTCAACAGAAGTCATTGTCGGGTCGTTAGAGGGGGTATAGGGGGATTTTTCATTTTCAATATTTCTTCAAAAATCTAATATGACTTGGCACGCATCATGGTGGGGTGCAAAGTATTCACGTCCATCTGAATAACAATAATTCGTCAACAGAATTCATTGTCGGGTCGTTAGAGGAGGTAGAGAGGGATTTTTTATTTTCAATATTTCTTCAAAAATGTAATATGACTTGGCAAGCATCATGTTGGGGTGCAAAGTATCCATGTCCATCTGAATAACAATAATTCGTCAACAGAAATCATTGTCGGGTCGTCAGAGGGGATATAGAGGGATTTTTCATTTTCAAAATGACTTCAAAAATCAAATATGACTTGGCACGCATCATGGTGGGGTGCAGAATATCTATTTATATCTGAATAACAATAATTCGTCGACAGAACTCATTGTCGGGTCGTCAGAGGGGGTATAGAGGGATTTTTCATTTTCAAAATGACTTCAAAAATCAAATATGACTTGGCACGCATCATGGTAGGGTGCAAAGTATTCATGTATATCTAACTAACAATGATTCGTTAATAGAAATCATTTTCGGGTCGTGAGAGGGGGTATAGAGGTATTTCTCATTTTCAAAATTACTTCAAAAATCTAATATGACTTGGCACGCATCATAGTGGGGTGCAAAGTATCCTTATATATCTAAATAACAATAATTCGTCAACAGAAATCATTGTCGGGTCGTCAGAGGGGGTATAGAGGAATTTTTCATTTTCAAAATTACCTCAAAATCAAATATGACTTGGCACGCATCATGGTGGGGTGCATAATATCCATTTCCATCTGAATAACAATAATTCGTCAACAGATATCATTGACGGGTCGTTGGAGGGGGTATAGAGGGTTTTTTCATTTTCAAAATTAACCTCAAAATCAAATATGACTTGGCACGCATCATGGTGGGGTGCAGAATATCCATTTCCATCTGAATAACAATAATTCGTCAATAGATATCATTGACGGGTCGTTAGAGGGTGTATAGAGGGATTTTTCATTTTCAAAATTACTTCAAAATCAAATATGACTTGGCACGCAACATGGTGGGGTGCAGAATATCCATTTCCATCCGAATAACAATGATTCGTCAACAGAAATCATTGTCGGGTCGTCAAAGGGGGTATAGAGGGATTTTTCATTTTCAAAATTACTTCAAAAATCTAATATGACTTGGCACGCATCATGGTGGGGTGCAAAGTATCCATGTCCATCTGAATATCAATAATTTGTCAACATAAATCATTGTCGTGTCGTCAGAGGGGGTATAGAGTGATTTTTCATTTTCAAAATTACTTCAAAAATCAAATATGACTTTGCACGTATCATGGTGGAGTGCATAATATTCATTTTCATCTAAATTACAATAATTCGTCAACAGAAATCATTGTCGGGTCGTCAAAGGGAGTTAAAGGGAATTTTCATTTTCTAAATTACTTCAAAAATCGAATATAACTTGGCACGCAGCATAGTAGGGTGCAGAATATCCATTTCCATCTGAATAACAATAATTCGTCAACAGAAATCATTGTCGGGTCGTCAGAGGGGGTATAGAGGGAATTTTCATTTATAAAATTACTTCAAAAATCTAATATGACTTGGCACGCATCATGGTGGGTCGCAAAGTATCCATGACCATCTGAATAACAATAATTCGTCAACAGAAATCATTGTCGGGTCGTCAGAGGGGGTATAGAGGTAATTTTCATTTTCAAAATTTCTTCGAAAATCAAATATGACTTGGCACGTATCAAGGTGGAGTGCATAATATCCATTTTCATCTAAATTACAATATTTCGTCAACAGAAATTATTGTCGGGTCGTCAAAGGGAGTTAAAGGGAATTTTCATTTTCAAAATTACTTCAAAAATCGAATATGACTTGGCACGTATCAAGGTGGAGTGCATAATATCCATTTTCATCTAAATTACAATATTTCGTCAACAGAAATTATTGTCGGGTCGTCAAAGGGAGTTAAAGGGAATTTTCATTTTCAAAATTACTTCAAAAATCGAATATGACTTGGCACGTATCAAGGTGGAGTGCATAATATCCATTTTCATCTAAATTACAATATTTCGTCAACAGAAATTATTGTCGGGTCGTCAAAGGGAGTTAAAGGGAATTTTCATTTTCTAAATTACTTCAAAAATCGAATATAACTTGGCACGCAGCATAGTAGGGTGCAGAATATCCATTTCCATCTGAATAACAATAATTCGTCAACAGAAATCATTGTCGGGTCGTCAGAGGGGGTATAGAGGGAATTTTCATTTATAAAATTACTTCAAAAATCTAATATGACTTGGCACGCATCATGGTGGGTCGCAAAGTATCCATGTCCATCTGAATAACAATAATTCGTCAACAGAAATCATTGTCGGGTCGTCAGAGGGGGTATAGAGGTAATTTTCATTTTCAAAATTTCTTCGAAAATCAAATATGACTTGGCACGTATCAAGGTGGAGTGCATAATATCCATTTTCATCTAAATTACAATATTTCGTCAACAGAAATTATTGTCGGGTCGTCAAAGGGAGTTAAAGGGAATTTTCATTTTCAAAATTACTTCAAAAATCGAATATGACTTGGCACGTATCAAGATGGAGTGCATAATATCCATTTTCATCTAAATTACAATATTTCGTCAACAGAAATTATTGTCGGGTCGTCAAAGGGGGTTAAAGGGAATTTTCAGTTTCTAAATTACTTCAAAAATCGAAGATAACTTGGCACGCAGCATAGTAGGGTGCAAAATATTCATTTCCATCTGAATAACAATAATTCGTCAAAAGATATCATTGTCGGGTCGTTAGAGGGGGTATAGAGGGATTTCTCATTATCAAAATGACTTCAAAAATCAAATATGACTTGGCACGCATCATAGTAGGGTGCAGAATATATATTTCCATCTCAATAACAAGAATTCGTCAACAGAAATCATTGTCGGGTCGTTAGAGGGGGTATAGAGGGATTTTTCATTTTCAATATTTCTTCAAATCTCTAATATGACTTGGCACGCATCATGGTGGGGTGCAGAATATCTATTTCTATCTGAATAACAATAAATCGTCGACAGAAATCATTGTCGGGTCGTTAGAGGGGGTATAGAGGGATTTTTCATTTTCAAAATTACCTCAAAATCAAATATGACTTGGCGCGCATCATGGTGGGATGCAGAATATCCATTTCCATCTGAATAACAATAATTCGTCAACAGAAATTATTGACGGGTCGTTGTAGGGGGTATAGAGGGATTTTTCATTTTCAAAATTAACCTCAAAATCAAATATGACTTGGCACGGATCATGGTGGGGTGCAGAATATCCATTTCCATCTGAATATCAATAATTCGTCAATAGAAATCATTGACGGGTCGTTAGAGGGTGTATAGAGGGATTTTTCATTTTCAAAATTACTTCAAAATCTAATATGACTTGGCACGCAACATGGTGGGGTGCAGAATATCCATTTCCATCTGAATAACAATGATTCGTCAACAGAAATCATTGTCGGGTCGTCAAAGGGGGTATAGAGGGATTTTTCATTTTCAAAATTACTTCAAAAATCTAATATGACTTGGCACGCATCATGGTGGGGTGCAAAGTATCCATGTCCATCTGAATAACAATAATTTATCAACATAAATCATTGTCGTGTCGTCAGAGGGGGTATAGAGGGATTTTTCATTTTCATAATTACTTCAAAAATCAAATATGACTTTGCACGTATCATGGTGGAGTGCATAATATTAATTTTCATCTAAATTACAATAATTCGTCAAGAGAAATCATTGTCGGGTCGTCAGAGGTGGTATAGAGGGATTTTTCATTATCAAAATGACTTCAGTAATCAAATATGACTTGGCACGCGTCATGGTAGGGTGCAGAATATATATTTCTATCTGAATAACAATAATTCGTCAACAGAAATCATTGTCGAGTCGTCAAAGGGGGTATAGAGGGATTTTTCATTTTCAAAATTACTTCAAAAATCTAATATGACTTGGCACGCATCATGGTGGGGTGCAAAGTATCCATATATATCTAAATAACAATAATTCGTCAACAGAAATCATTGTCGGGTCGTTAGAGGGGGTATAGAGGGATTTTCCATTTTCAATATTTCTTCAAAAATCTATTATTACTTGGCATGCATCATGGTGGGGTGCAGAATATCCATATCTATCTGAATAACAATAATTCCTTAACAGAATTTATTGGCGTGTCGTCAGAGGGGGTATAGAGAGATTTTTCATTTTCAAAATTACCTCAAAATCAAATATGACTTGGCACGCATCATGGTGGGGTGCACAGTATTCATGTATATCTAACTAACAATGATTCGTTAACATAAATCATTGTCGTGTCGTCAGAGGGGGTATAGAGGGATTTTTCATTCTCAAAATTACCTCAAAATCAAATATGATTTGGCACGCAACATGGTGGGGTGCAGAATATCCATTTCCATCTGAATAACAAAAATTCGTCAGCAGAAATCATTGTCGGGTCGTTAGAGGGGGTATAGAGGGATTTCTCATTTTCAAAATTACCTCTAAATCAAATATGACTTGGCACGCAACATGGTGTGGTGCAGAATATTCATTTCCATCTGAATAACAATAATTCGTCAAAAGAATTCATTGTCGAGTCGTCAGAGGGGGTATAGAGGGATTTTTCATTTTCAAAATTACCTCAAAATTGAATATGACTTGGCACGCATCATGGTGGGGTGCAAAGTATTCATGTATACCTAACTAACAATGATTCGTTAACATAAATCATTGTCGTGTCGTCAGAGGGGGTATAGAGGGATTTTTCATTCTCAAAATTACCTCAAAATCAAATATGATTTGGCACGCAACATGGTGGGGTGCAGAATATCCATTTCCATCTGAATAACAAAAATTCGTCAGCAGAAATCATTGTCGGGTCGTTAAACGGGGTATAGAGGGATTTCTCATTTTCAAAATTACCTCTAAATCAAATATGACTTGGCACGCAACATGGTGGGGTGCAGAATATTCATTTCCATCTGAATAACAACAATTCGTCAAAAGAATTCATTGTCGAGTCGTCAGAGGGGGTATAGAGGAATTTTTCATTTTCAAAATTACCTCAAAATTGAATATGACTTGGCACGCAACATGGTGGGGTGCAGAATATCCATTTCCATCCGAATAACAATAATTGGTTAACAGAAATCATTGTCGGGTCGTCAAAGGGGGTATAGAGGGATTTTTCATTTTCAAAATTACTTCAAAAATCTAATATGACTTGGCACGCATCATGGTGGGGTGCAAAGTATCCATGTCCATCTGAATATCAATAATTTGTCAACATAAATCATTGTCGTGTCGTCAGAGAGGGTATAGAGTGATTTTTCATTTTCAAAATTACTTCAAAAATCAAATATGACTTTGCACGTATCATGCTGGAGTGCATAATATCCATTTTCATCTAAATTACAATAATTCGTCAACAGAAATCATTGTCGGGTCGTCAGAGGTGGTATAGAGGGATTTTTCATTATCAAAATGACTTCAGTAATCAAATATGACTTGGCACGCGTCATGGTAGGGTGCAGAATATATATTTCTATCTGAATAACAAGAATTCGTTAACAGAAATCATTGTCGGGTCGTTAGAGGGGGTATAGAGGGATTTTTCATTTTCAATATTTCTTCAAAAATGTAATATGACTTGACACGCATCATGTTGGGGTGCAAAGTATCCATGTCCATCTGAATAACAATAATTCGTCAACAGAAATCATTGTCGGGTCGTCAGAGGGGGTATAGAGGGATTTTTCAGTTTCAGAATGACTTCAAATATCAAATATGACTTGGCACGCATCATGGTGGGGTGCAGAATATCTATTTCCATCTGAATAACAATAATTCGTCGACAGAACTCATTGTCGGGTCGTCAGAGGGGGTATAGAGGGATTTTTCATTTTCAAAATGACTTCAAAAATCAAAAATGACTTGGCACGCATCATGGTGGGGTGCAAAGTATTCATGTATATCTAACTAACAATGATTCGTTAATAGAAATCATTTTTGGGTCGTGAGAGGGGGTATAGAGGTATTTCTCATTTTCAAAATTACTTCAAAAATCTAATATGACTTGGCACGCATCATAGTGTGGTGCAAAGTATCCTTATATATCTAAATAACAATAATTCGTCAACAGAAATCATTGTCGGGTCGTCAGAGGGGGTATAGAGGAATTTTTCATTTTCAAAATTACCTCAAAATCAAATATGACTTGGCACGCATCATGGTGGGGTGCATAATATCCATTTCCATCTGAATAACAATAATTCGTCAACAGAAATCATTGACGGGTCGTTGGAGGGGGTATAGAGGGATTTTTCATTTTCAAAATTAACCTCAAAATCAAATATGACTTGGCACGCGTCATGGTGGGGTGCAGAATATCCATTTCCATCTGAATAACAATAATTCGTCAATAGATATCATTGACGGGTCGTTAGAGGGTGTATAGAGGGATTTTTCATTTTCAAAATTACTTCAAAATCAAATATGACTTGGCACGCAACATGGTGGGGTGCAGAATATCCATTTCCATCCGAATAACAATAATTCGTCAACAGAAATCATTGTCAGGTCGTCAAAGGGGGTATAGAGGAATTTTTCATTTTCAAAATTACTTCAAAAATCTAATATGACTTGGCACGCATCATGGTGGGGTGCAAAGTATCCATGTCCATCTGAATATCAATAATTTGTCAACATAAATCATTGTCGTGTTGTCAGAGGGGGTATAGAGTGATTTTTCATTTTCAAAATTACTTCAAAAATCAAATATGACTTTGCACGTATCATGGTGGAGTGCATAATATTCATTTTCATCTAAATTACAATAATTCGTCAACAGAAATCATTGTCGGGTCGTCAGAGGTGGTATAGAGGGATTTTTCATTATCAAAATGACTTCAGTAATCAAATATGACTTGGCACGCGTCATGGTAGGGTGCAGAATATATATTTCTATCTGAATAACAAGAATTCGTTAACAGAAATCATTGTCGGGTCGTTAGAGGGGGTATAGAGGGATTTTTCATTTTCAAAATTAACCTCAAAATCAAATATGACTTGGCACGCATCATGGTGGGGTGCAGAATATCCATTTCCATCTGAATAACAATAATTCGTCAACAGAAATCATTGTCGGGTCGTTAGAGGGGGTATAGAGGGATTTTTCATTTTCAAAATTACCTCAAAATCAAATATGACTTGGCGCGCATCATGGTGGGATGCAGAATATCCATTTCCATCTGAATAACAATAATTCGTCAACAGAAATTATTGACGGGTCGTTGTAGGGGGTATAGAGGGATTTTTCATTTTCAAAATTAACCTCAAAATCAAATATGACTTGGCACGGATCATGGTGGGGTGCAGAATATCCATTTCCATCTGAATATCAATAATTCGTCAATAGAAATCATTGACGGGTCGTTAGAGGGTGTATAGAGGGATTTTTCATTTTCAAAATTACTTCAAAATCTAATATGACTTGGCACGCAACATGGTGGGGTGCAGAATATCCATTTCCATCTGAATAACAATGATTCGTCAACAGAAATCATTGTCGGGTCGTCAAAGGGGGTATAGAGGGATTTTTCATTTTCAAAATTACTTCAAAAATCTAATATGACTTGGCACGCATCATGGTGGGGTGCAAAGTATCCATGTCCATCTGAATAACAATAATTTATCAACATAAATCATTGTCGTGTCGTCAGAGGGGGTATAGAGGGATTTTTCATTTTCATAATTACTTCAAAAATCAAATATGACTTTGCACGTATCATGGTGGAGTGCATAATATTAATTTTCATCTAAATTACAATAATTCGTCAAGAGAAATCATTGTCGGGTCGTCAGAGGTGGTATAGAGGGATTTTTCATTATCAAAATGACTTCAGTAATCAAATATGACTTGGCACGCGTCATGGTAGGGTGCAGAATATATATTTCTATCTGAATAACAATAATTCGTCAACAGAAATCATTGTCGAGTCGTCAAAGGGGGTATAGAGGGATTTTTCATTTTCAAAATTACTTCAAAAATCTAATATGACTTGGCACGCATCATGGTGGGGTGCAAAGTATCCATATATATCTAAATAACAATAATTCGTCAACAGAAATCATTGTCGGGTCGTTAGAGGGGGTATAGAGGGATTTTCCATTTTCAATATTTCTTCAAAAATCTATTATTACTTGGCATGCATCATGGTGGGGTGCAGAATATCCATATCTATCTGAATAACAATAATTCCTTAACAGAATTTATTGGCGTGTCGTCAGAGGGGGTATAGAGAGATTTTTCATTTTCAAAATTACCTCAAAATCAAATATGACTTGGCACGCATCATGGTGGGGTGCACAGTATTCATGTATATCTAACTAACAATGATTCGTTAACATAAATCATTGTCGTGTCGTCAGAGGGGGTATAGAGGGATTTTTCATTCTCAAAATTACCTCAAAATCAAATATGATTTGGCACGCAACATGGTGGGGTGCAGAATATCCATTTCCATCTGAATAACAAAAATTCGTCAGCAGAAATCATTGTCGGGTCGTTAGAGGGGGTATAGAGGGATTTCTCATTTTCAAAATTACCTCTAAATCAAATATGACTTGGCACGCAACATGGTGTGGTGCAGAATATTCATTTCCATCTGAATAACAATAATTCGTCAAAAGAATTCATTGTCGAGTCGTCAGAGGGGGTATAGAGGGATTTTTCATTTTCAAAATTACCTCAAAATTGAATATGACTTGGCACGCATCATGGTGGGGTGCAAAGTATTCATGTATACCTAACTAACAATGATTCGTTAACATAAATCATTGTCGTGTCGTCAGAGGGGGTATAGAGGGATTTTTCATTCTCAAAATTACCTCAAAATCAAATATGATTTGGCACGCAACATGGTGGGGTGCAGAATATCCATTTCCATCTGAATAACAAAAATTCGTCAGCAGAAATCATTGTCGGGTCGTTAAACGGGGTATAGAGGGATTTCTCATTTTCAAAATTACCTCTAAATCAAATATGACTTGGCACGCAACATGGTGGGGTGCAGAATATTCATTTCCATCTGAATAACAACAATTCGTCAAAAGAATTCATTGTCGAGTCGTCAGAGGGGGTATAGAGGAATTTTTCATTTTCAAAATTACCTCAAAATTGAATATGACTTGGCACGCAACATGGTGGGGTGCAGAATATCCATTTCCATCCGAATAACAATAATTGGTTAACAGAAATCATTGTCGGGTCGTCAAAGGGGGTATAGAGGGATTTTTCATTTTCAAAATTACTTCAAAAATCTAATATGACTTGGCACGCATCATGGTGGGGTGCAAAGTATCCATGTCCATCTGAATATCAATAATTTGTCAACATAAATCATTGTCGTGTCGTCAGAGAGGGTATAGAGTGATTTTTCATTTTCAAAATTACTTCAAAAATCAAATATGACTTTGCACGTATCATGCTGGAGTGCATAATATCCATTTTCATCTAAATTACAATAATTCGTCAACAGAAATCATTGTCGGGTCGTCAGAGGTGGTATAGAGGGATTTTTCATTATCAAAATGACTTCAGTAATCAAATATGACTTGGCACGCGTCATGGTAGGGTGCAGAATATATATTTCTATCTGAATAACAAGAATTCGTTAACAGAAATCATTGTCGGGTCGTTAGAGGGGGTATAGAGGGATTTTTCATTTTCAATATTTCTTCAAAAATGTAATATGACTTGACACGCATCATGTTGGGGTGCAAAGTATCCATGTCCATCTGAATAACAATAATTCGTCAACAGAAATCATTGTCGGGTCGTCAGAGGGGGTATAGAGGGATTTTTCAGTTTCAGAATGACTTCAAATATCAAATATGACTTGGCACGCATCATGGTGGGGTGCAGAATATCTATTTCCATCTGAATAACAATAATTCGTCGACAGAACTCATTGTCGGGTCGTCAGAGGGGGTATAGAGGGATTTTTCATTTTCAAAATGACTTCAAAAATCAAAAATGACTTGGCACGCATCATGGTGGGGTGCAAAGTATTCATGTATATCTAACTAACAATGATTCGTTAATAGAAATCATTTTTGGGTCGTGAGAGGGGGTATAGAGGTATTTCTCATTTTCAAAATTACTTCAAAAATCTAATATGACTTGGCACGCATCATAGTGTGGTGCAAAGTATCCTTATATATCTAAATAACAATAATTCGTCAACAGAAATCATTGTCGGGTCGTCAGAGGGGGTATAGAGGAATTTTTCATTTTCAAAATTACCTCAAAATCAAATATGACTTGGCACGCATCATGGTGGGGTGCATAATATCCATTTCCATCTGAATAACAATAATTCGTCAACAGAAATCATTGACGGGTCGTTGGAGGGGGTATAGAGGGATTTTTCATTTTCAAAATTAACCTCAAAATCAAATATGACTTGGCACGCGTCATGGTGGGGTGCAGAATATCCATTTCCATCTGAATAACAATAATTCGTCAATAGATATCATTGACGGGTCGTTAGAGGGTGTATAGAGGGATTTTTCATTTTCAAAATTACTTCAAAATCAAATATGACTTGGCACGCAACATGGTGGGGTGCAGAATATCCATTTCCATCCGAATAACAATAATTCGTCAACAGAAATCATTGTCAGGTCGTCAAAGGGGGTATAGAGGAATTTTTCATTTTCAAAATTACTTCAAAAATCTAATATGACTTGGCACGCATCATGGTGGGGTGCAAAGTATCCATGTCCATCTGAATATCAATAATTTGTCAACATAAATCATTGTCGTGTTGTCAGAGGGGGTATAGAGTGATTTTTCATTTTCAAAATTACTTCAAAAATCAAATATGACTTTGCACGTATCATGGTGGAGTGCATAATATTCATTTTCATCTAAATTACAATAATTCGTCAACAGAAATCATTGTCGGGTCGTCAGAGGTGGTATAGAGGGATTTTTCATTATCAAAATGACTTCAGTAATCAAATATGACTTGGCACGCGTCATGGTAGGGTGCAGAATATATATTTCTATCTGAATAACAAGAATTCGTTAACAGAAATCATTGTCGGGTCGTTAGAGGGGGTATAGAGGGATTTTTCATTTTCAATATTTCTTCAAAAATCTAATATTACTTGGCACGCATCATGGTGGGGTGCAGAATATCCATATCTATCTGAATAACAATTATTCCTTAACAGAAATTATTGTCGTGTCGTCAGAGGGGGTATAGAGAGATTTTTCATTTTCAAAATTACCTCAAAATAAAATATGACTTGGCACGCATCATGGTGGGGTGCAAAGTATTCATGTATATCTAACTAACAATAATTGGTTAACAGAAATCGTTGTCGTGTCGTCAGAGGGGGTATAGAGGGATTTTTCATTTTCAAAATTACCTCAAAATCAAATATGACTTGGCACGCAACATGATGGGGTGCAGAATATCCATTTCCATCTGAATAACAATAATTCGTCAACAGAAATCATTGTCGGGTCGTCAGAGGGGGTATAGAGGGAATTTTCATTTTTAAAATTACTTCAAAAATCTAATATGACTTGGCACGCATCATGGTGGGTCGCAAAGTATCCATGTCCATCTGAATAACAATAATTCGTCAAAAGATATCATTGTCGGGTCGTTAGAGGGGGTATAGAGGGATTTCTCATTATCAAAATGACTTCAAAAATCAAATATGACTTCGCACGCATCATAGTAGGGTGCAGAATATATATTTCCATCTCAATAACAAGAATTCGTCAACAGAAATCATTGTCGGGTCGTTAGAGGGGGTATAGAGGGATTTTTCATTTTCAATATTTCTTCAAAACTCTAATATGACTTGGCACGCATCATGGTGGGGTGCAGAATATCTATTTCTATCTGAATAACAATAAATCGTCGACAGAAATCATTGTCGGGTCGTTAGAGGGGGTATAGAGGGATTTTTCATTTTCAAAATTACCTCAAAATCAAATATGACTTGGCACGCATCATAGTGGGGTACAGAATATCCATTTCCATCTGAATAACAATAATTTGTCAACAGAAGTCATTGTCGGGTCGTTAGAGGGGGTATAGGGGGATTTTTCATTTTCAATATTTCTTCAAAAATCTAATATGACTTGGCACGCATCATGGTGGGGTGCAAAGTATTCATGTCCATCTGAATAACAATAATTCGTCAACAGAATTCATTGTCGGGTCGTTAGAGGAGGTAGAGAGGGATTTTTCATTTTCAATATTTCTTCAAAAATGTAATATGACTTGGCACGCATCATGTTGGGGTGCAAAGTATCCATGTCCATCTGAATAACAATAATTCGTCAACAGAAATCATTGTCGGGTCGTCAGAGGGGGTATAGAGGGATTTTTCATTTTCAAAATGACTTCAAAAATCAAATATGACTTGGCACGCATCATGGTGGGGTGCAGAATATCTATTTCCATCTGAATAACAATAATTCGTCGACAGAACTCATTGTCGGGTCGTCAGAGGGGGTATAGAGGGATTTTTCATTTTCAAAATGACTTCAAAAATCAAATATGACTTGGCACGCATCATGGTGGGGTGCAAAGTATTCATGTATATCTAACTAACAATGATTCGTTAATAGAAATCATTTTCGGGTCCTGAGAGGGGGTATAGAGGTATTTCTCATTTTCAAAATTACTTCAAAAATCTAATATGACTTGGCACGCATCATAGTGGGGTGCAAGGTATCCTTATATATCTAAATAACAATAATTCGTCAACAGAAATCATTGTCGTGTCGTCAGAGGGGGTATAGAGGAATTTTTCATTTTCAAAATTACCTCAAAATCAAATATGACTTGGCACGCATCATGGTGGGGTGCATAATATCCATTTCCATCTGAATAACAATAATTCGTCAACAGAAATCATTGACGGGTCGTTGGAGGGGGTATAGAGGGATTTTTCATTTTCAAAATTAACCTCAAAATCAAATATGACTTGGCACGCGTCATGGTGGGGTGCAGAATATCCATTTCCATCTGAATAACAATAATTCGTCAATAGATATCATTGACGGGTCGTTAGAGGGTGTATAGAGGGATTTTTCATTTTCAAAATTACTTCAAAATCAAATATGACTTGGCACGCAACATGGTGGGGTGCAGAATATCCATTTCCATCCGAATAACAATAATTCGTCAACAAAAATCATTGTCGGGTCGTCAAAGGGGGTATAGAGGGATTTTTCATTTTCAAAATTACTTCAAAAATCTAATATGACTTGGCACGCATCATGGTGGGGTGCAAAGTATCCATGTCCATCTGAATATCAATAATTTGTCAACATAAATCATTGTCGTGTCGTCAGAGGGGGTATAGAGTGATTTTTCATTTTCAAAATTACTTCAAAAATCAAATATGACTTTGCACGTATCATGGTAGAGTGCATAATATCCATTTTCATGTAAATTACAATAATTCGTCAACAGAAATCATTGTCGGGTCGTCAGAGGTGGTATAGAGGGATTTTTCATTATCAAAATGACTTCAGTAATCAAATATGACTTGGCACGCGTCATGGTAGGGTGCAGAATATATATTTCTATCTGAATAACAGGAATTCGTTAACAGAAATCATTGTCGGGTCGTGAGAGGGGGTATAGAGGGATTTTTCATTTTCAATATTCCTTCAAAAATCTAATATTACTTGGCACGCATCATGGTGGGGTGCAGAATATCCATATCTATCTGAATAACAATAATTCCTTAACAGAAATTATTGTCGTGTCGTCAGAGGGGGTATAGAGAGATTTTTCATTTTCAAAATTACCTCAAAATAAAATATGACTTGGCTCGCATCATGGTGGGGTGCAAAGTATTCATGTATATCTAACTAACAATAATTAGTTAACAGAAATCGTTGTCGTGTCGTCAGAGGGGGTATAGAGGGATTTTTCATTTTCAAAATTACCTCAAAATCAAATATGACTTGGCACGCAACATGATGGGGTGCAGAATATCCATTTCCATCTGAATAACAATAATTCGTCAACAGAAATCATTGTCGGGTCGTCAGAGGGGGTATAGAGGGAATTTTCATTTTTAAAATTACTTCAAAAATCTAATATGACTTGGCACGCATCATAGTGGGGTGCAAAGTATCCTTATATATCTAAATAACAATAATTCGTCAACAGAAATCATTGTCGGGTCGTCAGAGGGGGTATAGAGGAATTTTTCATTTTCAAAATTACCTCAAAATCAAATATGACTTGGCACGCATCATGGTGGGGTGCATAATATCCATTTCCATCTGAATAACAATAATTCGTCAACAGATATCATTGACGGGTCGTTGGAGGGGGTATAGAGGGTTTTTTCATTTTCAAAATTAACCTCAAAATCAAATATGACTTGGCACGCATCATGGTGGGGTGCAGAATATCCATTTCCATCTGAATAACAATAATTCGTCAATAGATATCATTGACGGGTCGTTAGAGGGTGTATAGAGGGATTATTCATTTTCAAAATTACTTCAAAATCAAATATGACTTGGCACGCAACATGGTGGGGTGCAGAATATCCATTTCCATCCGAATAACAATAATTCGTCAACAGAAATCATTGTCGGGTCGTCAAAGGGGGTATAGAGGGATTTTTCATTTTCAAAATTACTTCAAAAATCGAATATGACTTGGCACGTATCAAGGTGGAGTGCATAATATCCATTTTCATCTAAATTACAATATTTCGTCAATAGAAATTATTGTCGGGTCGTCAAAGGGAGTTAAAGGGAATTTTCATTTTCTAAATTACTTCAAAAATCGAATATAACTTGGCACGCAGCATAGTAGGGTGCAAAATATTCATTTCCATCTGAATAACAATAATTCGTCAAAAGATATCATTGTCGGGTCATTAGAGGGGGTATAGAGGGATTTCTCATAATCAAAATGACTTCAAAAATCAAATATGACTTGGCACGCATCATAGTAGGGTGCAGAATATATATTTCCATCTCAATAACAAGAATTCGTCAACAGAAATCATTGTCGGGTCGTTAGAGGGGGTATAGAGGGATTTTTCATTTTCAATATTTCTTCAAAACTCTAATATGACTTGGCACGCATCATGGTGGGGTGCAGAATATCTATTTCTATCTGAATAACAATAAATCGTCGACAGAAATCATTGTCGGGTCGTTAGAGGGGGTATAGAGGGATTTTTCATTTTCAAAATTACCTCAAAATCAAATATGACTTGGCGCGCATCATGGTGGGATGCAGAATATCCATTTCCATCTGAATAACAATAATTCGTCAACAGAAATTATTGACGGGTCGTTGTAGGGGGTATAGAGGGATTTCTCATTTTCAAAATTAACCTCAAAATCAAATATGACTTGGCACGGATCATGGTGGGGTGCAGAATATCCATTTCCATCTGAATATCAATAATTCGTCAATAGAAATCATTGACGGGTCGTTAGAGGGTGTATAGAGGGATTTTTCATTTTCAAAATTACTTCAAAATCAAATATGACTTGGCACGCAACATGGTGGGGTGCAGAATATCCATTTCCATCTGAATAACAATGATTCGTCAACAGAAATCATTGTCGGGTCGTCAAAGGGGGTATAGAGGGATTTTTCATTTTCAAAATTACTTCAAAAATCTAATATGACTTGGCACGCATCATGGTGGGGTGCAAAGTATCCATGTCCATCTGAATAACAATAATTTTTCAACATAAATCATTGTCGTGTCGTCAGAGGGGGTATAGAGGGATTTTTCATTTTCATAATTACTTCAAAAATCAAATATGACTTTGCACGTATCATGGTGGAGTGCATAATATTAATTTTCATCTAAATTACAATAATTCGTCAAGAGAAATCATTGTCGGGTCGTCAGAGGTGGTATAGAGGGATTTTTCATTATCAAAATGACTTCAGTAATCAAATATGACTTGGCACGCGTCATGGTAGGGTGCAGAATATATATTTCTATCTGAATAACAATAATTCGTCAACAGAAATCATTGTCGGGTCGTCAAAGGGGGTATAGAGGGATTTTTCATTTTCAAAATTACTTCAAAAATCTAATATGACTTGGCACGCATCATGGTGGGGTGCAAAGTATCCATATATATCTAAATAACAATAATTCGTCAACAGAAATCATTGTCGGGTCGTTAGAGGGGGTATAGAGGGATTTTCCATTTTCAATATTTCTTCAAAAATCTAATATTACTTGGCATGCATCATGGTGGGGTGCAGAATATCCATATCTATCTGAATAACAATAATTCCTTAACAGAATTTATTGTCGTGTCGTCAGAGGGGGTATAGAGAGATTTTTCATTTTCAAAATTACCTCAAAATCAAATATGACTTGGCACGCATCATGGTGGGGTGCACAGTATTCATGTATATCTAACTAACAATGATTCGTTAACATAAATCATTGTCGTGTCGTCAGAGGGGGTATAGAGGGATTTTTCATTCTCAAAATTACCTCAAAATCAAATATGATTTGGCACGCAACATGGTGGGGTGCAGAATATCCATTTCCATCTGAATAACAAAAATTCGTCAGCAGAAATCATTGTCGGGTCGTTAGAGGGGGTATAGAGGGATTTCTCATTTTCAAAATTACCTCTAAATCAAATATGACTTGGCACGCAACATGGTGTGGTGCAGAATATTCATTTCCATCTGAATAACAATAATTCGTCAAAAGAATTCATTGTCGAGTCGTCAGAGGGGGTATAGAGGGATTTTTCATTTTCAAAATTACCTCAAAATTGAATATGACTTGGCACGCATCATGGTGGGGTGCAAAGTATTCATGTATATCTAACTAACAATGATTCGTTAACATAAATCATTGTCGTGTCGTCAGAGGGGGTATAGAGGGATTTTTCATTCTCAAAATTACCTCAAAATCAAATATGATTTGGCACGCAACATGGTGGGGTGCAGAATATCCATTTCCATCTGAATAACAAAAATTCGTCAGCACAAATCATTGTCGGGTCGTTAGACGGGGTATAGAGGGATTTCTCATTTTCAAAATTACCTCTAAATCAAATATGACTTGGCACGCAACATGGTGGGGTGCAGAATATTCATTTCCATCTGAATAACAACAATTCGTCAAAAGAATTCATTGTCGAGTCGTCAGAGGGGGTATAGAGGAATTTTTCATTTTCAAAATTACCTCAAAATTGAATATGACTTGGCACGCAACATGGTGGGGTGCAGATTATCCATTTCCATCCGAATAACAATAATTGGTTAACAGAAATCATTGTCGGGTCGTCAAAGGGGGTATAGAGGGATTTTTCATTTTCAAAATTACTTCAAAAATCTAATATGACTTGGCACGCATCATGGTGGGGTGCAAAGTATCCATGTCCATCTGAATATCAATAATTTGTCAACATAAATCATTGTCGTGTCGTCAGAGGGGGTATAGAGTGATTTTTCATTTTCAAAATTACTTCAAAAATCAAATATGACTTTGCACGTATCATGGTGGAGTGCATAATATCCATTTTCATCTAAATTACAATAATTCGTCAACAGAAATCATTGTCGGGTCGTCAGAGGTGGTATAGAGGGATTTTTCATTATCAAAATGACTTCAGTAATCAAATATGACTTGGCACGCGTCATGGTAGGGTGCAGAATATATATTTCTATCTGAATAACAAGAATTCGTTAACAGAAATCATTGTCGGGTCGTTAGAGGGGGTATAGAGGGATTTTTCATTTTCAATATTTCTTCAAAAATGTAATATGACTTGACACGCATCATGTTGGGGTGCAAAGTATCCATGTCCATCTGAATAACAATAATTCGTCAACAGAAATCATTGTCGGGTCGTCAGAGGGGGTATAGAGGGATTTTTCATTTTCAGAATGACTTCAAAAATCAAATATGACTTGGCACGCATCATGGTGGGGTGCAGAATATCTATTTCCATCTGAATAACAATAATTCGTCGACAGAACTCATTGTCGGGTCGTCAGAGGGGGTATGGAGGGATTTTTATTTTCAAAATGACTTCAAAAATCAAATATGACTTGGCACGCATCATGGTGGGGTGCAAAGTATTCATGTATATCTAACTAACAATGATTCGTTAATAGAAATCATTTTTGGGTCGTGAGAGGGGGTATAGAGGTATTTCTCATTTTCAAAATTACTTCAAAAATCTAATATGACTTGGCACGCATCATAGTGTGGTGCAAAGTATCCTTATATATCTAAATAACAATAATTCGTCAACAGAAATCATTGTCGGGTCGTCAGAGGGGGTATAGAGGAATTTTTCATTTTCAAAATTACCTCAAAATCAAATATGACTTGGCACGCATCATGGTGGGGTGCATAATATCCATTTCCATCTGAATAACAATAATTCGTCAACAGAAATCATTGACGGGTCGTTGGAGGGGGTATAGAGGAATTTTTCATTTTCAAAATTAACCTCAAAATCAAATATGACTTGGCACGCGTCATGGTGGGGTGCAGAATATCCATTTCCATCTGAATAACAATAATTCGTCAATAGATATCATTGACGGGTCGTTAGAGGGTGTATAGAGGGATTTTTCATTTTCAAAATTACTTCAAAATCAAATATGACTTGGCACGCAACATGGTGGGGTGCAGAATATCCATTTCCATCCGAATAACAATAATTCGTCAACAGAAATCATTGTCGGGTCGTCAAAGGGGGTATAGAGGAATTTTTCATTTTCAAAATTACTTCAAAAATCTAATATGACTTGGCACGCATCATGGTGGGGTGCAAAGTATCCATGTCCATCTGAATATCAATAATTTGTCAACATAAATCATTGTCGTGTTGTCAGAGGGGGTATAGAGTGATTTTTCATTTTCAAAATTACTTCAAAAATCAAATATGACTTTGCACGTATCATGGTGGAGTGCATAATATTCATTTTCATCTAAATTACAATAATTCGTCAACAGAAATCATTGTCGGGTCGTCAGAGGTGGTATAGAGGGATTTTTCATTATCAAAATGACTTCAGTAATCAAATATGACTTGGCACGCGTCATGGTAGGGTGCAGAATATATATTTCTATCTGAATAACAAGAATTCGTTAACAGAAATCATTGTCGGGTCGTTAGAGGGGGTATAGAGGGATTTTTCATTTTCAATATTTCTTCAAAAATCTAATATTACTTGGCACGCATCATGGTGGGGTGCAGAATATCCATATCTATCTGAATAACAATTATTCCTTAACAGAAATTATTGTCGTGTCGTCAGAGGGGGTATAGAGAGATTTTTCATTTTCAAAATTACCTCAAAATAAAATATGACTTGGCACGCATCATGGTGGGGTGCAAAGTATTCATGTATATCTAACTAACAATAATTGGTTAACAGAAATCGTTGTCGTGTCGTCAGAGGGGGTATAGAGGGATTTTTCATTTTCAAAATTACCTCAAAATCAAATATGACTTGGCACGCAACATGATGGGGTGCAGAATATCCATTTCCATCTGAATAACAATAATTCGTCAACAGAAATCATTGTCGGGTCGTCAGAGGGGGTATAGAGGGAATTTTCATTTTTAAAATTACTTCAAAAATCTAATATGACTTGGCACGCATCATGGTGGGTCGCAAAGTATCCATGTCCATCTGAATAACAATAATTCGTCAACAGAAATCATTGTCGGGTCGTCAGAGGGGGTATAGAGGTAATTTTCATTTTCAAAATTTCTTCGAAAATCAAATATGACTTGGCACGTATCAAGGTGGAGTGCATAATATCCATTTTCATCTAAATTACAATATTTCGTCAACAGAAATTATTGTCGGGTCGTCAAAGGGAGTTGAAGGGAATTTTCATTTTCAAAATTACTTCAAAAATCGAATATGACTTGGCACGTATCAAGGTGGAGTGCATAATATCCATTTTCATCTAAATTACAATATTTCGTCAACAGAAATTATTGTCGGGTCGTCAAAGGGAGTTAAAGGGAATTTTCATTTTCTAAATTACTTCAAAAATCGAATATAACTTGGCACGCAGCATAGTAGGGTGCAAAATATTCATTTCCATCTGAATAACAATAATTCGTCAAAAGATATCATTGTCGGGTCGTTAGAGGGGGTATAGAGGGATTTCTCATTATCAATATGACTTCAAAAATCAAATATGATTTCGCACGCATCATAGTAGGGTGCAGAATATATATTTCCATCTCAATAACAAGAATTCGTCAACAGAAATCATTGTCGGGTCGTTAGAGGGGGTATAGAGGGATTTTTCATTTTCAAAATGACTTCAAAAATCAAATATGACTTGGCACGAATCATGGTGTGGTACAGAATATCCATTTTCATCTCAATAACAATAATTTGTCAACAGAAATCATTGTCGGGTCGTCAGAGGGGGTATAGAGGGATTTTTCATTTTCAAAATTACCTCAAAATCAAATATGACTTGGCACGCATCATAGTGGGGTACAGAATATCCATTTCCATCTGAACAACAATAATTTGTCAACAGAAGTCATTGTCGGGTCGTTAGAGGGGGTATAGAAGGATTTTTCATTTTCAATATTTCTTCAAAAATCTAATATGACTTGGCACGCATCATGGTGGGGTGCAAAGTATTCATGTCCATCTGAATAACAATAATTCGTCAACAGAATTCATTGTCGGGTCGTTAGAGGAGGTAGAGAGGGATTTTTCATTTTCAATATTTCTTCAAAAATGTAATATGACTTGGCACGCATCATGTTGGGGTGCAAAGTATCCATGTCCATCTGAATAACAATAATTCGTCAACAGAAATCATTGTCGGGTCGTCAGAGGGGGTATAGAGGGATTTTTCATTTTCAAAATGACTTCAAAAATCAAATATGACTTGGCACGCATCATGGTGGGGTGCAAAGTATTCATGTATATCTAACTAACAATGATTCGTTAATAGAAATCATTGTCGGGTCGTCAGAGGGTGTATAGAGGTATTTCTTATTTTCAAAATTACTTCAAAAATCTAATATGACTTGGCACGCATCATAGTGTGGTGCAAAGTATCCTTATATATCTAAATAACAATAATTCGTCAACAGAAATCATTGGCGGGTCGTTAGAGGGGGTATAGAGGGATTTTCCATTTTCAATATTTCTTCAAAAATCTAATATTACTTGGCACGCATCATGGTGGGGTGCAGAATATCCATATCTATCTGTATAACAATAATTCCTTAACAGAATTTATTGTCGTGTCGTCAGAGGGGGTATAGGGAGATTTTTCATTTTCAAAATTACCTCAAAATCAAATATGACTTGGCACGCATCATGGTGGGGTGCACAGTATTCATGTATATCTAACTAACAATGATTCGTTAACATAAATCATTGTCGTGTCGTTAGAGGGGGTATAGAGGGATTTTTCATTTTCAAAATTAACCTCAAAATCAAATATGACTTGGCACGCATCATGGTGGGGTGCATAATATCCATTTCCATCTGAATAACAATAATTCATCAACAGAAATCATTGACGGGTCGTTGGAGGGGGTATAGAGGGATTTTTCATTTTCAAAATTAACCTCAAAATCAAATATGACTTGGCACGCATCATGGTGGGGTGCAGAATATCCATTTTCATCTGAATAACAATAATTCGTCAACAGAAATCATTGACGGGTCGTTAGAGGGTGTATAGAGGGATTTTTCATTTTCAAAATTACTTCAAAATAAAATATGACTTGGCACGCAACATGGTGGGGTGCAGAATATCCATTTTCATCTGAATAACAATAATTCGTCAACAGAAATCATTGTCGGGTCGTCAAAGGGGGTATAGAGTGATTTTTCATTTTCAAAATTACTTCGAAAATCAAATATGACTTGGCACGTATCAAGGTGGAGTGCATAATATCCATTTTCATCTATAAACAATATTTCGTCAACAGAAATTATTGTCGGGTCGTCAAAGGGAGTTAAAGGGAATTTTCATTTTCAAAATTACTTCAAAAATCGAATATAACTTGGCACGCAGCATAGTAGGGTGCAAAATATTTATTTCCATCTGAATAACAAAAATTCGTCAACAGGAATCATTGTTGGGTCGTCAGAGGGGGTATAGAGGGATTTCTCATTATCAAAATGACTTCAAAAATCAAATATGTCTTGGCACGCATCATAGTAGGGTGCAGAATATATATTTTCATCTCAATAACAAGAATTCGTCAACAGAAATCATTGTCGGGTCGTTAGATGGGGTATAGAGGTATTTTCCATTTTCAATTTTTCTTCAAAAATATAATATTACTTGGCACGCATCATGGTGGGGTGCAGAATATCCATATCTATCTGAATAACAATAATTCCTTAACAGAATTTATTGTCGTGTCGTCAGAGGGGGTATAGAGAGATTTTTCATTTTCAAAATTACCTCAAAATCAAATATGACTTGGCACGCATCATGGTGGGGTGCACAGTATTCATGTATATCTAACTAACAATGATTCGTTAACATGAATCATTGTCGTGTCGTCAGAGGGGGTATAGAGGGATTTTTCATCTTCAAAATTACCTCAAAATCAAATATGATTTGGCACGCAACATGGTGGGGTGCAGAATATTCATTTCCATCTGAATAACAATAATTCGTCTGCAGAAATAATTGTCTGGTCGTTAGAGGGGAAGTAGAGGGATTTTTCATATTCAATATTTCTTCAAAAATCTAATATGACTTGGCACGCGTCATGGTGGGGTGCAGAATATCCTATCTCATCTGAATAACAATAATTCGTCAACAGAAATCATTGTCGGGTCGTTAGAGGGGGTATAGAGGGATTTATCATTTTCAATATATATTCAAAAATCTAATATGACTTGGTACGCATCATGGTGGGGTGCAGACTATCTATTTCCATTTGAATAACGATAATTCGTCGACAGAACTCATTGTCGGGTCGTCAGAGGGGGCATAGAGGGATTTTTCATTTTCAAAATTACCTCAAAATCAAATATGACTTGGCACGCATCATGGTGGGGTGCATAATATCCATTTCCATCTGAATAACAATAATTCGTCAACAAAAATCATTGACGGGTCGTTGGAGGGGGTATAGAGGGATTTTTCATTTTCAAAATTAACCTCAAACTCAAATATGACTTGGCACGGATCATGGTGGGGTGCAGAATATCCATTTCCATCTGAATAACAATAATTCGTCAATAGAAATCATTGTCGGGTCGTTAGAGGAGGTATAGAGGGATTTTTCAGTTTCAATATTTCTTCAAAAGTCTAATATTACTTGGCACGCATCATGGTGGGGTGCACAATATCCATTTCCATCTAAATAACAATAATTCGTCAATAGAAATCATTGACGGGTCGTTAGAGGGTGTATAGTGGGATTTTTCATTTTCAAAATTACTTCAAAATCAAATATGACTTGGCACGCAACATGGTGGGGTGCAGAATATCCAATTCCATCTGAATAACAAAAATTCGTCAACAGAAATCATTGTCGGGTCGTCAAAGGGGGTATAGAGGGATTTTTCATTTTCAAAATTACTTCAAAAATCTAATATGACTTGGCACGCATCATGGTGGGGTGCAAAGTATCCATGTCCATCTGAATAACAATAATTTGTCAACATAAATCATTGTCGTGTCGTCAGAGGGGGTATAGAGGGATTTTTCATTTTCAAAATTACTTCAAAAATCAAATATGACTTTGCACGTATCATGGTGGAGTGCATAATATTTATTTTCATCTAAATTACAATAATTCGTCAACAGAAATCATTGTCGGGTCGTCAGAGGTGGTATAGAGGGATTTTTCATTATCAAAATGACTTCAAAAATCAAATATGACTTGGCACGCATCATAGTAGGGTGCAGAATGAATATTTCCATCTGAATAACAAGAATTCGTAATCAGAAATCATTGTCGGGTCGTTAGAAGGGGTATAGAGGGATTTTTCATTTTCAATATTTCTTCAAAAATTTAATATGACTTGGCACGCATCATGGTGGGGTGCATAATATTTATTTTCATCTGAATAACAATAATTCGTCGACAGAAATCATTGTCGGGTCGTTAGAGGGGGTATAGAGGGATTTTTCATTTTCAAAATGACTTCAAAAATCAAATATGACTTGGCACGAATCATGGTGGGGTACAGAATATCCATTTTCATCTCAATAACAATAATTTGACAACAGAAATCATTGTCGGGTCGTCAGAGGGGGTATAGAGGGATTTTTCATTTTCAAAATTACCTCAAAATCAAATATGACTCGGCACGCATCATAGTGGGGTACAGAATATCCATTTCCATCTGAATATCAATAATTTGTCAACAGAAGTCATTGTCGGGTCGTTAGAGGGGGTATAGAGGGGTTTTTCATTTTCAATATTTCTTCAAAAATCTAATATGACTTGGCACGCATCATGGTGGGGTGCAAAGTATTCATGTCCATCTGAATAACAATAATTCGTCAACAGAAATCATTGTCGGGTCGTTAGAGGAGGTAGAGAGGGATTTTTCATTTTCAATATTTCTTCAAAAATGTAATATGACTTGGCACGCATCATGTTGGGGTGCAAAGTATCCATGTCCATCTGAATAACAATAATTCGTCAACAGAAATCATTGTCGGGTCGTCAGAGGGGGTATAGAGGGATTTTTCATTTTCAATATTTCTTCAAAAATCTAATATGACTTGGCACGCATCATGGTGGGGTGCAGAATATCCATTTCTATCTGAATAACAATAATTTGGCAACAGAAATCATTGTTGGGTCGTTAGAGGGGGTATAGAGGGATTTTTCATTTTCAATATATATTCAAAAATCTAATATGACTTGGCACGCATCACGGTGGGGTGCTGAATATCTATTTCCATCCGAATAACAATAATTCCTTAACAGAATTTATTGTCGTGTCGTCAGAGGGGGTATAGGGAGATTTTTCATTTTCAAAATTACCTCAAAATCAAATATGACTTGGCACGCATCATGGTGGGGTGCACAGTATTCATGTATATCTATCTAACAATGATTCGTTAACATAAATCATTGTCGTGTCGTTAGAGGGGGTATAGAGGGATTTTTCATTTTCAAAATTAACCTCAAAATCAAATATGACTTGGCACGCATCATGGTGGGGTGCATAATATCCATTTCCATCTGAATAACAATAATTCATCAACAGAAATCATTGACGGGTCGTTGGAGGGGTTATAGAGGGATTTTTCATTTTCAAAATTAACCTCAAAATCAAATATGACTTGGCACGCATCATGGTGGGGTGCAGAATATCCATTTCCATCTGAATAACAATAATTCGTCAACAGAAATCATTGACGGGTCGTTAGAGGGTGTATAGAGGGATTTTTCATTTTCAAAATTACTTCAAAATAAAATATGACTTGGCACGCAACATGGTGGGGTGCAGAATATCCATTTTCATCTGAATAACAATAATTCGTCAACAGAAATCATTGTCGGGTCGTCAAAGGGGGTATAGAGTGATTTTTCATTTTCAAAATTACTTCGAAAATCAAATATGACTTGGCACGTATCAAGGTGGAGTGCATAATATCCATTTTCATCTATAAACAATATTTCGTCAACAGAAATTATTGTCGGGTCGTCAAAGGGAGTTAAAGGGAATTTTCATTTTCAAAATTACTTCAAAAATCGAATATAACTTGGCACGCAGCATAGTAGGGTGCAAAATATTTATTTCCATCTGAATAACAAAAATTCGTCAACAGGAATCATTGTTGGGTCGTCAGAGGGGGTATAGAGGGATTTCTCATTATCAAAATGACTTCAAAAATCAAATATGTCTTGGCACGCATCATAGTAGGGTGCAGAATATATATTTTCATCTCAATAACAAGAATTCGTCAACAGAAATCATTGTCGGGTCGTTAGATGGGGTATAGAGGTATTTTCCATTTTCAATTTTTCTTCAAAAATATAATATTACTTGGCACGCATCATGGTGGGGTGCAGAATATCCATATCTATCTGAATAACAATAATTCCTTAACAGAATTTATTGTCGTGTCGTCAGAGGGGGTATAGAGAGATTTTTCATTTTCAAAATTACCTCAAAATCAAATATGACTTGGCACGCATCATGGTGGGGTGCACAGTATTCATGTATATCTAACTAACAATGATTCGTTAACATGAATCATTGTCGTGTCGTCAGAGGGGGTATAGAGGGATTTTTCATCTTCAAAATTACCTCAAAATCAAATATGATTTGGCACGCAAAGTGGTGGGGTGCAGAATATTCATTTCCATCTGAATAACAATAATTCGTCTGCAGAAATCATTGTCGGGTCGTTAGAGGGGATGTAGAGGGATTTTTCATATTCAATATTTCTTCAAAAATCTAATATGACTTGGCACGCGTCATGGTGGGGTGCAGAATATCCTATCTCATCTGAATAACAATAATTCGTCAACAGAAATCATTGTCGGGTCGTTAGAGGGGGTATAGAGGGATTTATCATTTTCAATATATATTCAAAAATCTAATATGACTTGGTACGCATCATGGTGGGGTGCAGACTATCTATTTCCATTTGAATAACAATAATTCGTCGACAGAACTCATTGTCGGGTCGTCAGAGGGGGCATAGAGGGATTTTTCATTTTCAAAATTACCTCAAAATCAAATATGACTTGGCACGCATCATGGTGGGGTGCATAATATCCATTTCCATCTGAATAACAATAATTCGTCAACAAAAATCATTGACGGGTCGTTGGAGGGGGTATAGAGGGATTTTTCATTTTCAAAATTAACCTCAAAATCAAATATGACTTGGCACGGATCATAGTGGGTTGCAGAATATCCATTTCCATCTGAATAACAATAATTCGTCAATAGAAATCATTGTAGGGTCGTTAGAGGGGGTATAGAGGGATTTTTCAGTTTCAATATTTCTTCAAAAGTCTAATATTACTTGGCACGCATCATGGTGGGGTGCACAATATCCATTTCCATCTAAATAACAATAATTCGTCAATAGAAATCATTGACGGGTCGTTAGAGGGTGTATAGTGGGATTTTTCATTTTCAAAATTACTTCAAAATCAAATATGACTTGGCACGCAACATGGTGGGGTGCAGAATATCCAATTCCATCTGAATAACAAAAATTCGTCAACAGAAATCATTGTCGGGTCGTCAAAGGGGGTATAGAGGGATTTTTCATTTTCAAAATTACTTCAAAAATCTAATATGACTTGGCACGCATCATGGTGGGGTGCAAAGTATCCATGTCCATCTGAATAACAATAATTTGTCAACATAAATCATTGTCGTGTCGTCAGAGGGGGTATAGAGGGATTTTTCATTTTCAAAATTACTTCAAAAATCAAATATGACTTTGCACGTATCATGGTGGAGTGCATAATATTTATTTTCATCTAAATTACAATAATTCGTCAACAGAAATCATTGTCGGGTCGTCAGAGGTGGTATAGAGGGATTTTTCATTATCAAAATGACTTCAAAAATCAAATATGACTTGGCACGCATCATAGTAGGGTGCAGAATGAATATTTCCATCTGAATAACAAGAATTCGTTATCAGAAATCATTGTCGGGTCGTTAGAAGGGGTATAGAGGGATTTTTCATTTTCAATATTTCTTCAAAAATTTAATATGACTTGGCACGCATCATGGTGGGGTGCATAATATTTATTTTCATCTGAATAACAATAATTCGTCGACAGAAATCATTGTCGGGTCGTTAGAGGGGGTATAGAGGGATTTTTCATTTTCAAAATGACTTCAAAAATCAAATATGACTTGGCACGAATCATGGTGGGGTACAGAATATCCATTTTCATCTCAATAACAATAATTTGACAACAGAAATCATTGTCGGGTCGTCAGAGGGGGTATAGAGGGATTTTTCATTTTCAAAATTACCTCAAAATCAAATATGACTTGGCACGCATCATAGTGGGGTACAGAATATCCATTTCCATCTGAATATCAATAATTTGTCAACAGAAGTCATTGTCGGGTCGTTAGAGGGGGTATAGAGGGGTTTTTCATTTTCAATATTTCTTCAAAAATCTAATATGACTTGGCACGCATCATGGTGGGGTGCAAAGTATTCATGTCCATCTGAATAACAATAATTCGTCAACAGAAATCATTGTCGGGTCGTTAGAGGAGGTAGAGAGGGATTTTTCATTTTCAATATTTCTTCAAAAATGTAATATGACTTGGCACGCATCATGTTGGGGTGCAAAGTATCCATGTCCATCTGAATAACAATAATTCGTCAACAGAAATCATTGTCGGGTCGTCAGAGGGGGTATAGAGGGATTTTTCATTTTCAATATTTCTTCAAAAATCTAATATGACTTGGCACGCATCATGGTGGGGTGCAGAATATCCATTTCTATCTGAATAACAATAATTCGTCAATAGAAATCATTGACGGGTCGTTAGAGGGTGTATAGAGGGATTTTTCATTTTCAAAATTACTTCAAAATCAAATATGACTTGGCACGCAACATGGTGGGGTGCAGAATATCTATTTCCATCTGAATAACAATAATTCGTCAACAGAAATCTTTGTCGGGTCGTCAAAGAGGGTATAGAGGGATTTTTCATTTTCAAAATTACTTCAAAAATCTAATATGACTTGGCACGCATCATGGTGGGGTGCAAAGTATCCATGTCCATCTGAAGAACAATAATTTGTCAACATAAATCATTGTCGTGTCGTCAGAGGGAGTATAGAGGGATTTTTCATTTTCAAAATTACTTCAAAAATCAAATATGACTTTGCACGTATCATGGTGGAGTGCATAATATTCATTTTCATCTAAATTACAATAATTCGTCAACAGAAATCATTGTCAGGTCGTCAGAGGAGGTATAGAGGGATTTTTCATTATCAAAATGACTTCAGTAATCAAATATGACTTGGCACGCGTCATGGTAGGGTGCAAAATATATATTTCTATCTGAATAACAAGAATTCGTTAACAGAAATCATTGTCGGGTCGTTAGAGGGGGTATAGAGGGATTTTTCATTTTCAATATTTCTTCAAAAATCTATTATTACTTGGCACGCATCATGGTGGGGTGCAGAATATCCATATCTATCTGAATAACAATAATTCCTTAACAGAAATTATTGTCGTGTCGTCAGAGGGGGTATAGAGAGATTTTTCACTTTCAAAATTACCTCAAAAAGAAATATGACTTGGCACGCATCATGGTGGGGTGCAAAGTATTCATGTATATCTAACTAACAATAATTAGTTAACAGAAATCATTGTCGGGTCGTTAGAGGGGGTATAGAGGGATTTTTCATTTTCAAAATAACTTCAAAAATCAAATATGACTTGGCACGAATCATGGTGTGGTACAGAATATCCATTTTCATCTCAATAACAATAATTTGTCAACAGAAATCATTGTCGGGTCGTCAGAGGGGGTATAGAGGGATTTTTCATTTTCAAAATTACCTCAAAATCAAATATGACTTGGCACGCATCATAGTGGGGTACAGAATATCCATTTCCATCTGAACAACAATAATTTGTCAACAGAAGTCATTGTCGGGTCGTTAGAGGGGGTATAGAAGGATTTTTCATTTTCAATATTTCTTCAAAAATCTAATATGACTTGGCACGCATCATGGTGGGGTGCAAAGTATTCATGTCCATCTGAATAACAATAATTCGTCAACAGAATTCATTGTCGGGTCGTTAGAGGAGGTAGAGAGGGATTTTTCATTTTCAATATTTCTTCAAAAATGTAATATGACTTGGCACGCATCCTGTTGGGGTGCAAAGTATCCATGTCCATCTGAATAACAATAATTCGTCAACAGAAATCATTGTCGGGTCGTCAGAGGGGGTATAGAGGGATTTTTCATTTTCAAAATGACTTCAAAAATCAAATATGACTTGGCACGCATCATGGTGGGGTGCAAAGTATTCATGTATATCTAACTAACAATGATTCGTTAATAGAAATCATTGTCGGGTCGTCAGAGGGTGTATAGAGGTATTTCTTATTTTCAAAATTACTTCAAAAATCTAATATGACTTGGCACGCATCATAGTGTGGTGCAAAGTATCCTTATATATCTAAATAACAATAATTCGTCAACAGAAATCATTGGCGGGTCGTTAGAGGGGGTATAGAGGGATTTTCCATTTTCAATATTTCTTCAAAAATCTAATATTACTTGGCACGCATCATGGTGGGGTGCAGAATATCCATATCTATCTGTATAACAATAATTCCTTAACAGAATTTATTGTCGTGTCGTCAGAGGGGGTATAGGGAGATTTTTCATTTTCAAAATTACCTCAAAATCAAATATGACTTGGCACGCATCATGGTGGGGTGCACAGTATTCATGTATATCTAACTAACAATGATTCGTTAACATAAATCATTGTCGTGTCGTTAGAGGGGGTATAGAGGGATTTTTCATTTTCAAAATTAACCTCAAAATCAAATATGACTTGGCACGCATCATGGTGGGGTGCATAATATCCATTTCCATCTGAATAACAATAATTCATCAACAGAAATCATTGACGGGTCGTTGGAGGGGTTATAGAGGGATTTTTCATTTTCAAAATTAACCTCAAAATCAAATATGACTTGGCACGCATCATGGTGGGGTGCAGAATATCCATTTCCATCTGAATAACAATAATTCGTCAACAGAAATCATTGACGGGTCGTTAGAGGGTGTATAGAGGGATTTTTCATTTTCAAAATTACTTCAAAATAAAATATGACTTGGCACGCAACATGGTGGGGTGCAGAATATCCATTTTCATCTGAATAACAATAATTTGTCAACAGAAATCATTGTCGGGTCGTCAAAGGGGGTATAGAGTGATTTTTCATTTTCAAAATTACTTCGAAAATCAAATATGACTTGGCACGTATCAAGGTGGAGTGCATAATATCCATTTTCATCTATAAACAATATTTCGTCAACAGAAATTATTGTCGGGTCGTCAAAGGGAGTTAAAGGGAATTTTCATTTTCAAAATTACTTCAAAAATCGAATATAACTTGGCACGCAGCATAGTAGGGTGCAAAATATTTATTTCCATCTGAATAACAAAAATTCGTCAACAGGAATCATTGTTGGGTCGTCAGAGGGGGTATAGAGGGATTTCTCATTATCAAAATGACTTCAAAAATCAAATATGTCTTGGCACGCATCATAGTAGGGTGCAGAATATATATTTTCATCTCAATAACAAGAATTCGTCAACAGAAATCATTGTCGGGTCGTTAGATGGGGTATAGAGGTATTTTCCATTTTCACTTTTTCTTCAAAAATATAATATTACTTGGCACGCATCATGGTGGGGTGCAGAATATCCATATCTATCTGAATAACAATAATTCCTTAACAGAATTTATTGTCGTGTCGTCAGAGGGGGTATAGAGAGATTTTTCATTTTCAAAATTACCTCAAAATCAAATATGACTTGGCACGCATCATGGTGGGGTGCACAGTATTCATGTATATCTAACTAACAATGATTCGTTAACATGAATCATTGTCGTGTCGTCAGAGGGGGTATAGAGGGATTTTTCATCTTCAAAATTACCTCAAAATCAAATATGATTTGGCACGCAAAGTGGTGGGGTGCAGAATATTCATTTCCATCTGAATAACAATAATTCGTCTGCAGAAATCATTGTCGGGTCGTTAGAGGGGATGTAGAGGGATTTTTCATATTCAATATTTCTTCAAAAATCTAATATGACTTGGCACGCGTCATGGTGGGGTGCAGAATATCCTATCTCATCTGAATAACAATAATTCGTCAACAGAAATCATTGTCGGGTCGTTAGAGGGGGTATAGAGGGATTTATCATTTTCAATATATATTCAAAAATCTAATATGACTTGGTACGCATCATGGTGGGGTGCAGACTATCTATTTCCATTTGAATAACAATAATTCGTCGACAGAACTCATTGTCGGGTCGTCAGAGGGGGCATAGAGGGATTTTTCATTTTCAAAATTACCTCAAAATCAAATATGACTTGGCACGCATCATGGTGGGGTGCATAATATCCATTTCCATCTGAATAACAATAATTCGTCAACAAAAATCATTGACGGGTCGTTGGAGGGGGTATAGAGGGATTTTTCATTTTCAAAATTAACCTCAAAATCAAATATGACTTGGCACGGATCATAGTGGGTTGCAGAATATCCATTTCCATCTGAATAACAATAATTCGTCAATAGAAATCATTGTCGGGTCGTTAGAGGGGGTATAGAGGGATTTTTCAGTTTCAATATTTCTTCAAAAGTCTAATATTACTTGGCACGCATCATGGTGGGGTGCACAATATCCATTTCCATCTAAATAACAATAATTCGTCAATAGAAATCATTGACGGGTCGTTAGAGGGTGTATAGTGGGATTTTTCATTTTCAAAATTACTTCAAAATCAAATATGACTTGGCACGCAACATGGTGGGGTGCAGAATATCCAATTCCATCTGAATAACAAAAATTCGTCAACAGAAATCATTGTCGGGTCGTCAAAGGGGGTATAGAGGGATTTTTCATTTTCAAAATTACTTCAAAAATCTAATATGACTTGGCACGCATCATGGTGGGGTGCAAAGTATCCATGTCCATCTGAATAACAATAATTTGTCAACATAAATCATTGTCGTGTCGTCAGAGGGGGTATAGAGGGATTTTTCATTTTCAAAATTACTTCAAAAATCAAATATGACTTTGCACGTATCATGGTGGAGTGCATAATATTTATTTTCATCTAAATTACAATAATTCGTCAACAGAAATCATTGTCGGGTCGTCAGAGGTGGTATAGAGGGATTTTTCATTATCAAAATGACTTCAAAAATCAAATATGACTTGGCACGCATCATAGTAGGGTGCAGAATGAATATTTCCATCTGAATAACAAGAATTCGTTATCAGAAATCATTGTCGGGTCGTTAGAAGGGGTATAGAGGGATTTTTCATTTTCAATATTTCTTCAAAAATTTAATATGACTTGGCACGCATCATGGTGGGGTGCATAATATTTATTTTCATCTGAATAACAATAATTCGTCGACAGAAATCATTGTCGGGTCGTTAGAGGGGGTATAGAGGGATTTTTCATTTTCAAAATGACTTCAAAAATCAAATATGACTTGGCACGAATCATGGTGGGGTACAGAATATCCATTTTCATCTCAATAACAATAATTTGACAACAGAAATCATTGTCGGGTCGTCAGAGGGGGTATAGAGGGATTTTTCATTTTCAAAATTACCTCAAAATCAAATATGACTTGGCACGCATCATAGTGGGGTACAGAATATCCATTTCCATCTGAATATCAATAATTTGTCAACAGAAGTCATTGTCGGGTCGTTAGAGGGGGTATAGAGGGGTTTTTCATTTTCAATATTTCTTCAAAAATCTAATATGACTTGGCACGCATCATGGTGGGGTGCAAAGTATTCATGTCCATCTGAATAACAATAATTCGTCAACAGAAATCATTGTCGGGTCGTTAGAGGAGGTAGAGAGGGATTTTTCATTTACAATATTTCTTCAAAAATGTAATATGACTTGGCACGCATCATGTTGGGGTGCAAAGTATCCATGTCCATCTGAATAACAATAATTCGTCAACAGAAATCATTGTCGGGTCGTCAGAGGGGGTATAGAGGGATTTTTCATTTTCAATATTTCTTAAAAAATCTAATATGACTTGGCACGCATCATGGTGGGGTGCAGAATATCCATTTCTATCTGAATAACAATAATTTGGCAACAGAAATCATTGTTGGGTCGTTAGAGGGGGTATAGAGGGATTTTTCATTTTCAATATATATTCAAAAATCTAATATGACTTGGCACGCATCACGGTGGGGTGCTGAATATCTATTTCCATCCGAATAACAATAATTCCTTAACAGAATTTATTGTCGTGTCGTCAGAGGGGGTATAGGGAGATTTTTCATTTTCAAAATTACCTCAAAATCAAATATGACTTGGCACGCATCATGGTGGGGTGCACAGTATTCATGTATATCTATCTAACAATGATTCGTTAACATAAATCATTGTCGTGTCGTTAGAGGGGGTATAGAGGGATTTTTCATTTTCAAAATTAACCTCAAAATCAAATATGACTTGGCACGCATCATGGTGGGGTGCATAATATCCATTTCCATCTGAATAACAATAATTCATCAACAGAAATCATTGACGGGTCGTTGGAGGGGTTATAGAGGGATTTTTCATTTTCAAAATTAACCTCAAAATCAAATATGACTTGGCACGCATCATGGTGGGGTGCAGAATATCCATTTCCATCTGAATAACAATAATTCGTCAACAGAAATCATTGACGGGTCGTTAGAGGGTGTATAGAGGGATTTTTCATTTTCAAAATTACTTCAAAATAAAATATGACTTGGCACGCAACATGGTGGGGTGCAAAGTATCCATGTCCATCTGAATAACAATAATTTGTCAACATAAATCATTGTCGTGTCGTCAGAGGGGGTATAGAGGGATTTTTCATTTTCAAAATTACTTCGAAAATCAAATATGACTTTGCACGTATCATGGTGGAGTGCATAATATTTATTTTCATCTAAATTACAATAATTCGTCAACAGAAATCATTGTCGGGTCGTCAGAGGTGGTATAGAGGGATTTTTCATTATCAAAATGACTTCAAAAATCAAATATGACTTGGCACGCATCATAGTAGGGTGCAGAATGAATATTTACATCTGAATAACAAGAATTCGTTATCAGAAATCATTGTCGGGTCGTTAGAAGGGGTATAGAGGGATTTTTCATTTTCAATATTTCTTCAAAAATTTAATATGACTTGGCACGCATCATGGTGGGGTGCATAATATTTATTTTCATCTGAATAACAATAATTCGTCGACAGAAATCATTGTCGGGTCGTTAGAGGGGGTATAGAGGGATTTTTCATTTTCAAAATGACTTCAAAAATCAAATATGACTTGGCACGAATCATGGTGGGGTACAGAATATCCATTTTCATCTCAATAACAATAATTTGACAACAGAAATCATTGTCGGGTCGTCAGAGGGGGTATAGAGGGATTTTTCATTTTCAAAATTACCTCAAAATCAAATATGACTTGGCACGCATCATAGTGGGGTACAGAATATCCATTTCCATCTGAATATCAATAATTTGTCAACAGAAGTCATTGTCGGGTCGTTAGAGGGGGTATAGAGGGGTTTTTCATTTTCAATATTTCTTCAAAAATCTAATATGACTTGGCACGCATCATGGTGGGGTGCAAAGTATTCATGTCCATCTGAATAACAATAATTCGTCAACAGAAATCATTGTCGGGTCGTTAGAGGAGGTAGAGAGGGATTTTTCATTTTCAATATTTCTTCAAAAATGTAATATGACTTGGCACGCATCATGTTGGGGTGCAAAGTATCCATGTCCATCTGAATAACAATAATTCGTCAACAGAAATCATTGTCGGGTCGTCAGAGGGGGTATAGAGGGATTTTTCATTTTCAATATTTCTTCAAAAATCTAATATGACTTGGCACGCATCATGGTGGGGTGCAGAATATCCATTTCTATCTGAATAACAATAATTTGGCAACAGAAATCATTGTCGGGTCGTTAGAGGGGGTATAGAGGGATTTTTCATTTTCAATATATATTCAAAAATCTAATATGACTTGGCACGCATCACGGTGGGGTGCTGAATATCTATTTCCATCCGAATAACAATAATTCGTCGACAGAACTTATTGTCGGGTCGTCAGAGGGGGTATAGAGGGATTTTTCATTTTCAAAATGACTTCAAAAATCAAATATGACTTGGCACGCATCATGGTGGGGTACAGAATATCCATTTCCATCTCAATAACAATAAGTTGTCAAAAGAAATCATTGTCGGGTCGTCAGAGGGGGTATAGAGGTATTTCTCATTTTCGAAATTACTTCAAAAATCTAATATGACTTGGCACGCATCATAGTGGGGTGCAAAGTATCCATATATATCTAAATAACAATAATTCGTCAACAGAAATCATTGTCGGGTCGTTAGATGGGGTATAGAGGTATTTTCCATTTTCAATATTTCTTCAAAAATATAATATTACTTGGCAGGCATCATGGTGGGGTGCAGAATATCCATATATATCTGAATAACAATAATTCCTTAACAGAATTTATTGTCGTGTCGTCAGAGGGGGTATAGAGAGATTTTTCATTTTCAAAATTACCTCAAAATCAAATATGACTTGGCACGCATCATGGTGGGGTGCACAGTATTCATGTATATCTAACTAACAATGATTCGTTAACATGAATCATTGTCGTGTCGTCAGAGGGGGTATAGAGGGATTTTTCATATTCAAAATTACCTCAAAATCAAAAATGATTTGGCACGCAACATGGTGGGGTGCAGAATATTCATTTCCATCTGAATAACAATAATTCGTCAGCAGAAATCATTGTCGGGTCGTTAGAGGGGATGTAGAGGGATTTTTCATATTCAATATTCCTTCAAAAATCTAATAAGACTTGGCACGCGTCATGGTGGGGTGCAGAATATCCTTTCTCATCTGAATAACAATAATTCGTCAACAGAAATCATTGTCGGGTCGTTAGAGGGGGTATAGAGGGATTTTCCATTTTCAATATTTCTTCAAAAATATAATATTACTTGGCAGGCATCATGGTGGGGTGCAGAATATCCATATCTATCTGAATAACAATAATTCCTTAACAGAATTTATTGTCGTGTCGTCAGAGGGGGTATAGAGAGATTTTTCATTTTCAAAATTACCTCAAAATCAAATATGACTTGGCACGCATCATGGTGGGGTGCACAGTATTCATGTATATCTAACTAACAATGATTCGTTAACATGAATCATTGTCGTGTCGTCAGAGGGAGTATAGAGGGATTTTTCATATTCAAAATTACCTCAAAATCAAATATGATTTGGCACGCAACATGGTGGGGTGCAGAATATTCATTTCCATCTGAATAACAATAATTCGTCAGCAGAAATCATTGTCGGGTCGTTAGAGGGGATGTAGAGGGATTTTTCATATTCAATATTCCTTCAAAAATCTAATAAGACTTGGCACGCGTCATGGTGGGGTGCAGAATATCCTTTCTCATCTGAATAACAATAATTCGTCAGCAGAAATCATTGTCGGGTCGTTAGAGGGGGTATAGAGGGATTTATCATTTTCAATATATATTCAAAAATCTAATATGACTTGGCACGCATCATGGTGGGGTGCAGACTATCTATTTCCATCTGAATAACGATAATTCGTCGACAGAACTCATTGTCGGGTCGTCAGAGGGGGCATAGAGGGATTTTTCATTTTCAAAATGACTTCAAAAATCAAATATGACTTGGCACGCATCATGGTGGGGTACGAAGTATCCATTTCCATCTCAATAACAATAATTTGTCAAAAGAAATCATTGTCGGGTCGTCAGAGGGGGTATAGAGGGATTTTTCATTTTCAAAATTACCTCAAAATGAAATATGACTTGGCACGCATCATGGTGGGGTGCAAAGTATTCGTGTTTATCTAACTAACAATGATTCGTTAATAGAAATCATTGTCGGGTCGTCAGAGGGGGTATAGAGTGATTTTTCATTTTCAAAATTACTTCGAAAATCAAATATGACTTGGCACGTATCAAGGTGGAGTGCATAATATCCATTTTCATCTAAATTACAATATTTCGTCAACAGAAATTATTGTCGGGTCGTCAAAGGGAGTTAAAGGGAATTTTCATTTTCAAAATTACTTCAAAAATCGAATATTACTTGGCACGCATCATGGTGGGGTGCAGAATATCCATATCTATCTGAATACCAATAATTCCTTAACAGAATTTATTGTCGTGTCGTCAGAGGGGGTATAGAGAGATTTTTCATTTTCAAAATTACCTCAAAATCAAATATGACTTGGCACGCATCATAGTGGGGTACAGAATATCCATTTCCATCTGAATATCAATAATTTGTCAACAGAAGTCATTGTCGGGTCGTTAGAGGGGGTATAGAGGGGTTTTTCATTTTCAATATTTCTTCAAAAATCTAATATGACTTGGCACGCATCATGGTGGGGTGCAAAGTATTCATGTCCATCTGAATAACAATAATTCGTCAACAGAAATCATTGTCGGGTCGTTAGAGGAGGTAGAGAGGGATTTTTCATTTTCAATATTTCTTCAAAAATGTAATATGACTTGGCACGCATCATGTTGGGGTGCAAAGTATCCATGTCCATCTGAATAACAAAAATTCGTCAACAGGAATCATTGTTGGGTCGTCAGAGGGGGTATAGAGGGATTTCTCATTATCAAAATGACTTCAAAAATCAAATATGTCTTGGCACGCATCATAGTAGGGTGCAGAATATATATTTTCATCTCAATAACAAGAATTCGTCAACAGAAATCATTGTCGGGTCGTTAGATGGGGTATAGAGGTATTTTCCATTTTCAATTTTTCTTCAAAAATATAATATTACTTGGCACGCATCATGGTGGGGTGCAGAATATCCATATCTATCTGAATAACAATAATTCCTTAACTGAATTTATTGTCGTGTCGTCAGAGGGGGTATAGAGAGATTTTTCATTTTCAAAATTACCTCAAAATCAAATATGACTTGGCACGCATCATGGTGGTGTGCACAGTATTCATGTATATCTAACTAACAATGATTCGTTAACATGAATCATTGTCGTGTCGTCAGAGGGGGTATAGAGGGATTTTTCATCTTCAAAATTACCTCAAAATCAAATATGATTTGGCACGCAACATGGTGGGGTGCAGAATATTCATTTCCATCTGAATAACAATAATTCGTCTGCAGAAATCATTGTCGGGTCGTTAGAGGGGATGTAGAGGGATTTTTCATATTCAATATTTCTTCAAAAATCTAATATGACTTGGCACGCGTCATGGTGGGGTGCAGAATATCCTATCTCATCTGAATAACAATAATTCGTCAACAGAAATCATTGTCGGGTCGTTAGAGGGGGTATAGAGGGATTTATCATTTTCAATATATATTCAAAAATCTAATATGACTTGGTACGCATCATGGTGGGGTGCAGACTATCTATTTCCATTTGAATAACGATAATTCGTCGACAGAACTCATTGTCGGGTCGTCAGAGGGGGCATAGAGGGATTTTTCATTTTCAAAATTACCTCAAAATCAAATATGACTTGGCACGCATCATGGTGGGGTGCATAATATCCATTTCCATCTGAATAACAATAATTCGTCAACAAAAATCATTGACGGGTCGTTGGAGGGGGTATAGAGGGATTTTTCATTTTCAAAATTAACCTCAAAATCAAATATGACTTGGCACGGATCATGGTGGGGTGCAGAATATCCATTTCCATCTGAATAACAATAATTCGTCAATAGAAATCATTGTCGGGTCGTTAGAGGGGGTATAGAGGGATTTTTCAGTTTCAATATTTCTTCAAAAGTCTAATATTACTTGGCACGCATCATGGTGGGGTGCACAATATCCATTTCCATCTAAATAACAATAATTCGTCAATAGAAATCATTGACGGGTCGTTAGAGGGTGTATAGTGGGATTTTTCATTTTCAAAATTACTTCAAAATCAAATATGACTTGGCACGCAACATGGTGGGGTGCAGAATATCCAATTCCATCTGAATAACAAAAATTCGTCAACAGAAATCATTGTCGGGTCGTCAAAGGGGGTATAGAGGGATTTTTCATTTTCAAAATTACTTCAAAAATCTAATATGACTGGGCACGCATCATGGTGGGGTGCAAAGTATCCATGTCCATCTGAATAACAATAATTTGTCAACATAAATCATTGTCGTGTCGTCAGAGGGGGTATAGAGGGATTTTTCATTTTCAAAATTACTTCAAAAATCAAATATGACTTTGCACGTATCATGGTGGAGTGCATAATATTTATTTTCATCTAAATTACAATAATTCGTCAACAGAAATCATTGTCGGGTCGTCAGAGGTGGTATAGAGGGATTTTTCATTATCAAAATGACTTCAAAAATCAAATATGACTTGGCACGCATCATAGTAGGGTGCAGAATGAATATTTCCATCTGAATAACAAGAATTCGTTATCAGAAATCATTGTCGGGTCGTTAGAAGGGGTATAGAGGGATTTTTCATTTTCAATATTTCTTCAAAAATTTAATATGACTTGGCACGCATCATGGTGGGGTGCATAATATTTATTTTCATCTGAATAACAATAATTCGTCGACAGAAATCATTGTCGGGTCGTTAGAGGGGGTATAGAGGGATTTTTCATTTTCAAAATGACTTCAAAAATCAAATATGACTTGGCACGAATCATGGTGGGGTACAGAATATCCATTTTCATCTCAATAACAATAATTTGACAACAGAAATCATTGTCGGGTCGTCAGAGGGGGTATAGAGGGATTTTTCATTTTCAAAATTACCTCAAAATCAAATATGACTTGGCACGCATCATAGTGGGGTACAGAATATCCATTTCCATCTGAATATCAATAATTTGTCAACAGAAGTCATTGTCGGGTCGTTAGAGGGGGTATAGAGGGGTTTTTCATTTTCAATATTTCTTCAAAAATCTAATATGACTTGGCACGCATCATGGTGGGGTGCAAAGTATTCATGTCCATCTGAATAACAATAATTCGTCAACAGAAATCATTGTCGGGTCGTTAGAGGAGGTAGAGAGTGATTTTTCATTTACAATATTTCTTCAAAAATGTAATATGACTTGGCACGCATCATGTTGGGGTGCAAAGTATCCATGTCCATCTGAATAACAATAATTCGTCAACAGAAATCATTGTCGGGTCGTCAGAGGGGGTATAGAGGGATTTTTCATTTTCAATATTTCTTAAAAAATCTAATATGACTTGGCACGCATCATGGTGGGGTGCAGAATATCCATTTCTATCTGAATAACAATAATTTGGCAACAGAAATCATTGTTGGGTCGTTAGAGGGGGTATAGAGGGATTTTTCATTTTCAATATATATTCAAAAATCTAATATGACTTGGCACGCATCACGGTGGGGTGCTGAATATCTATTTCCATCCGAATAACAATAATTCCTTAACAGAATTTATTGTCGTGTCGTCAGAGGGGGTATAGGGAGATTTTTCATTTTCAAAATTACCTCAAAATCAAATATGACTTGGCACGCATCATGGTGGGGTGCACAGTATTCATGTATATCTATCTAACAATGATTCGTTAACATAAATCATTGTCGTGTCGTTAGAGGGGGTATAGAGGGATTTTTCATTTTCAAAATTAACCTCAAAATCAAATATGACTTGGCACGCAACATGGTGGGGTGCATAATATCCATTTCCATCTGAATAACAATAATTCATCAACAGAAATCATTGACGGGTCGTTGGAGGGGTTATAGAGGGATTTTTCATTTTCAAAATTAACCTCAAAATCAAATATGACTTGGCACGCATCATGGTGGGGTGCAGAATATCCATTTCCATCTGAATAACAATAATTCGTCAACAGAAATCATTGACGGGTCGTTAGAGGGTGTATAGAGGGATTTTTCATTTTCAAAATTACTTCAAAATAAAATATGACTTGGCACGCAACATGGTGGGGTGCAGAATATCCATTTTCATCTGAATAACAATAATTTGTCAACAGAAATCATTGTCGGGTCGTCAAAGGGGGTATAGAGTGATTTTTCATTTTCAAAATTACTTCGAAAATCAAATATGACTTGGCACGTATCAAGGTGGAGTGCATAATATCCATTTTCATCTATAAACAATATTTCGTCAACAGAAATTATTGTCGGGTCGTCAAAGGGAGTTAAAGGGAATTTTCATTTTCAAAATTACTTCAAAAATCGAATATAACTTGGCACGCAGCATAGTAGGGTGCAAAATATTTATTTCCATCTGAATAACAAAAATTCGTCAACAGGAATCATTGTTGGGTCGTCAGAGGGGGTATAGAGGGATTTCTCATTATCAAAATGACTTCAAAAATCAAATATGTCTTGGCACGCATCATAGTAGGGTGCAGAATATATATTTTCATCTCAATAACAAGAATTCGTCAACAGAAATCATTGTCGGGTCGTTAGATGGGGTATAGAGGTATTTTCCATTTTCACTTTTTCTTCAAAAATATAATATTACTTGGCACGCATCATGGTGGGGTGCAGAATATCCATATCTATCTGAATAACAATAATTCCTTAACAGAATTTATTGTCGTGTCGTCAGAGGGGGTATAGAGAGATTTTTCATTTTCAAAATTACCTCAAAATCAAATATGACTTGGCACGCATCATGGTGGGGTGCACAGTATTCATGTATATCTAACTAACAATGATTCGTTAACATGAATCATTGTCGTGTCGTCAGAGGGGGTATAGAGGGATTTTTCATCTTCAAAATTACCTCAAAATCAAATATGATTTGGCACGCAAAGTGGTGGGGTGCAGAATATTCATTTCCATCTGAATAACAATAATTCGTCTGCAGAAATCATTGTCGGGTCGTTAGAGGGGATGTAGAGGGATTTTTCATATTCAATATTTCTTCAAAAATCTAATATGACTTGGCACGCGTCATGGTGGGGTGCAGAATATCCTATCTCATCTGAATAACAATAATTCGTCAACAGAAATCATTGTCGGGTCGTTAGAGGGGGTATAGAGGGATTTATCATTTTCAATATATATTCAAAAATCTAATATGACTTGGTACGCATCATGGTGGGGTGCAGACTATCTATTTCCATTTGAATAACAATAATTCGTCGACAGAACTCATTGTCGGGTCGTCAGAGGGGGCATAGAGGGATTTTTCATTTTCAAAATTACCTCAAAATCAAATATGACTTGGCACGCATCATGGTGGGGTGCATAATATCCATTTCCATCTGAATAACAATAATTCGTCAACAAAAATCATTGACGGGTCGTTGGAGGGGGTATAGAGGGATTTTTCATTTTCAAAATTAACCTCAAAATCAAATATGACTTGGCACGGATCATAGTGGGTTGCAGAATATCCATTTCCATCTGAATAACAATAATTCGTCAATAGAAATCATTGTCGGGTCGTTAGAGGGGGTATAGAGGGATTTTTCAGTTTCAATATTTCTTCAAAAGTCTAATATTACTTGGCACGCATCATGGTGGGGTGCACAATATCCATTTCCATCTAAATAACAATAATTCGTCAATAGAAATCATTGACGGGTCGTTAGAGGGTGTATAGTGGGATTTTTCATTTTCAAAATTACTTCAAAATCAAATATGACTTGGCACGCAACATGGTGGGGTGCAGAATATCCAATTCCATCTGAATAACAAAAATTCGTCAACAGAAATCATTGTCGGGTCGTCAAAGGGGGTATAGAGGGATTTTTCATTTTCAAAATTACTTCAAAAATCTAATATGACTTGGCACGCATCATGGTGGGGTGCAAAGTATCCATGTCCATCTGAATAACAATAATTTGTCAACATAAATCATTGTCGTGTCGTCAGAGGGGGTATAGAGGGATTTTTCATTTTCAAAATTACTTCAAAAATCAAATATGACTTTGCACGTATCATGGTGGAGTGCATAATATTTATTTTCATCTAAATTACAATAATTCGTCAACAGAAATCATTGTCGGGTCGTCAGAGGTGGTATAGAGGGATTTTTCATTATCAAAATGACTTCAAAAATCAAATATGACTTGGCACGCATCATAGTAGGGTGCAGAATGAATATTTCCATCTGAATAACAAGAATTCGTTATCAGAAATCATTGTCGGGTCGTTAGAAGGGGTATAGAGGGATTTTTCATTTTCAATATTTCTTCAAAAATTTAATATGACTTGGCACGCATCATGGTGGGGTGCATAATATTTATTTTCATCTGAATAACAATAATTCGTCGACAGAAATCATTGTCGGGTCGTTAGAGGGGGTATAGAGGGATTTTTCATTTTCAAAATGACTTCAAAAATCAAATATGACTTGGCACGAATCATGGTGGGGTACAGAATATCCATTTTCATCTCAATAACAATAATTTGACAACAGAAATCATTGTCGGGTCGTCAGAGGGGGTATAGAGGGATTTTTCATTTTCAAAATTACCTCAAAATCAAATATGACTTGGCACGCATCATAGTGGGGTACAGAATATCCATTTCCATCTGAATATCAATAATTTGTCAACAGAAGTCATTGTCGGGTCGTTAGAGGGGGTATAGAGGGGTTTTTCATTTTCAATATTTCTTCAAAAATCTAATATGACTTGGCACGCATCATGGTGGGGTGCAAAGTATTCATGTCCATCTGAATAACAATAATTCGTCAACAGAAATCATTGTCGGGTCGTTAGAGGAGGTAGAGAGGGATTTTTCATTTTCAATATTTCTTCAAAAATGTAATATGACTTGGCACGCATCATGTTGGGGTGCAAAGTATCCATGTCCATCTGAATAACAATAATTCGTCAACAGAAATCATTGTCGGGTCGTCAGAGGGGGTATAGAGGGATTTTTCATTTTCAATATTTCTTCAAAAATCTAATATGACTTGGCACGCATCATGGTGGGGTGCAGAATATCCATTTCTATCTGAATAACAATAATTTGGCAACAGAAATCATTGTCGGGTCGTTAGAGGGGGTATAGAGGGATTTTTCATTTTCAAAATATATTCAAAAATCTAATATGACTTGGCACGCATCACGGTGGGGTGCTGAATATCTATTTCCATCCGAATAACAATAATTCGTCGACAGAACTTATTGTCGGGTCGTCAGAGGGGGTATAGAGGGATTTTTCATTTTCAAAATGACTTCAAAAATCAAATATGACTTGGCACGCATCATGGTGGGGTACAGAATATCCATTTCCATCTCAATAACAATAAGTTGTCAAAAGAAATCATTGTCGGGTCGTCAGAGGGGGTATAGAGGTATTTCTCATTTTCGAAATTACTTCAAAAATCTAATATGACTTGGCACGCATCATAGTGGGGTGCAAAGTATCCATATATATCTAAATAACAATAATTCGTCAACAGAAATCATTGTCGGGTCGTTAGATGGGGTATAGAGGTATTTTCCATTTTCAATATTTCTTCAAAAATATAATATTACTTGGCAGGCATCATGGTGGGGTGCAGAATATCCATATCTATCTGAATAACAATAATTCCTTAACAGAATTTATTGTCGTGTCGTCAGAGGGGGTATAGAGAGATTTTTCATTTTCAAAATTACCTCAAAATCAAATATGACTTGGCACGCATCATGGTGGGGTGCACAGTATTCATGTATATCTAACTAACAATGATTCGTTAACATGAATCATTGTCGTGTCGTCAGAGGGGGTATAGAGGGATTTTTCATATTCAAAATTACCTCAAAATCAAAAATGATTTGGCACGCAACATGGTGGGGTGCAGAATATTCATTTCCATCTGAATAACAATAATTCGTCAGCAGAAATCATTGTCGGGTCGTTAGAGGGGATGTAGAGGGATTTTTCATATTCAATATTCCTTCAAAAATCTAATAAGACTTGGCACGCGTCATGGTGGGGTGCAGAATATCCTTTCTCATCTGAATAACAATAATTCGTCAACAGAAATCATTGTCGGGTCGTTAGAGGGGGTATAGAGGGATTTTCCATTTTCAATATTTCTTCAAAAATATAATATTACTTGGCAGGCATCATGGTGGGGTGCAGAATATCCATATCTATCTGAATAACAATAATTCCTTAACAGAATTTATTGTCGTGTCGTCAGAGGGGGTATAGAGAGATTTTTCATTTTCAAAATTACCTCAAAATCAAATATGACTTGGCACGCATCATGGTGGGGTGCACAGTATTCATGTATATCTAACTAACAATGATTCGTTAACATGAATCATTGTCGTGTCGTCAGAGGGAGTATAGAGGGATTTTTCATATTCAAAATTACCTCAAAATCAAATATGATTTGGCACGCAACATGGTGGGGTGCAGAATATTCATTTCCATCTGAATAACAATAATTCGTCAGCAGAAATCATTGTCGGGTCGTTAGAGGGGATGTAGAGGGATTTTTCATATTCAATATTCCTTCAAAAATCTAATAAGACTTGGCACGCGTCATGGTGGGGTGCAGAATATCCTTTCTCATCTGAATAACAATAATTCGTCAGCAGAAATCATTGTCGGGTCGTTAGAGGGGGTATAGAGGGATTTATCATTTTCAATATATATTCAAAAATCTAATATGACTTGGCACGCATCATGGTGGGGTGCAGACTATCTATTTCCATCTGAATAACGATAATTCGTCGACAGAACTCATTGTCGGGTCGTCAGAGGGGGCATAGAGGGATTTTTCATTTTCAAAATGACTTCAAAAATCAAATATGACTTGGCACGCATCATGGTGGGGAACGAAGTATCCATTTCCATCTCAATAACAATAATTTGTCAAAAGAAATCATTGTCGGGTCGTCAGAGGGGGTATAGAGGGATTTTTCATTTTCAAAATTACCTCAAAATGAAATATGACTTGGCACGCATCATGGTGGGGTGCAAAGTATTCGTGTTTATCTAACTAACAATGATTCGTTAATAGAAATCATTGTCGGGTCGTCAGAGGGGGTATAGAGTGATTTTTCATTTTCAAAATTACTTTGAAAATCAAATATGACTTGGCACGTATCAAGGTGGAGAGCATAATATCCATTTTCATCTAAATTACAATATTTCGTCAACAGAAATTATTGTCGGGTCGTCAAAGGGAGTTAAAGGGAATTTTCATTTTCAAAATTACTTCAAAAATCGAATATTACTTGGCACGCATCATGGTGGGGTGCAGAATATCCATATCTATCTGAATACCAATAATTCCTTAACAGAATTTATTGTCGTGTCGTCAGAGGGGGTATAGAGAGATTTTTCATTTTCAAAATTACCTCAAAATCAAATATGACTTGGCACGCATCATAGTGGGGTACAGAATATCCATTTCCATCTGAATATCAATAATTTGTCAACAGAAGTCATTGTCGGGTCGTTAGAGGAGGTAGAGAGGGATTTTTCATTTTCAATATTTCTTCAAAAATGTAATATGACTTGGCACGCATCATGTTGGGGTGCAAAGTATCCATGTCCATCTGAATAACAATAATTCTTCAACAGAAATCATTGTCGGGTCGTCAGAGGGGGTATAGAGGGGTTTTTCATTTTCAATATTTCTTCAAAAATCTAATATGACTTGGCACGCATCATGGTGGGGTGCAAAGTATTCATGTCCATCTGAATAACAATAATTCGTCAACAGAAATCATTGTCGGGTCGTTAGAGGAGGTAGAGAGGGATTTTTCATTTTCAATATTTCTTCAAAAATGTAATATGACTTGGCACGCATCATGTTGGGGTGCAAAGTATCCATGTCCATCTGAATAACAATAATTCTTCAACAGAAATCATTGTCGGGTCGTCAGAGGGGGTATAGAGGGATTTTTCATTTTCAATATTTCTTCAAAAATCTAATATGACTTGGCACGCATCATGGTGGGGTGCAGAATATCCATTTCTATCTGAATAACAATAATTTGGCAACAGAAATCATTGTTGGGTCGTTAGAGGGGGTATAGAGGGATTTTTCATTTTCAATATATATTCAAAAATCTAATATGACTTGGCACGCATCACGGTGGGGTGCTGAATATCTATTTCCATCCGAATAACAATAATTCCTTAACAGAATTTATTGTCGTGTCGTCAGAGGGGGTATAGGGAGATTTTTCATTTTCAAAATTACCTCAAAATCAAATATGACTTGGCACGCATCATGGTGGGGTGCACAGTATTCATGTATATCTATCTAACAATGATTCGTTAACATAAATCATTGTCGTGTCGTTAGAGGGGGTATAGAGGGATTTTTCATTTTCAAAATTAACCTCAAAATCAAATATGACTTGGCACGCATCATGGTGGGGTGCATAATATCCATTTCCATCTGAATAACAATAATTCATCAACAGAAATCATTGACGGGTCGTTGGAGGGGTTATAGAGGGATTTTTCATTTTCAAAATTAACCTCAAAATCAAATATGACTTGGCACGCATCATGGTGGGGTGCAGAATATCCATTTCCATCTGAATAACAATAATTCGTCAACAGAAATCATTGACGGGTCGTTAGAGGGTGTATAGAGGGATTTTTCATTTTCAAAATTACTTCAAAATAAAATATGACTTGGCACGCAACATGGTGGGGTGCAGAATATCCATTTTCATCTGAATAACAATAATTCGTCAACAGAAATCATTGTCGGGTCGTCAAAGGGGGTATAGAGTGATTTTTCATTTTCAAAATTACTTCGAAAATCAAATATGACTTGGCACGTATCAAGGTGGAGTGCATAATATCCATTTTCATCTATAAACAATATTTCGTCAACAGATATTATTGTCGGGTCGTCAAAGGGAGTTAAAGGGAATTTTCATTTTCAAAATTACTTCAAAAATCGAATATAACTTGGCACGCAGCATAGTAGGGTGCAAAATATTTATTTCCATCTGAATAACAAAAATTCGTCAACAGGAATCATTGTTGGGTCGTCAGAGGGGGTATAGAGGGATTTCTCATTATCAAAATGACTTCAAAAATCAAATATGTCTTGGCACGCATCATAGTAGGGTGCAGAATATATATTTTCATCTCAATAACAAGAATTCGTCAACAGAAATCATTGTCGGGTCGTTAGATGGGGTATAGAGGTATTTTCCATTTTCAATTTTTCTTCAAAAATATAATATTACTTGGCACGCATCATGGTGGGGTGCAGAATATCCATATCTATCTGAATAACAATAATTCCTTAACAGAATTTATTGTCGTGTCGTCAGAGGGGGTATAGAGAGATTTTTCATTTTCAAAATTACCTCAAAATCAAATATGACTTGGCACGCATCATGGTGGGGTGCACAGTATTCATGTATATCTAACTAACAATGATTCGTTAACATGAATCATTGTCGTGTCGTCAGAGGGGGTATAGAGGGATTTTTCATCTTCAAAATTACCTCAAAATCAAATATGATTTGGCACGCAAATTGGTGGGGTGCAGAATATTCATTTCCATCTGAATAACAATAATTCGTCTGCAGAAATCATTGTCGGGTCGTTAGAGGGGATGTAGAGGGATTTTTCATATTCAATATTTCTTCAAAAATCTAATATGACTTGGCACGCGTCATGGTGGGGTGCAGAATATCCTATCTCATCTGAATAACAATAATTCGTCAACAGAAATCATTGTCGGGTCGTTAGAGGGGGTATAGAGGGATTTATCATTTTCAATATATATTCAAAAATCTAATATGACTTGGTACGCATCATGGTGGGGTGCAGACTATCTATTTCCATTTGAATAACAATAATTCGTCGACAGAACTCATTGTCGGGTCGTCAGAGGGGGCATAGAGGGATTTTTCATTTTCAAAATTACCTCAAAATCAAATATGACTTGGCACGCATCATGGTGGGGTGCATAATATCCATTTCCATCTGAATAACAATAATTCGTCAACAAAAATCATTGACGGGTCGTTGGAGGGGGTATAGAGGGATTTTTCATTTTCAAAATTAACCTCAAAATCAAAAATGACTTGGCACGGATCATAGTGGGTTGCAGAATATCCTTTTCCATCTGAATAACAATAATTCGTCAATAGAAATCATTGTCGGGTCGTTAGAGGGGGTATAGAGGGATTTTTCAGTTTCAATATTTCTTCAAAAGTCTAATATTACTTGGCACGCATCATGGTGGGGTGCACAATATCCATTTCCATCTAAATAACAATAATTCGTCAATAGAAATCATTGACGGGTCGTTAGAGGGTGTATAGTGGGATTTTTCATTTTCAAAATTACTTCAAAATCAAATATGACTTGGCACGCAACATGGTGGGGTGCAGAATATCCAATTCCATCTGAATAACAAAAATTCGTCAACAGAAATCATTGTCGGGTCGTCAAAGGGGGTATAGAGGGATTTTTCATTTTCAAAATTACTTCAAAAATCTAATATGACTTGGCACGCATCATGGTGGGGTGCAAAGTATCCATGTCCATCTGAATAACAATAATTTGTCAACATAAATCATTGTCGTGTCGTCAGAGGGGGTATAGAGGGATTTTTCATTTTCAAAATTACTTCAAAAATCAAATATGACTTTGCACGTATCATGGTGGAGTGCATAATATTTATTTTCATCTAAATTACAATAATTCGTCAACAGAAATCATTGTCGGGTCGTCAGAGGTGGTATAGAGGGATTTTTCATTATCAAAATGACTTCAAAAATCAAATATGACTTGGCACGCATCATAGTAGGGTGCAGAATGAATATTTCCATCTGAATAACAAGAATTCGTTATCAGAAATCATTGTCGGGTCGTTAGAAGGGGTATAGAGGGATTTTTCATTTTCAATATTTCTTCAAAAATTTAATATGACTTGGCACGCATCATGGTGGGGTGCATAATATTTATTTTCATCTGAATAACAATAATTCGTCGACAGAAATCATTGTCGGGTCGTTAGAGGGGGTATAGAGGGATTTTTCATTTTCAAAATGACTTCAAAAATCAAATATGACTTGGCACGAATCATGGTGGGGTACAGAATATCCATTTTCATCTCAATAACAATAATTTGACAACAGAAATCATTGTCGGGTCGTCAGAGGGGGTATAGAGGGATTTTTCATTTTCAAAATTACCTCAAAATCAAATATGACTTGGCACGCATCATAGTGGGGTACAGAATATCCATTTCCATCTGAATATCAATAATTTGTCAACAGAAGTCATTGTCGGGTCGTTAGAGGGGGTATAGAGGGGTTTTTCATTTTCAATATTTCTTCAAAAATCTAATATGACTTGGCACACATCATGGTGGGGTGCAAAGTATTCATGTCCATCTGAATAACAATAATTCGTCAACAGAAATCATTGTCGGGTCGTTAGAGGAGGTAGAGAGGGATTTTTCATTTTCAATATTTCTTCAAAAATGTAATATGACTTGGCACGCATCATGTTGGGGTGCAAAGTATCCATGTCCATCTGAATAACAATAATTCGTCAACAGAAATCATTGTCGGGTCGTCAGAGGGGGTATAGAGGGATTTTTCATTTTCAATATTTCTTCAAAAATCTAATATGACTTGGCACGCATCATGGTGGGGTGCAGAATATCCATTTCTATCTGAATAACAATAATTTGGCAACAGAAATCATTGTCGGGTCGTTAGAGGGGGTATAGAGGGATTTTTCATTTTCAATATATATTCAAAAATCTAATATGACTTGGCACGCATCACGGTGGGGTGCTGAATATCTATTTCCATCCGAATAACAATAATTCGTCGACAGAACTTATTGTCGGGTCGTCAGAGGGGGTATAGAGGGATTTTTCATTTTCAAAATGACTTCAAAAATCAAATATGACTTGGCACGCATCATGGTGGGGTACAGAATATCCATTTCCATCTCAATAACAATAAGTTGTCAAAAGAAATCATTGTCGGGTCGTCAGAGGGGGTATAGAGGTATTTCTCATTTTCGAAATTACTTCAAAAATCTAATATGACTTGGCACGCATCATAGTGGGGTGCAAAGTATCCATATATATCTAAATAACAATAATTCGTCAACAGAAATCATTGTCGGGTCGTTAGAGGGGATGTAGAGGGATTTTTCATATTCAATATTCCTTCAAAAATCTAATAAGACTTGGCACGCGTCATGGTGGGGTGCAGAATATCCTTTCTCATCTGAATAACAATAATTCGTCAACAGAAATCATTGTCGGGTCGTTAGAGGGGGTATAGAGGGATTTTCCATTTTCAATATTTCTTCAAAAATATAATATTACTTGGCAGGCATCATGGTGGGGTGCAGAATATCCATATCTATCTGAATAACAATAATTCCTTAACAGAATTTATTGTCGTTTCGTCAGAGGGGGTATAGAGAGATTTTTCATTTTCAAAATTACCTCAAAATCAAATATGACTTGGCACGCATCATGGTGGGGTGCACAGTATTCATGTATATCTAACTAACAATGATTCGTTAACATGAATCATTGTCGTGTCGTCAGAGGGGGTATAGAGGGATTTTTCATATTCAAAATTACCTCAAAATCAAATATGATTTGGCACGCAACATGGTGGGGTGCAGAATATTCATTTCCATCTGAATAACAATAATTCGTCAGCAGAAATCATTGTCGGGTCGTTAGAGGGGATGTAGAGGGATTTTTCATATTCAATATTCCTTCAAAAATCTAATAAGACTTGGCACGCGTCATGGTGGGGTGCAGAATATCCTTTCTCATCTGAATAACAATAATTCGTCAGCAGAAATCATTGTCGGGTCGTTAGAGGGGGTATAGAGGGATTTATCATTTTCAATATATATTCAAAAATCTAATATGACTTGGCACGCATCATGGTGGGGTGCAGACTATCTATTTCCATCTGAATAACGATAATTCGTCGACAGAACTCATTGTCGGGTCGTCAGAGGGGGCATAGAGGGATTTTTCATTTTCAAAATGACTTCAAAAATCAAATATGACTTGGCACGCATCATGGTGGGGTACGAAGTATCCATTTCCATCTCAATAACAATAATTTGTCAAAAGAAATCATTGTCGGGTCGTCAGAGGGGGTATAGAGGGATTTTTCATTTTCAAAATTACCTCAAAATGAAATATGACTTGGCACGCATCATGGTGGGGTGCAAAGTATTCGTGTTTATCTAACTAACAATGATTCGTTAATAGAAATCATTGTCGGGTCGTCAGAGGGGGTATAGAGGTATATCTCATTTTCAAAATTACTTCAAAAATCTAATATGACTTGGCACGCATCATAGTGGGGTGCAAAGTATCCATATATATCTAAATAACAATAATTCGTCAACAGACATCATTGTCGGGTCGTTAGAGGGGGTATAGAGGGATTTTCCATTTTCAATATTTCTTCAAAAATCTAATATTACTTGGCACGCATCATGGTGGGGTGCAGAATATCCATATCTATCTGAATACCAATAATTCCTTAACAGAATTTATTGTCGTGTCGTCAGAGGGGGTATAGAGAGATTTTTCATTTTCAAAATTACCTCAAAATCAAATATGACTTGGCACGCATCATGGTGGGGTGCACAGTATTCATGTATATCTAACTAACAATGATTCGTTAACATAAATCATTGTCGTGTCGTCAGAGGGGGTATAGAGGGATTTTTCATTTTCAAAATTACCTCAAAATCAAATATGATTTGGCACGCAACATGGTGGGTTGCAGAATATCCATTTCCATCTGAATAACAATAATTCGTCAAAAGATATCATTGTCGGGTCGTTAGAGGGGGTATAGAGTGATTTTTCATTTTCAATATTTCTTCAAAAATCCAATATGACTTGGCACGCATCATGGTGGGGTGCAGAATATCCATTTCCATTTGAATAACAATAATTCGTCAACAGAACTCATTGTCGGGTCGTCAGAGGGGGTATAGAGTGATTTTTCATTTTCAAAATTACCTCAAAATCAAATATGACTTGGCACGCATCATGGTGGGATGCAGAATATCCATTTCCAACTGAATAACAATAATTCGTCAACAGAACTCTTTGTCGGGTCGTCAGAGGGGGTATAGAGGGATTTTTCATTTTCAAAATTACATCAAAATCAAATATGACTTGGCACGCATCATGGTTGGGTGCATAATATCCATTTCCATCTGAATAACAATAATTCGTCAACAGAAATCATTGACGGGTCGTTGGAGGGGGTATAGAGGGATTTTTCATTTTCAAAATTAACCTCAAAATCAAATATGACTTGGCACGCATCATGGTGGGGTGCAGAATATCCATTTCCATCTAAATAACAATAATTCGTCAACAGACATCATTGTCGGGTCGTTAGAGGGGGTATAGAGGGATTTTCCATTTTCAATATTTCTTCAAAAATCTAATATTACTTGGCACGCATCATGGTGGGGTGCAGAATATCCATATCTATCTGAATACCAATAATTCCTTAACAGAATTTATTGTCGTGTCGTCAGAGGGGGTATAGAGAGATTTTTCATTTTCAAAATTACCTCAAAATCAAATATGACTTGGCACGCATCATGGTGGGGTGCACAGTATTCATGTATATCTAACTAACAATGATTCGTTAACATAAATCATTGTCGTGTCGTCAGAGGGGGTATAGAGGGATTTTTCATTTTCAAAATTACCTCAATATCAAATATGATTTGGCACGCAACATGGTGGGTTGCAGAATATCCATTTCCATCTGAATAACAATAATTCGTCAGCAGAAATCTTTGTCGGGTCGTTAGAGGGGGTATAGAGGGATTTCTCATTTTCAAAATTACCTCTAAATCAAATATGACTTGGCACGCAACATGGTGGGGTGCAGAATATTCATTTCCATCTGAATAACAATAATTCGTCAGAAGATATCATTGTCGGGTCGTTAGAGGGGGTATAGAGGGATTTTTCATTTTCAATATTTCTTCAAAAATCCAATATGACTTGGCACGCATCATGGTGGGGTGCAGAATATCCATTTCCATTTGAATAACAATAATTCGTCAACAGAACTCATTGTCGGGTCGTCAGAGGGGGTATAGAGTGATTTTTCATTTTCAAAATTACCTCAAAATCAAATATGACTTGGCACGCATCATGGTGGGATGCAGAATATCCATTTCCAACTTAATAACAATAATTCGTCAACAGAACTCATTGTCGGGTCGTCAGAGAAGGTATAGAGGGATTTTTCATTTTCAAAATTACCTCAAAATCAAATATGACTTGGCACGCAACATGGTGGGGTGCATAATATCCATTTCCATCTGAATAACAATAATTCGTCAACAGAAATCATTGACGGGTCGTTGGAGGGGGTATAGAGGGATTTTTCATTTTCAAAATTAACCTCAAAATCAAATATGACTTGGCACGCATCATGGTGGGGTGCAGAATATCCATTTCTATCTGAATAACAATAATTCATCAATAGAAATTATTGACGGGTCGTTAGAGGGTGTATAGAGGGATTTTTCATTTTCTAAATTACCTCAGAATCAAATATGACTTGGCACGCAACATGGTGGGGTGCAGAATATCCATTTCCATCTGAATAACAATAATTCGTCAATATAAATCATTGTCGGGTCGTCAAAGGGGGTATAGAGGGATTTTTCATTTTCAAAATTACTTCAAAAATCTAATATGACTTGGCACGCATCATGGTGGGGTGCAAAGTATCCATGTCCATCTGAATAACAATAATTTGTCAACATAAATCATTGTCGTGTCGTCAGAGGGGGTAAAGAGGGATTTTTCATTATCAAAATTACTTCAAAAATCAAATATGACTTGGCACGTATCATGGTGGAGTGCATAATATTCATTTTCATCTAAATTACAATAATTCGTCAACAGAAATGATTGTCGGGTCGTCAGAGGTGGTATAGAGGGATTTTTCATTATCAAAATGACCTCAAAATCAAATATGACTTGGCACGCATCATGGTGGGGTGCATAATATTTATTTTCATCTGAATAACAATAATTCGTCGACAGAAATCATTGTCGGGTCGTTAGAGGGGGTATAGAGGAGTTTTTAATTTTCAAAATTACCTCAAAATCAAATATGTCTTGGCACGCATCATAGTGGGGTACAGAATATCCATTTCCATCTGAATAACAATAATTCGTCAACAGAAATCATTGTCGGGTCGTCAAAGGGGGTATAGAGTGATTTTTCATTTTCAAAATTACTTCGAAAATCAAATATGACTTGGCACGTATCAAGGTGGAGTGCATAATATCCATTTTCATCTATAAACAATATTTCGTCAACAGAAATTATTGTCGGGTCGTCAAAGGGAGTTAAAGGGAATTTTCATTTTCAAAATTACTTCAAAAATCGAATATAACTTGGCACGCAGCATAGTAGGGTGCAAAATATTTATTTCCATCTGAATAACAAAAAGTCGTCAACAGGAATCATTGTTGGGTCGTCAGAGGGGGTATAGAGGGATTTTTCATTTTCAAAATGACTTCAAAAATCAAATATGACTTGGCACGCATCATGGTGGGGTGCAAAGTATTCATGTATATCTAACTAACAATGATTCGTTAATAGAAATCATTGTCGGGTCGTCAGAGGGGGTATAGAGGTATTTCTTATTTTCAAAATTACTTCAAAAATCTAATATGACTTGGCACGCATCATAGTGTGGTGCAAAGTATCCTTATATATCTAAATAACAATAATTCGTCAACAGAAATCATTGGCGGGTCGTTAGAGGGGGTATAGAGGGATTTTCCATTTTCAATATTTCTTCAAAAATCTAATATTACTTGGCACGCATCTTGGTGGGGTGCAGAATATCCATATCTATCTGTATAACAATAATTCCTTAACAGAATTTATTGTCGTGTCGTCAGAGGGAGTATAGAGGGATTTTTCATTTTCAAAATTAACCTCAAAATCAAATATGACTTGGCACGCATCATAGTGGGGTGCATAATATCCATTTCCATCTGAATAACAATAATTCATCAACAGAAATCATTGACGGGTCGTTGGAGGGGGTATAGAGGGATTTTTCATTTTCAAAATTAACCTCAAAATCAAATATGACTTGGCACGCATCATGGTGGGGTGCAGAATATCCATTTCCATCTGAATAACAATAATTCGTCAACAGAAATCATTGACGGGTCGTTAGAGGGTGTATAGAGGGATTTTTCATTTTCAAAATTACTTCAAAATAAAATATGACTTGGCACGCAACATGGTGGGGTGCAGAATATCCATTTTCATCTGAATAACAATAATTCGTCAACAGAAATCATTGTCGGGTCGTCAAAGGGGGTATAGAGTGATTTTTCATTTTCAAAATTACTTCGAAAATCAAATATGACTTGGCACGTATCAAGGTGGAGTGCATAATATCCATTTTCATCTATAAACAATATTTCGTCAACAGAAATTATTGTCGGGTCGTCAAAGGGAGTTAAAGGGAATTTTCATTTTCAAAATTACTTCAAAAATCGAATATAACTTGGCACGCAGCATAGTAGGGTGCAAAATATTTATTTCCATCTGAATAACAAAAATTCGTCAACAGGAATCATTGTTGGGTCGTCAGAGGGGGTATAGAGGGATTTCTCATTATCAAAATGACTTCAAAAATCAAATATGTCTTGGCACGCATCATAGTAGGGTGCAGAATATATATTTTCATCTCAATAACAAGAATTCGTCAACAGAAATCATTGTCGGGTCGTTAGATGGGGTATAGAGGTATTTTCCATTTTCAATTTTTCTTCAAAAATATAATATTACTTGGCACGCATCATGGTGGGGTGCAGAATATCCATATCTATCTGAATAACAATAATTCCTTAACAGAATTTATTGTCGTGTCGTCAGAGGGGGTATAGAGAGATTTTTCATTTTCAAAATTACCTCAAAATCAAATATGACTTGGCACGCATCATGGTGGGGTGCACAGTATTCATGTTTATCTAACTAACAATGATTCGTTAACATGAATCATTGTCGTGTCGTCAGAGGGGGTATAGAGGGATTTTTCATCTTCAAAATTACCTCAAAATCAAATATGATTTGGCACGCAACATGGTGGGGTGCAGAATATTCATTTCCATCTGAATAACAATAATTCGTCTGCAGAAATCATTGTCGGGTCGTTAGAGGGGATGTAGAGGGAATTTTCATATTCAATATTTCTTCAAAAATCTAATATGACTTGGCACGCGTCATGGTGGGGTGCAGAATATCCTTTCTCATCTGAATAACAATAATTCGTCAACAGAAATCATTGTCGGGTCGTTAGAGGGGGTATAGAGGGATTTATCATTTTCGATATATATTCAAAAATCTAATATGACTTGGTACGCATCATGGTGGGGTGCAGACTATCTATTTCCATTTGAATAACGATAATTCGTCGACAGAACTCATTGTCGGGTCGTCAGAGGGGGCATAGAGGGATTTTTCATTTTCAAAATTACCTCAAAATCAAATATGACTTGGCACGCATCATGGTGGGGTGCATAATATCCATTTCCATCTGAATAACAATAATTCGTCAACAAAAATCATTGACGGGTCGTTGGAGGGGGTATAGAGGGATTTTTCATTTTCAAAATTAACCTCAAAATCAAATATGACTTGGCACGGATCATGGTGGGGTGCAGAATATCCATTTCCATCTGAATAACAATAATTCGTCAATAGAAATCATTGTCGGGTCGTTAGAGGGGGTATAGAGGGATTTTTCAGTTTCAATATTTCTTCAAAAGTCTAATATTACTTGGCACGCATCATGGTGGGGTGCACAATATCCATTTCCATCTGAATAACAATAATTCGTCAATAGAAATCATTGACGGGTCGTTAGAGGGTGTATAGTGGGATTTTTCATTTTCAAAATTACTTCAAAATCAAATATGACTTGGCACGCAACATGGTGGGGTGCAGAATATCCAATTCCATCTGAATAACAAAAATTCGTCAACAGAAATCATTGTCGGGTCGTCAAAGTGGGTATAGAGGGATTTTTCATTTTCAAAATTACTTCAAAAATCTAATATGACTTGGCACGCATCATGGTGGGGTGCAAAGTATCCATGTCCATCTGAATAACAATAATTTGTCAACATAAATCATTGTCGTGTCGTCAGAGGGGGTATAGAGGGATTTTTCATTTTCAAAATTACTTCAAAAATCAAATATGACTTTGCACGTATCATGGTGGAGTGCATAATATTTATTTTCATCTAAATTACAATAATTCGTCAACAGAAATCATTGTCGGGTCGTCAGAGGTGGTATAGAGGGATTTTTCATTATCAAAATGACTTCAAAAATCTAATATGACTTGGTACGCATCATGGTGGGGTGCAGACTATCTATTTCCATTTGAATAACGATAATTCGTCGACAGAACTCATTGTCGGGTCGTCAGAGGGGGCATAGAGGGATTTTTCATTTTCAAAATTACCTCAAAATCAAATATGACTTGGCACGCATCATGGTGGGGTGCATAATATCAATTTCCATCTGAATAACAATAATTCGTCAACAGAAATCATTGACGGGTCGTTGGAGGGGGTATAGAGGGATTTTTCATTTTCAAAATTAACCTCAAAATCAAATATGACTTGGCACGCATCATGGTGGGGTGCAGAATATCCATTTCCATCTGAATAACAATAATTCATCAATAGAAATCATTGACGGGTCGTTAGAGGGTGTATAGAGGGATTTTTCATTTTCTAAATTACCTCAGAATCAAATATGACTTGGCACGCAACATGGTGGGGTGCAGAATATCCATTTCCATCTGAATAACAATAATTCGTCAACATAAATCATTGTCGGGTCGTCAAAGGGGGTATAGAGGGATTTTTCATTTTCAAAATTACTTCAAAAATCTAATATGACTTGGCACGCATCATGGTGGGGTGCAAAGTATCCATGTCCATCTGAATAACAATAATTTGTCAACATAAATCATTGTCGTGTCGTCAGAGGGGGTAAAGAGGGATTTTTCATTTTCAAAATTACTTCAAAAATCAAATATGACTTGGCACGTATCATGGTGGAGTGCATAATATTCATTTTCATCTAAATTACAATAATTCGTCAACAGAAATGATTGTCGGGTCGTCAGAGGTGGTATAGAGGGATTTTTCATAATCAAAATGACCTCAAAATCAAATATGACTTGGCACGCATCATGGTGGGGTGCATAATATTTATTTTCATCTGAATAACAATAATTCGTCGACAGAAATCATTGTCGGGTCGGTAGAGGGGGTATAGAGGGATTTTTCATTTTCAATATTTCTTCAAAAATCTAATAAGACTTGGCACGCATCATGGTGGGGTGCAAAGTATTCATGTCCATCTGAATAACAATAATTCGTCAACAGAAATCATTGTCGAATCGTTAAAGGAGGTAGAGAGGGATTTCTCATTTTCAATATTTCTTCAAAAATGTAAAATGACTTGGCACGCATCATGTTGGGGTGCAAAGTATCCATGTCCATCTGAATAACAATAATTCGTCAACAGAAATCATTGTCGGGTCGTCAAAGGGGGTATAGAGGGATTTTTCATTTTCAATATTTCTTCAAAAATCTAATATGACTTGGCACGCATCATGTTGGGGTGCAGAATATCCATTTCCATCTGAATAACAATAATTTGGCAAACGAAATCATTGTCGGGTCGTTAGAGGGGGTATAGAGGTATTTTTCATTTTCAATATTTCTTCAAAAATCTAATATGACTTGGCACGCATCATGGTGGGGTGCTGAATATCTATTTCCATCTGAATAACAATAATTCGTCGACAGAACTCATTGTCGGGTCGTCAGAGGAGGTATAGAGGGATTTTTCATTTTCAAAATGACTTCAAAAATCAAATATGACTTGGCACGCATCATGGTGGGGTACAGAATATCCATTTCCATCTCAATAACAATAATTCCTTAACAGAATTTATTGTCGTGTCGTCAGAGGGGGTATAGAAAGAGTTTTCATTTTCAAAATTACCTCAATATCAAATATGACTTGGCACGCATCATGGTGGGGTGCACATTATTCATGTATATCTAACTAACAATGATTCGTTAACATAAATCATTGTCGTGTCGTCAGAGGGGGTATAGAGAGATTTCTCATTTTCAAAATTACCTCAAAATCAAATATGATTTGGCACGCATTATGGTGGGGTGCAGAATATCCATTTCCATCTGAATAACAATAATTCGTCAGCAGAAATCATTGTCGGGTCGTTAGAGGGGATGTAGAGGGATTTTTCATATTCAATATTTCTTCAAAAATCTAATATGACTTGGCACGCATCATGGTGGGGTGCGGAATATCCTTTCTCATCTGAATAACAATAATTCGTCAACAGAAATCAATGTCGGGTCGTCAGAGGGGGTATTGAGGGATTTTTCATTTTCAAAATTACTTCAAAAATCTAATATGACTTGGCACGCATCATGGTGGGTCGCAGAGTATCCATGTCCATCTGAATAACAATAATTTGTCAACATAAATCATTGTCGTGTCGTCAGAGGGGGTATAGAGTGATTTTTCATTTTCAAAATTACTTCGAAAATCAAATATGACTTGGCACGTATCAAGGTGGAGTGCATAATATCCATTTTCATCTAAATTACAATATTTCGTCAACAGAAATTATTGTCGGGTCGTCAAAGGGAGTTAAAGGGAATTTTCATTTTCAAAATCACTTCAAAAATCGAATATAACTTGGCACGCAGCATAAAAGGGTGCAAAATATTCATTCCCATTAGAGTAACAAAAATTCGTCAACAGGAATCATTGTCGGGTCGTCAGAGGGGGTATAGAGGTATATCTCATTTTCAAAATTATTTCAAAAATCTAATATGACTTGGCACGCATCATAGTGGGGTGCAAAGTATCCATATATATCTAAATAACAATAATTCGTCAACAGAAATCATTGTCGGGTCGTTAGAGGGGGTATAGAGGTATTTTCCATTTTCAATATTTCTTCAAAAATCTAATATTACTTGGCACGCATCATGGTGGGGTGCAGAATATCCATATCTATCTGAATAACAATAATTCCTTAACAGAATTTATTGTCGTGTCGTCAGAGGGGGTATAGAGAGATTTTTCATTTTCAAAATTACCTCATAATCAAATATGACTTGGCACGCATCATGGTGGGGTGCACAGTATTCATGTATATCTAACTAACAATGATTCGTTAACATAAATCATTGTCGTGTCGTCAGAGGGGGTATAGAGGGATTTTTCATTTTCAAAATTACCTCAAAATCAAATATGATTTGGCACGCAACATGGTGGGGTGCAGAATATCCATTTTCATCTGAATAACAATAATTTGTCAGCAGAAATCATTGTCGGGTCGTTAGAGGGGATGTAGAGGGATTTTTCATATTCAATATTTCTTCAAAAATCTAATATGACTTGGCACGCATCATGGTGGGGTGCAGAATATCCTTTCTCATCTGAATAACAATAATTCGTCAACAGAAATCATTGTCGGGTCGTCAGAGGGGGTATAGAGGGATTTTTCATTTTCAAAATTACCTCAAAATCAAATATGATTTGGCACGCAACATGGTGGGGTGCAGAATATCCATTTCCATCTGAATAACAATAATTCGTCAGCAGAAATCATTGTCGGGTCGTTAGAGGGGATGTAGAGGTATTTTTCACATTCAATATTTCTTCCAAAATCTAATATGACTTGGCACGCATCATGGTGGGGTGCAGAATATTCTTTCTCATCTGAATAACAATAATTCGTCAACAGAAATCATTGTCGGGTCGTTAGAGGGGGTATAGAGGGATTTTTCATTTTCAATATATATTCAAAAATCTAATATGACTTGGCACGCATCATGGTGGGGTGCAGAATATCTATTTCCATCTGAATAACAATAATTCGTCGACAGAACTCATTGTCGGGTCGTCAGAGGTGGTATAGAGGGATTTTTCATTTTCAAAATTACTTCAAAAATCTAATATGACTTGGCACGCATCATGGTGGGGTGCAAAGTATCCATGTCCATCTGAATAACAATAATTCGTCAACAGAAATCATTGTCGGGTCGTCAGAGGGGGTATAGAGGGATTTTTCATTTTCAAAATTACCTCAAAATCAAATATGATTTGGCACGCAACATGGTGGGGTGCAGAATATCCATTTCCATCTGAATAACAATAATTCGTCAGCAGAAATCATTGTCGGGTCGTTAGAGGGGATGTAGAGGTATTTTTCACATTCAATATTTCTTCCAAAATCTAATATGACTTGGCACGCATCATGGTGGGGTGCAGAATATTCTTTCTCATCTGAATAACAATAATTCGTCAACAGAAATCATTGTCGGGTCGTTAGAGGGGGTATAGAGGGATTTTTCATTTTCAATATATATTCAAAAATCTAATATGACTTGGCACGCAACATGGTGGGGTGCAGAATATCCATTTCCATCTGAATAACAATAATTCGTCAACATAAATCATTGTCGGGTCGTCAAAGGGGGTATAGAGGGATTTTTCATTTTCAAAATTACTTCAAAAATCTAATATGACTTGGCACGCATCATGGTGGGGTGCAAAGTATCCATGTCCATCTGAATAACAATAATTTGTCAACATAAATCATTGTCGTGTCGTCAGAGGGGGTAAAGAGGGATTTTTCATTTTCAAAATTACTTCAAAAATCAAATATGACTTGGCACGTATCATGGTGGAGTGCATAATATTCATTTTCATCTAAATTACAATAATTCGTCAACAGAAATGATTGTCGGGTCGTCAGAGGTGGTATAGAGGGATTTTTCATAATCAAAATGACCTCAAAATCAAATATGACTTGGCACGCATCATGGTGGGGTGCATAATATTTATTTTCATCTGAATAACAATAATTCGTCGACAGAAATCATTGTCGGGTCGGTAGAGGGGGTATAGAGGGATTTTTCATTTTCAATATTTCTTCAAAAATCTAATAAGACTTGGCACGCATCATGGTGGGGTGCAAAGTATTCATGTCCATCTGAATAACAATAATTCGTCAACAGAAATCATTGTCGAGTCGTTAAAGGAGGTAGAGAGGGATTTCTCATTTTCAATATTTCTTCAAAAATGTAAAATGACTTGGCACGCATCATGTTGGGGTGCAAAGTATCCATGTCCATCTGAATAACAATAATTCGTCAACAGAAATCATTGTCGGGTCGTCAAAGGGGGTATAGAGGGATTTTTCATTTTCAATATTTCTTCAAAAATCTAATATGACTTGGCACGCATCATGTTGGGGTGCAGAATATCCATTTCCATCTGAATAACAATAATTTGGCAAACGAAATCATTGTCGGGTCGTTAGAGGGGGTATAGAGGTATTTTTCATTTTCAATATTTCTTCAAAAATCTAATATGACTTGGCACGCATCATGGTGGGGTGCTGAATATCTATTTCCATCTGAATAACAATAATTCGTCGACAGAACTCATTGTCGGGTCGTCAGAGGAGGTATAGAGGGATTTTTCATTTTCAAAATGACTTCAAAAATCAAATATGACTTGGCACGCATCATGGTGGGGTACAGAATATCCATTTCCATCTCAATAACAATAATTCCTTAACAGAATTTATTGTCGTGTCGTCAGAGGGGGTATAGAAAGAGTTTTCATTTTCAAAATTACCTCAATATCAAATATGACTTGGCACGCATCATGGTGGGGTGCACATTATTCATGTATATCTAACTAACAATGATTCGTTAACATAAATCATTGTCGTGTCGTCAGAGGGGGTATAGAGAGATTTCTCATTTTCAAAATTACCTCAAAATCAAATATGATTTGGCACGCATTATGGTGGGGTGCAGAATATCCATTTCCATCTGAATAACAATAATTCGTCAGCAGAAATCATTGTCGGGTCGTTAGAGGGGATGTAGAGGGATTTTTCATATTCAATATTTCTTCAAAAATCTAATATGACTTGGCACGCATCATGGTGGGGTGCGGAATATCCTTTCTCATCTGAATAACAATAATTCGTCAACAGAAATCAATGTCGGGTCGTCAGAGGGGGTATTGAGGGATTTTTCATTTTCAAAATTACTTCAAAAATCTAATATGACTTGGCACGCATCATGGTGGGTCGCAGAGTATCCATGTCCATCTGAATAACAATAATTTGTCAACATAAATCATTGTCGTGTCGTCAGAGGGGGTATAGAGTGATTTTTCATTTTCAAAATTACTTCGAAAATCAAATATGACTTGGCACGTATCAAGGTGGAGTGCATAATATCCATTTTCATCTAAATTACAATATTTCGTCAACAGAAATTATTGTCGGGTCGTCAAAGGGAGTTAAAGGGAATTTTCATTTTCAAAATCACTTCAAAAATCGAATATAACTTGGCACGCAGCATAAAAGGGTGCAAAATATTCATTCCCATTAGAGTAACAAAAATTCGTCAACAGGAATCATTGTCGGGTCGTCAGAGGGGGTATAGAGGTATATCTCATTTTCAAAATTATTTCAAAAATCTAATATGACTTGGCACGCATCATAGTGGGGTGCAAAGTATCCATATATATCTAAATAACAATAATTCGTCAACAGAAATCATTGTCGGGTCGTTAGAGGGGGTATAGAGGTATTTTCCATTTTCAATATTTCTTCAAAAATCTAATATTACTTGGCACGCATCATGGTGGGGTGCAGAATATCCATATCTATCTGAATAACAATAATTCCTTAACAGAATTTATTGTCGTGTCGTCAGAGGGGGTATAGAGAGATTTTTCATTTTCAAAATTACCTCATAATCAAATATGACTTGGCACGCATCATGGTGGGGTGCACAGTATTCATGTATATCTAACTAACAATGATTCGTTAACATAAATCATTGTCGTGTCGTCAGAGGGGGTATAGAGGGATTTTTCATTTTCAAAATTACCTCAAAATCAAATATGATTTGGCACGCAACATGGTGGGGTGCAGAATATCCATTTTCATCTGAATAACAATAATTTGTCAGCAGAAATCATTGTCGGGTCGTTAGAGGGGATGTAGAGGGATTTTTCATATTCAATATTTCTTCAAAAATCTAATATGACTTGGCACGCATCATGGTGGGGTGCAGAATATCCTTTCTCATCTGAATAACAATAATTCGTCAACAGAAATCATTGTCGGGTCGTCAGAGGGGGTATAGAGGGATTTTTCATTTTCAAAATTACCTCAAAATCAAATATGATTTGGCACGCAACATGGTGGGGTGCAGAATATCCATTTCCATCTGAATAACAATAATTCGTCAGCAGAAATCATTGTCGGGTCGTTAGAGGGGATGTAGAGGTATTTTTCACATTCAATATTTCTTCCAAAATCTAATATGACTTGGCACGCATCATGGTGGGGTGCAGAATATTCTTTCTCATCTGAATAACAATAATTCGTCAACAGAAATCATTGTCGGGTCGTTAGAGGGGGTATAGAGGGATTTTTCATTTTCAATATATATTCAAAAATCTAATATGACTTGGCACGCATCATGGTGGGGTGCAGAATATCTATTTCCATCTGAATAACAATAATTCGTCGACAGAACTCATTGTCGGGTCGTCAGAGGTGGTATAGAGGGATTTTTCATTTTCAAAATTACTTCAAAAATCTAATATGACTTGGCACGCATCATGGTGGGGTGCAAAGTATCCATGTCCATCTGAATAACAATAATTTGTCAACATAAATCATTGTCGTGTCGTCAGAGGGGGTATAGAGGGATTTTTCATTTTCAAAATTACTTCAAAAATCAAATATGACTTGGCACGTATCATGGTGGAGTGCATAATATTCATTTTCATCTAAATTACAATAATTCGTCAACAGAAATGATTGTCGGGTCGTCAGAGGTGGTATAGAGGGATTTTTCATAATCAAAATGACCTCAAATTCAAATATGACTTGGCACGCATCATGGTGGGGTGCATAATATTTATTTTCATCTGAATAACAATAATTCGTCGACAGAAATCATTGTCGGGTCGTTAGAGGGGGTATATAGGAGTTTTTCATTTTCAAAATTACCTCAAAATCAAATATGACTTGGCACGCATCATAGTGGGGTACAGAATATCCATTTCCATTTGAATAACAATAATTTGTCAACAGAAGTCATTGTCGGGTCGTCAGAGGGGGTATAGAGGGATTTTTCATTTTCAAAATGACTTCAAAAATCAAATATGACTTGGCACGCATCATGGTGGGGTACAGAATATCCATTTCCATCTCAATAACAATAATTTGTCAAAAGAAATCATTGTCGGGTCGTCAGAGGGGGTATAGAGGGATATTTCATTTTCAAAATTACCTCAAAATCAAATATGACTTGTCACGCATCATGGTGGGGTGCAAAGTATTCATGTATATCTAACTAACAATGATTCGTTAATAGAAATCATTGTCGGGTCGTCAGAGGGGGTATAGAGGTATTTCTCATTTTCAAAATTACTTCAAAAATCTAATATGACTTGGCACGCATCATAGTGGGGTGCAAACTATCCTTATATTTCTAAATAACAATAATTCGTCAACAGAAATCATTGTCGGGTCGTTAGAGGGGGTATAGAGGGATTTTCCATTTTCAATATTTCTTCAAAAATCTAATATTACTTGGCACGCATCATGGTGGGGTGCAGAATATCCATATCTATCTGAATAACAATAATTCCTTAACAGAATTTATTGTCGTGTCGTCAGAGGGGGTATAGAAAGATTTTTCATTATCAAAATTACCTCAAAATCAAATATGACTTGTCACGCATCATGGTGGGGTGCACATTATTCATGTATATCTAACTAACAATGATTCGTTAACATAAATCATTGTCGTGTCGTCAGAGGGGGTATAGAGGGATTTCTCATTTTCAAAATTACCTCAAAATCAAATATGATTTGGCACGCAACATGGTGGGGTGCAAACTATCCTTATATATCTAAATAACAATAATTCGTCAACAGAAATCATTGTCGGGTCGTTAGAGGGGGTATAGAGGGATTTTCCATTTTCAATATTTCTTCAAAAATCTAATATTACTTGGCACGCATCATGGTGGGGTGCAGAATATCCATATCTATCTGAATAACAATAATTCCTTAACAGAATTTATTGTCGTGTCGTCAGAGGGGGTATAGAAAGATTTTTCATTTTCAAAATTACCTCAAAATCAAATATGACTTGGCACGCATCATGGTGGGGTGCACATTATTCATGTATATCTAACTAACAATGATTCGTTAACATAAATCATTGTCGTGTCGTCAGAGGGGGTATAGAGTGATTTTTCATTTTCAAAATTACTTCGAAAATCGAATATAACTTGGCACGCAGCATAGTAGGGTGCAAAATATTCATTTCCATTTGAGTAACAAAAATTCGTCAACAGGAATCATTGTCGGGTCGTCAGAGGGGGTATAGAGGTATATCTCATTTTCAAAATTACTTCAAAAATCTAATATGACTTGGCACGCATCATAGTGGGGTGCAAAGTATCCATATATATCTAAATAACAATAATTCGTCAACAGAAATCATTGTCGGCTCGTTAGAGGGGGTATAGAGGGATTTTTCATTTTCAAAATTACCTCAAAATCAAATATGATTTGGCACGAAACATGGTGGGGTGCAGAATATCCATTTCCATCTGAATAACAATAATTCATCAGCAGAAATCATTGTCGGGTCGTTAGAGGGGATGTAGAAGGATTATTCATATTCAATATTTCTTCAAAAATCTAATATGACTTGGCACGCATCATGGTAGGGTGCAGAATATCCATTCTCATCTGAATAACAATAATTCGTCAACAGAAATCATTGTCGGGTCGTCAGAGGGGGTATAGAGGGATTTTTCATTTTCAAAATTACCTCAAAATCAAATATGACTTGGCACGCAACATGGTGGGGTGCAGAATATCCATTTCCATCTGAGTAACAATAATTCGTCAGCAGAAATCATTGTCGGGTCGTTAGAGGGGATGTAGAGGGATTTTTCATATTCAATATTTCTTCAAAATTCTAATATGACTTGGCACGCATCATGGTGGGGTGCAGAATATCCTTTCTCATCTGAAAAACAATAATTCCTCAACAGAAATCATTGTCGGGTCGTTAGAGGGGGTATAGAGGGATTTTCCATTTTCAAAATTACTTCAAAAATCTAAAATGACTTGGCACGCATCATAGTGGGGTGCAAATTATCCATATATATCTAAATAACAATAATTCGTCAACAGAAATCATTGTCGGGTCGTTAGAGGGGGTATAGAGGGATTTATCATTTTCAATATATATTCAAAAATCTAATATGACTTGGCACGCATCATGGTGGGGTGCAGACTATCTATTTCCATCTGAATAACAATAATTCGTCGACAGAACTCATTGTCGGGTCGTCAGAGGGGGCATAGAGGGATTTTTCATTTTCAAAATGACTTCAAAAATCAAATATGACTTGGCACGCATCATGGTGGGGTACGGAATATCCATTTCCATCTCAATAACAATAATTTGTCAAAAGAAATCATTGTCGGGTCGTCAGAGGGGGTATAGAGGGATTTTTCATTTTCAAAATTACCTCAAAATCAAATATGACTTGGCACGCATCATGGTGGGGTGCAAAGTATCCATATATATCTAAATAACAATAATTCGTCAACAGAAATCATTGTCGGGTCGTTAGAGGGGGTATAGAGGGATTTTCCATTTTCAATATTTCTTCAAAAATCTAATATTACTTGGCACGCATCGTGGTGGGGTGCAGAATATCCATATCTATCTGAATACCAATAATTCCTTAACAGAATTTATTGTCGTGTCGTCAGAGAGGGTATAGAGAGATTTTTCATTTTCAAAATTACCTCTAAATCAAATATGACTTGGCACGCATCATGGTGGGGTGCACAGTATTCATGTATATCTAACTAACAATGATTCGTTAACATAAATCATTGTCGTGTCGTCAGAGGGGGTATAGAGGGATTTTTCATTTTCAAAATTACCTCAAAATCAAATATGATTTGGCACGCAACATGGTGGGTTGCAGAATATCCATTTCCATCTGAATAACAATAATTCGTCAGCAGAAATCATTGTCGGGTCGTTAGAGGGGGTATAGAGGGATTTCTCATTTTCAAAATTACCTCTAAATCAAATATGACTTGGCACGCAACATGGTAGGGTGCAGAATATTCATTTCCATCTCAATAACAATAATTCGTCAAAAGATATCATTGTCGGGTCGTTAGAGGGGGTATAGAGGGATTTTTCATTTTCAATATTTCTTCAAAAATCCAATATGACTTGGCACGCATCATGGTGGGTTGCAGAATATCCATTTCCATATGAATAACAATAATTCTTCAACAGAACTCAATGTCGGGTCGTCAGAGGGGGTATAGAGGGATTTTTCATTTTCAAAATTACCTCAAAATCAAATATGACTTGGCACGCATCATGGTGGGATGCAGAATATCCATTTTCAACTGAATAACAATAATTCGTCAACAGAACTCATTGTCGGGTCGGCAGAGGGGGTATAGAGGGATTTTTCATTTTCAAAATTACCTCAAAATCAAATATGACTTGGCACGCATCATGGTGGGGTGCAGAATATCCTTTCTCATCTGAATAACAATAATTCCTCAACAGAAATCATTGTCGGGTCGTTAGTTAGAGGGGGTATAGAGGGATTTTTCATTTTCAATATATATTCAAAAATCTAATATGAATTGGCACGCATCATGGTGGGGTGCAGAATATCTATTTCTATCTGAATAACAATAATTCGTCGACAGAACTCATTGTCGGGTCGTCAGAGGGGGTATAGTGTGATTTTTCATTTTCAAAATGACTTCAAAAATCAAATATGACTTGGCACGCATCATGGTGGGGTACAGAATATCCATTTCCATCTCATTAACAATAATTTGTCAAGAGAAATCATTGTCGGGTCGTCAGAGGGGGTATAGGGGGATTTTTCATTTTCAAAATTACCTCAAAATCAAATATGACTTGGCACGCATCATGGTGGAGTGCAAAGTATTCGTGTATATCTAACTAACAATGATTTGTTAATAGAAATCATTGTCGGGTCGTCAGAGGGGGTATAGAGGTATTTCTCATTTTCAAAATTACTTCAAAAATCTAATATGACTTGGCACGCATCATAGTGGGGTGCAAAGTATCCATATATATCTAAATAACAATAATTCGTCAACAGAAATCATTGTCGGGTCGTTAGAAGGGGTATAGAGGGATTTTCCATTTTCAATATTTCTTCAAAAATCTAATATTACTTGGCACGCATCATGGTGGGGTGCAGAATATCCATATCTATCTGAATAACAATAATTCCTTAACAGAATTTATTGTCGTGTCGTCAGAGGGGGTATAGAGAGATTTTTCATTTTCAAAATTACCTCAAAATCAAATATGACTTGGCACGCATCATGGTGGAGTGCACAGTATTCATGTATATCTAACTAACAATGATTCGTTAACATAAAACATTGTCGTGTCGTTAGAGGGGGTATAGAGGGATTTTTCATTTTCAGTATATATTCAAAAATCTAATATGAATTGGCACGCAACATGGTGGGGTGCAGAATATTCATTTCCATCTGAATAACAATAATTCGTCAAAAGATATCATTGTCGGGTCGTTAGAGGGGGTATAGAGGGATTTTTCATTTTCAATAATTCTTCAAAAATCCAATATGACTTGGCACGCATCATGGTGGGGTGCAGAATATCCATTTTCATCTGAATAACAATAATTCGTCAACAGAACTCATTGTCGGGTCGTCAGAGGGGGTATAGAGGGATTTTTCATTTTCAAAATTACCTCAAAATCAAATATGACTTGGCACACATCATGGTGGGATGCAGAATATCCATTTCCAACTGAATAACAATAATTCGTCAACAGAACTCATTGTCGGATCGTCAGAGGGGGTATAGAGGGATTTTTCATTTTCAAAATTACCTCAAAACCAAATATGACTTGGCACGCATCATGGTGGGGTGCATTATATCCATTTCCATCTGAATAACAATAATTCGTCAACAGAAATCATTGACGGGTCGTTGGAGGGGGTATAGAGGGATTTTTCATTTTCAAAATTAACCTCAAATTCAAATATGACTTGGCACGCATCATGGTGGGGTGCAAAGTATCCATGTCCATCTGAATAACAATAATTTGTCAACATAAATCATTGTCGTGTCGTCAGAGGGGGTATAGAGGGATTTTTCATTTTCAAAATTACTTCAAAAATCAAATATGACTTGGCACGTATCATGGTGGAGTGCATAATATTCATTTTCATTTAAATTACAATAATTCGTCAACAGAAATCATTGTCGGGTCGTCAGAGGTGGTATAGAGGGATTTTTCATTATCAAAATGACTTCAGAAATCAAATATGACTTGGCAGGCGTCATAGTAGGGTGCAGAATATATATTTCCATCTGAATAACAAGAATTCGTTAACAGAATTTATTGTCGTGTCGTCAGAGGGGGTATAGAGAGATTTTTCATTTTCAAAATTACCTCAAAATCAAATATGACTTGGCACGCATCATGGTGGAGTGCACAGTATTCATGTATATCATACTAACAATGATTCGTTAACATAAAACATTGTCGTGTCGTTAGAGGGGGTATAGAGGGATTTTTCATTTTCAATATATATTCAAAAATCTAATATGAATTGGCACGCAACATGGTGGGGTGCAGAATATTCATTTCCATCTGAATAACAATAATTCGTCAAAAGATATCATTGTCGGGTCGTTAGAGGGGGTATAGAGGGATTTTTCATTTTCAATATTTCTTCAAAAATCTAAAATTACATGGCACGCTTTATGGTGGGGTGCAGAATATCCATATCTATCTGAATAACAATAATTCCTTAACAGAAATTATTGTCGTGTCGTCAGAGGGGGTATAGAGAAATTTTTCATTTTCAAAATTACCTCAAAATAAAATATGACTTGGCACGCATCATGGTGGGGTGCAAAGTATTTATGTATATCTAACTAACAATAATTGGTTAACAGAAATCGTTGTCGTGACGTCAGAGGGGGTATAGAGGGATTTTTCATTTTCAAAATTACCTCAAAATCAAATATGACTTGGCACGCAACATGATGGGGTGCAGAATATCCATTTCCATCTGAATAACAATAATTCGTCAACAGAAATCATTGTCGGGTCGTCAGAGGGGGTATAGAGGGATTTTTCATTTTCAAAATAACTTCAAAAATCTAATATGACTTGGCACGCATCATGGTGGGGTGCAAAGTATCCATGTCCAACTGAATAACAATAATTTGTCAACATAAATCATTGTCGTGTCGTCAGAGGGGGTATAGAGGAATTTTTCATTATCAAAATGACTTCAAAAATCAAATATGACTTGGCACGCATCATAGTAGGGTGCAGAATAAATATTTCCATCTGAATAACAAGAATTCGTTATCAGAAATCATTGTCGGGTCGTTAGAGAGGGTATAGAGGGATTTTTCATTTTCAATATTTCTTCAAAAATTTAATATGACTTGGCACACATCATGGTGGGGTGCATAATATTTATTTTCATCTGAATAACAATAATTCGTCGACATAAATCATTGTCGGGTCGTTAGAGGGGGTATAGAGGAGTTTTTCATTTTCAAAATTACCTCAAAATCAAATATGACTTGGCACGCAACATGGTGGGGTGCAGAATATTCATTTCCATCTGAAGAACGAATTCGTCAACAGAAATCATTGTCGGGTCGTTAGAGGGGGTATAGAGGGATTTTTCATTTTCAAAATGTCTTCAAAAATCAAATATGACTTGGCACGAATCATAGTGGGGTACAGAATATCCATTTTCATCTCAATAACAATAATTTGTCAACAGAAATCATTGTCGGGTCGTCAGAGGGGGTATAGAGGGATTTTTCATTTTCAAATTTACCTCAAAATCAAATATGACTTGGCACGCATCATAGTGGGGTACAGAATATCCATTTCCATCTGAATAACAATAATTTGTCAACAGAAGTCATTGTCGGGTCGTTAGAGGGGGTATAGAGGGATTTTTCATTTTCAATATTTCTTCAAAAATCTAATATGACTTGGCACGCATCATGGTGGGGTGCAAAGTAATAATGTCTATCTGACTAACAATAATTCGTCAACAGAAATCATTGTCGGGTCGTTAGAGGAGGTAGAGAGGGATTTCTCATTTTCAATATTTCTTCAAAATTGTAATATGACTTGGCACGCATCATGTTGGGGTGCAAAGTATCCATGTCCATCTGAATGACAATAATTCGTCAACAGAAATCATTGACGGGTCGTCAGAGGGGGTATAGAGGGATTTTTCATCTTCAATATTTCTTCAAAAATCTAATATGACTTGGCACGCATCATAATGGGGTGCAGAATATCCATTTTTATCTGAATAACAATAATTTGGCAAACGAAATCATTGTCGGGTCGTTAGAGGGGGTATAGAGGGATTTTTCATTTTCAATATATATTCAAAAATCTAATATGACTTGGCACGCATCATGGTGGGGTGCTGAATATCTATTCCCATCTGAATAACAAGAATTCGTCGACAGAACTCATTGTCGGGTCGTCAGAGGGGGTATAGAGGTATTTTTCATTTTCAAAATGACTTCATAAATCAAATATGACTTGGCACGCATCATGGTGGGTTGCAAAGTATTCATGTATATCTAACTAACAATGATTCGTTAATAGAAATCATTGTCGGGTCGTCAGAGGGGGTATAGAGGTATTTCTCAATTTCAAAATTACTTCAAAAATCTAATATGACTTGGCACGCATCATAGTGGGGTGCAAAGTATCCATATATATCTAAATAACAATAATTCGTCAATAGAAATCATTGTCGGGTCGTTAGAGGGGGTATAGAGGTATTTTCCATTTTCAATATTTCTTCAAAAATCTAATATTACTTGGCACGCATCATGGTGGGGTGCAGAATATCCATATCTATCTGAATAACAATATTTCCTTAACAGAATTTATTGTCGTGTCGTCAGAGGGGGTATAGAGAGATTTTTCATTTTCAAAATTACCTCAAAATCAAATATGACTTGGCACGCATCATGGTGGGGTGCACAGTATTCATGTATATCTAACTAAAAATGATTCGTTAACATAAATCATTGTCGTGTCGTCAGAGGGGGTATAGAGGGATTTTTCATTTTCAAAATTACCTCAAAATCAAATATGCTTTGGCACGCAACATGGTGGGGTGCAAAATATCCATTTCCATCTGAATAACAATAATTCGTCAGCAGAAACCATTGTCGGGTCGTTAGAGGGGATGTAGAGGGATTTTTCATATTCAATATTTCTTCAAGAATCTAATATGACTTGGCACGCATCATGGTGGGGTGCAGAATATCCTTTCTCATCTGAATAACAATAATTCGTCAACAGAAATCATTGTCGGGTCGTTGGAGGGGGTATAGAGGGATTTTTCATTTTCAATATATATTCAAAAATCTAATATGACTTGGCACGCATCATGGTGGGGTGCAGAATATCTATTTCCATCTGAATAACAATAATTCGTCGACAGAACTCATTGTCGGGTCGTCAGAGAGGGTATAGAGTGATTTTTCATTTTCAAAATGACTTCAAAAATCAAATATGACTTGGCACGCATCATGGTGGGGTACAAAATATCCATTTCCATCTCAATAACAATAATTTGTCGAAAGAAATCATTGTCGGGTCGTCAGAGGGGGTATAGAGGGATTTTTCATTTTCAAAATTACCTCAAAATCAAATATGACTTGGCACGCATCATGGTGGTGTGCAAAGTATTCATGTATATCTAACTAACAATGATTCGTTAATAGAAATCATTGTCGGGTCGTCAGAGGGGGTATAGAGGTATTTCTCATTTTCAAAATTACTTCAAAAATCTAATATGACTTGGCACGCATCATAGTGGGGTGCAAAGTATCCTTATATATCTAAATAACAATAAATCGTCAACAGAAATCATTGTCGGGTCGTTAGAGGGGGTATAAAGGGATTTTCCATTTTCAATATTTCATCAAAAATCTAATATTACTTGGCACGCATCATGGTGGGGTGCAGAATATCCATATGTATCTGAATAACAATAATTCCTCAACAGAATTTATTGTCGTGTCGTCAGAGGGGGTATAGAGAGATTTTTCATTTTCAAAATTACCTCAAAATCAAATATGACTTGGCACGCATCATGGTGGGGTGCACAGTATTCATGTATATCTAACTAACAATGATTCGTTAACATAAATCATTGTCGTGTCGTCAGAGGGGGTATAGAGGGATTTTTCATTTTCAAAATTACCTCAAAATCAAATATGATTTGACACGCAACATGGTGGGGTGCAGAATATCCATTTCCATCTGAATAACAATAATTCGTCAGCAGAAATCATTGTCGGGTCGTAAGAGGGGATGTAGAGGGATTTTTCATATTCAATATTTCTTCAAAAATCTAATATGACTTGGCACGCATCATGGTGGAGTGCAGAATATCCTTTCTCATCTGAATAACAATAATTCGTCAACAGAAATCATTGTCGGGTCGTTAGAGGGGGTATAGAGGGATTTTTCATTTTCAAAATTACTTCAAAAATCTAATATGACTTGGCACGCATCATGGTGGGTCGCAAAGTATCCATGTCCATCTGAATAACAATAATTTGTCAACATAAATCATTGTCGTGTCGTCAGAGGGGGTATAGAGTGATTTTTCATTTTCAAAATTACTTCGAAAATCAAATATGACTTGGCACGTAACAAGGTGGAGTGCATAATATCCATTTTCATCTAAATTACAATATTTCGTCAACAGAAATTATTGTCGGGTCGTCAAAGTGAGTTAAAGGGAATTTTCATTTTCAAAATTACTTCAAAAATCGAATATAACTTGGCACGCAGCATAGTAGGGTGCAAAATATTCATTTTCATCTGAATAACAAAAATTCTTCAACAGGAATCATTGTCGGGTCGTCAGAGGGGGTATAGAGGGATTTCTCATTATCAAAATGACTTCAAAAATCAAATATGACTTGGCACGCATCATAGTAGGGTGCAGAATATATATTTCCATCTCAATAACAAGAATTCGTCAACAGAAATCATTGTCGGGTCGTTAGAGGGGGTATAGAGGGATTTTTCATTTTCAATATTTCTTCAAAACTCTAATATGACTTGGCACGCATCATGGTGGGGTGCAGAATATCTATTTCTATCTGAATAACAATAAATCGTCGACAGAAATCATTGTCGGGTCGTTAGAGGGGGTATAGAGTGATTTTTCAATTTCAAAATTACCTCAAAATCAAATATGACTTGGCACGCATCATGGAGGGATGCAGAATATCCATTTCCAACTGAATAACAATAATTCGTCAACAGAACTCATTGTCGGGTCGTCAGAGGGGGTATAGAGGGATTTTTCATTTTCAAAATTACCTCAAAATCAAATATGACTTGGCACGCATCATGGTGGGATGCAGAATATCCATTTCCAACTGAATAACAATAATTCGTCAACAGAACTCATTGTCGGGTCGTCAGAGGGGGTATAGAGGGATTTTTCATTTTCAAAATTACCTCAAAATCAAATATGACTTGGCACGCATCATGGTGGGGTGCATAATATCCATTTCCATCTGAGTAACAATAATACGTCAACAGAAATCATTGACGGGTCGTTGGAGGGGGTATAGAGGGATTTTTCATTTTCAAAATTAACCTCAAAATCAAATATGACTTGGCACGCATCATGGTGGGGTGCAGAATATCCATTTCCATCTGAATAACAATAATTCGTCAATAGAAATCATTGACGGGTCGTTAGAGGGTTTATAGAGGGATTTTTCATTTTCAAAATTACTTCAAAATCAAATATGACTTGGCACGCAACATGGTGTGGTGCAGAATATCCATTTCCATCTGAATAACAATAATTCGTCAACAGAAATCATTGTCGGGTCGTCAAAGGGGGTATAGAGGGATTTTTCATTTTCAAAATTACTTCAAAAATCTAATATGACTTGGCACGCATCATGGTGGGGTGCAAAGTATCCATGTCCATCTGAATAACAATAATTTGTCAACATAAATCATTGTCGTGTCGTCAGAGGGGGTATAGAGGGATTTTTCATTTTCAAAATTACTTCAAAAATCAAATATGACTTTGCACGTATCATGGTGGAGTGCATAATATTCATTTTCATCTAAATTACAATAATTCGTCAACAGAAATCATTGTCGGGTCGTCAGAGGTGGTATAGAGGGATATTTCATTTTCAAAATTACCTCAAAATCAAATATGACTTGGCACGCATCATGGTGGGATGCAGAATATCCATATCCAACTGAATAACAATAATTCGTCAACAGAACTCATTGTCGGGTCGTCAGAGGGGGTATAGAGGGATTTTTCATTTTCAAAATTACCTCAAAATCAAATATGACTTGGCACGCATCATGGTGGGATGCAGAATATCCATTTCCAACTGAATTACAATAATTCGTCAACAGAACTCATTGTCGGGTCGTCAGAGGGGGTATAGAGGGATTTTTCATTTTCAAAATTACCTCAAAATCAAATATGACTTGGCACGCATCATGGTGGGTTGCATAATATCCATCTGAATAACAATAATTCGTCAACAGAAATCATTGACGGGTCGTTGGAGGGGGTATAGAGGGATTTTTCATTTTCAAAATTAACCTCAAAATCAAATATGACTTGGCACACATCATGGTGTGGTGCAGAATATTCATTTCCATCTGAATAACAATAATTCGTCAATAGAAATCATTGTCGGGTCGTCTGAGGGGGTATAGAGGTATTTCTCATTTTCAAAATTACTTCAAAAAACTAATATGACTTGGCACGCATCATAGTGGGGTGCAAAGTATCCTTATATATCTAAATAACAATAATTCGTCAACAGAAATCATTGTCGGGTCGTTAGAGGGGGTATAGAGGGATTTTCCATTTTCAATATTTCTTCAAAAATCTAATATTACTTGGCACGCATCATGGTGGGGTGCATAATATCCATATCTATCTGAATAACAATAATTCCTCAACAGAATTTATTGTCGTGTCGTCAGAGGGGGTATAGAGAGATTTTTCATTTTCAAAATTACCTCAAAATCAAATATGACTTGACACGCATCATGGTGGGGTGCACAGTATTCATGTATATCTAACTAACAATGATTCGTTAACATAAATCATTGTCGTGTCGTCAGAGGGGGTATAGAGGGATTTTTCATTTTCAAAATTACCTCAAAATCAAATATGATTTGGCACGCAACATGGTGGGGTGCAGAATATCCATTTTCATCTGAATAACAATAATTCGTCAGCAGAAATCATTGTCGGGTCGTTAGAGGGGATGTAGAGCGATTTTTCATATTCAATATTTCTTCAAAAATCTAATATGACTTGGCACGCATCATGGTGGAGTGCAGAATATCCTTTCTCATCTGAATAACAATAATTCGTCAACAGAAATCATTGTCGGGTCGTTAGAGGGGGTATAGAGGGATTTTTCATTTTCAAAATTACTTCAAAAATCTAATATGACTTGGCACGCATCATGGTGGGTCGCAAAGTATCCATGTCCATCTGAATAACAATAATTTGTCAACATAAATCATTGTCGTGTCGTCAGAGGGGGTATAGAGTGATTTTTCATTTTCAAAAATACTTCGAAAATCAAATATGACTTGGCACGTAACAAGGTGGAGTGCATAATATCCATTTTCATCTAAATTACAATATTTCGTCAACAGAAATTATTGTCGGGTCGTCAAAGGGAGTTAAAGGGAATTTTCATTTTCAAAATTACTTCAAAAATCGAATATAACTTGGCACGCAGCATAGTAGGGTGCAAAATATTCATTTTCATCTAAATAACAAAAATTCTTCAACAGGAATCATTGTCGGGTCGTCAGAGGGGGTATAGAGGGATTTCTCATTATCAAAATGACTTCAAAAATCAAATATGACTTGGCACGCATCATAGTAGGGTGCAGAATATATATTTCCATCTCAATAACAAGAATTCGTCAACAGAAATCATTGTCGGGTCGTTAGAGGGGGTATAGAGGGATTTATCATTTTCAATAACTCTTCAAAACTCTAATATGACTTGGCACGCATTATGGTGGGGTGCAGAATATCTATTTCTATCTGAATAACAATAAATCGTCGACAGAAATCATTGTCGGGTCGTTAGAGGGGGTATAGAGGGATTTTTCATTTTCAAAATTACCTCAAAATCAAATATGACTTGGCACGCATCATGGTGGGATGCAGAATATCCATTTCCAACTGAATAACAATAATTCGTTAACAGAACTCATTGTCGGGTCGTCAGAGGGGGTATAGAGGGATTTTTCATTTTCAAAATTACCTCAAAATCAAATATGACTTGGCACGCATCATGGTGGGATGCAGAATATCCATTTCCAACTGAATAACAATAATTCGTCAACAGAACTCATTGTCGGGTCGTCAGAGGGGGTATAGAGGGATTTTTCATTTTCAAAATTACTTCAAAAATCTAATATGACTTGGCACGCATCATGGTGGGGTGCAAAGTATCCATGTCCATCTGAATAACAATAATTTGTCAACATAAATCATTGTCGTGTCGTCAGAGGGGGTATAGAGAGATTTTTCATTTTAAAATTACTTCAAAAATCAAATATGACTTTGCACGTATCATGGTGGAGTGCATAATATTCAATTTCATCTAAATTACAATAATTCGTCAACTGATATCATTGTCGGGTCGTCAGAGGTGGTATAGAGGGATTTTTCATTATCAAAATGACTTCAGTAATCAAATATGACTTGGCACGCGTCATGGTAGGGTGCAGAATATATATTTCTATCTGAATAACAAGAATTCGTTAACAGAAATCATTGTCGGGTCGTTAGAGGGGGTATAGAGAGATTTTTCATTTTCAATATATATTCAAAAATCTAATATGACTTGGCACGCATCATAGTGGGGTGCTGAATATCTATTCCCATCTGAATAACAATAATTCGTCGACAGAACTCATTGTCGGGTCGTCAGAGGGGGTATAGAGGGATTTTTCATTTTCAAAATGACTTTAAAAATCAAATATGACTTGGCACGCATCATGGTGGGGTACAGAATATCCATTTCCATCTCAATAACAATAATTTGTCAAAAGAAATCATTGTCGGGTCGTCAGAGGGGTTATAGAGGGATTTTTCATTTTCAAAATTACCTCAAAATTAAATATGACTTGGCACGCATCATGGAGGGGTGCAAAGTATTCATGTATATCTAACTAACAATGATTCGTTAATAGAAATCATCGTCGGGTCGTCAGAGGGGGTATAGAAGTATTTCTCATTTTCAAAATTATTTCAAAAATCTAATATGACTAGGCACGCATCATAGTGGGGTGCAAAGTATCCATATATATCTAAATAACATTAATTCGTCAACAGAAATCATTGTCGGGTCGTTAGAGGGGGTATAGAGGTATTTTCCATTTTCACTATTTCTTCAAAAATCTAATATTACTTGGCACGCATCATGGTGGGGTGTAGAATATCCATATCTATCTGAATAACAATAATTCCTTAACAGAATTTATTGTCGTGTCGTCAGAGGGGGTATAGAGGGATTTTTCATTTTCAAAATTACCTCAAAATCAAATATGATTTGGCACGCAACATGGTGGGGTGCAGAATATCGATTTCCATCTGAATAACAATAATTCGTCAGCAGAAATCATTGTCGGGTCGTTAGAGGGGATGTAGAGGGTATTTTCATATTCAATATTTCTGCAAAAATCTAATATGACTTGGCACGCATCATGGTGGGGTGCAGAATATCCTTCCTCATCTGAATAACAATAATTCGTCAACAGAAATCATTGTCGGGTCGTTAGAGGGTGTATAGAGGGATTTTTCATTTTCAATATATATTCAAAAATCTAATATGACTTGGCACGCATCATGGTTGGGTGCAGAATATCTATTTCCATCTGAATAACAATAATTCGTCGACAGAACTCATTGTCGAGTCGTCAGAGGGGGTATAGAGGTATTTCTCATTTTCAAAATTACTTCAAAAATCTATTATGACTTGGCACGCATCATAGTGGGTTGCAAAGTATACTTATATATCTAAATAACAATAACACGTCAACAGAAATCATTGTCGGGTCGTTAGAGGGGGTATAGAGGGATTTTCCATTTTCAATATTCCTTCAAAAATCTAATATTACTTGGCACGCATCATGGTGGGGTGCAGAATATCCATATCTATCTGAATAACAATAATTCATTAACAGAATTTATTGTCGTGTCGTCAGAGGGGGTATAGAGAGATTTTTCATTTTCAAAATTACCTAAAAATCAAATATGACTTGGCACGCATCATGGTGGTGTGCACAGTATTCATGTATATCTAACTAACAATGATTCGTTAACATAAATCATTGTCGTGTCGTCAGAGGGGGTATAGAGGGATTTTTCATTTTCAAAATTACCTCAAAATCAAATATGATTTGGCACGCAACATGGTGGGGTGCAGAATATCCATTTCCATCTGAATAACAATAATTCGTCAGCAGTAATCATTGTCGGGTCGTTAGAGGGGATGTAGAGTGATTTTTCATATTCAATATTTCTTCAAAAATCTAATATGACTTGGCACGCATCATGGTGGGGTGCAGAATATCCTTTCTCATCTTAATAACAATAGTTCGTCAACAGAAATCATTGTCGGGTCGTCAGAGGGGGTATAGAGGGATTTTTCATTTTCAAAATTACTTCAAAAATCTAATATGACTTGGCACGCATCATGGTGGGTCGCAAAGTATCCACGTCCATCTGAATAACAATAATTTGTCAACATAAATCATTGTCGTGTCGTCAGAGGGGGTATAGAGTGATTTTTCATTTTCAAAATTACTTCGAAAATCAAATATGACTTGGCATGTATCAAGGTGGAGTGCATAATATCCATTTTCATCTAAATTACAATATTTCGTCTACAGAAATTATTGTCGGGTCGTCAAAGGGAGTTAAAGGGAATTTTCATTTTCAAAATTACTTCAAAAATCGAATATAACTTGGCACGCAGCATAGTAGGGTGCAAAATATTCATTTCCATCTGAATAACAATAATTTGTCAAAAGAAATCATTGTCGGGTCGTCAGAGGGGGTATAGAGGGATTTTTCATTTTCAAAATTACCTCAAAATTAAATATGACTTGGCACGCATCATGGTGGGTTGCATAATATCCATTTCCATCTGAATAACAATAATTCGTCAACAGAAATCATTGACGGGTCGTTGGAGGGGGTATAGAGGGATTTTTCATTTTCAAAATTAACCTCAAAATCAAATATGACTTGGCACACATCATGGTGTGGTGCAGAATATTCATTTCCATCTGAATAACAATAATTCGTCAATAGAAATCATTGACGGGTCGTTAGAGGGTATATAGAGGGATTTTTCATTTTCAAAATTACTTCAAAATCAAATATGACTTGGCACGCAACATGGTGGGGTGCAGAATATCCATTTCCATCTGAAAAACAATAATTCGTCAACAGATATCATTGTCGGGTCGTCAAAGGGGGTATAGAGGGATCTTTCATTTTCAAAATTACCTCAAAATTAAATATGACTTGGCACGCATCATGGAGGGGTGCAAAGTATTCATGTATATCTAACTAACAATGATTCGTTAATAGAAATCATTGTCGGGTCGTCAGAGGGGGTATAGAAGTATTTCTCATTTTCAAAATTATTTCAAAAATCTAATATGACTAGGCACGCATCATAGTGGGGTGCAAAGTATCCATATATATCTAAATAACATTAATTCGTCAACAGAAATCATTGTCGGGTCGTTAGAGGGGGTATAGAGGTATTTTCCATTTTCACTATTTCTTCAAAAATCTAATATTACTTGGCACGCATCATGGTGGGGTGTAGAATATCCATATCTATCTGAATAACAATAATTCCTTAACAGAATTTATTGTCGTGTCGTCAGAGGGGGTATAGAGGGATTTTTCATTTTCAAAATAACCTCAAAATCAAATATGATTTGGCACGCAACATGGTGGGGTGCAAAATATCCATTTCCATCTGAATAACAATAATTCGTCAGCAGAAATCATTGTCGGGTCGTTAGAGGGGATGTAGAGGGTATTTTCATATTCAATATTTCTGCAAAAATCTAATATGACTTGGCACGCATCATGGTGGGGTGCAGAATATCCTTCCTCATCTGAATAACAATAATTCGTCAACAGAAATCATTGTCGGGTCGTTAGAGGGTGTATAGAGGGATTTTTCATTTTCAATATATATTCAAAAATCTAATATGACTTGGCACGCATCATGGTTGGGTGCAGAATATCTATTTCCATCTGAATAACAATAATTCGTCGACAGAACTCATTGTCGGGTCGTCAGAGGGGGTATAGAGGTATTTCTCATTTTCAAAATTACTTCAAGAATCTATTATGACTTGGCACGCATCATAGTGGGGTGCAAAGTATACTTATATATCTAAATAACAATAACACGTCAACAGAAATCATTGTCGGGTCGTTAGAGGGGGTATAGAGGGATTTTCCATTTTCAATATTCCTTCAAAAATCTAATATTACTTGGCACGCATCATGGTGGGGTGCAGAATATCCATATCTATCTGAATAACAATAATTCCTTAACAGAATTTATTGTCGTGTCGTCAGAGGGGGTATAGAGAGATTTTTCATTTTCAAAATTACCTAAAAATCAAATATGAATTGGCACGCATCATGGTGGTGTGCACAGTATTCATGTATATCTAACTAACAATGATTCGTTAACATAAATCATTGTCGTGTCGTCAGAGGGGGTATAGAGGGATTTTTCATTTACAAAATTACCTCAAAATCAAATATGATTTGGCACGCAACATGGTGGGGTGCAGAATATCCATTTCCATCTGAATAACAATAATTCGTCAGCAGAAATCATTGTCGGGTCGTTAGAGGGGATGTAGAGTGATTTTTCATATTCAATATTTCTTCAAAAATCTAATATGACTTGGCACGCATCATGGTGGGGTGCAGAATATCCTTTCTCATCTTAATAACAATAGTTCGTCAACAGAAATCATTGTCGGGTCGTCAGAGGGGGTATAGAGGGATTTTTCATTTTCAAAATTACTTCAAAAATCTAATATGACTTGGCACGCATCATGGTGGGTCGCAAAGTATCCACGTCCATCTGAATAACAATAATTTGTCAACATAAATCATTGTCGTGTCGTCAGAGGGGGTATAGAGTGATTTTTCATTTTCAAAATCACTTCGAAAATCAAATATTACTTGGCATGTATCAAGGTGGAGTGCATAATATCCATTTTCATCTAAATTACAATATTTCGTCTACAGAAATTATTGTCGGGTCGTCAAAGGGAGTTAAAGGAAATTTTCATTTTCAAAATTACTTCAAAAATCGAATATAACTTGGCACGCAGCATAGTAGGGTGCAAAATATTCATTTCCATCTGAATAACAATAATTTGTCAAAAGAAATCATTGTCGGGTCGTCAGAGGGGGTATAGAGGGATTTTTCATTTTCAAAATTACCTCAAAATTAAATATGACTTGGCACGCATCATGGTGGGTTGCATAATATCCATTTCCATCTGAATAACAATAATTCGTCAACAGAAATCATTGACGGGTCGTTGGAGGGGGTATAGAGGGATTTTTCATTTTCAAAATTAACCTCAAAATCAAATATGACTTGGCACACATCATGGTGTGGTGCAGAATATTCATTTCCATCTGAATAACAATAATTCGTCAATAGAAATCATTGACGGGTCGTTAGAGGGTATATAGAGGGATTTTTCATTTTCAAAATTACTTCAAAAATCTAATATGACTTGGCACGCATCATGGTGGGGTGCAAAGTATCCATGTCCATCTGAATAACAATAATTTGTCTGCATAAATCATTGTCGTGTCGTCAGAGGGGGTATAGAGGGATTTTTCATTTTCAAAATTACTTCAAAAATCAAATATGACTTTGCACGTATCATGGTGGAGTGCATAATATTCATTTTCATCTAAATAACAATAATTCGTCAACTGAAATCATTGTCGGGTCGTCAGAGGTGGTATAGAGGGATTTTTTATTATCAAAATGACTTCAGTAATCAAATATGACTTGGCACGCGTCATGGTAGGGTGCAGAATATATATTTCTATCTGAATAACAAGAATTCGTTAACAGAAATCATTGTCGGGTCGTTAGAGGGGGTATAGAGGGATTTTTAATTTTCAATATATATTCAAAAATCTAATATGACTTGGCACGCATCATAGTGGGGTGCTGAATATCTATTTCCATCTGAATAACAATAATTCGTCGACAGAACTCATTGTCGGGTCGTCAGAGGGGGTATAGAGGGATTTCTCATTTTCAAAATGACTTTAAAAATCAAATATGACTTGGCACGCATCATGGTGGGGTACAGAATATCCATTTTCATCTCAATAACAATAATTTGTCAAAAGAAATCATTGTCGGGTCGTCAGAGGGGGTATAGAGGGATTTTTCATTTTCAAAATTACCTCAAAATCAAATATGACTTGGCACGCATCATAGTGGGGTGCAAAGTATTCATGTATATCTAACTAACACTGATTCGTTAATAGAAATCATTGTCGGGTCGTCAGAGGGGGTATAGAGGTATTTCTCATTTTCAAAATTATTTCAAAAATCTAATATGACTAGGCACGCATCATAGTGGGGTGCAAAGTATCCATATATATCTAAATAACAATAATTCGTCAACAGAAATCATTGTCGGGTCGTTAGAGGGGGTATAGAGGTATTTTCCATTTTCAATATTTCTTCAAAAATCTAATATTACTTGGCACGCATCATGGTGGGGTGCAGAATATCCATTTCCATCTGAATAACTATAATTCGTCAGCAGAAACCATTGTCGGGTCGTTAGAGGGGATGTAGAGGGATTTTTCATATTCAATATTTCTTCAAGAATCTAATATGACTTGGCACGCATCATGGTGGGGTGCAGAATATTCTTTCTCATCTGAATAACAATAATTCGTCAACAGAAATCATTGTCGGGTCGTTAGAGGGGGTATAGAGGGATTTTTCATTTTCAATATATATTCAAAAATCTAATATGACTTGGCACGCATCATGGTGGGGTGCAGAATATCTATTTCCATCTGAATAACAATAATTCGTCGACAGAACTCATTGTCGGGTCGTCAGAGAGGGTATAGAGTGATTTTTCATTTTCAAAATGACTTCAAAAATCAAATATGACTTGGCACGCATCATGGTGGGGTAAAAAATATCCATTTCCATCTCAGTAACAATAATTTGTCAAAAGAAATCATTGTCGGGTCGTCAGAGGGGGTATAGAGGGATTTTTCATTTTCAAAATTACCTCAAATCAAATATGACTTGGCACGCATCATGGTGGGGTGCAAAGTATTCATGTATATCTAACTAACAATGATTCGTTAATAGAAATCATTGTCGGGTCGTCTGAGGGGGTATAGAGGTATTTCTCATTTTCAAAATTACTTCAAAAAACTAATATGACTTGGCACGCATCATAGTGGGGTGCAAAGTATCCTTATATATCTAAATAACAATAATTCGTCAACAGAAATCATTGTCGGGTCGTTAGAGGGGGTATAGAGGGATTTTCCATTTTCAATATTTCTTCAAAAATCTAATATTACTTGGCACGCATCACGGTGGGGTGCATAATATCCATATCTATCTGAATAACAATAATTCCTCAACAGAATTTATTGTCGTGTCGTCAGAGGGGGTATAGAGAGATTTTTCATTTTCAAAATTACCTCAAAATCAAATATGACTTGGCACGCATCATGGTGGGGTGTACAGTATTCATGTATATCTAACTAACAATGATTCGTTAACATAAATCATTGTCGTGTCGTCAGAGGGGGTATAGAGGGATTTTTCATTTTCAAAATTACCTCAAAATCAAATATGATTTGGCACGCAACATGGTGGGGTGCAGAATATCCATTTTCATCTGAATAACAATAATTCGTCAGCAGAAATCATTGTCGGGTCGTTAGAGGGGATGTAGAGCGATTTTTCATATTCAATATTTCTTCAAAAATCTAATATGACTTGGCACGCATCATGGTGGAGTGCAGAATATCCTTTCTCATCTGAATAACAATAATTCGTCAACAGAAATCATTGTCGGGTCGTTAGAGGGGGTATAGAGGGATTTTTCATTTTCAAAATTACTTCAATAATCTAATATGACTTGGCACGCATCATGGTGGGTCGCAAAGTATCCATGTCCATCTGAATAACAATAATTTGTCAACATAAATCATTGTCGTGTCGTCAGAGGGGGTATAGAGTGATTTTTCATTTTCAAAAATACTTCGAAAATCAAATATGACTTGGCACGTAACAAGGTGGAGTGCATGATATCCATTTTCATCTAAATTACAATATTTCGTCAACAGAAATTATTGTCGGGTCGTCATAGGGAGTTAAAGGGAATTTTCATTTTCAAAATTACTTCAAAAATCGAATATAACTTGGCACGCAGCATAGTAGGGTGCAAAATATTCATTTTCATCTAAATAACAAAAATTCTTCAACAGGAATCATTGTCGGGTCGTCAGAGGGGGTATAGAGGGATTTCTCATTATCAAAATGACTTCAAAAAACAAATATGACTTGGCACGCATCATAGTAGGGTGCAGAATATATATTTTCATCTCAATAACAAGAATTCGTCAACAGAAATCATTGTCGGGTCGTTAGAGGGGGTATAGAGGGATTTTTCATTTTCAATAACTCTTCAAAACTCTAATATGACTTGGCACGCATTATGGTGGGGTGCAGAATATCTATTTCTATCTGAATAACAATAAATCGTCGACAGAAATCATTGTCGGGTCATTAGAGGGGGTATAGAGGGATTTTTCATTTTCAAAATTACCTCAAAATCAAATATGACTTGGCACGCATCATGGTGGGATGCAGAATATCCATTTCCAACTGAATAACAATAATTCGTCAACAGAACTCATTGTCGGGTCGTCAGAGGGGGTATAGAGGGATTTTTCATTTTCAAAATTACGTCAAAATCAAATATGACTTGGCACGCATCATGGTGGGATGCAGAATATCCATTTCCAACTGAATAACAATAATTCGTCAACAGAACTCATTGTCGGGTCGTCAGAGGGGGTATAGAGGGATTTTTCATTTTCAAAATTACTTCAAAAATCTAATATGACTTGGCACGCATCATGGTGGGGTGCAAAGTATCCATGTCCATCTGAATAACAATAATTTGTCAACATAAATCATTGTCGTGTCGTCAGAGGTGGTATAGAGGGATTTTTCATTTTCAAAATTACTTCAAAAATCAAATATGACTTTGCACGTATCATGGTGGAGTGCATAATATTCAATTTCATCTAAATTACAATAATTCGTCAACTGATATCATTGTCGGGTCGTCAGAGGTGGTATAGAGGGATTTTTCATTATCAAAATGACTTCAGTAATCAAATATGACTTGGCACGCGTCATGGTAGGGTGCAGAATATATATTTCTATCTGAATAACAAGAATTCGTTAACAGAAATCATTGTCGGGTCGTTAGAGGGGGTATAGAGGGATTTTTCATTTTCAATATATATTCAAAAATCTAATATGACTTGGCACGCATCATAGTGGGGTGCTGAATATCTATTCCCATCTGAATAACAATAATTCGTCGACAGAACTCATTGTCGGGTCGTCAGAGGGGGTATAGAGGGATTTTTCATTTTCAAAATGACTTTAAAAATCAAATATGACTTGGCACGCATCATGGTGGGGTACAGAATATCCATTTCCATCTCAATAACAATAATTTGTCAAAAGAAATCATTGTCGGGTCGTCAGAGGGGTTATAGAGGGATTTTTCATTTTCAAAATTACCTCAAAATTAAATATGACTTGGCACGCATCATGGAGGGGTGCAAAGTATTCATGTATATCTAACTAACAATGATTCATTAATAGAAATCATTGTCGGGTCGTCAGAGGGGGTATAGAAGTATTTCTCATTTTCAAAATTATTTCAAAAATCTAATATGACTAGGCACGCATCATAGTGGGGTGCAAAGTATCCATATATATCTAAATAACATTAATTCGTCAACAGAAATCATTGTCGGGTCGTTAGAGGGGGTATAGAGGTATTTTCCATTTTCACTATTTCTTCAAAAATCTAATATTACTTGGCACGCATCATGGTGGGGTGTAGAATATCCATATCTATCTGAATAACAATAATTCCTTAACAGAATTTATTGTCGTGTCGTCAGAGGGGGTATAGAGGGATTTTTCATTTTCAAAATTACCTCAAAATCAAATATGATTTGGCACGCAACATGGTGGGGTGCAGAATATCCATTTCCATCTGAATAACAATAATTCGTCAGCAGAAATCATTGTCGGGTCGTTAGAGGGGATGTAGAGGGTATTTTCATATTCAATATTTCTGCAAAAATCTAATATGACTTGGCACGCATCATGGTGGGGTGCAGAATCCTTCCTCATCTGAATAACAATAATTCGTCAACAGAAATCATTGTCGGGTCGTTAGAGGGTGTATAGAGGGATTTTTCATTTTCAATATATATTCAAAAATCTAATATGACTTGGCACGCATCATGGTTGGGTGCAGAATATCTATTTCCATCTGAATAACAATAATTCGTCGACAGAACTCATTGTCGGGTCGTCAGAGGGGGTATAGAGGTATTTCTCATTTTCAAAATTACTTCAAAAATCTATTATGACTTGGCACGCATCATAGTGGGGTGCAAAGTATACTTATATATCTGAATAACAATAAATCGTCAACAGAAATCATTGTCGGGTCGTTAGAGGGGGTATAGAGGGATTTTCCATTTTCAATATTCCTTCAAAAATCTAATATTACTTGGCACGCATCATGGTGGGGTGCAGAATATCCATATCTATCTGAATAACAATAATTCCTTAACAGAATTTATTGTCGTGTCGTCAGAGGGGGTATAGAGAGATTTTTCATTTTCAAAATTACCTAAAAATCAAATATGACTTGGCACGCATCATGGTGGTGTGCACAGTATTCATGTATATCTAACTAACAATGATTCGTTAACATAAATCATTGTCGTGTCGTCAGAGGGGGTATAGAGGGATTTTTCATTTTCAAAATTACCTCAAAATCAAATATGATTTGGCACGCAACATGGTGGGGTGCAGAATATCCATTTCCATCTGAATAACAATAATTCGTCAGCAGAAATCATTGTCGGGTCGTTAGAGGGGATGTAGAGTGATTTTTCATATTCAATATTTCTTCAAAAATCTAATATGACTTGGCACGCATCATGGTGGGGTGCAGAATATCCTTTCTCATCTTAATAACAATAGTTCGTCAACAGAAATCATTGTCGGGTCGTCAGAGGGGGTATAGAGGGATTTTTCATTTTCAAAATTACTTCAAAAATCTAATATGACTTGGCACGCATCATGGTGGGTCGCAAAGTATCCACGTCCATCTGAATAACAATAATTTGTCAACATAAATCATTGTCGTGTCGTCAGAGGGGGTATAGAGTGATTTTTCATTTTCAAAATTACTTCGAAAATCAAATATGACTTGGCATGTATCAAGGTGGAGTGCATAATATCCATTTTCATCTAAATTACAATATTTCGTCTACAGAAATTATTGTCGGGTCGTCAAAGGGAGTTAAAGGGAATTTTCATTTTCAAAATTACTTCAAAAATCGAATATAACTTGGCACGCAGCATAGTAGGGTGCAAAATATTCATTTCCATCTGAATAACAATAATTTGTCAAAAGAAATCATTGTCGGGTAGTCAGAGGGGGTATAGAGGGATTTTTCATTTTCAAAATTACCTCAAAATTAAATATGGCTTTGCACACATCATGGTGTGGTGCAGAATATTCATTTCCATCTGAATAACAATAATTCGTCAATAGAAATCATTGACGGGTCGTTAGAGGGTATATAGAGGGATTTTTCATTTTCAAAATTACTTCAAAATCAAATATGACTTGGCACGCAACATGGTGGGGTGCAGAATATCCATTTCCATCTGAATAACAATAATTCGTCAACAGAAATCATTGTCGGGTCGTCAAAGGGGGTATAGAGGGATCTTTCATTTTCAAAATTACCTCAAAATTAAATATGACTTGGCACGCATCATGGAGGGGTGCAAAGTATTCATGTATATCTAACTAACAATGATTCGTTAATAGAAATCATTGTCGGGTCGTCAGAGGGGGTATAGAAGTATTTCTCATTTTCAAAATTATTTCAAAAATCTAATATGACTAGGCACGCATCATAGTGGGGTACAGAATATCCATTTTCATCTCAATAACAATAATTTGTCAAAAGAAATCATTGTCGGGTCGTCAGAGGGGGTATAGAGGGATTTTTCATTTTCAAAATTACCTCAAAATCAAATATGACATGGCACGCATCATAGTGGGGTGCAAAGTATTCATGTATATCTAACTAACACTGATTCGTAAATAGAAATCATTGTCGGGTCGTCAGAGGGGGTATAGAGGTATTTCTCATTTTCAAAATGATTTCAAAAATCTAATATGACTAGGCACGCATCATAGTGGGGTGCAAAGTATCCATATATATCTAAATAACAATAATTCGTCAACAGAAATCATTGTCGGGTCGTTAGAGGGGGTAAAGAGGGATTTTTCATATTCAATATTTCTTCAAAAATCTAATATGACTTGGCACGCATCATGGTGGGGTGCAGAATATCCTTTCTCATCTTAATAACAATAGTTCGTCAACAGAAATCATTGTCGGGTCGTCAGAGGGGGTATAGAGGGATTTTTCATTTTCAAAATTACTTCAAAAATCTAATATGACTTGGCACGCATCATGGTGGGTCGCAAAGTATCCACGTCCATCTGAATAACAATAATTTGTCAACATAAATCATTGTCGTGTCGTCAGAGGGGGTATAGAGTGATTTTTCATTTTCAAAATTACTTCGAAAATCAAATATGACTTGGCATGTATCAAGGTGGAGTGCATAATATCCATTTTCATCTAAATTACAATATTTCGTCAACAGAAATTATTGTCGGGTCGTCAAAGGGAGTTAAAGGAAATTTTCATTTTCAAAATTACTTCAAAAATCGAATATAACTTGGCACGCAGCATAGTAGGGTGCAAAATATTCATTTCCATCTGAATAACAATAATTTGTCAAAAGAAATCATTGTCGGGTCGTCAGAGGGGGTATAGAGGGATTTTTCATTTTCAAAATTACCTCAAAATTAAATATGACTTGGCACGCATCATGGTGGGGTGCAAAGTATTCATGTATATCTAACTAACAATGATTCGTTAATAGAAATCTTTGTCGGGTCGTCAGAGGGGGTATAGAGGGATTTTTCATTTTCAAAATTACCTCAAAATTAAATATGACTTGGCACGCATCATGGTGGGGTGCAAAGTATTCATGTATATCTAACTAACAATGATTCGTTAACATAAATCATTGTCGTGTCGTCAGAGGGGGTATAGAGGGATTTTTCATTTTCAAAATTACCTCAAAATCAAATATGATTTGGCACGCAACATGATGGGGTGCAGAATATCCATATCCATCTGAATAACAATAATTCGTCAGCAGAAATCATTGTCGGGTAGTTAGAGGGGATGTAGAGGGATTTTTCATATTCAATATTTCTTCAAAAATCTAATATGACTTGGCACGCATCATGGTGGGGTGCAGAATATCCTTTCTCATCTGAATAACAATAATTCGTCAACAGAAATCATTGTCGGGTCGTCAGAGGGAGTATAGAGGGATTTTTCATTTTCAAAATTACCTCAAAATCAAATATGATTTGGCACGCAACATGGTGGGGTGCAGAATATCCATTTCCATCTGAATAACAATAATTCGTCAGCAGAAATCATTGTCGGGTCGTTAGAGGGGATGCAGAGGGTATTTTCATATTCAATATTTCTGCAAAAATCTAATATGACTTGGCACGCATCATAGTGGGGTGCAGAATATCCTTTCTCATCTGAATAAAAATAATTCGTCAACAGACATCATTGTCGGGTCGTTAGAGGGGGTATAGAGGGATTTTTCATTTTCAATATATATTCAAAAATCTAATATGACTTGGCAAGCATCATGGTGGGGTGCAGAATATCTATTTCCATCTGAATAACAATAATTCGTTGAAAGAACTCATTGTCGGGTCGTCAGAGGGGGTATAGAGGGATTTTTCATTTTCAAAATGACTTCAAAAATCAAATATGACTTGGCACGCATCATGGTGGGGTGCAAAGTATTCATGTATATCTAACTAACAATGATTCGTTAATAGATATCATTGTCGGGTCGTCAGAGGGGGTATAGAGGTATTTCTCATTTTCAAAATTACTTCAAAAATCTAATATGACTTGGCACGCATCATAGTGGGGTGCAAAGTATCCTTATATATCTAAATAACAATAATTCGTCAACAGAAATCATTGTCGGGTCGTTAGAGGGGGTATAGAGGGATTTTCCATTTTCAATATTTCTTCAAAAATCTAATATTTCTTGGCACGCATCATGGGGGGGTGCAGAATATCCATATCTATCTGAATAACAATAATTCCTTAACAGAATTTATTGTCGTGTCGTCAGAGGGGGTATAGAGAGATTTTTCATTTTCAAAATTACCTCAAAATCAAATATGATTTGGCACGCAACATGGTAAGGTGCAGAATATCCATTTCCATCTGAATAACAATAATTCGTCAGCAGAAATCATTGTCGGGTCGTTAGAGGGGATGTAGAGTGATTTTTCATATTCAATATTTCTTCAAAAATCTAATATGACTTGGCACGCATCATGGTGGGGTGCAGAATATCCTTTCTCATCTGAATAACAATAATTCGTCAACAGAAATCATTGTCGGGTCGTCAGAGGGGGTATAGAGGGATTTTTCATTTTCAAAATTACTTCAAAAATCTAATATGACTTGGCACGCATCATGGTGGGTCGCAAAGTATCCACGTCCATCTGAATAACAATAATTTGTCAACATAAATCATTGTCGTGTCGTCAGAGGGGGTATAGAGTGATTTTTCATTTTCAAAATTACTTCGAAAATCAAATATGACTTGGCACGTATCAAGGTGGAGTGCATAATATCCATTTTCATCTAAATTACAATATTTCGTCAACAGAAATTATTGTCGGGTCGTCAAAGGGAGTTAAAGGGAATTTTCATTTTCAAAATTACTTCAAAAATCGAATATAACTTGGCACGCAGCATAGTAGGGTGCAAAATATTCATTTCCATCTGAATAACAAAAATTCGTCAACAGGAATCATTGTCGGGTCGTCAGAGGGGGTATAGAGGGATTTTTCATTTTCAAAATTACCTCAAAATCAAATATCCATTTCCATCTGAATAACAATAATTCGTCAACAGAAATCATTGTCGGGTCGTCAGAGGGGGTATAGAGGGAATTTTCATTTTTAAAATTACTTCAAAAATCTAATATGACTTGGCACGCATCATGGTGGGTCGCAAAGTATCCATGTCCATCTGAATAACAATAATTTGTCAACATAAATCATTGTCGTGTCGTCAGAGGGGGTATAAAATTTCTTCGAAAATCAAATATGACTTGGCACGTATCAGGGTGGAGTGCATAATATCCATTTCCATCTGAACAACAATAAATTGTAACCAGAAATCATTGTCGGGTCGTCAAAGGGAGTTGAAGGGAATTTTCATTTTCAAAATTACTTCAAAAATCGAATATAACTTGGCACGCAGCATAGTAGGGTGCAAAATATTCATTTCCATCTGAATAACAATAATTCGTCAAAAGATATCATTGTCGGATCGTTAGAGGGGGTATAGAGGGATTTCTCATTATCAAAATGACTTCAAAAATCAAATATGAATTGGCACGCATCATAGTAGGGTGCAGAATATATATTTCCATCTCGATAACAAGAATTCGTCAACAGAAATCATTGTCGGGTCGTTAGAGGGGGTATAGAGGGATTTTTCATTTTCAATATTTCTTCAAAACTCTAATATGACTTGGCACGCATCATGGTGGGGTGCAGAATATCTATTTCTATCTGAATAACAATAAATCGTCGACAGAAATCATTGTCGGGTCGTTAGAGGGGGTATAGAGGGATTTTTCATTTTCAAAATTACCTCAAAATCAAATATGACTTGGCGCGCATCATGGTGGGATGCAGAATATCCATTTCCATCTGAATAACAATAATTCGTCAACAGAAATCATTGACGGGTCGTTGTAGGAGGTATAGAGGGATTTGTCATTTTCAAAATTAACCTCAAAATCAAATATGACTTGGCACGGATCATGGTGGGGTGCAGAATATCCATTTCCATCTGAATAACAATAATTCGTCAATAGAAATCATTGACGGGTCGTTAGAGGGTGTATAGAGGGATTTTTCATTTTCAAAATGACTTCAAAATCAAATATGACTTGGCACGCAACATGGTGGGATGCAGAATATCCATTTCAATCTGAATAACAATAATTCGTCAACAGAAATCATTGACGGGTCGTTGTAGGAGGTATAGAGGGATTTGTCATTTTCAAAATTAACCTCAAAATCGAATATAACTTGGCACGCAGCATAGTAGGGTGCAAAATATTCATTTCCATCTGAATAACAATAATTTGTCAAAAGAAATCATTGTCGGGTCGTCAGAGGGGGTATAGAGGTATTTCTCATTTTCAAAATTACTTCAAAAATCTAATATGACTAGGCACGCATCATAGTGGGGTGCAAAGTATCCATATATTTCTAAATAACAATAATTCGTCAACAAAAATCATTCTCGGGTCGTTAGAGGGGGTATAGAGGTATTTTCCATTTTCAATATTTCTTCAAATATCTAATATTACTTGGCACGCATCATGGTGGGGTGCAGAATATCCATATCTATCTGAATAACAATAATTCCTTAACAGAATTTATTGTCGTGTCGTCAGAGGGGGTATAGAGAGATTTTTCATTTTCAAAATCACCTCAAAATCAAATATGACTTGGCACGCATCATGGTGGGGTGCACAGTATTCATGTATATCTAACTAACAATGATTCGTTAACATAAATCATTGTCGTGTCGTCAGAGGGGGTATAGAGGGATTTTTCATTTTCAAAATTACCTCAAAATCAAATATAATTTGGCACGCAACATGATGGGGTGCAGAATATCCATATCCATCTGAATAACAATAATTCGTCAGCAGAAATCATTGTCGGGTAGTTAGAGGGGATGTAGAGGGATTTTTCATATTCAATATTTCTTCAAAAATCTAATATGACTTGGCACGCATCATGGTGGGGTGCAAAGTATCCACGTCCATCTGAATAACAATAATTTGTCAACATAAATCATTGTCGTGTCGTCAGAGGGGGTATAGAGTGATTTTTCATTTTCAAAATTACTTCGAAAATCAAATATGACTTGGCACGTATCAAGGTGGAGTGCATAATATCCATTTTCATCTAAATTACAATATTTCGTCAACAGAAATTATTGTCGGGTCGTCAAAGGGAGTTAAAGGGAATTTTCATTTTCAAAATTACTTCAAAAATCGAATATAACTTGGCACGCAGCATAGTAGGGTGCAAAATATTCATTTCCATCTGAATAACAAAAATTCGTCAACAGGAATCATTGTCGGGTCGTCAGAGGGGGTATAGAGGGATTTTTCATTTTCAAAATTACCTCAAAATCAAATATGAATTTCCATCTGAATAACAATAATTCGTCAACAGAAATCATTGTCGGGTCGTCAGAGGGGGTATAGAGGGAATTTTCATTTTTAAAATTACTTCAAAAATCTAATAAGACTTGGCACGCATCATGGTGGGTCGCAAAGTATCCATGTCCATCTGAATAACAATAATTTGTCAACATAAATCATTGTCGTGTCGTCAGAGGGGGTATAAAATTTCTTCGAAAATCAAATATGACTTGGCACGTATCAGGGTGGAGTGCATAATATCCATTTCCATCTGAACAACAATAAATTGTAACCAGAAATCATTGTCGGGTCGTCAAAGGGAGTTAAAGGGAATTTTCATTTTCAAAATTACTTCAAAAATCGAATATAACTTGGCACGCAGCATAGTAGGGTGCAAAATATTCATTTCCATCTGAATAACAATAATTCGTCAAAAGATATCATTGTCGGATCGTTAGAGGGGGTATAGAGGGATTTCTCATTATCAAAATGACTTCAAAAATCAAATATGAATTGGCACGCATCATAGTAGGGTGCAGAATATATATTTCCATCTCGATAACAAGAATTCGTCAACAGAAATCATTGTCGGGTCGATAGAGGGGGTATAGAGGGATTTTTCATTTTCAATATTTCTTCAAAACTCTAATATGACTTGGCACGCATCATGGTGGGGTGCAGAATATCTATTTCTATCTGAATAACAATAAATCGTCGACAGAAATCATTGTCGGGTCGTTAGAGGGGGTATAGAGGGATTTTTCATTTTCAAAATTACCTCAAAATCAAATATGACTTGGCGCGCATCATGGTGGGATGCAGAATATCCATTTCCATCTGAATAACAATAATTCGTCAACAGAAATCATTGACGGGTCGTTGTAGGAGGTATAGAGGGATTTGTCATTTTCAAAATTAACCTCAAAATCAAATATGACTTGGCACGGATCATGGTGGGGTGCAGAATATCTATTTCTATCTGAATAACAATAAATCGTCGACAGAAATCATTGTCGTGTCGTCAGAGGGGGAATAGAGAGATTTTTCATTTTCAAAATTACCTCAAAATCAAATATGACTTGGCACGCATCATGGTGGTGTGCACAGTATTCATGTATATCTAACTAACAATGATTCGTTAACATAAATCATTGTCGTGTCGTCAGAGGGGGTATAGAGGGATTTTTCATTTTCAAAATTACCTCAAAATCAAATATGATTTGGCACGCAACATGGTAAGGTGCAGAATATCCATTTCCATCTGAATAACAATAATTCGTCAGCAGAAATCATTGTCGGGTCGTCAGAGGGGGTATAGAGGGATTTTTCATTTTCAAAATTACTTCAAAAATCTAATATGACTTGGCACGCATCATGGTGGGTCGCAAAGTATCCACGTCCATCTGAATAACAATAATTTGTCAACATAAATCATTGTCGTGTCGTCAGAGGGGGTATAGAGTGATTTTTCATTTTCAAAATTACTTCGAAAATCAAATATGACTTGGCACGTATCAAGGTGGAGTGCATAATATCCATTTTCATCTAAATTACAATATTTCGTCTACAGAAATTATTGTCGGGTCGTCAAAGGGAGTTAAAGGGAATTTTCATTTTCAAAATTACTTCAAAAATCGAATATAACTTGGCACGCAGCATAGTAGGGTGCAAAATATTCATTTCCATCTGAATAACAAAAATTCGTCAACAGGAATCATTGTCGGGTCGTCAGAGGGGGTATAGAGGGATTTTTCATTTTCAAAATTACCTCAAAATCAAATATCCATTTCCATCTGAATAACAATAATTCGTCAACAGAAATCATTGTCGGGTCGTCAGAGGGGGTATAGAGGGAATTTTCATTTTTAAAATTACTTCAAAAATCTAATATGACTTGGCACGCATCATGGTGGGTCGCAAAGTATCCATGTCCATCTGAATAACAATAATTTGTCAACATAAATCATTGTCGTGTCGTCAGAGGGGGTATAAAATTTCTTCGAAAATCAAATATGACTTGGCACGTATCAGGGTGGAGTGCATAATATCCATTTCCATCTGAACAACAATAAATTGTAACCAGAAATCATTGTCGGGTCGTCAAAGGGAGTTAAAGGGAATTTTCATTTTCAAAATTACTTCAAAAATCGAATATAACTTGGCACGCAGCATAGTAGGGTGCAAAATATTCATTTCCATCTGAATAACAATAATTCGTCAAAAGATATCATTGTCGGATCGTTAGAGGGGGTATAGAGGGATTTCTCATTATCAAAATGACTTCAAAAATCAAATATGAATTGGCACGCATCATAGTAGGGTGCAGAATATATATTTCCATCTCGATAACAAGAATTCGTCAACAGAAATCATTGTCGGGTCGTTAGAGGGGGTATAGAGGGATTTTTCATTTTCAATATTTCTTCAAAACTCTAATATGACTTGGCACGCATCATGGTGGGGTGCAGAATATCTATTTCTATCTGAATAACAATAAATCGTCGACAGAAATCATTGTCGGGTCGTTAGAGGGGGTATAGAGGGATTTTTCATTTTCAAAATTACCTCAAAATCAAATATGACTTGGCGCGCATCATGGTGGGATGCAGAATATCCATTTCCATCTGAATAACAATAATTCGTCAACAGAAATCATTGACGGGTCGTTGTAGGAGGTATAGAGGGATTTGTCATTTTCAAAATTAACCTTAAAATCAAATATGACTTGGCACGGATCATGGTGGGGTGCAGAATATCCATTTCCATCTGAATAACAATAATTCGTCAATAGAAATCATTGACGGGTCGTTAGAGGGTGTATAGAGGGATTTTTCATTTTCAAAATGACTTCAAAATCAAATATGACTTGGCACGCAACATGGTGGGATGCAGAATATCCATTTCAATCTGAATAACAATAATTCGTCAACAGAAATCATTGACGGGTCGTTGTAGGAGGTATAGAGGGATTTGTCATTTTCAAAATTAACCTCAAAATCGAATATAACTTGGCACGCAGCATAGTAGGGTGCAAAATATTCATTTCCATCTGAATAACAATAATTTGTCAAAAGAAATCATTGTCGGGTCGTCAGAGGGGGTATAGAGGTATTTCTCATTTTCAAAATTACTTCAAAAATCTAATATGACTAGGCACGCATCATAGTGGGGTGCAAAGTATCCATATATTTCTAAATAACAATAATTCGTCAACAAAAATCATTCTCGGGTCGTTAGAGGGGGTATAGAGGTATTTTCCATTTTCAATATTTCTTCAAATATCTAATATTACTTGGCACGCATCATGGTGGGGTGCAGAATATCCATATCTATCTGAATAACAATAATTCCTTAACAGAATTTATTGTCGTGTCGTCAGAGGGGGTATAGAGAGATTTTTCATTTTCAAAATCACCTCAAAATCAAATATGACTTGGCACGCATCATGGTGGGGTGCACAGTATTCATGTATATCTAACTAACAATGATTCGTTAACATAAATCATTGTCGTGTCGTCAGAGGGGGTATAGAGGGATTTTTCATTTTCAAAATTACCTCAAAATCAAATATAATTTGGCACGCAACATGATGGGGTGCAGAATATCCATATCCATCTGAATAACAATAATTCGTCAGCAGAAATCATTGTCGGGTAGTTAGAGGGGATGTAGAGGGATTTTTCATATTCAATATTTCTTCAAAAATCTAATATGACTTGGCACGCATCATGGTGGGGTGCAGAATATCCTTTCTCATCTGAATAACAATAATTCGTCAACAGAAATCATTGTCGGGTCGTCAGAGGGGGTATAGAGGGATTTTTCATTTTCAAAATTACTTCAAAAATCTAATATGACTTGGCACGCATCATGGTGGGTCGCAAAGTATCCACGTCCATCTGAATAACAATAATTTGTCAACATAAATCATTGTCGTGTCGTCAGAGGGGGTATAGAGTGATTTTTCATTTTCAAAATTACTTCGAAAATCAAATATGACTTGGCACGTATCAAGGTGGAGTGCATAATATCCATTTTCATCTAAATTACAATATTTCGTCAACAGAAATTATTGTCGGGTCGTCAAAGGGAGTTAAAGGGAATTTTCATTTTCAAAATTACTTCAAAAATCGAATATAACTTGGCACGCAGCATAGTAGGGTGCAAAATATTCATTTCCATCTGAATAACAAAAATTCGTCAACAGGAATCATTGTCGGGTCGTCAGAGGGGGTATAGAGGGATTTTTCATTTTCAAAATTACCTCAAAATCAAATATCCATTTCCAACTGAATAACAATAATTCGTCAACAGAAATCATTGTCGGGTCGTCAGAGGGGGTATAGAGGGAATTTTCATTTTTAAAATTACTTCAAAAATCTAATATGACTTGGCACGCATCATGGTGGGTCGCAAAGTATCCATGTCCATCTGAATAACAATAATTTGTCAACATAAATCATTGTCGTGTCGTCAGAGGTGGTATAAAATTTCTTCGAAAATCAAATATGACTTGGCACGTATCAAGGTGGAGTGCATAATATCCATTTCCATCTGAACAACAATAAATTGAAACCAGAAATCATTGTCGGGTCGTCAAAGGGAGTTAAAGGGAATTTTCATTTTCAAAATTACTTCAAAAATCGAATATAACTTGGCACGCAGCATAGTAGGGTGCAAAATATTCATTTCCATCTGAATAACAATAATTCGTCAAAAGATATCATTGTCGGATCGTTAGAGGGGGTATAGAGGGATTTCTCATTATCAAAATGACTTCAAAAATCAAATATGAATTGGCACGCATCATAGTAGGGTGCAGAATATATATTTCCATCTCGATAACAAGAATTCGTCAACAGAAATCATTGTCGGGTCGTTAGAGGGGGTATAGAGGGATTTTTCATTTTCAATATTTCTTCAAAACTCTAATATGACTTGGCACGCATCATGGTGGGGTGCAGAATATCTATTTCTATCTGAATAACAATAAATCGTCGACAGAAATCATTGTCGGGTCGTTAGAGGGGGTATAGAGGGATTTTTCATTTTCAAAATTACCTCAAAATCAAATATGACTTGGCGCGCATCATGGTGGGATGCAGAATATCCATTTCCATCTGAATAACAATAATTCGTCAACAGAAATCATTGACGGGTCGTTGTAGGAGGTATAGAGGGATTTGTCATTTTCAAAATTAACCTCAAAATCAAATATGACTTGGCACGGATCATGGTGGGGTGCAGAATATCTATTTCTATCTGAATAACAATAAATCGTCGACAGAAATCATTGTCGTGTCGTCAGAGGGGGAATAGAGAGATTTTTCATTTTCAAAATTACCTCAAAATCAAATATGACTTGGCACGCATCATGGTGGTGTGCACAGTATTCATGTATATCTAACTAACAATGATTCGTTAACATAAATCATTGTCGTGTCGTCAGAGGGGGTATAGAGGGATTTTTCATTTTCAAAATTACCTCAAAATCAAATATGATTTGGCACGCAACATGGTAAGGTGCAGAATATCCATTTCCATCTGAATAACAATAATTCGTCAGCAGAAATCATTGTCGGGTCGTCAGAGGGGGTATAGAGGGATTTTTCATTTTCAAAATTACTTCAAAAATCTAATATGACTTGGCACGCATCATGGTGGGTCGCAAAGTATCCACGTCCATCTGAATAACAATAATTTGTCAACATAAATCATTGTCGTGTCGTCAGAGGGGGTATAGAGTGATTTTTCATTTTCAAAATTACTTCGAAAATCAAATATGACTTGGCACGTATCAAGGTGGAGTGCATAATATCCATTTTCATCTAAATTACAATATTTCGTCAACAGAAATTATTGTCGGGTCGTCAAAGGGAGTTAAAGGGAATTTTCATTTTCAAAATTACTTCAAAAATCGAATATAACTTGGCACGCAGCATAGTAGGGTGCAAAATATTCATTTCCATCTGAATAACAAAAATTCGTCAACAGGAATCATTGTCGGGTCGTCAGAGGGGGTATAGAGGGATTTTTCATTTTCAAAATTACCTCAAAATCAAATATCCATTTCCATCTGAATAACAATAATTCGTCAACAGAAATCATTGTCGGGTCGTCAGAGGGGGTATAGAGGGAATTTTCATTTTTAAAATTACTTCAAAAATCTAATATGACTTGGCACGCATCATGGTGGGTCGCAAAGTATCCATGTCCATCTGAATAACAATAATTTGTCAACATAAATCATTGTCGTGTCGTCAGAGGGGGTATAAAATTTCTTCGAAAATCAAATATGACTTGGCACGTATCAGGGTGGAGTGCATAATATCCATTTCCATCTGAACAACAATAAATTGTAACCAGAAATCATTGTCGGGTCGTCAAAGGGAGTTAAAGGGAATTTTCATTTTCAAAATTACTTCAAAAATCGAATATAACTTGGCACGCAGCATAGTAGGGTGCAAAATATTCATTTCCATCTGAATAACAATAATTCGTCAAAAGATATCATTGTCGGATCGTTAGAGGGGGTATAGAGGGATCTCTCATTATCAAAATGACTTCAAAAATCAAATATGAATTGGCACGCATCATAGTAGGGTGCAGAATATATATTTCCATCTCGATAACAAGAATTCGTCAACAGAAATCATTGTCGGGTCGTTAGAGGGGGTATAGAGGGATTTTTCATTTTCAATATTTCTTCAAAACTCTAATATGACTTGGCACGCATCATGGTGGGGTGCAGAATATCTATTTCTATCTGAATAACAATAAATCATCTACAGAAATCATTGTCGGGTCGTTAGAGGGGGTATAGAGGGATTTTTCATTTTCAAAATTACCTCAAAATCAAATATGACTTGGCGCGCATCATGGTGGGATGCAGAATATCCATTTCCATCTGAATAACAATAATTCGTCAACAGAAATCATTGACGGGTCGTTGTAGGAGGTATAGAGGGATTTGTCATTTTCAAAATTAACCTTAAAATCAAATATGACTTGGCACGGATCATGGTGGGGTGCAGAATATCCATTTCCATCTGAATAACAATAATTCGTCAATAGAAATCATTGACGGGTCGTTAGAGGGTGTATAGAGGGATTTTTCATTTTCAAAATGACTTCAAAATCAAATATGACTTGGCACGCAACATGGTGGGATGCAGAATATCCATTTCAATCTGAATAACAATAATTCGTCAACAGAAATCATTGACGGGTCGTTGTAGGAGGTATAGAGGGATTTGTCATTTTCAAAATTAACCTCAAAATCGAATATAACTTGGCACGCAGCATAGTAGGGTGCAAAATATTCATTTCCATCTGAATAACAATAATTTGTCAAAAGAAATCATTGTCGGGTCGTCAGAGGGGGTATAGAGGTATTTCTCATTTTCAAAATTACTTCAAAAATCTAATATGACTAGGCACGCATCATAGTGGGGTGCAAAGTATCCATATATTTCTAAATAACAATAATTCGTCAACAAAAATCATTCTCGGGTCGTTAGAGGGGGTATAGAGGTATTTTCCATTTTCAATATTTCTTCAAATATCTAATATTACTTGGCACGCATCATGGTGGGGTGCAGAATATCCATATCTATCTGAATAACAATAATTCCTTAACAGAATTTATTGTCGTGTCGTCAGAGGGGGTATAGAGAGATTTTTCATTTTCAAAATCACCTCAAAATCAAATATGACTTGGCACGCATCATGGTGGGGTGCACAGTATTCATGTATATCTAACTAACAATGATTCGTTAACATAAATCATTGTCGTGTCGTCAGAGGGGGTATAGAGGGATTTTTCATTTTCAAAATTACCTCAAAATCAAATATAATTTGGCACGCAACATGATGGGGTGCAGAATATCCATATCCATCTGAATAACAATAATTCGTCATCAGAAATCATTGTCGGGTAGTTAGAGGGGATGTAGAGGGATTTTTCATATTCAATATTTCTTCAAAAATCTAATATGACTTGGCACGCATCATGGTGGGGTGCAGAATATCCTTTCTCATCTGAATAACAATAATTCGTCAACAGAAATCATTGTCGGGTCGTCAGAGGGGGTATAGAGGGATTTTTCATTTTCAAAATTACTTCAAAAATCTAATATGACTTGGCACGCATCATGGTGGGTCGCAAAGTATCCACGTCCATCTGAATAACAATAATTTGTCAACATAAATCATTGTCGTGTCGTCAGAGGGGGTATAGAGTGATTTTTCATTTTCAAAATTACTTCGAAAATCAAATATGACTTGGCACGTATCAAGGTGGAGTGCATAATATCCATTTTCATCTAAATTACAATATTTCGTCAACAGAAATTATTGTCGGGTCGTCAAAAGGAGTTAAAGGGAATTTTCATTTTCAAAATTACTTCAAAAATCGAATATAACTTGGCACGCAGCATAGTAGGGTGCAAAATATTCATTTCCATCTGAATAACAAAAATTCGTCAACAGGAATCATTGTCGGGTCGTCAGAGGGGGTATAGAGGGATTTTTCATTTTTAAAATTACTTCAAAAATCTAATATGACTTGGCACGCATCATGGTGGGTCGCAAAGTATCCATGTCCATCTGAATAACAATAATTTGTCAACAGAAATCATTGTCGGGTCGTCAGAGGGGGTATAGAGGGAATTTTCATTTTTAAAATTACTTCAAAAATCTAATATGACTTGGCACGCATCATGGTGGGTCGCAAAGTATCCATGTCCATCTGAATAACAATAATTTGTCAACATAAATCATTGTCGTGTCGTCAGAGGGGGTATAAAATTTCTTCGAAAATCAAATATGACTTGGCACGTATCAAGGTGGAGTGCATAATATCCATTTCCATCTGAACAACAATAAATTGTAACCAGAAATCATTGTCGGGTCGTCAAAGGGAGTTAAAGGGAATTTTCATTTTCAAAATTACTTCAAAAATCGAATATAACTTGGCACGCAGCATAGTAGGGTGCAAAATATTCATTTCCATCTGAATAACAATAATTCGTCAAAAGATATCATTGTCGGATCGTTAGAGGGGGTATAGAGGGATTTCTCATTATCAAAATGACTTCAAAAATCAAATATGAATTGGCACGCATCATAGTAGGGTGCAGAATATATATTTCCATCTCGATAACAAGAATTCGTCAACAGAAATCATTGTCGGGTCGTTAGAGGGGGTATAGAGGGATTTTTCATTTTCAATATTTCTTCAAAACTCTAATATGACTTGGCACGCATCATGGTGGGGTGCAGAATATCTATTTCTATCTGAATAACAATAAATCGTCGACAGAAATCATTGTCGGGTCGTAAGAGGGGGTAGAGAGGGATTTTTCATTTTCAAAATTACCTCAAAATCAAATATGACTTGGCGCGCATCATGGTGGGATGCAGAATATCCATTTCCATCTGAATAACAATAATTCGTCAACAGAAATCATTGACGGGTCGTTGTAGGAGGTATAGAGGGATTTGTCATTTTCAAAATTAACCTCAAAATCAAATATGACTTGGCACGGATCATGGTGGGGTGCAGAATATCCATTTCCATCTGAATAACAATAATTCGTCAATAGAAATCATTGACGGGTCGTTAGAGGGTGTATAGAGGGATTTTTCATTTTCAAAATGACTTCAAAATCAAATATGACTTGGCACGGATCATGGTGGGGTGCAGAATATCCATTTCCATCTGAATAACAATAATTCGTCAACAGAAATCATTGACGGGTCGTTGTAGGAGGTATAGAGGGATTTGTCATTTTCAAAATTAACCTCAAAATCGAATATAACTTGGCACGCAGCATAGTAGGGTGCAAAATATTCATTTCCATCTGAATAACAATAATTTGTCAAAAGAAATCATTGTCGGGTCGTCAGAGGGGGTATAGAGGTATTTCTCATTTTCAAAATTACTTCAAAAATCTAATATGACTAGGCACGCATCATAGTGGGGTGCAAAGTATCCATATATTTCTAAATAACAATAATTCGTCAACAAAAATCATTCTCGGGTCGTTAGAGGGGGTATAGAGGTATTTTCCATTTTCAATATTTCTTCAAATATCTAATATTACTTGGCACGCATCATGGTGGGGTGCAGAATATCCATATCTATCTGAATAACAATAATTCCTTAACAGAATTTATTGTCGTGTCGTCAGAGGGGGTATAGAGAGATTTTTCATTTTCAAAATCACCTCAAAATCAAATATGACTTGGCACGCATCATGGTGGGGTGCACAGTATTCATGTATATCTAACTAACAATGATTCGTTAACATAAATCATTGTCGTGTCGTCAGAGGGGGTATAGAGGGATTTTTCATTTTCAAAATTACCTCAAAATCAAATATAATTTGGCACGCAATATGATGGGGTGCAGAATATCCATATCCATCTGAATAACAATAATTCGTCAGCAGAAATCATTGTCGGGTAGTTAGAGGGGATGTAGAGGGATTTTTCATATTCAATATTTCTTCAAAAATCTAATATGACTTGGCACGCATCATAATGGGGTGCAGAATATCCTTTCTCATCTGAATAACAATAATTCGTCAACAGAAATCATTGTCGGGTCGTCAGAGGGAGTATAGAGGGATTTTTCATTTTCAAAATTACCTCAAAATCAAATATGATTTGGCACGCAACATGGTGGGGTGCAGAATATCCATTTCCATCTGAATAACAATAATTCGTCAGCAGAAATCATTGTCGGGTCGTTAGAGGGGATGCAGAGGGTATTTTCATATTCAATATTTCTGCAAAAATCTAATATGACTTGGCACGCATCATAGTGGGGTGCAGAATATCCTTTCTCATCTGAATAACAATAATTCGTCAACAGACATCATTGTCGGGTCGTTAGAGGGGGTATAGAGGGATTTTTCATTTTTAATATATATTCAAAAATCTAATATGACTTGGCAAGCATCATGGTGGGGTGCAGAATATTCATGTATATCTAACTAACAATGATTCGTTAATAGATATCATTGTCGGGTCGTCAGAGGGGGTATAGAGGTATTTCTCATTTTCAAAATTACTTCAAAAATCTAATATGACTTGGCACGCATCATAGTGGGGTGCAAAGTATCCATGTCCATCTGAATAATAATAATTTGTCAACATAAATCATTGTCGTGTCGTCAGAGGGGGTATAGAGGGATTTTTCATTTTCATAATTACTTCAAAAATCAAATATGACTTTGCACGTATCATGGTGGAGTGCATAATATTCATTTTCATCTACATTACAATAATTCGTCAACAGAAATCATTGTCGGGTCGTCAGAGGTGGTATAGAGGGATTTTTCATTATCAAAATGACTTCAAAAATCAAATATGACTTGGCACGCATCATAGTAGGTGCAGAATAAATATTTCCATCTGAATAACAAGAATTCGTTATCAGAAATCATTGTCGGGTCGTTAGAGGGGGTATAGAGGGATTTTTCATTTTCAATATTTCTTCAAAAATTTAATATGACTTGGCACGCATCATGGTGGGGTGCATAATATTTATTTTCATCTGAATAACAATAATTCGTTGACAGAAATCATTGTCGGGTCGTTAGAGGGGGTATAGAGGAGTTTTTCATTTTCAAAATTACCTCATAATCAAATATGACTTGGCACGCAACATGGTGGGGTTCAGAATATTCATTTCCATCTGAATAACGAATTCGTCAACAGAAATCATTGTCGGGTCGTTAGAGGGGGTATAGAGGGATTTTTCATTTTCAAAATGACTTCAAAAATCAAATATGACTTGGCACGAATCGTGGTGGGGTACAGAATATCCATTTTCATCTCAATAACAATAATTTGTCAACAGAAATCATTGTCGGTTCGTCAGAGGGGGTATAGAGGGATTTTTAATATTCAAAATTACCTCAGAATCAAATATGACTTGGCACGCATCATAGTGGGGTACAGAATATCCATTTCCATCTGAATAACAATAATTTGTCAACAGAAGTCATTGTCGGGTCGTTAGAGGGGGTATAGAGGGATTTTTCATTTTCAATATTTCTTCAAAAATCTAATATGACTTGGCACGCATCATGGTGGGGTGCAAAGTATTCATGTCCATCTGAATAACAATAATTCGTCAACAGAAATCATTGTTGGGTCGTTAGAGGAGGTAGAGAGGGATTTTTCATTTTCAATATTTCTTCAAAAATGTAATATGACTTGGCACGCATCATGTTGGGGTGCAAAGTATCCATGTCCATCTGAATAACAATAATTCGTCAACAGAAATCATTGTCGGGTCGTCAGAGGGGGTATAGAGGGATTTTTCATTTTCAAAATAACTTCAAAAATCAAATATGACTTGGCACGCTTCACGGTGGGGTGCAAAGTATTCATGTATATCTAACTAACAATGATTCGTTAATAGAAATCATTGTCGGGTCGTTAGAGGGGGTATAGAGGTATTTCTCATTTTCAAAATTACTTCAAAAATCTAATATGACTTGGCACGCATCATAGTATGGTGCAAAGTATCCTTATATATCTAAATAACAATAATTCGTCAACAGAAATCATTGGCGGGTCGTTAGAGGGGGTATAGAGGGATTTTTCATTTTCAATATTTCTTCAAAAATCTAATATTACTTGGCACGCATCATGGTGGGGTGCAGAATATCCATATCTATCTGTATAACAATAATTCCTTAACAGAATTTATTGTCGTGTCGTCAGAGGGGGTATAGAGAGATTTTTCATTTTCAAAATTACCTCAAAACAAATATGACTTGGCACGCATCATGGTGGGGTGCACAGTATTCATGTATATCTAACTAACAATGATTCGTTAACATAAATCATTGTCGTGTCGTCAGAGGGGGTATAGAGGGATTTTTCATTTTCAAAATTACCACAAAATCAAATATGATTTGGGACGCAACATGGTGGTGTGCAGAATATCCATTTCCATCTGAATAACAATAATTCGTCAGCAGAAATCATTGTCGGGTCGTTAGAGGGGATGTAGAGTGATTTTTCATATTCAATATTTCTTCAAAAATCTAATATGACTTGGCACGCATCATGGTGGGGTGCAGAATGTCCTTTCTCATCTGAATAACAATAATTCGTCAACAGAAACCATTGTCGAGTCGTCAGAGGGGGTATAGAGGGATTTTTCATTTTCAAAATTACCACAAAATCAAATATGATTTGGGACGCAACATGGTGGTGTGCATAATATCCATTTATATCTGAATATCAATAATTCGTCAACAGAAATCATTGATGGGTCGTTGGAGGGGGTATAGAGGGATTTTTCATTTTCAAAATTAACCTCAAAATCAAATATGACTTGGCACGCATCATGGTGGTGTGCAGAATATCCATTTCCATCTGAATAACAATAATTCGTCAACAGAAATCATTGACGGGTCGTTAGAGGGTGTATAGAGGGATTTTTCATTTTCAAAATTACTTCAAAATCAAATATGACTTGGCACGCAACATGGTGGGGTGCAGAATATCCATTTTCATCTGAATAACAATAATTCGTCAACAGAAATCATTGTCGGGTGGTCAAAGGGGGTATAGAGTGATTTTTCATTTTCAAAATTACTTCGAAAATCAAATATGACTTGGCACGTATCAAGGTGGAGTGCATAATATCCATTTTCATCTATAAACAATATTTCGTCAACAGAAATTATTGTCGGGTCGTCAAAGGGAGTTAAAGGGAATTTTCATTTTCAAAATTACTTCAAAAATCGAATATAACTTGGCACGCAGCATAGTAGGGTGCAAAATATTCATTTTTATCTGAATAACAAAAATTCGTCAACAGGAATCATTGTCGGGTCGTCAGAGGGGGTATAGAGGGAATTCTCATTATAAAAATGACTTCAAAAATCTAATATGACTTGGCACGCATCATAGTGTGGTGCAAAGTATCCTTATATATTTAAATAACAATAATTCGTCAACAGAAATCATTGGCGGGTCGTTAGAGGGGGTATAGAGGGATTTTTCATTTTCAATATTTCTTCAAAAATCTAATATTACTTGGCACGCATCATGGTGGGGTGCAGAATATCCATATCTATCTGTATAACAATAATTCCTTAACAGAATTTATTGTCGTGTCGTCAGAGGGGGTATAGAGAGATTTTTCATTTTCAAAATTACCTCAAAATCAAATATGACTTGGCACGCATCATGGTGGGGTGCACAGTATTCATGTATATCTAACTAACAATGATTCGTTAACATAAATCATTGTCGTGTCGTCAGAGGGGGTATAGAGGGATTTTTCATTTTCGAAATTACCACAAAATCAAATATGATTTGGGACGCAACATGGTGGTGTGCAGAATATCCATTTCCATCTGAATAACAATAATTTGTCAACATAAATCATTGTCGTGTCGTCAGAGGGGGTATAAAATTTCTTCGAAAATCAAATATGACTTGGCACGTATCAAGGTGGAGTGCATAATATCCATTTCCATCTGAACAACAATAAATTGTAACCAGAAATCATTGTCGGGTCGTCAAAGGGAGTTAAAGGGAATTTTCATTTTCAAAATTACTTCAAAAATCGAATATAACTTGGCACGCAGCATAGTAGGGTGCAAAATATTCATTTCCATCTGAATAACAATAATTCGTCAAAAGATATCATTGTCGGATCGTTAGAGGGGGTATAGAGGGATTTCTCATTATCAAAATGACTTCAAAAATCAAATATGAATTGGCACGCATCATAGTAGGGTGCAGAATATATATTTCCATCTCGATAACAAGAATTCGTCAACAGAAATCATTGTCGGGTCGTTAGAGGGGGTATAGAGGGATTTTTCATTTTCAATATTTCTTCAAAACTCTAATATGACTTGGCACGCATCATGGTGGGGTGCAGAATATCTATTTCTATCTGAATAACAATAAATCGTCGACAGAAATCATTGTCGGGTCGTAAGAGGGGGTAGAGAGGGATTTTTCATTTTCAAAATTACCTCAAAATCAAATATGACTTGGCGCGCATCATGGTGGGATGCAGAATATCCATTTCCATCTGAATAACAATAATTCGTCAACAGAAATCATTGACGGGTCGTTGTAGGAGGTATAGAGGGATTTGTCATTTTCAAAATTAACCTCAAAATCAAATATGACTTGGCACGGATCATGGTGGGGTGCAGAATATCCATTTCCATCTGAATAACAATAATTCGTCAATAGAAATCATTGACGGGTCGTTAGAGGGTGTATAGAGGGATTATTCATTTTCAAAATGACTTCAAAATCAAATATGACTTGGCACGGATCATGGTGGGGTGCAGAATATCCATTTCCATCTGAATAACAATAATTCGTCAACAGAAATCATTGACGGGTCGTTGTAGGAGGTATAGAGGGATTTGTCATTTTCAAAATTAACCTCAAAATCGAATATAACTTGGCACGCAGCATAGTAGGGTGCAAAATATTCATTTCCATCTGAATAACAATAATTTGTCAAAAGAAATCATTGTCGGGTCGTCAGAGGGGGTATAGAGGTATTTCTCATTTTCAAAATTACTTCAAAAATCTAATATGACTAGGCACGCATCATAGTGGGGTGCAAAGTATCCATATATTTCTAAATAACAATAATTCGTCAACAAAAATCATTCTCGGGTCGTTAGAGGGGGTATAGAGGTATTTTCCATTTTCAATATTTCTTCAAATATCTAATATTACTTGGCACGCATCATGGTGGGGTGCAGAATATCCATATCTATCTGAATAACAATAATTCCTTAACAGAATTTATTGTCGTGTCGTCAGAGGGGGTATAGAGAGATTTTTCATTTTCAAAATCACCTCAAAATCAAATATGACTTGGCACGCATCATGGTGGGGTGCACAGTATTCATGTATATCTAACTAACAATGATTCGTTAACATAAATCATTGTCGTGTCGTCAGAGGGGGTATAGAGGGATTTTTCATTTTCAAAATTACCTCAAAATCAAATATAATTTGGCACGCAATATGATGGGGTGCAGAATATCCATATCCATCTGAATAACAATAATTCGTCAGCAGAAATCATTGTCGGGTAGTTAGAGGGGATGTAGAGGGATTTTTCATATTCAATATTTCTTCAAAAATCTAATATGACTTGGCACGCATCATAATGGGGTGCAGAATATCCTTTCTCATCTGAATAACAATAATTCGTCAACAGAAATCATTGTCGGGTCGTCAGAGGGAGTATAGAGGGATTTTTCATTTTCAAAATTACCTCAAAATCAAATATGATTTGGCACGCAACATGGTGGGGTGCAGAATATCCATTTCCATCTGAATAACAATAATTCGTCAGCAGAAATCATTGTCGGGTCGTTAGAGGGGATGCAGAGGGTATTTTCATATTCAATATTTCTGCAAAAATCTAATATGACTTGGCACGCATCATAGTGGGGTGCAGAATATCCTTTCTCATCTGAATAACAATAATTCGTCAACAGACATCATTGTCGGGTCGTTAGAGGGGGTATAGAGGGATTTTTCATTTTCAATATATATTCAAAAATCTAATATGACTTGGCAAGCATCATGGTGGGGTGCAGAATATTCATGTATATCTAACTAACAATGATTCGTTAATAGATATCATTGTCGGGTCGTCAGAGGGGGTATAGAGGTATTTCTCATTTTCAAAATTACTTCAAAAATCTAATATGACTTGGCACGCATCATAGTGGGGTGCAAAGTATCCATGTCCATCTGAATAATAATAATTTGTCAACATAAATCATTGTCGTGTCGTCAGAGGGGGTATAGAGGGATTTTTCATTTTCATAATTACTTCAAAAATCAAATATGACTTTGCACGTATCATGGTGGAGTGCATAATATTCATTTTCATCTACATTACAATAATTCGTCAACAGAAATCATTGTCGGGTCGTCAGAGGTGGTATAGAGGGATTTTTCATTATCAAAATGACTTCAAAAATCAAATATGACTTGGCACGCATCATAGTAGGTGCAGAATAAATATTTCCATCTGAATAACAAGAATTCGTTATCAGAAATCATTGTCGGGTCGTTAGAGGGGGTATAGAGGGATTTTTCATTTTCAATATTTCTTCAAAAATTTAATATGACTTGGCACGCATCATGGTGGGGTGCATAATATTTATTTTCATCTGAATAACAATAATTCGTTGACAGAAATCATTGTCGGGTCGTTAGAGGGGGTATAGAGGAGTTTTTCATTTTCAAAATTACCTCATAATCAAATATGACTTGGCACGCAACATGGTGGGGTTCAGAATATTCATTTCCATCTGAATAACGAATTCGTCAACAGAAATCATTGTCGGGTCGTTAGAGGGGGTATAGAGGGATTTTTCATTTTCAAAATGACTTCAAAAATCCAATATGACTTGGCACGAATCGTGGTGGGGTACAGAATATCCATTTTCATCTCAATAGCAATAATTTGTCAACAGAAATCATTGTCGGTTCGTCAGAGGGGGTATAGAGGGATTTTTAATATTCAAAATTACCTCAGAATCAAATATGACTTGGCACGCATCATAGTGGGGTACAGAATATCCATTTCCATCTGAATAACAATAATTTGTCAACAGAAGTCATTGTCGGGTCGTTAGAGGGGGTATAGAGGGATTTTTCATTTTCAATATTTCTTCAAAAATCTAATATGACTTGGCACGCATCATGGTGGGGTGCAAAGTATTCATGTCCATCTGAATAACAATAATTCGTCAACAGAAATCATTGTTGGGTCGTTAGAGGAGGTAGAGAGGGATTTTTCATTTTCAATATTTCTTCAAAAATGTAATATGACTTGGCACGCATCATGTTGGGGTGCAAAGTATCCATGTCCATCTGAATAACAATAATTCGTCAACAGAAATCATTGTCGGGTCGTCAGAGGGGGTATAGAGGGATTTTTCATTTTCAAAATGACTTCAAAAATCAAATATGACTTGGCACGCTTCACGGTGGGGTGCAAAGTATTCATGTATATCTAACTAACAATGATTCGTTAATAGAAATCATTGTCGGGTCGTTAGAGGGGGTATAGAGGTATTTCTCATTTTCAAAATTACTTCAAAAATCTAATATGACTTGGCACGCATCATAGTATGGTGCAAAGTATCCTTATATATCTAAATAACAATAATTCGTCAACAGAAATCATTGGCGGGTCGTTAGAGGGGGTATAGAGGGATTTTTCATTTTCAATATTTCTTCAAAAATCTAATATTACTTGGCACGCATCATGGTGGGGTGCAGAATATCCATATCTATCTGTATAACAATAATTCCTTAACAGAATTTATTGTCGTGTCGTCAGAGGGGGTATAGAGAGATTTTTCATTTTCAAAATTACCTCAAAATCAAATATGACTTGGCACGCATCATGGTGGGGTGCACAGTATTCATGTATATCTAACTAACAATGATTCGTTAACATAAATCATTGTCGTGTCGTCAGAGGGGGTATAGAGGGATTTTTCATTTTCAAAATTACCACAAAATCAAATATGATTTGGGACGCAACATGGTGGTGTGCAGAATATCCATTTCCATCTGAATAACAATAATTCGTCAGCAGAAATCATTGTCGGGTCGTTAGAGGGGATGTAGAGTGATTTTTCATATTCAATATTTCTTCAAAAATCTAATATGACTTGGCACGCATCATGGTGGGGTGCAGAATGTCCTTTCTCATCTGAATAACAATAATTCGTCAACAGAAACCATTGTCGAGTCGTCAGAGGGGGTATAGAGGGATTTTTCATTTTCAAAATTACCACAAAATCAAATATGATTTGGGACGCAACATGGTGGTGTGCATAATATCCATTTATATCTGAATATCAATAATTCGTCAACAGAAATCATTGATGGGTCGTTGGAGGGGGTATAGAGGGATTTTTCATTTTCAAAATTAACCTCAAAATCAAATATGACTTGGCACGCATCATGGTGGTGTGCAGAATATCCATTTCCATCTGAATAACAATAATTCGTCAACAGAAATCATTGACGGGTCGTTAGAGGGTGTATAGAGGGATTTTTCATTTTCAAAATTACTTCAAAATCAAATATGACTTGGCACGCAACATGGTGGGGTGCAGAATATCCATTTTCATCTGAATAACAATAATTCGTCAACAGAAATCATTGTCGGGTGGTCAAAGGGGGTATAGAGTGATTTTTCATTTTCAAAATTACTTCGAAAATCAAATATGACTTGGCACGTATCAAGGTGGAGTGCATAATATCCATTTTCATCTATAAACAATATTTCGTCAACAGAAATTATTGTCGGGTCGTCAAAGGGAGTTAAAGGGAATTTTCATTTTCAAAATTACTTCAAAAATCGAATATAACTTGGCACGCAGCATAGTAGAGTGCAAAATATTCATTTTTATCTGAATAACAAAAATTCGTCAACAGGAATCATTGTCGGGTCGTCAGAGGGGGTATAGAGGGAATTCTCATTATAAAAATGACTTCAAAAATCAAATATGACTTGGCACGCATCATAGTAGGGTGCAGAATATATATTTCCATCTCAATAACAAGAATTCGTCAACGGAAATCATTGTCGGGTCATTAGAGGGGGTATAGGGGGATTTTTCATTTTCAATATTTCTTCAAAAATCTAATATTACTTGGCACGCATCATGGTGGGGTGCAGAATATCCATATCTATCTGAATAACAATAATTCCTTAACAGAAATTATTGTCGTGTCGTCAGAGGGGGTATAGAGAGATTTTTCATTTTCAAAATTACCTCAAAATAAAATATGACTTGGCACGCATCATGGTGGGGTGCAGAATATCTATTTCTATCTGAATAACAATAAATCGTCGACAGAAATCATTGTCGGGTCGTTAGAGGGGGTATAGAGGGATTTTTCATTTTCAAAATTACCTCAAAATCAAATATGACTTGGCACGCATCATGGTGGGATGCAGAATATCCATTTTCAACTGAATAACAATAATTCGTCAACAGAACTCATTGCCGGGTCGTCAGAGGGGGTATAGAGGGATTTTTCATTTTCAAAATTACCTCAAAATCAAATATGACTTGGCACGCATCATGGTGGGATGCAGAATATCCATTTCCAACTGAATAACAATAATTCGTCAACAGAACTCATTGTCGGGTCGTCAGAGGGGGTATAGAGGGATTTTTCATTTTCAAAATACCTCAAAATCAAATATGACTTGGCACGCATCATGGTGGGGTGCATAATATCCATTTCCATCTGAATAACAATAATTCGTCAACAGAAATCATTGACGGGTCGTTGGAGGGGGTATAGAGGGATTTTTCATTTTCAAAATTACTTCAAAAATCTAATATGACTTGGCACGCATCATGGTGGGGTGCAAAGTATCCATGTCCATCTGAATAACAATAATTTGTCAACATGAATCATTGTCGTGTCGTCAGAGGTGGTATAGAGGGATTTTTCAATATCAAAATGACTCCAGTAATCAAATATGACTTGGCACGCGTCATGGTAGGGTGCAGAATATATATTTCTATCTGAATAACAAGAATTCGTTAACAGAAATCATTGTCGGGTCGTTAGAGGGGGTATAGAGGGATTTTTCATTTTCAATATTTCTTCAAAAATCTAATATTACTTGGCACGCATCATGGTGGGGAGCAGAATATCCATATCTATCTGAATAACAGTAATTCCTTAACAGAAATTATTGTCGTGTCGTCAGAGGGGGTATAGAGAGATTTTTCACTTTCAAAATTACCTCAAAATACAATATGACTTGGCACGCATCATGGTGGGGTGCAAAGTATTCATGTATATCTAACTAACAATAATTAGTTAACAGAAATCGTTGTCGTGTCGTCAGAGGGTGTATAGAGGGATTTTTCATTTTCAAAATTACCTCAAAATCAAATATGACTTGGCACGCAACATGATGGGGTGCAGAATATCCATTTCCATCTGAATAACAATAAATCGTCGACAGAAATCATTGTCGGGTCGTTAGAGGGGGTATAGAGGGATTTTTCATTTTCAAAATTACCTCAAAATCAAATATGGCTTGGCGCGCATCATGGTGGGATGCAGAATATCCATTTCCATCTGAATAACAATAATTCGTCAACAGAAATCATTGACGGGTCAATGTAGGGGGTATAGAGGGATTTTCCATTTTCAAAATTAACCTCAAAATCAAATATGACTTGGCACGGATCATGGTGATGTGCAGAATATCCATTTCCATCTGAATAACAATAATTCGTCAATAGAAATCATTGTCGGGTCGTCAAAGGGGGTATAGAGGGATTTTTCATTTTCAAATTTACTTCAAAAATCTAATATGACTTGGCACGCATCATGGTGGGGTGCAAAGTATCCATGTCCATCTGAATAACAATAATTTGTCAACATAAATCATTGTCGTGTCGTCAGAGGGGGTATAGAGGGATTTTTCATTTTCATAATTACTTCAAAAATCAAGTATGACTTTGCACGTATCATGGTGGAGTGCATAATATTCATTTTCATCTAAATTACAATAATTCGTCAACAGAAATCATTGTCGGGTCGTCAGAGGTGGTATAGAGGGATTTTTCATTATCAAAATGACTTCAGTAATCAAATATGACTTGGCACGCGTCATGGTAGGGTGCAGAATATATATTTCTATCTGAATAACAAGAATTCGTTAACAGAAATCATTGTCGGGTCGTTAGAGGGGGTATAGAGGAATTTTTCATTTTCAATATTTCTTCAAAAATCTAATATTACTTGGCACGCAACATGATGGGGTGCAGAATATCCATTTCCATCTGAATAACAATAATTCGTCAACAGAAATCATTGTTGGGTCGTCAGAGGGGGTATAGAGGGATTTTTCATTTTCAAAATTACTTCAAAAATCTAATATGACTTTGCACGCATCATGGTGGGTCGCAAAGTATCCATGTCCATCTGACTAACGATAATTTGTCAACATAAATCATTGTCGTGTCGTCAGAGGGGGTATAGAGTGATTTTTCATTTTCAAAATTTCTTCGAAAATCAAATATGACTTGGCACGTATCAAGGTGGAGTGCATAATATCCATTTTCATCTAAATTACAATATTTCGTCAACAGAAATTATTGTCGGGTCGTCAAAGGGAGTCAAAGGGAATTTTCATTTTCAAAATTACTTCAAAAATCGAATATAACTTGGCACGCAGCATAGTAGGGTGCAAAATATTCATTTCCATCTGAATAACAAAAATTCGTCAACAGGAATCATTGTCGGGTCGTCAGAGGGGGTATAGAGGGATTTCTCATTATCAAAATGACTTCAAAAATCAAATATGACTTGGCACGCATCATAGAAGGGGTGCAGAATATATATTTCCATCTCAATAACAAGAATTCGTCAACAGAAATCATTGTCGGGTCGTTAGAGGGGGTATAGAGGGATTTTTCATTTTCAATATTTCTTCAAAACTCTAATATGACTTGGCACGCATCATGGTGGGGTGCAGAATATCTATTTCTATTTGAATAACAATAAATCGTCGACAGAAATCATTGTCGGGTCGTTAGAGGGGGTATAGAGGGATTTTTCATTTTCAAAATTACCTCAAAATCAAATATGACTTGGCAGGCATCATGGTGGGATGCAGAATATCCATTTCCAACTGAATAACAATAATTCGTCAACAGAACTCATTGTGGGGTCGTCAGAGGGGGTATTGAGGGATTTTTCATTTTCAAAATTACCTCAAAATCAAATATGACTTGGCACGCATCATGGTGGGGTGCATAATATCCATTTTCATCTGAATAACAATAATTCGTCAACAAAAATCATTGACGGGTCGTTGGAGGGGGTATAGAGGGATTTTTCATTTTCAAAATTAACCTCAAAATCAAATATGACTTGGCACGGATCATGGTGGGGTGCAGAATATCCATTTCCATCTGAATAACAATAATTCGTCAATAGAACTCATTTTCGGGTCGTTAGAGGGGGTATAGAGGGATTTTTCATTTTCAATATTTCTTCAAAAATCTAATATTACTTGGCACGCATCATGGTGGGGTGCACAATATCCATTTCCATCTGAATAACAATAATTCGTCAATAGAAATCATTGACGGGTCGTTAGAGGGTGTATAGTGGGATTTTTCATTTTCAAAATTACTTCAAAATCAAATATGACTTGGCACGCAACATGGTGGGGTGCAGAATATCCAATTCCATCTGAATAACAATAATTCGTCAACAGAAATCATTGTCGGGTCGTCAAAGGGGGTATAGAGTGATTTTTCATTTTCAAAATTACTTCAAAAATCTAATATGACTTGGCACGCATCATGGTGGGGTGCAAAGTATCCATGTCCATCTGAATTACAATAATTTGTCAACATAAATCATTGTCGTGTCGTCAGAGGGGGTATAGAGGGATTTTTCATTTTCAAAATTACTTCAAAAATCAAATATGACTTTGCACGTATCATGGTGGAGTGCATAATATTCATTTTCATCTAAATTACAATAATTCGTCAACAGAAATCATTGTCGGGTCGTCAGAGGTGGTATAGAGGGATTATTCATTATCAAAATGACTTCAAAAATCAAATATGACTTGGCACGCATCGTAGTAGGGTGCAGAATGAATATTTCCATCTAAATAACAAGAATTCGTTATCAGAAATCATTGTCGGGTCGTTAGAGGGGGTATAGAGGGATTTTTCGTTTTCAATATTTCTTCAAAAATTTAATATGACTTGGCACGCATCATGGTGGGGTGCATAATATTTATTTTCATCTGAATAACAATAATTCGTCGACAGAAATCATTGTCGGGTCGTTAGAGGGGGTATAGAGGAGTTTTTCATTTTCAAAATTACCTCAAAATCAAATATGACTTGGCACGCAACATGGTGGGGTGCAGAATATTCATTTCCATCTGAATAACGAATTCGTCAACAGAAATCATTGTCGGGTCGTTAGAGGGGGTATAGAGGGATTTTTCATTTTCAAAATGACTTCAAAAATCAAATATGACTTGGCACGAATCATGGTGGGGTACAGAATATCCATTTTCATCTCAATAACAATAATTTGTCAACAGAAATCATTGTCGGGTCGTCAGAGGGGGTATAGAGGGATTTTTCATTTTCAAAATTACCTCAAAATCAAATATGACTTGGCACGCATCATAGTGGGGTACAGAATATCCATTTCCATCTGAATAACAATAATTTGTCAACAGAAGTCATTGTCGGGTCGTTAGAGGGGGTATAGAGGGATTTTTCATTTTCAATATTTCTTCAAAAATCTAATATGACTTGGCACGCATCATGGTGGGGTGCAAAGTATTCATGTCCATCTGAATAACAATAATTCGTCAACACAAATCATTGTCGGGTCGTTAGAGGAGGTAGAGAGGGATTTTTCATTTTCAATATTTCTTCAAAAATGTAATATGACTTGGCACGCATCATGTTGGGGTGCAAAGTATCCATGTCCATCTGAATAACAATAATTCCTTAACAGAAATTATTGTCGTGTCGTTAGAGGAGGTATAGAGAGATTTTTCACTTTCAAAATTACCACAAAATAAAATATGACTTGGCACGCATCATGGTGGGGTGCAAAGTATTCATGTATATCTAACTAACAATAATTGGTTAACAGAAATCGTTGTCGTGTCGTCAGAGGGGGTATAGAGGGATTTTTCATTTTCAAAATTACCTCAAAATCAAATATGACTTGGCACGCAACATGATGGGGTGCAGAATATCCATTTCCATCTGAATAACAATAATTCGTCAACAGAAATCATTGTTGGGTCGTCAGAGGGGGTATAGAGGGATTTTTCATTTTCAAAATTACTTCAAAAATCTAATATGACTTGGCACGCATCATGGTGGGTCGCAAAGTATCCATGTCCATCTGAATAACGATAATTTGTCAACATAAATCATTGTCGTGTCGTCAGAGGGGGTATAGAGTGATTTTTCATTTTCAAAATTTCTTCGAAAATCAAATATGACTTGGCAAGTATCAAGGTAGAGTGCATAATATCCATTTTCATCTAAATTACAATATTTCGTCAACAGAAATTATTGTCGGGTCGTCAAAGGGAGTTAAAGGGAATTTTCATTTTCAAAATTACTTCAAAAATCGAATATAACTTGGCACGCAGCATAGTAGGGTGCAAAATATTCATTTCCATCTGAATAACAAAAATTCGTCAACAGGAATCATTGTCGGGTCGTCAGAGGGGGTATAGAGGGATTTCTCATTATCAAAATGACTTCAAAAATCAAATATGACTTGGCACGCATTATAGTAGGGTGCAGAATATATATTTCTATCTCAATAACAAGAATTCGTCAACAGAAATCATTGTCGGGTCGTTAGAGGGGGTAAAGAGGGATTTTTCATTTTCAATATTTCTTCAAAACTCTAATATGACTTGGCACGCATCATGGTGGGGTGCAGAATATCTATTTCTATTTGAATAACAATAAATCGTCGACAGAAATCATTGTCGGGTCGTTAGAGGGGGTATAGAGGGATTTTTCATTTTCAAAATTACCTCAAAATCAAATATGACTTAGCAGGCATCATGGTGGGATGCAGAATATCCATTTCCAACTGAATAACAATAATTCGTCAACAGAACTCATTGTCGGGTCGTCAGAGGGGGTATAGAGGGATTTTTCATCTTCAAAATTACCTCAAAATCAAAAATGACTTGGCACGTATCATGGTGGGATGCAGAATATCCATTTCCAACTGAATAACAATAATTCGTCAACAGAACTCATTGTGGGGTCGTCAGAGGGGGTATAGAGGGATTTTTCATTTTCAAAATTACCTCAAAATCAAATATGACTTGGCACGCATCATGGTGGGGTGCATAATATCCATTTCCATCTGAATAACAATAATTCGTCAACAGAAAGCATTGACGGGTCGTTGGAGGGGGTATAGAGGGATTTTTCATTTTCAAAATTAACCTCAAAATCAAATATGACTTGGCACGGATCATGGTGGGGTGCAGAATATTCATTTCCATCTGAATAACGAATTCGTCAACAGAAATCATTGTCGGGTCGTTAGAGGGGGTATAGAGGGATTTTTCATTTTCAAAATGACTTCAAAAATCAAATATGACTTGGCACGAATCATAATGGGGTACAGAATATCCATTTTCATCTCAATAACAATAATTTGTCAACAGAAATCATTGTCGGGTCGTCAGAGGGGGTATAGAGGGATTTTTCATTTTCAAAATTACCTCAAAATCAAATATGACTTGGCACGCATCATAGTGGGGTACAGAATATCCATTTCCATCTGAATAACAATAATTTGTCAACAGAAGTCATTGTCGGGTCGTTAGAGGGGGTATAGAGGGATTTTTCATTTTCAATATTTCTTCAAAAATCTAATATGACTTGGCACGCATCATGGTGGGGTGCAAAGTATTCATGTCCATCTGAATAACAATAATTCGTCAACAGAAATCATTGTCGGGTCGTTAGAGGAGGTAGAGAGGGATTTTTCATTTTCAATATTTCTTCAAAAATGTAATATGACTTGGCACGCATCATGTTGGGGTGCAAAGTATCCATGTCCATCTGAATAACAATAATTCCTTAACAGAAATTATTGTCGTGTCGTCAGAGGAGGTATAGAGAGATTTTTCATTTTCAAAATTACCTCAAAATAAAATATGACTTGGCACGCATCATGGTGGGGTGCAAAGTATTCATGTATATCTAACTAACAGTAATTGGTTAACAGAAATCGTTGTCGTGTCGTCAGAGGGGGTATAGAGGGATTTTTCATTTCCAAAATTACCTCAAGATCAAATATGACTTGGCACGCATCATGGTGGGGTGCATAATATCCATTTCCATCTGAATAACAATAATTCGTCAACAGAAAGCATTGACGGGTCGTTGGAGGGGGTATAGAGGGATTTTTCATTTTCAAAATTAACCTCAAAATCAAATATGACTTGGCACGGATCATGGTGGGGTGCAGAATATTCATTTCCATCTGAATAACGAATTCGTCAACAGAAATCATTGTCGGGTCGTTAGAGGGGGTATAGAGGGATTTTTCATTTTCAAAATGACTTCAAAAATCAAATATGACTTGGCACGAATCATGGTGGGGTACAGAATATCCATTTTCATCTCAATAACAATAATTTGTCAACAGAAATCATTGACGGGTCGTCAGAGGGGGTATAGAGGGAATTTTCATTTTCAAAATTACCTCAAAATCAAATATGACTTGGCACGCATCATAGTGGGGTACAGAATATCCATTTCCATCTGAATAACAATAATTTGTCAACAGAAGTCATTGTCGGGTCGTTAGAGGGGGTATAGAGGGATTTTTCATTTTCAATATTTCTTCAAAAATCTAATATGACTTGGCACGCATCATGGTGGGGTGCAAAGTATTCATGTCCATCTGAATAACAATAATTCGTCAACAGAAATCATTGTCGGGTCGTTAGAGGAGGTAGAGAGGGATTTTTCATTTTCAATATTTCTTCAAAAATGTAATATGACTTGGCACGCATCATGTTGGGGTGCAAAGTATCCATGTCCATCTGAATAACAATAATTCCTTAACAGAAATTATTGTCGTGTCGTCAGAGGAGGTATAGAGAGATTTTTCACTTTCAAAATTACCTCAAAATAAAATATGACTTGGCACGCATCATGGTGGGGTGCAAAGTATTCATGTATATCTAACTAACAGTAATTGGTTAACAGAAATCGTTGTCGTGTCGTCAGAGGGGGTATAGAGGGATTTTTCATTTTCAAAATTACCTCAAAATCAAATATGACTTGGCACGCAACATGATGGGGTGCAGAATATCCATTTCCATCTGAATAACAATAATTCGTCAACAGAAATCATTGTTGGGTCGTCAGAGGGGGTATAGAGGGATTTTTCATTTTCAAAATTACTTCAAAAATCTAATATGACTTGGCACGCATCATGGTGGGTCGCAAAGTATCCATGTCCATCTGAATAACGATAATTTGTCAACATAAATCATTGTCGTGTCGTCAGAGGGGGTATAGAGTGATTTTTCATTTTCAAAATTTCTTCGAAAATCAAATATGACTTGGCACGTATCAAGGGAGAGTGCATAATATCCATTTTCATCTAAATTACAATATTTCGTCAACAGAAATTATTGTCGGGTCGTCAAAGGGAGTTAAAGGGAATTTTCATTTTCAAAATTACTTCAAAAATCGAATATAACTTGGCACGCAGCATAGTAGGGTGCAAAATATTCATTTCCATCTGAATAACAAAAATTCGTCAACAGGAATCATTGTCGGGTCGTCAGAGGGGGTATAGAGGGATTTCTCATTATCAAAATGACTTCAAAAATCAAATATAACTTGGCACGCATTATAGTAGGGTGCAGAATATATATTTCCATCTCAATAACAAGAATTCGTCAACAGAAATCATTGTCGGGTCGTTAGAGGGGGTAAAGAGGGATTTTTCATTTTCAATATTTCTTCAAAACTCTAATATGACTTGGAACGCATCATGGTGGGGTGCAGAATATCTATTTCTATTTGAATAACAATAAATCGTCGACAGAAATCATTGTCGGGTCGTTAAAGGGGGTATAGAGGGATTTTTCATTTTCAAAATTACCTCAAAATCAAATATGACTTGGCAGGCATCATGGTGGGATGCAGAATATCCATTTCCAACTGAATAACAATAATTCGTCAACAGAACTCATTGTCGGGTCGTCAGAGGGGGTATAGAGGGATTTTTCATTTTCAAAATTACCTCAAAATCAAAAATGACTTGGCACGCATCATGGTGGGATGCAGAATATCCATTTCCAACTGAATAACAATAATTCGTCAACAGAACTCATTGTGGGGTCGTCAGAGGGGGTATAGAGGGATTTTTCATTTTCAAAATTACCTCAAAATCAAATATGACTTGGCGCGCATCATGGTGGGATGCAGAATATCCATTTCCAACTGAATAACAATAAATCGTCGACAGAAATCATTGTCGGGTCGTTAGAGGGGGTATAGAGGGATTTTTCATTTTCAAAATTACCTCAAAATCAAATATGACTTGGCGCGCATCATGGTGGGATGCAGAATATCCATTTCCATCTGAATAACAATAATTCGTCAACAGAAATCATTGACGGGTCGTTGTAGGAGGTATAGAGGGATTTGTCATTTTCTAAATTAACCTCAAAATCAAATATGACTTGGCACGGATCATGGTGGGGTGCAGAATATCCATTTCCATCTGAATAACAATAATTCGTCAACAGAAATCATTGACGGGTCGTTGTAGGAGGTATAGAGGGATTTGTCATTTTCAAAATTAACCTCAAAATCAAATATGACTTGGCACGGATCATGGTGGGGTGCAGAATATCCATTTCCATCTGAATAACAATAATTCGTCAATAGAAATCATTGACGGGTCGTTAGAGGGTGTATAGAGGGATTTTTCATTTTCAAAATGACTTCAAAATCAAATATGACTTGGCATGCAACATGGTGGGATGCAGAATATCCATTTCAATCTGAATAACAATAATTCGTCAACAGAAATCATTGACGGGTCGTTGTAGGAGGTATAGAGGGATTTGTCATTTTCAAAATTAACCTCAAAATCGAATATAACTTGGCACGCAGCATAGTAGGGTGCAAAATATTCATTTCCATCTGAATAACAATAATTTGTCAAAAGAAATCATTGTCGGGTCGTCAGAGGGGGTATAGAGGTATTTCTCATTTTCAAAATTACTTCAAAAATCTAATATGACTAGGCACGCATCATAGTGGGGTGCAAAGTATCCATATATTTCTAAATAACAATAATTCGTCAACAAAAATCATTCTCGGGTCGTTAGAGGGGGTATAGAGGTATTTTCCATTTTCAATATTTCTTCAAATATCTAATATTACTTGGCACGCATCATGGTGGGGTGCAGAATATCCATATCTATCTGAATAACAATAATTCCTTAACAGAATTTATTGTCGTGTCATCAGAGGGGGTATAGAGAGATTTTTCATTTTCAAAATCACCTCAAAATCAAATATGACTTGGCACGCATCATGGTGGGGTGCACAGTATTCATGTATATCTAACTAACAATGATTCGTTAACATAAATCATTGTCGTGTCGTCAGAGGGGGTATAGAGGGATTTTTCATTTTCAAAATTACCTCAAAATCAAATATAATTTGGCACGCAACATGATGGGGTGCAGAATATCCATATCCATCTAAAATAACAATGATTCGTCAGCAGAAATCATTGTCGGGTAGTTAGAGGGGATGTAGAGGGATTTTTCATATTCAATATTTCTTCAAAAATCTAATATGACTTGGCACGCATCATGGTGGGGTGCAGAATATCCTTTCTCATCTGAATAACAATAATTCGTCAACAGAAATCATTGTCGGGTCGTCAGAGGGAGTATAGAGGGATTTTTCATTTTCAAAATTACCTCAAAATCAAATATGATTTGGCACGCAACATGGTGGGGTGCAGAATATCCATTTCCATCTGAATAACAATAATTCGTCAGCAGAAATCATTGTCGGGTCGTTAGAGGGGATGCAGAGGGTATTTTCATATTCAATATTTCTGCAAAAATCTAATATGACTTGGCACGCATCATAGTGGGGTGCAGAATATCCTTTCTCATCTGAATAACAATAATTCGTCAACAGACATCATTGTCGGGTCGTTAGAGGGGGTATAGAGGGATTTTTCATTTTCAATATATATTCAAAAATCTAATATGACTTGGCAAGCATCATGGTGGGGTGCAGAATATCTATTTCCATCTGAATAACAATAATTCGTTGACAGAACTCATTGTCGGGTCGTCAGAGGGGGTATAGAGGGATTTTTCATTTTCAAAATGACTTCAAAAATCAAATATGACTTGGCACGCATCATGGTGGGGTGCAAAGTATTCATGTATATCTAACTAACAATGATTCGTTAATAGATATCATTGTCGGGTCGTCAGAGGGGGTATAGAGGTATTTCTCATTTTCAAAATTACTTCAAAAATCTAATATGACTTGGCACGCATCATGGTGGGGTGCAAAGTATCCATGTCCATCTGAATAACAATAATTTGTCAACATAAATCATTGTCGTGTCGTCAGAGGGGGTATAGAGGGATTTTTCATTTTCATAATTACTTCAAAAATCAAATATGACATTGCACGTATCATGGTGGAGTGCATAATATTCATTTTCATCTAAATTACAATAATTCGTCAACAGAAATCATTGTCGGGTCGTCAGAGGTGGTATAGAGGGATTTTTCATTATCAAAATGACTTCAAAAATCAAATATGACTTGGCACGCATCATAGTAGGTGCAGAATAAATATTTCCATCTGAATAACAAGAATTCGTTATCAGAAATCATTGTCGGGTCGTTAGAGGGGGTATAGAGGGATTTTTCATTTTCAATATTTCTTCAAAAATTTAATATGACTTGGCACGCATCATGGTGGGGTGCATAATATTTATTTTCATCTGAATAACAATAATTCGTCGACAGAAATCATTGTCGGGTCGTTAAAGGGGGTATAGAGGAGTTTTTCATTTTCAAAATTACCTCATAATCAAATATGACTTGGCACGCAACATGGTGGGGTGCAGAATATTCATTTCCATCTGAATAACGGATTCGTCAACAGAAATCATTGTCGGGTCGTTAGAGGGGGTATAGAGGGATTTTTCATTTTCAAAATGACTTCAAAAATCAAATATGACTTGGCACGAATCGTGGTGGGGTACAGAATATCCATTTTCATCTGAATAACAATAATTTGTCAACAGAAGTCATTGTCGGGTCGTTAGAGGGGGTATAGAGGGATTTTTCATTTTCAATATTTCTTCAAAAATCTAATATGACTTGGCACGCATCATGGTGAGGTGCAAAGTATTCATGTCCATCTGAATATCAATAATTCGTCAACAGAAATCATTGTCGGGTCGTTAGAGGAGGTAGAGAGGGATTTTTCATTTTCAATATTTCTTCAAAAATGTAATATGACTTGGCACGCATCATGTTGGGGTGCAAAGTATCCATGTCCATCTGAATAACAATAATTCGTCAACAGAAATCATTGTCGGGTCGTCAGAGGGGGTATAGAGGGATTTTTCATTTTCAAAATGACTTCAAAAATCAAATATGACTTGGCACGCTTCACGGTGGGGTGCAAAGTATTCATGTATATCTAACTAACAATGATTCGTTAATAGAAATCATTGTCGGGTCGTCAGAGGGGGTATAGAGGTATTTCTCATTTTCAAAATTACTTCAAAAATCTAATATGACTTGGCACGCATCATAGTATGGTGCAAAGTATCCTTATATATCCAAATAACAATAATTCGTCAACAGAAATCATTGTCGGGTCGTTAGAGGGGATGTAGAGGGTATTTTCATATTCAATATTTCTGCAAAAATCTAATATGACTTGGCACGCATCATGGTGGGGTGCAGAATCCTTCCTCATCTGAATAACAATAATTCGTCAACAGAAATCATTGTCGGGTCGTTAGAGGGTGTATAGAGGGATTTTTCATTTTCAATATATATTCAAAAATCTAATATGACTTGGCACGCATCATGGTTGGGTGCAGAATATCTATTTCCATCTGAATAACAATAATTCGTCGACAGAACTCATTGTCGGGTCGTCAGAGGGGGTATAGAGGTATTTCTCATTTTCAAAATTACTTCAAAAATCTATTATGACTTGGCACGCATCATAGTGGGGTGCAAAGTATACTTATATATCTGAATAACAATAAATCGTCAACAGAAATCATTGTCGGGTCGTTAGAGGGGGTATAGAGGGATTTTCCATTTTCAATATTCCTTCAAAAATCTAATATTACTTGGCACGCATCATGGTGGGGTGCAGAATATCCATATCTATCTGAATAACAATAATTCCTTAACAGAATTTATTGTCGTGTCGTCAGAGGGGGTATAGAGAGATTTTTCATTTTCAAAATTACCTAAAAATCAAATATGACTTGGCACGCATCATGGTGGTGTGCACAGTATTCATGTATATCTAACTAACAATGATTCGTTAACATAAATCATTGTCGTGTCGTCAGAGGGGGTATAGAGGGATTTTTCATTTTCAAAATTACCTCAAAATCAAATATGATTTGGCACGCAACATGGTGGGGTGCAGAATATCCATTTCCATCTGAATAACAATAATTCGTCAGCAGAAATCATTGTCGGGTCGTTAGAGGGGATGTAGAGTGATTTTTCATATTCAATATTTCTTCAAAAATCTAATATGACTTGGCACGCATCATGGTGGGGTGCAGAATATCCTTTCTCATCTTAATAACAATAGTTCGTCAACAGAAATCATTGTCGGGTCGTCAGAGGGGGTATAGAGGGATTTTTCATTTTCAAAATTACTTCAAAAATCTAATATGACTTGGCACGCATCATGGTGGGTCGCAAAGTATCCACGTCCATCTGAATAACAATAATTTGTCAACATAAATCATTGTCGTGTCGTCAGAGGGGGTATAGAGTGATTTTTCATTTTCAAAATTACTTCGAAAATCAAATATGACTTGGCATGTATCAAGGTGGAGTGCATAATATCCATTTTCATCTAAATTACAATATTTCGTCTACAGAAATTATTGTCGGGTCGTCAAAGGGAGTTAAAGGGAATTTTCATTTTCAAAATTACTTCAAAAATCGAATATAACTTGGCACGCAGCATAGTAGGGTGCAAAATATTCATTTCCATCTGAATAACAATAATTTGTCAAAAGAAATCATTGTCGGGTAGTCAGAGGGGGTATAGAGGGATTTTTCATTTTCAAAATTACCTCAAAATTAAATATGGCTTTGCACACATCATGGTGTGGTGCAGAATATTCATTTCCATCTGAATAACAATAATTCGTCAATAGAAATCATTGACGGGTCGTTAGAGGGTATATAGAGGGATTTTTCATTTTCAAAATTACTTCAAAATCAAATATGACTTGGCACGCAACATGGTGGGGTGCAGAATATCCATTTCCATCTGAATAACAATAATTCGTCAACAGAAATCATTGTCGGGTCGTCAAAGGGGGTATAGAGGGATCTTTCATTTTCAAAATTACCTCAAAATTAAATATGACTTGGCACGCATCATGGAGGGGTGCAAAGTATTCATGTATATCTAACTAACAATGATTCGTTAATAGAAATCATTGTCGGGTCGTCAGAGGGGGTATAGAAGTATTTCTCATTTTCAAAATTATTTCAAAAATCTAATATGACTAGGCACGCATCATAGTGGGGTACAGAATATCTATCCATTTTCATCTCAATAACAATAATTTGTCAAAAGAAATCATTGTCGGGTCGTCAGAGGGGGTATAGAGGGATTTTTCATTTTCAAAATTACCTCAAAATCAAATATGACATGGCACGCATCATAGTGGGGTGCAAAGTATTCATGTATATCTAACTAACACTGATTCGTAAATAGAAATCATTGTCGGGTCGTCAGAGGGGGTATAGAGGTATTTCTCATTTTCAAAATGATTTCAAAAATCTAATATGACTAGGCACGCATCATAGTGGGGTGCAAAGTATCCATATATATCTAAATAACAATAATTCGTCAACAGAAATCATTGTCGGGTCGTTAGAGGGGGTAAAGAGGGATTTTTCATATTCAATATTTCTTCAAAAATCTAATATGACTTGGCACGCATCATGGTGGGGTGCAGAATATCCTTTCTCATCTTAATAACAATAGTTCGTCAACAGAAATCATTGTCGGGTCGTCAGAGGGGGTATAGAGGGATTTTTCATTTTCAAAATTACTTCAAAAATCTAATATGACTTGGCACGCATCATGGTGGGTCGCAAAGTATCCACGTCCATCTGAATAACAATAATTTGTCAACATAAATCATTGTCGTGTCGTCAGAGGGGGTATAGAGTGATTTTTCATTTTCAAAATTACTTCGAAAATCAAATATGACTTGGCATGTATCAAGGTGGAGTGCATAATATCCATTTTCATCTAAATTACAATATTTCGTCAACAGAAATTATTGTCGGGTCGTCAAAGGGAGTTAAAGGAAATTTTCATTTTCAAAATTACTTCAAAAATCGAATATAACTTGGCACGCAGCATAGTAGGGTGCAAAATATTCATTTCCATCTGAATAACAATAATTTGTCAAAAGAAATCATTGTCGGGTCGTCAGAGGGGGTATAGAGGGATTTTTCATTTTCAAAATTACCTCAAAATTAAATATGACTTGGCACGCATCATGGTGGGGTGCAAAGTATTCATGTATATCTAACTAACAATGATTCGTTAATAGAAATCTTTGTCGGGTCGTCAGAGGGGGTATAGAGGGATTTTTCATTTTCAAAATTACCTCAAAATTAAATATGACTTGGCACGCATCATGGTGGGGTGCAAAGTATTCATGTATATCTAACTAACAATGATTCGCTAACATAAATCATTGTCGTGTCGTCAGAGGGGGTATAGAGGGATTTTTCATTTTCAAAATTACCTCAAAATCAAATATGATTTGGCACGCAACATGATGGGGTGCAGAATATCCATATCCATCTGAATAACAATAATTCGTCAGCAGAAATCATTGTCGGGTAGTTAGAGGGGATGTAGAGGGATTTTTCATATTCAATATTTCTTCAAAAATCTAATATGACTTGGCACGCATCATGGTGGGGTGCAGAATATCCTTTCTCATCTGAATAACAATAATTCGTCAACAGAAATCATTGTCGGGTCGTCAGAGGGAGTATAGAGGGATTTTTCATTTTCAAAATTACCTCAAAATCAAATATGATTTGGCACGCAACATGGTGGGGTGCAGAATATCCATTTCCATCTGAATAACAATAATTCGTCAGCAGAAATCATTGTCGGGTCGTTAGAGGGGATGCAGAGGGTATTTTCATATTCAATATTTCTGCAAAAATCTAATATGACTTGGCACGCATCATAGTGGGGTGCAGAATATCCTTTCTCATCTGAATAAAAATAATTCGTCAACAGACATCATTGTCGGGTCGTTAGAGGGGGTATAGAGGGATTTTTCATTTTCAATATATATTCAAAAATCTAATATGACTTGGCAAGCATCATGGTGGGGTGCAGAATATCTATTTCCATCTAAATAACAATAATTCGTTGAAAGAACTCATTGTCGGGTCGTCAGAGGGGGTATAGAGGGATTTTTCATTTTCAAAATGACTTCAAAAATCAAATATGACTTGGCACGCATCATGGTGGGGTGCAAAGTATTCATGTATATCTAACTAACAATGATTCGTTAATAGATATCATTGTCGGGTCGTCAGAGGGGGTATAGAGGTATTTCTCATTTTCAAAATTACTTCAAAAATCTAATATGACTTGGCACGCATCATAGTGGGGTGCAAAGTATCCTTATATATCTAAATAACAATAATTCGTCAACAGAAATCATTGTCGGGTCGTTAGAGGGGGTATAGAGGGATTTTCCATTTTCAATATTTCTTCAAAAATCTAATATTTCTTGGCACGCATCATGGGGGGGTGCAGAATATCCATATCTATCTGAATAACAATAATTCCTTAACAGAATTTATTGTCGTGTCGTCAGAGGGGGTATAGAGAGATTTTTCATTTTCAAAATTACCTCAAAATCAAATATGATTTGGCACGCAACATGGTAAGGTGCAGAATATCCATTTCCATCTGAATAACAATAATTCGTCAGCAGAAATCATTGTCGGGTCGTTAGAGGGGATGTAGAGTGATTTTTCATATTCAATATTTCTTCAAAAATCTAATATGACTTGGCACGCATCATGGTGGGGTGCAGAATATCCTTTCTCATCTGAATAACAATAATTCGTCAACAGAAATCATTGTCGGGTCGTCAGAGGGGGTATAGAGGGATTTTTCATTTTCAAAATTACTTCAAAAATCTAATATGACTTGGCACGCATCATGGTGGGTCGCAAAGTATCCACGTCCATCTGAATAACAATAATTTGTCAACATAAATCATTGTCGTGTCGTCAGAGGGGGTATAGAGTGATTTTTCATTTTCAAAATTACTTCGAAAATCAAATATGACTTGGCACGTATCAAGGTGGAGTGCATAATATCCATTTTCATCTAAATTACAATATTTCGTCAACAGAAATTATTGTCGGGTCGTCAAAGGGAGTTAAAGGGAATTTTCATTTTCAAAATTACTTCAAAAATCGAATATAACTTGGCACGCAGCATAGTAGGGTGCAAAATATTCATTTCCATCTGAATAACAAAAATTCGTCAACAGGAATCATTGTCGGGTCGTCAGAGGGGGTATAGAGGGATTTTTCATTTTCAAAATTACCTCAAAATCAAATATCCATTTCCATCTGAATAACAATAATTCGTCAACAGAAATCATTGTCGGGTCGTCAGAGGGGGTATAGAGGGAATTTTCATTTTTAAAATTACTTCAAAAATCTAATATGACTTGGCACGCATCATGGTGGGTCGCAAAGTATCCATGTCCATCTGAATAACAATAATTTGTCAACATAAATCATTGTCGTGTCGTCAGAGGGGGTATAAAATTTCTTCGAAAATCAAATATGACTTGGCACGTATCAGGGTGGAGTGCATAATATCCATTTCCATCTGAACAACAATAAATTGTAACCAGAAATCATTGTCGGGTCGTCAAAGGGAGTTGAAGGGAATTTTCATTTTCAAAATTACTTCAAAAATCGAATATAACTTGGCACGCAGCATAGTAGGGTGCAAAATATTCATTTCCATCTGAATAACAATAATTCGTCAAAAGATATCATTGTCGGATCGTTAGAGGGGGTATAGAGGGATTTCTCATTATCAAAATGACTTCAAAAATCAAATATGAATTGGCACGCATCATAGTAGGGTGCAGAATATATATTTCCATCTCGATAACAAGAATTCGTCAACAGAAATCATTGTCGGGTCGTTAGAGGGGGTATAGAGGGATTTTTCATTTTCAATATTTCTTCAAAACTCTAATATGACTTGGCACGCATCATGGTGGGGTGCAGAATATCTATTTCTATCTGAATAACAATAAATCGTCGACAGAAATCATTGTCGGGTCGTTAGAGGGGGTATAGAGGGATTTTTCATTTTCAAAATTACCTCAAAATCAAATATGACTTGGCGCGCATCATGGTGGGATGCAGAATATCCATTTCCATCTGAATAACAATAATTCGTCAACAGAAATCATTGACGGGTCGTTGTAGGAGGTATAGAGGGATTTGTCATTTTCAAAATTAACCTCAAAATCAAATATGACTTGGCACGGATCATGGTGGGGTGCAGAATATCCATTTCCATCTGAATAACAATAATTCGTCAATAGAAATCATTGACGGGTCGTTAGAGGGTGTATAGAGGGATTTTTCATTTTCAAAATGACTTCAAAATCAAATATGACTTGGCACGCAACATGGTGGGATGCAGAATATCCATTTCAATCTGAATAACAATAATTCGTCAACAGAAATCATTGACGGGTCGTTGTAGGAGGTATAGAGGGATTTGTCATTTTCAAAATTAACCTCAAAATCGAATATAACTTGGCACGCAGCATAGTAGGGTGCAAAATATTCATTTCCATCTGAATAACAATAATTTGTCAAAAGAAATCATTGTCGGGTCGTCAGAGGGGGTATAGAGATATTTCTCATTTTCAAAATTACTTCAAAAATCTAATATGACTAGGCACGCATCATAGTGGGGTGCAAAGTATCCATATATTTCTAAATAACAATAATTCGTCAACAAAAATCATTCTCGGGTCGTTAGAGGGGGTATAGAGGTATTTTCCATTTTCAATATTTCTTCAAATATCTAATATTACTTGGCACGCATCATGGTGGGGTGCAGAATATCCATATCTATCTGAATAACAATAATTCCTTAACAGAATTTATTGTCGTGTCGTCAGAGGGGGTATAGAGAGATTTTTCATTTTCAAAATCACCTCAAAATCAAATATGACTTGGCACGCATCATGGTGGGGTGCACAGTATTCATGTATATCTAACTAACAATGATTCGTTAACATAAATCATTGTCGTGTCGTCAGAGGGGGTATAGAGGGATTTTTCATTTTCAAAATTACCTCAAAATCAAATATAATTTGGCACGCAACATGATGGGGTGCAGAATATCCATATCCATCTGAATAACAATAATTCGTCAGCAGAAATCATTGTCGGGTAGTTAGAGGGGATGTAGAGGGATTTTTCATATTCAATATTTCTTCAAAAATCTAATATGACTTGGCACGCATCATGGTGGGGTGCAGAATATCCTTTCTCATCTGAATAACAATAATTCGTCAACAGAAATCATTGTCGGGTCGTCAGAGGGGGTATAGAGGGATTTTTCATTTTCAAAATTACTTCAAAAATCTAATATGACTTGGCACGCATCATGGTGGGTCGCAAAGTATCCACGTCCATCTGAATAACAATAATTTGTCAACATAAATCATTGTCGTGTCGTCAGAGGGGGTATAGAGTGATTTTTCATTTTCAAAATTACTTCGAAAATCAAATATGACTTGGCACGTATCAAGGTGGAGTGCATAATATCCATTTTCATCTAAATTACAATATTTCGTCAACAGAAATTATTGTCGGGTCGTCAAAGGGAGTTAAAGGGAATTTTCATTTTCAAAATTACTTCAAAAATCGAATATAACTTGGCACGCAGCATAGTAGGGTGCAAAATATTCATTTCCATCTGAATAACAAAAATTCGTCAACAGGAATCATTGTCGGGTCGTCAGAGGGGGTATAGAGGGATTTTTCATTTTCAAAATTACCTCAAAATCAAATATGAATTTCCATCTGAATAACAATAATTCGTCAACAGAAATCATTGTCGGGTCGTCAGAGGGGGTATAGAGGGAATTTTCATTTTTAAAATTACTTCAAAAATCTAATAAGACTTGGCACGCATCATGGTGGGTCGCAAAGTATCCATGTCCATCTGAATAACAATAATTTGTCAACATAAATCATTGTCGTGTCGTCAGAGGGGGTATAAAATTTCTTCGAAAATCAAATATGACTTGGCACGTATCAGGGTGGAGTGCATAATATCCATTTCCATCTGAACAACAATAAATTGTAACCAGAAATCATTGTCGGGTCGTCAAAGGGAGTTAAAGGGAATTTTCATTTTCAAAATTACTTCAAAAATCGAATATAACTTGGCACGCAGCATAGTAGGGTGCAAAATATTCATTTCCATCTGAATAACAATAATTCGTCAAAAGATATCATTGTCGGATCGTTAGAGGGGGTATAGAGGGATTTCTCATTATCAAAATGACTTCAAAAATCAAATATGAATTGGCACGCATCATAGTAGGGTGCAGAATATATATTTCCATCTCGATAACAAGAATTCGTCAACAGAAATCATTGTCGGGTCGTTAGAGGGGGTATAGAGGGATTTATCATTTTCAATATATATTCAAAAATCTAATATGACTTGGTACGCATCATGGTGGGGTGCAGACTATCTATTTCCATTTGAATAACAATAATTCGACGACAGAACTCATTGTCGGGTCGTCAGAGGGGGCATAGAGGGATTTTTCATTTTCAAAATTACCTCAAAATCAAATATGACTTGGCACGCATCATGGTGGGGTGCATAATATCCATTTCCATCTGAATAACAATAATTCGTCAACAAAAATCATTGACGGGTCGTTGGAGGGGGTATAGAGGGATTTTTCATTTTCAAAATTAACCTCAAAATCAAATATGACTTGGCACGGATCATAGTGGGTTGCAGAATATCCATTTCCATCTGAATAACAATAATTCGTCAATAGAAATCATTGTCGGGTCGTTAGAGGGGGTATAGAGGGATTTTTCAGTTTCAATATTTCTTCAAAAGTCTAATATTACTTGGCACGCATCATGGTGGGGTGCACAATATCCATTTCCATCTAAATAACAATAATTCGTCAATAGAAATCATTGACGGGTCGTTAGAGGGTGTATAGTGGGATTTTTCATTTTCAAAATTACTTCAAAATCAAATATGACTTGGCACGCAACATGGTGGGGTGCAGAATATCCAATTCCATCTGAATAACAAAAATTCGTCAACAGAAATCATTGTCGGGTCGTCAAAGGGGGTATAGAGGGATTTTTCATTTTCAAAATTACTTCAAAAATCTAATATGACTTGGCACGCATCATGGTGGGGTGCAAAGTATCCATGTCCATCTGAATAACAATAATTTGTCAACATAAATCATTGTCGTGTCGTCAGAGGGGGTATAGAGGGATTTTTCATTTTCAAAATTACTTCAAAAATCAAATATGACTTTGCACGTATCATGGTGGAGTGCATAATATTTATTTTCATCTAAATTACAATAATTCGTCAACAGAAATCATTGTCGGGTCGTCAGAGGTGGTATAGAGGGATTTTTCATTCTCAAAATGACTTCAAAAATCAAATATGACTTGGCACGCATCATAGTAGGGTGCAGAATGAATATTTCCATCTGAATAACAAGAATTCGTTATCAGAAATCATTGTCGGGTCGTTAGAAGGGGTATAGAGGGATTTTTCATTTTCAATATTTCTTCAAAAATTTAATATGACTTGGCACGCATCATGGTGGGGTGCATAATATTTATTTTCATCTGAATAACAATAATTCGTCGACAGAAATCATTGTCGGGTCGTTAGAGGGGGTATAGAGGGATTTTTCATTTTCAAAATGACTTCAAAAATCAAATATGACTTGGCACGAATCATGGTGGGGTACAGAATATCCATTTTCATCTCAATAACAATAATTTGACAACAGAAATCATTGTCGGGTCGTCAGAGGGGGTATAGAGGGATTTTTCATTTTCAAAATTACCTCAAAATCAAATATGACTTGGCACGCATCATAGTGGGGTACAGAATATCCATTTCCATCTGAATATCAATAATTTGTCAACAGAAGTCATTGTCGGGTCGTTAGAGGGGGTATAGAGGGGTTTTTCATTTTCAATATTTCTTCAAAAATCTAATATGACTTGGCACGCATCATGGTGGGGTGCAAAGTATTCATGTCCATCTGAATAACAATAATTCGTCAACAGAAATCATTGTCGGGTCGTTAGAGGAGGTAGAGAGGGATTTTTCATTTTCAATATTTCTTCAAAAATGTAATATGACTTGGCACGCATCATGTTGGGGTGCAAAGTATCCATGTCCATCTGAATAACAATAATTCGTCAACAGAAATCATTGTCGGGTCGTCAGAGGGGGTATAGAGGGATTTTTCATTTTCAATATTTCTTCAAAAATCTAATATGACTTGGCACGCATCATGGTGGGGTGCAGAATATCCATTTCTATCTGAATAACAATAAATCGTCGACAGAAATCATTGTCGGGTCGTTAGAGGGGGTATAGAGGGATTTTTCATTTTCAAAATTACCTCAAAATCAAATATGACTTGGCGCGCATCATGGTGGGATGCAGAATATCCATTTCCATCTGAATAACAATAATTCGTCAACAGAAATCATTGACGGGTCGTTGTAGGAGGTATAGAGGGATTTGTCATTTTCAAAATTAACCTCAAAATCAAATATGACTTGGCACGGATCATGGTGGGGTGCAGAATATCTATTTCTATCTGAATAACAATAAATCGTCGACAGAAATCATTGTCGTGTCGTCAGAGGGGGAATAGAGAGATTTTTCATTTTCAAAATTACCTCAAAATCAAATATGACTTGGCACGCATCATGGTGGTGTGCACAGTATTCATGTATATCTAACTAACAATGATTCGTTAACATAAATCATTGTCGTGTCGTCAGAGGGGGTATAGAGGGATTTTTCATTTTCAAAATTACCTCAAAATCAAATATGATTTGGCACGCAACATGGTAAGGTGCAGAATATCCATTTCCATCTGAATAACAATAATTCGTCAGCAGAAATCATTGTCGGGTCGTCAGAGGGGGTATAGAGGGATTTTTCATTTTCAAAATTACTTCAAAAATCTAATATGACTTGGCACGCATCATGGTGGGTCGCAAAGTATCCACGTCCATCTGAATAACAATAATTTGTCAACATAAATCATTGTCGTGTCGTCAGAGGGGGTATAGAGTGATTTTTCATTTTCAAAATTACTTCGAAAATCAAATATGACTTGGCACGTATCAAGGTGGAGTGCATAATATCCATTTTCATCTAAATTACAATATTTCGTCAACAGAAATTATTGTCGGGTCGTCAAAGGGAGTTAAAGGGAATTTTCATTTTCAAAATTACTTCAAAAATCGAATATAACTTGGCACGCAGCATAGTAGGGTGCAAAATATTCATTTCCATCTGAATAACAAAAATTCGTCAACAGGAATCATTGTCGGGTCGTCAGAGGGGGTATAGAGGGATTTTTCATTTTCAAAATTACCTCAAAATCAAATATCCATTTCCATCTGAATAACAATAATTCGTCAACAGAAATCATTGTCGGGTCGTCAGAGGGGGTATAGAGGGAATTTTCATTTTTAAAATTACTTCAAAAATCTAATATGACTTGGCACGCATCATGGTGGGTCGCAAAGTATCCATGTCCATCTGAATAACAATAATTTGTCAACATAAATCATTGTCGTGTCGTCAGAGGGGGTATAAAATTTCTTCGAAAATCAAATATGACTTGGCACGTATCAGGGTGGAGTGCATAATATCCATTTCCATCTGAACAACAATAAATTGTAACCAGAAATCATTGTCGGGTCGTCAAAGGGAGTTAAAGGGAATTTTCATTTTCAAAATTACTTCAAAAATCGAATATAACTTGGCACGCAGCATAGTAGGGTGCAAAATATTCATTTCCATCTGAATAACAATAATTCGTCAAAAGATATCATTGTCGGATCGTTAGAGGGGGTATAGAGGGATTTCTCATTATCAAAATGACTTCAAAAATCAAATATGAATTGGCACGCATCATAGTAGGGTGCAGAATATATATTTCCATCTCGATAACAAGAATTCGTCAACAGAAATCATTGTCGGGTCGTTAGAGGGGGTATAGAGGGATTTTTCATTTTCAATATTTCTTCAAAACTCTAATATGACTTGGCACGCATCATGGTGGGGTGCAGAATATATATTTCTATCTGAATAACAATAAATCGTCGACAGAAATCATTGTCGGGTCGTTAGAGGGGGTATAGAGGGATTTTTCATTTTCAAAATTACCTCAAAATCAAATATGACTTGGCGCGCATCATGGTGGGATGCAGAATATCCATTTCCATCTGAATAACAATAATTCGTCAACAGAAATCATTGACGGGTCGTTGTAGGAGGTATAGAGGGATTTGTCATTTTCAAAATTAACCTTAAAATCAAATATGACTTGGCACGGATCATGGTGGGGTGCAGAATATCCATTTCCATCTGAATAACAATAATTCGTCAATAGAAATCATTGACGGGTCGTTAGAGGGTGTATAGAGGGATTTTTCATTTTCAAAATGACTTCAAAATCAAATATGACTTGGCACGCAACATGGTGGGATGCAGAATATCCATTTCAATCTGAATAACAATAATTCGTCAACAGAAATCATTGACGGGTCGTTGTAGGAGGTATAGAGGGATTTGTCATTTTCAAAATTAACCTCAAAATCGAATATAACTTGGCACGCAGCATAGTAGGGTGCAAAATATTCATTTCCATCTGAATAACAATAATTTGTCAAAAGAAATCATTGTCGGGTCGTCAGAGGGGGTATAGAGGTATTTCTCATTTTCAAAATTACTTCAAAAATCTAATATGACTAGGCACGCATCATAGTGGGGTGCAAAGTATCCATATATTTCTAAATAACAATAATTCGTCAACAAAAATCATTCTCGGGTCGTTAGAGGGGGTATAGAGGTATTTTCCATTTTCAATATTTCTTCAAATATCTAATATTACTTGGCACGCATCATGGTGGGGTGCAGAATATCCATATCTATCTGAATAACAATAATTCCTTAACAGAATTTATTGTCGTGTCGTCAGAGGGGGTATAGAGAGATTTTTCATTTTCAAAATCACCTCAAAATCAAATATGACTTGGCACGCATCATGGTGGGGTGCACAGTATTCATGTATATCTAACTAACAATGATTCGTTAACATAAATCATTGTCGTGTCGTCAGAGGGGGTATAGAGGGATTTTTCATTTTCAAAATTACCTCAAAATCAAATATAATTTGGCACGCAACATGATGGGGTGCAGAATATCCATATCCATCTGAATAACAATAATTCGTCAGCAGAAATCATTGTCGGGTAGTTAGAGGGGATGTAGAGGGATTTTTCATATTCAATATTTCTTCAAAAATCTAATATGACTTGGCACGCATCATGGTGGGGTGCAGAATATCCTTTCTCATCTGAATAACAATAATTCGTCAACAGAAATCATTGTCGGGTCGTCAGAGGGGGTATAGAGGGATTTTTCATTTTCAAAATTACTTCAAAAATCTAATATGACTTGGCACGCATCATGGTGGGTCGCAAAGTATCCACGTCCATCTGAATAACAATAATTTGTCAACATAAATCATTGTCGTGTCGTCAGAGGGGGTATAGAGTGATTTTTCATTTTCAAAATTACTTCGAAAATCAAATATGACTTGGCACGTATCAAGGTGGAGTGCATAATATCCATTTTCATCTAAATTACAATATTTCGTCAACAGAAATTATTGTCGGGTCGTCAAAGGGAGTTAAAGGGAATTTTCATTTTCAAAATTACTTCAAAAATCGAATATAACTTGGCACGCAGCATAGTAGGGTGCAAAATATTCATTTCCATCTGAATAACAAAAATTCGTCAACAGGAATCATTGTCGGGTCGTCAGAGGGGGTATAGAGGGATTTTTCATTTTCAAAATTACCTCAAAATCAAATATCCATTTCCAACTGAATAACAATAATTCGTCAACAGAAATCATTGTCGGGTCGTCAGAGGGGGTATAGAGGGAATTTTCATTTTTAAAATTACTTCAAAAATCTAATATGACTTGGCACGCATCATGGTGGGTCGCAAAGTATCCATGTCCATCTGAATAACAATAATTTGTCAACATAAATCATTGTCGTGTCGTCAGAGGGGGTATAAAATTTCTTCGAAAATCAAATATGACTTGGCACGTATCAAGGTGGAGTGCATAATATCCATTTCCATCTGAACAACAATAAATTGAAACCAGAAATCATTGTCGGGTCGTCAAAGGGAGTTAAAGGGAATTTTCATTTTCAAAATTACTTCAAAAATCGAATATAACTTGGCACGCAGCATAGTAGGGTGCAAAATATTCATTTCCATCTGAATAACAATAATTCGTCAAAAGATATCATTGTCGGATCGTTAGAGGGGGTATAGAGGGATTTCTCATTATCAAAATGACTTCAAAAATCAAATATGAATTGGCACGCATCATAGTAGGGTGCAGAATATATATTTCCATCTCGATAACAAGAATTCGTCAACAGAAATCATTGTCGGGTCGTTAGAGGGGGTATAGAGGGATTTTTCATTTTCAATATTTCTTCAAAACTCTAATATGACTTGGCACGCATCATGGTGGGGTGCAGAATATCTATTTCTATCTGAATAACAATAAATCGTCGACAGAAATCATTGTCGGGTCGTTAGAGGGGGTATAGAGGGATTCTTCATTTTCAAAATTACCTCAAAATCAAATATGACTTGGCGCGCATCATGGTGGGATGCAGAATATCCATTTCCATCTGAATAACAATAATTCGTCAACAGAAATCATTGACGGGTCGTTGTAGGAGGTATAGAGGGATTTGTCATTTTCAAAATTAACCTCAAAATCAAATATGACTTGGCACGGATCATGGTGGGGTGCAGAATATCTATTTCTATCTGAATAACAATAAATCGTCGACAGAAATCATTGTCGTGTCGTCAGAGGGGGAATAGAGAGATTTTTCATTTTCAAAATTACCTCAAAATCAAATATGACTTGGCACGCATCATGGTGGTGTGCACAGTATTCATGTATATCTAACTAACAATGATTCGTTAACATAAATCATTGTCGTGTCGTCAGAGGGGGTATAGAGGGATTTTTCATTTTCAAAATTACCTCAAAATCAAATATGATTTGGCACGCAACATGGTAAGGTGCAGAATATCCATTTCCATCTGAATAACAATAATTCGTCAGCAGAAATCATTGTCGGGTCGTCAGAGGGGGTATAGAGGGATTTTTCATTTTCAAAATTACTTCAAAAATCTAATATGACTTGGCACGCATCATGGTGGGTCGCAAAGTATCCACGTCCATCTGAATAACAATAATTTGTCAACATAAATCATTGTCGTGTCGTCAGAGGGGGTATAGAGTGATTTTTCATTTTCAAAATTACTTCGAAAATCAAATATGACTTGGCACGTATCAAGGTGGAGTGCATAATATCCATTTTCATCTAAATTACAATATTTCGTCAACAGAAATTATTGTCGGGTCGTCAAAGGGAGTTAAAGGGAATTTTCATTTTCAAAATTACTTCAAAAATCGAATATAACTTGGCACGCAGCATAGTAGGGTGCAAAATATTCATTTCCATCTGAATAACAAAAATTCGTCAACAGGAATCATTGTCGGGTCGTCAGAGGGGGTATAGAGGGATTTTTCATTTTCAAAATTACCTCAAAATCAAATATCCATTTCCATCTGAATAACAATAATTCGTCAACAGAAATCATTGTCGGGTCGTCAGAGGGGGTATAGAGGGAATTTTCATTTTTAAAATTACTTCAAAAATCTAATATGACTTGGCACGCATCATGGTGGGTCGCAAAGTATCCATGTCCATCTGAATAACAATAATTTGTCAACATAAATCATTGTCGTGTCGTCAGAGGGGGTATAAAATTTCTTCGAAATTCAAATTTGACTTGGCACGTATCAGGGTGGAGTGCATAATATCCATTTCCATCTGAACAACAATAAATTGTAACCAGAAATCATTGTCGGGTCGTCAAAGGGAGTTAAAGGGAATTTTCATTTTCAAAATTACTTCAAAAATCGAATATAACTTGGCACGCAGCATAGTAGGGTGCAAAATATTCATTTCCATCTGAATAACAATAATTCGTCAAAAGATATCATTGTCGGATCGTTAGAGGGGGTATAGAGGGATTTCTCATTATCAAAATGACTTCAAAAATCAAATATGAATTGGCACGCATCATAGTAGGGTGCAGAATATATATTTCCATCTCGATAACAAGAATTCGTCAACAGAAATCATTGTCGGGTCGTTAGAGGGGGTATAGAGGGATTTTTCATTTTCAATATTTCTTCAAAACTCTAATATGACTTGGCACGCATCATGGTGGGGTGCAGAATATCTATTTCTATCTGAATAACAATAAATCGTCTACAGAAATCATTGTCGGGTCGTTAGAGGGGGTATAGAGGGATTTTTCATTTTCAAAATTACCTCAAAATCAAATATGACTTGGCGCGCATCATGGTGGGATGCAGAATATCCATTTCCATCTGAATAACAATAATTCGTCAACAGAAATCATTGACGGGTCGTTGTAGGAGGTATAGAGGGATTTGTCATTTTCAAAATTAACCTTAAAATCAAATATGACTTGGCACGGATCATGGTGGGGTGCAGAATATCCATTTCCATCTGAATAACAATAATTCGTCAATAGAAATCATTGACGGGTCGTTAGAGGGTGTATAGAGGGATTTTTCATTTTCAAAATGACTTCAAAATCAAATATGACTTGGCACGCAACATGGTGGGATGCAGAATATCCATTTCAATCTGAATAACAATAATTCGTCAACAGAAATCATTGACGGGTCGTTGTAGGAGGTATAGAGGGATTTGTCATTTTCAAAATTAACCTCAAAATCGAATATAACTTGGCACGCAGCATAGTAGGGTGCAAAATATTCATTTCCATCTGAATAACAATAATTTGTCAAAAGAAATCATTGTCGGGTCGTCAGAGGGGGTATAGAGGTATTTCTCATTTTCAAAATTACTTCAAAAATCTAATATGACTAGGCACGCATCATAGTGGGGTGCAAAGTATCCATATATTTCTAAATAACAATAATTCGTCAACAAAAATCATTCTCGGGTCGTTAGAGGGGGTATAGAGGTATTTTCCATTTTCAATATTTCTTCAAATATCTAATATTACTTGGCACGCATCATGGTGGGGTGCAGAATATCCATATCTATCTGAATAACAATAATTCCTTAACAGAATTTATTGTCGTGTCGTCAGAGGGGGTATAGAGAGATTTTTCATTTTCAAAATCACCTCAAAATCAAATATGACTTGGCACGCATCATGGTGGGGTGCACAGTATTCATGTATATCTAACTAACAATGATTCGTTAACATAAATCATTGTCGTGTCGTCAGAGGGGGTATAGAGGGATTTTTCATTTTCAAAATTACCTCAAAATGAAATATAATTTGGCACGCAACATGATGGGGTGCAGAATATCCATATCCATCTGAATAACAATAATTCGTCATCAGAAATCATTGTCGGGTAGTTAGAGGGGATGTAGAGGGATTTTTCATATTCAATATTTCTTCAAAAATCTAATATGACTTGGCACGCATCATGGTGGGGTGCAGAATATCCTTTCTCATCTGAATAACAATAATTCGTCAACAGAAATCATTGTCGGGTCGTCAGAGGGGGTATAGAGGGATTTTTCATTTTCAAAATTACTTCAAAAATCTAATATGACTTGGCACGCATCATGGTGGGTCGCAAAGTATCCACGTCCATCTGAATAACAATAATTTGTCAACATAAATCATTGTCGTGTCGTCAGAGGGGGTATAGTGTGATTTTTCATTTTCAAAATTACTTCGAAAATCAAATATGACTTGGCACGTATCAAGGTGGAGTGCATAATATCCATTTTCATCTAAATTACAATATTTCGTCAACAGAAATTATTGTCGGGTCGTCAAAAGGAGTTAAAGGGAATTTCATTTTCAAAATTACTTCAAAAATCGAATATAACTTGGCACGCAGCATAGTAGGGTGCAAAATATTCATTTCCATCTGAATAACAAAAATTCGTCAACAGGAATCATTGTCGGGTCGTCAGAGGGGGTATAGAGGGATTTTTCATTTTTAAAATTACTTCAAAAATCTAATATGACTTGGCACGCATCATGGTGGGTCGCAAAGTATCCATGTCCATCTGAATAACAATAATTTGTCAACAGAAATCATTGTCGGGTCGTCAGAGGGGGTATAGAGGGAATTTTCATTTTTAAAATTACTTCAAAAATCTAATATGACTTGGCACGCATCATGGTGGGTCGCAAAGTATCCATGTCCATCTGAATAACAATAATTTGTCAACATAAATCATTGTCGTGTCGTCAGAGGGGGTATAAAATTTCTTCGAAAATCAAATATGACTTGGCACGTATCAAGGTGGAGTGCATAATATCCATTTCCATCTGAACAACAATAAATTGTAACCAGAAATCATTGTCGGGTCGTCAAAGGGAGTTAAAGGGAATTTTCATTTTCAAAATTACTTCAAAAATCGAATATAACTTGGCACGCAGCATAGTAGGGTGCAAAATATTCATTTCCATCTGAATAACAATAATTCGTCAAAAGATATCATTGTCGGATCGTTAGAGGGGGTATAGAGGGATTTCTCATTATCAAAATGACTTCAAAAATCAAATATGAATTGGCACGCATCATAGTAGGGTGCAGAATATATATTTCCATCTCGATAACAAGAATTCGTCAACAGAAATCATTGTCGGGTCGTTAGAGGGGGTATAGAGGGATTTTTCATTTTCAATATTTCTTCAAAACTCTAATATGACTTGGCACGCATCATGGTGGGGTGCAGAATATCTATTTCTATCTGAATAACAATAAATCGTCGACAGAAATCATTGTCGGGTCGTAAGAGGGGGTAGAGAGGGATTTTTCATTTTCAAAATTACCTCAAAATCAAATATGACTTGGCGCGCATCATGGTGGGATGCAGAATATCCATTTCCATCTGAATAACAATAATTCGTCAACAGAAATCATTGACGGGTCGTTGTAGGAGGTATAGAGGGATTTGTCATTTTCAAAATTAACCTCAAAATCAAATATGACTTGGCACGGATCATGGTGGGGTGCAGAATATCCATTTCCATCTGAATAACAATAATTCGTCAATAGAAATCATTGACGGGTCGTTAGAGGGTGTATAGAGGGATTTTTCATTTTCAAAATGACTTCAAAATCAAATATGACTTGGCACGGATCATGGTGGGGTGCAGAATATCCATTTCCATCTGAATAACAATAATTCGTCAACAGAAATCATTGACGGGTCGTTGTAGGAGGTATAGAGGGATTTGTCATTTTCAAAATTAACCTCAAAATCGAATATAACTTGGCACGCAGCATAGTAGGGTGCAAAATATTCATTTCCATCTGAATAACAATAATTTGTCAAAAGAAATCATTGTCGGGTCGTCAGAGGGGGTATAGAGGTATTTCTCATTTTCAAAATTACTTCAAAAATCTAATATGACTAGGCACGCATCATAGTGGGGTGCAGAATATCCATATCTATCTGAATAACAATAATTCCTTAACAGAATTTATTGTCGTGTCGTCAGAGGGGGTATAGAGAGATTTTTCATTTTCAAAATCACCTCAAAATCAAATATGACTTGGCACGCATCATGGTGGGGTGCACAGTATTCATGTATATCTAACTAACAATGATTCGTTAACATAAATCATTGTCGTGTCGTCAGAGGGGGTATAGAGGGATTTTTCATTTTCAAAATTACCTCAAAATCAAATATAATTTGGCACGCAATATGATGGGGTGCAGAATATCCATATCCATCTGAATAACAATAATTCGTCAGCAGAAATCATTGTCGGGTAGTTAGAGGGGATGTAGAGGGATTTTTCATATTCAATATTTCTTCAAAAATCTAATATGACTTGGCACGCATCATAATGGGGTGCAGAATATCCTTTCTCATCTGAATAACAATAATTCGTCAACAGAAATCATTGTCGGGTCGTCAGAGGGAGTATAGAGGGATTTTTCATTTTCAAAATTACCTCAAAATCAAATATGATTTGGCACGCAACATGGTGGGGTGCAGAATATCCATTTCCATCTGAATAACAATAATTCGTCAGCAGAAATCATTGTCGGGTCGTTAGAGGGGATGCAGAGGGTATTTTCATATTCAATATTTCTGCAAAAATCTAATATGACTTGGCACGCATCATAGTGGGGTGCAGAATATCCTTTCTCATCTGAATAACAATAATTCGTCAACAGACATCATTGTCGGGTCGTTAGAGGGGGTATAGAGGGATTTTTCATTTTCAATATATATTCAAAAATCTAATATGACTTGGCAAGCATCATGGTGGGGTGCAGAATATTCATGTATTTCTAACTAACAATGATTCGTTAATAGATATCATTGTCGGGTCGTCAGAGGGGGTATAGAGGTATTTCTCATTTTCAAAATTACTTCAAAAATCTAATATGACTTGGCACGCATCATAGTGGGGTGCAAAGTATCCATGTCCATCTGAATAATAATAATTTGTCAACATAAATCATTGTCGTGTCGTCAGAGGGGGTATAGAGGGATTTTTCATTTTCATAATTACTTCAAAAATCAAATATGACTTTGCACGTATCATGGTGGAGTGCATAATATTCATTTTCATCTACATTACAATAATTCGTCAACAGAAATCATTGTCGGGTCGTCAGAGGTGGTATAGAGGGATTTTTCATTATCAAAATGACTTCAAAAATCAAATATGACTTGGCACGCATCATAGTAGGTGCAGAATAAATATTTCCATCTGAATAACAAGAATTCGTTATCAGAAATCATTGTCGGGTCGTTAGAGGGGGTATAGAGGGATTTTTCATTTTCAATATTTCTTCAAAAATTTAATATGACTTGGCACGCATCATGGTGGGGTGCATAATATTTATTTTCATCTGAATAACAATAATTCGTTGACAGAAATCATTGTCGGGTCGTTAGAGGGGGTATAGAGGAGTTTTTCATTTTCAAAATTACCTCATAATCAAATATGACTTGGCACGCAACATGGTGGGGTTCAGAATATTCATTTCCATCTGAATAACGAATTCGTCAACAGAAATCATTGTCGGGTCGTTAGAGGGGGTATAGAGGGATTTTTCATTTTCAAAATGACTTCAAAAATCAAATATGACTTGGCACGAATCGTGGTGGGGTACAGAATATCCATTTTCATCTCAATAACAATAATTTGTCAACAGAAATCATTGTCGGTTCGTCAGAGGGGGTATAGAGGGATTTTTAATATTCAAAATTACCTCAGAATCAAATATGACTTGGCACGCATCATAGTGGGGTACAGAATATCCATTTCCATCTGAATAACAATAATTTGTCAACAGAAGTCATTGTCGGGTCGTTAGAGGGGGTATAGAGGGATTTTTCATTTTCAATATTTCTTCAAAAATCTAATATGACTTGGCACGCATCATGGTGGGGTGCAAAGTATTCATGTCCATCTGAATAACAATAATTCGTCAACAGAAATCATTGTTGGGTCGTTAGAGGAGGTAGAGAGGGATTTTTCATTTTCAATATTTCTTCAAAAATGTAATATGACTTGGCACGCATCATGTTGGGGTGCAAAGTATCCATGTCCATCTGAATAACAATAATTCGTCAACAGAAATCATTGTCGGGTCGTCAGAGGGGGTATAGAGGGATTTTTCATTTTCAAAATGACTTCAAAAATCAAATATGACTTGGCACGCTTCACGGTGGGGTGCAAAGTATTCATGTATATCTAACTAACAATGATTCGTTAATAGAAATCATTGTCGGGTCGTTAGAGGGGGTATAGAGGTATTTCTCATTTTCAAAATTACTTCAAAAATCTAATATGACTTGGCACGCATCATAGTATGGTGCAAAGTATCCTTATATATCTAAATAACAATAATTCGTCACCAGAAATCATTGGCGGGTCGTTAGAGGGGGTATAGAGGGATTTTTCATTTTCAATATTTCTTCAAAAATCTAATATTACTTGGCACGCATCATGGTGGGGTGCAGAATATCCATATCTATCTGTATAACAATAATTCCTTAACAGAATTTATTGTCGTGTCGTCAGAGGGGGTATAGAGAGATTTTTCATTTTCAAAATTACCTCAAAATCAAATATGACTTGGCACGCATCATGGTGGGGTGCACAGTATTCATGTATATCTAACTAACAATGATTCGTTAACATAAATCATTGTCGTGTCGTCAGAGGGGGTATAGAGGGATTGTTCATTTTCAAAATTACCACAAAATCAAATATGATTTGGGACGCAACATGGTGGTGTGCAGAATATCCATTTCCATCTGAATAACAATAATTCGTCAGCAGAAATCATTGTCGGGTCGTTAGAGGGGATGTAGAGTGATTTTTCATATTCAATATTTCTTCAAAAATCTAATATGACTTGGCACGCATCATGGTGGGGTGCAGAATGTCCTTTCTCATCTGAATAACAATAATTCGTCAACAGAAACCATTGTCGAGTCGTCAGAGGGGGTATAGAGGGATTTTTCATTTTCAAAATTACCACAAAATCAAATATGATTTGGGACGCAACATGGTGGTGTGCATAATATCCATTTATATCTGAATATCAATAATTCGTCAACAGAAATCATTGATGGGTCGTTGGAGGGGGTATAGAGGGATTTTTCATTTTCAAAATTAACCTCAAAATCAAATATGACTTGGCACGCATCATGGTGGTGTGCAGAATATCCATTTCCATCTGAATAACAATAATTCGTCAACAGAAATCATTGACGGGTCGTTAGAGGGTGTATAGAGGGATTTTTCATTTTCAAAATTACTTCAAAATCAAATATGACTTGGCACGCAACATGGTGGGGTGCAGAATATCCATTTTCATCTGAATAACAATAATTCGTCAACAGAAATCATTGTCGGGTGGTCAAAGGGGGTATAGAGTGATTTTTCATTTTCAAAATTACTTCGAAAATCAAATATGACTTGGCACGTATCAAGGTGGAGTGCATAATATCCATTTTCATCTATAAACAATATTTCGTCAACAGAAATTATTGTCGGGTCGTCAAAGGGAGTTAAAGGGAATTTTCATTTTCAAAATTACTTCAAAAATCGAATATAACTTGGCACGCAGCATAGTAGGGTGCAAAATATTCATTTTTATCTGAATAACAAAAATTCGTCAACAGGAATCATTGTCGGGTCGTCAGAGGGGGTATAGAGGGAATTCTCATTATAAAAATGACTTCAAAAATCTAATATGACTTGGCACGCATCATAGTGTGGTGCAAAGTATCCTTATATATCTAAATAACAATAATTCGTCAACAGAAATCATTGGCGGGTCGTTAGAGGGGGTATAGAGGGATTTTTCATTTTCAATATTTCTTCAAAAATCTAATATTACTTGGCACGCATCATGGTGGGGTGCAGAATATCCATATCTATCTGTATAACAATAATTCCTTAACAGAATTTATTGTCGTGTCGTCAGAGGGGGTATAGAGAGATTTTTCATTTTCAAAATTACCTCAAAATCAAATATGACTTGGCACGCATCATGGTGGGGTGCACAGTATTCATGTATATCTAACTAACAATGATTCGTTAACATAAATCATTGTCGTGTCGTCAGAGGGGGTATAGAGGGATTTTTCATTTTCAAAATTACCACAAAATCAAATATGATTTGGGACGCAACATGGTGGTGTGCAGAATATCCATTTCCATCTGAATAACAATAATTTGTCAACATAAATCATTGTCGTGTCGTCAGAGGGGGTATAAAATTTCTTCGAAAATCAAATATGACTTGGCACGTATCAAGGTGGAGTGCATAATATCCATTTCCATCTGAACAACAATAAATTGTAACCAGAAATCATTGTCGGGTCGTCAAAGGGAGTTAAAGGGAATTTTCATTTTCAAAATTACTTCAAAAATCGAATATAACTTGGCACGCAGCATAGTAGGGTGCAAAATATTCATTTCCATCTGAATAACAATAATTCGTCAAAAGATATCATTGTCGGATCGTTAGAGGGGGTATAGAGGGATTTCTCATTATCAAAATGACTTCAAAAATCAAATATGAATTGGCACGCATCATAGTAGGGTGCAGAATATATATTTCCATCTCGATAACAAGAATTCGTCAACAGAAATCATTGTCGGGTCGTTAGAGGGGGTATAGAGGGATTTTTCATTTTCAATATTTCTTCAAAACTCTAATATGACTTGGCACGCATCATGGTGGGGTGCAGAATATCTATTTCTATCTGAATAACAATAAATCGTCGACAGAAATCATTGTCGGGTCGTAAGAGGGGGTAGAGAGGGATTTTTCATTTTCAAAATTACCTCAAAATCAAATATGACTTGGCGCGCATCATGGTGGGATGCAGAATATCCATTTCCATCTGAATAACAATAATTCGTCAACAGAAATCATTGACGGGTCGTTGTAGGAGGTATAGAGGGATTTGTCATTTTCAAAATTAACCTCAAAATCAAATATGACTTGGCACGGATCATGGTGGGGTGCAGAATATCCATTTCCATCTGAATAACAATAATTCGTCAATAGAAATCATTGACGGGTCGTTAGAGGGTGTATAGAGGGATTTTTCATTTTCAAAATGACTTCAAAATCAAATATGACTTGGCACGGATCATGGTGGGGTGCAGAATATCCATTTCCATCTGAATAACAATAATTCGTCAACAGAAATCATTGACGGGTCGTTGTAGGAGGTATAGAGGGATTTGTCATTTTCAAAATTAACCTCAAAATCGAATATAACTTGGCACGCAGCATAGTAGGGTGCAAAATATTCATTTCCATCTGAATAACAATAATTTGTCAAAAGAAATCATTGTCGGGTCGTCAGAGGGGGTATAGAGGTATTTCTCATTTTCAAAATTACTTCAAAAATCTAATATGACTAGGCACGCATCATAGTGGGGTGCAAAGTATCCATATATTTCTAAATAACAATAATTCGTCAACAAAAATCATTCTCGGGTCGTTAGAGGGGGTATAGAGGTATTTTCCATTTTCAATATTTCTTCAAATATCTAATATTACTTGGCACGCATCATGGTGGGGTGCAGAATATCCATATCTATCTGAATAACAATAATTCCTTAACAGAATTTATTGTCGTGTCGTCAGAGGGGGTATAGAGAGATTTTTCATTTTCAAAATCACCTCAAAATCAAATATGACTTGGCACGCATCATGGTGGGGTGCACAGTATTCATGTATATCTAACTAACAATGATTCGTTAACATAAATCATTGTCGTGTCGTCAGAGGGGGTATAGAGGGATTTTTCATTTTCAAAATTACCTCAAAATCAAATATAATTTGGCACGCAATATGATGGGGTGCAGAATATCCATATCCATCTGAATAACAATAATTCGTCAGCAGAAATCATTGTCGGGTAGTTAGAGGGGATGTAGAGGGATTTTTCATATTCAATATTTCTTCAAAAATCTAATATGACTTGGCACGCATCATAATGGGGTGCAGAATATCCTTTCTCATCTGAATAACAATAATTCGTCAACAGAAATCATTGTCGGGTCGTCAGAGGGAGTATAGAGGGATTTTTCATTTTCAAAATTACCTCAAAATCAAATATGATTTGGCACGCAACATGGTGGGGTGCAGAATATCCATTTCCATCTGAATAACAATAATTCGTCAGCAGAAATCATTGTCGGGTCGTTAGAGGGGATGCAGAGGGTATTTTCATATTCAATATTTCTGCAAAAATCTAATATGACTTGGCACGCATCATAGTGGGGTGCAGAATATCCTTTCTCATCTGAATAACAATAATTCGTCAACAGACATCATTGTCGGGTCGTTAGAGGGGGTATAGAGGGATTTTTCATTTTCAATATATATTCAAAAATCTAATATGACTTGGCAAGCATCATGGTGGGGTGCAGAATATTCATGTATATCTAACTAACAATGATTCGTTAATAGATATCATTGTCGGGTCGTCAGAGGGGGTATAGAGGTATTTCTCATTTTCAAAATTACTTCAAAAATCTAATATGACTTGGCACGCATCATAGTGGGGTGCAAAGTATCCATGTCCATCTGAATAATAATAATTTGTCAACATAAATCATTGTCGTGTCGTCAGAGGGGGTATAGAGTGATTTTTCATTTTCATAATTACTTCAAAAATCAAATATGACTTTGCACGTATCATGGTGGAGTGCATAATATTCATTTTCATCTACATTACAATAATTCGTCAACAGAAATCATTGTCGGGTCGTCAGAGGTGGTATAGAGGGATTTTTCATTATCAAAATGACTTCAAAAATCAAATATGACTTGGCACGCATCATAGTAGGTGCAGAATAAATATTTCCATCTGAATAACAAGAATTCGTTATCAGAAATCATTGTCGGGTCGTTAGAGGGGGTATAGAGGGATTTTTCATTTTCAATATTTCTTCAAAAATTTAATATGACTTGGCACGCATCATGGTGGGGTGCATAATATTTATTTTCATCTGAATAACAATAATTCGTTGACAGAAATCATTGTCGGGTCGTTAGAGGGGGTATAGAGGAGTTTTTCATTTTCAAAATTACCTCATAATCAAATATGACTTGGCACGCAACATGGTGGGGTTCAGAATATTCATTTCCATCTGAATAACGAATTCGTCAACAGAAATCATTGTCGGGTCGTTAGAGGGGGTATAGAGGGATTTTTCATTTTCAAAATGACTTCAAAAATCAAATATGACTTGGCACGAATCGTGGTGGGGTACAGAATATCCATTTTCATCTCAATAACAATAATTTGTCAACAGAAATCATTGTCGGTTCGTCAGAGGGGGTATAGAGGGATTTTTAATATTCAAAATTACCTCAGAATCAAATATGACTTGGCACGCATCATAGTGGGGTACAGAATATCCATTTCCATCTGAATAACAATAATTTGTCAACAGAAGTCATTGTCGGGTCGTTAGAGGGGGTATAGAGGGATTTTTCATTTTCAATATTTCTTCAAAAATCTAATATGACTTGGCACGCATCATGGTGGGGTGCAAAGTATTCATGTCCATCTGAATAACAATAATTCGTCAACAGAAATCATTGTTGGGTCGTTAGAGGAGGTAGAGAGGGATTTTTCATTTTCAATATTTCTTCAAAAATGTAATATGACTTGGCACGCATCATGTTGGGGTGCAAAGTATCCATGTCCATCTGAATAACAATAATTCGTCAACAGAAATCATTGTCGGGTCGTCAGAGGGGGTACAGAGGGATTTTTCATTTTCAAAATGACTTCAAAAATCAAATATGACTTGGCACGCTTCACGGTGGGGTGCAAAGTATTCATGTATATCTAACTAACAATGATTCGTTAATAGAAATCATTGTCGGGTCGTTAGAGGGGGTATAGAGGTATTTCTCATTTTCAAAATTACTTCAAAAATCTAATATGACTTGGCACGCATCATAGTATGGTGCAAAGTATCCTTATATATCTAAATAACAATAATTCGTCAACAGAAATCATTGGCGGGTCGTTAGAGGGGGTATAGAGGGATTTTTCATTTTCAATATTTCTTCAAAAATCTAATATTACTTGGCACGCATCATGGTGGGGTGCAGAATATCCATATCTATCTGTATAACAATAATTCCTTAACAGAATTTATTGTCGTGTCGTCAGAGGGGGTATAGAGAGATTTTTCATTTTCAAAATTACCTCAAAATCAAATATAACTTGGCACGCATCATGGTGGGGTGCACAGTATTCATGTATATCTAACTAACAATGATTCGTTAACATAAATCATTGTCGTGTCGTCAGAGGGGGTATAGAGGGATTTTTCATTTTCAAAATTACCACAAAATCAAATATGATTTGGGACGCAACATGGTGGTGTGCAGAATATCCATTTCCATCTGAATAACAATAATTCGTCAGCAGAAATCATTGTCGGGTCGTTAGAGGGGATGTAGAGTGATTTTTCATATTCAATATTTCTTCAAAAATCTAATATGACTTGGCACGCATCATGGTGGGGTGCAGAAAGTCCTTTCTCATCTGAATAACAATAATTCGTCAACAGAACCCATTGTCGAGTCGTCAGAGGGGGTATAGAGGGATTTTTCATTTTCAAAATTACCACAAAATCAAATATGATTTGGGACGCAACATGGTGGTGTGCATAATATCCATTTATATCTGAATATCAATAATTCGTCAACAGAAATCATTGATGGGTCGTTGGAGGGGGTATAGAGGGATTTTTCATTTTCAAAATTAACCTCAAAATCAAATATGACTTGGCACGCATCATGGTGGTGTGCAGAATATCCATTTCCATCTGAATAACAATAATTCGTCAACAGAAATCATTGACGGGTCGTTAGAGGGTGTATAGAGGGATTTTTCATTTTCAAAATTACTTCAAAATCAAATATGACTTGGCACGCAACATGGTGGGGTGCAGAATATCCATTTTCATCTGAATAACAATAATTCGTCAACAGAAATCATTGTCGGGTGGTCAAAGGGGGTATAGAGTGATTTTTCATTTTCAAAATTACTTCGAAAATCAAATATGACTTGGCACGTATCAAGGTGGAGTGCATAATATCCATTTTCATCTATAAACAATATTTCGTCAACAGAAATTATTGTCGGGTCGTCAAAGGGAGTTAAAGGGAATTTTCATTTTCAAAATTACTTCAAAAATCGAATATAACTTGGCACGCAGCATAGTAGGGTGCAAAATATTCATTTTTATCTGAATAACAAAAATTCGTCAACAGGAATCATTGTCGGGTCGTCAGAGGGGGTATAGAGGGAATTCTCATTATAAAAATGACTTCAAAAATCAAATATGACTTGGCACGCATCATAGTAGGGTGCAGAATATATATTTCCATCTCAATAACAAGAATTCGTCAACGGAAATCATTGTCGGGTCATTAGAGGGGGTATAGGGGGATTTTTCATTTTCAATATTTCTTCAAAAATCTAATATTACTTGGCACGCATCATGGTGGGGTGCAGAATATCCATATCTATCTGAATAACAATAATTCCTTAACAGAAATTATTGTCGTGTCGTCAGAGGGGGTATAGAGAGATTTTTCATTTTCAAAATTACCTCAAAATAAAATATGACTTGGCACGCATCATGGTGGGGTGCAGAATATCTATTTCTATCTGAATAACAATAAATCGTCGACAGAAATCATTGTCGGGTCGTTAGAGGGGGTATAGAGGGATTTTTCATTTTCAAAATTACCTCAAAATCAAATATGACTTGGCACGCATCATGGTGGGATGCAGAATATCCATTTTCAACTGAATAACAATAATTCGTCAACAGAACTCATTGCCGGGTCGTCAGAGGGGGTATAGAGGGATTTTTCATTTTCAAAATTACCTCAAAATCAAATATGACTTGGCACGCATCATGGTGGGATGCAGAATATCCATTTCCAACTGAATAACAATAATTCGTCAACAGAACTCATTGTCGGGTCGTCAGAGGGGGTATAGAGGGATTTTTCATTTTCAAAATACCTCAAAATCAAATATGACTTGGCACGCATCATGGTGGGGTGCATAATATCCATTTCCATCAGAATAACAATAATTCGTCAACAGAAATCATTGACGGGTCGTTGGAGGGGGTATAGAGGGATTTTTCATTTTCAAAATTACTTCAAAAATCTAATATGACTTGGCACGCATCATGGTGGGGTGCAAAGTATCCATGTCCATCTGAATAACAATAATTTGTCAACATGAATCATTGTCGTGTCGTCAGAGGTGGTATAGAGGGATTTTTCAATATCAAAATGACTCCAGTAATCAAATATGACTTGGCACGCGTCATGGTAGGGTGCAGAATATATATTTCTATCTGAATAACAAGAATTCGTTAACAGAAATCATTGTCGGGTCGTTAGAGGGGGTATAGAGGGATTTTTCATTTTCAATATTTCTTCAAAAATCTAATATTACTTGGCACGCATCATGGTGGGGAGCAGAATATCCATATCTATCTGAATAACAATAATTCCTTAACAGAAATTATTGCCGTGTCGTCAGAGGGGGTATAGAGAGATTTTTCACTTTCAAAATTACCTCAAAATACAATATGACTTGGCACGCATCATGGTGGGGTGCAAAGTATTCATGTATATCTAACTAACAATAATTAGTTAACAGAAATCGTTGTCGTGTCGTCAGAGGGGGTATAGAGGGATTTTTCATTTTCAAAATTACCTCAAAATCAAATATGACTTGGCACGCAACATGATGGGGTGCAGAATATCCATTTCCATCTGAATAACAATAAATCGTCGACAGAAATCATTGTCGGGTCGTTAGAGGGGGTATAGAGGGATTTTTCATTTTCAAAATTACCTCAAAATCAAATATGACTTGGCGCGCATCATGGTGGGATGCAGAATATCCATTTCCATCTGAATAACAATAATTCGTCAACAGAAATCATTGACGGGTCAATGTAGGGGGTATAGAGGGATTTTCCATTTTCAAAATTAACCTCAAAATCAAATATGACTTGGCACGGATCATGGTGATGTGCAGAATATCCATTTCCATCTGAATAACAATAATTCGTCAATAGAAATCATTGTCGGGTCGTCAAAGGGGGTATAGAGGGATTTTTCATTTTCAAATTTACTTCAAAAATCTAATATGACTTGGCACGCATCATGGTGGGGTGCAAAGTATCCATGTCCATCTGAATAACAATAATTTGTCAACATAAATCATTGTCGTGTCGTCAGAGGGGGTATAGAGGGATTTTTCATTTTCATAATTACTTCAAAAATCAAGTATGACTTTGCACGTATCATGGTGGAGTGCATAATATTCATTTTCATCTAAATTACAATAATTCGTCAACAGAAATCATTGTCGGGTCGTCAGAGGTGGTATAGAGGGATTTTTCATTATCAAAATGACTTCAGTAATCAAATATGACTTGGCACGCGTCATGGTAGGGTGCAGAATATATATTTCTATCTGAATAACAAGAATTCGTTAACAGAAATCATTGTCGGGTCGTTAGAGGGGGTATAGAGGAATTTTTCATTTTCAATATTTCTTCAAAAATCTAATATTACTTGGCACGCAACATGATGGGGTGCAGAATATCCATTTCCATCTGAATAACAATAATTCGTCAACAGAAATCATTGTTGGGTCGTCAGAGGGGGTATAGAGGGATTTTTCATTTTCAAAATTACTTCAAAAATCTAATATGACTTTGCACGCATCATGGTGGGTCGCAAAGTATCCATGTCCATCTGACTAACGATAATTTGTCAACATAAATCATTGTCGTGTCGTCAGAGGGGGTATAGAGTGATTTTTCATTTTCAAAATTTCTTCGAAAATCAAATATGACTTGGCACGTATCAAGGTGGAGTGCATAATATCCATTTTCATCTAAATTACAATATTTCGTCAACAGAAATTATTGTCGGGTCGTCAAAGGGAGTCAAAGGGAATTTTCATTTTCAAAATTACTTCAAAAATCGAATATAACTTGGCACGCAGCATAGTAGGGTGCAAAATATTCATTTCCATCTGAATAACAAAAATTCGTCAACAGGAATCATTGTCGGGTCGTCAGAGGGGGTATAGAGGGATTTCTCATTATCAAAATGACTTCAAAAATCAAATATGACTTGGCACGCATCATAGAAGGGGTGCAGAATATATATTTCCATCTCAATAACAAGAATTCGTCAACAGAAATCATTGTCGGGTCGTTAGAGGGGGTATAGAGGGATTTTTCATTTTCAATATTTCTTCAAAACTCTAATATGACTTGGCACGCATCATGGTGGGGTGCAGAATATCTATTTCTATTTGAATAACAATAAATCGTCGACAGAAATCATTGTCGGGTCGTTAGAGGGGGTATAGAGGGATTTTTCATTTTCAAAATTACCTCAAAATCAAATATGACTTGGCAGGCATCATGGTGGGATGCAGAATATCCATTTCCAACTGAATAACAATAATTCGTCAACAGAACTCATTGTGGGGTCGTCAGAGGGGGTATTGAGGGATTTTTCATTTTCAAAATTACCTCAAAATCAAATATGACTTGGCACGCATCATGGTGGGGTGCATAATATCCATTTTCATCTGAATAACAATAATTCGTCAACAAAAATCATTGACGGGTCGTTGGAGGGGGTATAGAGGGATTTTTCATTTTCAAAATTAACCTCAAAATCAAATATGACTTGGCACGGATCATGGTGGGGTGCAGAATATCCATTTCCATCTGAATAACAATAATTCGTCAATAGAACTCATTTTCGGGTCGTTAGAGGGGGTATAGAGGGATTTTTCATTTTCAATATTTCTTCAAAAATCTAATATTACTTGGCACGCATCATGGTGGGGTGCACAATATCCATTTCCATCTGAATAACAATAATTCGTCAATAGAAATCATTGACGGGTCGTTAGAGGGTGTATAGTGGGATTTTTCATTTTCAAAATTACTTCAAAATCAAATATGACTTGGCACGCAACATGGTGGGGTGCAGAATATCCAATTCCATCTGAATAACAATAATTCGTCAACAGAAATCATTGTCGGGTCGTCAAAGGGGGTATAGAGTGATTTTTCATTTTCAAAATTACTTCAAAAATCTAATATGACTTGGCACGCATCATGGTGGGGTGCAAAGTATCCATGTCCATCTGAATTACAATAATTTGTCAACATAAATCATTGTCGTGTCGTCAGAGGGGGTATAGAGGGATTTTTCATTTTCAAAATTACTTCAAAAATCAAATATGACTTTGCACGTATCATGGTGGAGTGCATAATATTCATTTTCATCTAAATTACAATAATTCGTCAACAGAAATCATTGTCGGGTCGTCAGAGGTGGTATAGAGGGATTATTCATTATCAAAATGACTTCAAAAATCAAATATGACTTGGCACGCATCATAGTAGGGTGCAGAATGAATATTTCCATCTAAATAACAAGAATTCGTTATCAGAAATCATTGTCGGGTCGTTAGAGGGGGTATAGAGGGATTTTTCGTTTTCAATATTTCTTCAAAAATTTAATATGACTTGGCACGCATCATGGTGGGGTGCATAATATTTATTTTCATCTGAATAACAATAATTCGTCGACAGAAATCATTGTCGGGTCGTTAGAGGGGGTATAGAGGAGTTTTTCATTTTCAAAATTACCTCAAAATCAAATATGACTTGGCACGCAACATGGTGGGGTGCAGAATATTCATTTCCATCTGAATAACGAATTCGTCAACAGAAATCATTGTCGGGTCGTTAGAGGGGGTATAGAGGGATTTTTCATTTTCAAAATGACTTCAAAAATCAAATATGACTTGGCACGAATCATGGTGGGGTACAGAATATCCATTTTCATCTCAATAACAATAATTTGTCAACAGAAATCATTGTCGGGTCGTCAGAGGGGGTATAGAGGGATTTTTCATTTTCAAAATTACCTCAAAATCAAATATGACTTGGCACGCATCATAGTGGGGTACAGAATATCCATTTCCATCTGAATAACAATAATTTGTCAACAGAAGTCATTGTCGGGTCGTTAGAGGGGGTATAGAGGGATTTTTCATTTTCAATATTTCTTCAAAAATCTAATATGACTTGGCACGCATCATGGTGGGGTGCAAAGTATTCATGTCCATCTGAATAACAATAATTCGTCAACACAAATCATTGTCGGGTCGTTAGAGGAGGTAGAGAGGGATTTTTCATTTTCAATATTTCTTCAAAAATGTAATATGACTTGGCACGCATCATGTTGGGGTGCAAAGTATCCATGTCCATCTGAATAACAATAATTCCTTAACAGAAATTATTGTCGTGTCGTTAGAGGAGGTATAGAGAGATTTTTCACTTTCAAAATTACCACAAAATAAAATATGACTTGGCACGCATCATGGTGGGGTGCAAAGTATTCATGTATATCTAACTAACAATAATTGGTTAACAGAAATCGTTGTCGTGTCGTCAGAGGGGGTATAGAGGGATTTTTCATTTTCAAAATTACCTCAAAATCAAATATGACTTGGCACGCAACATGATGGGGTGCAGAATATCCATTTCCATCTGAATAACAATAATTCGTCAACAGAAATCATTGTTGGGTCGTCAGAGGGGGTATAGAGGGATTTTTCATTTTCAAAATTACTTCAAAAATCTAATATGACTTGGCACGCATCATGGTGGGTCGCAAAGTATCCATGTCCATCTGAATAACGATAATTTGTCAACATAAATCATTGTCGTGTCGTCAGAGGGGGTATAGAGTGATTTTTCATTTTCAAAATTTCTTCGAAAATCAAATATGACTTGGCACGTATCAAGGTAGAGTGCATAATATCCATTTTCATCTAAATTACAATATTTCGTCAACAGAAATTATTGTCGGGTCGTCAAAGGGAGTTAAAGGGAATTTTCATTTTCAAAATTACTTCAAAAATCGAATATAACTTGGCACGCAGCATAGTAGGGTGCAAAATATTCATTTCCATCTGAATAACAAAAATTCGTCAACAGGAATCATTGTCGGGTCGTCAGAGGGGGTATAGAGGGATTTCTCATTATCAAAATGACTTCAAAAATCAAATATGACTTGGCACGCATTATAGTAGGGTGCAGAATATATATTTCTATCTCAATAACAAGAATTCGTCAACAGAAATCATTGTCGGGTCGTTAGAGGGGGTAAAGAGGGATTTTTCATTTTCAATATTTCTTCAAAACTCTAATATGACTTGGCACGCATCATGGTGGGGTGCAGAATATCTATTTCTATTTGAATAACAATAAATCGTCGACAGAAATCATTGTCGGGTCGTTAGAGGGGGTATAGAGGGATTTTTCATTTTCAAAATTACCTCAAAATCAAATATGACTTAGCAGGCATCATGGTGGGATGCAGAATATCCATTTCCAACTGAATAACAATAATTCGTCAACAGAACTCATTGTCGGGTCGTCAGAGGGGGTATAGAGGGATTTTTCATCTTCAAAATTACCTCAAAATCAAAAATGACTTGGCACGTATCATGGTGGGATGCAGAATATCCATTTCCAACTGAATAACAATAATTCGTCAACAGAACTCATTGTGGGGTCGTCAGAGGGGGTATAGAGGGATTTTTCATTTTCAAAATTACCTCAAAATCAAATATGACTTGGCACGCATCATGGTGGGGTGCATAATATCCATTTCCATCTGAATAACAATAATTCGTCAACAGAAAGCATTGACGGGTCGTTGGAGGGGGTATAGAGGGATTTTTCATTTTCAAAATTAACCTCAAAATCAAATATGACTTGGCACGGATCATGGTGGGGTGCAGAATATTCATTTCCATCTGAATAACGAATTCGTCAACAGAAATCATTGTCGGGTCGTTAGAGGGGGTATAGAGGGATTTTTCATTTTCAAAATGACTTCAAAAATCAAATATGACTTGGCACGAATCATAATGGGGTACAGAATATCCATTTTCATCTCAATAACAATAATTTGTCAACAGAAATCATTGTCGGGTCGTCAGAGGGGGTATAGAGGGATTTTTCATTTTCAAAATTACCTCAAAATCAAATATGACTTGGCACGCATCATAGTGGGGTACAGAATATCCATTTCCATCTGAATAACAATAATTTGTCAACAGAAGTCATTGTCGGGTCGTTAGAGGGGGTATAGAGGGATTTTTCATTTTCAATATTTCTTCAAAAATCTAATATGACTTGGCACGCATCATGGTGGGGTGCAAAGTATTCATGTCCATCTGAATAACAATAATTCGTCAACAGAAATCATTGTCGGGTCGTTAGAGGAGGTAGAGAGGGATTTTTCATTTTCAATATTTCTTCAAAAATGTAATATGACTTGGCACGCATCATGTTGGGGTGCAAAGTATCCATGTCCATCTGAATAACAATAATTCCTTAACAGAAATTATTGTCGTGTCGTCAGAGGAGGTATAGAGAGATTTTTCATTTTCAAAATTACCTCAAAATAAAATATGACTTGGCACGCATCATGGTGGGGTGCAAAGTATTCATGTATATCTAACTAACAGTAATTGGTTAACAGAAATCGTTGTCGTGTCGTCAGAGGGGGTATAGAGGGATTTTTCATTTCCAAAATTACCTCAAAATCAAATATGACTTGGCACGCATCATGGTGGGGTGCATAATATCCATTTCCATCTGAATAACAATAATTCGTCAACAGAAAGCATTGACGGGTCGTTGGAGGGGGTATAGAGGGATTTTTCATTTTCAAAATTAACCTCAAAATCAAATATGACTTGGCACGGATCATGGTGGGGTGCAGAATATTCATTTCCATCTGAATAACGAATTCGTCAACAGAAATCATTGTCGGGTCGTTAGAGGGGGTATAGAGGGATTTTTCATTTTCAAAATGACTTCAAAAATCAAATATGACTTGGCACGAATCATGGTGGGGTACAGAATATCCATTTTCATCTCAATAACAATAATTTGTCAACAGAAATCATTGTCGGGTCGTCAGAGGGGGTATAGAGGGAATTTTCATTTTCAAAATTACCTCAAAATCAAATATGACTTGGCACGCATCATAGTGGGGTACAGAATATCCATTTCCATCTGAATAACAATAATTTGTCAACAGAAGTCATTGTCGGGTCGTTAGAGGGGGTATAGAGGGATTTTTCATTTTCAATATTTCTTCAAAAATCTAATATGACTTGGCACGCATCATGGTGGGGTGCAAAGTATTCATGTCCATCTGAATAACAATAATTCGTCAACAGAAATCATTGTCGGGTCGTTAGAGGAGGTAGAGAGGGATTTTTCATTTTCAATATTTCTTCAAAAATGTAATATGACTTGGCACGCATCATGTTGGGGTGCAAAGTATCCATGTCCATCTGAATAACAATAATTCCTTAACAGAAATTATTGTCGTGTCGTCAGAGGAGGTATAGAGAGATTTTTCACTTTCAAAATTACCTCAAAATAAAATATGACTTGGCACGCATCATGGTGGGGTGCAAAGTATTCATGTATATCTAACTAACAGTAATTGGTTAACAGAAATCGTTGTCGTGTCGTCAGAGGGGGTATAGAGGGATTTTTCATTTTCAAAATTACCTCAAAATCAAATATGACTTGGCACGCAACATGATGGGGTGCAGAATATCCATTTCCATCTGAATAACAATAATTCGTCAACAGAAATCATTGTTGGGTCGTCAGAGGGGGTATAGAGGGATTTTTCATTTTCAAAATTACTTCAAAAATCTAATATGACTTGGCACGCATCATGGTGGGTCGCAAAGTATCCATGTCCATCTGAATAACGATAATTTGTCAACATAAATCATGGTCGTGTCGTCAGAGGGGGTATAGAGTGATTTTTCATTTTCAAAATTTCTTCGAAAATCAAATATGACTTGGCACGTATCAAGGGAGAGTGCATAATATCCATTTTCATCTAAATTACAATATTTCGTCAACAGAAATTATTGTCGGGTCGTCAAAGGGAGTTAAAGGGAATTTTCATTTTCAAAATTACTTCAAAAATCGAATATAACTTGGCACGCAGCATAGTAGGGTGCAAAATATTCATTTCCATCTGAATAACAAAAATTCGTCAACAGGAATCATTGTCGGGTCGTCAGAGGGGGTATAGAGGGATTTCTCATTATCAAAATGACTTCAAAAATCAAATATAACTTGGCACGCATTATAGTAGGGTGCAGAATATATATTTCCATCTCAATAACAAGAATTCGTCAACAGAAATCATTGTCGGGTCGTTAGAGGGGGTAAAGAGGGATTTTTCAATTTCAATATTTCTTCAAAACTCTAATATGACTTGGAACGCATCATGGTGGGGTGCAGAATATCTATTTCTATTTGAATAACAATAAATCGTCGACAGAAATCATTGTCGGGTCGTTAGAGGGGGTATAGAGGGATTTTTCATTTTCAAAATTACCTCAAAATCAAATATGACTTGGCAGGCATCATGGTGGGATGCAGAATATCCATTTCCAACTGAATAACAATAATTCGTCAACAGAACTCATTGTCGGGTCGTCAGAGGGGGTATAGAGGGATTTTTCATTTTCAAAATTACCTCAAAATCAAAAATGACTTGGCACGCATCATGGTGGGATGCAGAATATCCATTTCCAACTGAATAACAATAATTCGTCAACAGAACTCATTGTGGGGTCGTCAGAGGGGGTATAGAGGGATTTTTCATTTTCAAAATTACCTCAAAATCAAATATGACTTGGCGCGCATCATGGTGGGATGCAGAATATCCATTTCCAACTGAATAACAATAAATCGTCGACAGAAATCATTGTCGGGTCGTTAGAGGGGGTATAGAGGGATTTTTCATTTTCAAAATTACCTCAAAATCAAATATGACTTGGCGCGCATCATGGTGGGATGCAGAATATCCATTTCCATCTGAATAACAATAATTCGTCAACAGAAATCATTGACGGGTCGTTGTAGGAGGTATAGAGGGATTTGTCATTTTCAAAATTAACCTCAAAATCAAATATGACTTGGCACGGATCATGGTGGGGTGCAGAATATCCATTTCCATCTGAATAACAATAATTCGTCAACAGAAATCATTGACGGGTCGTTGTAGGAGGTATAGAGGGATTTGTCATTTTCAAAATTAACCTCAAAATCAAATATGACTTGGCACGGATCATGGTGGGGTGCAGAATATCCATTTCCATCTGAATAACAATAATTCGTCAATAGAAATCATTGACGGGTCGTTAGAGGGTGTATAGAGGGATTTTTCATTTTCAAAATGACTTCAAAATCAAATATGACGTGGCATGCAACATGGTGGGATGCAGAATATCCATTTCAATCTGAATAACAATAATTCGTCAACAGAAATCATTGACGGGTCGTTGTAGGAGGTATAGAGGGATTTGTCATTTTCAAAATTAACCTCAAAATCGAATATAACTTGGCACGCAGCATAGTAGGGTGCAAAATATTCATTTCCATCTGAATAACAATAATTTGTCAAAAGAAATCATTGTCGGGTCGTCAGAGGGGGTATAGAGGTATTTCTCATTTTCAAAATTACTTCAAAAATCTAATATGACTAGGCACGCATCATAGTGGGGTGCAAAGTATCCATATATTTCTAAATAACAATAATTCGTCAACAAAAATCATTCTCGGGTCGTTAGAGGGGGTATAGAGGTATTTTCCATTTTCAATATTTCTTCAAATATCTAATATTACTTGGCACGCATCATGGTGGGGTGCAGAATATCCATATCTATCTGAATAACAATAATTCCTTAACAGAATTTATTGTCGTGTCATCAGAGGGGGTATAGAGAGATTTTTCATTTTCAAAATCACCTCAAAATCAAATATGACTTGGCACGCATCATGGTGGGGTGCACAGTATTCATGTATATCTAACTAACAATGATTCGTTAACATAAATCATTGTCGTGTCGTCAGAGGGGGTATAGAGGGATTTTTCATTTTCAAAATTACCTCAAAATCAAATATAATTTGGCACGCAACATGATGGGGTGCAGAATATCCATATCCATCTAAAATAACAATAATTCGTCAGCAGAAATCATTGTCGGGTAGTTAGAGGGGATGTAGAGGGATTTTTCATATTCAATATTTCTTCAAAAATCTAATATGACTTGGCACGCATCATGGTGGGGTGCAGAATATCCTTTCTCATCTGAATAACAATAATTCGTCAACAGAAATCATTGTCGGGTCGTCAGAGGGAGTATAGAGGGATTTTTCATTTTCAAAATTACCTCAAAATCAAATATGATTTGGCACGCAACATGGTGGGGTGCAGAATATCCATTTCCATCTGAATAACAATAATTCGTCAGCAGAAATCATTGTCGGGTCGTTAGAGGGGATGCAGAGGGTATTTTCATATTCAATATTTCTGCAAAAATCTAATATGACTTGGCACGCATCATAGTGGGGTGCAGAATATCCTTTCTCATCTGAATAACAATAATTCGTCAACAGACATCATTGTCGGGTCGTTAGAGGGGGTATAGAGGGATTTTTCATTTTCAATATATATTCAAAAATCTAATATGACTTGGCAAGCATCATGGTGGGGTGCAGAATATCTATTTCCATCTGAATAACAATAATTCGTTGACAGAACTCATTGTCGGGTCGTCAGAGGGGGTATAGAGGGATTTTTCATTTTCAAAATGACTTCAAAAATCAAATATGACTTGGCACGCATCATGGTGGGGTGCAAAGTATTCATGTATATCTAACTAACAATGATTCGTTAATAGATATCATTGTCGGGTCGTCAGAGGGGGTATAGAGGTATTTCTCATTTTCAAAATTACTTCAAAAATCTAATATGACTTGGCACGCATCATGGTGGGGTGCAAAGTATCCATGTCCATCTGAATAACAATAATTTGTCAACATAAATCATTGTCGTGTCGTCAGAGGGGGTATAGAGGGATTTTTCATTTTCATAATTACTTCAAAAATCAAATATGACATTGCACGTATCATGGTGGAGTGCATAATATTCATTTTCATCTAAATTACAATAATTCGTCAACAGAAGTCATTGTCGGGTCGTCAGAGGTGGTATAGAGGGATTTTTCATTATCAAAATGACTTCAAAAATCAAATATGACTTGGCACGCATCATAGTAGGTGCAGAATAAATATTTCCATCTGAATAACAAGAATTCGTTATCAGAAATCATTGTCGGGTCGTTAGAGGGGGTATAGAGGGATTTTTCATTTTCAATATTTCTTCAAAAATTTAATATGACTTGGCACGCATCATGGTGGGGTGCATAATATTTATTTTCATCTGAATAACAATAATTCGTCGACAGAAATCATTGTCGGGTCGTTAGAGGGGGTATAGAGGAGTTTTTCATTTTCAAAATTACCTCATAATCAAATATGACTTGGCACGCAACATGGTGGGGTGCAGAATATTCATTTCCATCTGAATAACGGATTCGTCAACAGAAATCATTGTCGGGTCGTTAGAGGGGGTATAGAGGGATTTTTCATTTTCAAAATGACTTCAAAAATCAAATATGACTTGGCACGAATCGTGGTGGGGTACAGAATATCCATTTTCATCTGAATAACAATAATTTGTCAACAGAAGTCATTGTCGGGTCGTTAGAGGGGGTATAGAGGGATTTTTCATTTTCAATATTTCTTCAAAAATCTAATATGACTTGGCACGCATCATGGTGAGGTGCAAAGTATTCATGTCCATCTGAATATCAATAATTCGTCAACAGAAATCATTGTCGGGTCGTTAGAGGAGGTAGAGAGGGATTTTTCATTTTCAATATTTCTTCAAAAATGTAATATGACTTGGCACGCATCATGTTGGGGTGCAAAGTATCCATGTCCATCTGAATAACAATAATTCGTCAACAGAAATCATTGTCGGGTCGTCAGAGGGGGTATAGAGGGATTTTTCATTTTCAAAATGACTTCAAAAATCAAATATGACTTGGCACGCTTCACGGTGGGGTGCAAAGTATTCATGTATATCTAACTAACAATGATTCGTTAATAGAAATCATTGTCGGGTCGTCAGAGGGGGTATAGAGGTATTTCTCATTTTCAAAATTACTTCAAAAATCTAATATGACTTGGCACGCATCATAGTATGGTGCAAAGTATCCTTATATATCTAAATAACAATAATTCGTCAACAGAAATCATTGGCGGGTCGTTAGAGGGGGTATAGAGGGATTTTTCATTTTCAATATTTCTTCAAAAATCTAATATTACTTGGCACGCATCATGGTGGGGTGCAGAATATCCATATCTATCTGTATAACAATAATTCCTTAACAGAATTTATTGTCGTGTCGTCAGAGGGGGTATAGAGAGATTTTTCATTTTCAAAATTACCTCAAAATCAAATATGACTTGGCACGCATCATGGTGGGGTGCACAGTATTCATGTATATCTAACTAACAATGATTCGTTAACATAAATCATTGTCGTGTCGTCAGAGGGGGTATAGAGGGATTTTTCATTTTCAAAATTACCACAAAATCAAATATGATTTGGGACGCAACATGGTGGTGTGCAGAATATCCATTTCCATCTGAATAACAATAATTCGTCAGCAGAAATCATTGTCGGGTCGTTAGAGGGGATGTAGAGTGATTTTTCATATTCAATATTTCTTCAAAAATCTAATATGACTTGGCACGCATCATGGTGGGGTGCAGAATGTCCTTTCTCATCTGAATAACAATAATTCGTCAACAGAAACCATTGTCGAGTCGTCAGAGGGGGTATAGAGGGATTTTTCATTTTCAAAATTACCACAAAATCAAATATGATTTGGGACGCAACATGGTGGTGTGCATAATATCCATTTCCATCTGTATATCAATAATTCGTCAACAGAAATCATTGACGGGTCGGTGGAGGGGGTATAGAGGGATTTTTCATTTTCAAAATTAACCTCAAAATCAAATATGACTTGGCACGCATCATGGTGGTGTGCAGAATATCCATTTCCATCTGAATAACAATAATTCGTCATCAGAAATCATTGACGGGTCGTTAGAGGGTGTATAGAGGGATTTTTCAATTTCAAAATTACTTCAAAATCAAATATGACTTGGCACGCAACATGGTGGGGTGCAGAATATCCATTTTCATCTGAATAACAATAATTCGTCAACAGAAATCATTGTCGGGTGGTCAAAGGGGGTATAGAGTGATTTTTCATTTTCAAAATTACTTCGAAAATCAAATATGACTTGGCACGTATCAAGGTGGAGTGCATAATATCCATTTTCATCTATAAACAATATTTCGTCAACAGAAATTATTGTCGGGTCGTCAAAGGGAGTTAAAGGGAATTTTCATTTTCAAAATTACTTCAAATATCGAATATAACTTGGCACGCAGCATAGTAGGGTGCAAAAAATTCATTTTTATCTGAATAACAAAAATTCGTCAACAGGAATCATTGTCGGGTCGTCAGAGGGGGTATAGAGGGATTTCTCATTATAAAAATGACTTCAAAAATCAAATATGACTTGGCACGCATCATAGTAGGGTGCAGAATATATATTTCCATCTCAATAACAAGAATTCGTCAACAGAAATCATTGTCGGGTCATTAGAGGGGGTATAGAGGGATTTTTCATTTTCAATATTTCTTCAAAAATCTAATATTACTTGGCACGCATCATGGTGGGGTGCAGAATATCCATATCTATCTGAATAACAATAATTCCTTAACAGAAATTATTGTCGTGTCGTCAGAGGGGGTATAGAGAGATTTTTCATTTTCAAAATTACCTCAAAATAAAATATGACTTGGCACGCATCATGGTGGGGTGCAGAATATCTATTTCTATCTGAATAACAATAAATCGTCGACAGAAATCATTGTCGGGTCGTTAGAGGGGGTATAGAGGGATTTTTCATTTTCAAAATTACCTCAAAATCAAATATGACTTGGCACGCATCATGGTGGGATGCAGAATATCCATTTCCAACTGAATAACAATAATTCGTCAACAGAACTCATTGCCGGGTCGTCAGAGGGGGTATAGAGGGATTTTTCATTTTCAAAATTACCTCAAAATCAAATATGACTTGGCACGCATCATGGTGGGATGCAGAATATCCATTTCCAACTGACTAACAATAATTCGTCAACAGAACTCATTGTCGGGTCGTCAGAGGGGGTATAGAGGGATTTTTCATTTTCAAAATACCTCAAAATCAAATATGACTTGGCACGCATCATGGTGGGGTGCATAATATCCATTTCCATCTGAATACCAATAATTCGTCAACAGAAATCATTGACGGGTCGTTGGAGGGGGTATAGAGGGATTTTTCATTTTCAAAATTACTTCAAAAATCTAATATGACTTGGCACGCATCATGGTGGGGTGCAAAGTATCCATGTCCATCTGAATAACAATAATTTGTCAACATGAATCATTGTCGTGTCGTCAGAGGGATTTTTCATTTTCAAAATTACTTCAAAAATCAAATATGACTTTGCACGTATCATGGTGGAGTGCATAATATTCATTTTCATCTAAATTACAATAATTCGTCAACAGAAATCATTGTCGGGTCGTCAGAGGTGGTATAGAGGGATTTTTCATTTTCAAAATGACTTCAGTAATCAAATATGACTTGGCACGCGTCATGGTAGGGTGCAGAATATATATTTCTATCTGAATAACAAGAATTCGTTAACAGAAATCATTGTCGGGTCGTTAGAGGGGGTATAGAGGGATTTTTCATTTTCAATATTTCTTCAAAAATCTAATATTACTTGGCACGCAACATGATGGGGTGCAGAATATCCATTTCCATCTGAATAACAATAATTCGTCAACAGAAATCATTGTTGGGTCGTCAGAGGGGGTATAGAGGGATTTTTCATTTTCAAAATTACTTCAAAAATCTAATATGACTTTGCACGCATCATGGTGGGTCGCAAAGTATCCATGTCCATCTGACTAACGATAATTTGTCAACATAAATCATTGTCGTGTCGTCAGAGGGGGTATAGAGTGATTTTTCATTTTCAAAATTTCTTCGAAAATCAAATATGACTTGGCACGTATCAAGGTGGAGTGCATAATATTCATTTTCATCTAAATTACAATGATTCGTCAACAGAAATCAATGTCATGTCGTCAGAGGTGGTATAGAGGGATATTTCAATATCAAAATGACTCCAGTAATCAAATATGACTTGGCACGCGTCATGGTAGGGTGCAGAATATATATTTCTATCTGAATAACAAGAATTCGTTAACAGAAATCATTGTCGGGTCGTTAGAGGGGGTATAGAGGGATTTTTCATTTTCAATATTTCTTCAAAAATCTAATATTACTTGGCACGCATCATGGTGGGGAGCAGAATATCCATATCTATCTGAATAACAATAATTCCTTAACAGAAATTATTGTCGTGTCGTCAAAGGGGGTATAGAGAGATTTTTCACTTTCAAAATTACCTCAAAATACAATATGACTTGGCACGCATCATGGTGGGGTGCAAAGTATTCATGTATATCTAACTAACAATAATTAGTTAACAGAAATCGTTGTCGTGTCGTCAGAGGGGGTATAGAGGGATTTTTCATTTTCAAAATTACCTCAAAATCAAATATGACTTGGCACGCAACATGATGGGGTGCAGAATATCCATTTCCATCTGAATAACAATAAATCGTCGACAGAAATCATTGTCGGGTCGTTAGAGGGGGTATAGAGGGATTTTTCATTTTCAAAATTACCTCAAAATCAAATATGACTTGGCGCGCATCATGGTGGGATGCAGAATATCCATTTCCATCTGAATAACAATAATTCGTCAACAGAAATCATTGACGGGTCAATGTAGGGGGTATAGAGGGATTTTTCATTTTCAAAATTAACCTCAAAATCAAATATGACTTGGCACGGATCATGGTGATGTGCAGAATATCCATTTCCATCTGAATAACAATAATTCGTCAATAGAAATCATTGTCGGGTCGTCAAAGGGGGTATAGAGGGATTTTTCATTTTCAAATTTACTTCAAAAATCTAATATGACTTGGCACGCATCATGGTGGGGTGCAAAGTATCCATGTCCATCTGAATAACAATAATTTGTCAACATAAATCATTGTCGTGTCGTCAGAGGGGGTATAGAGGGATTTTTCATTTTCATAATTACTTCAAAAATCAAGTATGACTTTGCACGTATCATGGTGGAGTGCATAATATTCATTTTCATCTAAATTACAATAATTCGTCAACAGAAATCATTGTCGGGTCGTCAGAGGTGGTATAGAGGGATTTTTCATTATCAAAATGACTTCAGTAATCAAATATGACTTGGCACGCGTCATGGTAGGGTGCAGAATATATATTTCTATCTGAATAACAAGAATTCGTTAACAGAAATCATTGTCGGGTCGTTAGAGGGGGTATAGAGGGATTTTTCATTTTCAATATTTCTTCAAAAATCTAATATTACTTGGCACGCAACATGATGGGGTGCAGAATATCCATTTCCATCTGAATAACAATAATTCGTCAACAGAAATCATTGTTGGGTCGTCAGAGGGGGTATAGAGGGATTTTTCATTTTCAAAATTACTTCAAAAATCTAATATGACTTTGCACGCATCATGGTGGGTCGCAAAGTATCCATGTCCATCTGACTAACGATAATTTGTCAACATAAATCATTGTCGTGTCGTCAGAGGGGGTATAGAGTGATATTTCATTTTCAAAATTTCTTCGAAAATCAAATATGACTTGGCACGTATCAAGGTGGAGTGCATAATATCCATTTTCATCTAAATTACAATATTTCGTCAACAGAAATTATTGTCGGGTCGTCAAAGGGAGTCAAAGGGAATTTTCATTTTCAAAATTACTTCAAAAATCGAATATAACTTGGCACGCAGCATAGTAGGGTGCAAAATATTCATTTCCATCTGAATAACAAAAATTCGTCAACAGGAATCATTGTCGGGTCGTCAGAGGGGGTATAGAGGGATTTCTCATTATCAAAATGACTTCAAAAATCAAATATGACTTGGCACGCATCATGGTGGGGTGCAGAATATCTATTTCTATTTGAATAACAATAAATCGTCGACAGAAATCATTGTCGGGTCGTTAGAGGGGGTATAGAGGGATTTTTCATTTTCAAAATTACCTCAAAATCAAATATGACTTGGCAGGCATCATGGTGGGATGCAGAATATCCATTTCCAACTGAATAACAATAATTCGTCAACAGAACTCATTGTGGGGTCGTCAGAGGGGGTATTGAGGGATTTTTCATTTTCAAAATTACCTCAAAATCAAATATGACTTGGCACGCATCATGGTGGGGTGCATAATATCCATTTCCATCTGAATAACAATAATTCGTCAACAAAAATCATTGACGGGTCGTTGGAGGGGGTATAGAGGGATTTTTCATTTTCAAAATTAACCTCAAAATCAAATATGACTTGGCACGGATCATGGTGGGGTGCAGAATATCCATTTCCATCTGAATAACAATAATTCGTCAATAGAACTCATTGTCGGGTCGTTAGAGGGGGTATAGAGGGATTTTTCATTTTCAATATTTCTTCAAAAATCTAATATTACTTGGCACGCATCATGGTGGGGTGCACAATATCCATTTTCATCTGAATAACAATAATTCGTCAATAGAAATCATTGACGGGTCGTTAGAGGGTGTATAGTGGGATTTTTCATTTTCAAAATTACTTCAAAATCAAATATGACTTGGCACGCAACATGGTGGGGTGCAGAATATCCAATTCCATCTGAATAACAATAATTCGTCAACAGAAATCATTGTCGGGTCGTCAAAGGGGGTATAGAGTGATTTTTCATTTTCAAAATTACTTCAAAAATCTAATATGACTTGGCACGCATCATGGTGGGGTGCAAAGTATCCATGTCCATCTGAATTACAATAATTTGTCAACATAAATCATTGTCGTGTCGTCAGAGGGGGTATAGAGGGATTTTTCATTTTCAAAATCATTTCAAAAATCAAATATGACTTTGCACGTATCATGGTGGAGTGCATAATATTCATTTTCATCTAAATTACAATAATTCGTCAACAGAAATCATTGTCGGGTCGTCAGAGGTGGTATAGAGGGATTATTCATTATCAAAATGACTTCAAAAATCAAATATGACTTGGCACGCATCATAGTAGGGTGCAGAATGAATATTTCCATCTAAATAACAAGAATTCGTTATCAGAAATCATTGTCGGGTCGTTAGAGGGGGTATAGAGGGATTTTTCGTTTTCAATATTTCTTCAAAAATTTAATATGACTTGGCACGCATCATGGTGGGGTGCATAATATTTATTTTCATCTGAATAACAATAATTCGTCGACAGAAATCATTGTCGGGTCGTTAGAGGGGGTATAGAGGAGTTTTTCATTTTCAAAATTACCTCAAAATCAAATATGACTTGGCACGCAACATGGTGGGGTGCAGAATATTCATTTCCATCTGAATAACGAATTCGTCAACAGAAATCATTGTCGGGTCGTTAGAGGGGGTATAGAGGGATTTTTCATTTTCAAAATGACTTCAAAAATCAAATATGACTTGGCACGAATCATGGTGGGGTACAGAATATCCATTTTCATCTCAATAACAATAATTTGTCAACAGAAATCATTGTCGGGTCGTCAGAGGGGGTATAGAGGGATTTTTCATTTTCAATATTTCTTCAAAAATCTAATATGACTTGGCACGCATCATGGTGGGGTGCAAAGTATTCATGTCCATCTGAATAACAATAATTCGTCAACAGAAATCATTGTCGGGTCGTTAGAGGAGGTAGAGAGGGATTTTTCATTTTCAATATTTCTTCAAAAATGTAATATGACTTGGCACGCATCTTGGTGGGGTGCATAATATTTATTTTCATCTGAATAACAATAATTTGTCGACAGAAATCATTGTCGGGTCGTTAGAGGGGGTATAGAGGAGTTTTTCATTTTCAAAATTACCTCATAATCAAATATGACTTGGCACGCAACATGGTGGGGTGCAGAATATTCATTTCCATCTGAATAACGAATTCGTCAACAGAAATCATTGTCGGGTCGTTAGAGGAGGTAGAGAGGGATTTTTCATTTTCAATATTTCTTCAAAAATGTAATATGACTTGGCACGCATCATGGTGGGGTGCATAATATTTATTTTCATCTGAATAACAATAATTCGTCGACAGAAATCATTGTCGGGTCGTTAGAGGGGGTATAGAGGAGTTTTTCATTTTCAAAATTACCTCATAATCAAATATGACTTGGCGCGCATCATGGTGGGATGCAGAATATCCATTTCCAACTGAATAACAATAAATCGTCGAAAGAAATCATTGTCGGGTCGTTAGAGGGGGTATAGAGGGATTTTTCATTTTCAAAATTACCTCAAAATCAAATATGACTTGGCGCGCATCATGGTGGGATGCAGAATATCCATTTCCATCTGAATAACAATAATTCGTCAACAGAAATCATTGACGGGTCGTTGTAGGAGGTATAGAGGGATTTGTCATTTTCAAAATTAACCTCAAAATCAAATATGACTTGGCACGGATCATGGTGGGGTGCAGAATATCCATTTCCATCTGAATAACAATAATTCGTCAACAGAAATCATTGACGGGTCGTTGTAGGAGGTATAGAGGGATTTGTCATTTTCAAAATTAACCTCAAAATCAAATATGACTTGGCACGGATCATGGTGGGGTGCAGAATATCCATTTCCATCTGAATAACAATAATTCGTCAATAGAAATCATTGACGGGTCGTTAGAGGGTGTATAGAGGGATTTTTCATTTTCAAAATGACTTCAAAATCAAATATGACTTGGCACGCAACATGGTGGGATGCAGAATATCCATTTCAATCTGAATAACAATAATTCGTCAACAGAAATCATTGACGGGTCGTTGTAGGAGGTATAGAGGGATTTGTCATTTTCAAAATTAACCTCAAAATCGAATATAACTTGGCACGCAGCATAGTAGGGTGCAAAATATTCATTTCCATCTGAATAACAATAATTTGTCAAAAGAAATCATTGTCGGGTCGTCAGAGGGGGTATAGAGGTATTTCTCATTTTCAAAATTACTTCAAAAATCTAATATGACTAGGCACGCATCATAGTGGGGTGCAAAGTATCCATATATTTCTAAATAACAATAATTCGTCAACAAAAATCATTCTCGGGTCGTTAGAGGGGGTATAGAGGTATTTTCCATTTTCAATATTTCTTCAAATATCTAATATTACTTGGCACGCATCATGGTGGGGTGCAGAATATCCATATCTATCTGAATAACAATAATTCCTTAACAGAATTTATTGTCGTGTCGTCAGAGGGGGTATAGAGAGATTTTTCATTTTCAAAATCACCTCAAAATCAAATATGACTTGGCACGCATCATGGTGGGGTGCACAGTATTCATGTATATCTAACTAACAATGATTCGTTAACATAAATCATTGTCGTGTCGTCAGAGGGGGTATTGAGGGATTTTTCATTTTCAAAATTACCTCAAAATCAAATATAATTTGGCACGCAACATGATGGGGTGCAGAATATCCATATCCATCTGAATAACAATAATTCGTCAGCAGAAATCATTGTCGGGTAGTTAGATGGGATGTAGAGGGATTTTTCATATTCAATATTTCTTCAAAAATCTAATATGACTTGGCACGCATCATGGTGGGGTGCAGAATATCCTTTCTCATCTGAATAACAATAATTCGTCAACAGAAATCATTGTCGGGTCGTCAGAGGGAGTATAGAGGGATTTTTCATTTTCAAAATTACCTCAAAATCAAATATGATTTGGCACGCAACATGGTGGGGTGCAGAATATCCATTTCCATCTGCATAACAATAATTCGTCAGCAGAAATCATTGTCGGGTCGTTAGAGGGGATGCAGAGGGTATTTTCATTTTCAATATTTCTGCAAAAATCTAATATGACTTGGCACGCATCATAGTGGGGTGCAGAATATCCTTTCTCATCTGAATAACAATAATTCGTCAACAGACATCATTGTCGGGTCGTCAGAGGTGGTATAGAGGGATTTTTCATTATCAAAATGACTTCAGTAATCAAATATGACTTGGCACGCGTCATGCTAGGGTGCAGAATATATATTTCTATCTGAATAACAAGAATTCGTTAACAGAAATCATTGTCGGGTCGTTAGAGGGGGTATAGAGGGATTTTTCATTTTCAATATTTCTTCAAAAATCTAATATTACTTGGCACGCATCATGGTGGGGTGCAAAGTATCCATGTCCATCTGAATAACAATAATTTGTCAACATAAATCATTGTCGTGTCGTCAGAGGGGGTATAGAGGGATTTTTCATTTTCATAATTACTTCAAATATCAAATATGACTTTGCACGTATCATGGTGGAGTGCATAATATTCATTTTCATCTACATTACAATAATTCGTCAACAGAAATCATTGTCGGGTCGTCAGAGGTGGTATAGAGGGATTTTTCATTATCAAAATGACTTCAAAAATCAAATATGACTTGGCACGCATCATAGTAGGTGCAGAATAAATATTTCCATCTGAATAACAAGAATTCGTTATCAGAAATCATTGTCGGGTCGTTAGAGGGGGTATAGAGGGATTTTTCATTTTCAATATTTCTTCAAAAATTTAATATGACTTGGCACGCATCATGGTGGGGTGCATAATATTTATTTTCATCTGAATAACAATAATTCGTCGACAGAAATCATTGTCGGGTCGTTAGAGGGGGTATAGAGGAGTTTTTCATTTTCAAAATTACCTCATAATCAAATATGACTTGGCACGCAACATGGTGGGGTGCAGAATATTCATTTCCATCTGAATAACGAATTCGTCAACAGAAATCATTGTCGGGTCGTTAGAGGGGGTATAGAGGGATTTTTCATTTTCAAAATGACTTCAAAAATCAAATATGACTTGGCACGAATCGTGGTGGGGAACAGAATATCCATTTTCATCTCAATAACAATAATTTGTCAACAGAAATCATTGTCGGTTCGTCAGAGGTGGTATAGAGGGATTTTTAATATTCAAAATTACCTCAGAATCAAATATGACTTGGCACGCATCATAGTGGGGTACAGAATATCCATTTCCATCTGAATAACAATAATTTGTCAACAGAAGTCATTGTCGGGTCGTTAGAGGGGGTATAGAGGGATTTTTCATTTTCAATATTTCTTCAAAAATCTAATATGACTTGGCACGCATCATGGTGGGGTGCAAAGTATTCATGTCCATCTGAATAACAATAATTCGTCAACAGAAATCATTGTCGGGTCGTTAGAGGAGGTAGAGAGGGATTTTTCATTTTCAATATTTCTTCAAAAATGTAATATGACTTGGCACGCATCATGTTGGGGTGCAAAGTATCCATGTTTATCTGAATAACAATAATTCGTCAACAGAAATCATTGTCGGGTCGTCAGAGGGGGTATAGAGGGATTTTTCATTTTCAAAATGACATCAAAAATCAAATATGACTTGGCACGCTTCACGGTGGGGTGCAAAGTATTCATGTATATCTAACTAACAATGATTCGTTAATAGAAATTATTGTCGGGTCGTCAGAGGGGGTATAGAGGTATTTCTCATTTTCAAAATTACTTCAAAAATCTAATATGACTTGGCACGCATCATAGTATGGTGCAAAGTATCCTTATATATCTAAATAACAATAATTCGTCAACAGAAATCATTGGCGGGTCGTTAGAGGGGGTATAGAGGGATTTCTCATTTTCAATATTTCTTCAAAAATCTAATATTACTTGGCACGCATCATGGTGGGGTGCAGAATATCCATATCTATCTGTATAACAATAATTCCTTAACAGAATTTATTGTCGTGTCGTCAGAGGGGGTATAGAGAGATTTTTCATTTTCAAAATTACCTCAAAATCAAATATGACTTGGCACGCATCATGGTGGGGTGCACAGTATTCATGTATATCTAACTAACAATGATTCGTTAACATAAATCATTGTCGTGTCGTCAGAGGGGGTATAGAGGGATTTTTCATTTTCAAAATTACCACAAAATCAAATATGATTTGGGACGCAACATGGTGGTGTGCAGAATATCCATTTCCATCTGAATAACAATAATTCGTCAGCAGAAATCATTGTCGGGTCGTTAGAGGGGATGTAGAGTGATTTTTCATATTCAATATTTCTTCAAAAATCTAATATGACTTGGCACGCATCATGGTGGGGTGCAGAATGTCCTTTCTCATCTGAATAACAATAATTCGTCAACAGAAACCATTGTCGAGTCGTCAGAGGGGGTATAGAGGGATTTTTCATTTTCAAAATTACCACAAAATCAAATATGATTTGGGACGCAACATGGTGGTGTGCATAATATCCATTTCCATCTGTATATCAATAATTCGTCAACAGAAATCATTGACGGGTCGTTGGAGGGGGTATAGAGGGATTTTTCATTTTCAAAATTAACCTCAAAATCAAATATGACTTGGCACGCATCATGGTGGTGTGCAGAATATCCATTTCCATCTGAATAACAATAATTCGTCAACAGAAATCATTGACGGGTCGTTAGAGGGTGTATAGAGGGATTTTTCAATTTCAAAATTACTTCAAAATCAAATATGACTTGGCACGCAACATGGTGGGGTGCAGAATATCCATTTTCATCTGAATAACAATAATTCGTCAACAGAAATCATTGTCGGGTGGTCAAAGGGGGTATAGAGTGATTTTTCATTTTCAAAATTACTTCGAAAATCAAATATGACTTGGCACGTATCAAGGTGGAGTGCATAATATCCATTTTCATCTATAAACAATATTTCGTCAACAGAAATTATTGTCGGGTCGTCAAAGGGAGTTAAAGGGAATTTTCATTTTCAAAATTACTTCAAAAATCGAATATAACTTGGCACGCAGCATAGTAGGGTGCAAAATATTCATTTTTATCTGAATAACAAAAATTCGTCAACAGGAATCATTGTCGGGTCGTCAGAGGGGGTATAGAGGGATTTCTCATTATAAAAATGACTTCAAAAATCAAATATGACTTGGCACGCATCATAGTAGGGTGCAGAATATATATTTCCATCTCAATAACAAGAATTCGTCAACAGAAATCATTGTCGGGTCATTAGAGGGGGTATAGAGGGATTTTTCATTTTCAATATTTCTTCAAAAATCTAATATTACTTGGCACGCATCATGGTGGGGTGCAGAATATCCATATCTATCTGAATAACAATAATTCCTTAACAGAAATTATTGTCGTGTCGTCAGAGGGGGTATGGAGAGATTTTTCATTTTCAAAATTACCTCAAAATAAAATATGACTTGGCACGCATCATGGTGGGGTGCAGAATATCTATTTCTATCTGAATAACAATAAATCGTCGACAGAAATCATTGTCGGGTCGTTAGAGGGGGTATAGAGGGATTTTTCATTTTCAAAATTACCTCAAAATCAAATATGACTTGGCACGCATCATGGTGGGATGCAGAATATCCATTTCCAACTGAATAACAATAATTCGTCAACAGAACTCATTGCCGGGTCGTCAGAGGGGGTATAGAGGGATTTTTCATTTTCAAAATTACCTCAAAATCAAATATGACTTGGCACGCATCATGGTGGGATGCAGAATATCCATTTCCAACTGACTAACAATAATTCGTCAACAGAACTCATTGTCGGGTCGTCAGAGGGGGTATAGAGGGATTTTTCATTTTCAAAATACCTCAAAATCAAATATGACTTGGCACGCATCATGGTGGGGTGCATAATATCCATTTCCATCTGAATAACAATAATTCGTCAACAGAAATCATTGACGGGTCGTTGGAGGGGGTATAGAGGGATTTTTCATTTTCAAAATTACTTCAAAAATCTAATATGACTTGGCACGCATCATGGTGGGGTGCAAAGTATCCATGTCCATCTGAATAACAATAATTTGTCAACATGAATCATTGTCGTGTCGTCAGAGGGATTTTTCATTTTCAAAATTACTTCAAAAATCAAATATGACTTTGCACGTATCATGGTGGAGTGCATAATATTCATTTTCATCTAAATTACAATGATTCGTCAACAGAAATCAATGTCATGTCGTCAGAGGTGGTATAGAGGGATTTTTCAATATCAAAATGACTCCAGTAATCAAATATGACTTGGCACGCGTCATGGTAGGGTGCAGAATATATATTTCTATCTGAATAACAAGAATTCGTTAACAGAAATCATTGTCGGGTCGTTAGAGGGGGTATAGAGGGATTTTTCATTTTCAATATTTCTTCAAAAATCTAATATTACTTGGCACGCATCATGGTGGGGAGCAGAATATCCATATCTATCTGAATAACAATAATTCCTTAACAGAAATTATTGTCGTGTCGTCAGAGGGGGTATAGAGAGATTTTTCACTTTCAAAATTACCTCAAAATACAATATGACTTGGCACGCATCATGGTGGGGTGCAAAGTATTCATGTATATCTAACTAACAATAATTAGTTAACAGAAATCGTTGTCGTGTCGTCAGAGGGGGTATAGAGGGATTTTTCATTTTCAAAATTACCTCAAAATCAAATATGACTTGGCACGCAACATGATGGGGTGCAGAATATCCATTTCCATCTGAATAACAATAAATCGTCGACAGAAATCATTGTCGGGTCGTTAGAGGGGGTATAGAGGGATTTTTCATTTTCAAAATTACCTCAAAATCAAATATGACTTGGCGCGCATCATGGTGGGATGCAGAATATCCATTTCCATCTGAATAACAATAATTCGACAACAGAAATCATTGACGGGTCAATGTAGGGGGTATAGAGGGATTTTTCATTTTCAAAATTAACCTCAAAATCAAATATGACTTGGCACGGATCATGGTGATGTGCAGAATATCCATTTCCATCTGAATAACAATAATTCGTCAATAGAAATCATTGTCGGGTCGTCAAAGGGGGTATAGAGGGATTTTTCATTTTCAAATTTACTTCAAAAATCTAATATGACTTGGCACGCATCATGGTGGGGTGCAAAGTATCCATGTCCATCTGAATAACAATAATTTGTCAACATAAATCATTGTCGTGTCGTCAGAGGGGGTATAGAGGGATTTTTCATTTTCATAATTACTTCAAAAATCAAGTATGACTTTGCACGTATCATGGTGGAGTGCATAATATTCATTTTCATCTAAATTACAATGATTCGTCAACAGAAATCATTGACGGGTCGTCAGAGGTGGTATAGAGGGATTTTTCATTATCAAAATGACTTCAGTAATCAAATATGACTTGGCACGCGTCATGGTAGGGTGCAGAATATATATTTCTATCTGAATAACAAGAATTCGTTAACAGAAATCATTGTCGGGTCGTTAGAGGGGGTATAGAGTGATTTTTCATTTTCAAAATTTCTTCGAAAATCAAATATGACTTGGCACGTATCAAGGTGGAGTGCATAATATCCATTTTCATCTAAATTACAATATTTCGTCAACAGAAATTATTGTCGGGTCGTCAAAGGGAGTCAAAGGGAATTTTCATTTTCAAAATTACTTCAAAAATCGAATATAACTTGGCACGCAGCATAGTAGGGTGCAAAATATTCATTTCCATCTGAATAACAAAAATTCGTCAACAGGAATCATTGTCGGGTCGTCAGAGGGGGTATAGAGGGATTTCTCATTATCAAAATGACTTCAAAAATCAAATATGACTTGGCACGCATCATAGTAGGGTGCAGAATATATATTTCCATCTCAATAACAAGAATTCGTCAACAGAAATCATTGTCGGGTCGTTAGAGGGGGTATAGAGGGATTTTTCATTTTCAATATTTCTTCAAAACTCTAATATGACTTGACACGCATCATGGTGGGGTGCAGAATATCTATTTCTATTTGAATAACAATAAATCGTCGACAGAAATCATTGTCGGGTCGTTAGAGGGGGTATAGAGGGATTTTTCATTTTCAAAATTACCTCAAAATCAAATATGACTTGGCAGGCATCATGGTGGGATGCAGAATATCCATTTCCAACTGAATAACAATAATTCGTCAACAGAACTCATTGTGGGGTCGTCAGAGGGGGTATAGAGGGATTTTTCATTTTCAAAATTACCTCAAAATCAAAAATGACTTGGCACGCATCATGGTGGGATGCAGAATATCCATTTCCAACTGAATAACAATAATTCGTCAACAGAACTCATTGTGGGGTCGTCAGAGGGGGTATAGAGGGATTTTTCATTTTCAAAATTACCTCAAAATCAAATATGACTTGGCACGCATCATGGTGGGGTGCATAATATCCATTTCCATCTGAATAACAATAATTCGTCAACAGAAAGCATTGACGGGTCGTTGGAGGGGGTATAGAGGGATTTTTCATTTTCAAAATTAACCTCAAAATCAAATATGACTTGGCACGGATCATGGTGGGGTGCAGAATATTCATTTCCATCTGAATAACGAATTCGTCAACAGAAATCATTGTCGGGTCGTTAGAGGGGGTATAGAGGGATTTTTCATTTTCAAAATGACTTCAAAAATCAAATATGACTTGGCACGAATCATGGTGGGGTACAGAATATCCATTTTCATCTCAATAACAATAATTTGTCAACAGAAATCATTGTCGGGTCGTCAGAGGGGGTATAGAGGGATTTTTCATTTTCAAAATTACCTCAAAATCAAATATGACTTGGCACGCATCATAGTGGGGTACAGAATATCCATTTCCATCTGAATAACAATAATTTGTCAACAGAAGTCATTGTCGGGTCGTTAGAGGGGGTATAGAGGGATTTTTAATTTTCAATATTTCTTCAAAAATCTAATATGACTTGGCACGCATCATGGTGGGGTGCAAAGTATTCATGTCCATCTGAATAACAATAATTCGTCAACAGAAATCATTGTCGGGTCGTTAGAGGAGGTAGAGAGGGATTTTTCATTTTCAATATTTCTTCAAAAATGTAATATGACTTGGCACGCATCATGTTGGGGTGCAAAGTATCCATGTCCATCTGAATAACAATAATTCCTTAACAGAAATTATTGTCGTGTCGTCAGAGGAGGTATAGAGAGATTTTTCACTTTCAAAATTACCTCAAAATAAAATATGACTTGGCACGCATCATGGTGGGGTGCAAAGTATTCATGTATATCTAACTAACAGTAATTGGTTAACAGAAATCGTTGTCGTGTCGTCAGAGGGGGTATAGAGGGATTTTTCATTTTCAAAATTACCTCAAAATCAAATATGACTTGGCACGCAACATGATGGGGTGCAGAATATCCATTTCCATCTGAATAACAATAATTCGTCAACAGAAATCATTGTTGGGTCGTCAGAGGTTGTATAGAGGGATTTTTCATTTTCAAAATTACTTCAAAAATCTAATATGACTTGGCACGCATCATGGTGGGTCGCAAAGTATCCATGTCCATCTGAATAACGATAATTTGTCAACATAAATCATAGTCGTGTCGTCAGAGGGGGTATAGAGTGATTTTTCATTTTCAAAATTTCTTCGAAAATCAAATATGACTTGGCACGTATCAAGGTAGAGTGCATAATATCCATTTTCATCTAAATTACAATATTTCGTCAACAGAAATTATTGTCGGGTCGTCAAAGGGAGTTAAAGGGAATTTTCATTTTCAAAATTACTTCAAAAATCGAATATAACTTGGCACGCAGCATAGTAGGGTGCAAAATATTCATTTCCATCTGAATAACAAAAATTCGTCAACAGGAATCATTGTCGGGTCGTCAGAGGGGGTATAGAGGGATTTCTCATTATCAAAATGACTTCAAAAATCAAATATGACTTGGCACGCATTATAGTAGGGTGCAGAATATATATTTCCATCTCAATAACAAGAATTCATCAACAGAAATCATTGTCGGGTCGTTAGAGGGGGTAAAGAGGGATTTTTCATTTTCAATATTTCTTCAAAACTCTAATATGACTTGGAACGCATCATGGTGGGGTGCAGAATATCTATTTCTATTTGAATAACAATAAATCGTCGACAGAAATCATTGTCGGGTCGTTAGAGGGGGTATAGAGGGATTTTTCATTTTCAAAATTACCTCAAAATCAAATATGACTTGGCAGGCATCATGGTGGAATGCAGAATATCCATTTCCAACTGAATAACAATAATTCGTCAACAGAACTCATTGTCGGGTCGTCAGAGGGGGTATAGAGGGATTTTTCATTTTCAAAATTACCTCAAAATCAAAAATGACTTGGCACGCATCATGGTGGGATGCAGAATATCCATTTCCAACTGAATAACAATAATTCGTCAACAGAACTCATTGTGGGGTCGTCAGAGGGGGTATAGAGGGATTTTTCATTTTCAAAATTACCTCAAAATCAAATATGACTTGGCACGCATCATGGTGGGGTGCATAATATCCATTTCCATCTGAATAACAATAATTCGTCGACAGAAATCATTGACGGGTCGTTGGAGGGGGTATAGAGGGATTTTTCATTTTCAAAATTAACCTCAAAATCAAATATGACTTGGCACGGATCTTGGTGGGGTGCAGAATATCCATTTCCATCTGAATAACAATAATTCGTCAATAGAAATCATTGTCGGGTCGTTAGAGGGGGTATAGAGGGATTTTTCATTTTCAATATTTCTTCAAAAATCTAATATTACTTGGCACGCATCATGGTGGGGTGCACAATATCCATTTCCATCTGAATAACAATAATTCGTCAATAGAAATCATTGACGGGTCGTTAGAGGGTGTATAGTGGGATTTTTCATTTTCAAAATTACTTCAAAATCAAATATGACTTGGCACGCAACATGGTGGGGTGCAGAATATCCATTTCCATCTGTATAACAATAATTCGTCAACAGAAATCATTGTCGGGTCGTCAAAGGGGGTATAGAGGGATTTTTCATTTTCAAAATTACTTCAAAAATCTAATATGACTTGGCACGCATCATGGTGGGGAGCAAAGTATCCATGTCCATCTGAATAACAATAATTTGTCAACATAAATCATTGTCGTGTCGTCAGAGGGGGTATAGAGGGATTTTTCATTTTCAAAATTACTTCAAAAATCAAATATGACTTTGCACGTATCATGGTGGAGTGCATAATATTCATTTTCATCTAAATTACAATAATTTGTCAACAGAAATCATTGTCGGGTCGTCAGAGGTGGTATAGAGGGATTTTTCATTATCAAAATGACTTCAAAAATGTAATATGACTTGGCACGCATCATGTTGGGGTGCAAAGTATCCATGTCCATCTGAATAACAATAATTCGTCAACAGAAATCATTGTCGGGTCGTCAGAGGGGGTATAGAGGGATTTTTCATTTTCAAAATGACTTCAAAAATCAAATATGACTTGGCACGCATCATATGGGGTGCAAAGTATTCATGTATATCTAACTAACAATGATTCGTTAATAGAGATCATTGTCGGGTCGTCAGAGGGGGTATAGAGGTATTTCTCATTTCCAAAATTACTTCAAAAATCTAATATGACTTGGCACGCATCATAGTGTGGTGCAAAGTATCCTTATATATCTAAATAACAATAATTCGTCAACAGAAATCATTGGCGGGTCGTTAGAGGGGGTATAGAGGGATTTTCCATTTTCAATATTTCTTCAAAAATCTAATATTACTTGGCACGCATCATGGTGGGGTGCAGAATATCCATATCTATCTGTATAACAATAATTCCTTAACAGAATTTATTGTCGTGTCGTCAGAGGGGGTATAGAGAGATTTTTCATTTTCAAAATTACCTAAAAATCAAATATGACTTGGCACGCATCATGGTGGGGTGCACAGTATTCATGTATATCGAACTAACAATGATTCGTTAACATAAATCATTGTCGTGTCGTCAGAGGGGGTATAGAAGGATTTTTCATTTTCAAAATTACCTCAAAATCAAATATGATTTGGCACGCAACATGGTGGGGTGCAGAATATCCAATTTCATCTGAATAACAATAATTCGTCAGCAGAAATCATTGACGGGTCGTTAGAGGGGATGTAGAGTGATTTTTCATATTCAATATTTCTTCAAAAATCTAATATGACTTGGCACGCATCATGGTGGGGTGCAGAAAATCCTTTCTCATCTGAATAACAATAATTCGTCAACAGAAATCATTGTCGGGTCGTCAGAGGGGGTATAGAGGGATTTTTCATTTTCAAAATAACTCAAAATCAAATATGACTTGGCACGCATCATGGTGGGGTGCATAATATCCATTTCCATTTGAATAACAATAATTCGTCAACAGAAATCATTGACGGGTCGTTGGAGGGGGTATAGAGGTATTTTTCATTTTCAAAATAAACCTCAAAATCAAATATGACTTGGCACGTATCAAGGTGGAGTGCATAATATCCATTTTCATCTATAAACAATATTTCGTCAACAGAAATTATTGTCGGGTCGTCAAAAGGAGTTAAAGGGAATTTTCATTTTCAAAATTACTTCAAAAATCGAATATAACTTGGCATGCAGCATAGTAGGGTGCAAAATATTCATTTCCATCTGAATAACAAAAATTCGTCAACAGAACTCATTGTCGGGTCGTCAGAGGGGGTATAGAGGGATTTTTCATTTTCAAAACACCTCAAAATCAAATATGACTTGGCACGCATCATGGTGGGGTGGATAATATCCACTTCCATCTGAATAACAATAATTCGTCAACAGAAATCATTGACGGGTCGTTGGAGGGGGTATAGAGGGATTTTTCATTTTCAAAATTAACCTCAAAATCAAATATGACTTGGCACGCATCATGGTGGGGTGCAGAATATCCATTTCTATCTGAATAACAATAATTCGTCAATAGAAATCATTGACGGGTCGTTAGAGGGTGTATAGAGGGATTTTTCATTTTCAAAATTACTTCAAAATCAAATATGACTTGGCACGCATCATGGTGGGGTGCAAAGTATCCATGTCCATCTGAATAACAATAATTTGTCAACATAAATCATTGTCGTGTCGTCAGAGGGAGTATAGAGGGATTTTTCATTTTCAAAATTACTTCAAAAATCAAATATGACTTTGCACGTATCATGGTGGAGTGCATAATATTCATTTTCATCTAAATTACAATAATTCGTCAAAAGAAATCATTGTCAGGTCGTCAGAGGTGGTATAGAGGGATTTTTCATTATCAAAATGAGTTCAGTAATCAAATATGACTTGGCACGCGTCATGGTAGGGTGCAGAATATATATTTCTACTGAATAACAAGAATTCGTTAACAGAAATCATTGTCGAGTCGTTAGAGGGGGTATAGAGGGATTTTTCATTTTCAATATTTCTTCAAAAATCTAATATTACTTGGCACGCATCATGGTGGGTCGCAAAGTATCCATGTCCATCTGACTAACGATAATTTGTCAACATAAATCATTGTCGTGTCGTCAGAGGGGGTATAGAGTGATTTTTCATTTTCAAAATTTCTTCGAAAATCAAATATGACTTGGCACGTATCAAGGTGGAGTGCATAATATCCATTTTCATCTAAATTACAATATTTCGTCAACAGAAATTATTGTCGGGACGTCAAAGGGAGTCAAAGGGAATTTTCATTTTCAAAATTACTTCAAAAATCGAATATAACTTGGCACGCAGCATAGTAGGGTGCAAAATATTCATTTCCATCTGAATAACAAAAATTCGTCAACAGGAATCATTGTCGGGTCGTCAGAGGGGGTATAGAGGGATTTCTCATTATCAAAATGACTTCAAAAATCAAATATGACTTGGCACGCATCATAGTAGGGTGCAGAATATATATTTCCATCTCAATAACAAGAATTCGTCAACAGAAATCATTGTCGGGTCGTTAGAGGGGGTATAGAGGGATTTTTCATTTTCAATATTTCTTCAAAACTCTAATATGACTTGGCACGCATCATGGTGGGGTGCAGAATATCTATTTCTATTTGAATAACAATAAATCGTCGACAGAAATCATTGTCGGGTCGTTAGAGGGGGTATAGAGGGATTTTTCATTTTCAAAATTACCTCAAAATCAAATATGACTTGGCAGGCATCATGGTGGGATGCAGAATATCCATTTCCAACTGAATAACAATAATTCGTCAACAGAACTCATTGTGGGGTCGTCAGAGGGGGTATAGAGGGATTTTTCATTTTCAAAATTACCTCAAAATCAAATATGACTTGGCACGCATCATAGTGGGGTACAGAATATCCATTTCCATCTGAATAACAATAATTTGTCAACAGAAGTCATTGTCGGGTCGTTAGAGGGGGTATAGAGGGATTTTTAATTTTCAATATTTCTTCAAAAATCTAATATGACTTGGCACGCATCATGGTGGGGTGCAAAGTATTCATGTCCATCTGAATAACAATAATTCGTCAACAGAAATCATTGTCGGGTCGTTAGAGGGGGTATAGAGGGATTTTCCATTTTCAATATTTCTTCAAAAATCTAATATTACTTGGCACGCATCATGGTGGGGTGCAGAATATCCATATCTATCTGTATAACAATAATTCCTTAACAGAATTTATTGTCGTGTCGTCAGAGGGGGTATAGAGAGATTTTTCATTTTCAAAATTACCTAAAAATCAAATATGACTTGGCACGCATCATGGTGGGGTGCACAGTATTCATGTATATCGAACTAACAATGATTCGTTAACATAAATCATTGTCGTGTCGTCAGAGGGGGTATAGAAGGATTTTTCATTTTCAAAATTACCTCAAAATCAAATATGATTTGGCACGCAACATGGTGGGGTGCAGAATATCCAATTTCATCTGAATAACAATAATTCGTCAGCAGAAATCATTGACGGGTCGTTAGAGGGGATGTAGAGAGATTTTTCATATTCAATATTTCTTCAAAAATCTAATATGACTTGGCACGCATCATGGTGGGGTGCAGAATATCCTTTCTCATCTGAATAACAATAATTCGTCAACAGAAATCATTGTCGGGTCGTCAGAGGGGGTATAGAGGGATATTTCATTTTCAAAATAACTCAAAATCAAATATGACTTGGCACGCATCATGGTGGGGTGCATAATATCCATTTCCATTTGAATAACAATAATTCGTCAACAGAAATCATTGACGGATCGTTGGAGGGGGTATAGAGGTATTTTTCATTTTCAAAATAAACCTCAAAATCAAATATGACTTGGCACGTATCAAGGTGGAGTGCATAATATCCATTTTCATCTATAAACAATATTTCGTCAACAGAAATTATTGTCGGGTCGTCAAAGGGAGTTAAAGGGAATTTTCATTTTCAAAATTACTTCAAAAATCGAATATAACTTGGCATGCAGCATAGTAGGGTGCAAAATATTCATTTCCATCTGAATAACAAAAATTCGTCAACAGAACTCATTGTCGGGTCGTCAGAGGGGGTATAGAGGGATTTTTCATTTTCAAAACACCTCAAAATCAAATATGACTTGGCACGCATCATGGTGGGGTGGATAATATCCAGTTCCATCTGAATAACAATAATTCGTCAACAGAAATCATTGACGGGTCGTTGGAGGGGGTATAGAGGGATTTTTCATTTTCAAAATTAACCTCAAAATCAAATATGACTTGGCACGCATCATGGTGGGGTGCAGAATATCCATTTCTATCTGAATAACAATAATTCGTCAATAGAAATCATTGACGGGTCGTTAGAGGGTGTATAGAGGGATTTTTCATTTTCAAAATTACTTCAAAATCAAATATGACTTGGCACGCATCATGGTGGGGTGCAAAGTATCCATGTCCATCTGAATAACAATAATTTGTCAACATAAATCATTGTCGTGTCGTCAGAGGGAGTATAGAGGGATTTTTCATTTTCAAAATTACTTCAAAAATCAAATATGACTTTGCACGTATCATGGTGGAGTGCATAATATTCATTTTCATCTAAATTACAATAATTCGTCAAAAGAAATCATTGTCAGGTCGTCAGAGGTGGTATAGAGGGATTTTTCATTATCAAAATGAGTTCAGTAAACAAATATGACTTGGCACGCGTCATGGTAGGGTGCAGAATATATATTTCTATCTGAATAACAAGAATTCGTTAACAGAAATCATTGTCGAGTCGTTAGAGGGGGTATAGAGGGATTTTTCATTTTCAATATTTCTTCAAAAATCTAATATTACTTGGCACGCATCATGGTGGGTCGCAAAGTATCCATGTCCATCTGACTAACGATAATTTGTCAACATAAATCATTGTCGTGTCGTCAGAGGGGGTATAGAGTGATTTTTCATTTTCAAAATTTCTTCGAAAATCAAATATGACTTGGCACGTATCAAGGTGGAGTGCATAATATCCATTTTCATCTAAATTACAATATTTCGTCAACAGAAATTATTGTCGGGACGTCAAAGGGAGTCAAAGGGAATTTTCATTTTCAAAATTACTTCAAAAATCGAATATAACTTGGCACGCAGCATAGTAGGGTGCAAAATATTCATTTCCATCTGAATAACAAAAATTCGTCAACAGGAATCATTGTCGGGTCGTCAGAGGGGGTATAGAGGGATTTCTCATTATCAAAATGACTTCAAAAATCAAATATGACTTGGCACGCATCATAGTAGGGTGCAGAATATATATTTCCATCTCAATAACAAGAATTCGTCAACAGAAATCATTGTCGGGTCGTTAGAGGGGGTATAGAGGGATTTTTCATTTTCAATATTTCTTCAAAACTCTAATATGACTTGGCACGCATCATGGTGGGGTGCAGAATATCTATTTCTATTTGAATAACAATAAATAGTCGACAGAAATCATTGTCGGGTCGTTAGAGGGGGTATAGAGGGATTTTTCATTTTCAAAATTACCTCAAAATCAAACATGACTTGGCAGGCATCATGGTGGGATGCAGAATATCCATTTCCAACTGAATAACAATAATTCGTCAACAGAACTCATTGTGGGGTCGTCAGAGGGGGTATAGAGGGATTTTTCATTTTCAAAATTACCTCAAAATCAAATATGACTTGGCACGCATCATAGTGGGGTACAGAATATCCATTTCCATCTGAATAACAATAATTTGTCAACAGAAGTCATTGTCGGGTCGTTAGAGGGGGTATAGAGGGATTTTTAATTTTCAATATTTCTTCAAAAATCTAATATGACTTGGCACGCATCATGGTGGGGTGCAAAGTATTCATGTCCATCTGAATAACAATAATTCGTCAACAGAAATCATTGTCGGGTCGTTAGAGGGGGTATAGAGGGATTTTCCATTTTCAATATTTCTTCAAAAATCTAATATTACTTGGCACGCATCATGGTGGGGTGCAGAATATCCATATCTATCTGTATAACAATAATTCCTTAACAGAATTTATTGTCGTGTCGTCAGAGGAGGTATAGAGAGATTTTTCATTTTCAAAATTACCTAAAAATCAAATATGACTTGGCACGCATCATGGTGGGGTGCACAGTATTCATGTATATCGAACTAACAATGATTCGTTAACATAAATCATTGTCGTGTCGTCAGAGGGGGTATAGAAGGATTTTTCATTTTCAAAATTACCTCAAAATCAAATATGATTTGGCACGCAACATGGTGGGGTGCAGAATATCCAATTTCATCTGAATAACAATAATTCGTCAGCAGAAATCATTGACGGGTCGTTAGAGGGGATGTAGAGAGATTTTTCATATTCAATATTTCTTCAAAAATCTAATATGACTTGGCACGCATCATGGTGGGGTGCAGAATATCCTTTCTCATCTGAATAACAATAATTCGTCAACAGAAATCATTGTCGGGTCGTCAGAGGGGGTATAGAGGGATATTTCATTTTCAAAATAACTCAAAATCAAATATGACTTGGCACGCATCATGGTGGGGTGCATAATATCCATTTCCATTTGAGTAACAATAATTCGTCAACAGAAATCATTGACGGGTCGTTGGAGGGGGTATAGAGGTATTTTTCATTTTCAAAATAAACCTCAAAATCAAATATGACTTGGCACGTATCAAGGTGGAGTGCATAATATCCATTTTCATCTATAAACAATATTTCGTCAACAGAAATTATTGTCGGGTCGTCAAAGGGAGTTAAAGGGAATTTTCATTTTCAAAATTACTTCAAAAATCGAATATAACTTGGCATGCAGCATAGTAGGGTGCAAAATATTCATTTCCATCTGAATAACAAAAATTCGTCAACAGAACTCATTGTCGGGTCGTCAGAGGGGGTATAGAGGGATTTTTCATTTTCAAAACACCTCAAAATCAAATATGACTTGGCACGCATCATGGTGGGGTGGATAATATCCACTTCCATCTGAATAACAATAATTCGTCAACAGAAATCATTGACGGGTCGTTGGAGGGGGTATAGAGGGATTTTTCATTTTCAAAATTAACCTCAAAATCAAATATGACTTGGCACGCATCATGGTGGGGTGCAGAATATCCATTTCTATCTGAATAACAATAATTCGTCAATAGAAATCATTGACGGGTCGTTAGAGGGTGTATAGAGGGATTTTTCATTTTCAAAATTACTTCAAAATCAAATATGACTTGGCACGCATCATGGTGGGGTGCAAAGTATCCATGTCCATCTGAATAACAATAATTTGTCAACATAAATCATTGTCGTGTCGTCAGAGGGAGTATAGAGGGATTTTTCATTTTCAAAATTACTTCAAAAATCAAATATGACTTTGCACGTATCATGGTGGAGTGCATAATATTCATTTTCATCTAAATTACAATAATTCGTCAAAAGAAATCATTGTCAGGTCGTCAGAGGTGGTATAGAGGGATTTTTCATTATCAAAATGAGTTCAGTAATCAAATATGACTTGGCACGCGTCATGGTAGGGTGCAGAATATATATTTCTATCTGAATAACAAGAATTCGTTAACAGAAATCATTGTCGAGTCGTTAGAGGGGGTATAGAGGGATTTTTCATTTTCAATATTTCTTCAAAAATCTAATATTACTTGGCACGCATCATGGTGGGTCGCAAAGTATCCATGTCCATCTGACTAACGATAATTTGTCAACATAAATCATTGTCGTGTCGTCAGAGGGGGTATAGAGTGATTTTTCATTTTCAAAATTTCTTCGAAAATCAAATATGACTTGGCACGTATCAAGGTGGAGTGCATAATATCCATTTTCATCTAAATTACAATATTTCGTCAACAGAAATTATTGTCGGGTCGTCAAAGGGAGTCAAAGGGAATTTTCATTTTCAAAATTACTTCAAAAATCGAATATAACTTGGCACGCAGCATAGTAGGGTGCAAAATATTCATTTCCATCTGAATAACAAAAATTCGTCAACAGGAATCATTGTCGGGTCGTCAGAGGGGGTATAGAGGGATTTCTCATTATCAAAATGACTTCAAAAATCAAATATGACTTGGCACGCATCATAGTAGGGTGCAGAATATATATTTCCATCTCAATAACAAGAATTCGTCAACAGAAATCATTGTCGGGTCGTTAGAGGGGGTATAGAGGGATTTTTCATTTTCAATATTTCTTCAAAACTCTAATATGACTTGGCACGCATCATGGTGGGGTGCAGAATATCTATTTCTATTTGAATAACAATAAATCGTCGACAGAAATCATTGTCGGGTCGTTAGAGGGGGTATAGAGGGATTTTTCATTTTCAAAATTACCTCAAAATCAAATATGACTTGGCAGGCATCATGGTGGGATGCAGAATATCCATTTCCAACTGAATAACAATAATTCGTCAACAGAACTCATTGTGGGGTCGTCAGAGGGGGTATAGAGGGATTTTTCATTTTCAAAATTACCTCAAAATCAAATATGACTTGGCACGCATCATGGTGGGGTGCATAATATCCATTTCCATGTGAATAACAATAATTCGTCAACAAAAATCATTGACGGGTCGTTGGAGGGGGTATAGAGGGATTTTTCATTTTCAAAATTAACCTCAAAATCAAATATGACTTGGCACGGATCATGGTGGGGTGCAGAATATCCATTTCCATCTGAATAACAATAATTCGTCAATAGAACTCATTGTCGGGTCGTTAGAGGGGGTATAGAGGGATTTTTCATTTTCAATATTTCTTCAAAAATCTAATATTACTTGGCACGCATCATGGTGGGGTGCACAATATCCATTTCCATCTGAATAACAATAATTCGTCAATAGAAATCATTGACGGGTCGTTAGAGGGTGTATAGTGGGATTTTTCATTTTCAAAATTACTTCAAAATCAAATATGACTTGGCACGCAACATGGTGGGGTGCAGAATATCCAATTCCATCTGAATAACAATAATTCGTCAACAGAAATCATTGTCGGGTCGTCAAAGGGGGTATAGAGGGATTTTTCATTTTCAAAATTACTTCAAAAATCAAATATGACTTGGCACGGATCATGGTGGGGTGCAGAATATCCATTTCCATCTGAATAACAATAATTCGTCGAAAGAACTCATTGTCGGGTCGTTAGAGGGGGTGTAGAGGGATTTTTCATTTTCAATATTTCTTCAAAAATCTAATATTACTTGGCACGCATCATGGTGGGGTGCACAATATCCATTTCCATCTGAATAACAATAATTCGTCAATAGAAATCATTGACGGGTCGTTAGAGGGTGTATAGTGGGATTTTTCATTTTCAAAATTACTTCAAAATCAAATATGACTTGGCACGCAACATGGTGGGGTGCAGAATATCCAATTCCATCTGAATAACAATAATTCGTCAACAGAAATCATTGTCGGGTCGTCAAAGGGGGTATAGGGGGATTTTTCATTTTCAAAATTACTTCAAAAATCTAATATGACTTGGCACGCATCATGGTGGGGTGCAAAGTATCCATGTCCATCTGAATAACAATAATTTGTCAACACAAATCATTGTCGTGTCGTCAGAGGGGGTATAGAGGGATTTTTCATTTTCAAAATTACTTCAAAAATCAAATATGACTTTGCACGTATCATGGTGGAGTGCATAATATTCATTTTCATCTAAATTACAATAATTCGTCAACAGAAATCATTGTCGGGTCGTCAGAGGTGGTATAGAGGGATTATTCATTATCAAAATGACTTCAAAAATCAAATATGACTTGGCACGCATCATAGTAGGGTGCAGAATGAATATTTCCATCTAAATAACAAGAATTCGTTATCAGAAATCATTGTCGGGTCGCTAGAGGGGGTATAGAGGGATTTTTCGTATTCAATATTTCTTCAAAAATTTTATATGACTTGGCACGCATCATGGTGGGGTGCATAATATTTATTTTCATCTGAATAACAATAATTCGTCGACAGAAATCATTGTCGGGTCGTTAGAGGGGGTATAGAGGGATTTTTCATTTTCAAAATGACTTCAAAAATCAAATATGACTTGGCACGAATCATGGTGGGGTACAGAATATCCATTTTCATCTCAATAACAATAATTTGTCAACAGAAATCATTGTCGGGTCGTCAGAGGGGGTATAGAGGGATTTTTCATTTTCAAAATTACCTCAAAATCAAATATGACTTGGCACGCATCATAGTGGGGTACAGAATATCCATTACTATCTGAATAACAATAATTTGGCAACAGAAATCATTGTCGGGTCGTTAGAGGGGGTATAGAGGGATTTTTCATTTTCAATATATATTCAAAAATCTAATATGACTTGGCACGCATCATGGTGGGGTGCTGAATATCTATTTCCATCTGAATAACAATAATTCGTCGACAGAACTCATTGTTGGGTCGTCAGAGGGGGTATAGAGGGATTTTTCATTTTCAAAATGACTTCAAAAATCAAATATGACTTGGCACGCATCATAGTGGGGTACAGAATATCCATTTCCATCTCAATAACAATAATTTGTCAAAAGAAATCATTGTCGGATCGTCAGAGGGGGTATAGAGGGATTTTTCATTTTCAAAATTACCTCAAATTAAATATGACTTGGCACGCATCATGGTGGGGTGCAAAGTATTCATGTATATCTAACTAACAATGATTCGTAAATAGAAATCATTGTCGGGTCGTCAGAGGGGGTATAGAGGTATTTCTCATTTTCAAAATTACTTCAAAAATCTAATATGACGTGGCACGCATCATAGTGGGGTGCAAAGTATCTATATATATATCTAAATAACAATAATTCGTCAACAGAAATCATTGTCGGGTCGTTAGAGGGGGTATAGAGGTATTTTCCATTTCCAATATTTCTTCAAAAATATAATATTACTTGGCACGCATCATGGTGGGGTGCAGAATATCCATATCTATCTGAATAACAATAATTCCTCAACAGAATTTATTGTCGTGTCGTCAGAGGGGGTATAGAGAGATTTTTCATTTTCAAAATTACCTCAAAATCAAATATGATTTGGCACGCAACATGGTGGGGTGCAGAATATCCATTTCCATCTGAATAACAATAATTCGTCAGCAGAAATCATTGTCGGGTCGTTAGAGGGGATGTAGAGGGATTTTTCATATTCAATATTTCTTCAAAAATCTAATATGACTTGGCACGCATCATGGTGGGGTGCACAGTATTCATGTATATCTAACTAACAATGATTCGTTAACATGAATCATTGTCGTGTCGTCAGAGGGGGTATAGAGGGATTTTTCATTTTCAAAATTACCTCAAAATCAAATATGATTTGGCACGCAACATGGTGGGGTGCAGAATATCCATTTCCATCTGAATAACAATAATTCGTCAGCAGAAATCATTGTCGGGTCGTTAGAGGGGATGTAGAGGGATTTTTCATATTCAATATTTCTTCAAAAATCTAATATGACTTGGCACGCATCATGGTGGGGTGCAGAATATCCTTTCTCATCTGAGTAACAATAATTCGTCAACAGAAATCATTGTCGGGTCGTTAGAGGGGGTATAGAGGGATTTATCATTTTCAATATATATTCAAAAATCTAATATGACTTGGCACGCATCATGGTGGGGTGCAGACTATCTATTTCCTTCTGAATAACAATAATTCGTCGACAGAACTCATTGTCGGGTCGTCAGAGGGGGCATAGAGGGATTTTTCATTTTCAAATTGACTTCAAAAATCAAATATGACTTGGCACGCATAATGGTGGGGTACGGAATATCCATTTCCATCTCAATAACAATAATTTGTCAAAAGAAATCATTGTCGGGTCGTCAGAGGGGGTATAGAGGGATTTTTCATTTTCAAAATTACCTCAAAATCAAATATGACTTGGCACGCATCATGGTGGGGTGCAAAGTATTCGTGTTTATCTAACTAACAATGATTCGTTAATAGAAATCATTGTCGGGTTGTCAGAGGGGGTATAGAGGGATTTTTCATTTTCAAAATTACCTCAAAATCAAATATGACTTGGCACGCATCATAGTGGGGTGCAAAGTATCCATATATATCTGAATAACAATAATTCGTCAACAGAAATCATTGTCGGGTCGTTAGAGGGGGTATAGAGGGATTTTCCATTTTCAATATTTCTTCAAAAATCTAATATTACTTGGCACGCATCATGGTGGGGTGCAGAATATCCATATCTATCTGAATACCAATAATTCCTTAACAGAATTTATTGTCGTGTCGTCAGAGGGGGTATAGAGAGATTTTTCATTTTCAAAATTACCTCAAAATCAAATATGACTTGGCACGCATCATGGTGGGGTGCACAGTATTCATGTATATCTAACTAACAATGATTCGTTAACATAAATCATTGTCGTGTCGTCAGAGGGGGTATAGAGGGATTTTTCATTTTCAAATTACCTCAAAATCAAATATGACTTGGCACGCATCATGGTGGGGTGCATAATATCCATTTCCATCTGAATAACAATAATTCGTCAACAGAAATCATTGACGGGTCGTTGGAGGGGGTATAGAGGGATTTTTCATTTTCAAAATTAACCTCAAAATCAAATATGACTTGGCACGGATCATGGTGGGGTGCAGAATATCCATTTCCATCTGAATTCATCATTGTCGGGTCGTTAGAGGGGGTATAGAGGGATTTTTCATTTTCAAAATTACTTCAAAAATCAAATATGACTTGGCACAAATCATGGTGGGGTACAGAATATCCATTTTCATCTCAATAACAATAATTTGTCAACAGAAATCATTGTCGGGTCGTCAGAGGGGGTATAGAGGGATTTTTCATTTTCAAAATTACCTCAAAATCAAATATGACTTGGCACGCATCATAGTGGGGTACAGAATATCCATTTCCATCTGAATAACAATAATTTGTCAACAGAAGTCATTGTCGGGTCGTTAGAGGGGGTATAGAGGGATTTTTAATTTTCAATATTTCTTCAAAAATCTAATATGACTTGGCACGCATCATGGTGGGGTGCAAAGTATTCATGTCCATCTGAATAACAATAATTCGTCAACAGAAATCATTGTCGGGTCGTTAGAGGAGGTAGAGAGGGATTTTTCATTTTCAATATTTCTTCAAAAATGTAATATGACTTGGCACGCATCATGTTGGGGTGCAAAGTATCCATGTCCATCTGAATAACAATAATTCCTTAACAGAAATTATTGTCGTGTCGTCAGAGGAGGTATAGAGAGATTTTTCACTTTCAAAATTACCTCAAAATAAAATATGACTTGGCACGCATCATGGTGGGGTGCAAAGTATTCATGTATATCTAACTAACAGTAATTGGTTAACAGAAATCGTTGTCGTGTCGTCAGAGGGGGTATAGAGGGATTTTTCATTTTCAAAATTACCTCAAAATCAAATATGACTTGGCACGCAACATGATGGGGTGCAGAATATCCATTTCCATCTGAATAACAATAATTCGTCAACAGAAATCATTGTTGGGTCGTCAGAGGTTGTATAGAGGGATTTTTCATTTTCAAAATTACTTCAAAAATCTAATATGACTTGGCACGCATCATGGTGGGTCGCAAAGTATCCATGTCCATCTGAATAACGATAATTTGTCAACATAAATCATAGTCGTGTCGTCAGAGGGGGTATAGAGTGATTTTTCATTTTCAAAATTTCTTCGAAAATCAAATATGACTTGGCACGTATCAAGGTAGAGTGCATAATATCCATTTTCATCTAAATTACAATATTTCGTCAACAGAAATTATTGTCGGGTCGTCAAAGGGAGTTAAAGGGAATTTTCATTTTCAAAATTACTTCAAAAATCGAATATAACTTGGCACGCAGCATAGTAGGGTGCAAAATATTCATTTCCATCTGAATAACAAAAATTCGTCAACAGGAATCATTGTCGGGTCGTCAGAGGGGGTATAGAGGGATTTCTCATTATCAAAATGACTTCAAAAATCAAATATGACTTGGCACGCATTATAGTAGGGTGCAGAATATATATTTCCATCTCAATAACAAGAATTCATCAACAGAAATCATTGTCGGGTCGTTAGAGGGGGTAAAGAGGGATTTTTCATTTTCAATATTTCTTCAAAACTCTAATATGACTTGGAACGCATCATGGTGGGGTGCAGAATATCTATTTCTATTTGAATAACAATAAATCGTCGACAGAAATCATTGTCGGGTCGTTAGAGGGGGTATAGAGGGATTTTTCATTTTCAAAATTACCTCAAAATCAAATATGACTTGGCAGGCATCATGGTGGAATGCAGAATATCCATTTCCAACTGAATAACAATAATTCGTCAACAGAACTCATTGTCGGGTCGTCAGAGGGGGTATAGAGGGATTTTTCATTTTCAAAATTACCTCAAAATCAAAAATGACTTGGCACGCATCATGGTGGGATGCAGAATATCCATTTCCAACTGAATAACAATAATTCGTCAACAGAACTCATTGTGGGGTCGTCAGAGGGGGTATAGAGGGATTTTTCATTTTCAAAATTACCTCAAAATCAAATATGACTTGGCACGCATCATGGTGGGGTGCATAATATCCATTTCCATCTGAATAACAATAATTCGTCGACAGAAATCATTGACGGGTCGTTGGAGGGGGTATAGAGGGATTTTTCATTTTCAAAATTAACCTCAAAATCAAATATGACTTGGCACGGATCTTGGTGGGGTGCAGAATATCCATTTCCATCTGAATAACAATAATTCGTCAATAGAAATCATTGTCGGGTCGTTAGAGGGGGTATAGAGGGATTTTTCATTTTCAATATTTCTTCAAAAATCTAATATTACTTGGCACGCATCATGGTGGGGTGCACAATATCCATTTCCATCTGAATAACAATAATTCGTCAATAGAAATCATTGACGGGTCGTTAGAGGGTGTATAGTGGGATTTTTCATTTTCAAAATTACTTCAAAATCAAATATGACTTGGCACGCAACATGGTGGGGTGCAGAATATCCATTTCCATCTGTATAACAATAATTCGTCAACAGAAATCATTGTCGGGTCGTCAAAGGGGGTATAGAGGGATTTTTCATTTTCAAAATTACTTCAAAAATCTAATATGACTTGGCACGCATCATGGTGGGGAGCAAAGTATCCATGTCCATCTGAATAACAATAATTTGTCAACATAAATCATTGTCGTGTCGTCAGAGGGGGTATAGAGGGATTTTTCATTTTCAAAATTACTTCAAAAATCAAATATGACTTTGCACGTATCATGGTGGAGTGCATAATATTCATTTTCATCTAAATTACAATAATTTGTCAACAGAAATCATTGTCGGGTCGTCAGAGGTGGTATAGAGGGATTTTTCATTATCAAAATGACTTCAAAAATGTAATATGACTTGGCACGCATCATGTTGGGGTGCAAAGTATCCATGTCCATCTGAATAACAATAATTCGTCAACAGAAATCATTGTCGGGTCGTCAGAGGGGGTATAGAGGGATTTTTCATTTTCAAAATGACTTCAAAAATCAAATATGACTTGGCACGCATCATATGGGGTGCAAAGTATTCATGTATATCTAACTAACAATGATTCGTTAATAGAGATCATTGTCGGGTCGTCAGAGGGGGTATAGAGGTATTTCTCATTTCCAAAATTACTTCAAAAATCTAATATGACTTGGCACGCATCATAGTGTGGTGCAAAGTATCCTTATATATCTAAATAACAATAATTCGTCAACAGAAATCATTGGCGGGTCGTTAGAGGGGGTATAGAGGGATTTTCCATTTTCAATATTTCTTCAAAAATCTAATATTACTTGGCACGCATCATGGTGGGGTGCAGAATATCCATATCTATCTGTATAACAATAATTCCTTAACAGAATTTATTGTCGTGTCGTCAGAGGGGGTATAGAGAGATTTTTCATTTTCAAAATTACCTAAAAATCAAATATGACTTGGCACGCATCATGGTGGGGTGCACAGTATTCATGTATATCGAACTAACAATGATTCGTTAACATAAATCATTGTCGTGTCGTCAGAGGGGGTATAGAAGGATTTTTCATTTTCAAAATTACCTCAAAATCAAATATGATTTGGCACGCAACATGGTGGGGTGCAGAATATCCAATTTCATCTGAATAACAATAATTCGTCAGCAGAAATCATTGACGGGTCGTTAGAGGGGATGTAGAGTGATTTTTCATATTCAATATTTCTTCAAAAATCTAATATGACTTGGCACGCATCATGGTGGGGTGCAGAAAATCCTTTCTCATCTGAATAACAATAATTCGTCAACAGAAATCATTGTCGGGTCGTCAGAGGGGGTATAGAGGGATTTTTCATTTTCAAAATAACTCAAAATCAAATATGACTTGGCACGCATCATGGTGGGGTGCATAATATCCATTTCCATTTGAATAACAATAATTCGTCAACAGAAATCATTGACGGGTCGTTGGAGGGGGTATAGAGGTATTTTTCATTTTCAAAATAAACCTCAAAATCAAATATGACTTGGCACGTATCAAGGTGGAGTGCATAATATCCATTTTCATCTATAAACAATATTTCGTCAACAGAAATTATTGTCGGGTCGTCAAAGGGAGTTAAAGGGAATTTTCATTTTCAAAATTACTTCAAAAATCGAATATAACTTGGCATGCAGCATAGTAGGGTGCAAAATATTCATTTCCATCTGAATAACAAAAATTCGTCAACAGAACTCATTGTCGGGTCGTCAGAGGGGGTATAGAGGGATTTTTCATTTTCAAAACACCTCAAAATCAAATATGACTTGGCACGCATCATGGTGGGGTGGATAATATCCACTTCCATCTGAATAACAATAATTCGTCAACAGAAATCATTGACGGGTCGTTGGAGGGGGTATAGAGGGATTTTTCATTTTCAAAATTAACCTCAAAATCAAATATGACTTGGCACGCATCATGGTGGGGTGCAGAATATCCATTTCTATCTGAATAACAATAATTCGTCAATAGAAATCATTGACGGGTCGTTAGAGGGTGTATAGAGGGATTTTTCATTTTCAAAATTACTTCAAAATCAAATATGACTTGGCACGCATCATGGTGGGGTGCAAAGTATCCATGTCCATCTGAATAACAATAATTTGTCAACATAAATCATTGTCGTGTCGTCAGAGGGAGTATAGAGGGATTTTTCATTTTCAAAATTACTTCAAAAATCAAATATGACTTTGCACGTATCATGGTGGAGTGCATAATATTCATTTTCATCTAAATTACAATAATTCGTCAAAAGAAATCATTGTCAGGTCGTCAGAGGTGGTATAGAGGGATTTTTCATTATCAAAATGAGTTCAGTAATCAAATATGACTTGGCACGCGTCATGGTAGGGTGCAGAATATATATTTCTATCTGAATAACAAGAATTCGTTAACAGAAATCATTGTCGAGTCGTTAGAGGGGGTATAGAGGGATTTTTCATTTTCAATATTTCTTCAAAAATCTAATATTACTTGGCACGCATCATGGTGGGTCGCAAAGTATCCATGTCCATCTGACTAACGATAATTTGTCAACATAAATCATTGTCGTGTCGTCAGAGGGGGTATAGAGTGATTTTTCATTTTCAAAATTTCTTCGAAAATCAAATATGACTTGGCACGTATCAAGGTGGAGTGCATAATATCCATTTTCATCTAAATTACAATATTTCGTCAACAGAAATTATTGTCGGGACGTCAAAGGGAGTCAAAGGGAATTTTCATTTTCAAAATTACTTCAAAAATCGAATATAACTTGGCACGCAGCATAGTAGGGTGCAAAATATTCATTTCCATCTGAATAACAAAAATTCGTCAACAGGAATCATTGTCGGGTCGTCAGAGGGGGTATAGAGGGATTTCTCATTATCAAAATGACTTCAAAAATCAAATATGACTTGGCACGCATCATAGTAGGGTGCAGAATATATATTTCCATCTCAATAACAAGAATTCGTCAACAGAAATCATTGTCGGGTCGTTAGAGGGGGTATAGAGGGATTTTTCATTTTCAATATTTCTTCAAAACTCTAATATGACTTGGCACGCATCATGGTGGGGTGCAGAATATCTATTTCTATTTGAATAACAATAAATAGTCGACAGAAATCATTGTCGGGTCGTTAGAGGGGGTATAGAGGGATTTTTCATTTTCAAAATTACCTCAAAATCAAACATGACTTGGCAGGCATCATGGTGGGATGCAGAATATCCATTTCCAACTGAATAACAATAATTCGTCAACAGAACTCATTGTGGGGTCGTCAGAGGGGGTATAGAGGGATTTTTCATTTTCAAAATTACCTCAAAATCAAATATGACTTGGCACGCATCATAGTGGGGTACAGAATATCCATTTCCATCTGAATAACAATAATTTGTCAACAGAAGTCATTGTCGGGTCGTTAGAGGGGGTATAGAGGGATTTTTAATTTTCAATATTTCTTCAAAAATCTAATATGACTTGGCACGCATCATGGTGGGGTGCAAAGTATTCATGTCCATCTGAATAACAATAATTCGTCAACAGAAATCATTGTCGGGTCGTTAGAGGGGGTATAGAGGGATTTTCCATTTTCAATATTTCTTCAAAAATCTAATATTACTTGGCACGCATCATGGTGGGGTGCAGAATATCCATATCTATCTGTATAACAATAATTCCTTAACAGAATTTATTGTCGTGTCGTCAGAGGAGGTATAGAGAGATTTTTCATTTTCAAAATTACCTAAAAATCAAATATGACTTGGCACGCATCATGGTGGGGTGCACAGTATTCATGTATATCGAACTAACAATGATTCGTTAACATAAATCATTGTCGTGTCGTCAGAGGGGGTATAGAAGGATTTTTCATTTTCAAAATTACCTCAAAATCAAATATGATTTGGCACGCAACATGGTGGGGTGCATAATATCCATTTCCATGTGAATAACAATAATTCGTCAACAAAAATCATTGACGGGTCGTTGGAGGGGGTATAGAGGGATTTTTCATTTTCAAAATTAACCTCAAAATCAAATATGACTTGGCACGGATCATGGTGGGGTGCAGAATATCCATTTCCATCTGAATAACAATAATTCGTCAATAGAACTCATTGTGGGGTCGTCAGAGGGGGTATAGAGGGATTTTTCATTTTCAAAATTACCTCAAAATCAAATATGACTTGGCACGCATCATGGTGGGGTGCATAATATCCATTTCCATGTGAATAACAATAATTCGTCAACAAAAATCATTGACGGGTCGTTGGAGGGGGTATAGAGGGATTTTTCATTTTCAAAATTAACCTCAAAATCAAATATGACTTGGCACGGATCATGGTGGGGTGCAGAATATCCATTTCCATCTGAATAACAATAATTCGTCAATAGAACTCATTGTCGGGTCGTTAGAGGGGGTATAGAGGGATTTTTCATTTTCAATATTTCTTCAAAAATCTAATATTACTTGGCACGCATCATGGTGGGGTGCACAATATCCATTTCCATCTGAATAACAATAATTCGTCAATAGAAATCATTGACGGGTCGTTAGAGGGTGTATAGTGGGATTTTTCATTTTCAAAATTACTTCAAAATCAAATATGACTTGGCACGCAACATGGTGGGGTGCAGAATATCCAATTCCATCTGAATAACAATAATTCGTCAACTGAAATCATTGTCGGGTCGTCAAAGGGGGTATAGAGGGATTTTTCATTTTCAAAATTACTTCAAAAATCAAATATGACTTGGCACGGATCATGGTGGGGTGCAGAATATCCATTTCCATCTGAATAACAATAATTCGTCGAAAGAACTCATTGTCGGGTCGTTAGAGGGGGTGTAGAGGGATTTTTCATTTTCAATATTTCTTCAAAAATCTAATATTACTTGGCACGCATCATGGTGGGGTGCACAATATCCATTTCCATCTGAATAACAATAATTCGTCAATAGAAATCATTGACGGGTCGTTAGAGGGTGTATAGTGGGATTTTTCATTTTCAAAATTACTTCAAAATCAAATATGACTTGGCACGCAACATGGTGGGGTGCAGAATATCCAATTCCATCTGAATAACAATAATTCGTCAACAGAAATCATTGTCGGGTCGTCAAAGGGGGTATAGGGGGATTTTTCATTTTCAAAATTACTTCAAAAATCTAATATGACTTGGCACGCATCATGGTGGGGTGCAAAGTATCCATGTCCATCTGAATAACAATAATTTGTCAACACAAATCATTGTCGTGTCGTCAGAGGGGGTATAGAGGGATTTTTCATTTTCAAAATTACTTCAAAAATCAAATATGACTTTGCACGTATCATGGTGGAGTGCATAATATTCATTTTCATCTAAATTACAATAATTCGTCAACAGAAATCATTGTCGGGTCGTCAGAGGTGGTATAGAGGGATTATTCATTATCAAAATGACTTCAAAAATCAAATATGACTTGGCACGCATCATAGTAGGGTGCAGAATGAATATTTCCATCTAAATAACAAGAATTCGTTATCAGAAATCATTGTCGGGTCGCTAGAGGGGGTATAGAGGGATTTTTCGTATTCAATATTTCTTCAAAAATTTTATATGACTTGGCACGCATCATGGTGGGGTGCATAATATTTATTTTCATCTGAATAACAATAATTCGTCGACAGAAATCATTGTCGGGTCGTTAGAGGGGGTATAGAGGGATTTTTCATTTTCAAAATGACTTCAAAAATCAAATATGACTTGGCACGAATCATGGTGGGGTACAGAATATCCATTTTCATCTCAATAACAATAATTTGTCAACAGAAATCATTGTCGGGTCGTCAGAGGGGGTATAGAGGGATTTTTCATTTTCAAAATTACCTCAAAATCAAATATGACTTGGCACGCATCATAGTGGGGTACAGAATATCCATTACTATCTGAATAACAATAATTTGGCAACAGAAATCATTGTCGGGTCGTTAGAGGGGGTATAGAGGGATTTTTCATTTTCAATATATATTCAAAAATCTAATATGACTTGGCACGCATCATGGTGGGGTGCTGAATATCTATTTCCATCTGAATAACAATAATTCGTCGACAGAACTCATTGTTGGGTCGTCAGAGGGGGTATAGAGGGATTTTTCATTTTCAAAATGACTTCAAAAATCAAATATGACTTGGCACGCATCATAGTGGGGTACAGAATATCCATTTCCATCTCAATAACAATAATTTGTCAAAAGAAATCATTGTCGGATCGTCAGAGGGGGTATAGAGGGATTTTTCATTTTCAAAATTACCTCAAATTAAATATGACTTGGCACGCATCATGGTGGGGTGCAAAGTATTCATGTATATCTAACTAACAATGATTCGTAAATAGAAATCATTGTCGGGTCGTCAGAGGGGGTATAGAGGTATTTCTCATTTTCAAAATTACTTCAAAAATCTAATATGACGTGGCACGCATCATAGTGGGGTGCAAAGTATCTATATATATATCTAAATAACAATAATTCGTCAACAGAAATCATTGTCGGGTCGTTAGAGGGGGTATAGAGGTATTTTCCATTTCCAATATTTCTTCAAAAATATAATATTACTTGGCACGCATCATGGTGGGGTGCAGAATATCCATATCTATCTGAATAACAATAATTCCTCAACAGAATTTATTGTCGTGTCGTCAGAGGGGGTATAGAGAGATTTTTCATTTTCAAAATTACCTCAAAATCAAATATGATTTGGCACGCAACATGGTGGGGTGCAGAATATCCATTTCCATCTGAATAACAATAATTCGTCAGCAGAAATCATTGTCGGGTCGTTAGAGGGGATGTAGAGGGATTTTTCATATTCAATATTTCTTCAAAAATCTAATATGACTTGGCACGCATCATGGTGGGGTGCACAGTATTCATGTATATCTAACTAACAATGATTCGTTAACATGAATCATTGTCGTGTCGTCAGAGGGGGTATAGAGGGATTTTTCATTTTCAAAATTACCTCAAAATCAAATATGATTTGGCACGCAACATGGTGGGGTGCAGAATATCCATTTCCATCTGAATAACAATAATTCGTCAGCAGAAATCATTGTCGGGTCGTTAGAGGGGATGTAGAGGGATTTTTCATATTCAATATTTCTTCAAAAATCTAATATGACTTGGCACGCATCATGGTGGGGTGCAGAATATCCTTTCTCATCTGAGTAACAATAATTCGTCAACAGAAATCATTGTCGGGTCGTTAGAGGGGGTATAGAGGGATTTATCATTTTCAATATATATTCAAAAATCTAATATGACTTGGCACGCATCATGGTGGGGTGCAGACTATCTATTTCCTTCTGAATAACAATAATTCGTCGACAGAACTCATTGTCGGGTCGTCAGAGGGGGCATAGAGGGATTTTTCATTTTCAAATTGACTTCAAAAATCAAATATGACTTGGCACGCATAATGGTGGGGTACGGAATATCCATTTCCATCTCAATAACAATAATTTGTCAAAAGAAATCATTGTCGGGTCGTCAGAGGGGGTATAGAGGGATTTTTCATTTTCAAAATTACCTCAAAATCAAATATGACTTGGCACGCATCATGGTGGGGTGCAAAGTATTCGTGTTTATCTAACTAACAATGATTCGTTAATAGAAATCATTGTCGGGTTGTCAGAGGGGGTATAGAGGGATTTTTCATTTTCAAAATTACCTCAAAATCAAATATGACTTGGCACGCATCATAGTGGGGTGCAAAGTATCCATATATATCTGAATAACAATAATTCGTCAACAGAAATCATTGTCGGGTCGTTAGAGGGGGTATAGAGGGATTTTCCATTTTCAATATTTCTTCAAAAATCTAATATTACTTGGCACGCATCATGGTGGGGTGCAGAATATCCATATCTATCTGAATACCAATAATTCCTTAACAGAATTTATTGTCGTGTCGTCAGAGGGGGTATAGAGAGATTTTTCATTTTCAAAATTACCTCAAAATCAAATATGACTTGGCACGCATCATGGTGGGGTGCACAGTATTCATGTATATCTAACTAACAATGATTCGTTAACATAAATCATTGTCGTGTCGTCAGAGGGGGTATAGAGGGATTTTTCATTTTCAAATTACCTCAAAATCAAATATGACTTGGCACGCATCATGGTGGGGTGCATAATATCCATTTCCATCTGAATAACAATAATTCGTCAACAGAAATCATTGACGGGTCGTTGGAGGGGGTATAGAGGGATTTTTCATTTTCAAAATTAACCTCAAAATCAAATATGACTTGGCACGGATCATGGTGGGGTGCAGAATATCCATTTCCATCTGAATTCATCATTGTCGGGTCGTTAGAGGGGGTATAGAGGGATTTTTCATTTTCAAAATTACTTCAAAAATCAAATATGACTTGGCACAAATCATGGTGGGGTACAGAATATCCATTTTCATCTCAATAACAATAATTTGTCAACAGAAATCATTGTCGGGTCGTCAGAGGGGGTATAGAGGGATTTTTCCATTTCAAAATTACCTCAAAATCAGATATGACTTGGCACGCATCATAGTGTGGTACAAAATATCCATTTCCATGTGAATATCAATAATTTGTCAACAGAAGTCATTGTCGGGTCGTTAGAGGGGGTATAGAGGGATTTTTCATTTTCAATATTTCTTCAAAAATCTAATATGACTTGGCACGCATCATGGTGGGGTGCAAAGTATTCATGTCCATCTGAATAACAATAATTCGTCAACAGAAGTCATTGTCGGGTCGTTAGAGGGGGTATAGAGGAATTTTTCATTTTCAATATTTCTTCAAAAATCTAATATGACTTGGCACGCATCATGGTGGCGTGCAAAGTATTCATGTCCATCTGAATAACAATAATTCGTCAACAGAAATCATTGTCGGGTCGTTAGAGGAGGTAGAGAGGGATTTTTCATTTTCAATATTTCTTCAAAAATGTAATATGACTTGGCACGCATCATGGTGGGGTGCAAAGTATTCATGTCCATCTGAATAACAATAATTCGTCAACAGAAATCATTGTCGGGTCGTCAGAGGGGGTATAGAGGGATTTTTCATTTTCAATATATATTCAAAAATCTAATATGACTTGGCACGCATCATGGTGGGGTGCTGAATATCTATTTCCATCTGAATAACAATAATTCGTCGACAGAACTCATTGTCGGGTCGTCAGAGGGGGTATAGAGGGATTTTTCATTTTCAAAATGACTTCAAAAATCAAATATGACTTGGCACGCATCATGGTGGGGTGCAGAATATCCTTTCTCATCTGAATAACAATAATTCGTCAACAGAAATCATTGTCGGGTCGTCAGAGGGGGTATAGAGGGATTTTTCATTTTCAAAATTACCACAAAATCAAATATGATTTGGCACGCAACATGGTGGGGTGCAGAATATCCATTTCCATCTGAATAACAATAATTCTTCAGCAGAAATCATTGTCGGGTCGTTAGAGGGGATGTAGAGGGATTTTTCATATTCAATATTTCTTCAAAAATCTAATATGACTTGGCACGCATCATGGTGGGGTGCAGAATATCCTTTCTCATCTGAGTAACAATAATTCGTCAACAGAAATCATTGTCGGGTCGTTAGAGGGGGTATAGAGGGATTTATCATTTTCAATATATATTCAAAAATCTAATATGACTTGGCACGCATCATGGTGGGGTGCAGACTATCTATTTCCTTCTGAATAACAATAATTCGTCGACAGAACTCATTGTCGGGTCGTCAGAGGGGGCATAGAGGGATTTTTCATTTTCAAATTGACTTCAAAAATCAAATATGACTTGGCACGCATAATGGTGGGGTACGGAATATCCATTTCCATCTCAATAACAATAATTTGTCAAAAGAAATCATTGTCGGGTCGTCAGAGGGGGTATAGAGGGATTTTTCATTTTCAAAATTACCTCAAAATCAAATATGACTTGGCACGCATCATGGTGGGGTGCAAAGTATTCGTGTTTATCTAACTAACAATGATTCGTTAATAGAAATCATTGTCGGGTCGTCAGAGGGGGTATAGAGGGATTTTTCATTTTCAAAATTACCTCAAAATCAAATATGACTTGGCACGCATCATAGTGGGGTGCAAAGTATCCATATATATCTGAATAACAATAATTCGTCAACAGAAATCATTGTCGGGTCGTTAGAGGGGGTATAGAGGGATTTTCCATTTTCAATATTTCTTCAAAAATCTAATATTACTTGGCACGCATCATGGTGGGGTGCAGAATATCCATATCTATCTAAATACCAATAATTCCTTAACAGAATTTATTGTCGTGTCGTCAGAGGGGGTATAGAGAGATTTTTCATTTTCAAAATTACCTCAAAATCAAATATGACTTGGCACGCATCATGGTGGGGTGCACAGTATTCATGTATATCTAACTAACAATGATTCGTTAACATAAATCATTGTCGTGTCGTCAGAGGGGGTATAGAGGGATTTTTCATTTTCAAATTACCTCAAAATCAAATATGACTTGGCACGCATCATGGTGGGGTGCATAATATCCATTTCCATCTGAATAACAATAATTCGTCAACAGAAATCATTGACGGGTCGTTGGAGGGGGTATAGAGGGATTTTTCATTTTCAAAATTAACCTCAAAATCAAATATGACTTGGCACGGATCATGGTGGGGTGCAGAATATCCATTTCCATCTGAATTCATCATTGTCGGGTCGTTAGAGGGGGTATAGAGGGATTTTTCATTTTCAAAATTACTTCAAAAATCAAATATGACTTGGCACAAATCATGGTGGGGTACAGAATATCCATTTTCATCTCAATAACAATAATTTGTCAACAGAAATCATTGTCGGGTCGTCAGAGGGGGTATAGAGGGATTTTTCCATTTCAAAATTACCTCAAAATCAGATATGACTTGGCACGCATCATAGTGTGGTACAAAATATCCATTTCCATCTGAATATCAATAACTTGTCAACAGAAGTCATTGTCGGGTCGTTAGAGGGGGTATAGAGGGATTTTTCATTTTCAATATTTCTTCAAAAATCTAATATGACTTGGCACGCATCATGGTGGGGTGCAAAGTATTCATGTCCATCTGAATAACAATAATTCGTCAACAGAAGTCATTGTCGGGTCGTTAGAGGGGGTATAGAGGAATTTTTCATTTTCAATATTTCTTCAAAAATCTAATATGACTTGGCACGCATCATGGTGGCGTGCAAAGTATTCATGTCCATCTGAATAACAATAATTCGTCAACAGAAATCATTGTCGGGTCGTTAGAGGAGGTAGAGAGGGATTTTTCATTTTCAATATTTCTTCAAAAATGTAATATGACTTGGCACGCATCATGGTGGGGTGCAAAGTATTCATGTCCATCTGAATAACAATAATTCGTCAACAGAAATCATTGTCGGGTCGTCAGAGGGGGTATAGAGGGATTTTTCATTTTCAATATATATTCAAAAATCTAATATGACTTGGCACGCATCATGGTGGGGTGCTGAATATCTATTTCCATCTGAATAACAATAATTCGTCGACAGAACTCATTGTCGGGTCGTCAGAGGGGGTATAGAGGGATTTTTCACTTTCAAAATGACTTCAAAAATCAAATATGACTTGGCACGCATCATGGTGGGGTACAGAATATCCATTTCCATCTCAATAACAATAATTTGTCAAAAGAAATCATTGTCCGGTCGTCAGAGGGGGTATAGAGGGATTTTTCATTTTCAAAATTACCTCAAATTAAATATGACTTGGCACGCATCATGGTGGGGTGCAAAGTATTCATGTATATCTATTTAACAATGATTCGTTAATAGAAATCATTGTCGTCAGAGGGGGTATAGAGGTATTTCTCATTTTCAAAATTACTTCAAAAATCTAATATGACTTGGCACGCATCATAGTGGGGTGCAAAGTATCCATATATATCTAAATAACAATAATTCCTTAACAGAATTTATTGTCGTGTCGTCAGAGGGGGTATAGAGAGATTTTTCATTTTCAAAATTACCTCAAAATCAAATATGACTTGGCACGCATCATGGTGGGGTGCACAGTATTCATGTTTATCTAACTAACAATGATTCGTTAACATGAATCATTGTCGTGTCGTCAGAGGGGGCATAGAGGGATTTTTCATTTTCAAAATTACCTCAAAATCAAAAATGATTTGGCACGCAACATGGTGGGGTGCAGAATATCCTTTCTCATCTGAATAACAATAATTCGTCAACAGAAATCATTGTCGGGTCGTCAGAGGGGGTGTAGAGGGATTTTTCATTTTCAAAATTACCTCAAAATCAAATATGATTAGGCACGCAACATGGTGGGGTGCAGAATATCCATTTCCATCTGAATAACAATAATTCTTCAGCAGAAATCATTGTCGGGTCGTTAGAGGGGATGTAGAGGGATTTTTCATATTCAATATTTCTTCAAAAATCTAATATGACTTGGCACGCATCATGGTGGGGTGCAGAATATCCTTTCTCATCTGAATAACAATAATTCGTCAACAGAAATCATTGTCGGGTCGTTAGAGGGGGTATAGAGGGATTTATCATTTTCAATATATATTCAAAAATCTAATATGACTTGGCACGCATCATGGTGGGGTGCAGACTATCTATTTCCATCTGAATAACAATAATTCGTCGACAGAACTCATTGTCGGGTCGTCAGAGGGGGCATAGAGGAATTTTTCATTTTCGAAATGACTTCAAAAATCAAATATGACTTGGCACGCATCATGGTGGCGTGCGGAATATCCATTTCCATCTCAATAACAATAATTTGTCAAGAGAAATCATTGTCGGGTCGTCAGAGGGGGTATAAAGGGATTTTTCATTTTCAAAATTACCTCAAAATCAAATATGACTTGGCACGCATCATGGTGGGGTGCAAAGTATTCGTGTTTATCTAACTAACAATGATTCGTTAATAGAAATCATTGTCGGGTCGTCAGAGGGGGTATAGAGGTATTTCTCATTTTCAAAATTACTTCAAAAATCTAATATGACTTGGCACGCATTATAGTGGGGTGCAAAGTATCCATATATATCTAAATAACAATAATTCGTCAACAGAAATCATTGTCGGGTCGTTAGAGGGGGTATAGAGGGATTTTCCATTTTCAATATTTCTTCAAAAATCTAATATTACTTGGCACGCATCATGGTGGGGTGCAGAATATCCATATCTATCTGAATACCAATAATTCCTTAACAGAATTTATTGTCGTGTCGTCGGAGGGGGTATAGAGAGATTTTTCATTTTCAAAATTACCTCAAAATCAAATATGACTTGGCACGCATCATGGTGGGGTGCACAGTATTCATGTATATCTAACTAACAATGATTCGTAAACATAAATCATTGTCGTGTCGTCAGAGGAGGTATAGAGGGATTTTTCATTTTCAAAATTACCTCAAAATCAAATATGACTTGGCACGCATCATGGTGGGGTGCATAATATCCATTTCCATCTGAATAACAATAATTAGTTAACAGAAATCATTGACGGGTCGTTGGAGGGGGTATAGAGGGATTTTTCATTTTCAAAATTAACCTCAAAATCAAATATGACTTGGCACGGATCATGGTGGGGTGCAGAATATCCATTTCCATCTGAATAACAATAATTCGTCAATAGAAATCATTGTCGGGTCGTTAGAGGGGGTACAGAGAAATTTTTCATTTTCAATATTTCTTCAAAAATCTATTATTACTTGGCACGCATCATGGTGGGGTGCACAATATCCATTTCCATCTGAATAACAATAAATCGTCAATAGAAATCATTGACGGGTCGTTAGAGGGTGTATAGTGGGATTTTTCATTTTCAAAATTACTTCAAAATCAAATATGACTTGGCACGCAACATGGTGGGGTGCAGAATATCCATTTCCATCTGAATAACAATAATTCATCAACAGAAATCATTGTCGGGTCGTCAAAGGGGGTATAGAGGGATTTTTCATTTTCAAAATTACTTCAAAAATCTAATATGACTTGGCACGCATCATGGTGGGGTGCAAAGTATCCATGTCCATCTGAATAACAATAATTTGTCAACATAAATCATTGTCGTGTCGTCAGAGGGGGTATAGAGGGATTTTTCATTTTCAAAATTACTTCAAAAATCAAATATGACTTTGCACGTATCATGGTGGAGTGCATAATATTCATTTTCATCTAAATTACAATAATTCGTCAACAGAAATCATTGTCGGGTCGTCAGAGGTGGTATAGAGGGATTTTTCATTATCAAAATGTCTTCAAAAATGTAATATGACTTGGCACGCATCATGTTGGGGTGCAAAGTATACATGTTCATCTGAATAACAATAATTCGTCAACAGAAATCATTGTCGGGTCGTCAGAGGGGGTATAGAGGGATTTTTCATTTTCAAAATGACTTCAAAAATCAAATATGACTTGGCACGCATCATGGTGGGGTGCAAAGTATTCATGTATATCTAACTAACAATGATTCGTTAATAGAAATCATTGTCGGGTCGTCAGAGGGGGTATAGAGGTATTTCTCATTTTCAAAATTACTTCAAAAATCTAATATGACTTGGCACGCATCATAGTGTGGTGCAAAGTATCCTTATATATCTAAATAACAATAATTCTTCAACAGAAATCATTGGCGGGTCGTTAGAGGGGGTATAGAGGGATTTTCCATTTTCAATATTTCTTCAAAAATCTAATATTACTTGGCACGCATCATGGTGGGGTGCAGAATATCCATATCTATCTGTATAACAATAATTCCTTAACAGAATTTATTGTCGTGTCGTCAGAGGGGGTATAGAGGGATTTTTCATTTTCAAAATTACCTCAAAATCAAATATGATTTGGCACGCAACATGGTGGGGTGCATAATATCCATTTCCATCTGAATAACAATAATTCGTCAACAGAAATCATTGACGGGTCGTTGGAGGGGGTATAGAGGGATTTTTCATTTTCAAAATTAACCTCAAAATCAAATATGACTTGGCACGCATCATGGTGGGGTGCAGAATATCCATTTCCATCTAAATAACAATAATTCGTCAACAGAAATCATTGACGGGTCGTTAGAGGGAGTATAGAGGGATTTTTCATTTTCAAAATTACTTCAAAATCAAATATGACTTGGCACGCAACATGTTGGGGTGCAGAATATCCATTTTCATCTGAATAACAATAATTCGTCAACAGAAATCATTGTCGGGTCGTCAAAGGGGGTATAGAGTGATTTTTCATTTTCAAAATTACTTCGAAAATCAAATATGACTTGGCACGTATCAAGGTGGAGTGCATAATATCCATTTTCATCTATAAACAATATTTCGTCAACAGAAATTATTGTCGGGTCGTCAAAGGGAGTTAAAGGGAATTTTCATTTTCAAAATTACTTCAAAAATCGAATATAACTTGGCACGCATCATAGTAGGGTGCAAAATATTCATTTCCATCTGAATAACAAAAATTCGTCAACAGAAATCATTGCCGGGTCGTCAGAGGGGGTATAGAGGGATTTCTCATTATCAAAATGACTTCAAAAATCAAATATGTCTTGGCACGCATCATACTAGGGTACAGAATATATATTTCCATCTCAATAACAAGAATTCGTCAACAGAAATCATTGTCGGGTCATTAGAGGGGGTATAGAGGGATTTTTCATTTTCAATATTTCTTCAAAAATCTAATATTACTTGACACGCATCATGGTGGGGTGCAGAATATCCATATCTATCTGAATAACAATAATTCCTTAACAGAAATTATTGTCGTGTCGTCAGAGGGGGTATAGAGAGAGTTTTCATTTTCAAAATTACCTCAAAATAAAATATGACTTGGCACGCATCATGGTGGGGTGCAGAATATCTATTTCTATCTGAATAACAATAAATCGTCGACAGAAATCATTGTCGGGTCGTTAAAGGGGGTATAGAGGGATTTTTCATTTTCAAAATTACCTCAAAATCAAATATAACTTGGCACGCATCATGGTGGGATGCAGAATATCCATTTCCAACTGAATAACAATAATTCGTCAGCAGAACTCATTGTCGGGAAGTCAGAGGGGGTATAGAGGGATTTTTCATTTTCAAAATTACCTCAAAATCAAATATGACTTGGCACGCATCATGGTGGGATGCAGAATATCCATTTCCAACTGAATATCAATAATTCGTCAACAGAACTCATTGTCGGGTCGTCAGAGGGGGTATAGAGGGATTTTTCATTTTCAAAATACCTCAAAATCAAATATGACTTGGCACGCATCATGGTGGGGTGCATAATATCCATTTCCATCTAAATAACAATAATTCGTCAACAGAAATCATTGACGGGTCGTTGGAGGGGGTATAGAGGGATTTTTCATTTTCAAAATTAACCTCAAAATCAAATATGACTTGGCACGCATCATGGTGGGGTGCAGAATATCCATTTCTATCTGAATAACAATAATTCGTCAATAGAAATCATTGACGGGTCGTTAGAGGGTGTATAGAGGGATTTTTCATTTTCAAAATTACTTCAAAATCAAATATGACCTGGCACGCATCATGGTGGGGTGCAAAGTATCCATGTCCATCTGAATAACAATAATTTGTCAACATAAATCATTGTCGTGTCGTCAGAGGGAGTATAGAGGGATTTTTCATTTTCAAAATTACTTCAAAAATCAAATATGACTTTGCACGTATCATGGTGGAGTGCATAATATTCATTTTCATCTAAATTACAATAATTCGTCAACAGAAATCATTGTCAGGTCGTCAGAGGTGGTATAGAGGGATTTTTCTTTATCAAAATGACTTCAGTAATCAAATATGACTTGGCACGCGTCATGGTAGGGTGCAGAATATATATTTCTATCTGAATAACAAGAATTAGTTAACAGAAATCATTGTCGAGTCGTTAGAGGGGGTATAGAGGGATTTTTCATTTTCAATATTTCTTCAAAAATCTAATATTACTTGGCACGCATCATGGTGGGGTGCAGAATATCCATATCTATCTGAATAACAATAATTCCTTAACAGAAATTATTGTCGTGTCGTCAAAGGGGGTATAGAGAGATTTTTCACTTTCAAAATTACCTCAAAATAAAATATGACTTGGCACGCATCATGGTGGGGTGCGAAGTATTCAAGTATATCTAACTAACAATAATTGGTTAACAGAAATCGTTGTCGTGTCGTCAGAGGGGGTATAGAGGGATTTTTCATTTTCAAAATTACCTCAAAATCAAATATGACTTTGCACGCATCATGGTGGGTCGCAAAGTATCCATGTCCATCTGACTAACGATAATTTGTCAACATAAATCATTGTCGTGTCGTCAGAGGGGGTATAGAGTGATTTTTCATTTTCAAAATTTCTTCGAAAATCAAATATGACTTGGCACGTATCAAGGTGGAGTGCATAATATCCATTTTCATCTAAATTACAATATTTCGTCAACAGAAATTATTGTCGGGTCGTCAAAGGGAGTCAAAGGGAATTTTCATTTTCAAAATTACTTCAAAAATCGAATATAACTTGGCACGCAGCATAGTAGGGTGCAAAATATTCATTTCCATCTGAATAACAAAAATTCGTCAACAGGAATCATTGTCGGGTCGTCAGAGGGGGTATATTTTTCATTTTCAAAAATTCTTCAAAATTCTAATATGACTTGGCACACATCATAGTGGGGTGCAGAAAATCCATTTCCATCTGAATAACAATAATTTGTCAACAGATGTCAATGTCGGGTCGTTAGAGGGTGTATAGAGGGATTTCTCATTTTCAAAATGACTTCTAAATTCAAATATGACTTGGCACGCATCATGGTGGGGTACAGAATATCCATTTCCATCTCAATAACTGTAATTTGTCAACTGAAATTATTGTCGGGTCGTCAGAGGGGGTATAGAGGGATTTTTCATTTTCGAAATTACCTCAAAATCAAATATGACTGGGCACGCATCATGGTGGGGCGCAGAATATCCATTTCCATCTGAATTACAATGATCCGTCAACAGAAATCATTGACGGGTCGTTGGAGGCGGTATAGAGGGATTTTTCATTTTCAAAATTTCTTCAAAAATCTAATATGACTTGGCACGCATCATGGCGGGGTGCAGAATATCCATTTCCATCTGAATAACAATAATTTGTCAACAGAAATCATTGTCGGGTCGTTAGAGGGCGTATAGAGGGATTTTTCAATTTCAGAATTTCTTCAAAAATCTAATATGACTTGGCACGCATCATGGTGTGGTGCAGAATATACATTTCCATCTGAATAACAATAATTTGTCAACAGAAATCATTGACGGGTCGTTGGAGGGGGTATAGAGGGATTTTTCATTTTTAAAATTTCTTCAAAAATCAAATATGACTTGGCCCGCAACATGGTGGAGTGCAGAATATTATTTTCCATCTGAATAACAATAATTTGTCAACAGAAATCATTGTCGGGTCGGTTAGAGGGGGTATAGAGGGATTTTTCATTTTCAATATTTCTTCAAAAATCCAATATGACTTGGCACGCATCATGGTGGGATGCAGATTATCCATTATTATCTGAATAACAATAATTCGTCAACAGAACTCATTGTCGGGTCGTTAGAGGGTGTATAGAGGGATTTCTCATTTTCAAAATGACTTCAAAATTCAAATATGACTTGGCACGCATCATATTGGGGTACAGAATATCCATTTCCATCTCAATAACAATAATTTGTCAACAGAAATCATTGTCGGGTCGTCAGAGGGGGTATAGAGGGATTTTAATTTTCAAAATTACCTCAAAAATGTAATATGACTTGGCACGCATCATGGTGGGGTGCAGAATATCAATTTCCATCTGAATAACAATAATTTGTCAACAGAAATCATTGTCGGGTCGTTAGAGGGCGTATAGAGGGATTTTTCATTTTCAAAATTTCTTCAAAAATCTAATATGACTTGGCACGCATCATGGCGGGGTGCAGAATATCCATTTCCATCTGAATAACAATAATTTGTCAACAGATATCATTGTCGGGTCGTTAGAGGGCGTATAGAGGGATTTTTCATTTTTAAAATTTCTTCAAAAATCAAATATGACTTGGCCCGCAACATGGTGGAGTGCAGAATATTATTTTCCATCTGAATAACAATAATTCGTCAACAGAAATCATTGTCGGGTCGGTTAGAGGTGGTATAGAGGGATTTTTCATTTTCAATATTTCTTCAAAAATCCAATATGACTTGGCACGCATCATGATGGGATGCAGATTATCCATTATCATCTGAATAACAATAATTCGTCAACAGAACTCATTGTCGGGTCGTTAGAGGGTGTATAGAGGGATTTCTCATTTTCAAAATGACTTCAAAATTCAAATATGACTTGGCACGCATCATATTGGGGTATAGAATACCCATTTCCATCTCAATAACAATAATTTGTCAACAGAAATCATTGTCGGGTCGTCAGAGGGGGTATAGAGGGATTTTTATTTTCAAAATTACCTCAAAAATCTAATATGACTTGGCACGCATCATGGTGGGGTGCAGAATATCCATTTCCATCTGAATAACAATAATTTGTCAACAGAAATCATTGTCGGGTCGTTAGAGGGCGTATAGAGGGATTTCTCATTTTCAAAATTTCTTCAAAAATCTAATATGACTTGGCACGCATCATGGTGGGTTGCAGAATATCCATTTCCATCTGAATAACAATGATTCGTCAACAGAAATCATTGACGGGTCGTTGGAGGGGGTATAGAGGGATTTTTCATTTTCAAAATTTCTTCAAAAGTCTAATATGACCTGGCACGCATCATGGTGGGGTGCAGAATATCCATTTCCATCTGAATAACAATAATTTGTCGACAGAAATCATTGACGGGTCGTTGGAGGGGGAATAGAGGGATTTTTCATTTTCAAAATTTCTTCAAAAATCTAATATGACTTGGCACACATCATGGTGGGGTGCAGAAAATCCATTTCCATCTGAATATCAATAATTTGTCAACAGATGTCATTGTCGGGTCGATAGAGGGGGTATAGAGGGATTTTTCATTTTCAATATTTCTTCAAAAATCTAATATGACTTGGCACGCATCATGGTGGGGTGCAAAGTATCCATGAACATCTGAATAACAATAATTCGTCAACAGTAATCATTGTCGGGTCGTCAGAGGGGGTATAGAGGGATTTTTCAATATCATAATGACTTCAAAAATTAAATATGACTTGGCACGCATCATAGTAGGGTGCAGAATATCCGATTCCATCTGAATAACAAGAATTTGTCAACAGAAATCATTGTCGGGTCGGTTAGAGGGGGTATAGAGGGATTTTTCATTTTCAAAAGTACCTCAAAATCAAATATGACTTGGCACGCATCATGGTGGGGTGCAGAATATTAATTTCCATCTGAATAACAATAATTCGTCAACACAAATCATTGTCGGGTCGTTAGAGGGGGTATAGAGGGATTTTTCATTTTCAAAATTACCACAAAATCAAATATGACTTGGCACGCAACATGGTGGGGTGCAGAATATTCATTTCCATCTGAATAACAATAATTCGTCAACAGAAATCATTTTCGGGTCGTTAGAGGGGGAATAGATGGATTTTTCATTTTCAATATTTCGTCAAAAATCCAATATGACTTGGCACGCATCATGGAGGGGTGCAGAATATCCATTATCATCTGAATAACAATAATTCGTCAACAGAACTCATTGTCGGGTCGTTAGAGGGGGGTATAGAAGGATTTTTCATTTTCAAAATGACTTCAAAAATCAAATATGACTTGGCACGCATCATAGTGGGGTGCAGAATATCTATTTCCATCTGAATAAGAATAATTCGTCAACAGAAATCATTGACGGGTCGTTGGAGGGGGTATAGAGGGATTTTTCATTTTCAAAATTTCTTCAAAAATCCAATATGACTTGGCCCGCATCATGGTGGGGTGCAAAGTATCCATGTCCATCTGAATAACAATAATTCGTCAACAGAAATCATTGTCGGGTCGTCAGAGGGGGTATAGAGGGATTTTTCATTTTCAAAATTTCTTCTATAATCTAATATGACTTGGCACGCATCAAGGTGGGGTACAGAATATACAATTCCATCTCAATAACAATAATTTGTCGACAGAAATCATTGTTGGGTCGTCAGAGGGGAAATAGAGGGGGATTTTTCATTTTCAAAATTACCTCAAAATCAAATATGACTTGGCACGCAACATGGTGGGGTGCAGAAAATTCATTTCCATCTGAATAACAATAATTCGTCAACAGAAATCATTGTCGGGTCGTTAAAGGAAGAATTTTTCATTTTCAATATTTCTTCAAAAATCCAATATGACTTGGCACGCATCATGGTGGGGAGCAGAATATCCATTATCATCTGAATAACAATAATTCGTCAACAGAACTCATTGTCGGGTAGAGGTGGTATAGATGGATTTTTCATTTTCAAAATTACCTCAAAATCAAATATGACTTGGCACGCATCATAGTGGGGTGCAGAATATCCATTTCCATCTGAATAACAATGATTCGACAACAGAAATCATTGACGGGTCGTTGGAGGGGGTATAGAGGGATATTTCATTTTCAATATTTCTTCAAAAATCCAATATGACTTGGCACGCAACATGGTGGGGTGCAGAATATTCATTTCCATCTGGATAACAATAATTCGTCGACAGAAATCATTGTCGGGTCGTCAGAGGGGGTATAGAGGGATTTTTCATTTTCAAAATGACTTAAAAAATTAAATATGTCTTGGCACGCGTCATGGTGGGGTACAGAATATCCATTTCCATCTCAATAACAGTAATTTGTTAACAGAAATCATTGTCGGGTCGTCAGAAGGGGTATAGAGGGATTTTTCATTTTCAAAATTACCTCAAAATCAAATATGACTTGGCACGCATCATGGTGGGGTGCAGAATATCTATTTTCATCTAAATAACAATAATTCGTCTACAGAAATCTTTGACGGGTCGTTGGAGGGGGTATAGAGGGATTTTTCATTTTCAAAATTTCTTCAATAATCTAATATGACATGGCACGCATCATGGTAAGGTACAGAATATCCATTTCCATCTCAATAACAATAATTTGTCGACAGAAATCATTGTCGGGTCGTCAGAGGGGAAATAGAGGGGGATTTTTCATTTTCAAAATTACCTCAAAATCAAATATGACTTGGCACGCAACATGGTGGGGTGCAGAATATTCATTTCCATCAGAATAACAATAATTCGTCAACAGCAATCATTGTCGGGTCGTTAGAGGGGGTATAGAGGAATTTTTCATTTTCAATATTTCTTCAAAAATCCAATATGACTTGGCACGCATCATGGTGGGGAGCAGAATATCCATTATCATCTGAATAACAATAATTCGTCAACAGAACTCATTGTCGGGTAGAGGGGGTATATATGGATTTTTCATTTTCAAAATGACTTCAATAATCAAATAGTACTTGGCACGCATCATAGTGGGGTACAGAATATCCATTTCCATCTCTATAACAATAATTTGTCAACAGAAATCATTGTCGGGTCGTCAGAGGGGGTATAGAGTGATTTTACATTTTCAAAATTACCTCAAAATCAAATATGACTTGGCACGCATCATAGTGGGGTGCAAAGCATCCATGTCCATCTTAATAACAATAATTCGTTAACAGAAATCATTGTCAGATCGTCAGAGGGGGTATAGAGGGATTTCTCATTTTCTATATTTCTTCCAAAATCTATTATGACTTGGCACGCATCATGGTGGGGTGCAGAATATCTATTTCGATCTGAATATCAATAATTCGTCGACAGAAATCATTGTCGGGTCGTTAGAGGAGGTATAGAGGGATTTTTCATTTTCAAAATTACCTCAAAATCAAATATGACTTGGCACGCAACATGGTGGGGTGCAGAATATTCAATTCCATCTAGATAACAATAATTCGTCAACAGAAATCATTGTCGGGTCGTTAAAGGGAGTATAGAGGGATTTTTCATTTTCAATATTTCTTCAAAAATCCAATATGACTTGGCACGCATCATGGCGGGGTGCAGAATATCCATTTCCATCTGAATAACAATAATTCGTCGACAGAAATCATTGTCGGGTCGTCAGAGGGGGTATAGAGGGATTTTTCATTTTCAAAATGACTTCAAAAATCAAATATGACTTGGCACGCGTCATAGTGGGGTACAGAATATCTATTTCCATCTAAATAACAAATAATCGTCAACAGAAATCATTGACGGGTCGTTGGAGGGGGTATAGAGGGATTTTTCATTTTCAAAATTTCTTCAGTGATCTAATATGACTCGGCACGCATCATGGTAGGGTACAAAATATCCATTTCCATCTCAATAACAATAATTTGTCAACAGAAATCATTGTCGGGTCGTAAGAGGGGGTATAGAGGGATTTTTCATTTTCAAAATTACCTCAAAATCAAATATGACTTGGCACGCATCACAGTGGGGTGCAGAATATCCATTTCCATCTGAATAACAATAATTCGTCAACAGAAATCATTGACGGGTCGTTGGAGGGGGTATAGAGGGATTTTTCATTTTCAAAATTTCTTCAAAAATCTAATATGACTTGGCAAGCATCATGGTGGGTTGCAGAATATCCACTTCCATCTGAACAACAATAATTTGTTACCAGAAATCATTGTCGGGTCGTTAGAGGGGGTATAGAGGGATTTTTCATTTTCAATATTTCTTCAAAAATCCATTATGACTTGGCACGCATCATGGTGGGGTGCAGAATATCCATTTCCATCTGAATAACAATAATTCGTCGACAGAAATCATTGTCGGGTCGTCAGAGGGGGTATAGAGGGATTTGTCATTTTCAAAATGACTTCAAAAATCAAATATGAATTGGCACGCATCAACAGAAATCATTGTCGGGTCGTCAGAGGGGGTATAGAGGGATTTTTATTTTCAAAATTACCTCAAATATCTAATATGACTTGGCACGCATCATGGTGGTATGCAGAATATCCATTTCCATCTGAATAACAATAATTTGTCAACAGAAATCATTGTCGGGTCGTTAGAGGGCGTATAGAGGGATTTCTCATTTTCAAAATTTCTTCAAAAATCTAATATGACTTGGCACGCATCATGGTGGGGTGCAGAATATCCATTTCCATCTGAATAACTATGATTCGTCAACAGATATCATTGACGGGTCGTTGGAGGGGGTATAGAGGGATTTTTCATTTTCAAAATTTCTTCAAAAGTCTAATATGACTTGGCACGCATCATGGTGGGGTGCAGAATATCCATTTCCATCTGAATAACAATAATTTGTCGACAGAAATCATTGACGGGTCGTTGGAGGAGGTATAGAGGGATTTTTCATTTTCAAAATTTCTTCAAAAATCTAATATGACTTGGCACGCATCATGGTGGGGTGCAGAATATCCATTTCCATCTGAATAACAATAATTTGTCAACAGAAATAATTGTCGGGTCGTTAGAGGGCGTATAGAGGGATTTCTCATTTTCAAAATTTCTTCAAAAATCTAATATGACTTGGCACGCATCATGGTGGGGTGCAGAATATCCATTTCCATCTGAATAACAATGATTTGTCGACAGAAATCATTGACGGGTCGTTGGAGGGGGTATAGAGGGATTTTTCATTTTCAAAATTTCTTCAAAAATCTAATATGACTTGGCACACATCATGGTGGGGTGCAGAAAATCCATTTCCATCTGAATAACTATAATTTGTCAACAGATGTCATTGTCGGGTCGATAGAGGGGGTATAGAGGGATTTTTCATTTTCAATATTTCTTCAAAAATCTAATATGACTTGGCACGCATCATAGTGGGGTGCAAAGTATCCATGAACATCTGAATAGCAATAATTTGTCAACAGAAATCATTGTCGGGTCGTCAGAGGGGGTATAGAGGGATTTTTCATTTTCAAATTTACCTCAAAATCAAATATGACTTGACACGCATCATGGTGGGGTGCAGAATATCCATTTCCATCTGAATAACAATAATTCGTCAACAGAAATCATTGTCGGGTCGTCAGAGGGGGTATAGAGGGATTTTTCAATATCAAAATGACTTCAAAAATTAAATATGACTTGGCACGCATCATAGTAGGGTGCAGAATATCCGATTCCATCTGAATAACAAGAATTTGTCAACAGAAATCATTGTCGGGTCGTCAGAGGGGGTATGTAGGAATTTTTCATTTTCAAAATTACCTCAAAATCAAATATGACTTGGCACGCAACATGGTGGAGTGCAGAATATTAATTTCCATCTGAATAACAATAATTCGTCAACAGAAATCATTGTTGGGTCGTTGGAGGGGGTATAGAGGGATTTTTCATTTTCAATATTTCTTCAAAATTCCAATATGACTTGGCACACATCATGGTGGGATGCAGAATATCCATTATTATCTGAATAACAATAATTCGTCAAGAGAACTCAATGTCTGGTCGTTAGAGGGTGTATAGAGGGATTTCTCATTTTCAAAATGACCTCAAAATTCAAATATGACTTGGCACGCATCATGGTGGGGTACAGAATATCCATTTCCATCTCAATAACAATAATTTGTCAACTGAAATTATTGTCGGGTCGTCAGAGGGGGTATAGAGGGATTTTTCATTTTCAAAATTACCTCAAAATCAAATATGACTGGGCACGCATCATGGTGGGGTGCAGAATATCCATTTCCATCTGAATTACAATGATCCGTCAACAGAAATCATTGACGGGTCGTTGGAGGCGGTATAGAGGGATTTTTCATTTTCAAAATTTCTTCAAGAATCTAATATGACTTGGCACGCATCATGGTGGGGTGCAGAATATCCATTTCCATCTGAATAACAATAATTTGTCAACAGAAATCATTGTCGGGTCGTTAGAGGGCGTATAGAGGGATTTCTCATTTTCAGAATTTCTTCAAAAATCTAATATGACTTGGCACGCATCATGGTGTGGTGCAGAATATACATTTCCATCTGAATAACAATAATTTGTCAACAGAAATCATTGACGGGTCGTTGGAGGGGGTATAGAGGGATTTTTCATTTTTAAAATTCCTTCAAAAATCCAATATGTCTTGGCACGCATCATGGTGGGGTGCAAAGTATCCATGTCCATCTGAATAACAATAATTCGTCAACAGAAATCATTGTCGGGTCGGTTAGAGGGGGTATAGAGGGATTTTTCATTTTCAATATTTCTTCAAAAATACAATATGACTTGGCACGCAACATGGTGGGATGCAGATTATCCATTATTATCTGAATAACAATAATTCGTCAACAGAACTCATTGTCGGGTCGTTAGAGGGTGTATAGAGGGATTGCTCATTTTCAAAATGACTTCAAAATTCAAATATGACTTGGCACGCATCATATTGGGGTACAGAATATCCATTTCCATCTCAATAACAATAATTTGTCAACTGAAATTATTGTCGGGTCGTCAGAGGGGGTATAGAGGGATTTTTCATTTTCAAAATTACCTCAAAATCAAATATGACTGGGCACGCATCATGGTGGGGTGCAGAGTATCCATTTCCATCTGAATTACAATGATCCGTCAACAGAAATCATTGACGAGTCGTTGGAGGCGGTATAGAGGGATTTTTCATTTTCAAAATTTCTTCAAGAATCTAATATGACCTGGCACGCATCATGGTGGGGTGCAAAGTATCCATGTCCATCTGAATAACAATAATTCGTCAACAGAAATCATTGTCGGGTCGTCAGAGGGGGTATAGAGGGATTTTTCATTTTCAAAATTTCTTCAAAAATCTAATAAGACTTGGCACGCAACATGGTCGGGTGCAGAATATTCATTTCCATCTGGATAACGATAATTCGTCAACAGAAATCATTGTCGGGTCGTTAGAGGGGGTATAGAGGGATTTTTCATTTTCAATATTTCTTCAAAAATCCAATATGACTTGGCACGCATCTTGGTGGGGTGCAGAATATCCATTTCCATCTGAATAACAATAATTTGTTGACAGAAATCATTGTCGGGTCGTCAGAGGGGGTACAGAGGGATTTTTCATTTTCAAAATTACCTCAAAATCAAATATGACTTGACACGCATCATAGTGGGGTGCAGAATATCCATTTCCATCTGAATAACAATAATTCGCAAACAGAAATCATTGACGGGTCGTTGGAGGGGGTATAGAGGGAATTTTCATTTTCAAAATTTCTTCAAAAATCCAATATGACTTGGCACGCATCATGGTGGGGTGCAGAATATCCATTTCCATCTGAATAACAATAATTTGTCAACAGAAATCATTGTCGGGTCGTTAGAGGGGGTATAGAGGGATTTTTATTTTCAAAATTACCTCAAAAATCTAATATGACTTGGCACGCATCATAGTGGCGTGCAGAATATCCATTTCCATCTGAATAACAATAATTTGTTAACAGAAAGCATTGTCGGGTCGTTAGAGGGCGTATAGAGGGATTTCTCATTTTCAAAATTTCTTCAAAAATCTAATATGACTTGGCACGCATCATGGTGGGGTGCAGAATATCCATTTCCATCTGAATAACAATGATTCGTCAACAGAAATCATTGACGGGTCGTTGGAGGGGGTATAGAGGGATTTTTCATTTTCAAAATTTCTTCAAAAATCTTATATGACTTGGCACGCATCATGGTGGGGTGCAGAATATCCATTTCCATCTGAATAACAATAATTTGTCGACAGAAATCATTGACGGGTCGTTGGAGGGGGTTTAGAGGGATTTTTCATTTTCAAAAATTCTTCAAAATTTTAATATGACTTGGCACACATCATAGTGGGGTGCAGAAAATCCATTTCCATCTGAATAACAATAATTTGTCAACAGATGTCAATGTCGGGTCGTTAGAGGGTGTATAGAGGGATTTCTCATTTTCAAAATGACTTCAAAATTCAAATATGACTTGGCACGCATCATGGTGGGGTACAAAATATCCATTTCCATCTCAATAACAATAATTTGTCAACTGAAATTATTGTCGGGTCGTCAGAGGGGGTATAGAGGGATTTTTCATTTTCGAAAATACCTCAAAATCAAATATGACTGGGCACGCATCATGGTGGGGCGCAGAATATCCATTTCCATCTGAATTACAATGATCCGTCAACAGAAATCATTGACGGGTCGTTGGAGGCGGTATAGAGGGATTTTTCATTTTCAAAATTTCTTCAAAAATCTAATATGACTTGGCACGCATCATGGCGGGGTGCAGAATATCCATTTCCATCTGAATAACAATAATTTGTCAACAGAAATCATTGTCGGGTCGTTAGAGGGCGTATAGAGGGATTTTTCTTTTTCAGAATTTCTTCAAAAATCTAATATGACTTGGCACGCATCATGGTGTGGTGCAGAATATACATTTCCATCTGAATAACAATAATTTGTCAACAGAAATCATTGACGGGTCGTTGGAGGGGGTATAGAGGGATTTTTCATTTTTAAAATTTCTTCAAAAATCAAATATGACTTGGCCCGCAACATGGTGGAGTGCAGAATATTATTTTCCATCTGAATAACAATAATTCGTCAACAGAAATCATTGTCGGGTCGGTTAGAGGGGGTATAGAGGGATTTTTCATTTTCAATATTTCTTCAAAAATCCAATATGACTTGGCACGCATCATGGTGGGATGCAGATTATCCATTATTATCTGAATAACAATAATTCGTCAACAGAACTCATTGTCGGGTCGTTAGAGGGTGTATAGAGGGATTTCTCATTTTCAAAATGACTTCAAAATTCAAATATGACTTGGCACGCATCATATTGGGGTACAGAATATCCATTTCCATCTCAATAACAATAATTTGTCAACAGAAATCATTGTCGGGTCGTCAGAGGGGGTATAGAGGGATTTTTATTTTCAAAATTACCTCAAAAATCTAATATGACTTGGCACGCATCATGGTGGGGTGCAGAATATCAATTTCCATCTGAATAACAATAATTTGTCAACAAAAATCATTGTCGGGTCGTTAGAGGGCGTATAGAGAGATTTTTCATTTTCAGAATTTCTTCAAAAATCTAATATGACTTGGCACGCATCATGGTGTGGTGCAGAATATACATTTCCATCTGAATAACAATAATTTGTCAACAGAAATCATTGACGAGTCGTTGGAGGGGGTATAGTGGGATTTTTCATTTTTAAAATTTCTTCAAAAATCTAATATGACTTGGCACGCATCATGGTGGGGTGCAGAGTATCCATTTCCATCTGAATTACAATGATCCGTCAACAGAAATCATTGACGAGTCGTTGGAGGCGGTATAGAGGGATTTTTCATTTTCAAAATTTCTTCAAGAATCTAATATGACTTGGCACGCATCATGGTGGGGTGCAAAGTATCCATGTCCATCTGAATAACAATAATTCGTCAACAGAAATCATTGTCGGGTCGTCAGAGGGGGTATAGAGGGATTTTTCATTTTCAAAATTTCTTCAAAAATCTAATAAGACTTGGCACGCAACATGGTCGGGTGCAGAATATTCATTTCCATCTGGATAACGATAATTCGTCAACAGAAATCATTGTCGGGTCGTTAGAGGGGGTATAGAGGGATTTTTCATTTTCAATATTTCTTCAAAAATCCAATATGACTTGGCACGCATCATGGTGGGGTGCAGAATATCCATTTCCATCTGAATAACAATAATTTGTCGACAGAAATCATTGTCGGGTCGTCAGAGGGGGTACAGAGGGATTTTTCATTTTCAAAATTACCTCAAAATCAAATATGACTTGGCACGCATCATGGTGGGGTGCAGAATATCAATTTCCATCTGAATAACAATAATTTGTCAACAAAAATCATTGTCGGGTCGTTAGAGGGCGTATAGAGAGATTTTTCATTTTCAGAATTTCTTCAAAAATCTAATATGACTTGGCACGCATCATGGTGTGGTGCAGAATATACATTTCCATCTGAATAACAATAATTTGTCAACAGAAATCATTGACGGGTCGTTGGAGGGGGTATAGTGGGATTTTTCATTTTTAAAATTTCTTCAAAAATCTAATATGACTTGGCACGCATCATGGTGGGGTGCAGAATATCCATTTCCATCTGAATTACAATGATCCGTCAACAGAAATCATTGACGAGTCGTTGGAGGCGGTATAGAGGGATTTTTCATTTTCAAAATTTCTTCAAGAATCTAATATGACTTGGCACGCATCATGGTGGGGTGCAAAGTATCCATGTCCATCTGAATAACAATAATTCGTCAACAGAAATCATTGTCGGGTCGTCAGAGGGGGTATAGAGGGATTTTTCATTTTCAAAATTTCTTCAAAAATCTAATAAGACTTGGCACGCAACATGGTCGGGTGCAGAATATTCATTTCCATCTGGATAACGATAATTCGTCAACAGAAATCATTGTCGGGTCGTTAGAGGGGGTATAGAGGGATTTTTCATTTTCAATATTTCTTCAAAAATCCAATATGACTTGGCACGCATCATGGTGGGGTGCAGAATATCCATTTCCATCTGAATAACAATAATTTGTCGACAGAAATCATTGTCGGGTCGTCAGAGGGGGTACAGAGGGATTTTTCATTTTCAAAATTACCTCAAAATCAAATATGACTTGGCACGCATCATAGTGGGGTGCAGAATATCCATTTCCATCTGAATAACAATAATTCGCAAACAGAAATCATTGACGGGTCGTTGGAGGGGGTATAGAGGGAATTTTCATTTTCAAAATTTCTTCAAAAATCAAATATGACTTGGCACGCATCATGGTGGGGTGCAGAATATCCATTTCCATCTAAATAACAATAATTTGTCAACAGAAATCATTGTCGGGTCGTTAGAGGGGGTATAGAGGGATTTTTATTTTCAAAATTACCTCAAAAATCTAATATGACTTGGCACGCATCATAGTGGCGTGCAGAATATCCATTTCCATCTGAATAACAATAATTTGTCAACAGAAAGCATTGTCGGGTCGTTAGAGGGCGTATAGAGGGATTTCTCATTTTCAAAATTTCTTCAAAAATCTAATATGACTTGGCACGCATCATGGTGGGGTGCAGAATATCCATTTCCATCTGAATAACAATGATTCGTCAACAGAAATCATTGACGGGTCGTTGGAGGAGGTATAGAGGGATTTTTCATTTTCAAAATTTCTTCAAAAATCTTATATGACTTGGCACGCATCATGGTGGGGTGCAGAATATCCATTTCCATCTGAATAACAATAATTTGTCGACAGAAATCATTGACGGGTCGTTGGAGGGGGTTTAGAGGGATTTTTCATTTTCAAAAATTCTTCAAAATTTTAATATGACTTGGCACACATCATAGTGGGGTGCAGAAAATCCATTTCCATCTGAATAACAATAATTTGTCAACAGATGTCAATGTCGGGTCGTTAGAGGGTGTATAGAGGGATTTCTCATTTTCAAAATGACTTCAAAATTCTAATATGACTTGGCACGCATCATGGTGGGGTACAAAATATCCATTTCCATCTCAATAACAATAATTTGTCAACTGAAATTATTGTCGGGTCGTCAGAGGGGGTATAGAGGGATTTTTCATTTTCGAAAATACCTCAAAATCAAATATGACTGGGCACGCATCATGGTGGGGCGCAGAATATCCATTTCCATCTGAATTACAATGATCCGTCAACAGAAATCTTTGACGGGTCGTTGGAGGCGGTATAGAGGGATTTTTCATTTTCAAAATTTCTTCAAAAATCTAATATGACTTGGCACGCATCATGGCGGTGTGCAGAATATCCATTTCCATCTGAATAACAATAATTTGTCAACAGAAATCATTGTCGGGTCGTTAGAGGGCGTATAGAGGGATTTTTCTTTTTCAGAATTTCTTCAAAATTCTAATATGACTTGGCACGCATCATGGTGTGGTGCAGAATATACATTTCCATCTGAATAACAATAATTTGTCAACAGAAATCATTGACGGGTCGTTGGAGGGGGTATAGAGGGATTTTTCATTTTTAAAATTTCTTCAAAAATCAAATATGACTTGGCCCGCAACATGGTGGAGTGCAGAATATTATTTTCCATCTGAATAACAATATTTCGTCAACAGAAATCATTGTCGGGTCGGTTAGAGGGGGTATAGAGGGATTTTTCATTTTCAATATTTCTTCAAAAATCCAGTATGACTTGGCACGCATCATGGTGGGATGCAGATTATCCATTATTATCTGAATAACAATAATTCGTCAACAGAACTCATTGTCGGGTCGTTAGAGGGTGTATAGAGGGATTTCTCATTTTCAAAATGACTTCAAATTCAAATATGACTTGGCACGCATCATATTGGGGTACAGAATATCCATTTCCATCTCAATAACAATAATTTGTCAACAGAAATCATTGTCGGGTCGTCAGAGGGGGTATAGAGGGATTTTTATTTTCAAAATTACCTCAAAAATCTAATATGACTTGGCACGCATCATGGTGGGGTGCAGAATATCAATTTCCATCTGAATAACAATAATTTGTCAACAAAAATCATTGTCGGGTCGTTAGAGGGCGTATAGAGAGATTTTTCATTTTCAGAATTTCTTCAAAAATCTAATATGACTTGGCACGCATCATGGTGTGGTGCAGAATATACATTTCCATCTGAATAACAATAATTTGTCAACAGAAATCATTGACGGGTCGTTGGAGGGGGTATAGTGGGATTTTTCATTTTTAAAATTTCTTCAAAAATCTAATATGACTTGGCACGCATCATGGTGGGGTGCAAAGTATCCATGTCCATCTGAATAACAATAATTCGTCAACAGAAATCATTGTCGGGTCGTCAGAGGGGGTATAGAGGGATTTTTCATTTTCAAAATTTCTTCAAAAATCTAATAAGACTTGGCACGCAACATGGTCGGGTGCAGAATATTCATTTCCATCTGGATAACGATAATTCGTCAACAGAAATCATTGTCGGGTCGTTAGAGGGGGTATAGAGGGATTTTTCATTTTCAATATTTCTTCAAAAATCCAATATGACTTGGCACGCATCATGGTGGGGTGCAGAATATCCATTTCCATCTGAATAACAATAATTTGTCGACAGAAATCATTGTCGGGTCGTCAGAGGGGGTACAGAGGGATTTTTCATTTTCAAAATTACCTCAAAATCAAATATGACTTGGCACGCATCATAGTGGGGTGCAGAATATCCATTTCCATCTGAATAACAATAATTCGCAAACAGAAATCATTGACGGGTCGTTGGAGGGGGTATAGAGGGAATTTTCATTTTCAAAATTTCTTCAAAAATCCAATATGACTTGGCACGCATCATGGTGGGAAGCAGAATATCCATTATTATCTGAATAACAATAATTCGTCAACAGAACTCATTGTCGGGTCGTTAGAGGGTGTATAGAGGGATTTCTCATTTTCAAAATGACTTCAAAAATCTAATATGACTTGGCACGCATCATGGTGGGGTGCAGAATATCCATTTCCATCTGAATAACAATAATTTGTCAACAGAAATCATTGTCGGGTCGTTAGAGGGGGTATAGAGGGATTTTTATTTTCAAAATTACCTCAAAAATCTAATATGACTTGGCACGCATCATGGTGGGGTGCAGAATATCCATTTCCATCTGAATAACAATAATTTGTCAACAGAAAGCATTGTCGGGTCGTTAGAATGCGTATAGAGGGATTTCTCATTTTCAAAATTTCTTCAAAAATCTAATATGACTTGGCACGCATCATGGTGGGGTGCAGAATATCCATTTCCATCTGAATAACAATGATTCGTCAACAGAAATCATTGACGGGTCGTTGGAGGGGGTTTAGAGGGATTTTTCATTTTCAAAAATTCTTCAAAATTCTAATGTGACTTGGCACACATCATAGTGGGTTGCAGAAAATCCATTTCCATCTGAATAACAATAATTTGTCAACAGATGTCAATGTCGGGTCGTTAGAGGGTGTATAGAGGGATTTCTCATTTTCAAAATGACTTCAAAATTCAAATATGACTTGGCACGCATCATGGTGGGGTACAGAATATCCATTTCCATCTCAATAACAATAATTTGTCAACTGAAATTATTGTCGGGTCGTCAGAGGGGGTATAGAGGGATTTTTCATTTTCGAAATTACCTCAAAATCAAATATGACTGGGCACGCATCATGGTGGGGCGCAGAATATCCATTTCCATCTGAATTACAATGATCCGTCAACAGAAATCATTGACGGGTCGTTGGAGGCGGTATAGAGGGATTTTTCATTTTCAAAATTTCTTCAAAAATCTAATATGACTTGGCACGCATCAAGGCGGGGTGCAGAATATCCATTTCCATCTGAATAACAATAATTTGTCAACAGAAATCATTGTCGGGTCGTTAGAGGGCGTATAGAGGGATTTTTCATTTTCAGAATTTCTTCAAAAATCTAATATGACTTGGCACGCATCATGGTGTGGTGCAGAATATACATTTCCATCTGAATAACAATAATTTGTCAACAGAAATCATTGACGGGTCGTTGGAGGGGGTATAGAGGGATTTTTCATTTTTAAAATTTCTTCAAAAATCAAATATGACTTGGCCCGCAACATGGTGGAGTGCAGAATATTATTTTCCATCTGAATAACAATAATTCGTCAACAGAACTCATTGTCGGGTCGTTAGAGGGTGTATAGAGGGATTTCTCATTTTCAAAATGACTTCAATAATCTAATATGACTTGGCACGCATCATGGTGGGGTGCAGAATATCCATTTCCATCTGAATAACAATAATTTGTCAACAGAAAGCATTGTCGGGTCGTTAGAGGGCGTATAGAGGGATTTCTCATTTTCAAAATTTCTTCAAAAATCTAATATGACTTGGCACGCATCATGGTGGGGTGCAGAATATCCATTTCCATCTGAATAACAATGATTCGTCAACAGAAATCATTGACGGGTCGTTGGAGGGGGTATAGAGGGATTTTTCATTTTCAAAATTTCTTCAAAAATCTTATATGACTTGGCACGCATCATGGTGGGGTGCAGAATATCCATTTCCATCTGAATAACAATAATTTGTCGACAGAAATCATTGACGGGTCGTTGGAGGGGGTTTAGAGGGATTTTTCATTTTCAAAAATTCTTCAAAATTCTAATATGACTTGGCACACATCATAGTGGGGTGCAGAAAATCCATTTCCATCTGAATAACAATAATTTGTCAACAGATGTCAATGTCGGGTCGTTAGAGGGTGTATAGAGGGATTTCTCATTTTCAAAATGACTTCAAAATTCAAATATGACTTGGCACGCATCATGGTGGGGTACAGAATATCCATTTCCATCTCAATAACAATAATTTGTCAACTGAAATTATTGTCGGGTCGTCAGAGGGGGTATAGAGGGATTTTTCATTTTCAAAATTACCTTAATATCAAATATGACTTGTCACGCATCATGGTGGGGTGCAGAATATCGATTTCCATCTGAATAACAATAATTCGTCAAAAGAAATCATTGACGGGTCGTTGGAGGGGGTATAGAAGGATTTTTCATTTTCAAAATTCCATCAATAATCTAATATGACTTGTCACGCATCATGGTGGGGTGCAAAGTATTCATGTCCATCTGAATAACAATAAGTCGTTAACAGAAATCATTGTCGGGTCGTCAGAGGGGGTATAGAGGGATTTTTCATTTTCAAAATTACCTCAAAATCAAATATGACTTGGCACGCATCATAGTAAGGTGCAGAATATCTGATTCCATCCGAATAACAATAATTCGTCGAAAGAAATCATTGACGGGTCGTTGGAGGGGGTATAGAAAGATTTTTCATTTTCAAAATTTCATCAATAATCTAATATGACTTGTCACGCATCATGGTGGGGTGCAAAGTATCCATGTCCATCTGAATAACAATAAATCGTCAACAGAAATCATTGTCGGGTCGTCAGAGGGGGTATGGAGGGATTTTTCATTTTCAAAATTACTTCAAAAATCTAATATGACTTGGCACGCATCATGGTGTGGTGAGGAATATCCATTTCCATCTGAATAACAATAATTCGTCGACAGAAATCATTGTCGGGTCGTTAGAGGGGGTATAGAGGGATTTCTCATTTTCAATATTTCTTCAAAAATCTAATATGACTTGGCACGCATCATGGTGGGGTGCAGAATATCTATTTCCATCTGTATAACAATAATTCGTCGACAGAAATCATTGTCGGGTCGTTAGAGGGGGTATAGAGGGATTATTCATTTTCAAAATTACCTCAAAATCAAATATGACTTGGCACGCAACATGGTGGGGTGTAGAATATTCATTTCCATCTGAATAACAATAATTCGTCAACAGAAATCATTGTCGGGTCGTTACAGGGAGTATAGAGTGATTTTTCATTTTCAATATTTCTTCAAAAATCCAATATGACTTGGCACGCATCATTGTGGGGTGCAGAATATCCGATTCCATCTGATTACCAAGAATTTTCCAACAGAAATCATTGTCGGGTCGTCAGAGGGGGTATGGAGGGATTTTTCATTTTCAAAATTACTTCAAAAATCTAATATAACTTGGCACGCATCATGGTGGGGTGCAGAATATCTATTTCCATCTGAATAACAATAATTCGTAGACAGAAATCATTGTCGGGTCGTTAGAGGGGGTATAGAGGGATTTTTCATTTTCAATATTTCTTCAAAAATCCAATATGACTTGGCACGCATCATGGTGGGGTGCAGAATATCCATTTCAATCTGTATAACAATAATTCGTCGACAGAAATCATTGTCGGGTCGTCAGAGGGGGTATGGAGGGATTTTTCATTTTCAAAATTACTTCAAAAATCTAATATGACTTGGCACGCATCATGGTGTGGTGATGAATATCCATTTCCATCTGAATAACAATAAATCGTCGACAGAAATCATTGTCGGGTCGTTAGAGGGGGTATAGAGGGATTTCCCATTTTCAATATTTCTTCAAAAATCTAATATTACTTGGCACGCATCATGTTGGGGTGCATAATATCTATTTCCATCTAAATAACAATAATTCGTCGACAGAAATCATTGTCGGGTCGTTAGAGGGGGTATAGAGGGATTATTCATTTTCAAAATTACCTCAAAATCAAATATGACTTGGCACGCAACATGGTGGGGTGTAGAATATTCATTTCCATCTGAATAACAATAATTCGTCAACAGAAATCATTGTCGGGTCGTTACAGGGAGTATAGAGTGATTTTTCATTTTCAATATTTCTTCAAAAATCCAATATGACTTGGCACGCATCATTGTGGGGTGCAGAATATCCGATTCCATCTGATTACCAAGAATTTTCCAACAGAAATCATTGTCGGGTCGTCAGAGGGGGTATGGAGGGATTTTTCATTTTCAAAATTACTTCAAAAATCTAATATTACTTGGCACGCATCATGGTGGGGTGCAGAATATCTATTTCCATCTGAATAACAATAATTCGTAGACAGAAATCATTGTCGGGTCGTTAGAGGGGGTATAGAGGGATTTTTCATTTTCAATATTTCTTCAAAAATCCAATATGACTTGGCACGCATCATGGTGGGGTGCAGAATATCCATTTCCATCTGTATAACAATAATTCGTCGACAGAAATCATTGTCGGGTCGTTAGAGGGGGTATAGAGTGATTTTTCATTTTCAAAATTACCTCAAAATCAAATATGACTTGGCACGCAACATGGTGGGGTGCAAAGTATCCATGTCCATCTGAATAACAATAACTCGTCAACAGAAATCATTGTCGGGTCGTCAGAGGGGGTATAGAGGGATTTTTCATTTTCAAAATTACCTCAAAATCAAATATGACTTGGCACGCAACATGGTGGGGTGCAAAGTATCCATGTCCATCTGAATAACAATAACTCGTCAACAGAAATCATTGTCGGGTCGTTAGAGGGGGTATAGAGGGATTTCTCATTTTCAATATTTCTTCAAAAATCTAATATGACTTGGCACGCATCATAGTGGGGTGCAGAATATCTATTCCCATCTGAATAAAAATAATTCGTCAACAGAAATCATTGTCGTGTCGTCAGAGGGGGTATGGAGGGATTTTTCATTTTCAAAATGACTTCAAAAATCAAATATGACTTGGCACGCATCATGGTGGGGTACAGAATATCCATTCCCATCTGAATAACAATAATTCGTCAACAGATATCATTGTCGTGTCGTCAGAGGGGGTATGGAGGGATTTATCATTTTCAAAATTACTTCAAAAATGTAATATTACTTGGCACGCATCATGGTGAAGTGCAAAGTATCCATTCCCATCTGAATAAAAATAATTCGTCAACAGAAATTATTGTCGAGTCGTTAGAGGGGGTATAGAGGGATTTTTCATTTTCAAAATCACCTCAAAATCAAACATGACTTGGCACGCATCATGGGGGGGTGCAGAATATCCATTTCCATCTGAATAACAATGATTCGTCAACAGAAATCATTGTCGGGTCGTCAGAGGGGGTATAGAGGGATTTTTCATTTTCAAAATTTCTTCAAAAATGTAATATGACTTGGCACGCATCATGGTGAAGTGCAAAGTATCCATTCCCATCTGAATAAAAATAATTCGTCTACAGATATCATTGTCGTGTCGTCAGAGGGGGTATGGAGGGATTTATCATTTTCAAAATTACTTCAAAAATGTAATATGACTTGGCACGCATCATGGTGAAGTGCAAAGTATCCATTTCCATCTGGATAAAAATAATTCGTCAACAGAAATTATTGTCGAGTCGTTAGAGGGGGTATGGAGGGATTTTTCATTTTCAAAATTACTTCAACAATCTAATATGACTTGGCACGCATCATGGTGGGAAGCAGAATATCCATTATTATCTGAATAACAATAATTCGTCAACAGAACTCATTGTCGGGTCGTTAGAGGGTGTATAGAGGGATTTCTCATTTTCAAAATGACTTCAAAAATCTAATATGACTTGGCACGCATCATGGTGGGGTGCAGAATATCCATTTCCATCTGAATAACAATAATTTGTCAACAGAAATCATTGTCGGGTCGTTAGAGGGGGTATAGAGGGATTTTTATTTTCAAAATTACCTCAAAAATCTAATATGACTTGGCACGCATCATGGTGGGGTGCAGAATATCCATTTCCATCTGAATAACAATAATTTGTCAACAGAAAGCATTGTCGGGTCGTTAGAATGCGTATAGAGGGATTTCTCATTTTCAAAATTTCTTCAAAAATCTAATATGACTTGGCACGCATCATGGTGGGGTGCAGAATATCCATTTCCATCTGAATAACAATGATTCGTCAACAGAAATCATTGACGGGTCGTTGGAGGGGGTTTAGAGGGATTTTTCATTTTCAAAAATTCTTCAAAATTCTAATGTGACTTGGCACACATCATAGTGGGTTGCAGAAAATCCATTTCCATCTGAATAACAATAATTTGTCAACAGATGTCAATGTCGGGTCGTTAGAGGGTGTATAGAGGGATTTCTCATTTTCAAAATGACTTCAAAATTCAAATATGACTTGGCACGCATCATGGTGGGGTACAGAATATCCATTTCCATCTCAATAACAATAATTTGTCAACTGAAATTATTGTCGGGTCGTCAGAGGGGGTATAGAGGGATTTTTCATTTTCGAAATTACCTCAAAATCAAATATGACTGGGCACGCATCATGGTGGGGCGCAGAATATCCATTTCCATCTGAATTACAATGATCCGTCAACAGAAATCATTGACGGGTCGTTGGAGGCGGTATAGAGGGATTTTTCATTTTCAAAATTTCTTCAAAAATCTAATATGACTTGGCACGCATCAAGGCGGGGTGCAGAATATCCATTTCCATCTGAATAACAATAATTTGTCAACAGAAATCATTGTCGGGTCGTTAGAGGGCGTATAGAGGGATTTTTCATTTTCAGAATTTCTTCAAAAATCTAATATGACTTGGCACGCATCATGGTGTGGTGCAGAATATACATTTCCATCTGAATAACAATAATTTGTCAACAGAAATCATTGACGGGTCGTTGGAGGGGGTATAGAGGGATTTTTCATTTTTAAAATTTCTTCAAAAATCAAATATGACTTGGCCCGCAACATGGTGGAGTGCAGAATATTATTTTCCATCTGAATAACAATAATTCGTCAACAGAACTCATTGTCGGGTCGTTAGAGGGTGTATAGAGGGATTTCTCATTTTCAAAATGACTTCAATAATCTAATATGACTTGGCACGCATCATGGTGGGGTGCAGAATATCCATTTCCATCTGAATAACAATAATTTGTCAACAGAAAGCATTGTCGGGTCGTTAGAGGGCGTATAGAGGGATTTCTCATTTTCAAAATTTCTTCAAAAATCTAATATGACTTGGCACGCATCATGGTGGGGTGCAGAATATCCATTTCCATCTGAATAACAATGATTCGTCAACAGAAATCATTGACGGGTCGTTGGAGGGGGTATAGAGGGATTTTTCATTTTCAAAATTTCTTCAAAAATCTTATATGACTTGGCACGCATCATGGTGGGGTGCAGAATATCCATTTCCATCTGAATAACAATAATTTGTCGACAGAAATCATTGACGGGTCGTTGGAGGGGGTTTAGAGGGATTTTTCATTTTCAAAAATTCTTCAAAATTCTAATATGACTTGGCACACATCATAGTGGGGTGCAGAAAATCCATTTCCATCTGAATAACAATAATTTGTCAACAGATGTCAATGTCGGGTCGTTAGAGGGTGTATAGAGGGATTTCTCATTTTCAAAATGACTTCAAAATTCAAATATGACTTGGCACGCATCATGGTGGGGTACAGAATATCCATTTCCATCTCAATAACAATAATTTGTCAACTGAAATTATTGTCGGGTCGTCAGAGGGGGTATAGAGGGATTTTTCATTTTCAAAATTACCTTAATATCAAATATGACTTGTCACGCATCATGGTGGGGTGCAGAATATCGATTTCCATCTGAATAACAATAATTCGTCAAAAGAAATCATTGACGGGTCGTTGGAGGGGGTATAGAAGGATTTTTCATTTTCAAAATTCCATCAATAATCTAATATGACTTGTCACGCATCATGGTGGGGTGCAAAGTATTCATGTCCATCTGAATAACAATAAGTCGTTAACAGAAATCATTGTCGGGTCGTCAGAGGGGGTATAGAGGGATTTTTCATTTTCAAAATTACCTCAAAATCAAATATGACTTGGCACGCATCATAGTAAGGTGCAGAATATCTGATTCCATCCGAATAACAATAATTCGTCGAAAGAAATCATTGACGGGTCGTTGGAGGGGGTATAGAAAGATTTTTCATTTTCAAAATTTCATCAATAATCTAATATGACTTGTCACGCATCATGGTGGGGTGCAAAGTATCCATGTCCATCTGAATAACAATAAATCGTCAACAGAAATCATTGTCGGGTCGTCAGAGGGGGTATGGAGGGATTTTTCATTTTCAAAATTACTTCAAAAATCTAATATGACTTGGCACGCATCATGGTGTGGTGAGGAATATCCATTTCCATCTGAATAACAATAATTCGTCGACAGAAATCATTGTCGGGTCGTTAGAGGGGGTATAGAGGGATTTCTCATTTTCAATATTTCTTCAAAAATCTAATATGACTTGGCACGCATCATGGTGGGGTGCAGAATATCTATTTCCATCTGTATAACAATAATTCGTCGACAGAAATCATTGTCGGGTCGTTAGAGGGGGTATAGAGGGATTATTCATTTTCAAAATTACCTCAAAATCAAATATGACTTGGCACGCAACATGGTGGGGTGTAGAATATTCATTTCCATCTGAATAACAATAATTCGTCAACAGAAATCATTGTCGGGTCGTTACAGGGAGTATAGAGTGATTTTTCATTTTCAATATTTCTTCAAAAATCCAATATGACTTGGCACGCATCATTGTGGGGTGCAGAATATCCGATTCCATCTGATTACCAAGAATTTTCCAACAGAAATCATTGTCGGGTCGTCAGAGGGGGTATGGAGGGATTTTTCATTTTCAAAATTACTTCAAAAATCTAATATAACTTGGCACGCATCATGGTGGGGTGCAGAATATCTATTTCCATCTGAATAACAATAATTCGTAGACAGAAATCATTGTCGGGTCGTTAGAGGGGGTATAGAGGGATTTTTCATTTTCAATATTTCTTCAAAAATCCAATATGACTTGGCACGCATCATGGTGGGGTGCAGAATATCCATTTCAATCTGTATAACAATAATTCGTCGACAGAAATCATTGTCGGGTCGTCAGAGGGGGTATGGAGGGATTTTTCATTTTCAAAATTACTTCAAAAATCTAATATGACTTGGCACGCATCATGGTGTGGTGATGAATATCCATTTCCATCTGAATAACAATAAATCGTCGACAGAAATCATTGTCGGGTCGTTAGAGGGGGTATAGAGGGATTTCCCATTTTCAATATTTCTTCAAAAATCTAATATTACTTGGCACGCATCATGTTGGGGTGCATAATATCTATTTCCATCTAAATAACAATAATTCGTCGACAGAAATCATTGTCGGGTCGTTAGAGGGGGTATAGAGGGATTACTCATTTTCAAAATTACCTCAAAATCAAATATGACTTGGCACGCAACATGGTGGGGTGTAGAATATTCATTTCCATCTGAATAACAATAATTCGTCAACAGAAATCATTGTCGGGTCGTTACAGGGAGTATAGAGTGATTTTTCATTTTCAATATTTCTTCAAAAATCCAATATGACTTGGCACGCATCATTGTGGGGTGCAGAATATCCGATTCCATCTGATTACCAAGAATTTTCCAACAGAAATCATTGTCGGGTCGTCAGAGGGGGTATGGAGGGATTTTTCATTTTCAAAATTACTTCAAAAATCTAATATTACTTGGCACGCATCATGGTGGGGTGCAGAATATCTATTTCCATCTGAATAACAATAATTCGTAGACAGAAATCATTGTCGGGTCGTTAGAGGGGGTATAGAGGGATTTTTCATTTTCAAAATTACCTCAAAATCAAATATGACTTGGCACGCAACATGGTGGGGTGCAAAGTATCCATGTCCATCTGAATAACAATAACTCGTCAACAGAAATCATTGTCGGGTCGTCAGAGGGGGTATAGAGGGATTTTTCATTTTCAAAATTACCTCAAAATCAAATATGACTTGGCACGCAACATGGTGGGGTGCAAAGTATCCATGTCCATCTGAATAACAATAACTCGTCAACAGAAATCATTGACGGGTCGTTGGAGGGGGTATAGAGGGATTTTTCATTTTCAAAATTTCTTCAAAAATCTTATATGACTTGGCACGCATCATGGTGGGGTGCAGAAAATCCATTTCCATCTGAATAACAATAATTTGTCGACAGAAATCATTGACGGGTCGTTGGAGGGGGTTTAGAGGGATTTTTCATTTTCAAAAATTCTTCAAAATTCTAATATGACTTGGCACACATCATAGTGGGGTGCAGAAAATCCATTTCCATCTGAATAACAATAATTTGTCAACAGATGTCAATGTCGGGTCGTTAGAGGGTGTATAGAGGGATTTCTCATTTTCAAAATGACTTCAAAATTCAAATATGACTTGGCACGCATCATGGTGGGGTACAGAATATCCATTTCCATCTCAATAACAATAATTTGTCAACTGAAATTATTGTCGGGTCGTCAGAGGGGGTATAGAGGGATTATTCATTTTCAAAATTACCTCAAAATCAAATATGACTTGGCACGCATCATGGTGGGGTGCAGAATATCCATTTCCATCTGTATAACAATAATTCGTCGACAGAAATCATTGTCGGGTCGTTAGAGGGGGTATAGAGTGATTTTTCATTTTCAAAATTACCTCAAAATCAAATATGACTTGGCACGCAACATGGTGGGGTGCAAAGTATCCATGTCCATCTGAATAACAATAACTCGTCAACAGAAATCATTGTCGGGTCGTCAGAGGGGGTATAGAGGGATTTTTCATTTTCAAAATTACCTCAAAATCAAATATGACTTGGCACGCAACATGGTGGGGTGCAAAGTATCCATGTCCATCTGAATAACAATAACTCGTCAACAGAAATCATTGACGGGTCGTTGGAGGGGGTATAGAGGGATTTTTCATTTTCAAAATTTCTTCAAAAATCTTATATGACTTGGCACGCATCATGGTGGGGTGCAGAATATCCATTTCCATCTGAATAACAATAATTTGTCGACAGAAATCATTGACGGGTCGTTGGAGGGGGTTTAGAGGGATTTTTCATTTTCAAAAATTCTTCAAAATTCTAATATGACTTGGCACACATCATAGTGGGGTGCAGAAAATCCATTTCCATCTGAATAACAATAATTTGTCAACAGATGTCAATGTCGGGTCGTTAGAGGGTGTATAGAGGGATTTCTCATTTTCAAAATGACTTCAAAATTCAAATATGACTTGGCACGCATCATGGTGGGGTACAGAATATCCATTTCCATCTCAATAACAATAATTTGTCAACTGAAATTATTGTCGGGTCGTCAGAGGGGGTATAGAGGGATTTTTCATTTTCAAAATTACCTTAATATCAAATATGACTTGTCACGCATCATGGTGGGGTGCAGAATATCGATTTCCATCTGAATAACAATAATTCGTCAAAAGAAATCATTGACGGGTCGTTGGAGGGGGTATAGAAGGATTTTTCATTTTCAAAATTCCATCAATAATCTAATATGACTTGTCACGCATCATGGTGGGGTGCAAAGTATTCATGTCCATCTGAATAACAATAAGTCGTTAACAGAAATCATTGTCGGGTCGTCAGAGGGGGTATAGAGGGATTTTTCATTTTCAAAATTACCTCAAAATCAAATATGACTTGGCACGCATCATAGTAAGGTGCAGAATATCTGATTCCATCCGAATAACAATAATTCGTCGAAAGAAATCATTGACGGGTCGTTGGAGGGGGTATAGAAAGATTTTTCATTTTCAAAATTTCATCAATAATCTAATATGACTTGTCACGCATCATGGTGGGGTGCAAAGTATCCATGTCCATCTGAATAACAATAAATCGTCAACAGAAATCATTGTCGGGTCGTCAGAGGGGGTATGGAGGGATTTTTCATTTTCAAAATTACTTCAAAAATCTAATATGACTTGGCACGCATCATGGTGTGGTGAGGAATATCCATTTCCATCTGAATAACAATAATTCGTCGACAGAAATCATTGTCGGGTCGTTAGAGGGGGTATAGAGGGATTTCTCATTTTCAATATTTCTTCAAAAATCTAATATGACTTGGCACGCATCATGGTGGGGTGCAGAATATCTATTTCCATCTGTATAACAATAATTCGTCGACAGAAATCATTGTCGGGTCGTTAGAGGGGGTATAGAGGGATTATTCATTTTCAAAATTACCTCAAAATCAAATATGACTTGGCACGCAACATGGTGGGGTGTAGAATATTCATTTCCATCTGAATAACAATAATTCGTCAACAGAAATCATTGTCGGGTCGTTACAGGGAGTATAGAGTGATTTTTCATTTTCAATATTTCTTCAAAAATCCAATATGACTTGGCACGCATCATTGTGGGGTGCAGAATATCCGATTCCATCTGATTACCAAGAATTTTCCAACAGAAATCATTGTCGGGTCGTCAGAGGGGGTATGGAGGGATTTTTCATTTTCAAAATTACTTCAAAAATCTAATATAACTTGGCACGCATCATGGTGGGGTGCAGAATATCTATTTCCATCTGAATAACAATAATTCGTAGACAGAAATCATTGTCGGGTCGTTAGAGGGGGTATAGAGGGATTTTTCATTTTCAATATTTCTTCAAAAATCCAATATGACTTGGCACGCATCATGGTGGGGTGCAGAATATCCATTTCAATCTGTATAACAATAATTCGTCGACAGAAATCATTGTCGGGTCGTCAGAGGGGGTATGGAGGGATTTTTCATTTTCAAAATTACTTCAAAAATCTAATATGACTTGGCACGCATCATGGTGTGGTGATGAATATCCATTTCCATCTGAATAACAATAAATCGTCGACAGAAATCATTGTCGGGTCGTTAGAGGGGGTATAGAGGGATTTCCCATTTTCAATATTTCTTCAAAAATCTAATATTACTTGGCACGCATCATGTTGGGGTGCATAATATCTATTTCCATCTAAATAACAATAATTCGTCGACAGAAATCATTGTCGGGTCGTTAGAGGGGGTATAGAGGGATTATTCATTTTCAAAATTACCTCAAAATCAAATATGACTTGGCACGCAACATGGTGGGGTGTAGAATATTCATTTCCATCTGAATAACAATAATTCGTCAACAGAAATCATTGTCGGGTCGTTACAGGGAGTATAGAGTGATTTTTCATTTTCAATATTTCTTCAAAAATCCAATATGACTTGGCACGCATCATTGTGGGGTGCAGAATATCCGATTCCATCTGATTACCAAGAATTTTCCAACAGAAATCATTGTCGGGTCGTCAGAGGGGGTATGGAGGGATTTTTCATTTTCAAAATTACTTCAAAAATCTAATATTACTTGGCACGCATCATGGTGGGGTGCAGAATATCTATTTCCATCTGAATAACAATAATTCGTAGACAGAAATCATTGTCGGGTCGTTAGAGGGGGTATAGAGGGATTTTTCATTTTCAATATTTCTTCAAAAATCCAATATGACTTGGCACGCATCATGGTGGGGTGCAGAATATCCATTTCCATCTGTATAACAATAATTCGTCGACAGAAATCATTGTCGGGTCGTTAGAGGGGGTATAGAGTGATTTTTCATTTTCAAAATTACCTCAAAATCAAATATGACTTGGCACGCAACATGGTGGGGTGCAAAGTATCCATGTCCATCTGAATAACAATAACTCGTCAACAGAAATCATTGTCGGGTCGTCAGAGGGGGTATAGAGGGATTTTTCATTTTCAAAATTACCTCAAAATCAAATATGACTTGGCACGCAACATGGTGGGGTGCAAAGTATCCATGTCCATCTGAATAACAATAACTCGTCAACAGAAATCATTGTCGGGTCGTTAGAGGGGGTATAGAGGGATTTCTCATTTTCAATATTTCTTCAAAAATCTAATATGACTTGGCACGCATCATAGTGGGGTGCAGAATATCTATTCCCATCTGAATAAAAATAATTCGTCAACAGAAATCATTGTCGTGTCGTCAGAGGGGGTATGGAGGGATTTTTCATTTTCAAAATGACTTCAAAAATCAAATATGACTTGGCACGCATCATGGTGGGGTACAGAATATCCATTCCCATCTGAATAACAATAATTCGTCAACAGATATCATTGTCGTGTCGTCAGAGGGGGTATGGAGGGATTTATCATTTTCAAAATTACTTCAAAAATGTAATATTACTTGGCACGCATCATGGTGAAGTGCAAAGTATCCATTCCCATCTGAATAAAAATAATTCGTCAACAGAAATTATTGTCGAGTCGTTAGAGGGGGTATAGAGGGATTTTTCATTTTCAAAATCACCTCAAAATCAAACATGACTTGGCACGCATCATGGGGGGGTGCAGAATATCCATTTCCATCTGAATAACAATGATTCGTCAACAGAAATCATTGTCGGGTCGTCAGAGGGGGTATAGAGGGATTTTTCATTTTCAAAATTTCTTCAAAAATGTAATATGACTTGGCACGCATCATGGTGAAGTGCAAAGTATCCATTCCCATCTGAATAAAAATAATTCGTCTACAGATATCATTGTCGTGTCGTCAGAGGGGGTATGGAGGGATTTATCATTTTCAAAATTACTTCAAAAATGTAATATGACTTGGCACGCATCATGGTGAAGTGCAAAGTATCCATTTCCATCTGGATAAAAATAATTCGTCAACAGAAATTATTGTCGAGTCGTTAGAGGGGGTATGGAGGGATTTTTCATTTTCAAAATTACTTCAACAATCTAATATGACTTGGCACGCATCATGGTGTGGTGAGGAATATCCATTTCCATATGAATAACAATAATTCGTCGACAGAAATCATTGTCGGGTCGTTAGAGGGGGTATAGAGGGATTTCTCGTTTTCAATATTTCTTCAAAAATCTAATATGACTTGGCACGCATCATGGTGGGGTGCAGAATATCTATTTCCATCTGAATAACAATAATTCGTCGACAGAAATCATTGTCGGGTCGTGAGAGGGGGTATAGAGGGATTTTTCATTTTCAAAATTACCTCAAAATCAGATATGACTTGGCAGGCAACATGGTGGGGTGCAGAATATTCATTTCCATCTGAATATCAATAATTCGTCAACAGAAATCAATGTCGGGTCGTTAGAGGGGGTATAGAGGGATTTTTCATTTTCGATATTTCTTCAAAAATCCAATATGACTTGGCACTTATCATGGTGGGGTGCAGAATATCTATTCCCATCTGAATAAAAATAATTCGTCAACAGAAATCATTGTCGTGTCGTCAGAGGGGGTATGGAGGGATTTTTCATTTTCAAAATGACTTCAAAAATCAAATATGACTTGGCACGCATCATGGTGGGGTACAGAATATCCATTCCCATCTGAATAACAATAATTCGTCAACAGATATCATTGTCGTGTCGTCAGAGGGGGTATGGAGGGATTTATCATTTTCAAAATTACTTCAAAAATGTAATATTACTTGGCACGCATCATGGTGAAGTGCAAAGTATCCATTCCCATCTGAATAAAAATAATTCGTCAACAGAAATTATTGTCGAGTCGTTAGAGGGGGTATAGAGGGATTTTTCATTTTCAAAATCACCTCAAAATCAAACATGACTTGGCACGCATCATGGGGGGTGCAGAATATCCATTTCCATCTGAATAACAATGATTCGTCAACAGAAATCATTGTCGGGTCGTCAGAGGGGGTATAGAGGGATTTTTCATTTTCAAAATTACTTCAAAAATGTAATATGACTTGGCACGCATCAAGGTGAAGTGCAAAGTATCCATTCCCATCTGAATAAAAATAATTCGTCTACAGATATCATTGTCGTGTCGTCAGAGGGGGTATGGAGGGATTTATCATTTTCAAAATTACTTCAAAAATGTAATATGACTTGGCACGCATCATGGTGAAGTGCAAAGTATCCATTCCCATCTGGATAAAAATAATTCGTCAACAGAAATTATTGTCGAGTCGTTAGAGGGGGTATGGAGGGATTTTTCATTTTCAAAATTACTTCAACAATCTAATATGACTTGGCACGCATCATGGTGTGGTGAGGAATATCCATTTCCATATGAATAACAATAATTCGTCGACAGAAATCATTGTCGGGTCGTTAGAGGGGGTATAGAGGGATTTTTCATTTTCGATATTTCTTCAAAAATCCAATATGACTTGGCACTTATCATGGTGGGGTGCAGAATATCCATTTCCAACTCAATAACAATAATTCGTCAACAGAAATGATTGTCGGGTCGTCAGAGGGGGTATAGAGGGATTTTTCATTTTCAAAATTACCTAAAAATCAAATATGACTTGTCACGCATCATGGTGGGGTGCAGAATATCCATTTCCATCTGAATAACAATAATTCGTCAACAGAAATCATTGACGGGTCGTTGGAGGGGGTATAGAAGGATTTTTCATTTTCAAAATTTCCTCAATAATCTAATATGACTTGTCACGCATCATGGTGGGGTGCAAAGTATCCATGTCCATCTGAATAACAATAAGTCGTCAACAGAAATCATTGTCGGGTCGTCAGAGGGGGTATAGAGGGATTTTTCATTTTCAAAATTACCTCAGAAACAAATATGACTTGGCACGCATCATAGTAAGGTGCAGAATATCCGATTCCATCTGAATAACAAGAATTTCTCAACAGAAATCATTGTCGGGTCGTCAGAGGGGGTATGGAGGGATTTTTCATTTTCAAAATTACTTCAAAAATCTAATATGACTTATCACGCATCATGGTGTGGTGAGGAACATCCATTTCCATCTGAATAACAATAATTCGTCGACAGAAAACATTGTCGGGTCGTTAGAGGGGGTATAGAGGGATTTCTCTTTTTCAATATTTCTTCAAACATCTAATATGACTTGGCACGCATCATGGCGGGGTGCAGAATATCCATTTTCATCTGAATAACAATAATTTGTCAACAGAAATCATTGTCGGGTCGTCAGAGGGGGTATAGAGGGATTTTTCATTTTCAAAATGACTTCAATAATCAAATATGACTTGGCACGCAACATGGTGGGGTGCAGAATATTCATTTCCATCTGCATAACAATAATTCGTCAACAGAAATCATTGTCGGGTCGTTAGAGGGGGTATAGAGGGATTTTTCATTTTCAATATTTCTTCAAAAATCCAATATGACTTGGCACGCATCATGGTGGGGTGCAGAATATCCATTTCCATCTGAATAACAATAATTCTACAACAGAAATCATTGTCGGGTCGTCAGAGGGGGTAAAGAGGGATTTTTTATTTTCAAAATCACCTCAAAATCAAACATGACTTGGCACGCATCATGGGGGGTGCAGAATATCCATATCCATCTGAATAACAATGATTCGTCAACAGAAATCATTGTCGGGTCGTCAGAGGGGGTATAGAGGGATTTTTCATTTTCAAAATTACTTCAAAAATGTAATATGACTTGGCACGCATCAAGGTGAAGTGCAAAGTATCCATTCCCATCTGAATAAAAATAATTCGTCTACAGATATCATTGTCGTGTCGTCAGAGGGGGTATGGAGGGATTTATCATTTTCAAAATTACTTCAAAAATGTAATATGACTTGGCACGCATCATGGTGAAGTGCAAAGTATCCATTCCCATCTGGATAAAAATAATTCGTCAACAGAAATTATTGTCGAGTCGTTAGAGGGGGTATGGAGGGATTTTTCATTTTCAAAATTACTTCAACAATCTAATATGACTTGGCACGCATCATGGTGTGGTGAGGAATATCCATTTCCATATGAATAACAATAATTCGTCGACAGAAATCATTGTCGGGTCGTTAGAGGGGGTATAGAGGGATTTTTCATTTTCGATATTTCTTCAAAAATCCAATATGACTTGGCACTTATCATGGTGGGGTGCAGAATATCCATTTCCAACTCAATAACAATAATTCGTCAACAGAAATGATTGTCGGGTCGTCAGAGGGGGTATAGAGGGATTTTTCATTTTCAAAATTACCTTAAAATCAAATATGACTTGTCACGCATCATGGTGGGGTGCAGAATATCCATTTCCATCTGAATAACAATAATTCGTCAACAGAAATCATTGACGGGTCGTTGGAGGGGGTATAGAAGGATTTTTCATTTTCAAAATTTCCTCAATAATCTAATATGACTTGTCACGCATCATGGTGGGGTGCAAAGTATCCATGTCCATCTGAATAACAATAAGTCGTCAACAGAAATCCAGAAATCATTGTCGGGTCGTCAGAGGGGGTATAGAGGGATTTTTCATTTTCAAAATTACCTCAGAATCAAATATGACTTGGCACGCATCATAGTAAGGTGCAGAATATCCGATTCCATCTGAATAACAAGAATTTCTCAACAGAAATCATTGTCGGGTCGTCAGAGGGGGTATGGAGGGATTTTTCATTTTCAAAATTACTTCAAAAATCTAATATGACTTATCACGCATCATGGTGTGGTGAGGAACATCCATTTCCATCTGAATAACAATAATTCGTCGACAGAAAACATTGTCGGGTCGTTAGAGGGGGTATAGAGGGATTTCTCATTTTCAATATTTCTTCAAACATCTAATATGACTTGGCACGCATCATGGCGGGGTGCAGAATATCCATTTTCATCTGAATAACAATAATTTGTCAACAGAAATCATTGTCGGGTCGTCAGAGGGGGTATAGAGTGATTTTTCATTTTCAAAATGACTTCAATAATCAAATATGACTTGGCACGCAACATGGTGGGGTGCAGAATATTCATTTCCATCTGCATAACAATAATTCGTCAACAGAAATCATTGTCGGGTCGTTAGAGGGGGTATAGAGGGATTTTTCATTTTCAATATTTCTTCAAAAATCCAATATGACTTGGCACGCATCATGGTGGGGTGCAGAATATCCATTTCCATCTGAATAACAATAATTCTACAACAGAAATCATTGTCGGGTCGTCAGAGGGGGTAAAGAGGGATTTTTCATTTTCAGAATGACTTCAAAAATCAAATATGACTTGGCACGCATCATAGTGGGGTACTGAATATCCATTTCCATCTAAATAACAATAATTTGTCAACAGAAATAATTGTCGGGTCGTCAGAGGGTGTATAGAGGGATTTTTCATTTTCAAAATTACCTCAAAATCAAATATGACTTGGCACGCATCATGGTGGGGTGCAGAATATCCATTTCCATCTAAATAACAATAATTCGTCAACAAAAATCATTGACGGGTCGTTGGAGGGGGTATAGAGAGATTTTTCATTTTCAATATTTCTTTAAAAATCTAATATGACTTGGCACGCATCATAGTGGGGTGCAGAATATTCATTTCCATCTGGATAACAATAATTCGTCAACAGAAATCATTGTCGGGTCGTGAGAGGGGGTATAGAGGCATTTTTCATTTTCAATATTTCTTCAAAAATCCAATATGACTTGGCACGCATCATGGTGGGGTGCAGAATATCCATTTCCATCTGAATAACAATAATTCTTCAACAGAAATCATTGTCGGGTCGTCAGAGGGGGTATGGAGGGATTTTTCATTTTCAAAATTACTTCAAATATCTAATATGACTTGGCACGCATCATGGTGTGGTGATGAATATCCATTTCCATCTGAATAACAATAAATCGTCGACAGAAATCATTGTCGGGTCGTTAGAGGGGGTATAGAGGGATTTCTCATTTTCAATATTTCTTCAAAAATCTAATATTACTTGGCACGCATCATGGTGGGGTGCAGAATATCTATTTCCATCTAAATAACAATAATTCGTCGACAGAAATCATTGTCGGGTCGTTAGAGGGGGTATAGAGGGATTATTCATTTTCAAAATTACCTCAAAATCAAATATGACTTGGCACGCAACATGGTGGGGTGTAGAATATTCATTTCCATCTGAATAACAATAATTCGTCAACAGAAATCATTGTCGGGTCGTTACCGGGGGTATAGAGGGATTTTTCATTTTCAATATTTCTTCAAAAATCCAATATGACTTGGCACGCATCATGGTGGGGTGCAGAATATCCGATTCCATCTGATTACCAAGAATTTTCCAACAGAAATCATTGTCGGGTCGTCAGAGGGGGTATGGAGGGATTTTTCATTTTCAAAATTACTTCAAAAATCTAATATTACTAGGCACGCATCATGGTGGGGTGCAGAATATCTATTTTCATCTGAATAACAATAATTCGTAGACAGAAATCATTGTCGGGTCGTTAGAGGGGGTATAGAGGGATTTCTCGTTTTCAATATTTCTTCAAAAATCTAATATGACTTGGCACGCATCATGGTGGGGTGCAGAATATCTATTTCCATCTGAATAACAATAATTCGTCGACAGAAATCATTGTCGGGTCGTGAGAGGGGGTATAGAGGGATTTTTCATTTTCAAAATTACCTCAAAATCAAATATGACTTGGCAGGCAACATGGTGGGGTGCAGAATATTCATTTCCATCTGAATATCAATAATTCGTCAACAGAAATCAATGTCGGGTCGTTAGAGGGGGTATAGAGGGATTTTTCATTTTCGATATTTCTTCAAAAATCCTATATGACTTGGCACTTATCATGGTGGGGTGCAGAATATCTATTCCCATCCGAATAAAAATAATTCGTCAACAGAAATCATTGTCGTGTCGTCAGAGGGGGTATGGAGGGATTTTTCATTTTCAAAATGACTTCAAAAATCAAATATGACTTGGCACGCATCATGGTGGGGTACAGAATATCCATTTCCATCTGAATAACAATAATTCGTCAACAGATATCATTGTCGTGTCGTCAGAGGGGGTATGGAGGGATTTATCATTTTCAAAATTACTTCAAAAATGTAATATTACTTGGCACGCATCATGGTGAAGTGCAAAGTATCCATTCCCATCTGAATAAAAATAATTCGTCAACAGAAATTATTGTCGAGTCGTTAGAGGGGGTATAGAGGGATTTTTCATTTTCAAAATCACCTCAAAATCAAACATGACTTGGCACGCATCATGGGGGGTGCAGAATATCCATTTCCATCTGAATAACAATGATTCGTCAACAGAAATCATTGTCGGGTCGTCAGAGGGGGTATAGAGGGATTTTTCATTTTCAAAATTACTTCAAAAATGTAATATGACTTGGCACGCATCAAGGTGAAGTGCAAAGTATCCATTCCCATCTGAATAAAAATAATTCGTCTACAGATATCATTGTCGTGTCGTCAGAGGGGGTATGGAGGGATTTATCATTTTCAAAATTACTTCAAAAATGTAATATGACTTGGCACGCATCATGGTGAAGTGCAAAGTATCCATTCCCATCTGGATAAAAATAATTCGTCAACAGAAATTATTGTCGAGTCGTTAGAGGGGGTATGGAGGGATTTTTCATTTTCAAAATTACTTCAACAATCTAATATGACTTGGCACGCATCATGGTGTGGTGAGGAATATCCATTTCCATATGAATAACAATAATTCGTCGACAGAAATCATTGTCGGGTCGTTAGAGGGGGTATAGAGGGATTTTTCATTTTCGATATTTCTTCAAAAATCCAATATGACTTGGCACTTATCTTGGTGGGGTGCAGAATATCCATTTCCAACTCAATAACAATAATTCGTCAACAGAAATGATTGTCGGGTCGTCAGAGGGGGTATAGAGGGATTTTTCATTTTCAAAATTACCTAAAAATCAAATATGACTTGTCACGCATCATGGTGGGGTGCAGAATATCCATTTCCATCTGAATAACAATAATTCGTCAACAGAAATCATTGACGGGTCGTTGGAGGGGGTATAGAAGGATTTTTCATTTTCAAAATTTCCTCAATAATCTAATATGACTTGTCACGCATCATGGTGGGGTGCAAAGTATCCATGTCCATCTGAATAACAATAAGTCGTCAACAGAAATCATTGTCGGGTCGTCAGAGGGGGTATAGAGGGATTTTTCATTTTCAAAATTACCTCAGAATCAAATATGACTTGGCACGCATCATAGTAAGGTGCAGAATATCCGATTCCATCTGAATAACAAGAATTTCTCAACAGAAATCATTGTCGGGTCGTCAGAGTGGGTATGGAGGGATTTTTCATTTTCAAAATTACTTCAAAAATCTAATATGACTTATCACGCATCATGGTGTGGTGAGGAACATCCATTTCCATCTGAATAACAATAATTCGTCGACAGAAAACATTGTCGGGTCGTTAGAGGGGGTATAGAGGGATTTCTCATTTTCAATATTTCTTCAAACATCTAATATGACTTGGCACGCATCATGGCGGGGTGCAGAATATCCATTTTCATCTGAATAACAATAATTTGTCAACAGAAATCATTGTCGGGTCATCAGAGGGGGTATAGAGGGATTTTTCATTTTCAAAATGACTTCAATAATCAAATATGACTTGGCACGCAAGATGGGGGGTGCAGAATATTCATTTCCATCTGCATAACAATAATTCGTCAACAGAAATCATTGTCGGGTCGTTAGAGGGGGTATAGAGGGATTTTTCATTTTCAATATTTCTTCAAAAATCCAATATGACTTGGCACGCATCATGGTGGGGTGCAGAATATCCATTTCCATCTGAATAACAATAATTCTACAACAGAAATCATTGTCGGGTCGTCAGAGGGGGTAAAGAGGGATTTTTCATTTTCAGAATGACTTCAAAAATCAAATATGACTTGGCACGCATCATAGTGGGGTACTGAATATCCATTTCCATCTAAATAACAATAATTTGTCAACAGAAATAATTGTCGGGTCGTCAGAGGGTGTATAGAGGGATTTTTCATTTTCAAAATTACCTCAAAATCAAATATGACTTGGCACGCATCATGGTGGGGTGCAGAATATCCATTTCCATCTAAATAACAATAATTCGTCAACAAAAATCATTGACGGGTCGTTGGAGGGGGTATAGAGAGATTTTTCATTTTCAATATTTCTTTAAAAATCTAATATGACTTGGCACGCATCATAGTGGGGTGCAGAATATTCATTTCCATCTGGATAACAATAATTCGTCAACAGAAATCATTGTCGGGTCGTGAGAGGGGGTATAGAGGCATTTTTCATTTTCAATATTTCTTCAAAAATCCAATATGACTTGGCACGCATCATGGTGGGGTGCAGAATATCCATTTCCATCTGAATAACAATAATTCTTCAACAGAAATCATTGTCGGGTCGTCAGAGGGGGTATGGAGGGATTTTTCATTTTCAAAATTACTTCAAATATCTAATATGACTTGGCACGCATCATGGTGTGGTGATGAATATCCATTTCCATCTGAATAACAATAAATCGTCGACAGAAATCATTGTCGGGTCGTTAGAGGGGGTATAGAGGGATTTCTCATTTTCAATATTTCTTCAAAAATCTAATATTACTTGGCACGCATCATGGTGGGGTGCAGAATATCTATTTCCATCTAAATAACAATAATTCGTCGACAGAAATCATTGTCGGGTCGTTAGAGGGGGTATAGAGGGATTATTCATTTTCAAAATTACCTCAAAATCAAATATGACTTGGCACGCAACATGGTGGGGTGTAGAATATTCATTTCCATCTGAATAACAATAATTCGTCAACAGAAATCATTGTCGGGTCGTTACCGGGGGTATAGAGGGATTTTTCATTTTCAATATTTCTTCAAAAATCCAATATGACTTGGCACGCATCATGGTGGGGTGCAGAATATCCGATTCCATCTGATTACCAAGAATTTTCCAACAGAAATCATTGTCGGGTCGTCAGAGGGGGTATGGAGGGATTTTTCATTTTCAAAATTACTTCAAAAATCTAATATTACTAGGCACGCATCATGGTGGGGTGCAGAATATCTATTTTCATCTGAATAACAATAATTCGTAGACAGAAATCATTGTCGGGTCGTTAGAGGGGGTATAGAGGGATTTCTCGTTTTCAATATTTCTTCAAAAATCTAATATGACTTGGCACGCATCATGGTGGGGTGCAGAATATCTATTTCCATCTGAATAACAATAATTCGTCGACAGAAATCATTGTTGGGTCGTGAGAGGGGGTATAGAGGGATTTTTCATTTTCAAAATTACCTCAAAATCAAATATGACTTGGCAGGCAACATGGTGGGGTGCAGAATATTCATTTCCATCTGAATATCAATAATTCGTCAACAGAAATCAATGTCGGGTCGTTAGAGGGGGTATAGAGGGATTTTTCATTTTCGATATTTCTTCAAAAATCCAATATGACTTGGCACTTATCATGGTGGGGTGCAGAATATCTATTCCCATCTGAATAAAAATAATTCGTCAACAGAAATCATTGTCGTGTCGTCAGAGGGGGTATGGAGGGATTTTTCATTTTCAAAATGACTTCAAAAATCAAATATGACTTGGCACGCATCATGGTGGGGTACAGAATATCCATTCCCATCTGAATAACAATAATTCGTCAACAGATATCATTGTCGTGTCGTCAGAGGGGGTATGGAGGGATTTATCATTTTCAAAATTACTTCAAAAATGTAATATTACTTGGCACGCATCATGGTGAAGTGCAAAGTATCCATTCCCATCTGAATAAAAATAATTCGTCAACAGAAATTATTGTCGAGTCGTTAGAGGGGGTATAGAGGGATTTTTCATTTTCAAAATCACCTCAAAATCAAACATGACTTGGCACGCATCATGGGGGGTGCAGAATATCCATTTCCATCTGAATAACAATGATTCGTCAACAGAAATCATTGTCGGGTCGTCAGAGGGGGTATAGAGGGATTTTTCATTTTCAAAATTACTTCAAAAATGTAATATGACTTGGCACGCATCAAGGTGAAGTGCAAAGTATCCATTCCCATCTGAATAAAAATAATTCGTCTACAGATATCATTGTCGTGTCGTCAGAGGGGGTATGGAGGGATTTATCATTTTCAAAATTACTTCAAAAATGTAATATGACTTGGCACGCATCATGGTGAAGTGCAAAGTATCCATTCCCATCTGGATAAAAATAATTCGTCAACAGAAATTATTGTCGAGTCGTTAGAGGGGGTATGGAGGGATTTTTCATTTTCAAAATTACTTCAACAATCTAATATGACTTGGCACGCATCATGGTGTGGTGAGGAATATCCATTTCCATATGAATAACAATAATTCGTCGACAGAAATCATTGTCGGGTCGTTAGAGGGGGTATAGAGGGATTTTTCATTTTCGATATTTCTTCAAAAATCCAATATGACTTGGCACTTATCATGGTGGGGTGCAGAATATCCATTTCCAACTCAATAACAATAATTCGTCAACAGAAATGATTGTCGGGTCGTCAGAGGGGGTATAGAGGGATTTTTCATTTTCAAAATTACCTAAAAATCAAATATGACTTGTCACGCATCATGGTGGGGTGCAGAATATCCATTTCCATCTGAATAACAATAATTCGTCAACAGAAATCATTGACGGGTCGTTGGAGGGGGTATAGAAGGATTTTTCATTTTCAAAATTTCCTCAATAATCTAATATGACTTGTCACGCATCATGGTGGGGTGCAAAGTATCCATGTCCATCTGAATAACAATAAGTCGTCAACAGAAATCATTGTCGGGTCATCAGAGGGGGTATAGAGGGATTTTTCATTTTCAAAATTACCTCAGAATCAAATATGACTTGGCACGCATCATAGTAAGGTGCAGAATATCCGATTCCATCTGAATAACAAGAATTTCTCAACAGAAATCATTGTCGGGTCGTCAGAGGGGGTATGGAGGGATTTTTCATTTTCAAAATTACTTCAAAAATCTAATATGACTTATCACGCATCATGGTGTGGTGAGGAACATCCATTTCCATCTGAATAACAATAATTCGTTGACAGAAAACATTGTCGGGTCGTTAGAGGGGGTATAGAGGGATTTCTCATTTTCAATATTTCTTCAAACATCTAATATGACTTGGCACGCATCATGGCGGGGTGCAGAATATCCATTTTCATCTGAATAACAATAATTTGTCAACAGAAATCATTGTCGGGTCGTCAGAGGGGGTATAGAGGGATTTTTCATTTTCAAAATGACTTCAATAATCAAATATGACTTGGCACGCAACATGGTGGGGTGCAGAATATTCATTTCCATCTGCATAACAATAATTCGTCAACAGAAATCATTGTCGGGTCGTTAGAGGGGGTATAGAGGGATTTTTCATTTTCAATATTTCTTCAAAAATCCAATATGACTTGGCACGCATCATGGTGGGGTGCAGAATATCCATTTCCATCTGAATAACAATAATTCTACAACAGAAATCATTGTCGGGTCGTCAGAGGGGGTAAAGAGGGATTTTTCATTTTCAGAATGACTTCAAAAATCAAATATGACTTGGCACGCATCATAGTGGGGTACTGAATATCCATTTCCATCTAAATAACAATAATTTGTCAACAGAAATAATTGTCGGGTCGTCAGAGGGTGTATAGAGGGATTTTTCATTTTCAAAATTACCTCAAAATCAAATATGACTTGGCACGCATCATGGTGGGGTGCAGAATATCCATTTCCATCTAAATAACAATAATTCGTCAACAAAAATCATTGACGGGTCGTTGGAGGGGGTATAGAGAGATTTTTCATTTTCAATATTTCTTTAAAAATCTAATATGACTTGGCACGCATCATAGTGGGGTGCAGAATATTCATTTCCATCTGGATAACAATAATTCGTCAACAGAAATCATTGTCGGGTCGTGAGAGGGGGTATAGAGGCATTTTTCATTTTCAATATTTCTTCAAAAATCCAATATGACTTGGCACGCATCATGGTGGGGTGCAGAATATCCATTTCCATCTGAATAACAATAATTCTTCAACAGAAATCATTGTCGGGTCGTCAGAGGGGGTATGGAGGGATTTTTCATTTTCAAAATTACTTCAAATATCTAATATGACTTGGCACGCATCATGGTGTGGTGATGAATATCCATTTCCATCTGAATAACAATAAATCGTCGACAGAAATCATTGTCGGGTCGTTAGAGGGGGTATAGAGGGATTTCTCATTTTCAATATTTCTTCAAAAATCTAATATTACTTGGCACGCATCATGGTGGGGTGCAGAATATCTATTTCCATCTAAATAACAATAATTCGTCGACAGAAATCATTGTCGGGTCGTTAGAGGGGGTATAGAGGGATTATTCATTTTCAAAATTACCTCAAAATCAAATATGACTTGGCACGCAACATGGTGGGGTGTAGAATATTCATTTCCATCTGAATAACAATAATTCGTCAACAGAAATCATTGTCGGGTCGTTACCGGGGGTATAGAGGGATTTTTCATTTTCAATATTTCTTCAAAAATCCAATATGACTTGGCACGCATCATGGTTTGGTGCAGAATATCCATTTCCATCTGTATAACAATAATTCGTCGACAGAAATCATTGTCGGGTCGTTAGAGGGGGTATAGAGTGATTTTTCATTTTCAAAATTACCTCAAAATCAAATATGACTTGGCACGCAACATGGTGGGGTGCAAAGTATCCATGTCCATCTGAATAACAATAACTCGTCAACAGAAATCATTGTCGGGTCGTCAGAGGGGGTATAGAGGGATTTCTCATTTTCAAAATTTCTTTAAAAATCTAATATGACTTGGCACGCAACATGGTGGGGTGCAAAGTATCCATGTCCATCTGAATAACAATAAGTCGTCAACAGAAATCATTGTCGGGTCGTCAGAGGGGGTATAGAGGGATTTTTCATTTTCAAAATTACCTCAAAATCAAATATGACTCGGCACGCATCATAGTAAGGTGCAGAATATCCGATTCCATCTGAATAATAAGAATTTCTCAATAGAAATCATTGTCGGGTCGTCAGAGGGGGTATGGAGGAATTTTTCATTTTCAAAATTACTTCAAAAATCTAATATGACTTGTCACGCATCATGGTGTGGTGAGGAATATCCATTTCCATCTGAATAACAATAATTCGTCGACAGAAATCATTGTCGGGTCGTTAGAGGGGGTATAGAGGGATTTCTCATTTTCAATATTTCTTCAAAAATCTAATATGACTTGGCACGCATCATGGCGGGGTGCAGAATATCCATTTCCATCTGAATAACAATAATTTGTCAACAGAAATCATTGTCGGGTCGTCAGAGGGGGTATAGAGGGATTTTTCATTTTCAAAATGACTTCAATAATCAAATATGACTTGGCACGCAACATGGTGGGGTGCAGAATATTCTTTTCCATCTGGATAACAATAATTCGTCAACAGAAATCATTGTCGGGTCGTTAGAGGGGGTATAGAGGGATTTTTCATTTTCAATATTTCTTCAAAAATCCAATATGACTTGGCACGCATCATAATGGGGTGCAGAATATCCATTTCCATCTGAATAACAATAATTCTTCAACAGAAATCATTGTCGGGTCGTCAGAGGGGGTAAAGAGGGAATTTTCATTTTCAGAATGACTTCAAAAATCAAATATGACTTGGCAAGCATCATAGTGGGGTACTGAATATCCATTTCCATCTAAATAACAATAATTTGTCAACAGAAATAATTGTCGGGTCGTCAGAGGGTGTATAGAGGGATTTTTCATTTTCAAAATTACCTCAAAATCAAATATGACTTGGCACGCATCATGGTGGGGTGCAGAATATCCATCTCCATCTAAATAACAATAATTCGTCAACAAAAATCATTGTCGGGTCGTTGGAGGGGGTATAGAGAGATTTTTCATTTTCAATATTTCTTTAAAAATCTAATATGACTTGGCACGCATCATAGTGGGGTGCAGAATATTCATTTCCATCTGGATAATAATAATTCGTCAACAGAAATTATTGTCGGGTCGTGAGAGGGGGTATAGAGGCATTTTTCAGTTTCAATATTTCTTCAAAAATCCAATATGACTTGGCACGCATCATGGTGGGGTGATGAATATCCATTTCCATCTGAATAACAATGAATCGTCGACAGAAATCATTGTCGGGTCGTTAGAGGGGGTATAGAGGGATTTCCCATTTTCAATATTTCTTCAAAAATCTAATATTACTTGGCACGCATCATGGTGGGGTGCAGAATATCTATTTCCATCTAAATAACAATAATTCGTCGACAGAAATCATTGTCGGGTCGTTAGAGGGGGTATAGAGGGATTATTCATTTTCAAAATTACCTCAAAATCAAATATGACTTGGCACGCAACATGGTGGGGTGTAGAATATTCATTTCCATCTGAATAACAATAATTCGTCAACAGAAATCATTGTCGGGTCGTTACAGGGAGTATAGAGTGATTTTTCATTTTCAATATTTCTTCAAAAATCCAATATGACTTGGCACGCATCATGGAGGGGTGCAGAAAATCCGAATCCATCTGATTACCAAGAATTTTCGAACAGAAATCATTGTCGGGTCGTCAGAGGGGGTATGGAGGGATTTTTCATTTTCAAAATTACTTCAAAAATCTAATATTACTTGGCACGCATCATGGTGGGGTGCAGAATATCTATTTCCAACTGAATAACAATAATTCGTAGACAGAAATCATTGTCGGGTCGTTAGAGGGGGTATAGAGGGATTTTTCATTTTCAATATTTCTTCAAAAATCCAATATGACTTGGCACGCATCATGGTGGGGTGCAGAATATCCATTTCCATCTGTATAACAATAATTCGTCGACAGAAATCATTGTCGGGTCGTTAGAGGGGGTATAGAGTGATTTTTCATTTTCAAAATTACCTCAAAATCAAATATGACTTGGCACGCAACATGGTGGGGTGCAAAGTATCCATGTCCATCTGAATAACAATAACTCGTCAACAGAAATCATTGTCGGGTCGTCAGAGGGGGTATAGAGGGATTTTTCATTTTCAAAATTACTTCAAAAATGTGATATTACTTGGCACGCATCATGGTGGGGTGCAGAATATCTATTTCCATCTGAATAACAATAATTCGTCGACAGAAATCATTGTCGGGTCGTTAGAGGGGGTATAGAGGGATTATTCATTTTCAAAATTACCTCAAAATCAAATATGACTTGGCACGCAACATGGTGGGGTGTAGAATATTCATTTCCATCTGAATAACAATAATTCGTCGACAGAAATCATTGTCGGGTCGTTACAGGGAGTATAGAGTGATTTTTCATTTTCAAAATTACCTCAAAATCAAATATGACTTGGCACGCAACATGGTGGGGTGCAAAGTATCCATGTCCATCTGAATAACAATAACTCGTCAACAGAAATCATTGTCGGGTCGTCAGAGGGGGTATAGAGGGATTTTTCATTTTCAAAATTACTTCAAAAATCTAATATTACTTGGCACGCATCATGGTGGGGTGCAGAATATCTATTTCCATCTGAATAACAATAATTCGTCGACAGAAATCATTGTCGGGTCGTTAGAGGGGGTATAGAGGGATTTCTCGTTTTCAATATTTCTTCAAAAATCTAATATGACTTGGCACGCATCATGGTGGGGTGCAGAATATCTATTTCCATCTGAATAACAATAATTCGTCGACAGAAATCATTGTCGGGTCGTTAGAGGGGGTATAGAGGGATTTTTCATTTTCAAAATTACCTCAAAATCAAATATGACTTGGCAGGCAACATGGTGGGGTGCAGAATATTCATTTCCATCTGAATATCAATAATTCGTCAACAGAAATCATTGTCGGGTCGTTAGAGGGAGTATAGAGGGATTTTTCATTTTCGATATTTCTTCAAAAATCCAATATGACTTGGCACTTATCATGGTGGGGTGCAGAATATCCATTTCCAACTGAATAACAATAATTCTTCAACAGAAATGATTGTCGGGTCGTCAGAGGGGGTATAGAGGGATTTTTCATTTTCAAAATTACCTTAAAATCAAATATGACTTGTCACGCATCATGGTGGGGTGCAGAATATCCATTTCCATATGAATAACAATAATTCGTCAACAGAAATCATTGTCGGGTCGTCAGAGGGGGTATGGAGGGATTTATCATTTTCAAAATTACTCCAAAAATGTAATATGACTTGGCACGCATCATGGTGAAGTGCAAAGTATCCATTCCCATCTGTATAAAAATAATTCGTCAACAGTAATTATTGTCGAGTCGTTAGAGGGGGTATGGAGGGATTTTTCATTTTCAAAATTACTTCAACAATCTAATATGACTTGGCACGCATCATGGTGTGGTGAGGAATATCCATTTCCATATGAATAACAATAATTCGTCGACAGAAATCATTGTCGGGTCGTTAGAGGGGCTATAGACGGATTTCTCGTTTTCAATATTTCTTCAAAAATCTAATATGACTTGGCACGCATCATGGTGGGGTGCAGAATATCTATTTCCATCTGAATAACAATAATTCGTCGACAGAAATCATTGTCGGGTCGTTAGAGGGGGTATAGAGGGATTTTTCATTTTCAAAATTACCTCAAAATCAAATATGACTTAGCAGGCAACATGGTGGGGTGCAGAATATTCATTTCCATCTGAATATCAATAATTCGTCAACAGAAATCATTGTCGGGTCGTTAGAGGGGGTATAGAGGGATTTTTCATTTTCGATATTTCTTCAAAAATACAATATGACTTGGCACTTATCATGGTGGGGTGCAGAATATCCATTTCCAACTGAATAACAATAATTCGTCAACAGGAATGATTGTCAGGTCGTCAGAGGGGGTATAGAGGGATTTTTCATTTTCAAAATTACCTTAAAATCAAATATGACTTAGCAGGCAACATGGTGGGGTGCAGAATATTCATTTCCATCTGAATATCAATAATTCGTCAACAGAAATCATTGTCGGGTCGTTAGAGGGGGTATAGAGGGATTTTTCATTTTCGATATTTCTTCAAAAATCCAATATGACTTGGCACTTATCATGGTGGGGTGCAGAATATCCATTTCCATCTGAATAACAATAATTCGTGAACAGAAATCATTGTCGGGTCGTTGGAGGGGGTATAGAAGGATTTATCATTTTCAAAATTTCTTCAATAATCTAATATGACTTGTCACGCATCATGGTGGGGTGCAGAATATCCATTTCCAACTGAATAACAATAATTCGTCAACAGGAATGATTGTCAGGTCGTCAGAGGGGGTATAGAGGGATTTTTCATTTTCAAAATTACCTCAAAATCAAATATGACTTAGCAGGCAACATGGTGGGGTGCAGAATATTCATTTCCATCTGAATATCAATAATTCGTCAACAGAAATCATTGTCGGGTCGTTAGAGGGGGTATAGAGGGATTTTTCATTTTCGATATTTCTTCAAAAATCCAATATGACTTGGCACTTATCATGGTGGGGTGCAGAATATCCATTTCCATCTGAATAACAATAATTCGTGAACAGAAATCATTGTCGGGTCGTTGGAGGGGGTATAGAAGGATTTATCATTTTCAAAATTTCTTCAATAATCTAATATGACTTGTCACGCATCATGGTGGGGTGCAAAGTATCCATGTCCATCTGAATAACAATAAGTCGTCAACAGAAATCATTGTCGGGTCGTCAGAGGGGGTATGGAGGGATTTTTCATTTTCAAAATTACTTCAAAAATCTAATATGACTTGGCACGCATCATGGTGTGGTGAGGAATATCCATTTCCATCTGAATAACAATAATTCGTCGACAGAAATCATTGTCGGGTCGTTAGAGGGGGTATAGAGGGATTTCTCATTTTCAATATTTCTTCAAAAATCTAATATGACTTGGCACGCATCATGGCGGGGTGCAGAATATCCATTTCCATCTGAATAACAATAATTTGTCAACAGAAATCATTGTCGGGTCGTCAGAGGGGGTAAAGAGGGATTTTTCATTTTCAGAATGACTTCAAAAATCAAATATGACTTGGCACGAATCATAGTGGGGTACTGAATATCCATTTCCATCCAAATAACAATAATTTGTCAACAGAAATAATTGTCGGGTCGTCAGAGGGTGTATAGAGGGATTTTTCATTTTCAAAATTACCTCAAAATCAAATATGACTTGGCACGCATCATGGTGGGGTGCAGAATATCCATTTTCATCTAAATAACAATAATTCGTCAACAAAAATCATTGTCGGGTCGTTGGAGGGGGTATAGAGTGATTTTTCATTTTCAATATTTCTTTAAAAATCTAATATGACTTGGCACGCATCATAGTGGGGTGCAGAATATTCATTTCCATCTGGATAATAATAATTCGTCAACAGAAATTATTGTCGGGTCGTGAGAGGGGGATAGAGGCATTTTTCATTTTCAATATTTCTTCAAAAATCCAATATGACTTGGCACGCATCATGGTGGGGTGCAGAATATCCATTTCCATCTGAATAACAATAATTCTTCAACAGAAATCATTGTCGGGTCGTCAGAGGGGGTATAAAGGGATATTTCATTTTCAAAATTACTTCAATAATCTAATATGACTTGGCACGCATCATGGTGTGGTGATGAATATCCATTTCCATCTGAATAACAATAAATCGTCGACAGAAATCATTGTCGGGTCGTTAGAGGGGGTATAGAGGGATTTCCCATTTTCAATATTTCTTCAAAAATCTAATATTACTTGGCACGCATCATGGTGGGGTGCAGAATATCTATTTTCATCTAAATAACAATAATTCGTCGACAGAAATCATTGTCGGGTCGTTAGAGGGGGTATAGAGGGATTATTCATTTTCAAAATTACCTCAAAATCAAATATGACTTGGCACGCAACATGGTGGGGTGTAGAATATTCATTTCCATCTGAATAACAATAATTCGTCAACAGAAATCATTGTCGGGTCGTTACAGGGAGTATAGAGTGATTTTTCATTTTCAATATTTCTTCAAAAATCCAATATGACTTGGCACGCATCATGGTGGGGTGCAGAATATCCGATTCCATCTGATTACCAAGAATTTTCCAACAGAAATCATTGTCGGGTCGTCAGAGGGGGTATGGAGGGATTTTTCATTTTGAAAATTACTTCAAAAATCTAATATTACTTGGCACGCATCATGGTGGGGTGCAGAATATCTATTTCCATCTGAATAACAATAATTCGTAGACAGAAATCATTGTCGGGTCGTTGGAGGGGGTATAGAAGGATTTATCATTTTCAAAATTTCTTCAATAATCTAATATGACTTGTCACGTATCATGGTGGGGTGCAAAGTATCCATGTCCATCTGAATAACAATAAGTCGTCAACAGAAATCATTGTCGGGTCGTCAGAGGGGGTATAGAGGGATTTTTCATTTTCAAAATTACCTCAAAATCAAATATGACTTGGCACGCATCATAGTAAGGTGCAGAATATCCGATTCCATCTGAATAACAAGAATTTCTCAACAGAAATCATTGTCGGGTCGTCAGAGGGGGTATGGAGGGATTTTTCATTTTCAAAATTACTTCAAAAATCTAATATGACTTGGCACGCATCATGGTGTGGTGAGGAATATCCATTTCCATCTGAATAACAATAATTCGTCGACAGAAATCATTGTCGGGTCGTTAGAGGGGGTATAGAGGGATTTCTCATTTTCAATATTTCTTCAAAAATCTAATATGACTTGGCACGCATCATGGCGGGTCGCAGAATATCCATTTCCATCTGAATAACAATAATTTGTCAACAGAAATCATTGTCGGGTCGTCAGAGGGGGTATAGAGGGATTTTTCATTTTCAAAATGACTTCAATAATCAAATATGACTTGGCACGCAACATGGTGGGGTGCAGAATATTCATTTCCATCTGGATAACAATAATTCGTCAACAGAAATCATTGTCGGGTCGTTAGAGGGGGTATAGAGGGATTTTTCATTTTCAATATTTCTTCAAAAATCCAATATGACTTGGCACGCATCATGGTGGGGTGCAGAATATCCATTTCCATCTGAATAACAATAATTCTTTAACAGAAATCATTGTCGGGTCGTCAGAGGGGGTAAAGAGGGATTTTTCATTTTCAGAATGACTTCAAAAATCAAATATGACTTGGCACGCATCATAGTGGGGTACTGAATATCCATTTCCATCTAAATAACAATAATTTGTCAACAGAAATAATTGTCGGGTCGTCAGAGGGTGTATAGAGGGATTTTTCATTTTCAAAATTACCTCAAAATCAAATATGACTTGGCACGCATCATGGTGGGGTGCAGAATATCCATTTCCATCTAAATAACAATAATTCGTCAACAAAAATCATTGTCGGGTCGTTGGAGGGGGTATAGAGAGATTTTTCATTTTCAATATTTCTTTAAAAATCTAATATGACTTGGCACGCATCATAGTGGGGTGCAGAATATTCATTTCCATCTGGATAATAATAATTCGTCAACAGAAATTATTGTCGGGTCGTGAGAGGGGGTATAGAGGCATTTTTCATTTTCAATATTTCTTCAAAAATCCAATATGACTTGGCACGCATCATGGTGGGGTGCAGAATATCCATTTCCATCTGAATAACAATAATTCTTCAACAGAAATCATTGTCGGGTCGTCAGAGGGGGTATGGAGGGATTTTTCATTTTCAAAATTACTTCAAAAATCTAATATGACTTGGCACGCATCATGGTGTGGTGATGAATATCCATTTCCATCTGAATAACAATAAATCGTCGACAGAAATCATTGTCGGGTCGTTAGAGGGGGTATAGAGGGATTTCCCATTTTCAATATTTCTTCAAAAATCTAATATTACTTGGCACGCATCATGGTGGGGTGCAGAATATCTATTTCCATCTAAATAACAATAATTCGTCGACAGAAATCATTGTCGGGTCGTTAGAGGGGGTATAGAGGGATTATTCATTTTCAAAATTACATCAAAATCAAATATGACTTGGCACGCATCATGGTGTGGTGATGAATATCCATTTCCATCTGAATAACAATAAATCGTCGACAGAAATCATTGTCGGGTCGTTAGAGGGGGTATAGAGGGATTTCCCATTTTCAATATTTCTTCAAAAATCTAATATTACTTGGCACGCAACATGGTGGGGTGTAGAATATCCATTTCCATCTGAATAACAATAATTCGTCAACAGAAATCATTGTCGGGTCGTTACAGGGAGTATAGAGTGATTTTTCATTTTCAATATTCCTTCAAAAATCCAATATGACTTGGCACGCATCATGGTGGGGTGCAGAATATCCGATTCCATCTGATTACCAAGAATTTTCCAACAGAAATCATTGTCGGGTCGTCAGAGGGGGTATGGATGGATTTTTCATTTTCAAAATTACTTCAAAAATCTAATATTACTTGGCACGCTTCATGGTGGGGTGCAGAATATCTATTTCCATCTGAATAACAATAATTCGTAGACAGAAATCATTGTCGGGTCGTTAGAGGGGGTATAGAGGGATTTTTCATTTTCAATATTTCTTCAAAAATCCAATATGACTTGGCACGCATCATGGTGGGGTGCAGAATATCCATTTCCATCTGTATAACAATAATTCGTCGACAGAAATCATTGTCGGGTCGTTAGAGGGGGTATAGAGTGATTTTTCATTATCAAAATTACCTCAAAATCAAATATGACTTGGCACGCAACATGGTGGGGTGCAAAGTATCCATGTCCATCTGAATAACAATAACTCGTCAACAGAAATCATTGTCGGGTCGTCAGAGGGGGTATAGAGGGATTTTTCATTTTCAAAATTACCTCAAAATAAAATATGACTTGGCACGCATCATGGTGCGGTGAAGAATATCCATTTCCATCTAAATAACAATAATTCGTCGACAGAAATCATTGTCGGGTCGTTAGAGGGGGTATAGAGGGATTTCTCATTTTCAATATTTCTTCAAAAATCTAATATGACTTGGCACACATCATGGTGGGGTGCAGAATATCTATTCCCATCTGAATAAAAATAATTCGTCAACAGAAATCATTGTCGTGTCGTCAGAGGGGGTATGGAGGGATTTTTCATTTTCAAAATGACTTCAAAAATCAAATATGACTTGGCACGCATCATGGTGGGGTACAGAATATCCATTCCCATCTGAATAACAATAATTCGTCAACAGATATCATTGTCGTGTCGTCAGAGGGGGTATGGAGGGATTTATCATTTTCAAAATTACTTCAAAAATGTAATATTACTTGGCACGCATCATGGTGAAGTGCAAAGTATCCATTCCCATCTGAATAAAAATAATTCGTCAACAGAAATTATTGTCGAGTCGTTAGAGGGGGTATAGAGGGATTTTTCATTTTCAAAATCACCTCAAAATCAAACATGACTTGGCACGCATCATGGGGGGGTGCAGAATATCCATTTCCATCTGAATAACAATGATTCGTCAACAGAAATCATTGTCGGGTCGTCAGAGGGGGTTTAGAGGGATTTTTCATTTTCAAAATTACTTCAAAAATGTAATATGACTTGGCACGCATCATGGTGAAGTGCAAAGTATCCATTCCCATCTGATTAAAAATAATTCGTCTACAGATATCATTGTCGTGTCGTCAGAGGGGGTATGGAGGGATTTATCATTTTCAAAATTACTTCAAAAATGTAATATGACTTGGCACGCATCATGGTGAAGTGCAAAGTATCCATTTCCATCTGAATAACAATAATTCGTCAACAGAAATCATTGTCGGGTCGTTGGAGGGGGTATAGAAGGATTTATCATTTTCAAAATTTCTTCAATAATCTAATATGACTTGTCACGCATCATGGTGGGGTGCAAAGTATCCATGTCCATCTGAATAACAATAAGTCGTCAACAGAAATCATTGTCGGGTCGTCAGAGGGGGTATGGAGGGATTTTTCATTTTCAAAATTACTTCAAAAATCTAATATGACTTGGCACGCATCATGGTGTGGTGAGGAATATCCATTTCCATCTGAATAACAATAATTCGTCGACAGAAATCATTGTCGGGTCGTTAGAGGGGGTATAGAGGGATTTCTCATTTTCAATATTTCTTCAAAAATCTAATATGACTTGGCACGCATCATGGCGGGGTGCAGAATATCCATTTCCATCTGAATAACAATAATTTGTCAACAGAAATCATTGTCGGGTCGTCAGAGGGGGTAAAGAGGGATTTTTCATTTTCAGAATGACTTCAAAAATCAAATATGACTTGGCACGCATCATAGTGGGGTACTGAATATCCATTTCCATCCAAATAACAATAATTTGTCAACAGAAATAATTGTCGGGTCGTCAGAGGGTGTATAGAGGGATTTTTCATTTTCAAAATTACCTCAAAATCAAATATGACTTGGCACGCATCATGGTGGGGTGCAGAATATCCATTTTCATCTAAATAACAATAATTCGTCAACAAAAATCATTGTCGGGTCGTTGGAGGGGGTATAGAGAGATTTTTCATTTTCAATATTTCTTTAAAAATCTAATATGACTTGGCACGCATCATAGTGGGGTGCAGAATATTCATTTCCATCTGGATAATAATAATTCGTCAACAGAAATTATTGTCGGGTCGTGAGAGGGGGTATAGAGGCATTTTTCATTTTCAATATTTCTTCAAAAATCCAATATGACTTGGCACGCATCATGGTGGGGTGCAGAATATCCATTTCCATCTGAATAGCAATAATTCTTCAACAGAAATCATTGTCGGGTCGTCAGAGGGGGTATAAAGGGATATTTCATTTTCAAAATTACTTCAAAAATCTAATATGACTTGGCACGCATCATGGTGTGGTGATGAATATCCATTTCCATCTGAATAACAATAAATCGTCGACAGAAATCATTGTCGGGTCGTTAGAGGGGGTATAGAGGGATTTCCCATTTTCAATATTTCTTCAAAAATCTAATATTACTTGGCACGCATCATGGTGGGGTGCAGAATATCTATTTCCATCTAAATAACAATAATTCGTCGACAGAAATCATTGTCGGGTCGTTAGAGGGGGTATAGAGGGATTATTCATTTTCAAAATTACCTCAAAATTAAATATGACTTGGCACGCAACATGGTGGGGTGTAGAATATTCATTTCCATCTGAATAACAATAATTCGTCAACAGAAATCATTGTCGGGTCGTTACAGGGAGTATAGAGTGATTTTTCATTTTCAATATTTCTTCAAAAATCCAATATGACTTGGCACGCATCATGGTGGGGTGCAGAATATCCGATTCCATCTGATTACCAAGAATTTTCCAACAGAAATCATTGTCGGGTCGTCAGAGGGGGTATGGAGGGATTTTTCATTTTGAAAATTACTTCAAAAATCTAATATTACTTGGCACGCATCATGGTGGGGTGCAGAATATCTATTTCCATCTGAATAACAATAATTCGTAGACAGAAATCATTGTCGGGTCGTTGGAGGGGGTATAGAAGGATTTATCATTTTCAAAATTTCTTCAATAATCTAATATGACTTGTCACGCATCATGGTGGGGTGCAAAGTATCCATGTCCATCTGAATAACAATAAGTCGTCAACAGAAATCATTGTCGGGTCGTCAGAGGGGGTATAGAGGGATTTTTCATTTTCAAAATTACCTCAAAATCAAATATGACTTGGCACGCATCATAGTAAGGTGCAGAATATCCGATTCCATCTGAATAACAAGAATTTCTCAACAGAAATCATTGTCGGGTCGTCAGAGGGGGTATGGAGGGATTTTTCATTTTCAAAATTACTTCAAAAATCTAATATGACTTGGCACGCATCATGGTGTGGTGAGGAATATCCATTTCCATCTGAATAACAATAATTCGTCGACAGAAATCATTGTCGGGTCGTTAGAGGGGGTATAGAGGGATTTCTCATTTTCAATATTTCTTCAAAAATCTAATATGACTTGGCACGCATCATGGCGGGGTGCAGAATATCCATTTCCATCTGAATAACAATAATTTGTCAACAGAAATCATTGTCGGGTCGTCAGAGGGGGTATAGAGGGATTTTTCATTTTCAAAATGACTTCAATAATCAAATATGACTTGGCACGCAACATGGTGGGGTGCAGAATATTCATTTCCATCTGGATAACAATAATTCGTCAACAGAAATCATTGTCGGGTCGTTAGAGGGGGTATAGAGGGATTTTTCATTTTCAATATTTCTTCAAAAATCCAATATGACTTGGCACGCATCATGGTGGGGTGCAGAATATCCATTTCCATCTGAATAACAATAATTCTTCAACAGAAATCATTGTCGGGTCGTCAGAGGGGGTAAAGAGGGATTTTTCATTTTCAGAATGACTTCAAAAATCAAATATGACTTGGCACGCATCATAGTGGGGTACTGAATATCCATTTCCATCTAAATAACAATAATTTGTCAACAGAAATAATTGTCGGGTCGTCAGAGGGTGTATAGAGGGATTTTTCATTTTCAAAATTACCTCAAAATCAAATATGACTTGGCACGCATCATGGTGGGGTGCAGAATATCCATTTCCATCTAAATAACAATAATTCGTCAACAAAAATCATTGTCGGGTCGTTGGAGGGGGTATAGAGAGATTTTTCATTTTCAATATTTCTTTAAAAATCTAATATGACTTGGCACGCATCATAGTGGGGTGCAGAATATTCATTTCCATCTGGATAATAATAATTCGTCAACAGAAATTATTGTCGGGTCGTGAGAGGGGGTATAGAGGCATTTTTCATTTTCAATATTTCTTCAAAAACCCAATATGACTTGGCACGCATCATGGTGTGGTGCAGAATATCCATTTCCATCTGAATAACAATAATTCTTCAACAGAAATCATTGTCGGGTCGTCAGAGGGGGTATGGAGGGATTTTTCATTTTCAAAATTACTTCAAAAATCTAATATGACTTGGCACGCATCATGGTGTGGTGATGAATATCCATTTCCATCTGAATAACAATAAATCGTCGACAGAAATCATTGTCGGGTCGTTAGAGGGGGTATAGAGGGATTTCCCATTTTCAATATTTCTTCAAAAATCTAATATTACTTGGCACGCATCATGGTGGGGTGCAGAATATCTATTTCCATCTAAATAACAATAATTCGTCGACAGAAATCATTGTCGGGTCGTTAGAGGGGGTATAGAGGGATTATTCATTTTCAAAATTACATCAAAATCAAATATGACTTGGCACGCAACATGGTGGGGTGTAGAATATCCATTTCCATCTGAATAACAATAATTCGTCAACAGAAATCATTGTCGGGTCGTTACAGGGAGTATAGAGTGATTTTTCATTTTCAATATTTCTTCAAAAATCCAATATGACTTGGCACGCATCATGGTGGGGTGCAGAATATCCGATTCCATCTGATTACCAAGAATTTTCCAACAGAAATCATTGTCGGGTCGTCAGAGGGGGTATGGATGGATTTTTCATTTTCAAAATTACTTCAAAAATCTAATATTACTTGGCACGCATCATGGTGGGGTGCAGAATATCTATTTCCATCTGAATAACAATAATTCGTAGACAGAAATCATTGTCGGGTCGTTAGAGGGGGTATAGAGGGATTTTTCATTTTCAATATTTCTTCAAAAATCCAATATGACTTGGCACGCATCATGGTGGGGTGCAGAATATCCATTTCCATCTGTATAACAATAATTCGTCGACAGAAATCATTGTCGGGTCGTTAGAGGGGGTATAGAGTGATTTTTCATTATCAAAATTACCTCAAAATCAAATATGACTTGGCACGCAACATGGTGGGGTGCAAAGTATCCATGTCCATCTGAATAACAATAACTCGTCAACAGAAATCATTGTCGGGTCGTCAGAGGGGGTATAGAGGGATTTTTCATTTTCAAAATTACCTCAAAATAAAATATGACTTGGCACGCATCATGGTGCGGTGAAGAATATCCATTTCCATCTAAATAACAATAATTCGTCGACAGAAATCATTGTCGGGTCGTTAGAGGGGGTATAGAGGGATTTCTCATTTTCAATATTTCTTCAAAAATCTAATATGACTTGGCACACATCATGGTGGGGTGCAGAATATCTATTCCCATCTGAATAAAAATAATTCGTCAACAGAAATCATTGTCGTGTCGTCAGAGGGGGTATGGAGGGATTTTTCATTTTCAAAATGACTTCAAAAATCAAATATGACTTGGCACGCATCATGGTGGGGTACAGAATATCCATTCCCATCTGAATAACAATAATTCGTCAACAGATATCATTGTCGTGTCGTCAGAGGGGGTATGGAGGGATTTATCATTTTCAAAATTACTTCAAAAATGTAATATTACTTGGCACGCATCATGGCGGGGTGCGGAATATCCATTTCCATCTGAATAACAATAATTTGTCAACAGAAATTATTGTAGAGTCGTTAGAGGGGGTATAGAGGGATTTTTCATTTTCAAAATCACCTCAAAATCAAACATGACTTGGCACGCATCATGGGGGGTGCAGAATATCCATTTCCATCTGAATAACAATGATTCGTCAACAGAAATCATTGTCGGGTCGTCAGAGGGGGTTTAGAGGGATTTTTCATTTTCAAAATTACTTCAAAAATGTAATATGACTTGGCACGCATCATGGTGAAGTGCAAAGTATCCATTCCCATCTGAATAAAAATAATTCGTCTACAGATATCATTGTCGTGTCGTCAGAGGGGGTATGGAGGGATTTATCATTTTCAAAATTACTTCAAAAATGTAATATGACTTGGCACGCATCATGGTGAAGTGCAAAGTATCCATTCCCATCTGGATAAAAATATTTCGTCAACAGAAATTATTGTCGAGTCGTTAGAGGGGGTATGGAGGGATTTTTCATTTTCAAAATTACTTCAACAATCTAATATGACTTGGCACGCATCATGGGGTGGTGAGGAATATCCATTTCCATATGAATAACAATAATTCGTCGACAGAAATCATTGTCGGGTCGTTAGAGGGGGTATAGAGGGATTTCTCGTTTTCAATATTTCTTCAAAAATCTAATATGACTTGGCACGCATCATGGTGGGGTGCAGAATATCTATTTCCATCTGAATAACAATAATTCGTCGACAGAATTCATTGTCGGGTCGTAAGAGGGGGTATAGAGGGATTTTTCATTTTCAAAATTACCTCAAAATCAAATATGACTTGGCAGGCAACATGGTGGGGTGCAGAATATTCATTTCCATCTGAATATCAATAATTCGTCAACAGAAATCATTGTCGGGTCGTTAGAGGGGGTATAGAGGGATTTTTCATTTTCGATATTTCTTCAAAAATCCAATATGACTTGGCACTTATCATGGTGGGGTGCAGAATATCTATTCCCATCTGAATAAAAATAATTCGTCAACAGAAATCATTGTCGTGTCGTCAGAGGGGGTATGGAGGGATTTTTCATTTTCAAAATGACTTCAAAAATCAAATATGACTTGGCACGCATCATGGTGGGGTATAGAATATCCATTCCCATCTGAATAACAATAATTCGTCAACAGATATCATTGTCGTGTCGTCAGAGGGGGTATGGAGGGATTTATCAATTTCAAAATTACTTCATAAATGTAATATTACTTGGCACGCATCATGGTGAAGTGCAAAGTATCCATTCCCATCTGAATAAAAATAATTCGTCAACAGAAATTATTGTCGAGTCGTTAGAGGGGGTATAGAGGGATTTTTCATTTTCAAAATCACCTCAAAATCAAACATGACTTGGCACGCGTCATGGGGGGTGCAGAATATCCATTTCCATCTGAATAACAATGATTCGTCAACAGAAATCATTGTCGGGTCGTCAGAGGGGGTATAGAGGGATTTTTCATTTTCAAAATTACTTCAAAAATGTAATATGACTTTGCACGCATCATGGTGAAGTGCAAAGTATCCATTCCCATCTGAATAAAAATAATTCGTCTACAGATATCATTGTCGTGTCGTCAGAGGGGGTATGGAGGGATTTATCATTTTCAAAATTACTTCAAAAATGTAATATGACTTGGCACGCATCATGGTGAAGTGCAAAGTATCCATTCCCATCTGGATAAAAATAATTCGTCAACAGAAATTATTGTCGAGTCGTTAGAGGGGGTATGGAGGGATTTTTCATTTTCAAAATTACTTCAACAATCTAATATGACTTGGCACGCATCTTGGTGTGGTGAGGAACATCCATTTCCATATGAATATCAATAATTCGTCGACAGAAAACATTGTCGGGTCGTTAGAGGGGGTATAGAGGGATTTTTCATTTTCGATATTTCTTCAAAAATCCAATATGACTTGGCACTTATCATGGTGGGGTGCAGAATATTCATTTCCAACTGAATAACAATAATTCGTCAACAGAAATGATTGTCGGGTCGTCAGAGGGGGTATAGAGGGATTTTTCATTTTCAAAATTACCTAAAAATCAAATATGACTTGTCACGCATCATGGTGGGGTGCAGAATATCCATTTCCATCTGAATAACAATAATTCGTCAACAGAAATCATTGACGGGTCGTTGGAGGGGGTATAGAAGGATTTTTCATTTTCAAAATTTCCTCAATAATCTAATATGACTTGTCACGCATCATGGTGGGGTGCAAAGTATCCATGTCCATCTGAATAACAATAAGTCGTCAACAGAAATCATTGTCGGGTCGTCAGAGGGGGTATAGAGGGATTTTTCATTTTCAAAATTACCTCAGAATCAAATATGACTTGGCACGCATCATAGTAAGGTGCAGAATATCCGATTCCATCTGAATAACAAGAATTCCTCAACAGAAATCATTGTCGGGTCGTCAGAGGGGGTATGGAGGGATTTTTCATTTTCAAAATTACTTCAAAAATCTAATATGACTTGGCACGCATCATGGTGTGGTGAGAAATATCCATTTCCATCTGAATAACAATAATTCGTCGACAGAAATCATTGTCGGGTCGTTAGAGGGGGTATAGAGGGATTTCTCATTTTCAATATTTCTTCAAAAATCTAATATGACTTGGCACGCATCATGGCGGGGTGCAGAATATCCATTTCCATCTGAATAACAATAATTTGTCAACAGAAATCATTGTCGGGTCGTCAGAGGGGGTATAGAGGGATTTTTCATTTTCAAAATGACTTCAATAATCAAATATGACTTGGCACGCAACATGGTGGGGTGCAGAATATTCATTTCCATCTGGATAACAATAATTCGTCAACAGAAATCATTGTCGGGTCGTTAGAGGGGGTATAGAGGGATTTTTCATTTTCAATATTTCTTCAAAAATCCAATATGACTTGGCACGCATCATGGTGGGGTGCAGAATATCCATTTCCATCTGAATAACAATAATTCTTCAACAGAAATTATTGTCGGGTCGTCAGAGGGGGTAAAGAGGGATTTTTCATTTTCAGAATGACTTCAAAAATCAAATATGACTTGGCACGCATCATAGTGGGGTACTGAATATCCATTTCCATCTAAATAACAATAATTTGTCAACAGAAATAATTGTCGGGTCGTCAGAGGGTGTATAGAGGGATTTTTCATTTTCAAAATTACCTCAAAATCAAATATGACTTGGCACGCATCATGGTGGGGTGCAGAATATCCATTTCCATCTAAATAACAATAATTCGTCAACAAAAATCATTGTCGGGTCGTTGGAGGGGTATAGAGAGATTTTTCATTTTCAATATTTCTTTAAAAATCTAATATGACTTGGCACGCATCATAGTGGGGTGCAGAATATTCATTTCCATCTGGATAATAATAATTCGTCAACAGAAATTATTGTCGGGTCGTGAGAGGGGGTATAGAGGCATTTTTCATTTTCAATATTTCTTCAAAAATCCAATATGACTTGGCACGCATCATGGTGGGGTGCAGAATATCCATTTCTATCTGAATAACAATAATTCTTCAACAGAAATCATTGTCGGGTCGTCAGAGGGGGTATGGAGGGATTTTTCATTTTCAAAATTACTTCAAAAATCTAATATGACTTGGCACGCATCATGGTGTGGTGATGAATATCCATTTCCATCTGAATAACAATAAATCGTCGACAGAAATCATTGTCGGGTCGTTAGAGGGGGTATAGAGGGATTTCCCATTTTCAATATTTCTTCAAAAATCTAATATTTCTTGGCACGCATCATGGTGGGGTGCAGAATATCTATTTCCATCTAAATAACAATAATTCGTCGACAGAAATCATTGTCGGGTCGTTAGAGGGGGTATAGAGGGATTATTCATTTTCAAAATTACATCAAAATCAAATATGACTTGGCACGCAACATGGTGGGGTGTAGAATATCCATTTCCATCTGAATAACAATAATTCGTCAACAGAAATCATTGTCGGGTCGTTACAGGGAGTATAGAGTGATTTTTCATTTTCAATATTTCTTCAAAAATCCAATATGACTTGGCACGCATCATGGTGGGGTGCAGAATATCCGATTCCATCTGATTACCAAGATTTTTCCAACAGAAATCATTGTCGGGTCGTCAGAGGGGGTATGGATGGATTTTTCATTTTCAAAATTACTTCAAAAATCTAATATTACTTGGCACGCATCATGGTGGGGTGCAGAATATCTATTTCCATCTGAATAACAATAATTCGTAGACAGAAATCATTGTCGGGTCGTTAGAGGGGGTATAGAGGGATTTTTCATTTTCAATATTTCTTCAAAAATCCAATATGACTTGGCACGCATCATGGTGGGGTGCAGAATATCCATTTCCATCTGTATAACAATAATTCGTCGACAGAAATCATTGTCGGGTCGTTAGAGGGGGTATAGAGTGATTTTTCATTATCAAAATTACCTCAAAATCAAATATGACTTGGCACGCAACATGGTGGGGTGCAAAGTATCCATGTCCATCTGAATAACAATAACTCGTCAACAGAAATCATTGTCGGGTCGTCAGAGGGGGTATAGAGGGATTTTTCATTTTCAAAATTACCTCAAAATAAAATATGACTTGGCACGCATCATGGTGCGGTGAAGAATATCCATTTTCATCTAAATAACAATAATTCGTCGACAGAAATCATTGTCGGGTCGTTAGAGGGGGTATAGAGAGATTTCTCATTTTCAATATTTCTTCAAAAATCTAATATGACTTGGCACACATCATGGTGGGGTGCAGAATATCTATTCCCATCTGAATAAAAATAATTCGTCAACAGAAATCATTGTCGTGTCGTCAGAGGGGGTATGGAGGGATTTTTCATTTTCAAAATGACTTCAAAAATCAAATATGACTTGGCACGCATCATGGTGGGGTACAGAATATCCATTCCCATCTGAATAACAATAATTCGTCAACAGATATCATTGTCGTGTCGTCAGAGGGGGTATGGAGGGATTTATCATTTTCAAAATTACTTCAAAAATGTAATATTACTTGGCACGCATCATGGTGAAGTGCAAAGTATCCATTCCCATCTGAATAAAAATAATTCGTCAACAGAAATTATTGTCGAGTCGTTAGAGGGGGTATAGAGGGATTTTTCATTTTCAAAATCACCTCAAAATCAAACATGACTTGGCACGCATCATGGGGGGGTGCAGAATATCCATTTCCATCTGAATAACAATGATTCGTCAACAGAAATCATTGTCGGGTCGTCAGAGGGGGTTTAGAGGGATTTTTCATTTTCAAAATTACTTCAAAAATGTAATATGACTTGGCACGCATCATGGTGAAGTGCAAAGTATCCATTCCCATCTGAATAAAAATAATTCGTCTACAGATATCAATGTCGTGTCGTCAGAGGGGGTATGGAGGGATTTATCATTTTCAAAATTACTTCAAAAATGTAATATGACTTGGCACGCATCATGGTGAAGTGCAAAGTATCCATTCCCATCTGGATAAAAATAATTCGTCAACAGAAATTATTGTCGAGTCGTTAGAGGGGGTATGGAGGGATTTTTCATTTTCAAAATTACTTCAACAATCTAATATGACTTGGCACGCATCATGGTGTGGTGAGGAATATCCATTTCCATATGAATAACAATAATTCGTCGACAGAAATCATTGTCGGGTCGTTAGAGGGGGTATAGAGGGATTTCTCGTTTTCAATATTTCTTCAAAAATCTAATATGACTTGGCACGCATCATGGTGGGGTGCAGAATATCTATTTCCATCTGAATAACAATAATTCGTCGACAGAAATCATTGTCGGGTCGTAAGAGGGGGTATAGAGGGATTTTTCATTTTCAAAATTACCTCAAAATCAAATATGACTTGGCAGGCAACATGGTGGGGTGCAGAATATTCATTTCCATCTGAATATCAATAATTCGTCAACGGAAATCATTGTCGGGTCGTTAGAGGGGGTATAGAGGGATTTTTCATTTTCGATATTTCTTCAAAAATCCAATATGACTTGGCACTTATCATGGTGGGGTGCAGAATATCTATTCCCATCTGAATAAAAATAATTCGTCAACAGAAATCATTGTCGTGTCGTCAGAGGGGGTATGGAGGGATTTTTCATTTTCAAAATGACTTCAAAAATCAAATATGACTTGGCACGCATCATGGTGGGGTATAGAATATCCATTCCCATCTGAATAACATTAATTCGTCAACAGATATCATTGTCGTGTCGTCAGAGGGGGTATGGAGGGATTTATCAATTTCAAAATTACTTCAAAAATGTAATATTACTTGGCACGCATCATGGAGAAGTGCAAAGTATCCATTCCCATCTGAATAAAAATAATTCGTCAACAGAAATTATTGTCGAAACGTTAGAGGGGGTATAGAGGGATTTTTCATTTTCAAAATCACCTCAAAATCAAACATGACTTGGCACGCGTCATGGGGGGTGCAGAATATCCATTTCCATCTGAATAACAATGATTCGTCAACAGAAATCATTGTCGGGTCGTCAGAGGGGGTATAGAGGGATTTTTCATTTTCAAAATTACTTCAAAAATGTAATATGACTTTGCACGCATCATGGTGAAGTGCAAAGTATCCATTCCCATCTGAGTAAAAATAATTCGTCTACAGATATCATTGTCGTGTCGTCAGAGGGGGTATGGAGGGATTTATCATTTTCAAAATTACTTCAAAAATGTAATATGACTTGGCACGCATCATGGTGAAGTGCAAAGTATCCATTCCCATCTGGATAAAAATAATTCGTCAACAGAAATTATTGTCGAGTCGTTAGAGGGGGTATGGAGGGATTTTTCATTTTCAAAATTACTTCAACAATCTAATATGACTTGGCACGCATCATGGTGTGGTGAGGAACATCCATTTCCATATGAATATCAATAATTCGTCAACAGAAATCATTGTCGGGTCGTCAGAGGGGGTAAAGAGGGATTTTTCATTTTCAGAATGACTTCAAAAATCAAATATGACTTGGCACGCATCATAGTGGGGTACTGAATATCCATTTCCATCTAAATAACAATAATTTGTCAACAGAAATAATTGTCGGGTCGTCAGAGGGTGTATAGAGGGATTTTTCATTTTCAAAATTACTTCAAAAATCTAATATTACTTGGCACGCATCATGGTGGGGTGCAGAATATCTATTTCCATCTGAATAACAATAATTCGTAGACAGAAATCATTGTCGGGTCGTTAGAGGGGGTATAGAGGGATTTTTCATTTTCAATATTTCTTCAAAAATCCAATATGATTTGGCACGCATCATGGTGGGGTGCAGAATATCCATTTCCATCTGTATAACAATAATTCGTCGACAGAAATCATTGTCGGGTCGTTAGAGGGGGTATAGAGTGATTTTTCATTTTCAAAATTACCTCAAAATCAAATATGACTTGGCACGCAACATGGTGGGGTGCAAAGTATCCATGTCCATCTGAATAACAATAACTCGTCAACAGAAATCATTGTCGGGTCGTCAGAGGGGGTATAGAGGGATTTTTCATTTTCAAAATTACCTCAAAATAAAATATGACTTGGCACGCATCATGGTGCGTTGAAGAATATCCATTTCCATCTGAATAACAATAATTCGTCAACAGAAATCATTGACGGGTCGTTGGAGGGGGTATAGAAGGATTTATCATTTTCAAAATTTCTTCAATAATCTAATATGACTTGTCACGCATCATGGTGGGTTGCAAAGTATCCATGTCCATCTGAATAACAATAAGTCGTCAACAGAAATCATTGTCGGGTCGTCAGAGGGGGTATAGAGGGATTTTTCATTTTCAAAATTACCTCAAAATCAAATATGACTTGACACGCATCATAGTAAGGTGCAGAATATCCGATTCCATCTGAATAACAAGAATTTCTCAACAGAAATCATTGTCGGGTCGTCAGAGGGGGTATGGAGGGATTTTTCATTTTCAAAATTACTTCAAAAATCTAATATGACTTGGCACGCATCATGGTGTGGTGATGAATATCCATTTCCATCTGAATAACAATAAATCGTCGACAGAAATCATTGTCGGGTCGTTAGAGGGGGTATAGAGGGATTATTCATTTTCAAAATTACCTCAAAATCAAATATGACTTGGCACGCAACATGGTGGGGTCTAGAATATTCATTTCCATCTGAATAACAATAATTCGTCAACAGAAATCATTGTCGGGTCGTTACAGGGAGTATAGAGGGATTTCCCATTTTCAATATTTCTTCAAATATCTAATATTACTTGGCACGCATCATGTTGGGGTGCAGAATATCTATTTCCATCTAAATAACAATAATTCGTCGACAGAAATCATTGTCGGGTCGTTAGAGGGGGTATAGAGGGATTATTCATTTTCAAAATTACCTCAAAATCAAATATGACTTGGCACGCAACATGGTGGGGTGTAGAATATTCATTTCCATCTGAATAACAATAATTCGTCAACAGAAATCATTGTCGGGTCGTTACAGGGAGTATAGAGTGATTTTTCATTTTCAATATTTCTTCAAAAATCCAATATGACTTGGCACGCATCATTGTGGGGTGCAGAATATCCGATTCCATCTGATAACCAAGAATTTTCCAACAGAAATCATTGTCGGGTCGTCAGAGGGGGTATGGAGGGATTTTTCATTTTCAAAATTACTTCAAAAATCTAATATTACTTGGCACGCATCATGGTGGGGTGCAGAATATCTATTTCCATCTGAATAACAATAACTCGTAGACAGAAATCATTGTCGGGTCGTTAGAGGGGGTATAGAGGGATTTTTCATTTTCAATATTTCTTCAAAAATCCAATATGACTTGGCACGCATCATGGTGGGGTGCAGAATATCCATTTCAATCTGTATAACAATAATTCGTCGACAGAAATCATTGTCGGGTCGTCAGAGGGGGTATGGAGGGATTTTTCATTTTCAAAATTACTTCAAAAATCTAATATGACTTGGCACGCATCATGGTGTGGTGATGAATATCCATTTCCATCTGAATAACAATAAATCGTCGACAGAAATCATTGTCGGGTCGTTAGAGGGGGTATAGAGGGATTTCCCATTTTCAATATTTCTTCAAAAATCTAATATTACTTGGCACGCATCATGTTGGGGTGCATAATATCTATTTCCATCTAAATAACAATAATTCGTCGACAGAAATCATTGTCGGGTCGTTAGAGGGGGTATAGAGGGATTATTCATTTTCAAAATTACCTCAAAATCAAATATGACTTGGCACGCAACATGGTGGGGTGTAGAATATTCATTTCCATCTGAATAACAATAATTCGTCAACAGAAATCATTGTCGGGTCGTTACAGGGAGTATAGAGTGATTTTTCATTTTCAATATTTCTTCAAAAATCCAATATGACTTGGCACGCATCATTGTGGCGTGCAGAATATCCGATTCCATCTGATTACCAAGAATTTTCCAACAGAAATCATTGTCGGGTCGTCAGAGGGGGTATGGAGGGATTTTTCATTTTCAAAATTACTTCAAAAATCTAATATTACTTGGCACGCATCATGGTGGGGTGCAGAATATCTATTTCCATCTGAATAACAATAATTCGTAGACAGAAATCATTGTCGGGTCGTTAGAGGGGGTATAGAGGGATTTTTCATTTTCAATATTTCTTCAAAAATCCAATATGACTTGGCACGCATCATGGTGGGGTGCAGAATATCCATTTCCATCTGTATAACAATAATTCGTCGACAGAAATCATTGTCGGGTCGTTAGAGGGGGTATAGAGTGATTTTTCATTTTCAAAATTACCTCAAAATCAAATATGACTTGGCACGCAACATGGTGGGGTGCAAAGTATCCATGTCCATCTGAATAACAATAACTCGTCAACAGAAATCATTGTCGGGTCGTCAGAGGGGGTATAGAGGGATTTTTCATTTTCAAAATTACCTCAAAATCAAATATGACTTGGCACGCAACATGGTGGGGTGCAAAGTATCCATGTCCATCTGAATAACAATAACTCGTCAACAGAAATCATTGTCGGGTCGTTAGAGGGGGTATAGAGGGATTTCTCATTTTCAATATTTCTTCAAAAATCTAATATGACTTGGCACGCATCATAGTGGGGTGCAGAATATCTATTCCCATCTGAATAAAAATAATTCGTCAACAGAAATCATTGTCGTGTCGTCAGAGGGGGTATGGAGGGATTTTTCATTTTCAAAATTTCTTCAAAAATGTAATATGACTTGGCACGCATCATGGTGAAGTGCAAAGTATCCATTCCCATCTGAATAAAAATAATTCGTCTACAGATATCATTGTCGTGTCGTCAGAGGGGGTATGGAGGGATTTATCATTTTCAAAATTACTTCAAAAATGTAATATGACTTGGCACGCATCATGGGGAAGTGCAAAGTATCCATTCCCATCTGGATAAAAATAATTCGTCAACAGAAATTATTGTCGAGTCGTTAGAGGGGGTATGGAGGGATTTTTCATTTTCAAAATTACTTCAACAATCTAATATGACTTGGCACGCATCATGGTGTGGTGAGGAATATCCATTTCCATATGAATAACAATAATTCGTCGACAGAAATCATTGTCGGGTCGTTAGAGGGGGTATAGAGGGATTTCTCGTTTTCAATATTTCTTCAAAAATCTAATATGACTTGGCACGCATCATGGTGGGGTGCAAAATATCTATTTCCATCTGAATAACAATAATTCGTCGACAGAAATCATTGTCGGGTCGTGAGAGGGGGTATAGAGGGATTTTTCATTTTCAAAATTACCTCAAAATCAAATATGACTTGGCAGGCAACATGGTGGGGTGCAGAATATTCATTTCCATCTGAATATCAATAATTCGTCAACAGAAATCATTGTCGGGTCGTTAGAGGGGGTATAGAGGGATTTTTCATTTTCGATACTTCTTCAAAAATCCAATATGACTTGGCACTTATCATGGTGGGGTGCAGAATATCTATTCCCATCTGAATAAAAATAATTCGTCAACAGAAATCATTGTCGTGTCGTCAGAGGGGGTATGGAGGGATTTTTCATTTTCAAAATTACTTCAAAAATCAAATATGACTTGGCACGCATCATGGTGGGGTACAGAATATCCATTCCCATCTGAATAACAATAATTCGTCAACAGATATCATTGTCGTGTCGTCAGAGGGGGTATGGAGGGATTTATCATTTTCAAAATTACTTCAAAAATGTAATATTACTTGGCACGCATCATGGTGAAGTGCAAAGTATCCATTCCCATCTGAATAAAAATAATTCGTCAACAGAAATTATTGTCGAGTCGTTAGAGGGGGTATAGAGGGATTTTTCATTTTCAAAATTACCTCAAAATCAAACATGACTTGGCACGCATCATGGGGGGGTGCAGAATATCCATTTCCATCTGAATAACAATGATTCGTCAACAGAAATCATTGTCGGGTCGTCAGAGGGGGTATGGAGGGATTTATCATTTTCAAAATTACTTCAAAAATGTAATATGACTTGGCACGCATCATGGTGGGGTGCAGAATATCTATTTCCATCTGAATAACAATAATTCGTCGACAGAAATCATTGTCGGGTCGTGAGAGGGGGTATAGAGGGATTTTTCATTTTCAAAATTACCTCAAAATCAAATATGACTTGGCAGGCAACATGGTGGGGTGCAGAATATTCATTTCCATCTGAATATCAATAATTCGTCAACAGAAATCATTGTCGGGTCGTTAGAGGGGGTATAGAGGGATTTTTCATTTTCGATACCTCTTCAAAAATCCAATATGACTTGGCACTTATCATGGTGGGGTGCAGAATATCCATTCCCATCTGAATAAAAATAATTCGTCAACAGAAATTATTGTCGAGTCGTTAGAGGGGGTATAGAGGGATTTTTCATTTTCAAAATTACCTCAAAATCAAACATGACTTGGCACGCATCATGGTGAAGTGCAAAGTATCCATTCCCATCTGAATAAAAATAATTCGTTTACAGATATCATTGTCGTGTCGTCAGAGGGGGTATGGAGGGATTTATCATTTTCAAAATTACTTCAAAAATGTAATATGACTTGGCACGCATCATGGTGAAGTGCAAAGTATCCATTCCCATCTGGATAAAAATAATTCGTCAACAGAAATTATTGTCGAGTCGTTAGAGGGGGTATGGAGGGATTTTTCATTTTCAAAATTACTTCAACAATCTAATATGACTTGGCACGCATCATGGTGTGGTGAGGAATATCCATTTCCATATGAATAACAATAATTCGTCGACAGAAATCATTGTCGGGTCGTTAGAGGGGGTATAGAGGGATTTTTCATTTTCGATATTTCTTCAAAAATCCAATATGACTTAGCACTTATCATGGTGGGGTGCAGAATATCCATTTCCAACTGATTAACAATAATTCGTCAACAGAAATGATTGTCGGGTCGTCAGAGGGGGTATAGAGGGATTTTTCATTTTCGATATTTCTTCAAAAATCCAATATGACTTAGCACTTATCATGGTGGGGTGCAGAATATCCATTTCCATCTGAATAACAATAATTCGTCAACAGAAATCATTGACGGGTCGTTGGAGGGGGTATAGAAGGATTTTTCATTTTCAAAATTTCCTCAATAATCTAATATGACTTGTCACGCATCATGGTGGGGTGCAAAGTATCCATGTCCATCTGAATAACAATAAGTCGTCAACAGAAATCATTGTCGGGTCGTCAGAGGGGGTATAGAGGGATTTTTCATTTTCAAAATTACCTCAGAATCAAATATGACTTGGCACGCATCATAGTAAGGTGCAGAATATCCGATTCCATCTGAATAACAAGAATTTCTCAACAGAAATCATTGTCGGGTCGTCAGAGGGGGTATGGAGGGATTTTTCATTTTCAAAATTACTTCAAAAATCTAATATGACTTATCACGCATCATGGTGTGGTGAGGAACATCCATTTCCATCTGAATAACAATAATTCGTCGACAGAAAACATTGTCGGGTCGTTAAAGGGGGTATAGAGGGATTTCTCATTTTCAATATTTCTTCAAACATCTAATATGACTTGGCACGCATCATGGCGGGGTGCAGAATATCCATTTTCATCTGAATAACAATAATTTGTCAACAGAAATCATTGTCGGGTCGTCAGAGGGGGTATAGAGGGATTTTTCATTTTCAAAATGACTTCAATAATCAAATATGACTTGGCACGCAACATGGTGGGGTGCAGAATATTCATTTCCATCTGGATAACAATAATTCGTCAACAGAAATCATTGTCGGGTCGTTAGAGGGGGTATAGAGGGATTTTTCATTTTCAAAATTACCTCAATATCAAATATGACTTGGCACGCATCATTGTAAGGTGCAGAATATCCGATTCCATCTGAATAACAAGAATTTCTCAACAGAAATCATTGTCGGGTCGTCAGAGGGGGTATGGAGTGATTTTTCATTTTCAAAATTACTTCAAAAATCTAATATGACTTGGCACGCATCATGGTGTGGCGATGAATATCCATTTCTATCTGAATAACAATAATTCGTTGACAGAAATCATTGTCGGGTCGTTAGAGGGGGTATAGAGGTATTTCTCATTTTCAATATTTCTTCGAAAATCTAATATGACTTGGCACGCATCATGGTGGGGTGCAGAATATCTATTTCCATCTGAATAACAATAATTCGTCAACAGAAATCATTGTCGGGTCGTTAGAGGGGGTATAGAGGGATTTTTCATTTTCAAAACTACTTTAAAATCTAATATGACTTGGCACGCATCATGGTGGGGTGCATAGTATCCATGTCCATCTGAATAACAATAACTCGTCAACAGCAATCATTGTCGGGTCGTCAGAGGGGGTATGGAGGGATTTCTCTTTTTCAAAATTTCTTCAAAAATCTAATATGACTTGGCACGCATCATGGTGGGGTGCAGAATATCCATTTCCATCTAAACAACAATAATTTTCACCAGAAATCATTGTCGGATCGTTAGAGGGGGTATAGAGGGATTTTTCATATTCAATATATCTTCAAAATTCTAATATGACTTGGCACGCATCATGGTGGGGTGCAAAGTATTCATGTCCATGTGAATAACAATAATTCGTCAACAGAAATCATTGTCGGGTCGTCAGAGGGGGTAAAGAGGGATTTTTCATTTTCAGAATGACTTCAAAAATCAAATATGACTTGGCACGCATCATAGTGGGGTACTGAATATCCATTTCCATCTAAATAACAATAATTTGTCAACAGAAATAATTGTCGGGTCGTCAGAGGGTGTATAGAGGGATTTTTCATTTTCAAAATTACTTCAAAAATCTAATATTACTTGGCACGCATCATGGTGGGGTGCAGAATATCTATTTCCATCTGAATAACAATAATTCGTAGACAGAAATCATTGTCGGGTCGTTAGAGGGGGTATAGAGGGATTTTTCATTTTCAATATTTCTTCAAAAATCCAATATGACTTGGCACGCATCATGGTGGGGTGCAGAATATCCATTTCCATCTGAATAACAATAATTCGTCGACAGAAATCATTGTCGGGTCGTTAGAGGGGGTATAGAGTGATTTTTCATTTTCAAAATTACCTCAAAATCAAATATGACTTGGCACGCAACATGGTGGGGTGCAAAGTATCCATGTTCATCTGAATAACAATAACTCGTCAACAGAAATCATTGTCGGGTCGTCAGAGGGGGTATAGAGGGATTTTTCATTTTCAAAATTACCTCAAAATAAAATATGACTTGGCACGCATCATGGTGCGTTGAAGAATATCCATTTCCATCTGAATAACAATAATTCGTCAACAGAAATCATTGACGGGTCGTTGGAGGGGGTATAGAAGGATTTATCATTTTCAAAATTTCTTCAATAATCTAATATGACTTGTCACGCATCATGGTGGGTTGCAAAGTATCCATGTCCATCTGAATAACAATAAGTCGTCAACAGAAATCATTGTCGGGTCGTCAGAGGGGGTATAGAGGGATTTTTCATTTTCAAAATTACCTCAAAATCAAATATGACTTGACACGCATCATAGTAAGGTGCAGAATATCCGATTCCATCTGAATAACAAGAATTTCTCAACAGAAATCATTGTCGGGTCGTCAGAGGGGGTATGGAGGGATTTTTCATTTTCAAAATTACTTCAAAAATCTAATATGACTTGGCACGCATCATGGTGTGGTGATGAATATCCATTTCCATCTGAATAACAATAAATCGTCGACAGAAATCATTGTCGGGTCGTTAGAGGGGGTATAGAGGGATTATTCATTTTCAAAATTACCTCAAAATCAAATATGACTTGGCACGCAACATGGTGGGGTCTAGAATATTCATTTCCATCTGAATAACAATAATTCGTCAACAGAAATCATTGTCGGGTCGTAACAGGGAGTATAGAGGGATTTCCCATTTTCAATATTTCTTCAAAAATCTAATATTACTTGGCACGCATCATGTTGGGGTGCAGAATATCTATTTCCATCTAAATAACAATAATTCGTCGACAGAAATCATTGTCGGGTCGTTAGAGGGGGTATAGAGGGATATCTCTTTTTCAAAATTTCTTCAAAAATCTAATATTACTTGGCACGCATCATGGTGGGGTGCAGAATACCTATTTCCATCTAAATAACAATAATTCGTCGACAGAAATCATTGTCGGGTCGTTAGAGGGGGTATAAAGGGATTATTCATTTTCAAAATTACCTCAAAATCAAATATGACTTGGCACGCAACATGGTGAGGTGCAGAATATTCATTTCTATCTGAATAACAATAATTCGTCGACAGAAATCATTGTCGGGTCGTTAGAGGGGGTATAGAGGGATTATTCATTTTCAAAATTACCTCAAAATCAAATATTACTTGGCACGCATCATGGTGGGGTGCAGAATATCCATTTCCATCTGAATAACAATAACTCGTCAACAGAAATCATTGACGGGTCGTTGGAGGGGGTATAGAAGGATTTTTCATTTTCAAAATTTCTTCAATAATCTAATATGACTTGTCACGCATCATGGTGGGGTGCAAAGTATCCATGTCCATCTGAATAACAATAAGTCGTCAACAGAAATCATTGTCGGGTCGTCAGAGGGGGTATAGAGGGATTTTTCATTTTCAAAATTACCTCAAAATCAAATATGACTTGGCAGGCAACATAGTGGGGTGCAGAATATCTATTTCCATCTGAATAACAATAATTCGTCGACAGAAATCATTGTCGGGTCGTTAGAAAGGGTATAGAGGGATTTTTCATTTTCAAAATTACCTCAAAATCAAATATGACTTGGCAGGCAACATAGTGGGGTGCAAAATATTCATTTTAATCTGAATATCAATAATTCGTCAACAGAAATCATTGTCGGGTCGTTAGAGGGGGTATAGAGGGATTTTTCATTTTCGATATTTCTTCAAAAATCCAATATGACTTGGCACTTATCATGGTGGGGTGCAGAATATCCATTTCCAACTGAATAACAATAAGTCGTTAACAGAAATCATTGTCGGGTCGTCAGAGGGGGTATAGAGGGATTTTTCATTTTCAAAATTACCTCAAAATCAAATATGACTTGGCACGCATCATAGTAAGGTGCAGAATATCTGATTCCATCTGAATAACAATAATTCGTCGAAAGAAATCATTGACGGGTCGTTGGAGGGGGTATAGAAGGATTTTTCATTTTCAAAATTTCATCAATAATCTAATATGACTTGTCACGCATCATGGTGGGGTGCAAAGTATCCATGTCCATCTGAATAACAATAAGTCGTCAACAGAAATCATTGTCGGGTCGTCAGAGGGGGTATGGAGGGATTTTTCATTTTCAAAATTACTTCAAAAATCTAATATGACTTGGCACGCATCATGGTGTGGTGAGGAATATCCATTTCCATCTGAATAACAATAATTCGTCGACAGAAATCATTGTCGGGTCCTTAGAGGGGGTATAGAGGGATTTCTCATTTTCAATATTTCTTCAAAAATCTAATATGACTTGGCACGCATCATGGTGGGGTGCAGATTATCCATTTTCATCTGAATAACAATAATTTGTCAACAGAAATCATTGTCGGGTCGTCAGTGGGGGTATAGAGGGATTTTTCATTTTCAAAATGACTTCAATAATCAAATATGACTTGGCACGCAACATGGTGGGGTGCAGAATATTCATTTCCATCTGGATAACAATAATTCGTCAACAGAAATCATTGTCGGGTCGTTAGAGGGGGTATAGAGGGATTTTTTATTTTCAATATTTCTTCAAAAATCTAATAAGACTTAGCACGCATCATGGTGTGGTGAGGAATATCCATTTCCATCTGAATAACAATAATTCGTCGACAGAAATCATTGTCGGGTCGTTAGAGGGGGTATAGAGGTATTTCTCATTTTCAATATTTCTTCAAAAATCTAATATGACTTGGCACGCATCATGGTGGGGTGCAGAATATCTATTTCCATCTGAATAACAATAATTCGTCGACAGAAATCATTGTCGGGTCGTTAGAGGGGGTATAGAGGGATTTTTCATTTTCAAAATTACCTCAAAATCAAATATGACTTGGCAGGCAACATAGTGGGGTGCAAAATATTCATTTCCATCTGAATATCAATAATTCGTCAACAGAAATCATTGTCGGGTCGTTAGAGGGGGTATAGAGGGATTTTTCATTTTCGATATTTCTTCAAAAATCCAATATGACTTGGCACTTATCATGGTGGGGTGCAGAATATCCATTTCCAACTGAATAACAATAATTCGTCAACAGAAATCATTGTCGGGTCGTCAGAGGGGGTATAGAGGGATTTTTCATTTTCAAAATTACCTTAAAATCAAATATGACTTGTCACGCATCATGGTGGGGTGCAGAATATCCATTGCCATCTGAATAACAATAATTCGTCAAAAGAAATCATTGACGGGTCGTTGGAGGGGGTATAGAAGGATTTTTCATTTTCAAAATTCCATCAATAATCTAATATGACTTGTCAAGCATCATGGTGGGATGCAAAGTATCCATGTCCATCTGAATAACAATAAGTCGTTAACAGAAATCATTGTCGGGTCGTCAGAGGGGGTATAGAGGGATTTTTCATTTTCAAAATTACCTCAAAATCAAATATGACTTGGCACGCATCATAGTAAGGTGCAGAATATCTGATTCCATCTGAATAACAATAATTCGTCGAAAGAAATCATTGACGGGTCGTTGGAGGGGGTATAGAAGGATTTTTCATTTTCAAAATTTCATCAATAATCTAATATGACATGTCACGCATCATGGTGGGGTGCAAAGTATCCATGTCCATCTGAATAACAATAAGTCGTCAACAGAAATCATTGTCGGGTCGTCAGAGGGGGTATGGAGGGATTTTTCATTTTCAAAATTACTTCAAAAATCTAATATGACTTGGCACGCATCATGGTGTGGTGAGGAATATCGAATTCCATCTGAATAACAATAATTCGTCGACATTAATCATTGTCGGGTCCTTAGAGGGGGTATAGAGGGATTTCTCATTTTCAATATTTCTTCAAAAATCTAATATGACTTGGCACGCATCATGGTGGGGTGCAGATTATCCATTTCCATCTGAATAACAATAATTTGTCAACAGAAATCATTGTCGGGTCGTCAGTGGGGGTATAGAGGGATTTTTCATTTTCAAAATGACTTCAATAATCAAATATGACTTGGCACGCAACATGGTGGGGTGCAGAATATTCATTTCCATCTGGATAACAATAATTCGTCAACAGAAATCATTGTCGGGTCGTTAGAGGGGCTATAGAGGGATTTTTTATTTTCAATATTTCTTCAAAAATCCAATATGACTTGGCACGCATCATGGTGGGGTGGAGAATATCAATTTCCAACTGAATAACAATAATTCGTCAACAGAAATCATTGTCGGGTCGTCAGAGGGGGTATAGAGGGATTTTTCATTTTCAAAATTACCTTAAAATCAAATATGACTTGTCACGCATCATGGTGGGGTGCAGAATATCCATTCCTATCTGAATAACAATAATTCGTCAACAGAAATCATTGACGGGTCGTTGGAGGGGGTATAGAAGGATTTTTCATTTTCAAAATTTCTTCAATAATCTAATATGACTTGTCACGCATAATAGTGGGGTGCAAAGTATCCATGTCCATCTGAATAACAATAAGTCGTCAACAGAAATCATTGTCGAGTCGTCAGAGGGGGTATAGAGGGATTTTTCATTTTCAAAATTACCTCAAAATCAAATATGACTTGGCAGGCAACATGGTGGGGTGCAGAATATTCATTTCCATCTGAATATCAATAATTCGTCAACAGAAATCATTGTCGGGTCGTTAGAGGGGGTATAGAGGGATTTTTCATTTTCAATATTTCTTCAAAAATCCAATATGACTTGGCACTTATCATGGTGGGGTGCAGAATATCCATTTCCAACTGAATAACGATAAATCGTCAACAGAAATCATTGTCGGGTCGTCAGAGGGGGTATAGAGGGATTTTTCATTTTCAAAATTACCTTAAAATCAAATATGACTGGTCACGCATCATGGTGGGGTGCAGAATATCCATTTCCATCTGAAGAACAATAAGTCGTTAACAGAAATCATTGTCGGGTCGTCAGAGGGGGTATAGAGGGATTTTTCATTTTCAAAATTTCCTCAAAATCAAATATGACTTGGCACGCATCATAGTAAGGTGCAGAATATCTGATTCCATCTGAATAATAATAATTCGCCGAAAGAAATCAATGACGGGTCGTTGGAGGGGGTATAGAAGGATTTTTCATTTTCAAAATTTCATCAATAATGTAATATGACTTGTCACGCATCATGGTGGGGTGCAAAGTATCCATGTCCATCTGAATAACAATAAGTCGTCAACAGAAATCATTGTCGGGTCGTCAGAGGGGGTATGGAGGGATTTTTCATTTTCAAAATTACTTCAAAAATCTAATATGACTTGGCACGCATCATGGTGTGGTGAGGAATATCTATTTCCATCTGAATAACAATAATTCGTCGACAGAAATCATTGTCGGGTCGTTAGAGGGGGTATAGAGGGATTTCTCATTTTCAATATTTCTTCAAAAATCTAATATGACTTGGCACGCATCATGGTGGGGTGCAGAATATCCATTTCCATCTGAATAACAATAATTTGTCAACAGAAATCATTGTCGGGTCGTCAGAGGGGGTATAGAGGGATTTTTCATTTTCAAAAGGACTTCAATAATCAAATATGACTTGGCACGCAACATGGTGGGGTGCAGAATATTCATTTCCATCTGGATAACAATAATTCGTCAACAGAAATCATTGTCGGGTCGTTAGAGGGGGTATAGAGGGATTTTTTATTTTCAATATTTCTTCAAAAATCCAATATGACTTGGCACGCATCATGGTGGGGTGCAGAATATCCATTTCCATCTGAATAACAATAATTCTTCAACAGAAATCATTGTCGGGTCGTCAGAGGGGGTAAAGAGGGATTTTTCATTTTCAGAATGACTTCAAAAATCAAATATGACTTGGCACGCATCATAGTGGGGTACTGAATATCCATTACCGTCTATATAACAATAATTTGTCAACAGAAATAATTGTCGGGTCGTCAGAGGGGGTATAGAGGGATTTTTCATTTTCAAAATTACCTCAAAATCAAATATGACTTGGCACGCATCATGGTGGGGTGCAGAATATCCATTTCCATCTAAATAACAATAATTCGTCAACAGAAATCATTGACGGGTCGTTGGAGGGGGTATAGAGAGATTTTTCATTTTCAATATTTCTTTAAAAATCTAATATGACTTGGCACGCATCATAGTGGGGTGCAGAATATTCATTTCCATCTGAATAACAATAATTCGTCAACACAAATCATTGTAGGGTCGTTACAGGGGGTATAGAGTGATTTTTCATTTTCAATATTTCTTCAAAAATCCAATATGACTTGGCACGCATCATGGTGGGGTGCAGAATATCCGATTCCATCTGATTAACAAGAATTTTCCAACAGAAATCATTGTCGGGTCGTCAGAGGGGGTATGGAGGGATTTTTCATTTTCAAAATTACTTCAAAAATCTAATATGACTTGGCACGCTTCATGGTGTGGTGATGAATATCCATTTCCATCTGAATAACAATAATTCGTCGACAGAAATCATTGTCGGGTCGTTAGAGGGGGTATAGAGGGATTTCTCATTTTCAATATTTCTTCAAAAATCTAATATTACTTGGCACGCATCATGGTGGGGTGCAGAATATCTATTTCTATCTAAATAACAATAATTCGTCGACAGAAATCATTGTCGGGTCGTTAGAGGGGGTATAGAGGGATTATTCATTTTCAAAATTACCTCAAAATCAAATATGACTTGGCACGCAACATGGTGGGGTGCAGAATATTCATTTCCATCTGAATAACAATAATTCGTCAACAGAAATCATTGTCGGGTCGTTAGAGGGGGTATAGAGGGATTTTTCAATTTCAAAACTTCTTTAAACATCTAATATGACTTGGCACGCATCATGGTGGGGTGCATAGTATCCATGTCCATCTGAATAACAATAACTCGTCAACAGAAATCATTGTCGGGTCGTCAGAGGGGGTATAGAGGGATTTCTCTTTTTCAAAATTTCTTCAAAAATCTAATATTACTTGACACGCATCATGGTGGGGTGCAGAATATCTATTTCCATCTAAATAACAATAATTCGTCGACAGAAATCATTGTCGGGTCGCTAGAGGGGGTATAGAGGGATAATTCATTTTCAAAATTACCTCAAAATCAAATATGACTTGGCACGCAACATGGTGGGGTGCAGAATATTCATTTCCATCTGAATAACAATAATTCGTCGACAGAAATCATTGTCGGGTCGTTAGAGGGGGTATAGAGGGATTTTTCATTTTCAAAACTTCTTTAAAAATCTAATATGACTTGGCACGCATTATGGTGGTGTGCAGAATATCTATTTCCATCTGTATAACAATAATTCGTCGACAGAAATCATTGTCGGGTCGTTAGAGGGGGTATAGAGTGATTTTTCATTTTCAAAATTACCTCAAAATCAAATATGACTTGGCACGCAACATGGTGGGGTGCAAAGTATCCATGTCCATCTGAATAACAATAACTCGTCAACAGAAATCATTGTCGGGTCGTCAGAGGGGGTATAGAGGGATTTCTCATTTTCAAAATTTCTTCAAAAATCTAATATGACTTGTCACGCATAATGGTGGGGTGCAAAGTATCCATGTCCATCTGAATAACAATGAGTCGTCAACAGAAATCATTGTCGGGTCGTCAGAGGGGGTATGGAGGGATTTTTCATTTTCAAAATTACTTCAAAAATCTAATATGACTTGGCACGCATCATGGTGTGGTGAGGAATATTCATTTCCATCTGAATAACAATAATTCGTCGACAGAAATCATTGTCGGGTCGTTAGAGGGGGTATAGAGGGATTTCTCATTTTCAATATTTCTTCAAAAACCTAATATGACTTGGCACGCATCATGGTGGGGTGCAGAATATTCATTTCCATCTGGATAACAATAATTCGTCAACAGAAATCATTGTCGGGTCGTTAGAGGGGGTATAGAGGGATATTTCATTTTCAAAATTACCTCAAAATCAAATATGACTTGGCAGGCAACATGGTGGGGTGCAGAAGATCCATTTCCATCTGAATAACAATAATTCGTCAACAGAAATCATTGACGGGTCGTTGGAGGGGGTATAGAAGGATTTTTCATTTTCAAAATTTCTTCAATAATCTAATATGACTTGTCACGCATAATGGTGGGGTGCAAAGTATCCATGTCCATCTGAATAACAATAAGTCGTCAACAGAAATCATTGTCGGGTCGTCAGAGGGGGTATGGAGGGATTTTTCATTTTCAAAATTACTTCAAAAATCTAATATGACTTGGCACGCATCATGGTGTGGTGAGGAATATCCATTTCCATCTGAGTAACAATAATTCGTCGACAGAAATCATTGTCGGGTCGTTAGAGGGGGTATAGAGGGATTTCTCATTTTCAATATTTCTTCAAAAACCTAATATGACTTGGCACGCATCATGGTGGGGTGCAGAATATTCATTTCCATCTGGATAACAATAATTCGTCAACAGAAATCATTGTCGGGTCGTTAGAGGGGGTATAGAGGGATATTTCATTTTCAAAATTACCTCAAAATCAAATATGACTTGGCAGGCAACATGGTGGGGTGCAGAATATTCATTTCCATCTGAATATCAATAATTCGTCAACAGAAATCATTGTCGGGTCGTTAGAGGGGGTATAGAGGGATTTTTCATTTTCAATATTTCTTCAAAAATCCAATATGACTTGGCACTTATCATGGTGGGGTGCAGAATATCCATTTCCAACTGAATAACAATAATTCGTCAACAGAAATCATTGTCGGGTCGTCAGAGGCGGTATAGAGGGATTTCTCAATTTCAAAATTTCTTCAAAAATCTAATATGACTTGGCACGCAACATGGTGGGGTGCAGAATATCCATTTCCATCTGAATAACAATAATTCGTCAACAGAAATCATTGACGGGTCGTTGGAGGGGGTATAGAAGGATTTTTCATTTTCAAAATTTCTTCAATAATCTAATATGACTTGTCACGCATAATGGTGGGGTGCAAAGTATCCATGTCCATCTGAATAACAATAAGTCGTCAACAGAAATCATTGTCGAGTCGTCAGAGGGGGTATAGAGGGATTTTTCATTTTCAAAATTACCTCAAAATCAAATATGACTTGGCACGCATCATACTAAGGTGCAGAATATCCGATTCCATCTGAATAACAAGAATTTCTCAACAGAAATCATTGTCGAGTCGTCAGAGGGGGTATGGAGGGATTTTTCATTTTCAAAATTACTTCGAAAATCTAATATGACTTGGCACTCATCATGGTGTGGTGAGGATTATCCATTTCCATCTGAATAACAATAATTCGTCGACAGAAATCATTGTCAGAATGACTTCAAAAATCAAATATGACTTGGCACGCATCATAGTGGGGTACTGAATATCCATTACCATCTAAATAATAATAATTTGTCAACAGAAATAATTGTCGGGTCGTCATAGGGGGTATAGAGGGATTTTTCATTTTCAAAATTACCTCAAAATCAAATATGACTTGGCACGCATCATGTTGGGGTGCAGAATATCCATTTCCATCTGACTAACAATAATTCTTCAACAGAAATCATTGTCGGGTCGTCAGAGGGGGTATGGAGGCATTTTTCATTTTCAAAGTTACTTCAAAAATCTAATATGACTTGGCACGCATCATGGTGTGGTGATGAATATTCATTTCCATCTGAATAACAATAATTCGTCGACAGAAATCATTGTCGGGTCGTTAGAGGGGGTATAGAGGGATTTCTCATTTTCAATATTTCTTCAAAAATCTAATATTACTTGGCACGCATCATGGTGGGGTGCAGAATATCTATTTCCATCTGAATAACAATAATTCGTCGACAGAAATCATTGTCGGGTCGTTAGAGGGGGTATAGAGGGATTATTCATTTTCAAAATTACCTCAAAATCAAATATGACTTGGCACGCAACATGGTGGGGTGCAGAATATTCATTTCCATCTGAATAACAATAATTCGTCAACAGAAATCATTGTCGGGTCGTTAGAGGGGGTATATAGGGATTTTTCATTTTCAAAACTTCTTTAAAAATCTAATATGACTTGGCACGCATCGTGGTGGGGTGCATAGTATCCATGTCCATCTGAATAACAATAACTCGTCAACAGAAATCATTGTCGGGTCGTCAGAGGGGGTATAGAGGGATTTCTCATTTTCAAAATTTCTTCAAAAATCTAATATTACTTGGCACGCATCATGGTGGGGTGCAGAATATCTATTTCCATCTAAATAACAATAATTCGTCGACAGAAATCATTGTCGGGTCGTTAGAGAGGGTATAGAGGGATTATTCATTTTCAAAATTACCTCAAAATCAAATATGACTTGGCACGCAACATGGTGGGGTGCAGAATATTCATTTCCATCTGGATAACAATAATTTGTCAACAGAAATCATTGTCGGGTCGTCAGAGGGGGTATAGAGGGATTTTTCATTTTCAATATTTCTTCAAAAATCCAATATGACTTGGCACGCATCATGGTGGTGTGCAGAATATCCATTTTCATCTGAATAACAATAATTCTTCAACAGAAATCATTGTTGGGTCGTCAGAGGGGGTAAAGAGAGATTTTTCATTTTCAGAATGACTTCAAAAATCAAATATGACTTGGCACGCATCATAGTGGGGTACTGAATATCCATTTCCATCTAAATAACAATAATTTGTCAACAGAAATAATTGTCGGGTCGTCAGAGGGGGTATAGAGGGATTTTTCATTTTCAAAATTACCTCAAAATCAAATATGACTTGGCACGCATCATGGTGGGGTGCAGAATATCCATTTCCATCTAAATAACAATAATTCGTCAACAGAAATCATTGACGGGTCGTTGGAGGGGGTATAGAGAGATTTTTCATTTTCAATATTTCTTTAAAAATCTAATATGACTTGGCACGCATCATAGTGGGGTGCAGAATATCCATTTCCAACTGAATAACAATAATTCGTCGACAGAAATCATTGTCGGGTCGTTAGAGGGGGTATAGAGGGATTATTCATTTTCAAAATTACCTCAAAATCAAATATTACTTGGCACGCATCATGGTGGGGTGCAGAATATTCATTTCCATCTAAATAACAATAATTCGTCAACAGAAATCTTTGACGGGTCGTCAGAGGGGGTATAGAGGGTTTTTTCATTTTCAAAATTACCTTAAAATCAAATATGACTTGTCACGCATCATGGTGGGGTGCAGAATATCCATTTCCATCTGAATAACAATAATTCGTCAACAGAAATCATTGACGGGTCGTTGGAGGGGGTATAGAAGGATTTTTCATTTTCAAAATTTCTTCAATAATCTAATATGACTTGTCACGCATCATGGTGGGGTGCAAAGTATCCATGTCCATCTGAATAACAATAAGTCGTCAACAGAAATCATTGTCGGGTCGTCAGAGGGGGTATAGAGGGATTTTTCATTTTCAAAATTACCTCAAAATCAAATATGACTTGGCACGCATCATAGTAAGGTGCAGAATATCCGATTCCACCTGAATAACAAGAATTTCTCAACAGAAATCATTGTCGGGTCGTCAGAGGGGGTATGGAGGGATTTTTCATTCTCAAAATTACTTCAAAAATCTAATATGACTTAGCACGCATCATGGTGTGGTGAGGAATATCCATTTCCATCTGAATAACAATAATTTGTCGACAGAAATCATTGTCGGGTCGTTAGAGGGGGTATAGAGGTATTTCTCATTTTCAATATTTCTTCAAAAATCTAATATGACTTGGCACGCATCATGGTGGGGTGCAGAATATCTATTTCCATCTGAATAACAATAATTCGTCGACAGAAATCATTGTCGGGTCGTTAGAGGGGGTATAGAGGGATTTTTCATTTTCAAAATTACCTCAAAATCAAATATGACTTGGCAGGCAACATAGTGGGGTGCAAAATATTCATTTTCATCTGAATATCTATAATTCGTCAACAGAAATCATTGTCGGGTCGTTAGAGGGGGTATAGAGGGATTTTTCATTTTCGATATTTCTTCAAAAATCCAATATGACTTGGCACTTATCATGGTGGGGTGCAGAATATCCATTTCCAACTGAATAACAATAATTCGTCAACAGAAATCATTGTCGGGTCGTCAGAGGGGGTATAGAGGGATTTTTCATTTTCAAAATTACCTTAAAATCAAATATGACTTGTCACGCATCATGGTGGGGTGCAGAATATCCATTTCCATCTGAATAACAATAATTCGTCAAAAGAAATCATTGACGGGTCGTTGGAGGGGGTATAGAAGGATTTTTCATTTTCAAAATTCCATCAATAATCTAATATGACTTGTCACGCATCATGGTGGGGTGCAAAGTATCCATGTCCATCTGAATAACAATAAGTCGTTAACATAAATCATTGTCGGGTCGTCAGAGGGGGTATAGAGGGATTTTTCATTTTCAAAATTACCTCGAAATCAAATATGACTTGGCACGCATCATAGTAAGGTGCAGAATATCTGATTCCATGTGAATAACAATAATTCGTCGAAAGAAATCATTGACGGGTCGTTGGAGGGGGTATAGAAGGATTTTTCATTTTCAAAATTTCATCAACAATCTAATATGACTTGTCACGCATCATGGTGGGGTGCAAAGTATCCATGTCCATCTGAATAACAATAAGTCGTCAACAGAAATCATTGTCGGGTCGTCAGAGGGGGTATGGAGGGATTTTTCATTTTCAAAATTACTTCAAAAATCTAATATGACTTGGCACGCATCATGGTGTGGTGAGGAATATCCATTTCCATCTAAATAACAATAATTCGTCGACAGAAATCATTGTCGGGTCGTTAGAGGGGGTATAGAGGGATTTCTCATTTTCAATATTTCTTCAAAAATCTAATATGACTTGGCACGCATCATGGTGGGGTGCAGATTATCCATTTCCATCTGAATAACAATAATTTGTCAACAGAAATCATTGTCGGGTCGTTACAGGAGGTATAGAGGGATTTTTCATTTTCAATATTTCTTCAAAAATCCAATATGACTTGGCACGCATCATGGTGGGGTGCAGAATATCCGATTCCATCTGATTAACCAGAATTTTCCAACAGAAATCATTGTCGGGTCGTCAGAGGGGGTATGGAGGGATTTTTCATTTTCAAAATTACTTCAAAAATCTAATATGACTTGGCACGCATCATGGTGTGGTGATGAATATCCATTTCCATCTGAATAACAATAATTCGTCGACAGATATCATTGTCGGGTCGTTAGAGGGGGTATAGAGGGATTTCTCATTTTCAATATTTCTTCAAAAATCTAATATTACTTGGCACGCATCATGGTGGGGTGCAGAACATCTATTTCCATCTGAATAACAATAATTCGTCGACAGAAAACATTGTCGGGTCGTTAGAAGGGGTATAGAGGGATTATTCATTTTCAAAATTACCTCAAAATCAAATATGAATTGGCACGCAACATGTTGGGGTGCAGAATATTCATTTCCATCTGAATAACAATAATTCGTCAACAGAAATCATTGTCGGGTCGTTAGAGGGGGTATAGAGGGATTTTTCAATTTCAAAACTTCTTTAAACATCTAATATGACTTGGCACGCATCATGGTGGGGTGCAGAATATCTATTTCCATCTGTATAACAATAATTCGTCGACAGAAATCATTGTCGGGTCGTTAGAGGGGGTATAGAGGAATATCTCTTTTTCAAAATTTCTTCAAAAATCTAATATTACTTGGCACGCATCATGGTGGGGTGCAGAATATCTATTTCCATCTAAATAACAATAATTCGTCGACAGAAATCATTGTCGGGTCGTTAGAGGGGGTATAGAGGGATTATTCATTTTCAAAATTACCTCAAAATCAAATATGACTTGGCACGCAACATGGTGGGGTGCAGAATATTCATTTCCATCTGAATAACAATAATTCGTCGACAGAAATCATTGTCGGGTCGTTAGAGGGGGTATAGAGGGATTACTCATTTTCAAAATTTCCTCAAAATCAAATATTACTTGGCACGCATCATGGTGGGGTGCAGAATATTCATTTCCATCTAAATAACAATAATTCGTCAACAGAAATCTTTGACGGGTCGTCAGAGGGGGTATAGAGGGTTTTTTCATTTTCAAAATTACCTTAAAATCAAATATGACTTGTCACGCATCATGGTGGGGTGCAGAATATCCATTTCCATCTGAATAACAATAACTCGTCAACAGAAATCATTGACGGGTCGTTGGAGGGGGTATAGAAGGATTTTTCATTTTCAAAATTTCTTCAATAATCTAATATGACTTGTCACGCATCATGGTGGGGTGCAAAGTATCCATGTCCATCTGAATAACAATAAGTCGTCAACAGAAATCATTGTCGGATCGTCAGAGGGGGTATAGAGGGATTTTTCATTTTCAAAATTACCTCAAAATCAAATATGACTTGGCAGGCAACATAGTGGGGTGCAGAATATCTATTTCCATCTGAATAACAATAATTCGTCGACAGAAATCATTGTCGGGTCGTTAGAGGGGGTATAGAGGGATTTTTCATTTTCAAAATTACCTCAAAATCAAATATTACTTGGCAGGCAACATAGTGGGGTGCAAAATATTCATTTCCATCTGAATATCAATAATTCGTCAACAGAAATCATTGTCGGGTCGTTAGAGGGGGTATAGAGGGATTTTTCATTTTCGATATTTCTTCAAAAATCCAATATGACTTGGCACTTATCATGGTGGGGTGCAGAATATCCATTTCCAACTGAATAACAATAAGTCGTTAACAGAAATCATTGTCGGGTCGTCAGAGGGGGTATAGAGGGATTTTTCATTTTCAAAATTACCTCAAAATCAAATATGACTTGGCACGCAACATGGTGGGGTGCAGAATATTCATTTCCATCTGAATAACAATAATTCGTCGACAGAAATCATTGTCGGGTCGTTAGAGGGGGTATAGAGGGATTATTCATTTTCAAAATTACCTCAAAATCAAATATTACTTGGCACGCATCATGGTGGGGTGCAGAATATTCATTTCCATCTAAATAACAATAATTCGTCAACAGAAATCTTTGACGGGTCGTCAGAGGGGGTATAGAGGGTTTTTTCATTTTCAAAATTACCTTAAAATCAAATATGACTTGTCACGCATCATGGTGGGGTGCAGAATATCCATTTCCATCTGAATAACAATAACTCGTCAACAGAAATCATTGACGGGTCGTTAGAGGGGGTATAGAGGGATTTTTCATTTTCGATATTTCTTCAAAAATCCAATATGACTTGGCACTTATCATGGTGGGGTGCTGAATATCCATTTCCAACTGAATAACAATAATTCGTCAACAGAAATCTTTGACGGGTCGTCAGAGGGGGTATAGAGGGTTTTTTCATTTTCAAAATTACCTTAAAATCAAATATGACTTGTCACGCATCATGGTGGGGTGCAGAATATCCATTTCCATCTGAATAACAATAACTCGTCAACAGAAATCATTGACGGGTCGTTGGAGGGGGTATAGAAGGATTTTTCATTTTCAAAATTTCTTCAATAATCTAATATGACTTGTCACGCATCATGGTGGGGTGCAAAGTATCCATGTCCATCTGAATAACAATAAGTCGTCAACAGAAATCATTGTCGGGTCGTCAGAGGGGGTATAGAGGGATTTTTCATTTTCAAAATTACCTCAAAATCAAATATGACTTGGCAGGCAACATAGTGGGGTGCAGAATATCTATTTCCATCTGAATAACAATAATTCGTCGACAGAAATCATTGTCGGGTCGTTAGAGGGGGTATAGAGGGATTTTTCATTTTCAAAATTACCTCAAAATCAAATATGACTTGGCAGGCAACATAGTGCAAAATATTCATTTCCATCTGAATATCAATAATTCGTCAACAGAAATCATTGTCGGGTCGTTAGAGGGGGTATAGAGGGATTTTTCATTTTCGATATTTCTTCAAAAATCCAATATGACTTGGCACTTATCATGGTGGGGTGCAGAATATCCATTTCCAACTGAATAACAATAAGTCGTTAACAGAAATCATTGTCGGGTCGTCAGAGGGGGTATAGAGGGATTTTTCATTTTCAAAATTACCTCAAAATCAAATATGACTTGGCACGCATCATAGTAAGGTGCAGAATATCTGATTCCATCTGAATAACAATAATTCGTCGAAAGAAATCATTGACGGGTCGTTGGAGGGGGTATAGAAGGATTTTTCATTTTCAATATTTCTTCAAAAATCTAATATGACTTGGCACGCATCATGGTGGGGTGCAAAGTATCCATGTCCATCTGAATAACAATAATTTGTCAACAGAAATCATTGTCGGGTCGTCAGAGGGGGTATGGAGGGATTTTTCATTTTCAAAATTACTTCAAAAATCTAATATGACTTGGCACGCATCATGGTGTGGTGAGGAATATTCATTTCCATCTGGATAACAATAATTCGTCAACAGAAATCATTGTCGGGTCGTTAGAGGGGGTATAGAGGGATTTTTTATTTTCAATATTTCTTCAAAAATCCAATATGACTTGGCACGCATCATGGTGGGGTGCAGAATATCCATTTCCATCTGAATAACAATAATTCTTCAACAGAAATCATTGTCGGGTCGTCAGAGGGGGTAAAGAGGGATTTTTCATTTTCAGAATGACTTCAAAAATCAAATATGACTTGGCACGCATCATAGTGGGGTACTGAATATCCATTACCGTCTATATAACAATAATTTGTCAACAGAAATAATTGTCGGGTCGTCAGAGGAGGTATAGAGGGATTTTTCATTTTCAAAATTACCTCAAAATCAAATATGACTTGGCACGCATCATGGTGGGGTGCAGAATATCCATTTCCATCTAAATAACAATAATTCGTCAACAGAAATCATTGACGGGTCGTTGGAGGGGGTATAGAGAGATTTTTCATTTTCAATATTTCTTTAAAAATCTAATATGACTTGGCACGCATCATAGTGGGGTGCAGAATATTCATTTCCATCTGAATAACAATAATTCGTCAACACAAATCATTGTAGGGTCGTTACAGGGGGTATAGAGTGATTTTTCATTTTCAATATTTCTTCAAAAATCCAATATGACTTGGCACGCATCATGGTGGGGTGCAGAATATCCGATTCCATCTGATTAACAAGAATTTTCCAACAGAAATCATTGTCGGGTCGTCAGAGGGGGTATGGAGGGATTTTTCATTTTCAAAATTACTTCAAAAATCTAATATGACTTGGCACGCTTCATGGTGTGGTGATGAATATCCATTTCCATCTGAATAACAATAATTCGTCGACAGAAATCATTGTCGGGTCGTTAGAGGGGGTATAGAGGGATTTCTCATTTTCAATATTTCTTCAAAAATCTAATATTACTTGGCACGCATCATGGTGGGGTGCAGAATATCTATTTCTATCTAAATAACAATAATTCGTCGACAGAAATCATTGTCGGGTCGTTAGAGGGGGTATAGAGGGATTATTCATTTTCAAAATTACCTCAAAATCAAATATGACTTGGCACGCAACATGGTGGGGTGCAGAATATTCATTTCCATCTGAATAACAATAATTCGTCAACAGAAATCATTGTCGGGTCGTTAGAGGGGGTATAGAGGGATTTTTCAATTTCAAAACTTCTTTAAACATCTAATATGACTTGGCACGCATCATGGTGGGGTGCATAGTATCCATGTCCATCTGAATAACAATAACTCGTCAACAGAAATCATTGTCGGGTCGTCAGAGGGGGTATAGAGGGATTTCTCTTTTTCAAAATTTCTTCAAAAATCTAATATTACTTGGCACGCATCATGGTGGGGTGCAGAACATCTATTTCCATCTGAATAACAATAATTCGTCGACAGAAATCATTGTCGGGTCGTTAGAAGGGGTATAGAGGGATTATTCATTTTCAAAATTACCTCAAAATCAAATATGAATTGGCACGCAACATGGTGGGGTGCAGAATATTCATTTCCATCTGAATAACAATAATTCGTCAACAGAAATCATTGTCGGGTCGTTAGAGGGGGTATAGAGGGATTTTTCAATTTCAAAACTTCTTTAAACATCTAATATGACTTGGCACGCATCATGGTTGGGTGCAGAATATCTATTTCCATCTGTATAACAATAATTCGTCGACAGAAATCATTGTCGGGTCGTTAGAGGGGGTATAGAGGGATATCTCTTTTTCAAAATTTCTTCAAAAATCTAATATTACTTGGCACGCATCATGGTGGGGTGCAGAATATCTATTTCCATCTTAATAACAATAATTCGTCGACAGAAATCATTGTCGGGTCGTTAGAGGGGGTATAGAGGGATTATTCATTTTCAAAATTACCTCAAAATCAAATATGACTTGGCACGCAACATGGTGGGGTGCAGAATATTCATTTCCATCTGAATAACAATAATTTGTCGACAGAAATCATTGTCGGGTCGTTAGAGGGGGTATAGAGGGATTATTCATTTTCAAAATTACCTCAAAATCAAATATTACTTGGCACGCATCATGGTGGGGTGCAGAATATTCATTTCCATCTAAATAACAATAATTCGTCAACAGAAATCTTTGACGGGTCGTCAGAGGGGGTATAGACGGTTTTTTCATTTTCAAAATTACCTTAAAATCAAATATGACTTGTCACGCATCATGGTGGGGTGCAGAATATCCATTTCCATCTGAATAACAATAACTCGTCAACAGAAATCATTGACGGGTCGTTGGAGGGGGTATAGAAGGATTTTTCATTTTCAAAATTTCTTCAATAATCTAATATGACTTGTCACGCATCATGGTGGGGTGCAAAGTATCCATGTCCATCTGAATAACAATAAGTCGTCAACAGAAATCATTGTCGGGTCGTCAGAGGGGGTATAGAGGGATTTTTCATTTTCAAAATTACCTCAAAATCAAATATGACTTGGCAGGCAACATAGTGGGGTGCAGAATATCTATTTCCATCTGAATAACAATAATTCGTCGACAGAAATCATTGTCGGGTCGTTAGAGGGGGTATAGAGGGATTTTTCATTTTCAAAATTACCTCAAAATCAAATATGACTTGGCAGGCAACATAGTGGGGTGCAAAATATTCATTTCCATCTGAATATCAATAATTCGTCAACAGAAATCATTGTCGGGTCGTTAGAGGGGGTATAGAGGGATTTTTCATTTTCGATATTTCTTCAAAAATCCAATATGACTTGGCACTTATCATGGTGGGGTGCAGAATATCCATTTCCAACTGAATAACAATAAGTCGTTAACAGAAATCATTGTCGGGTCGTCAGAGGGGGTATAGAGGGATTTTTCATTTTCAAAATTACCTCAAAATCAAATATGACTTGGCACGCATCATAGTAAAGTGCAGAATATCTGATTCCATCTGAATAACAATAATTCGTCGAAAGAAATCATTGACGGGTCGTTGGAGGGGGTATAGAAGGATTTTTCATTTTCAATATTTCTTCAAAAATCTAATATGACTTGGCACGCATCATGGTGGGGTGCAAAGTATCCATGTCCATCTGAATAACAATAATTTGTCATCAGAAATCATTGTCGGGTCGTCAGAGGGGGTATGGAGGGATTTTTCATTTTCAAAATTACTTCAAAAATCTAATATGACTTGGCACGCATCATGGTGTGGTGAGGAATATTCATTTCCATCTGGATAACAATAATTCGTCAACAGAAATCATTGTCGGGTCGTTAGAGGGGGTATAGAGGGATTTTTTATTTTCAATATTTCTTCAAAAATCCAATATGACTTGGCACGCATCATGGTGGGGTGCAGAATATCCATTTCCATCTGAATAACAATAATTCTTCAACAGAAATCATTGTCGGGTCGTCAGAGGGGGTAAAGAGGGATTTTTCATTTTCAGAATGACTTCAAAAATCAAATATGACTTGGCACGCATCATAGTGGGGTACTGAATATCCATTACCGTCTATATAACAATAATTTGTCAACAGAAATAATTGTCGGGTCGTCAGAGGGGGTATAGAGGGATTTTTCATTTTCAAAATTACCTCAAAATCAAATATGACTTGGCACGCATCATGGTGGGGTGCAGAATATCCATTTCCATCTAAATAACAATAATTCGTCAACAGAAATCATTGACGGGTCGTTGGAGGGGGTATAGAGAGATTTTTCATTTTCAATATTTCTTTAAAAATCTAATATGACTTGGCACGCATCATAGTGGGGTGCAGAATATTCATTTCCATCTGAATAACAATAATTCGTCAACACAAATCATTGTAGGGTCGTTACAGGGGGTATAGAGTGATTTTTCATTTTCAATATTTCTTCAAAAATCCAATATGACTTGGCACGCATCATGGTGGGGTGCAGAATATCCGATTCCATCTGATTAACAAGAATTTTCCAACAGAAATCATTGTCGGGTCGTCAGAGGGGGTATGGAGGGATTTTTCATTTTCAAAATTACTTCAAAAATCTAATATGACTTGGCACGCTTCATGGTGTGGTGATGAATATCCATTTCCATCTGAATAACAATAATTCGTCGACAGAAATCATTGTCGGGTCGTTAGAGGGGGTATAGAGGGATTTCTCATTTTCAATATTTCTTCAAAAATCTAATATTACTTGGCACGCATCATGGTGGGGTGCAGAATATCTATTTCTATCTAAATAACAATAATTCGTCGACAGAAATCATTGTCGGGTCGTTAGAGGGGGTATAGAGGGATTATTCATTTTCAAAATTACCTCAAAATCAAATATGACTTGGCACGCAACATGGTGGGGTGCAGAATATTCATTTCCATCTGAATAACAATAATTCGTCAACAGAAATCATTGTCGGGTCGTTAGAGGGGGTATAGAGGGATTTTTCAATTTCAAAACTTCTTTAAACATCTAATATGACTTGGCACGCATCATGGTGGGGTGCATAGTATCCATGTCCATCTGAATAACAATAACTCGTCAACAGAAATTATTGTCGGGTCGTCAGAGGGGGTATAGAGGGATTTCTCTTTTTCAAAATTTCTTCAAAAATCTAATATTACTTGGCACGCATCATGGTGGGGTGCAGAACATCTATTTCCATCTGAATAACAATAATTCGTCGACAGAAATCATTGTCGGGTCGTTAGAAGGGGTATAGAGGGATTATTCATTTTCAAAATTACCTCAAAATCAAATATGAATTGGCACGCAACATGGTGGGGTGCAGAATATTCATTTCCATCTGAATAACAATAATTCGTCAACAGAAATCATTGTCGGGTCGTTAGAGGGGGTATAGAGGGATTTTTCAATTTCAAAACTTCTTTAAACATCTAATATGACTTGGCACGCATCATGGTGGGGTGCAGAATATCTATTTCCATCTGTATAACAATAATTCGTCGACAGAAATCATTGTCGGGTCGTTAGAGGGGGTATAGAGGGATATCTCTTTTTCAAAATTTCTTCAAAAATCTAATATTACTTGGCACGCATCATGGTGGGGTGCAGAATATCTATTTCCATCTTAATAACAATAATTCGTCGACAGAAATCATTGTCGGGTCGTTAGAGGGGGTATAGAGGGATTATTCATTTTCAAAATTACCTCAAAATCAAATATGACTTGGCACGCAACATGGTGGGGTGCAGAATATTCATTTCCATCTGAATAACAATAATTCGTCGACAGAAATCATTGTCGGGTCGTTAGAGGGGGTATAGAGGGATTATTCATTTTCAAAATTACCTCAAAATCAAATATTACTTGGCACGCATCATGGTGGGGTGCAGAATATTCATTTCCATCTAAATAACAATAATTCGTCAACAGAAATCTTTGACGGGTCGTCAGAGGGGGTATAGACGGTTTTTTCATTTTCAAAATTACCTTAAAATCAAATATGACTTGTCACGCATCATGGTGGGGTGCAAAATATTCATTTCCATCTGAATATCAATAATTCGTCAACAGAAATCATTGTCGGGTCGTTAGAGGGGGTATAGAGGGATTTTTCATTTTCGATATTTCTTCAAAAATCCAATATGACTTGGCACTTATCATGGTGGGGTGCAGAATATCCATTTCCAACTGAATAACAATAAGTCGTTAACAGAAATCATTGTCGGGTCGTCAGAGGGGGTATAGAGGAATTTTTCATTTTCAAAATTACCTCAAAATCAAATATGACTTGGCACGCATCATAGTAAGGTGCAGAATATCTGATTCCATCTGAATAACAATAATTCGTCGAAAGAAATCATTGACGGGTCGTTGGAGGGGGTATAGAAGGATTTTTCATTTTCAATATTTCTTCAAAAATCTAATATGACTTGGCACGCATCATGGTGGGGTGCAAAGTATCCATGTCCATCTGAATAACAATAATTTGTCAACAGAAATCATTGTCGGGTCGTCAGAGGGGGTATGGAGGGATTTTTCATTTTCAAAATTACTTCAAAAATCTAATATGACTTGGCACGCATCATGGTGTGGTGAGGAATATTCATTTCCATCTGGATAACAATAATTCGTCAACAGAAATCATTGTCGGGTCGTTAGAGGGGGTATAGAGGGATTTTTTATTTTCAATATTTCTTCAAAAATCCAATATGACTTGGCACGCATCATGGTGGGGTGCAGAATATCCATTTCCATCTAAATAACAATAATTCGTCAACAGAAATCATTGACGGGTCGTTGGAGGGGGTATAGAGAGATTTTTCATTTTCAATATTTCTTTAAAAATCTAATATGACTTGGCACGCATCATAGTGGGGTGCAGAATATTCATTTCCATCTGAATAACAATAATTCGTCAACACAAATCATTGTAGGGTCGTTACAGGGGGTATAGAGTGATTTTTCATTTTCAATATTTCTTCAAAAATCCAATATGACTTGGCACGCATCATGGTGGGGTGCAGAATATCCGATTCCATCTGATTAACAAGAATTTTCCAACAGAAATCATTGTCGGGTCGTCAGAGGGGGTATGGAGGGATTTTTCATTTTCAAAATTACTTCAAAAATCTAATATGACTTGGCACGCTTCATGGTGTGGTGATGAATATCCATTTCCATCTGAATAACAATAATTCGTCGACAGAAATCATTGTCGGGTCGTTAGAGGGGGTATAGAGGGATTTCTCATTTTCAATATTTCTTCAAAAATCTAATATTACTTGGCACGCATCATGGTGGGGTGCAGAATATCTATTTCTATCTAAATAACAATAATTCGTCGACAGAAATCATTGTCGGGTCGTTAGAGGGGGTATAGAGGGATTATTCATTTACAAAATTACCTCAAAATCAAATATGACTTGGCACGCAACATGGTGGGGTGCAGAATATTCATTTCCATCTGAATAACAATAATTCGTCAACAGAAATCATTGTCGGGTCGTTAGAGGGGGTATAGAGGGATTTTTCAATTTCAAAACTTCTTTAAACATCTAATATGACTTGGCACGCATCATGGTGGGGTGCATAGTATCCATGTCCATCTGAATAACAATAACTCGTCAACAGAAATCATTGTCGGGTCGTCAGAGGGGGTATAGAGGGATTTCTCTTTTTCAAAATTTCTTCAAAAATCTAATATTACTTGGCACGCATCATGGTGGGGTGCAGAATATCTATTTCCATCTAAATAACAATAATTCGTCGACAGAAATCATTGTCGGTTCGCTAGAGGGGGTATAGAGGGATAATTCATTTTCAAAATTACCTCAAAATCAAATATGACTTGGCTCGCAACATGGTGGGGTGCAGAATATTCATTTCCATCTGAATAACAATAATTCGTCGACAGAAATCATTGTTGGGTCGTTAGAGGGGGTATAGAGGGATTTTTCATTTTCAAAACTTCTTTAAAAATCTAATATGACTTGGCACGCATCATGGTGGGGTGCAGAATATCTATTTCCATCTGTATAACAATAATTCGTCGACAGAAATCATTGTCGGGTCGTTAGAGGGGGTATAGAGTGATTTTTCATTTTCAAAATTACCTCAAAATCAAATATGACTTGGCACGCAACATGGTGGGGTGCAAAGTATCCATGTCCATCTGAATAACAATAACTCGTCAACAGAAATCATTGTCGGGTCGTCAGAGGGGGTATAGAGGGATTTCTCACTTTCAAAATTTCTTCAAAAATCTAATATGACTTGGCACGCAACATGGTGGGGTGCAAAGTATCCATGTCCATCTAAATAACAATAATTCGTCAACAGAAATCATTGACGGGTCGTCAGAGGGGGTATGGAGGGATTTTTCATTTTCAAAATTACCTTAAAATCAAATATGACATGTCACGCATCATGGTGGGGTGCAGAAGATCCATTTCCATCTGAATAACAATAATTCGTCAACAGAAATCATTGACGGGTCGTTGGAGGGGGTATAGAAGGATTTTTCATTTTCAAAATTTCTTCAATAATCTAATATGACTTGTCACGCATAATGGTGGGGTGCAAAGTATCCATGTCCATCTGAATAACAATAAGTCGTCAACAGAAATCATTGTCGGGTCGTCAGAGGGGGTATGGAGGGATTTTTCATTTTCAAAATTACTTCAAAAATCTAATATGACTTGGCACGCATCATGGTGTGGTGAGGAATATCCATTTCCATCTGAATAACAATAATTCGTCGACAGAAATCATTGTCGGGTCGTTAGAGGGGGTATAGAGGGATTTCTCATTTTCAATATTTCTTCAAAAACCTAATATGACTTGGCACGCATCATGGTGGGGTGCAGAATATTCATTTCCATCTGGATAACAATAATTCGTCAACAGAAATCATTGTCGGGTCGTTAGAGGGGGTATAGAGGGATATTTCATTTTCAAAATTACCTCAAAATCAAATATGACTTGGCAGGCAACATGGTGGGGTGCAGAATATTCATTTCCATCTGAATATCAATAATTCGTCAACAGAAATCATTGTCGGGTCGTTAGAGGGGGTATAGAGGGATTTTTCATTTTCAATATTTCTTCAAAAATCCAATATGACTTGGCACTTATCATGGTGGGGTGCAGAATATCCATTTCCAACTGAATAACAATAATTCGTCAACAGAAATTATTGTCGGGTCGTCAGAGGGGGTATAGAGGGATTTCTCATATTCAAAATTTCTTCAAAAATCTAATATGACTTGGCACGCAACATGGTGGGGTGCAGAATATCCATTTCCATCTGAATAACAATAATTCGTCAACAGAAATCATTGACGGGTCGTTGGAGGGGGTATAGAAGGATTTTTCATTTTCAAAATTTCTTCAATAATCTAATATGACTTGTCACGCATAATGGTGGGGTGCAAAGTATCCATGTCCATCTGAATAACAATAAGTCGTCAACAGAAATCATTGTCGAGTCGTCAGAGGGGGTATAGAGGGATTTTTCATTTTCAAAATTACCTCAAAATCAAATATGACTTGGCACGCATCTTAGTAAGGTGCAGAATATCCGATTCCATCTGAAAAACAAGAATTTCTCAACAGAAATCATTGTCGAGTCGTCAGAGGGGGTATGGAGGGATTTTTCATTTTCAAAATTACTTCGAAAATCTAATATGACTTGGCACTCATCATGGTGTGGTGAGGATTATCCATTTCCATCTGAATAACAATAATTCGTCGACAGAAATCATTGTCAGAATGACTTCAAAAATCAAATATGACTTGGCACGCATCATAGTGGGGTACTGAATATCCATTACCATCTAAATAATAATAATTTGTCAACAGAAATAATTGTCGGGTCGTCATAGGGGGTATAGAGGGATTTTTCATTTTCAAAATTACCTCAAAATCAAATATGACTTGGCACGCATCATGTTGGGGTGCAGAATATCCATTTCCATCTGAATAACAATAATTCGTCAACAGAAATCATTGACGGGTCGTTGGAGGGGGTATAGAAGGATTTTTCATTTTCAAAATTTCTTCAATAATCTAATATGACTTGTCACGCATAATGGTGGGGTGCAGAATATTCATTTCCATCTGGATAACAATAATTCGTCAACAGAAATCATTGTCGGGTCGTTAGAGGGGGTATAGAGGGATATTTCATTTTCAAAATTACCTCAAAATCAAATATGACTTGGCAGGCAACATGGTGGGGTGCAGAATATTCATTTCCATCTGAATATCAATAATTCGTCAACAGAAATCATTGTCGGGTCGTTAGAGGGGGTATAGAGGGATTTTTCATTTTCAATATTTCTTCAAAAATCCAATATGACTTGGCACTAATCATGGTGGGGTGCAGAATATCCATTTCCAACTGAATAACAATAATTCGTCAACAGAAATCATTGTCGGGTCGTCAGAGGGGGTATAGAGGGATTTCTCATTTTCAAAATTTCTTCAAAAATCTAATATGACTTGGCACGCAACATGGTGGGGTGCAGAATATCCATTTCCATCTGAATAACAATAATTCGTCAACAGAAATCATTGACGGGTCGTTGGAGGGGGTATAGAAGGATTTTTCATTTTCAAAATTTCTTCAATAATCTAATATGACTTGTCACGCATAATGGTGGGGTGCAAAGTATCCATGTCCATCTGAATAACAATAAGTCGTCAACAGAAATCATTGTCGAGTCGTCAGAGGGGGTATAGAGGGATTTTTCATTTTCAAAATTACCTCAAAATCAAATATGACTTGGCACGCATCTTAGTAAGGTGCAGAATATCCGATTCCATCTGAATAACAAGAATTTCTCAACAGAAATCATTGTCGAGTCGTCAGAGGGGGTATGGAGGGATTTTTCATTTTCAAAATTACTTCGAAAATCTAATATGACTTGGCACTCATCTTGGTGTGGTGAGGATTATCCATTTCCATCTGAATAACAATAATTCGTCGACAGAAATCATTGTCAGAATGACTTCAAAAATCAAATATGACTTGGCACGCATCATAGTGGGGTACTGAATATCCATTACCATCTAAATAATAATAATTTGTCAACAGAAATAATTGTCGGGTCGTCATAGGGGGTATAGAGGGATTTTTCATTTTCAAAATTACCTCAAAATCAAATATGACTTGGCACGCATCATGTTGGGGTGAGGATTATCCATTTCCATCTGAATAACAATAATTCGTCGACAGAAATCATTGTCAGAATGACTTCAAAAATCAAATATGACTTGGCACGCATCATAGTGGGGTACTGAATATCCATTACCATCTAAATAATAATAATTTGTCAACAGAAATAATTGTCGGGTCGTCATAGGGGGTATAGAGGGATTTTTCATTTTCAAAATTACCTCAAAATCAAATATGACTTGGCACGCATCATGTTGGGGTGCAGAATATCCATTTCCATCTGAATAACAATAATTCGTCAACAGAAATCATTGACGGGTCGTTGGAGGGGGTATAGAAGGATTTTTCATTTTCAAAATTTCTTCAATAATCTAATATGACTTGTCACGCATAATGGTGGGGTGCAAAGTATCCATGTCCATCTGAATAACAATAAGTCGTCAACAGAAATCATTGTCGGGTCGTCAGAGGGGGTATGGAGGGATTTTTCATTTTCAAAATTACTTCAAAAATCTAATATGACTTGGCACGCATCATGGTGTGGTGAGGAATATCCATTTCCATCTGAATAACAATAATTCGTCGACAGAAATCATTGTCGGGTCGTTAGAGGGGGTATAGAGGGATTTCTCATTTTCAATATTTCTTCAAAAACCTAATATGACTTGGCACGCATCATGGTGGGGTGCAGAATATTCATTTCCATCTGGATAACAATAATTCGTCAACAGAAATCATTGTCGGGTCGTTAGAGGGGGTATAGAGGGATATTTCATTTTCAAAATTACCTCAAAATCAAATATGACTTGGCAGGCAACATGGTGGGGTGCAGAATATTCATTTCCATCTGAATATCAATAATTCGTCAACAGAAATCATTGTCGGGTCGTTAGAGGGGGTATAGAGGGATTTTTCATTTTCAATATTTCTTCAAAAATCCAATATGACTTGGCACTTATCATGGTGGGGTGCAGAATATCCATTTCCAACTGAATAACAATAATTCGTCGACAGAAATCATTGTCGGGTCGTTAGAGGGGGTATAGAGGGATTTCTCATTTTCAATATTTCTTCAAAAATCTAATATTACTTGGCACGCATCATGGTGGGGTGCAGAATATCTATTTCTATCTAAATAACAATAATTCGTCGACAGAAATCATTGTCGGGTCGTTAGAGGGGGTATAGAGGGATTATTCATTTTCAAAATTACCTCAAAATCAAATATGACTTGGCACGCAACATGGTGGGGTGCAGAATATTCATTTCCATCTGAATAACAATAATTCGTCAACAGAAATCATTGTCGGGTCGTTAGAGGGGGTATAGAGGGATTTTTCAATTTCAAAACTTCTTTAAAAATCTAATATGACTTGGCACGCATCATGGTGGGGTGCATAGTATCCACGTCCATCTGAATAACAATAACTCGTCAACAGAAATCATTGTCGGGTCGTCAGAGGGGGTATAGAGGGATTTCTCTTTTTCAAAATTTCTTCAAAAATCTAATATTACTTGGCACGCATCATGGTGGGGTGCAGAATATCTATTTCCATCTAAATAACAATAATTCGTCGACAGAAATCATTGTCGGGTCGTTAGAGGGGGTATAGAGGGATAATTCATTTTCAAAATTACCTCAAAATCAAATATGACTTGGCACGCAACATGGTGGGGTGCAGAATATTCATTTCCATCTGAATAACAATAATTCGTCAACAGAAATCATTGTCGGGTCGTTAGAGGGGGTATAGAGGGATTTTTCAATTTCAAAATTACCTCAAAATCAAATATGACTTGGCACGCAACATGGTGGGGTGCAGAATATTCATTTCCATCTGAATAACAATAATTCGTCAACAGAAATCATTGTCGGGTCGTTAGAGGGGGTATAGAGGGATTTTTCAATTTCAAAACTTCTTTAAAAATCTAATATGACTTGGCACGCATCATGGTGGGGTGCATAGTATCCACGTCCATCTGAATAACAATAACTCGTCAACAGAAATCATTGTCGGGTCGTCAGAGGGGGTATAGAGGGATTTCTCTTTTTCAAAATTTCTTCAAAAATCAAATATGACTTGGCACGCAACATGGTGGGGTGCAGAATATTCATTTCCATCTGAATAACAATAATTCGTCGACAGAAATCATTGTCGGGTCGTTAGAGGGGGTATAGAGGGATTTTTCATTTTCAAAACTTCTTTAAAAATCTAATATGACTTGGCACGCATCATGGTGGGGTGCAGAATATCTATTTCCATCTGTATAACAATAATTCGTCGACAGAAATCATTGTCGGGTCGTTAGAGGGGGTATAGAGTGATTTTTCATTTTCAAAATTACCTCAAAATCAAATATGACTTGGCACGCAACATGGTGGGGTGCAAAGTATCCATGTCCATCTGAATAACAATAACTCATCAACAGAAATCATTGTCGGGTCGTCAGAGGGGGTATAGAGGGATTTCTCATTTTCAAAATTTCCTCAAAAATCTAATATGACTTGGCACGCAACATGGTGTGGTGCAAAGTATATATGTCCATCTAAATAACAATAATTCGTCAACAGAAATCATTGACGGGTTGTAAGAGGGGGTATAGAGGGATTTTTCATTTTCAAAATTACCTTTAAATCAAATATGACATGTCACGCATCATGGTGGGGTGCAGAAGATCCATTTACATCTGAATAACAATAATTCGTCAACAGAAATCATTGACGGGTCGTTGGAGGGGGTTTAGAAGGATTTTTCATTTTCAAAATTTCTTCAATAATCTAATATGACTTGTCACGCATAATGGTGGGGTGCAAAGTATCCATGTCCATCTGAATAACAATAAGTCGTCAACAGAAATCATTGTCGGGTCGTCAGAGGGGGTATGGAGGGATTTTTCATTTTCAAAATTACTTCAAAAATCTAATATGACTTGGCACGCATCATGGTGTGGTGAGGAATATCCATTTCCATCTGAATAACAATAATTCGTCGACAGAAATCATTGTCGGGTCGTTAGAGGGGGTATAGAGGGATTTTTCATTTTCAAAATTACCTCAAAATCAAATATGACTTGGCAGGCAACATGGTGGGGTGCAGAATATTCATTTCCATCTGAATATCAATATGTCGTCAACAGAAATCATTGTCGGGTCGTTAGAGGGGGTATAGAGGGATTTTTCATTTTCAATATTTCTTCAAAAATCCAATATGACTTGGCACTTATCATGGTGGGGTGCAGAATATCCATTTCCAACTGAATAACAATAATTCGTCAACAGAAATCATTGTCGGTTCGTCAGAGGGGGTATAGAGGGATTTCTCATTTTCAAAATTTCTTCAAAAATCTAATATGACTTGGCACGCAACATGGTGGGGTGCAGAATATCCATTTCCATCTGAATAACAATAATTCGTCAACAGAAATCATTGACGGGTCGTTGAAGGGGGTATAGAAGGATTTTTCATTTTCAAAATTTCTTCAATAATCTAATATGACTTGTCACGCATAATGGTGGGGTGCAAAGTATCCATGTCCATCTGAATAACAATAAGTCGTCAACAGAAATCATTGTCGAGTCGTCAGAGGGGGTATAGAGGGATTTTTCATTTTCAAAATTACCTCAAAATCAAATATGACTTGGCACGCATCATAGTAAGGTGCAGAATATCCGATTCCATCTGAATAACAAGAATTTCTCAACAGAAATCATTGTCGAGACGTCAGAGGGGGTATGGAGGGATTTTTCATTTTCAAAATTACTTCGAAAATCTAATATGACTTGGCACTCATCATGGTGTGGTGAGGATTATCCATTTCCATCTGAATAACAATAATTCGTCGACAGAAATAATTATCAGAATGACTTCAAAAATCAAGTATGACTTGGCACGCATCATAGTGGGGTACTGAATATCCATTACCATCTAAATAATAATAATTTGTCAACAGAAATAATTGTCGGGTCGTCAGAGGGGGTATAGAGAGATTTTTCATTTTCAAAATTACCTCAAAATCAAATATGACTTGGCACGCATCATGTTGGGGTGCAGAATATCCATTTCCATCTGAATAACAATAATTCTTCAACAGAAATCATAGTCGGGTCGTCAGAGGGGGTATGGAGGGATTTTTCATTTTCAATATTTCTTCAAAAATCCAATATGACTTGGCACGCATCATGGTGGGGTGCAGAATATCCATTCCCATCTGAATAACAATAATTCTTCAACAGAAATCATTGTCGGGTCGTCAGAGGGGGTATGGAGGGATTTTTCATTTTCAAAGTTACTTCAAAAATCTAATATGACTTGGCACGCATCATGGTGTGGTGATGAATATTCATTTTCATCTGAATAACAATAATTCGTCGACAGAAATCATTGTCGGTTCGTTAGAGGGGGTATAGAGGGATTTCTCCTTTTCAATATTTCTTCAAAAATCTAATATTACTTGGCACGCATCATGGTGGGGTGCAGAATATCTATTTCCATCTAAATGACAATAATTCGTCGACAGAAATCATTGTCGGGTCGTTAGAGGGGGTATAGAGGGATTATTCATTTTCAAAATTACCTCAAAATCAAATATGACTTGGCACGCAACATGGTGGGGTGCAGAATATTCATTTCCATCTGAATAACAATAATTCGTCAACAGAAATCATTGTCGGGTCGTTAGAGGGGGTATATAGGGATTTTTCATTTTCAAAACTTCTTTAAAAATCTAATATGACTTGGCACTCATCATGGTGGGGTGCATAGTATCCATGTCCATCTGAATAACAATAACTTGTCAACAGAAATCATTGTCGGGTCGTCAGAGGGGGTATAGAGGGATTTCTCTTTTTCAAAATTTCTTCAAATATATAATATTACTTGGCACGCATCATGGTGGGGTGCAGAATATCTATTTCCATCTAAATAACAATAATTCGTCGACAGAAATCATTGTCAGGTCGTTAGAGGGGGTATAGAGGGATTATTCATTTTCAAAATTACCTCAAAATCAAATATGACTTGGCACGCAACATGGTGGGGTGCAGAATATTCATTTCCATCTGAATAACAATAATTCGTCAACAGAAATCATTGTCGGGTCGTTAGAGGGGGTATAGAGGGATTTTTCATTTTCAAAACTTCTTTAAAAATCTAATATGACTTGGCACGCATCATGGTTGGGTGCATAGTATCCATGTCCATCTGAATAACAATAACTCGTCAACAGAAATCATTGTCGGGTCGTCAGAGGGGGCTTAGAGGGATTTCTCTTTTTCAAAATTTCTTCAAAAATCTAATATTACTTGGCACGCATCATGGTGGGGTGCAGAATATCTATTTCCATCTAAATAACAATAACTCGTCAACAGAAATCATTGTCGGGTCGTTAGAGGGGGTATAGAGGGATTATTCATTTTCAAAATTACCTCAAACTCAAATATGACTTGGCACGCAACATGGTGGGGTGCAGAATATTCATTTCCATCTGAATAACAATAAGTCGTCAACAGAAATCATTGTCGGGTCGTTAGAGGGGGTATAGAGGGATTTTTCATTTTCAAAACTTCTTTAAAAATCTAATATGACTTGGCACGCATCATAGTGGGGTGCATAGTATCCATGTCCATCTGAATAACAATAACTCGTCAACAGAAATCATTGTCGGGTCGTCAGAGGGGGTATAGAGGGATTTCTCTTTTTCAAAATTTCTTCAAAAATCTAATATTACTTGGCACGCATCATGGTGGGGTGCAGAATATCTATTTCCATCCAAATAACAATAATTCGTCGACAGAAATCATTGTCGGGTCGTCAGAGGGGGTAAAGAGGGATTTTTCATTTTCAGAATGACTTCAAAAATCAAATATGACTTGGCACGCATCATAGTGGGGTACTGAATATCCATTACCATCTAAATAACAATAATTTGTCAACAGAAATAATTGTCGGGTCGTCAGAGGGGGTATAGAGGGATTTTTCATTTTCAAAATTACCTCAAAATCAAATTTGACTTGGCACGCATCATAGTGGGGTGCAGAATATCCATTTCCATCTAAATAACTATAATTCGTCAACAGAAATCATTGACGGGTCGTTGGAGGGGGTATAGAGAGATTTTTCATTTTCAATATTTCTTTAAAAATCTAATATGACTTGGCACGCATCATAGTGGGGTGCAGACTATTTATTTCCATCTGGATAACAATAATTCGTCAACAGAAATCATTGTCGGGTCGTTAGAGGGAGTATAGAGGGATTTTTCATTTTCAATATTACTTCAAAAATCCAATATGACTTGGCACGCATCATGGTGGGGTGCAGAATATCCATTTTCATCTGAATAACAATAATTCTTCAACAGAAATCATTGTCGGGTCGTCAGAGGGGGTATGGAGGGATTTTTCATTTTCAAAGTTACTTCAAAAATCTAATATGACTTGGCACGCATCATGGTGTGGTGATGGATATCCATTTCCATCTGAATAACAATAATTCGTCGACAGAAATCATTGTCGGGTCGTTGGAGGGGGTATAGAGGGATTTCTCAATTTCAATATTTCTTCAAAAATCTAATATTACTTGGCACGCATCATGGTGGGGTGCAGAATATCCATTTCCATCTGAATAACAATAATTCTTCAACAGAAATCATTGTCGGGTCGTCAGAGGGGATAAAGAGGGATTTTTCATTTTCAGAATGACTTCAAAAATCAAATATGACTTGGCACGCATCATAGTGGGGTACTGAATATCCATTACCATCTAAATAACAATAATTTGTCAACAGAAATAATTGTCGGGTCGTCAGAGGGGGTATAGAGGGATTTTTCATTTTCAAAATTACCTCAAAATCAAATATGACTTGGCACGCATCATGGTGGGGTGCAGAATATCCACTTCCATCTAAATAACAATAATTCGTCAACAGAAATCATTGACGGGTCGTTGGAGGGGGTATAGAGAGATTTTTCATTTTCAATATTTCTTTAAAAATCTAATATGACTTGGCACGCATCATAGTGGGGTGCAGAATATTTATTTCCATCTGGATAACAATAATTCGTCAACAGAAATCATTGTCGGGTCGTTAGAGGGGGTATAGAGGGATTTTTCATTTTCAATATTACTTCAAAAATCCAATATGACTTGGCACGCATCATGGTGGGGTGCAGAATATCCATTTCCATCTGAATAACAATAATTCTTCAACAGAAATCATTGTCGGGTCGTCAGAGGGGGTATGGAGGGATTTTTCATTTTCTAAGTTACTTCAAAAATCTAATATGCCTTGGCACCTATCATGGTGTGGTGATGAATATCCATTTCCATCTGAATAACAATAATTCGTCGACAGAAATCATTGTCGGGTCGTTAGAGGGGGTATAGAGGGATTTTTCATTTTCAAAATGACTTCAATAATCAAATATGACTTGGCACGCAACATAGTGGGGTGCAGAATATTCATTTCCATCTGGATAACAATAATTCGTCAACAGAAATCATTGTCGGGTCGTCAGAGGGGGTATAGAGGGATTTTTCATTTTCAATATTTCTTCAAAAATCCAATATGACTTGGCACGCATCATGGTGGTGTGCAGAATATCCATTTCCATCTGAATAACAATAATTCTTCAACAGAAATCATTGTCGGGTCGTCAGAGGGGGTGAAGAGGGATTTTTCATTTTCAGAATGACTTCAAAAATCAAATATGACTTGGCACGCATCATAGTGGGGTACTGAATATCCATATCCATCTAAATAACAATAATTTGTCAACAGAAATAATTGTCGGGTCGTCAGAGGGGGTATAGAGGGATTTTTCATTTTCAAAATTACCTCAAAATCAAATATGACTTGGCACGCATCATGGTGGGGTGCAGAATATCCATTTCTATCTAAATAACAATAATTCGTCAACAGAAATCATTGACGGGTCGTTGGAGGGGGTATAGAGAGATTTTTCATTTTCAATATTTCTTTAAAATTCTAATATGACTTGGCACGCATCATAGTGGGGTGCAGAATATTCATTTCCATCTGGATAACAATAATTCGTCAAGAGAAATCATTGTCGGGTCGTTAGAGGCGGTATAGAGGGAGTTTTCATTTTCAATATTTCTTCAAAAATCCAATATGACTTGGCACGCATCATGGTGGGGTGCAGAATATCCATTTCCATCTGAATAACAATAATTCTTCAACAGAAATCATTGTCGGGTCGTCAGAGGGGGTATGGACGGATTTTTCATTTTCAAAATCACTTCAAAAATCTAATATGACTTGGCACGCATCATGGTGTGGTGATGAATATCCATTCCCATCTGAAAAACAATAATTCGTCGACAGAAATCATTGTCGGGTCGTTAGAGGGGGTATAGAGGGATTTCTCATTTTCAATATTTCTTCAAAAATCTAATATTAATTGGCACGCATCATGGTGGGGTGCAGAATATTCATTTCCATCTAAATAGCAATAATTCGTCAACAGAAATCTTTGACGGGTCGTCAGAGGGGGTATAGAGGGCTTTTTCATTTTCAAAATTACCTTAAAATCAAATATGACTTGTCACGCATCATGGTGGGGTGCAGAATATCCATTTCCATCTGAATAACAATAATTCGTCAACAGAAATCATTGACGGGTCGTTGGAGGGGGTATAGAAGTATTTTTCATTTTCAAAATTTCTTCAATAATCTAATATGACTTGTCACGCATTATGGTGGGGTGCAAAGTATCCATGTCTATCTGAATAACAATAAGTCGTCAACAGAAATCATTGTCGGGTCGTCAGAGGGGGTATAGAGGGATTTTTCATTTTCAAAATTACCTCAAAATCAAATATGACTTGGCACGCATCATAGTAAGGTGCAGAATATCCGATTCCACCTAAATAACGGGAATTTCTCAACAGAAATCATTGTCGGGTCGTCAGAGGGGGTATGGAGGGATTTTTCATTTTCAAAATTACTTCAAAAATCTAATATGACTTGGCACGCATCATGGTGTGGTGAGGAATATCCATTTCCATCTGAATAACAATAATTCGTCGACAGAAATCATTGTCGGGTCGTTAGAGGGGGTATAGAGGTATTTCTCATTTTCAATATTTCTTCAAAAATCTAATATGACTTGGCACGCATCATGGTGGGGTGCAGAATATCTATTTCCATCTGAATAACAATAATTCGTTGACAGAAATCATTGTCGGGTCGTTAGAGGGGGTATAGAGGGATTTTTCATTTTCAAAATTACCTCAAAATCAAATATGACTTGGCAGGCAACATGGTGGGGTGCAAAATATTCATTTCCATCTGATTATCAATAATTCGTCAACAGAAATCATTGTCGGGTCGTTAGAGGGGGTATAGAGGGATTTTTCATTTTCGATATTTCTTCAAAAATCCAATATGACTTGGCACTTATCATGGTGGGGTGCAGAATATCCAATTCCAACTGAATAATAATAATTCGTCAACAGAAATCATTGTCGGGTCGTTAGAGGGGGTATAGAGGGATTTTTCATTTTCAAAATTACCTTAAAATCAAATATGACTTGTCACGCATCATGGTGGGGTGCAGAATATCCATTTCCATCTGAATAAAAATAATTCGTCGAAAGAAATCATTGACGGGTCGTTGGAGGGGGTATAGAAGGATTTTTCATTTTCAAAATTCCATCAATAATCTAATATGACTTGTCACGCATCATGGTGGGGTGCAAAGTATCCATGTCCATCTGAATAACAATAAGTCGTCAACAGAAATCATTGTCGGGTCGTCAGAGGGGGTATAGAGGGATTTTTCATTTTCAAAATTACCTCAAAATCAATTATGACTTGGCACGCATCATAGTAAGGTGCAGAATATCTGATTCCATCTGAATAACAATAATTCGTCGAAAGAAATCATTGACGGGTCGTTGGAGGGGGTATAGAAGGATTTTTCATTTTCAAAATTTCATCAATAATCTAATATGACTTGTCACGCATCATGGTGGGGTGCAAAGTATCCATGTCCATCTGAATAACAATAAGTCGTCAACAGAAATCATTGTCGGGTCGTCAGAGGGGGTATGGAGGGATTTTTCATTTTCAAAATTACTTCAAAAATCTAATATGACTTGGCACGCATCATGGTGTGGTGAGGAATATCCATTTCCATCTGAATAACAATAATTCGTCGACAGAAATAATTGTCGGGTCGTTAGAGGGGGTATAGAGGGATTTCTCGTTTTCAATATTTCTTCAAAAATCTAATATGACTTGGCACGCATCATGGTGGGGTGCAGAATATCCATTTCCATCTGAATAACAATAATTTGTCAACAGAAATCATTGTCGGGTCGTCAGAGGGGGTATAGAGGGATTTTTCATTTTCAAAATGACTTCAATAATCAAATATGACTTGGCACGCAACATGGTGGGGTGCAGAATATTCATTTCCATCTGGATAACAATAATTCGTCAAAAGAAATCATTGTCGGGTCGTTAGAGGGGGTATAGAGGGATTTTTTATTTTCAATATTTCTTCTAAAATCCAATATGACTTGGCACGCATCATGGTGGGGTGCAGAATATCCATTTCCATCTGAATAACAATAATTCTTCAACAGAAATCATTGTCGGGTCGTCAGAGGGGGTAAAGAGGGATTTTTCATTTTCAGAATGACTTCAAAAATCAAATATGACTTGGCACGCATCATAGTGGGGTACTGAATATCCATTACCGTCTAAATAACAATAATTTGTCAACAGAAATAATTGTCGGGTCGTCAGAGGGGGTATAGAGGGATTTTTCATTTTCAAAATTACCTCAAAATCAAATATGACTTGGCACGCATCATGGTGGGGTGCAGAATATCCATTTCCATCTAAATAACAATAATTCGTCAACAGAAATCATTGACGGGTCGTTGGAGGGGGTATAGAGAGATTTTTCATTTTCAATATTTCTTTAAAAATCTAATATGACTTGGCACGCATCATAGTGGGGTGCAGAATATTCATTTCCGTCTGAATAACAATAATTCTTCAACAGAAATCATTGTCGGGTCGTTACAGGGGGTATAGAGGGATTTTTCATTTTCAATATTTCTTCAAAAATCCAATATGACTTGGCACGCATCATGGTGGGGTGCAGAATATCCGATTCCATCTGATAAACAAGAATTTTCCAACAGAAATCATTGTCGGGTCGTCAGAGGGGGTATGGAGGGATTTTTCATATTCAAAATTACTTCAAAAATCTAATATGACTTGGCACGCATCATGGTGTGGTGATGAATATCCATTTCCATCTGAATAACAATAATTCGTCGACAGAAATCATTGTCCGGTCGTTAGAGGGGGTATAGAGGCATTTCTCATTTTCAATATTTCTTCTAAAATCTAATATTACTTGGCACGCATCATGGTGGGGTGCAGAATATCTATTTCCATCTAAATAACAATAATTCGTCGACAGAAATCATTGTCGGGTCGTTAGAGGGGGTATAGAGGGATTATTCCTTTTCAAAATTACCTCAAAATCAAATATGACTTGGCACGCAATATGGTGGGGTGACGAATATTCATTTCCATCTGAATAACAATAATTCGTCAACAGAAATCATTGTCGGGTCGTCAGAGGGGGTATAGAGGGATTTCTCTTTTTCAAAATTTCTTCAAAAATCTAATATTACTTGGCACGCATCATGGTGGGGTGCAGAATATCTATTTCCATCTAAATAAAAATAATTCGTCGACAAAAATCATTGTCGGGTCGTTAGAGGGGGTATAGAGGGATTATTCATTTTCAAAATTACCTCAAAATCAAATATGACTTGGCACGCAACATGGTGGGGTGCAGAATATTCATTTTCATCTGAATAACAATAATTCGTCGACAGAAATCATTGTCGGGTCGTAAGAGGGGGTATAGAGGGATTTTTCATTTTCAAAACTTCTTTAAAAATCTAATATGACTTGGCACGCATCATGGTGGGGTGCAGAGTATCTATTTCCATCTGTATAACAATAATTCGTCGACAGAAATCATTGTCGGGTCGTTAGAGGGGGTATAGAGTGATTTTTCATTTTCAAAATTACCTCAAAATCAAATATGACTTGGCATGCAACAAGGTGGGGTGCAAAGTATCCATGTCCATCTGAATAACAATAACTCGTCAACAGAAATCATTGTCGGGTCGTCAGAGGGGGTATAGAGGGATTTCTCATTTTCAAAATTTCTTCAAAAATCTAATATGACTTGGCACGCAACATGGTGGGGTGCAAAGTATCCATGTCCATTTAAATAACAATAATTCGTCAACAGAAATCATTGACGGGTCGTCAGAGGGGGTATAGAGGGATTTTTCATTTTCAAAATTACCTTAAAATCAAATATGACTTGTCACGCATCATGGTGGGGTGCAGAATATCCATTTCCATCTGAATAACAATAATTCGTCGACAGAAATCATTGACGGGTTGTTGGAGGGGGTATAGAAGGATTTTTCATTTTCAAAATTTCTTCAATAATCTAATATGACTTGTCACGCATCATGGTGGGGTGCAAAGTATCCATGTCCATCTGAATAACAATAAGTCGTCAACAGAAATCATTGTCGGGTCGTCAGAGGGGGTATAGAGGAATTTTTCATTTTCAAAATTACCTCAAATTCAAATATGACTTGGCACGCATCATAGTAAGGTGCCGAATATCCGATTCCATCTGAATAACAAGAATTTCTCAACAGAAATCATTGTCGGGTCGTCAGAGGGGGTATGGAGGGATTTTTCATTTTCAAAATTACTTCAAAGATCTAATATGACTTCGCACGCATCATGGTGTGGTGAGGAATATCCATTTCCATCTGAATAACTATAATTCGTCGACAGAAATCATTGTCGGGTCGTTAGAGGGGGTATAGAGGGATTTCTCATTTTCAATATTTCTTCAAAAATCTAATATGACTTGGCACGCATCATGGTGGGGTGCAGAATATTCACTTCCATCTGGATAACAATAATTCGTCAACAGAAATCATTGTCGGGTCGTCAGAGGGGGTATAGAGGGATTTTTCATTTTCAAAATTACCTCAAAATCAAATATGACTTGGCACGCATCATGGTGGGGTGCAGAATATCCATTTCTATCTAAATAACAATAATTCGTCAACAGAAATCATTGACGGGTCGTTGGAGGGGGTATAGAGAGATTTTTCATTTTCAATATTTCTTTAAAATTCTAATATGACTTGTCACGCATCATAGTGGGGTGCAGAATATTCATTTCCATCTGGATAACAATAATTCGTCAAGAGAAATCATTGTCGGGTCGTTAGAGGCGGTATAGAGGGAGTTTTCATTTTCAATATTTCTTCAAAAATCCAATATGACTTGGCACGCATCATGGTGGGGTGCAGAATATCCATTTCCATCTGAATAACAATAATTCTTCAACAGAAATCATTGTCGGGTCGTCAGAGGGGGTATGGACGGATTTTTCATTTTCAAAATCACTTCAAAAATCTAATATGACTTGGCACGCATCATGGTGTGGTGATGAATATCCATTCCCATCTGAAAAACAATAATTCGTCGACAGAAATCATTGTCGGGTCGTTAGAGGGGGTATAGAGGGATTTCTCATTTTCAATATTTCTTCAAAAATCTAATATTAATTGGCACGCATCATGGTGGGGTGCAGAATATTCATTTCCATCTAAATAGCAATAATTCGTCAACAGAAATCTTTGACGGGTCGTCAGAGGGGGTATAGAGGGCTTTTTCATTTTCAAAATTACCTTAAAATCAAATATGACTTGTCACGCATCATGGTGGGGTGCAGAATATCCATTTCCATCTGAATAACAATAATTCGTCAACAGAAATCATTGACGGGTCGTTGGAGGGGGTATAGAAGTATTTTTCATTTTCAAAATTTCTTCAATAATCTAATATGACTTGTCACGCATTATGGTGGGGTGCAAAGTATCCATGTCTATCTGAATAACAATAAGTCGTCAACAGAAATCATTGTCGGGTCGTCAGAGGGGGTATAGAGGGATTTTTCATTTTCAAAATTACCTCAAAATCAAATATGACTTGGCACGCATCATAGTAAGGTGCAGAATATCCGATTCCACCTAAATAACGGGAATTTCTCAACAGAAATCATTGTCGGGTCGTCAGAGGGGGTATGGAGGGATTTTTCATTTTCAAAATTACTTCAAAAATCTAATATGACTTGGCACGCATCATGGTGTGGTGAGGAATATCCATTTCCATCTGAATAACAATAATTCGTCGACAGAAATCATTGTCGGGTCGTTAGAGGGGGTATAGAGGTATTTCTCATTTTCAATATTTCTTCAAAAATCTAATATGACTTGGCACGCATCATGGTGGGGTGCAGAATATCTATTTCCATCTGAATAACAATAATTCGTTGACAGAAATCATTGTCGGGTCGTTAGAGGGGGTATAGAGGGATTTTTCATTTTCAAAATTACCTCAAAATCAAATATGACTTGGCAGGCAACATGGTGGGGTGCAAAATATTCATTTCCATCTGATTATCAATAATTCGTCAACAGAAATCATTGTCGGGTCGTTAGAGGGGGTATAGAGGGATTTTTCATTTTCGATATTTCTTCAAAAATCCAATATGACTTGGCACTTATCATGGTGGGGTGCAGAATATCCAATTCCAACTGAATAACAATAATTCGTCAACAGAAATCATTGTCGGGTCGTTAGAGGGGGTATAGAGGGATTTTTCATTTTCAAAATTACCTTAAAATCAAATATGACTTGTCACGCATCATGGTGGGGTGCAGAATATCCATTTCCATCTGAATAAAAATAATTCGTCGAAAGAAATCATTGACGGGTCGTTGGAGGGGGTATAGAAGGATTTTTCATTTTCAAAATTCCATCAATAATCTAATATGACTTGTCACGCATCATGGTGGGGTGCAAAGTATCCATGTCCATCTGAATAACAATAAGTCGTCAACAGAAATCATTGTCGGGTCGTCAGAGGGGGTATAGAGGGATTTTTCATTTTCAAAATTACCTCAAAATCAATTATGACTTGGCACGCATCATAGTAAGGTGCAGAATATCTGATTCCATCTGAATAACAATAATTCGTCGAAAGAAATCATTGACGGGTCGTTGGAGGGGGTATAGAAGGATTTTTCATTTTCAAAATTTCATCAATAATCTAATATGACTTGTCACGCATCATGGTGGGGTGCAAAGTATCCATGTCCATCTGAATAACAATAAGTCGTCAACAGAAATCATTGTCGGGTCGTCAGAGGGGGTATGGAGGGATTTTTCATTTTCAAAATTACTTCAAAAATCTAATATGACTTGGCACGCATCATGGTGTGGTGAGGAATATCCATTTCCATCTGAATAACAATAATTCGTCGACAGAAATAATTGTCGGGTCGTTAGAGGGGGTATAGAGGGATTTCTCGTTTTCAATATTTCTTCAAAAATCTAATATGACTTGGCACGCATCATGGTGGGGTGCAGAATATCCATTTCCATCTGAATAACAATAATTTGTCAACAGAAATCATTGTCGGGTCGTCAGAGGGGGTATAGAGGGATTTTTCATTTTCAAAATGACTTCAATAATCAAATATGACTTGGCACGCAACATGGTGGGGTGCAGAATATTCATTTCCATCTGGATAACAATAATTCGTCAAAAGAAATCATTGTCGGGTCGTTAGAGGGGGTATAGAGGGATTTTTTATTTTCAATATTTCTTCTAAAATCCAATATGACTTGGCACGCATCATGGTGGGGTGCAGAATATCCATTTCCATCTGAATAACAATAATTCTTCAACAGAAATCATTGTCGGGTCGTCAGAGGGGGTAAAGAGGGATTTTTCATTTTCAGAATGACTTCAAAAATCAAATATGACTTGGCACGCATCATAGTGGGGTACTGAATATCCATTACCGTCTAAATAACAATAATTTGTCAACAGAAATAATTGTCGGGTCGTCAGAGGGGGTATAGAGGGATTTTTCATTTTCAAAATTACCTCAAAATCAAATATGACTTGGCACGCATCATGGTGGGGTGCAGAATATCCATTTCCATCTAAATAACAATAATTCGTCAACAGAAATCATTGACGGGTCGTTGGAGGGGGTATAGAGAGATTTTTCATTTTCAATATTTCTTTAAAAATCTAATATGACTTGGCACGCATCATAGTGGGGTGCAGAATATTCATTTCCGTCTGAATAACAATAATTCTTCAACAGAAATCATTGTCGGGTCGTTACAGGGGGTATAGAGGGATTTTTCATTTTCAATATTTCTTCAAAAATCCAATATGACTTGGCACGCATCATGGTGGGGTGCAGAATATCCGATTCCATCTGATAAACAAGAATTTTCCAACAGAAATCATTGTCGGGTCGTCAGAGGGGGTATGGAGGGATTTTTCATATTCAAAATTACTTCAAAAATCTAATATGACTTGGCACGCATCATGGTGTGGTGATGAATATCCATTTCCATCTGAATAACAATAATTCGTCGACAGAAATCATTGTCGGGTCGTTAGAGGGGGTATAGAGGCATTTCTCATTTTCAATATTTCTTCTAAAATCTAATATTACTTGGCACGCATCATGGTGGGGTGCAGAATATCTATTTCCATCTAAATAACAATAATTCGTCGACAGAAATCATTGTCGGGTCGTTAGAGGGGGTATAGAGGGATTATTCCTTTTCAAAATTACCTCAAAATCAAATATGACTTGGCACGCAATATGGTGGGGTGACGAATATTCATTTCCATCTGAATAACAATAATTCGTCAACAGAAATCATTGTCGGGTCGTCAGAGGGGGTATAGAGGGATTTCTCTTTTTCAAAATTTCTTCAAAAATCTAATATTACTTGGCACGCATCATGGTGGGGTGCAGAATATCTATTTCCATCTAAATAAAAATAATTCGTCGACAAAAATCATTGTCGGGTCGTTAGAGGGGGTATAGAGGGATTATTCATTTTCAAAATTACCTCAAAATCAAATATGACTTGGCACGCAACATGGTGGGGTGCAGAATATTCATTTTCATCTGAATAACAATAATTCGTCGACAGAAATCATTGTCGGGTCGTAAGAGGGGGTATAGAGGGATTTTTCATTTTCAAAACTTCTTTAAAAATCTAATATGACTTGGCACGCATCATGGTGGGGTGCAGAGTATCTATTTCCATCTGTATAACAATAATTCGTCGACAGAAATCATTGTCGGGTCGTTAGAGGGGGTATAGAGTGATTTTTCATTTTCAAAATTACCTCAAAATTAAATATGACTTGGCATGCAACAAGGTGGGGTGCAAAGTATCCATGTCCATCTGAATAACAATAACTCGTCAACAGAAATCATTGTCGGGTCGTCAGAGGGGGTATAGAGGGATTTCTCATTTTCAAAATTTCTTCAAAAATCTAATATGACTTGGCACGCAACATGGTGGGGTGCAAAGTATCCATGTCCATTTAAATAACAATAATTCGTCAACAGAAATCATTGACGGGTCGTCAGAGGGGGTATAGAGGGATTTTTCATTTTCAAAATTACCTTAAAATCAAATATGACTTGTCACGCATCATGGTGGGGTGCAGAATATCCATTTCCATCTGAATAACAATAATTCGTCGACAGAAATCATTGACGGGTTGTTGGAGGGGGTATAGAAGGATTTTTCATTTTCAAAATTTCTTCAATAATCTAATATGACTTGTCACGCATCATGGTGGGGTGCAAAGTATCCATGTCCATCTGAATAACAATAAGTCGTCAACAGAAATCATTGTCGGGTCGTCAGAGGGGGTATAGAGGAATTTTTCATTTTCAAAATTACCTCAAATTCAAATATGACTTGGCACGCATCATAGTAAGGTGCCGAATATCCGATTCCATCTGAATAACAAGAATTTCTCAACAGAAATCATTGTCGGGTCGTCAGAGGGGGTATGGAGGGATTTTTCATTTTCAAAATTACTTCAAAGATCTAATATGACTTCGCACGCATCATGGTGTGGTGAGGAATATCCATTTCAATCTGAATAACTATAATTCGTCGACAGATATCATTGTCGGGTCGTTAGAGGGGGTATAGAGGGATTTCTCATTTTCAATATTTCTTCAAAAATCTAATATGACTTGGCACGCATCATGGTGGGGTGCAGAATATTCACTTCCATCTGGATAACAATAATTCGTCAACAGAAATCATTGTCGGGTCGTTAGAGGGGGTATAGAGGGATTTTTCATTTTCAAAATTACCTCAAAATCAAATATGACTTGGCAGGCAACATGGTGGGGTGCAGTATATTCATTTCCATCTGAATATCAATAATTCGTCAACTGAAATCATTGTCGGGTCGTTAGAGGGGGTATAGAGGGATTTTTCATTTTCAACATTTCTTCAAAATTCCAATATGACTTGGCACTTATCATGGTGGGGTGCAGAATATCCATTTCCAACTGAATAACAATAATTCGTCAACAGAAATCATTGTCGGGTCGTCAGAGGGGGTATAGAGGGATTTTTCATCTTCAATATTTCTTCAAAAATCTAATATGACTTGGCACGCATCATGGTGGGGTGCAGAATATTCATTTCCATCTGGATAACAATAATTCGTCAACGGAAATCATTGTCGGGTCGTTAGAGGGGGTATAGAGGGATTTTTCATTTTCAAAATTACCTCAAAATCAAATATGACTTGGCAGGCAACATGGTGGGGTGCAGAATATTCATTTCCATCTGAATATCAATAATTCGTCAACAGAAATCATTGTCGGGTCGTTAGAGGGGGTATAGAGGGATTTTTCATTTTCAATATTTCTTCAAAAATCCAATATGACTTGGCACTTATCATGGTGGGGTGCAGAATATCCATTTCCAACTGAATAACAATAAGTCGTCAACAGAAATCATTGTCGAGTCGTCAGAGGGGGTATAGAGGGATTTTTCATTTTCAAAATTACCTCAAAATCAAATATGACTTGGCACGCATCATAGTAAGGTGCAGAATATCCGATTCCATCTGAATAACAAGAATTTCTCAACAGAAATCATTGTCGAGTCGTCAGAGGGGGTATGGAGGGATTTTTCATTTTCAAAATTACTTCGAAAATCTAATATGACTTGGCACTCATCATGGTGTGGTGAGGATTATCCATTTCCATCTGAATAACAATAATTCGTCGACAGAAATCATTGTCAGAATGACTTCAAAAATCAAATATGACTTGGCACGCATCATAGTGGGGTACTGAATATTCATTACCATCTAAATAATAATAATTTGTCAACAGAAATCATTGTCGGGTCGTCAGAGGGGGTATAGAGGGATTTTTCATTTTCAATATTACTTCAAAAATCCAATATGACTTGGCACGCATCATGGTGTGGTGATGAATATCCATTTCCATCTGAATAACAATAAGTCGTCGACAGAAATCATTGTCGGGTCGTTAGAGGGGGTATAGAGGGATTTCTCAATTTCAATATTTCTTCAAAAATCTAATATTACTTGGCACGCATCATGGTGGGGTGCAGAATATCTATTTCCATCTAAATAACAATAATTCGTCGACAGAAATCATTGTCGGGTCGTTAGAGGGGGTATAGAGGGATTTTTTATTTTCAATATTTCTTCAAAAATCCAATATGACTTGGCACGCATCATGGTGGGGTGCAGAATATCCATTTCCATCTGAGTAACAATAATTCTTCAACAGAAATCATTGACGGGTCGTTGGAGGGGGTATAGAGAGATTTTTCATTTTCAATATTTCTTTAAAAATCTAATATAACTTGGCACGCATCATAGTGGGGTGCTGAATATTTATTTCCATCTGGATAACAATAATTCGTCAACAGAAATCATTGTCGGGTCGTTAGAGGGGGTATAGAGGGATTTTTCATTTTCAATATTACTTCAAAAATCCAATATGACTTGGCACGCATCATGGTGGGGAGTAGAATATCCATTTCCATCTGAATAACAATAATTCTTCAACAGAAATCATTGTCGGGTCGTCAGAGGGGGTATGGAGGGATTTATCATTTTCAAAGTTACTTCAAAAATCTAATATGACTTGGCACGCATCATGGTGTGGTGATGAATATCCATTTCCATCTGAATAACAATAAGTCGTCGACAGAAATCATTGTCGGGTCGTTAGAGGGGGTATAGAGGGATTTCTCAATTTCAATATTTCTTCAAAAATCTAATATTACTTGGCACGCATCATGGTGGGGTGCAGAATATCTATTTCCATCTAAATAACAATAATTCGTCGACAGAAATCATTGTCGGGTCGTTAGAGGGGGTATAGAGGGATTTTTTATTTTCAATATTTCTTCAAAAATCCAATATGACTTGGCACGCATCATGGTGGGGTGCAGAATATCCATTTCCATCTGAGTAACAATAATTCTTCAACAGAAATCATTGACGGGTCGTTGGAGGGGGTATAGAGAGATTTTTCATTTTCAATATTTCTTTAAAAATCTAATATAACTTGGCACGCATCATAGTGGGGTGCTGAATATTTATTTCCATCTGGATAACAATAATTCGTCAACAGAAATCATTGTCGGGTCGTTAGAGGGGGTATAGAGGGATTTTTCATTTTCAATATTACTTCAAAAATCCAATATGACTTGGCACGCATCATGGTGGGGTGCAGAATATCCATTTCCATCTGAATAACAATAATTCTTCAACAGAAATCATTGTCGGGTCGTCAGAGGGGGTATGGAGGGATTTTTCATTTTCAAAGTTACTTCAAAAATCTAATATGCCTTGGCACGCATCATGGTGTGGTGATGAATATCCATTTCCATCTGAATAACAATAATTCGTCGACAGAAATCATTTTCGGGTCGTTAGAGGGGGTATAGAGGGATTTCTCAATTTCAATATTTCTTCAAAAATCTAATATTACTTGGCACGCATCATAGTGGGGTGCAGAATATTTATTTCCATCTGAATAACAATAATTTGTCAACAGAAATCATTGTCGGGTCGTCAGACGGGGTATAGAGGTATTTTTCATTTTCAAAATGACTTCAATAATCAAATATGACTTGGCACGCAACATGGTGGGGTGCAGAATATTCATTTCCATCTGGATAACAATAATTTGTCAACAGAAATCATTGTCGGGTCGTCAGAGGGGGTATAGAGGGATTTTTCATTTTCAATATTTCTTCAAAAATCCAATATGACTTGGCACGCATCATGGTGGTGTGCAGAATATCCATTTCCATCTGAATAACAATAATTCTTCAACAGAAATCATTGTCGGGTCGTCAGAGGGGGTAAAGAGGGATTTTTCATTTTCAGAATGACTTCAAAAATCAAATATGACTTGGCACGCATCATAGTGGGGTACTGAATATCCATTTCCTTCTAAATAACAATAATTTGTCAACAGAAATAATTGTCGGGTCGTCAGAGGGGGTATAGAGGGAATTTTCATTTTCAAAATTACCTCAAAATCAAATATGACTTGGCACGCATCACGGTGGGGTGCAGAATATCCATTTCTATCTAAATAACAATAATTCGTCAACAGAAATCATTGACGGGTCGTTGGAGGGGGTATAGAGAGATTTTTCATTTTCAATATTTCTTTAAAAATCTAATATGACTTGGCACGCATCATAGTGGGGTGCAGAATATTCATTTCCATCTGGATAACAATAATTCGTCAACAGAAATCATTGTCGGGTCGTCAGAGGGGGTATGGACGGATTTTTCATTTTCAAAATCACTTCAAAAATCTAATATGACTTGGCACGCATCATGGTGTGGTGATGAATATCCATTCCCATCTGAAAAACAATAATTCGTCGACAGAAATCATTGTCGGGTCGTTAGAGGGGGTATAGAGGGATTTCTCATTTTCAATATTTCTTCAAAAATCTAATATTACTTGGCACGCATCATGGTGGGGTGCAGAATATTCATTTCCATCTAAATAACAATAACTCGTCAACAGAAATCTTTGACGGGTCGTCAGAGGGGGTATAGAGGGTTTTTTCATTTTCAAAATTACCTTAAAATCAAATATGACTTGTCACGCATCATGGTTGGGTGCAGAATATCCATTTCCATCTAAATAACAATAATTCGTCAACAGAAATCATTGACGGGTCGTTGGAGGATGTATAGAAGGATTTTTCATTTTCAAAATTTCTTCAATAATCTAATATGACTTGTCACGCATCATGGTGGGGTGCAAAGTATCCATGTCTATCTGAATAACAATAAGTCGTCAACAGAAATCATTGTCGGGTCGTCAGAGGGGGTATAGAGGGATTATTCATTTTCAAAATTACCTCAAAATCAAATATGACTTGGCACGCATCATAGTAAGGTGCAGAATATCCGATTCCACCTAAATAACAAGAGTTTCTCAACAGAAATCATTGTCGGGTCGTCAGAGGGGGTATGGAGGGATTTTTCATTTTCAAAATTACTTCAAAAATCTAATATGACTTGGCACGCATCATGGTGTGGTGAGGAATATCCATTTCCATCTGAATAACATTAATTCGTCGACAGAAATCATTGTCGGGTCGTTAGAGGGGGTATAGAGGTATTTCTCATTTTCAATATTTCTTCAAAAATCTAATATGACTTGGCACGCATCATGGTGGGGTGCAGAATATCTATTTCCATCTGAATAACAATAATTCGTCGACAGAAATCATTGTCGGGTCGTTAGAGGGGGTATAGAGGGATTTTTCATTTTCAAAATTACCTCAAAATCAAATATGACTTGGCAGGCAACATGGTGGGGTGCAAAATATTCATTTCCATCTGAATATCAATAATTCGTCAACAGAAATCATTGTCGGGTCGTTAGAGGGGGTATAGAGGGATTTTTCATTTTCGATATTTCTTCAAAAATCCAATATGACTTGGCACTTATCATGGTGGGGTGCAGAATATCCATTTCCAACTGAATAACAATAATTTGTCAATAGAAATCATTGTCGGGTCGTCAGAGGGGGTATAGAGGGATTTTTCATTTTCAAAATTACCTTAAAATCAAATATGACTTGTCACGCATCATGGTGGGGTGCAGAATATCCATTTCCATCTGAATAACAATAATTCGTTTAAAGAAATCATTGACGGGTCGTTGGAGGGGGTATAGAAGGACTTTTCATTTTCAAAATTCCATCAATAATCTAATATGACTTGTCACGCATCATGGTGGGGTGCAAAGTATCCGTGTCCATCTGAATAACAATAAGTCGTCAACAGAAATCATTGTCGGGTCGTCAGAGGGGGTATAGAGGGATTTTTCATTTTCAAAATTACCTCAAAATCAAATATGACTTGGCACGCATCATAGTAAGGTGCAGAATATCTGATTCCATCTGAATAACAATAATTTGTCGAAAGAAATCATTGACGGGTCGTTGGAGGGGGTATAGAAGGATTTTTCATTTTCAAAATTCCATCAATAATCTAATATGACTTGTCACGCATCATGGTGGGGTGCAAAGTATCCATGTCCATCTGAGTAACAATAAGTCGTCATCAGAAATCATTGTCGGGTCGTCAGAGGGGGTATGGAGGGATTTTTCATTTTCAAAATTACTTCAAAAATCTAATATGACTTGGCACGCATCATGGTGTGGTGAGGAATATCCATTTCCATCTGAATAACAATAATTCGTCGACAGAAATAATTGTCGGGTCGTTAGAGGGGGTATAGAGGGATTTCTCATTTTCAATATTTCTTCAAAAATCTAATATGACTTGGCACGCATCATGGTGGGGTGCAGAATATCCATTTCCATCTGAATAACAATAATTCTTCAACAGAAATCATTGTCGGGTCGTCAGAGGGGGTAAAGAGGGATTTTTCATTTTCAGAATGACTTCAAAAATCAAATATGACTTGGCACGCATCATAGTGGGGTACTGAATATCCATTACCGTCTAAATAACAATAATTTGTCAACAGAAATAATTGTCGGGTCGTCAGAGGGGGTATAGAGGGATTTTTCATTTTCAAAATTACCTCAAAATCAAATATGACTTGGCACGCATCATGGTGGGGTGCAGAATATCCATTTCCATCTAAATAACAATAATTCGTCAACAGAAATCATTGACGGGTCGTTGGAAGGGGTATGGAGAGATTTTTCATTTTCAATATTTCTTTAAAAATCTAATATGACTTGGCACGCATTAAAGTGGGGTGCAGAATATTCATTTCCATCTGAATAACAATAATTCGTCGACAGAAATAATTGTCGGGTCGTTAGAGGGGGTATAGAGGGATTTCTCATTTTCAATATTTCTTCAAAAATCTAATATGACTTGGCACGCATCATGGTGGGGTGCAGAATATCCATTTCCATCTGAATAACAATAATTTGTCAACAGAAATCATTGTCGGGTCGTCAGAGGGGGTATAGAAGGATTTTTCATTTTCAAAATGACTTCAATAATCAAATATGACTTGGCACGCAACATGGTGGGGTGCAGAATATTCATTTCCATCTGGATAACAATAATTCGTCAACTGAAATCATTGTCGGGTCGTTAGAGGGGGTATAGAGGGATTTTTTATTTTCAATATTTCTTCAAAAATCCAATATGACTTGGCACGCATCATGGTGGGGTGCAGAATATCCATTTCCATCTGAATAACAATAATTCTTCAACAGAAATCATTGTCGGGTCGTCAGAGGGGGTAAAGAGGGATTTTTCATTTTCAGAATGACTTCAAAAATCAAATATTAATTGGCACGCATCATAGTGGGGTACTGAATATCCATTACCGTCTAAATAACAATAATTTGTCAACAGAAATAATTGTCGGGTCGTCAGAGGGGGTATAGAGGGGTTTTTCATTTTCAAAATTACCTCAAAATCAAATATGACTTGGCACGCATCATGGTGGGGTGCAGAATATCCATTTCCATCTAAATAACAATAATTCGTCAACAGAAATCATTGACGGGTCGTTGGAAGGGGTATGGAGAGATTTTTCATATTCAATATTTCTTTAAAAATCTAATATGACTTGGCACGCATCATAGTGGGGTGCAGAATATTCATTTCCATCTGAATAACAATAATTCGTCAACAGAAATCATTGTCGGGTCGTTACAGGGGGTTTAGAGGAATTTTTCATTTTCAATATTTCTTCAAAAATCCAATATGACTTGGCACGCATCATGGTGGGGTGCAGAATATCCGATTCCATCTGATAAACAAGAATTTTCCAACAGAAATCATTGTCGGGTCGTCAGAGGGGGTATGGAGGGATTTTTCATTTTCAAAATTACTTCAAAAATCCAATATGACTTGGCACGCATCATGGTGGGGTGCAGAATATCCGATTCCATCTGATAAACAAGAATTTTCCAACAGAAATCATTGTCGGGTCGTTACAGGGGGTATAGAGGGATTTCTCATTTTCAATATTTCTTCAAAAATCTAATATTACTTGGCACGCATCATGGTGGGGTGCAGAATATCTATTTCCATCTAAATAACAATAATTCGTCGACAGAAATCATTGTCGGGTCGTTAGAGGGGGTATAGAGGGATTATTCATTTTCAAAATTACCTCAAAATCAAATATGACTTGGCACGCAACATGGTGGGGTGCAGAATATTCATTTCCATCTGAATAACAATAATTCGTCAACAGAAATCATTGTCGGGTCGTTAGAGGTGGTATAGAGGGATTTTTCAATTTCAAAACTTCTTTAAAAATCTAATATGACTTGGCACGCATCATGGTGGGGTGCATAGTATCCATGTCCATCTGAATAACAATAACTCGTCAACAGAAATCATTGTCGTGTCGTCAGAGGGGGTATAGAGGGATTTCTCGTTTTCAAAATTTCTTCAAAAATCTAATATTACTTGGCACGCATCATGGTGGGGTGCAGAATATCTATTTCCATCTAAATAACAATAATTCGTCGACAGAAATCATTGTCGGGTCGTTAGAGGGGGTATAGAGGGATTATTCATTTTCAAAATTACCTCAAAATCAAATATGACTTGGCACGCAACATGGTGGGGTGCAGAATATTCATTTTCATCTGAATAACAATAATTCGTCGAAAGAAATCATTGTCGGGTCGTTAGAGGGGGTATAGAGGGATTTTTCATTTTCAAAACTTCTTTAAAAATCTAATATGACTTGGCACGCATCATGGTGGGGTGCAGAATATCTATTTCCATCTGTATAACGATAATTCGTCGACAGAAATCATTGTCGGGTCGTTAGAGGGGGTATAGAGTGATTTTTCATTTTCAAAATTACCTCAAAATCAAATATGACTTGGCACGCAACATGGTGGGGTGCAAAGTATCCATGTCCATCTGAATAACAATAACTCGTCAACAGAAATCATTGTCGGGTCGTCAGAGGGGGTATAGAGGGATTTCTCATTTTCAAAATTTCTTCAAAAATCTAATATGACTTGGCACGCAACATGGTGGGGTGCAAAGTATCCATGTCCATCTAAATAACAATAATTCTTCAACAGAAATCATTGTCGGGTCGTCAGAGGGGGTAAAGAGGGATTTTTCATTTTCAGAATGACTTCAAAAATCAAATATGACTTGGCACGCATCATAGTGGGGTACTGAATATCCATTACCGTCTAAATAACAATAATTTGTCAACAGAAATTATTGTCGGGTCGTCAGAGGGGGTATAGAGGGATTTTTCATTTTCAAAATTACCTCAAAATCAAATATGACTTGGCACGCATCATGGTGGGGTGCAGAATATCCATTTCCATCTAAATAACAATAATTCGTCAACAGAAATCATTGACGGGTCGTTACAGGGGGTATAGAGGAATTTTTCATTTTCAATATTTCTTCAAAAATCCAATATGACTTGGCACGCATCATGGTGGGGTGCAGAATATCCGATTCCATCTGATAAACAAGAATTTTCCAACAGAAATCATTGTCGGGTCGTCAGAGGGGGTATGGAGGGATTTTTCATTTTCAAAATTACTTCAAAAATCTAATATGACTTGGCACGCATCATGGTGTGGTGATGAATATCCATTTCCATCTGAATAACAATAATTCGTCGACAGAAATCATTGTCGGGTCGTTAGAGGGGGTATAGAGGGATTTCTCATTTTCAATATTTCTTCAAAACTCTAATATTACTTGGCACGCATCATGGTGGGGATCAGAATATCTATTTTCATCTAAATAACAATAATTCGTCGACAGAAATCATTGTCGGGTCGTTAGAGGGGGTATAGAGGGATTATTCATTTTCAAAATTACCTCAAAATCAAATATGACTTGGCACGCAACATGGTGGGGTGCAGAATATTCATTTCCATCTGAATAACAATAATTCGTCAACAGAAATCACTGTCGGGTCGTTAGAGGGGGTATAGAGGGATTTTTCAATTTCAAAACTTCTTTAAAAATCTAATATGACTTGGCACGCATCATGGTGGGGTGCATAGTATCCATGTCCATCTGAATAACAATAACTCTTCAACAGAAATCATTGTCGGGTCGTCAGAGGGGGTATAGAGGGATTTCTCGTTTTCAAAATTTCTTCAAAAATCTAATATTACTTGGCACGCATCATGGTGGGGTGCAGAATATATATTTCCATCTAAATAACGATAATTCGTCGACAGAAATCATTGTCGGGTCGTTAGAGGGGGTATAGAGGGATTATTCATTTTCAAAATTACCTCAAAATCAAATATGACTTGGCACGCAACATGGTGGGGTGCAGAATATTCATTTTCATCTGAATAACAATAATTCGTCGACAGAAATCATTGTCGGGTCGTTAGAGGGGGTATAGAGGGATTTTTCATTTTCAAAACTTCTTTAAAAATCTAATATGACTTGGCACGCATCATGGTGGGGTGCAGAATGTCTATTTCCATCTGTATAACAATAATTCGTCGACAGAAATCATTGTCGGGTCGTTAGAGGGGGTATAGAGTGATTTTTCATTTTCAAAATTACCTCAAAATCAAATATGACTTGGCACGCAACATGGTGGGGTGCAAAGTATCCATGTCCATCTGAATAACAATAACTCGTCAACAGAAATCATTGTCGGGACGTCAGAGGGGGTATAGAGGGATTTCTCATTTTCAAAATTTCTTCAAAAATCTAATATGACTTGGCACGCAACATGGTGGGGTGCAAAGTATCCATGTCCATCTAAATAACAATAATTCCTCAACAGAAATCATTGACGGGTCGTCAGAGGGGGTATAGAGGGATTTTTCATTTTCAAAATTACCCTAAAATCAAATATGACTTGTCACGCATCATGGTGGGGTGCAGAATATCCATTTCCATCTGAATAACAATAATTCGTCAACAGAAATCATTGACGGGTCGTTGGAGGGGGTATAGAGGAATTTTTCATTTTCAATATTTCTTCAAAAATCCAATATGACTTGGCACGCATCATGGTGGGGTGCAGAATATCCGATTCCATCTGATAAACAAGAATTTTCCAACAGAAATCATTGTCGGGTCGTCAGAGGGGGTATGGATGGATTTTTCATTTTCAAAATTACTTCAAAAATCTAATATGACTTGGCACGCATCATGGTGTGGTGATGAATATCCATTTCCATCTGAATAACAATAATTCGTCGACAGAAATCATTGTCGGGTCGTTAGAGGGGGTATAGAGGGATTTCTCATTTTCAATATTTCTTCAAAACTCTAATATTACTTGGCACGCATCATGGTGGGGATCAGAATATCTATTTTCATCTAAATAACAATAATTCGTCGACAGAAATCATTGTCGGGTCGTTAGAGGGGGTATAGAGGGATTATTCATTTTCAAAATTACCTCAAAATCAAATATGACTTGGCACGCAACATGGTGGGGTGCAGAATATTTATTTCCATCTGAATAACAATAATTCGTCAACAGAAATCATTGTCGGGTCGTTAGAGGGGGTATAGAGGGATTTTTCAATTTCAAAACTTCTTTAAAAATCTAATATGACTTGGCACGCATCATGGTGGGGTGCATAGTATCCATGTCCATCTGAATAACAATAACTCGTCAACAGAAATCATTGTCGGGTCGTCAGAGGGGGTATAGAGGGATTTCTCGTTTTCAAAATTTCTTCAAAAATCTAATATTACTTGGCACGCATCATGGTGGGGTGCAGAATATCTATTTCCATCTAAATAACAATAATTCGTCGACAGAAATCATTGTCGGGTCGTTAGAGGGGGTATAGAGGGATTATTCAGTTTCAAAATTACCTCAAAATCAAATATGACTTGGCACGCAACATGGTGGGGTGCAGAATATTCATTTTCATCTGAATAACAATAATTCGTCGACAGAAATCATTGTCGGGTCGTTAGAGGGGGTATAGAGGGATTTTTCATTTTCAAAACTTCTTTAAAAATCTAATATGACTTGGCACGCATCATGGTGGGGTGCAGAATGTCTATTTCCATCTGTATAACAATAATTCGTCGACAGAAATCATTGTCGGGTCGTTAGAGGGGGTATAGAGTGATTTTTCATTTTCAAAATTACCTCAAAATCAAATATGACTTGGCACGCAACATGGTGGGGTGCAAAGTATCCATGTCCATCTGAATAACAATAACTCGTCAACAGAAATCATTGTCGGGACGTCAGAGGGGGTATAGAGGGATTTCTCATTTTCAAAATTTCTTCAAAAATCTAATATGACTTGGCACGCAACATGGTGGGGTGCAAAGTATCCATGTCCATCTAAATAACAATAATTCGTCAACAGAAATCATTGACGGGTCGTCAGAGGGGGTATAGAGGGATTTTTCATTTTCAAAATTACCTTAAAATCAAATATGACTTGTCACGCATCATGGTGGGGTGCAGAATATCCATTTCCATCTGAATAACAATAATTCGTCAACAGAAATCATTGTCGGGTCGTTGGAGGGGGTATAGAAAGATTTTTCATTTTCAAAATTTCTTCAATAATCTAATATGACTTGTCACGCATCATGGTGGGGTGCAAAGTATCCATGTCCATCTGAATAACAATAAGTCGTCAACAGAAATCATTGTCGGGTCGTCAGAGGGGGTATGTAGGGATTTTTCATTTTCAAAATTACTTCAAAAATCTAATATGACTTGGCACGCATCATTGTGTGGTGAGGAATATCCATTTCCATCTGAATAACAATAATTCGTCGACAGAAATAATTGTCGGGTCGTTAGAGAGGGTATAGAGGGATTTCTCATTTTCAATATTTCTTCAAAAATCTAATATGACTTGGCACGCATCATGGTGGGGTGCAGAATATCCATTTCCATCTGAATAACAATAATTTGTCAACAGAAATCATTGTCGGGTCGTCAGAGGGGGTATAGAGGGATTTTTCATTTTCAAAATGACTTCAATAATCAAATATGACTTGGCACGCAACATGGTGGGGTGCAGAATATTCATTTCCATCTGAATAACAATAATTCGTCAACAGAAATCATTGTCGGGTCGTTCGTTAGAGGGGGTATAGAGGGATTTTTTATTTTCAATATTTCTTCAAAAATCCAATATGACTTGGCACGCATCATGGTGGGGTGCAGAATATCCATTTCCATCTAAATAACAATAATTCTTCAACAGAAATCATTGTCGGGTCGTCAGAGGGGGTAAAGAGGGATTTTTCATTTTCAGAATGACTTCAAAAATCAAATATGACTTGGCACGCATCATAGTGGGGTACTGAATATCCATTACCGTCTAAATAACAATAATTTGTCAACAGAAATAATTGTCGGGTCGTCAGAGGGGGTATAGAGGGATTTTTCATTTTCAAAATTACCTCAAAATCAAATATGACTTGGCACGCATCATGGTGGGGTGCAGAATATCCATTTCCATCTAAATAACAATAATTCGTCAACAGAAATCATTGACGGGTCGTTGGAGGGGGTATAGAGAGATTTTTCATTTTCAATATTTCTTTAAAAATCTAATATGACTTGGCACGCATCATAGTGGGGTGCAGAATATTCATTTTCATCTGAATAACAATAATTCGTCAACAGAAATCATTGTCGGGTCGTTACAGGGGGTATAGAGGAAATTTTCATTTTCAATATTTCTTCAAAAATCCAATATGACTTGGCACGCATCATGGTGGGGTGCAGAATATCCGATTCCATCTGATGAACAAGAATTTTCCAACAGAAATCATTGTCGGGTCGTCAGAGGGGGTATGGAGGGATTTTTCATTTTCAAAATTACTTCAAAAATCTAATATGACTTGGCACGCATCAAGGTGTGGTGATGAATATCCATTTCCATCTGAATAACAATAATTCGTCGACAGAAATCATTGTCGGGTCGTTACAGGGGGTATAGAGGGATTTCTCATTTTCAATATTTCTTCAAAAATCTAATATTACTTGGCACGCATCATGGTGGGGTGCAGAATATCTATTTCCATCTAAATAACAATAATTCGTCGACAGAAATCATTGTCGGGTCGTTAGAGGGGGTATAGAGGGATTATTCATTTTCAAAATTACCTCAAAATCAAATATGACTTGGCACGCAACATGGTGGGGTGCAGAATATTCATTTCCATCTGAATAACAATAATTCGTCAACAGAAATCATTGTCGGGTCGTTAGAGGGGGTATAGAGGGATTTTTCAATTTCAAAACTTCTTTAAAAATCTAATATGACTTGGAACGCATCATGGTGGGGTGCATAGTATCCATGTCCATCTGAATAACAATAACTCGTCAACAGAAATCATTGTCGAGTCGTCAGAGGGGGTATAGAGGGATTTCTCGTTTTCAAAATTTCTTCAAAAATCTAATATTACTTGGCACGCATCATGGTGGGGTGCAGAATATCTATTTCCATCTAAATAACAATAATTCGTCGACAGAAATCATTGTCGGGTCGTTAGAGGGGGTATAGAGGGATTATTCATTTTCAAAATTACCTCAAAATCAAATATGACTTGGCACGCAACATGGTGGGGTGCAGAATATTTATTTTCATCTGAATAACAATAATTCGTCGACAGAAATCATTGTCGGATCGTTAGAGGGGGTATAGAGGGATTTTTCATTTTCAAAACTTCTTTAAAAATCTAATATGACTTGGCACGCATCATGGTATGGTGCAGAATATCTATTTCCATCTGTATAACAATAATTCGTCGACAGAAATCATTGTCGGGTCGTTAGAGGGGGTATAGAGTGATTTTTCATTTTCAAAATTACCTCAAAATCAAATATGACTTGGCACGCAACATGGTGGGGTGCAAAGTATCCATGTCCATCTGAATAACAATAACTCGTCAACAGAAATCATTGTCGGGTCGTCAGAGGGGGTATAGAGAGATTTCTCATTTTCAAAATTTCTTCAAAAATCTAATATGACTTGGCACGCAACATGGTGGGGTGCAAAGTATCCATGTCCATCTGAATAACAATAACTCGTCAACAGAAATCATTGTCGGGTCGTCAGAGGGGGTATAGAGGGATTTTTCATTTTCAAAATTACCTCAAAATCAAATATGACTTGGCACGCATCATGGTGGGGTTCAGAATATCCATTTCCATCTAAATAACAATAATTCGTCAACAGAAATCATTGACGGGACGTTGGAGGGGGTATAGAGAGATTTTTCATTTTCAATATTTCTTTAAAAATCTAATATGACTTGGCACGCATCATAGTGGGGTGCAGAATATTCATTTCTATCTGAATAACAATAATTCGTCAACGGAAATCATTGTCGGGTCGTTACAGGGGGTATAGAGGAATTTTTCATTTTCAATATTTCTTCAAAAATCCAACATGACTTGGCACGCATCATGGTGGGGTGCAGAATATCCGATTCCATCTGATAAACAAGAATTTTCCTACAGAAATCATTGTCGGGTCGTCAGAGGGGGTATGGAGGGATTTCTCATTTTCAAAATTACTTCAAAAATCTAATATGACTTGGCACGCATCATGGTGTGGTGATGAATATCCATTTCCATCTGAATAACAATAATTCGTCGACAGAAATCTTTGTCGGGTCGTTAGAGGGGGTATAGAGGGATTTCTCATTTTCAATATTTCTTCAAAAATCTAATATTACTTGGCACGCATCATGGTGGGGTGCAGAATATCTATTTCCATCTAAATAACAATAATTCGTCGACAGAAATCATTGTCGGGTCGTTAGAGGGGTTATAGAGGGATTATTCATTTTCAAAATTACCTCAAAATCAAATATGACTTGGCACGCAACATGGTGGGGTGCAGAATATTCATTTTCATCTGAATAACAATAATTCGTCAACAGAAATCATTGTCGGGTCGTTAGAGGGGGTATAGAGGGATTTTTCATTTTCAAAACTTCTTTAAAAATCTAATATGACTTGGCACGCATCATGGTGGGGTGCAGAATATTCATTTTCATCTGAATAAAAATAATTCGTCGACAGAAATCATTGTCGGGTCGTTAGAGGGGGTATAGAGGGATTTTTCATTTTCAAAACTTCTTTAAAAATCTAATATGACTTGGCACGCATCATGGTGGGGTGCAGAATATCTATTTCCATCTGTATAACAATAATTCGTCGACAGAAATCATTGTCGGGTCGTTAGAGGGGGTATAGAGTGATTTTTCATTTTCAAAATTACCTCAAAATCAAATATGACTTGGCACGCAACATGGTGGGGTGCAAAGTATCCATGTCCATCTGAATAACAATAACTCGTCAACAGAAATCATTGTCGGGTCGTCAGAGGGGGTACAGAGGGATTTCTCTTTTTCAAAATTTCTTCAAAAATCTAATATGACTTGGCACGCAACATGGTGGGGTGCAAAGTATCCATGTCCATCTAAATAACAATAATTCGTCAACAGAAATCATTGACGGGCCGTCAGAGGGGGTATAGAGGGATTTTTCATTTTCAAAATTACCTTAAAATCAAATATGACTTGTCACGCATCATGGTGGGGTGCAAAGTATCCATGTCCATCTGAATAACAATAAGTCGTCAACAGAAATCATTGTCGGGTCGTTAGAGGGGGTATAGAGTGATTTTTCATTTTCAAAATTACCTCAAAATCAAATATGACTTGGCACGCAACATGGTGGGGTGCAAAGTATCCATGTCCATCTGAATAACAATAACTCGTCAACAGAAATCATTGTCGGGTCGTCAGAGGGGGTATAGAGAGATTTCTCATTTTCAAAATTTCTTCAAAAATCTAATATGACTTGGCACGCAACATGGTGGGGTGCAAAGTATCCATGTCCATCTAAATAACAATAATTCTTCAACAGAAATCATTGTCGGGTCGTCAGAGGGGGTAAAGAGGGATTTTTCATTTTCAGAATGACTTCAAAAATCAAATATGACTTGGCACGCATCATAGTGGGGTACTGAATATCCATTACCGTCTAAATAACAATAATTTGTCAACAGAAATAATTGTCGGGTCGTCAGAGGGGGTATAGAGGGATTTTTCATTTTCAAAATTACCTCAAAATCAAATATGACTTGGCACGCATCATGGTGGGGTGCAGAATATCCATTTCCATCTAAATAACAATAATTCGTCAACAGAAATCATTGACGGGTCGTTGGAGGGGGTATAGAGAGATTTTTCATTTTCAATATTTCTTTAAATATCTAATATGACTTGGCACGCATCATAGTGGGGTGCAGAATATTCATTTCTTTCTGAATAACAATAATTCGTCAACGGAAATCATTGTCGGGTCGTTACAGGGGGTATAGAGGAATTTTTCATTTTCAATATTTCTTCAAAAATCCAATATGACTTGGCACGCATCATGGTGGGGTGCAGAATATCCGATTCCATCTGATAAACAAGAATTTTCCTACAGAAATCATTGTCGGGTCGTCAGAGGGGGTATGGAGGGATTTTTCATTTTCAAAATTACTTCAAAAATCTAATATGACTTGGCACGCATCATGGTGTGGTGATGAATATCCATTTCCATCTGAATAACAATAATTCGTCGACAGAAATCTTTGTCGGGTCGTTAGAGGGGTTATAGAGGGATTTCTCATTTTCAATATTTCTTCAAAAATCTAATATTACTTGGCACGCATCATGGTGGGGTGCAGAATATCTATTTCCATCTAAATAACAATAATTCGTCGACAGAAATCATTGTCGGGTCGTTAGAGGGGGTATAGAGGGATTATTCATTTTCAAAATTACCTCAAAATCAAATATGACTTGGCACGCAACATGGTGGGGTGCAGAATATTCATTTCCATCTGAATAACAATTATTCGTCAACAGAAATCATTGTCGGGTCGTTAGAGGGGGTATAGAGGGATTTTTCAATTTCAAAACTTCTTTAAAAATCTAATATGACTTGGCACGCATCATGGTGGGGTGCATAGTATCCATGTCCATCTGAATAACATTAACTCGTCAACAGAAATCATTGTCGGGTCGTCAGAGGGGGTATAGAGGGATTTCTCGTTTTCAAAATTTCTTCAAAAATCTAATATTACTTGGCACGCATCATGGTGGGGTGCAGAATATCTATTTCCATCTAAATAACAATAATTCGTCGACAGAAATCATTGTCGGGTCGTTAGAGGGGGTATAGAGGGATTATTCATTTTCAAAATTACCTCAAAATCAAATATGACTTGGCACGCAACATGGTGGGGTGCAGAATATTCATTTTCATCTGAATAAAAATAATTCGTCGACAGAAATCATTGTCGGGTCGTTAGAGGGGGTATAGAGGGATTTTTCATTTTCAAAACTTCTTTAAAAATCTAATATGACTTGGCACGCATCATGGTGGGGTGCAGAATATCTATTTCCATCTGTATAACAATAATTCGTCGACAGAAATCATTGTCGGGTCGTTAGAGGGGGTATAGAGTGATTTTTCATTTTCAAAATTACCTCAAAATCAAATATGACTTGGCACGCAACATGGTGGGGTGCAAAGTATCCATGTCCATCTGAATAACAATAACTCGTCAACAGAAATCATTGTCGGGTCGTCAGAGGGGGTATAGAGGGATTTCTCTTTTTCAAAATTTCTTCAAAAATCTAATATGACTTGGCACGCAACATGGTGGTGTGCAAAGTATCCATGTCCATCTAAATAACAATAATTCGTCAACAGAAATCATTGACGGGTCGTCAGAGGGGGTGTAGAGGGATTTTTCATTTTCAAAATTACCTTAAAATCAAATATGACTTGTCACGCATCATGGTGGGGTGCAAAGTATCCATGTCCATCTGAATAACAATAAGTCGTCAACAGAAATCATTGTCGGGTCGTCAGAGGGGGTATAGAGGAATTTTTCATTTTCAAAATTACCTCAAAATCAAATATGACTTGGCACGCATCATAGTAAGGTGCCGAATATCCGATTCCATCTGAATAACAAGAATATCTCAACAGAAATCATTGTCGAGTCGTCAGAGGGGGTATGGAGGGATTTTTCATTTTCAAAATTACTTCAAAAATCTAATATGACTTGGCATGCATCATGGTGTGGTGAGGAATATCCATTTCCATCTGAATAACAATAATTCGTCGACAGAAATCATTGTCGGGTCGTTAGAGGGGGTATAGAGGGATTTCTCATATTCAATATTTCTTCAAAAATCTAATATGACTTGGCACGCATCATGGTGGGTTGCAGAATATTCATTTCCATCTGGATAACAATAATTCGTCAACAGAAATCATTGTCGGGTCGTTAGAGGGGGTATAGAGGGATTTTTCATTTTCAAAATTACCTCAAAATCAAATATGACTTGGCAGGCAACATGGTGGGGTGCAGAATATTCATTTCCATCTGAATATCAGTAATTCGTCAACAGAAATCATTGTCGGGTCGTTAGAGGGGGTATAGAGGGATTTTTCATTTTCAATATTTCTTCAAAAATCCAATATGACTTGGCACTTATCATGGTGGGGTGCAGAATATCCATTTCCAACTGAATGACAAAAATTCGTCAACAGAAATCATTGTCGGGTCGTCAGAGGGGATATAGAGGGATTTTTCATTTTCAAAATTACCTTAAAATCAAATATGACTTGTCACGCATCATGGTGGGGTGCAGAATATCCATTTCCATCTGAATAACAATAATTCGTCAACAGAAATCATTGTCGGGTCGTTACAGGGGGTATAGAGGAATTTTTCATTTTCAATATTTCTTCAAAAATCCAATATGACTTGGCACGCATCATGGTGGGGTGCAGAATATCCGATTCCATCTGATAAACAAGAATTTTCCTACAGAAATCATTGTCGGGTCGTCAGAGGGGGTATGGAGGGATTTTTCATTTTCAAAATTACTTCAAAAATCTAATATGACTTGGCACGCATCATGGTGTGGTGATGAATATCCATTTCCATCTGAATAACAATAATTCGTCGACAGAAATCTTTGTCGGGTCGTTAGAGGGGGTATAGAGGGATTTCTCATTTTCAATATTTCTTCAAAAATCTAATATTACTTGGCACGCATCATGGTGGGGTGCAGAATATCTATTTCCATCTAAATAACAATAGTTCGTCGACAGAAATCATTGTCGGGTCGTTAGAGGGGGTATAGAGGGATTATTCATTTTCAAAATTACCTCAAAATCAAATATGACTTGGCACGCAACATGGTGGGGTGCAGAATATTCATTTCCATCTGAATAACAATAATTCGTCAACAGAAATCATTGTCGGGTCGTTAGAGGGGGTATAGAGGGATTTTTCAATTTCAAAACTTCTTTAAAAATCTAATATGACTTGGCACGCATCATGGTGGGGTGCATAGTATCCATGTCCATCTGAATAACATTAACTCGTCAACAGAAATCATTGTCGGGTCGTCAGAGGGGGTATAGAGGGATATCTCGTTTTCAAAATTTCTTCAAAAATCTAATATTACTTGGCACGCATCATAGTGGGGTACTGAATATCCATTACCGTCTAAATAACAATAATTTGTCAACAGAAATAATTGTCGGGTCGTCAGAGGGGGTATAGAGGGATTTCTCATTTTCAAAATTACCTCAAAATCAAATATGACATGGCACGCATCATGGTGGGGTGCAGAATATCCATTTCCATCTAAATAACAATAATTCTTCAACAGAAATCATTGACGGGTCGTTGGAGGGGGTATAGAGAGATTTTTCATTTTCAATATTTCTTTAAAAATCTAATATGACTTGGCACGCATCATAGTGGGGTGCAGAATATTCATTTCTATCTGAATAACAATAATTCGTCAACGGAAATCATTGTCGGGTCGTTACAGGGGGTATAGAGGAATTTTTCATTTTCAATATTTCTTCAAAAATCCAATATGACTTGGCACGCATCATGGTGGGGTGCAGAATATCCGATTCCATCTGATAAACAAGAATTTTCCTACAGAAATCATTGTCGGGTCGTCAGAGGGGGTATGGAGGGATTTTTCATTTTCAAAATTACTTCAAAAATCTAATATGACTTGGCACGCATCATGGTGTGGTGATGAATATCCATTTCCATCTGAATAACAATAATTCGTCGACAGAAATCTTTGTCGGGTCGTTAGAGGGGGTATAGAGGGATTTCTCATTTTCAATATTTCTTCAAAAATCTAATATTACTTGGCACGCATCATGGTGGGGTGCAGAATATCTATTTCCATCTAAATAACAATAATTCGTCGACAGAAATCATTGTCGGGTCGTTAGAGGGGGTATAGAGGGATTATTCATTTTCAAAATTACCTCAAAATCAAATATGACTTGGCACGCAACATGGTGGGGTGCAGAATATTCATTTCCATCTGAATAACAATAATTCGTCAACAGAAATCATTGTCGGGTCGTTGGAGGGGGTATAGAGGGATTTTTCAATTTCAAAACTTCTTTAAAAATCTAATATGACTTGGCACGCATCATGGTGGGGTGCATAGTATCCATGTCCATCTGAATAACATTAACTCGTCAACAGAAATCATTGTCGGGTCGTCAGAGGGGGTATAGAGGGATTTCTCGTTTTCAAAATTTCTTCAAAAATCTAATATTACTTGGCACGCATCATGGTGGGGTGCAGAATATCTATTTCCATCTAAATAACAATAATTCGTCGACAGAAATCATTGTCGGGTCGTTAGAGGGGGTATAGAGGGATTATTCATTTTCAAAATTACCTCAAAATCAAATATGACTTGGCACGCAACATGGTGGGGTGCAGAATATTCATTTTCATCTGAATAAAAATAATTCGTCGACAGAAATCATTGTCGGGTCGTTAGAGGGGGTATAGAGGGATTTTTCATTTTCAAACTTCTTTAAAAATCTAATATGACTTGGCACGCATCATGGTGGGGTGCAGAATATCTATTTCCATCTGTATAACAATAATTCGTCGACAGAAATCATTGTCGGGTCGTTAGAGGGGGTATAGAGTGATTTTTCATTTTCAAAATTACCTCAAAATCAAATATGACTTGGCACGCAACATGGTGGGTTGCAAAGTATCCATGTCCATCTGAATAACAATAACTCGTCAACAGAAATCATTGTCGGGTCGTCAGAGGGGGTATAGAGGGATTTCTCTTTTTCAAAATTTCTTCAAAAATCTAATATGACTTGGCACGCATCATGGTGGGGTGCAGAATATCTATTTCCATCTAAATAACAATAATTCGTCGACAGAAATCATTGTCGGGTCGTTAGAGGGGGTATAGAGGGATTATTCATTTTCAAAATTACCTCAAAATCAAATATGACTTGGCACGCAACATGGTGGGGTGCAGAATATTCATTTTCATCTGAATAAAAATAATTCGTCGACAGAAATCATTGTCGGGTCGTTAGAGGGGGTATAGAGGGATTTTTCATTTTCAAACTTCTTTAAAAATCTAATATGACTTGGCACGCATCATGGTGGGGTGCAGAATATCTATTTCCATCTGTATAACAATAATTCGTCAACAGAAATCATTGACGGTTCGTCAGAGGGTGTATAGAGGGATTTTTCATTTTCAAAATTACCTTAAAATCAAATATGACTTGTCACGCATCATGGTGGGGTGCAAAGTATCCATGTCCATCTGAATAACACTAAGTCGTCAACAGAAATCATTGTCGGGTCGTCAGAGGGGGTATAGAGAAATTTTTCATTTTCAAAATTACCTCAAAATCAAATATGACTTGGCACGCATCATAGTAAGGTGCCGAATATCCGATTCCATCTGAATAACAAGAATTTCTCAACAGAAATCATTGTCGGGTCGTCAGAGGGGGTATGGAGGGATTTTTCATTTTCAAAATTACTTCAAAAATCTAATATGACTTGGCACGCATCATGGTGTGGTGAGGAATATCCATTTCCATCTGAATAACAATAATTCGTCGAAAGAAATCATTGTCGGGTCGTTAGAGGGGGTATAGAGGGATTTCTCATTTTCAATATTTCTTCAAAAATCTAATATGACTTGGCACGCATCATGGTGGGTTGCAGAATATTCATTTCCATCTGGATAACAATAATTCGTCAACAGAAATCATTGTCGGGTCGTTAGAGGGGGTATAGAGGGATTTTTCATTTTCAAAATTACCTCAAAATCAAATATGACTTTGCAGGCAACATGGTGGGGTGCAGAATATTCATTTCCATCTGAATATCAGTAATTCGTCAACAGAAATCATTGTCGGGTCGTTAGAGGGGGTATAGAGGGATTTTTCATCTTCAATATTTCTTCAAAAATCCAATATGACTTGGCACTTATCATGGTGGGGTGCAGAATATCCATTTCCAACTGAATAACAATAATTCGTCAACAGAAATCATTGCCGGGTCGTCAGAGGGGGTATAGAGGGATTTTTCATTTTCAAAATTACCTTAAAATCAAATATGACTTGTCACGCATCATGGTGGGGTGCAGAATATCCATTTCCATCTGAATAACAATTATTCGTCAACAGAAATCATTGACGGGTCGTTGGAGGGGGTATAGAAGGATTTTTCATTTTCAAAATTTCTTCAATAATCTAATATGACTTGTCACGCATAATGGTGGGGTGCAAAGTATCCATGTCCATCTGAATAACAATAAGTCGTCAACAGAAATCATTGTCGAGTCGTCAGAGGGGGTATAGAGGGATTTTTCATTTTCAAAATTACCTCAAAATCAAATATGACTTGGCACGCATCATAGTAAGGTGCAGAATATCCGATTCCATCTGAATAACAAGAATTTCTCAACAGAAATCATTGTCGAGTCGTCAGAGGGGGTATGGAGGGATTTCTCATTTTCAAAATTACTTCAAAAATCTAATATGACTTGGCACTCATCATGGTGTGGTGAGGAATATCCATTTCCATCTGAATAACAATAATTCGTCGACAGAAATCATTGTCAGAATGACTTCAAAAATCAAATATGACTTGGCACGCATCATAGTGGGGTACTGAATATCCATTACCATCTAAATAATAATAATTTGTCAACAGAAATAATTGTCGGGTCGTCAGAGGGGGATAGAGGGATTTTTCATTTTCAAAATTACCTCAAAATCAAATATGACTTGGCACGCATCATGGTGGGGTGCAGAATATCCATTTCCATCTGAATAACAATAATTCTTCAACAGAAATCATTGTCGGGTCGTCAGAGGGGGTATGGAGGGATTTTTCATTTTCAAAGTTACTTCAAAAATCTAATATGACTTGGCACGCATCATGGTGTGGTGATGAATATCCATTTCCATCTGAATAACAATAATTCGTCGACAGAAATCATTGTCGTGTCGTTAGAGGGGGTATAGAGGGATTTCTCATTTTCAATATTTCTTCAAAAATGTAATATTACTTGGCACGCATCATGGTGGGGTGCAGAATATCTATTTCCATCTAAATAACAATAATTCGTCGACAGAAATCATTGTCGGGTCGTTAGAGGGGGTATAGAGGGATTATTCATTTTCAAAATTACCTCAGAATCAAATATGACTTGGCACGCAACATGGTGGGGTGCAGAATATTCATTTCCATCTGAATAACAATAATTCGTCAACAGAAATCATTGTCGGGTCGTCAGAGGGGGTATAGAAGGACTTTTCATTTTCAGAATGACTTCAAAAATCAAATATGACTTGGCACGCATCATAGTGGGGTACTGAATATCCATTTCCATCTCAATAACAATAATTTGTCAACAGAAATCATTGTCGGGTCGTCAGAGGGGGTATAGAGGGATTTTTCATTTTCAAAATTACCTCAAAATCAAATATGACTTGGCACGCATCATAGTAAGGTGCAGAATATCCGATTCCATCTAAATAACAAGAATTTCTCAACAGAAATCAATGTCGGGTCGTCAGAGGGGGTATGGAGGGATTTTTCATTTTCAAAATTACTTCAAAAATCTAATATGACTTGGCACGCATCATGGTGTGGTGAAGAATATCCATTTCCATCTGAATAACAATAATTTGTCGACAGAAATCATTGTCGGTCGTTAGAGGGCGTATAGAGGGATTTCTCATTTTCAATATTTCTTCAAAAATCTAATATGACTTGGCACGCATCATGGTGAGGTGCAGAATATCTATTTCCATCTGAATAACAATAATTCGTCGACAGAAATCATTGTCGGGTCGTTAGAGGGGGTATAGAGGGATTTTTCATTTTCAAAATTACCTCAAAATCCAATATGACTTGGCACTTATCATGGTGGGGTGCAGAATATCCATTTCCAACTGAATAACAATAATTCGACAACAGAAATCATTGTCGGGTCGTTAGAGGGGGTATAGAGGGATTTCTCATTTTCAATATTTCTTAAAAATCCAATATGACTTGGCACGCAACATGGTGGGGTGCAGAATATTCATTTTCATCTGAATAAAAATAATTCGTCGACAGAAATCATTGTCGGGTCGTTAGAGGGGGTATAGAGGGATTTTTCATTTTCAAACTTCTTTAAAAATCTAATATGACTTGGCACGCATCATGGTGGGGTGCAGAATATCTATTTCCATCTGTATAACAATAATTCGTCAACAGAAATCATTGACGGTTCGTCAGAGGGTGTATAGAGGGATTTTTCATTTTCAAAATTACCTTAAAATCAAATATGACTTGTCACGCATCATGGTGGGGTGCAAAGTATCCATGTCCATCTGAATAACACTAAGTCGTCAACAGAAATCATTGTCGGGTCGTCAGAGGGGGTATAGAGAAATTTTTCATTTTCAAAATTACCTCAAAATCAAATATGACTTGGCACGCATCATAGTAAGGTGCCGAATATCCGATTCCATCTGAATAACAAGAATTTCTCAACAGAAATCATTGTCGGGTCGTCAGAGGGGGTATGGAGGGATTTTTCATTTTCAAAATTACTTCAAAAATCTAATATGACTTGGCACGCATCATGGTGTGGTGAGGAATATCCATTTCCATCTGAATAACAATAATTCGTCGAAAGAAATCATTGTCGGGTCGTTAGAGGGGGTATAGAGGGATTTCTCATTTTCAATATTTCTTCAAAAATCTAATATGACTTGGCACGCATCATGGTGGGTTGCAGAATATTCATTTCCATCTGGATAACAATAATTCGTCAACAGAAATCATTGTCGGGTCGTTAGAGGGGGTATAGAGGGATTTTTCATTTTCAAAATTACCTCAAAATCAAATATGACTTTGCAGGCAACATGGTGGGGTGCAGAATATTCATTTCCATCTGAATATCAGTAATTCGTCAACAGAAATCATTGTCGGGTCGTTAGAGGGGGTATAGAGGGATTTTTCATCTTCAATATTTCTTCAAAAATCCAATATGACTTGGCACTTATCATGGTGGGGTGCAGAATATCCATTTCCAACTGAATAACAATAATTCGTCAACAGAAATCATTGCCGGGTCGTCAGAGGGGGTATAGAGGGATTTTTCATTTTCAAAATTACCTTAAAATCAAATATGACTTGTCACGCATCATGGTGGGGTGCAGAATATCCATTTCCATCTGAATAACAATAATTCGTCAACAGAAATCATTGACGGGTCGTTGGAGGGGGTATAGAAGGATTTTTCATTTTCAAAATTTCTTCAATAATCTAATATGACTTGTCACGCATAATGGTGGGGTGCAAAGTATCCATGTCCATCTGAATAACAATAAGTCGTCAACAGAAATCATTGTCGAGTCGTCAGAGGGGGTATAGAGGGATTTTTCATTTTCAAAATTACCTCAAAATCAAATATGACTTGGCACGCATCATAGTAAGGTGCAGAATATCCGATTCCATCTGAATAACAAGAATTTCTCAACAGAAATCATTGTCGAGTCGTCAGAGGGGGTATGGAGGGATTTCTCATTTTCAAAATTACTTCAAAAATCTAATATGACTTGGCACTCATCATGGTGTGGTGAGGAATATCCATTTCCATCTGAATAACAATAATTCGTCGACAGAAATCATTGTCAGAATGACTTCAAAAATCAAATATGACTTGGCACGCATCATAGTGGGGTACTGAATATCCATTACCATCTAAATAATAATAATTTGTCAACAGAAATAATTGTCGGGTCGTCAGAGGGGGATAGAGGGATTTTTCATTTTCAAAATTACCTCAAAATCAAATATGACTTGGCACGCATCATGGTGGGGTGCAGAATATCCATTTCCATCTGAATAACAATAATTCTTCAACAGAAATCATTGTCGGGTCGTCAGAGGGGGTATGGAGGGATTTTTCATTTTCAAAGTTACTTCAAAAATCTAATATGACTTGGCACGCATCATGGTGTGGTGATGAATATCCATTTCCATCTGAATAACAATAATTCGTCGACAGAAATCATTGTCGTGTCGTTAGAGGGGGTATAGAGGGATTTCTCATTTTCAATATTTCTTCAAAAATGTAATATTACTTGGCACGCATCATGGTGGGGTGCAGAATATCTATTTCCATCTAAATAACAATAATTCGTCGACAGAAATCATTGTCGGGTCGTTAGAGGGGGTATAGAGGGATTATTCATTTTCAAAATTACCTCAGAATCAAATATGACTTGGCACGCAACATGGTGGGGTGCAGAATATTCATTTCCATCTGAATAACAATAATTCGTCAACAGAAATCATTGTCGGGTCGTCAGAGGGGGTATAGAAGGACTTTTCATTTTCAGAATGACTTCAAAAATCAAATATGACTTGGCACGCATCATAGTGGGGTACTGAATATCCATTTCCATCTCAATAACAATAATTTGTCAACAGAAATCATTGTCGGGTCGTCAGAGGGGGTATAGAGGGATTTTTCATTTTCAAAATTACCTCAAAATCAAATATGACTTGGCACGCATCATAGTAAGGTGCAGAATATCCGATTCCATCTAAATAACAAGAATTTCTCAACAGAAATCAATGTCGGGTCGTCAGAGGGGGTATGGAGGGATTTTTCATTTTCAAAATTACTTCAAAAATCTAATATGACTTGGCACGCATCATGGTGTGGTGAAGAATATCCATTTCCATCTGAATAACAATAATTTGTCGACAGAAATCATTGTCGGTCGTTAGAGGGCGTATAGAGGGATTTCTCATTTTCAATATTTCTTCAAAAATCTAATATGACTTGGCACGCATCATGGTGGGGTGCAGAATATCTATTTCCATCTGAATAACAATAATTCGTCGACAGAAATCATTGTCGGGTCGTTAGAGGGGGTATAGAGGGATTTTTCATTTTCAAAATTACCTCAAAATCCAATATGACTTGGCACTTATCATGGTGGGGTGCAGAATATCCATTTCCAACTGAATAACAATAATTCGTCAACAGAAATCATTGTCGGGTCGTCAGAGGGGGTATAGTGGGATTTTTCAATTTCAAAATGACTTCAATAATCAAATACGGCACGCAACATGGTGGGGTGCAGATTATTCATTTCCATCTGGATAACAATAATTCGACAACAGAAATCATTGTCGGGTCGTTAGAGGGGGTATAGAGGGATTTCTCATTTTCAATATTTCTTAAAAATCCAATATGACTTGGCACGCATCATGGTGGGGTGCAGAATATCCATTTCCATCTGAATAACAATAATTGTCCAACAGAAATCATTGTCGGGTCGTCAGAGGTGGTATAGAGGGATTTTTCATTTTCAAAATGACTTCAATAATCAAATATGACTTGGCACGCAACATGGTGGGGTGCAGAATATTCATTTCAATCTGGATAACAATAATTGTCCAACAGAAATCATTGTCGGGTCGTCAGAGGTGGTATAGAGGGATTTTTCATTTTCAAAATGACTTCAAAAATCAAATATGACTTGGCACGCATCATAGTGGGGTACTGAATATCCATTTCGATATAAATAACAATAATTTGTCAACAGAAATCATTGTCGGGTCGTCAGAGGGGGTATAGAGGGATTTTTCATTTTCAAAATTACCTCAAAATCAAATATGACTTGGCACGCATCATAGTAAGGTGCAGAATATCAGATTCCATCTGAATAACAAGAATTTCTCAACAGAAATCATTGTCCGGTCGTTAGAGGGGGTATAGAGGGATTTTTCATTATCAAAATTACCTCAAAATCAAATATGACTTGGCAGGCAACATGGTGGGGTGCAGAATATTCATTTCCATCTGAATAACAATAATTCGACAACAGAAATCATTGACGGGTCGTCAGAGGGGGTATAGAGGGATTTTTCATTTTCGATATTTCTTCAAAAATCCAATATGACTTGGCACGCATCATGGTGGGGTGCAGAATATCCATTTTCATCTGAATAACAATAATTGTCCAACAGAAATCATTGTCGGGTCGTCAGAGGGGGTATAGAGTGATTTTTCATTTTCAAAATGACTTCAATAATCAAATATGACTTGGCACGCAACATGGTGGGGTGCAGAATATTCATTTCCATCTGGATAACAATAATTCGACAACAGAAATCATTGCCGGGTCGTTAGAGGGGGTATAGAGGGATTTTTCATTTTCAATATTTCTTCAAAAATCCAATATGACTTGGCACGCATCATGGTGGGGTGCAGAATATCCATTTCCATCTGAATAACAATAACTGTCCAACAGAAATCATTGTCGGGTCGTCAGAGGGGGTATAGAGGGATTTTTCATTTTCAGAATGACTTCAAAAATCAAATATGACTTGGCACGCATCATAGTGGGGTACTGAATATCCATTTCGATATAAATAACAATAATTTCTCAACAGAAATCATTGTCGGGTCGTCAGAGGGGGTATAGAGGGATTTTTCATTTTCAAAATTACCTCAAAATCAAATATGACTTGGCACGCATCATAGTAAGGTGCAGAATATCCGTCTCCATCTGAATAACAAGAATTTTTCAACAGAAATCATTGTCGGGTCGTCAGAGGGGGTATGGAGGGATTTTTTATTTTCAAAATTACTTCAAAAATCTAATATGTCTTGGCACGCATCATGGTGTGGTGAAGAATATCCATTTCCATCTGAATATCAATAATTCGTCGACAGAAAACATTGTCGGTCGTTAGAGGGGGTATAGAGGTATTTCTCATTTTCAATATTTCTTCAAAAATCTAATATGACTTAACACGCATCATGGTGGGGTGCAGAATATCCATTTCCATCTGAATAACAATAATTCGTCAACAGAAATCATTGACGGGTCGTTGGAGGGGGTATAGAAGGATTTTTCATTTTCAAAATTTCTTCAATAATCTAATATGACTTGTCACGCATCATGGTGGGTTGCAAAGTATCCATGTTCATCTGAATAACGATAAGTCGTCATTAGAAATCATTGTCGGGTCGTCAGAGGGGATATAGAGGGATTTTTCATTTTCAAAATTACCTCAAAATCAAATATGACTTGGCACGCATCATGGTGAGGTGCAGAATATCCATTTCCATCTAAATAACAATAATTCGTCAACATAAATCATTGACGGGTCGTCAGAGGGGGTATAGAGGGATTTTTCAATTTCAAAATTACCTTAAAATCAAATATGACTTATCACGCATCATGGTGGGGTGCAGAATATCCATTTCCATCTGAATAACAATAATTCGTCAACAGAAATCATTGACGGGTCGTCGGAGGGGGTATAGAAGGATTTTTCATTTTCAAAATTTCTTCAATAATCTAATATGACTTGTCACGCATCATGGTGGGGTGCAAAGTATCCATGTCCATCTGAATAACAATAAGTCATCAACAGAAATCATTGTCGGGTCGTTAGAGGGGGTATAGAGGGATTTTTCATTTTCAAAATTACCTCAAAATCAAATATGACTTGGCACGCATCATAGTAAGGTGCAGAGTATCCGATTCCATCTGAATAACAAGAATTTCTCAACAGAAATCATTGTCGGGTCGTCAGAGGGGGTATGGAGGGATTTTTCATTTTCAAAATTACTTCAAAAATCTAATATGTCTTGGCACGCATCATGGTGTGGTGAAGAATATCCATTTCCATCTGAATAACAATAATTCGTCGACAGAAATCATTGTCGGTCGTTAGAGGGGGTATAGAGGGATTTCTCATTTTCAATATTTCTTCAAAAATCTAATATGACTTGGCACGCATCATGGTGGGGTGCAGAATATTCTTTTCCATCTGAATAACAATAATTCGTCAACAGAAATCATTGTCGGGTCGTTAAAGGGGGTATAGAGGGATTTTTCATTTTCGATATTTCTTCAAAAATCCAATATGACTTGGCACTTATCAAGGTGGGGTGCAGAATATCCATTTCCAACTGAATAACAATAATTCGTCAACAGAAATCATTGTCGGGTCGTCAGAGGGGGTATAGTGGGATTTTTCATTTTCAAAATTACCTCAAAATCAAATATGACTTAGCACGCATCATGGTGGAGTGCAGAATATCCATTTCCATCTGAATAACAATAATTTGTCAACAGGAATCATTGTCGGGTCGTCAGAGGGGGTATAGAGGGATTTTTCATTTTCAAAATGACTTCAATAATCAAATATGACTTGGCACGCAACATGGTGGGGTGCTGAATATTCAATTCCATCTGGATAACAATAATTCGACAACAGAAATCATTGTCGGGTCGTTAGAGGTGGTATAGAGGGATTTTTCATTTTCAAAATGACTTCAAAAATCAAATATGACTTGGCACGCATCATAGTGGGGTACTGAATATCCATTTCGATATAAATAACATTAATTTGTCAACAGAAATCATTGTCGGGTCGTCAGAGGGGGTATAGAGGGATTTTTCATTTTCAAAATTACCTCAAAATCAAATATGACTTGGCACGCATCATAGTAAGGTGCAGAATATCCGATTCCATCTGAATAACAAGAATTTCTCAACAGAAATCATTGTCGGGTCGTCAGAGGGGGTATGGAGGGATTTTTTATTTTCAAAATTACTTCAAAAATCTAATATGACTTGGCACGCATCATGGTGTGGTGAAGAATATCCATTTCCATCTGAATAACAATAATTCGACGACAGAAAACATTGTCGGTCGTGACTTGGCACGCATCATGGTGGGGTGCAGAATATCTATTCCCATCTGAATAACAATAATTCGTCGACAGAAATCATTGTCGGGTCGTTAGAGGGGGTATAGAGGGATTTTTCATTATCAAAATTACCTCAAAATCAAATATGACTTGGCAGGCAACATGGTGGGGTGCAGAATATTCATTTCCATCTGAATAACAATAATTCGACAACAGAAATCATTGACGGGTCGTCAGAGGGGGTATAGAGGGATTTTTCATTTTCGATATTTCTTCAAAAATCCAATATGACTTGGCACGCATCATGGTGGGGTGCAGAATATCCATTTTCATCTGAATAACAATAATTGTCCAACAGAAATCATTGTCGGGTCGTCAGAGGGGGTATAGAGGGATTTTTCATTTTCAAAATGACTTCAATAATCAAATATGACTTGGCACGCAACATGGTGGGGTGCAGAATATTCATTTCCATCTGGATATCAATAATTCGACAACAGAAATCATTGCCGGGTCGTTAGAGGGGGTATAGAGGGATTTTTCATTTTCAATATTTCTTCAAAAATCCAATATGACTTGGCACGCATCATGGTGGGGTGCAGAATATCCATTTCCATCTGAATAACAATAACTGTCCAACAGAAATCATTGTCGGGTCGTCAGAGGGGGTATAGAGGGATTTTTCATTTTCAGAATGACTTCAAAAATCAAATATGACTTGGCACGCATCATAGTGGGGTACTGAATATCCATTTCGATATAAATAACAATAATTTGTCAACAGAAATCATTGTCGGGTCGTCAGAGGGGGTATAGAGGGATTTTTCATTTTCAAAATTTCCTCAAAATCAAATATGACTTGGCACGCATCATAGTAAGGTGCAGAATATCCGTCTCCATCTGAATAACAAGAATTTTTCAACAGAAATCATTGTCGGGTCGTCAGAGGGGGTATGGAGGGATTTTTCATTTTCAAAATTACTTCAAAAATCTAATATGACTTGGCACGCATCATGGTGTGGTGAAGAATATCCATTTCCATCTGAATAACAATAATTCGTCGACAGAAAACATTGTCGGTCGTTAGAGGGGGTATAGAGGTATTTCTCATTTTCAATATTTCTTCAAAAATCTAATATGACTTAACACGCATCATGGTGGGGTGCAGAATATCCATTTCCATCTGAATAACAATAATTCGTCAACAGAAATCATTGACGGGTCGTTGGAGGGGGTATAGAAGGATTTTTCATTTTCAAAATTTCTTCAATAATCTAATATGACTTGTCACGCATCATGGTGGAGTGCAAAGTATCCATGTTCATCTGAATAACAATAAGTCGTCATTAGAAATCATTGTCGGGTCGTCAGAGGGGATATAGAGGGATTTTTCATTTTCAAAATTACCTCAAAATCAAATATGACTTGGCACGCATCATGGTGAGGTGCAGAATATCCATTTCCATCTAAATAACAATAATTCGTCAACATAAATCATTGACGGGTCGTCAGAGGGGGTATAGAGGGATTTTTCAATTTCAAAATTACCTTAAAATCAAATATGACTTATCACGCATCATGGTGGGGTGCAGAATATCCATTTCCATCTGAATAACAATAATTCGTCAACAGAAATCATTGACGGGTCGTCGGAGGGGGTATAGAAGGATTTTTCATTTTCAAAATTTCTTCAATAATCTAATATGACTTGTCACGCATCATGGTGGGGTGCAAAGTATCCATGTCCATCTGAATAACAATAAGTCATCAACAGAAATCATTGTCGGGTCGTTAGAGGGGGTATAGAGGGATTTTTCATTTTCAAAATTACCTCAAAATCAAATATGACTTGGCACGCATCATAGTAAGGTGCAGAATATCCGATTCCATCTGAATAACAAGAATTTCTCAACAGAAATCATTGTCGGGTCGTCAGAGGGGGTATGGAGGGATTTTTCATTTTCAAAATTACTTCAAAAATCTAATATGTCTTGGCACGCATCATGGTGTGGTGAAGAATATCCATTTCCATCTGAATAACAATAATTCGTCGACAGAAATCATTGTCGGTCGTTAGAGGGGGTATAGAGGGATTTCTCATTTTCAATATTTCTTCAAAAATCTAATATGACTTGGCACGCATCATGGTGGGGTGCAGAATATTCTTTTCCATCTGAATAACAATAATTCGTCAACAGAAATCATTGTCGGGTCGTTAAAGGGGGTATAGAGGGATTTTTCATTTTCGATATTTCTTCAAAAATCCAATATGACTTGGCACTTATCAAGGTGGGGTGCAGAATATCCATTTCCAACTGAATAACAATAATTCGTCAACAGAAATCATTGTCGGGTCGTCAGAGGGGGTATAGTGGGATTTTTCATTTTCAAAATTACCTCAAAATCAAATATGACTTAGCACGCATCATGGTGGAGTGCAGAATATCCATTTCCATCTGAATAACAATAATTTGTCAACAGGAATCATTGTCGGGTCGTCAGAGGGGGTATAGAGGGATTTTTCATTTTCAAAATGACTTCAATAATCAAATATGACTTGGCACGCAACATGGTGGGGTGCAGAATATTCAATTCCATCTGGATAACAATAATTCGACAACAGAAATCATTGTCGGGTCGTTAGAGGTGGTATAGAGGGATTTTTCATTTTCAAAATGACTTCAAAAATCAAATATGACTTGGCACGCATCATAGTGGGGTACTGAATATCCATTTCGATATAAATAACATTAATTTGTCAACAGAAATCATTGTCGGGTCGTCAGAGGGGGTATAGAGGGATTTTTCATTTTCAAAATTACCTCAAAATCAAATATGACTTGGCACGCATCATAGTAAGGTGCAGAATATCCGATTCCATCTGAATAACAAGAATTTCTCAACAGAAATCATTGTCGGGTCGTCAGAGGGGGTATGGAGGGATTTTTTATTTTCAAAATTACTTCAAAAATCTAATATGACTTGGCACGCATCATGGTGTGGTGAAGAATATCCATTTCCATCTGAATAACAATAATTCGTCGACAGAAAACATTGTCGGTCGTGACTTGGCACGCATCATGGTGGGGTGCAGAATATCTATTCCCATCTGAATAACAATAATTCGTCGACAGAAATCATTGTCGGGTCGTTAGAGGGGGTATAGAGGGATTTTTCATTATCAAAATTACCTCAAAATCAAATATGACTTGGCAGGCAACATGGTGGGGTGCAGAATATTCATTTCCATCTGAATAACAATAATTCGACAACAGAAATCATTGACGGGTCGTCAGAGGGGGTATAGAGGGATTTTTCATTTTCGATATTTCTTCAAAAATCCAATATGACTTGGCACGCATCATGGTGGGGTGCAGAATATCCATTTTCATCTGAATAACAATAATTGTCCAACAGAAATCATTGTCGGGTCGTCAGAGGGGGTATAGAGGGATTTTTCATTTTCAAAATGACTTCAATAATCAAATATGACTTGGCACGCAACATGGTGGGGTGCAGAATATTCATTTCCATCTGGATAACAATAATTCGACAACAGAAATCATTGATGGGTCGTTAGAGGGGGTATAGAGGGATTTTTCATTTTCAATATTTCTTCAAAAATCCAATATGACTTGGCACGCATCATGGTGGGGTGCAGAATATCCATTTCCATCTGAATAACAATAACTGTCCAACAGAAATCATTGTCGGGTCGTCAGAGGGGGTATAGAGGGATTTTTCATTTTCAGAATGACTTCAAAAATCAAATATGACTTGGCACGCATCATAGTGGGGTACTGAATATCCATTTCGATATAAATAACAATAATTTGTCAACAGAAATCATTGTCGGGTCGTCAGAGGGGGTATAGAGGGATTTTTCATTTTCAAAATTACCTCAAAATCAAATATGACTTGGCACGCATCATAGTAAGGTGCAGAATATCCGTCTCCATCTGAATAAAAAGAATTTTTCAACAGAAATCATTGTCGGGTCGTCAGAGGGGGTATGGAGGGATTTTTCATTTTCAAAATTACTTCAAAAATCCAATATGACTTGGCACGCATCATGGTGTGGTGAAGAATATCCATTTCCATCTGAATAACAATAATTCGTCGACAGAAAACATTGTCGGTCGTTAGAGGGGGTATAGAGGTATTTCTCATTTTCAATATTTCTTCAAAAATCTAATATGACTTAACACGCATCATGGTGGGGTGCAGAATATCCATTTCCATCTGAATAACAATAATTCGTCAACAGAAATCATTGACGGGTCGTTGGAGGGGGTATAGAAGGATTTTTCATTTTCAAAATTTCTTCAATAATCTAATATGACTTGGCACGCATCATGGTGGGGTGCAGAATATCCATTTCCATCTGAATAACAATAACTGTCCAACAGAAATCATTGTCGGGTCGTCAGAGGGGGTATAGAGGGATTTTTCATTTTCAGAATGACTTCAAAAATCAAATATGACTTGGCACGCATCATAGTGGGGTACTGAATATCCATTTCGATATAAATAACAATAATTTGTCAACAGAAATCATTGTCGGGTCGTCAGAGGGGGTATAGAGGGATTTTTCATTTTCAAAATTACCTCAAAATCAAATATGACTTGGCACGCATCATAGTAAGGTGCAGAATATCCGATTCCATCTGAATAACAAGAATTTCTCAACAGAAATCATTGTCGGGTCGTCAGAGGGGGTATGGAGGGATTTTTCATTTTCAAAATTACTTCAAAAATCTAATATGTCTTGGCACGCATCATGGTGTGGTGAAGAATATCCATTTCCATCTGAATAACAATAATTCGTCGACAGAAATCATTGTCGGTCGTTAGAGGGGGTATAGAGGGATTTCTCATTTTCAATATTTCTTCAAAAATCTAATATGACTTGGCACGCATCATGGTGGGGTGCAGAATATCTATTTCCATCTGAATAACAATAATTCGTCGACAGAAATCATTGTCGGGTCGTTAGAGGGGGTATAGAAGGATTTTTCATTTTCAAAATTACCTCAAAATCAAATATGACTTGGCAGGCAACATGGTGGGGTGCAGAATATTCTTTTCCATCTGAATAACAATAATTTGTCAACAGAAATCATTGTCGGGTCGTCAGAGGGGGTATAGAGGGATTTTTCATTTTCAAAATTACCTCAAAATCAAATATGACTTGGCACGCATCATAGTAAGGTGCAGAATATCCGATTCCATCTGAATAACAAGAATTTCTCAACAGAAATCATTGTCGGGTCGTCAGAGGGGGTATGGAGGGATTTTTCATTTTCAAAATTACTTCAAAAATCTAATATGTCTTGGCACGCATCATGGTGTGGTGAAGAATATCCATTTCCATCTGAATAACAATAATTCGTCGACAGAAATCATTGTCGGTCGTTAGAGGGGGTATAGAGGGATTTCTCATTTTCAATATTTCTTCAAAAATCTAATATGACTTGGCACGCATCATGGTGGGGTGCAGAATATCTATTTCCATCTGAATAACAATAATTCGTCAACAGAAATCATTGTCGGGTCGTTAAAGGGGGTATAGAGGGATTTTTCATTTTCGATATTTCTTCAAAAATCCAATATGACTTGGCACTTATCAAGGTGGGGTGCAGAATATCCATTTCCAACTGAATAACAATAATTCGTCAACAGAAATCATTGTCGGGTCGTCAGAGGGGGTATAGTGGGATTTTTCATTTTCAAAATTACCTCAAAATCAAATATGACTTAGCACGCATCATGGTGGAGTGCAGAATATCCATTTCCATCTGAATAACAATAATTTGTCAACAGGAATCATGGTCGGGTCGTCAGAGGGGGTATAGAGGGATTTTTCATTTTCAAAATGACTTCAATAATCAAATATGACTTGGCACGCAACATGGTGGGGTGCAGAATATTCAATTCCATCTGGATAACAATAATTCGACAACAGAAATCATTGTCGGGTTGTTAGAGGGGGTATAGAGGGATTTTTCATTTTCAATATTTCTTCAAAAATCCAATATGACTTAGCACGCATCATGGTGGAGTGCAGAATATCCATTTCCATCTGAATAACAATAATTTGTCAACAGGAATCATGGTCGGGTCGTCAGAGGGGGTATAGAGGGATTTTTCATTTTCAAAATGACTTCAATAATCAAATATGACTTGGCACGCAACATGGTGGGGTGCAGAATATTCAATTCCATCTGGATAACAATAATTCGACAACAGAAATCATTGATGGGTCGTTAGAGGGGGTATAGAGGGATTTTTCATTTTCAATATTTCTTCAAAAATCCAATATGACTTGGCACGCATCATGGTGGGGTGCAGAATATCCATTTCCATCTGAATAACAATAACTGTCCAACAGAAATCATTGTCGGGTCGTCAGAGGGGGTATAGAGGGATTTTTCATTTTCAGAATGACTTCAAAAATCAAATATGACTTGGCACGCATCATAGTGGGGTACTGAATATCCATTTCGATATAAATAACAATAATTTGTCAACAGAAATCATTGTCGGGTCGTCAGAGGGGGTATAGAGGGATTTTTCATTTTCAAAATTACCTCAAAATCAAATATGACTTGGCACGCATCATAGTAAGGTGCAGAATATCCGTCTCCATCTGAATAACAAGAATTTTTCAACAGAAATCATTGTCGGGTCGTCAGAGGGGGTATGGAGGGATTTTTCATTTTCAAAATTACTTCAAAAATCTAATATGACTTGGCACGCATCATGGTGTGGTGAAGAATATCCATTTCCATCTGAATAACAATAATTCGTCGACAGAAAACATTGTCGGTCGTTAGAGGGGGTATAGAGGTATTTCTCATTTTCAATATTTCTTCAAAAATCTAATATGACTTAACACGCATCATGGTGGGGTGCAGAATATCCATTTCCATCTGAATAACAATAATTCGTCAACAGAAATCATTGACGGGTCGTTGGAGGGGGTATAGAAGGATTTTTCATTTTCAAAATTTCTTCAATAATCTAATATGACTTGTCACGCATCATGGTGGGGTGCAAAGTATCCATGTTCATCTGAATAACAATAAGTCGTCATTAGAAATCATTGTCGGGTCGTCAGAGGGGATATAGAGGGATTTTTTATTTTCAAAATTACCTCAAAATCAAATATGACTTGGCACGCATCATGGTGAGGTGCAGAATATCCATTTCCATCTAAATAACAATAATTCGTCAACATAAATCATTGACGGGTCGTCAGAGGGGGTATAGAGGGATTTTTCAATTTCAAAATTACCTTAAAATCAAATATGACTTATCACGCATCATGGTGGGGTGCAGAATATCCATTTCCATCTGAATAACAATAATTCGTCAACAGAAATCATTGACGGGTCGTCGGAGGGGGTATAGAAGGATTTTTCATTTTCAAAATTTCTTCAATAATCTAATATGACTTGTCACGCATCATGGTGGGGTGCAAAGTATCCATGTCCATCTGAATAACAATAAGTCATCAACAGAAATCATTGTCGGGTCGTTAGAGGGGGTATAGAGGGATTTTTCATTTTCAAAATTACCTCAAAATCAAATATGACTTGGCACGCATCATAGTAAGGTGCAGAATATCCGATTCCATCTGAATAACAAGAATTTCTCAACAGAAATCATTGTCGGGTCGTCAGAGGGGGTATGGAGGGATTTTTCATTTTCAAAATTACTTCAAAAATCTAATATGTCTTGGCACGCATCATGGTGTGGTGAAGAATATCCATTTCCATCTGAATAACAATAATTCGTCGACAGAAATCATTGTCGGTCGTTAGAGGGGGTATAGAGGGATTTTTCATTTTCGATATTTCTTCAAAAATCCAATATGACTTGGCACTTATCAAGGTGGGGTGCAGAATATCCATTTCCAACTGAATAACAATAATTCGTCAACAGAAATCATTGTCGGGTCGTCAGAGGGGGTATAGTGGGATTTTTCATTTTCAAAATTACCTCAAAATCAAATATGACTTAGCACGCATCATGGTGGAGTGCAGAATATCCATTTCCATCTGAATAACAATAATTTGTCAACAGGAATCATGGTCGGGTCGTCAGAGGGGGTATAGAGGGATTTTTCATTTTCAAAATGACTTCAATAATCAAATATGACTTGGCACGCAACATGGTGGGGTGCAGAATATTCAATTCCATCTGGATAACAATAATTCGACAACAGAAATCATTGTCGGGTTGTTAGAGGGGGTATAGAGGGATTTTTCATTTTCAATATTTCTTCAAAAATCCAATATGACTTAGCACGCATCATGGTGGAGTGCAGAATATCCATTTCCATCTGAATAACAATAATTGTCCAACAGATATCATTGTCGGGTCGTCAGAGGGGGTAGAGAGGGATTTTTCATTTTCAGAATGACTTCAAAAATCAAATATGACTTGGCACGCATCATAGTGGGGTACTGAATATCCATTTCGATATAAATAACAATAATTTGTCAACAGAAATCATTGTCGGGTCGTCAGAGGGGGTATAGAGGGATTTTTCATTTTCAAAATTACCTCAAAATCAAATATGACTTGGCACGCATCATAGTAAGGTGCAGAATATCCGATTCCATCTGAATAACAAGAATTTCTCAACAGAAATCATTGTCGGGTCGTCAGAGGGGGTATGGAGGGATTTTTCATTTTCAAAATTACTTCAAAAATCTAATATGACTTGGCACGCATCATAGTGTGGTGAAGAATATCCATGTCCATCTGAATAACAATAATTCGTCGACAGAAAACATTGTCGGTCGTTAGAGGGGGTATAGAGGGATTTCTCATTTTCAATATTTCTTCAAAAATCTAATATGACTTGGCACGCATCATGGTGGGGTGGAGAATATCTATTCCCAACTGAATAACAATAATTCGTCGACAGAAATCATTGTCGGGTCGTTAGAGGGGGTATAGAGGGATTTTTCATTTTCAAAATTACCTCAAAATCAAATATGACTTGGCAGGCAACATGGTGGTATGCAGAATATTCATTTCCATCTGAATAACAATAATTCGTTAACAGAAATCATTGACGGGTCGTCAGAGGGGGTATAGAGGGATTTTTCATTTTCGATATTTCTTCAAAAATCCAATATGACTTGGCACTTATCAAGGTGGGGTGCAGAATATCCATTTCCAACTGAATAACAATAATTCGTCAACAGAAATCATTGTCGGGTCGTCAGAGGGGGTATAGTGGGATTTTTCATTTTCAAAATTACCTCAAAATCAAATATGACTTAGCACGCATCATGGTGGAGTGCAGAATATCCATTTCCATCTGAATAACAATAATTTGTCAACAGGAATCATTGTCGGGTCGTCAGAGGGGGTATAGAGGGATTTTTCATTTTCAAAATGACTTCAATAATCAAATATGACTTGGCACGCAACATGGTGGGGTGCAGAATATTCAATTCCATCTGGATAACAATAATTCGACAACAGAAATCATTGTCGGGTCGTTAGAGGGGGTATAGAGGGATTTTTCATTTTCAATATTTCTTCAAAAATCCAATATGACTTAGCACGCATCATGGTGGAGTGCAGAATATCCATTTCCATCTGAATAACAATAATTGTCCAACAGATATCATTGTCGGGTCGTCAGAGGGGGTATAGAGGGATTTTTCATTTTCAGAATGACTTCAAAAATCAAATATGACTTGGCACGCATCATAGTGGGGTACTGAATATCCATTTCGATATAAATAACAATAATTTGTCAACAGAAATCATTGTCGGGTCGTCAGAGGGGGTATAGAGGGATTTTTCATTTTCAAAATTACCTCAAAATCAAATATGACTTGGCACGCATCATAGTAAGGTGCAGAATAACCGATTCCATCTGAATAACAAGAATTTCTCAACAGAAATCATTGTCGGGTCGTCAGAGGGGGTATGGAGGGATTTTTCATTTTCAAAATTACTTCAAAAATCTAATATGACTTGGCACGCATCATAGTGTGGTGAAGATTATCCATGTCCATCTGAATAACAATAATTCGTCGACAGAAAACATTGTCGGTCGTTAGAGGGGGTATAGAGGGATTTCTCATATTCTATATTTCTTCAAAAATCTACTATGACTTGGCACGCATCATGGTTGGGTGCAGAATATCTATTCCCATCTGAATAACAACAATTCGTCGACAGAAATCATTGTCGGGTCGTTAGAGGGGGTATAGAGGGATTTTTCATTTTCAAAATTACCTCAAAATCAAATATGACTTGGCAGGCAACATGGTGGGGTGCAGAATATTCATTTCCATCTGAATAACAATAATTCGTCAACAGAAATCATTGTCGGGTCGTCAGAGGGGGTATAGAGGGATTTTTCATTTTCAAAATGACTTCAATAATCAAATATGACTTGGCACGCATCATGGTGGGGTAAAGAATATACATTTCCATCTCAATAACAATAATTTGTCAACAGAAATCATTGTCGGGTCTTCAGAGGGGGTATAGAGGGATTTTTCATTTTCAAAATTACCTCAAAATCAAATATGACTTGGCACGCATCATGGTGGGGTGCAGAATATCCATTTCCATCTGAATAACAATGATTCGTCAACAGAAATCATTGACGGGTCGATGGAGAAGGTATAGAGGGATTTTTCATTTTCAAAATTACCTCAAAATCAAATATGACTTGGCACGCAACATGGTGGGGTGTAGAATATCCATTTCCATCTGAATAACAATAATTCGTTGGCACGTATCATGGTGGGGTGCAGAATATCTATTTCCATCTGAATAACAATAATTCGTCGACAGAAATCATTGTCGGGTCGTTAGAGGTGGTATAGAGGGATTTTTCATTTTCAAAATTACCTCAAAATCAAATATGACTTGGCATGCAACATGGTGGGGTGCAGAATATTCATTTCCATCTGGATAACAATAATTCGTCAACAGAAATCATTGTCGGGTCGTTAGAGGGGGTATAGAGGGATTTTTCATTTTCAATATTTCTTCAAAATTCCAATATGACTTGGCACGCATCATGGTGGGGTGCAGAATATCCATTTCCATCTGAATAACAATAATTCGTAAACAGAAATCATTGTCGGGTCGTCAGAGGGGGTATAGAAGGACTTTTCATTTTCAGAATGACTTCAAAAATCAAATATGACTTGGCACGCATCATAGTGGGGTACTGAATATCCATTTCCATCTCAATAACAATAATTTGTCAACAGAAATCATTGTCGGGTCGTCAGAGGGGGTATAAAGGGATTTTTCATTTTCAAAATTACCTCAAAATCAAATATGACTTGGCACGCATCATAGTAAGGTGCAGAATATCCGATTCCATCTGAATAACAAGAATTTCTCAACAGAAATCAATGTCGGGTCGTCAGAGGGGGTATGGAGGGATTTTTCATTTTCAAAATTACTTCGAAAATCTAATATGACTTGGCACGCATCATGGTGTGGTGAAGAATATCCATTTCCATCTGAATAACAATAATTTGTCGACAGAAATCATTGTCGGTCGTTAGAGGGCGTATAGAGAGATTTCTCATTTTCAATATTTCTTCAAAAATCTAATATGACTTGGCACGCATCATGGTGGGGTGCAGAATATCTATTTCCATCTGAATAACAATAATTCGTCGACAGAAATCATTGTCGGGTCGTTAGAGGGGGTATAGAGGGATTTTTCATTTTCAAAATTACCTCAAAATCCAATATGACTTGGCACTTATCATGGTGGGGTGCAGAATATCCATTTCCAACTGAATAACAATAATTCGTCAACAGAAATCATTGTCGGGTCGTCAGAGGGGGTATAGTGGGATTTTTCAATTTCAAAATGACTTCAATAATCAAATATGACTTGGCACGCAATATGGTGGGGTGCAGAATATTCATTTCCATCTGGATAACAATAATTCGACAACAGAAATCATTGTCGGGTCGTTAGAGGGGGTATAGAGGGATTTCTCATTTTCAATATTTCTTAAAAATCCAATATGACTTGGCACGCATCATGGTGGGGTGCAGAATATCCATTTCCATCTGAATAACAATAATTGTCCAACAGAAATCATTGTCGGGTCGTCAGAGGTGGTATAGAGGGATTTTTCATTTTCAAAATGACTTCAATAATCAAATATGACTTGGCACGCAACATGGTGGGGTGCAGAATATTCATTTCAATCTGGATAACAATAATTGTCCAACAGAAATCATTGTCGGGTCGTCAGAGGTGGTATAGAGGGATTTTTCATTTTCAAAATGACTTCAAATATCAAATATGACTTGGCACGCATCATAGTGGGGTACTGAATATCCATTTCGATATAAATAACAATAATTTGTCAACAGAAATCATTGTCGGGTCGTCAGAGGGGGTATAGAGGGATTTTTCATTTTCAAAATTACCTCAAAATCAAATATGACTTGGCACGCATCATAGTAAGGTGCAGAATATCCGATTCCATCTGAATAACAAGAATTTCTCAACAGAAATCATTGTCGGGTCGTCAGAGGGGGTATGGAGGGATTTTTCATTTTCAAAATTACTTCAAAAATCTAATATGACTTGGCACGCATCATGGTGTGGTGAAGAATATCCATTTCCATCTGAATAACAATAATTCGTCGACAGAAAACATTGTCGGTCGTTAGAGGGGGTATAGAGGGATTTCTCATTTTCAATATTTCTTCAAAAATCTAATATGACTTGGCACGCATCATGGTGGGGTGCAGAATATCTATTCCCATCTGAATAACAATAATTCGTCGACAGAAATCATTGTCGGGTCGTTAGAGGGGGTATAGAGGGATTTTTCATTTTCAAATTTACCTCAAAATCAAATATGACTTGGCACGCATCATAGTAAGGTGCAGAATATCCGATTCCATCTGAATAACAAGAATTTCTCAACAGAAATCATTGTCGGGTCGTCAGAGGGGGTATAGAGGGATTTTTCATTTTCAAAATTACCTCAAAATCAAATATGACTTGGCACGCATCATAGTAAGGTGCAGAATATCCGATTCCATCTGAATAACAAGAATTTCTCAACAGAAATCATTGTCGGGTCGTCAGAGGGGGTATGGAGGGATTTTTCATTTTCAAAATTACTTCAATAATCAAATATGACTTGGCACGCATCATGGTGGGGTGCAGAATATCCATTTCCATCTGAATAACAATGATTCGTCAACAGAAATCATTGACGGGTCGATGGAGAAGGTATAGAGGGATTTTTCATTTTCAAAATTACCTCAAAATCAAATATGACTTGGCACGCAACATGGTGGGGTGTAGAATATCCATTTCCATCTGAATAACAATAATTCGTTGGCACGTATCATGGTGGGGTGCAGAATATCTATTTCCATCTGAATAACAATAATTCGTCGACAGAAATCATTGTCGGGTCGTTAGAGGTGGTATAGAGGGATTTTTCATTTTCAAAATTACCTCAAAATCAAATATGACTTGGCACGCAACATGGTGGGGTGCAGAATATTCATTTCCATCTGGATAACAATAATTCGTCAACAGAAATCATTGTCGGGTCGTTAGAGGGGGTATAGAGGGATTTCTCATTTTCAGAATGACTTCAAAAATCAAATATGACTTGGCACGCATCATAGTGGGGTACTGAATATCCATTTCCATCTCAATAACAATAATTTGTCAACAGAAATCATTGTCGGGTCGTCAGAGGGGGTATAAAGGGATTTTTCATTTTCAAAATTACCTCAAAATCAAATATGACTTGGCACGCATCATAGTAAGGTGCAGAATATCCGATTCCATCTGAATAACAAGAATTTCTCAGCAGAAATCAATGTCGGGTCGTCAGAGGGGGTATGGAGGGATTTTTCATTTTCAAAATTACTTCAAAAATCTAATATGACTTGGCACGCATCATGGTGTGGTGAAGAATATCCATTTCCATCTGAATAACAATAATTTGTCGACAGAAATCATTGTCGGTCGTTAGAGGGCGTATAGAGGGATTTCTCATTTTCAATATTTCTTCAAAAATCTAATATGACTTGGCACGCATCATGGTGGGGTGCAGAATATCTATTTCCATCTGAATAACAATAATTCGTCGACAGAAATCATTGTCGGGTCGTTAGAGGGGGTATAGAGGGATTTTTCATTTTCAAAATTACCTCAAAATCCAATATGACTTGGCACTTATCATGGTGGGGTGCAGAATATCCATTTCCAACTGAATAACAATAATTCGTCAACAGAAATCATTGTCGGGTCGTCAGAGGGGGTATAGTGGGATTTTTCAATTTCAAAATGACTTCAATAATCAAATATGACTTGGCACGCAACATGGTGGGGTGCAGATTATTCATTTCCATCTGGATAACAATAATTCGACAACAGAAATCATTGTCGGGTCGTTAGAGGGGGTATAGAGGGATTTCTCATTTTCAATATTTCTTAAAAATCCAATATGACTTGGCACGCATCATGGTGGGGTGCAGAATATCCATTTCCATCTGAATAACAATAATTGTCCAACAGAAATCATTGTCGGGTCGTCAGAGGTGGTATAGAGGGATTTTTCATTTTCAAAATGACTTCAATAATCAAATATGACTTGGCACGCAACATGGTGGGGTGCAGAATATTCATTTCAATCTGGATAACAATAATTGTCCAACAGAAATCATTGTCGGGTCGTCAGAGGTGGTATAGAGGGATTTTTCATTTTCAAAATGACTTCAAAAATCAAATATGACTTGGCACGCATCATAGTGGGGTACTGAATATCCATTTCGATATAAATAACAATAATTTGTCAACAGAAATCATTGTCGGGTCGTCAGAGGGGGTATAGAGGGATTTTTCATTTTCAAAATTACCTCAAAATCAAATATGACTTGGCACGCATCATAGTAAGGTGCAGAATATCCGATTCCATCTGAATAACAAGAATTTCTCAACAGAAATCATTGTCGGGTCGTCAGAGGGGGTATGGAGGGATTTTTCATTTTCAAAATTACTTCAAAAATCTAATATGACTTGGCACGCATCATGGTGTGGTGAAGAATATCCATTTCCATCTGAATAACAATAATTCGTCGACAGAAAACATTGTCGGTCGTTAGAGGGGGTATAGAGGGATTTCTCATTTTCAATATTTCTTCAAAAATCTAATATGACTTGGCACGCATCATGGTGGGGTGCAGAATATCTATTCCCATCTGAATAACAATAATTCGTCGACAGAAATCATTGTCGGGTCGTTAGAGGGGGTATAGAGGGATTTTTCATTATCAAAATTACCTCAAAATCAAATATGACTTGGCAGGCAACATGGTGGGGTGCAGAATATTCATTTCCATCTGAATAACAATAATTCGACAACAGAAATCATTGACGGGTCGTCAGAGGGGGTATAGAGGGATTTTTCATTTTCGATATTTCTTCAAAAATCCAATATGACTTGGCACGCAACATGGTGGGGTGCAGAATATTCATTTCTATCTGGATAACAATAATTCGACAACAGAAATCATTGCCGGGTCGTTAGAGGGGGTATAGAGGGATTTTTCATTTTCAGAATGACTTCAAAAATCAAATATGACTTGGCACGCATCATAGTGGGGTACTGAATATCCATTTCGATATAAATAACAATAATTTGTCAACAGAAATCATTGTCGGGTCGTCAGAGGGGGTATAGAGGGATTTTTCATTTTCAAAATTACCTCAAAATCAAATATGACTTGGCACGCATCATAGTAAGGTGCAGAATATCCGTCTCCATCTGAATAACAAGAGTTTCTCAACAGAAATCATTGTCGGGTCGTCAGAGGGGGTATGGAGGGATTTTTCATTTTCAAAATTACTTCAAAAATCTAATATGACTTGGCACGCATCATGGTGTGGTGAAGAATATCCATTTCCATCTGAATAACAATAATTCGTCGACAGAAAACATTGTCGGTCGTTAGAGGGGGTATAGAGGTATTTCTCATTTTCAATATTTCTTCAAAAATCTAATATGACTTGGCACGCATCATGGTGGGGTGCAGAATATCCATTACCATCTGAATAACAATAATTCGTCAACAGAAATCATTGACGGGTCGTTGGAGGGGGTATAGAAGGATTTTTCATTTTCAAAATTTCTTCAATAATCTAATATGACTTGTCACGCATCATGGTGGGGTGCAAAGTATCCATGTTCATCTGAATAACAATAAGTCGTCATTAGAAATCATTGTCGGGTCGTCGAAGGGGATATAGAGGGATTTTTCATTTTCAAAATTACCTCAAAATCAAATATGACTTGGCACGCATCTTGGTGAGGTGCAGAATATCCATTTCCATCTAAATAACAATAATTCGTCAACAGAAATCATTGACGGGTCGTCAGAGGGGGTATAGAGGGATTTTTCAATTTCAAAATTACCTTAAAATCAAATATGACTTATCACGCATCATGGTGGGGTGCAGAATATCCATTTCCATCTGAATAACAATAATTCGTCAACAGAAATCATTGACGGGTCGTTGGAGGGGGTATAGAAGGATTTTTCATTTTCAAAATTTCTTCAATAATCTAATATGACTTGTCACGCATCATGGTGGGGTGCAAAGTATCCATGTCCATCTGAATAACAATAATTGTCCAACAGATATCATTGTCGGGTCGTCAGAGGGGGTATAGAGGGATTTTTCATTTTCAATATTTCTTCAAAAATCCAATATGACTTGGCACGCATCATGGTGGGGTGCAGAATATCTATTTCCATCTGAATAACAATAATTCGTCGACAGAAATCATTGTCGGGTCGTTAGAGGGGGTATAGAGGGATTTTTCATTTTCAAAATTACCTCAAAATCAAATATGACTTGGCACGCATCATAGTAAGGTGCAGAATATCCGATTCCATCTGAATAACAATAATTTGTCAACAGAAATCATTGTCGGGTCGTCAGAGGGGGTATAGAGGGATTTTTCATTTTCAAAATGACTTCAATAATCAAATATGACTTGGCACGCAACATGGTGGGGTGCAGAATATTCATTTCCATCTGGATAACAATAATTCGACAACAGAAATCATTGTCGGGTCGTTAGAGGGGGTATAGAGGGATTTTTCATTTTCAATATTTCTTCAAAAATCCAATATGACTTAGCACGCATCATAGTGGAGTGCAGAATATCCATTTTCATCTGAATAACAATAATTGTCCAACAGATATCATTGTCGGGTCGTCAGAGGGGGTATAGAGGGATTTTTCATTTTCAAAATTACCTCAAAATCAAATATGACTTGGCACGCATCATGGTGGGGTGCAGAATATCCACTTCCATCTGAATAACAATGATTCGTCAACAGAAATCATTGACGGGTCGATGGAGAAGGTATAGAGGGATTTTTCATTTTCAAAATTACCTCAAAATCAAATATGACTTGGCACGCAACATGGTGGGGTGTAGAATATCCATTTCCATCTGAATAACAATAATTCGTTGGCACGTATCATGGTGGGGTGCAGAATATCTATTTCCATCTGAATAACAATAATTCGTCGACAGAAATCATTGTCGGGTCGTTAGAGGTGGTATAGAGGGATTTTTCATTTTCAAAATTACCTCAAAATCAAATATGACTTGGCACGCAACATGGTGGGGTGCAGAATATTCATTTCCATCTGGATAACAATAATTCGTCAACAGAAATCATTGTCGGGTCGTTAGAGGGGGTATAGAGGGATTTTTCATTTTCAATATTTCTTCAAAATTCCAATATGACCTGGCACGCATCATGGTGGGGTGCAGAATATCCATTTCCATCTGAATAACAATAATTCGTCAACAGAAATCATTGTCGGGTCGTCAGAGGGGGTATAGAAGGACTTTTCATTTTCAGAATGACTTCAAAAATCAAATATGACTTGGCACGCATCATGGTGGGGTACTGAATATCCATTTCCATCTCAATAACAATAATTTGTCAACAGAAATCATTGTCGGGTCGTCAGAGGGGGTATAAAGGGATTTTTCATTTTCAAAATTACCTCAAAATCAAATATGACTTGGCACGCATCATAGTAAGGTGCAGAATATCCGATTCCATCTGAATAACAAGAATTTCTCAACAGAAATCATTGTCGGGTCGTCAGAGGGGGTATGGAGGGATTTCTCATTTTCAAAATTACTTCAAAAATCTAATATGACTTGGCACGCATCATGGTGTGGTGAAGAATATCCATTTCCATCTGAATAACAATAATTTGTCGACGGAAATCATTGTCGGTCGTTAGAGGGCGTATAGAGGGATTTCTCATTTTCAATATTTCTTCAAAATTCCAATATGACTTGGCACGCATCATGGTGGGGTGCAGAATATCCATTTCCATCTGAATAACAATAATTTGTCAACAGAAATCATTGTCGGGTCGTCAGAGGGGGTATAGAGGGATTTTTCATTTTCAAAATTACCTCAAAATCAAATATGACTTGGCACGCATCATAGTAAGGTGCAGAATATCCGATTCCATCTGAATAACAAGAATTTCTCAACAGAAATCATTGTCGGGTCGTCAGAGGGGGTATGGAGGGATTTCTCATTTTCAAAATTACTTCAAAAATCTAATATGACTTGGCACGCATCATGGTGTGGTGAAGAATATCCATTTCCATCTGAATAACAATAATTTGTCGACGGAAATCATTGTCGGTCGTTAGAGGGCGTATAGAGGGATTTCTCATTTTCAATATTTCTTCAAAAATCTAATATGACTTGGCACGCATCATGGTGGAGTGCAGAATATCTATTTCCATCTGAATAACAATAATTCGTCGACAGAAATCATTGTCGGGTCGTTAGAGGGGGTATAGAGGGATTTTTCATTTTCAAAATTACCTCAAAATCCAATATGACTTGGCACTTATCATGGTGGGGTGCAGAATATCCATTTCCAACTGAATAACAATAATTCGTCAACAGAAATCATTGTCGGGTCGTCAGAGGGGGTATAGTGGGATTTTTCATTTTCAAAATGACTTCAATAATCAAATATGACTTGGCACGCAACATGGTGGGGTGCAGAATATTCATTTCCATCTGGATAACAATAATTCGACAACATAAATCATTGTCGGGTCGTTAGAGGGGGTATAGAGGGATTTTTCATTTTCAATATTTCTTCAAAAATCCAATATGACTTGGCACGCATCATGGTGGGGTGCAGAATATCAATTTCCATCTGAATAACAATAATTGTCCAACAGAAATCAGTGTCGGGTCGTCAGAGGGTGTATAGAGGGATTTTTCAATTTCAAAATTACCTTAAAATCAAATATGACTTATCACGCATCATGGTGGGGTGCAGAATATCCATTTCCATCTGAATAACAATAATTCGTCAACAGAAATCATTGACGGGTCGTTGGAGGGGGTATAGAAGGATTTTTCATTTTCAAAATTTCTTCAATAATCTAATATGACTTGTCACGCATCATGGTGGGGTGCAAAGTATCCATGTCCATCTGAATAACAATAATTGTCCAACAGATATTATTGTCGGGTCGTCAGAGGGGGTATAGAGGGATTTTTCATTTTCAATATTTCTTCAAAAATCCAATATGACTTGGCACGCATCATGGTGGGGTGCAGAATATCTATTTCCATCTGAATAACAATAATTCGTCGACAGAAATCATTGTCGGGTCGTTAGAGGGGGTATAGAGGGATTTTTCATTTTCAAAATTACCTCAAAATCAAATATGACTTGGCACGCATCTTGGTGAGGTGCAGAATATCCATTTCCATTTAAATAACAATAATTCGTCAACAGAAATCATTGACGGGTCGTCAGAGGGGGTATAGAGGGATTTTTCGATTTCAAAATTACCTTAAAATCAAATATGACTTATCACGCATCATGGTGGGGTGCAGAATATCCATTTCCATCTGAATAACAATAATTCGTCAACAGAAATCATTGACGGGTCGTTGGAGGGGGTATAGAAGGAATTTTCATTTTCAAAATTTCTTCAATAATCTAATATGACTTGTCACGCATCATGGTGGGGTGCAAAGTATCCATGTCCATCTGAATAACAATAATTGTCCAACAGATATTATTGTCGGGTCGTCAGAGGGGGTATAGAGGGATTTTTCATTTTCAATATTTCTTCAAAAATCCAATATGACTTGGCACGCATCATGGTGGGGTGCAGAATATCTATTTCCATCTGAATAACAATAATTCGTCGACAGAAATCATTGTCGGGTCGTTAGAGGGGGTATAGAGGGATTTTTCATTTTCAAAATTACCTCAAAATCAAATATGACTTGGCACGCATCATAGTAAGGTGCAGAATATCCGATTCCATCTGAATAACAATAATTTGTCAACAGAAATCATTGTCGGGTCGTCAGAGGGGGTATAGAGGGATTTTTCATTTTCAAAATGACTTCAATAATCAAATATGACTTGGCACGCAACATGGTGAGGTGCAGAATATTCATTTACATCTGGATAACAATAATTCGACAACAGAAATCATTGTCGGGTCGTTAGAGGGGGTATAGAGGGATTTTTCATTTTCAATATTTCTTCAAAAATCCAATATGACTTAGCACGCATCATGGTGGAGTGCAGAATATCCATTTTCATCTGAATAACAATAATTGTCCAACAGATATCATTGTCGGGTCGTCAGAGGGGGTATAGAGGGATTTTTCATTTTCAATATTTCTTCAAAAATCCAATATGACTTGGCACGCATCATGGTGGGGTGCAGAATATCTATTTCCATCTGAATAACAATAATTCGTCGACAGAAATCATTGTCGGGTCGTTAGAGGGGGTATAGAGGGATTTTTCATTTTCAAAATTACCTCAAAATCAAATATGACTTGGCAGGCAACATGGTGGGGTGCAGAATATTCATTTCCATCTGGATAACAATAATTCGACAACAGAAATCATTGTCGGGTCGTTAGAGGGGGTATAGAGGGATTTTTCATTTTCAATATTTCTTCAAAAATCCAATATGACTTAGCACACATCATGGTGGAGTGCAGAATATCCATTTTCATCTGAATAACAATAATTGTCCAACAGATATCATTGTCGGGTCGTCAGAGGGGGTATAGAGGGATTTTTCATTTTCAATATTTCTTCAAAAATCCAATATGACTTGGCACTTATCATGGTGGGGTGCAGAATATCCATTTCCAACTGAATAACAATAATTCGTCAACAGAAATCAATGTCGGGTCGTCAGAGGGGGTATGGAGGGATTTTTCATTTTCAAAATTACTTCAAAAATCTAATATGTCTTGGCACGCATCATGGTGTGGTGAAGAATATCCATTTCCATCTGAATAACAATAATTCGTCGACAGAAATCATTGTCGGTCGTTAGAGGGGGTATAGAGGGATTTCTAATTTTCAATATTTCTTCAAAAATCTAACATGACTTGGCACGCATCATGGTGGGGTGCAGAATATCTATTTCCATCTGAATAACAATAATCCGTCAACAGAAATCAATGTCGGGTCGTCAGAGGGGGTATAGTGGGATTTTTCATTTTCAAAATTACCTCAAAATCAAATATGACTTGGCACGCATCATGATGGGGTGCAGAATATCCATTTCCATCTGAATAACAATAATTTGTCAACAGAAATCATTGTCGGGTCGTCAGAGGTGGTATAGAGGGATTTTTCATTTTCAAAATGACTTCAATAATCAAATATGACTTGGCACGCATCATGGTGGGGTACAGAATATACATTTCCATCTCAATAACAATAATTTGTCAATAGAAATCATTGTCGGGTCGTCAGAGGGGGTATAGAGGGATTTTTCATTTTCAAAATTACCTCAAAATCAAATATGACTTGGCACGCATCATGGTGGGGTGCAGAATATCCATTTCCATCTGAATAACAATGATTCGTCAACAGAAATCATTGACGGGTCGTTGGAGAAGGTATAGAGGGATTTTTCATTTTCAAAATTACCTCAAAATCAAATATGACTTGGCACGCAACATGGTGGGGTGTAGAATATCCATTTCCATCTGAATAACAATAATTCGTTGGCACGTATCATGGTGGGGTGCAGAATATCTATTTCCATCTGAATAACAATAATTCGTCGACAGAAATCATTGTCGGGTCGTTAGAGGTGGTATAGAGGGATTTTTCATTTTCAAAATTACCTCAAAATCAAATATGACTTGGCACGCAACATGGTGGGTTGCAGAATATTCATTTCCATCTGGATAACAATAATTCGTCAACAGAAATCATTGTCGGGTCGTTAGAGGGGGTATAGAGGGATTTTTCATTTTCAATATTTCTTCAAAATTCCAATATGACTTGGCACGCATCATGGTGGGGTGCAGAATATCCATTTCCATCTGAATAACAATAATTCGTCAACAGAAATCATTGTCGGGTCGTCAGAGGGAGTATAGAAGGACTTTTCATTTTCAGAATGACTTCAAAAATCAAATATGACTTGGCACGCATCATAGTGGGGTACTGAATATCCATTTCCATCTCAATAACAATAATTTGTCAACAGAAATCATTGTCGGGTCGTCAGAGGGGGTATAGAGGGATTTTTCATTTTCAAAATTACCTCAAAATCAAATATGACTTGGCACGCATCATAGTAAGGTGCAGAATATCTGATTCCATCTGAATAACAAGAATTTCTCAACAGAAATCATTGTCGGGTCGTCAGAGGGGGTATGGAGGGATTTCTCATTTTCAAAATTACTTCAAAAATCTAATATGACTTGGCACGCATCATGGTGTGGTGAAGAATATCCATTTCCATCTGAATAACAATAATTTGTCGACAGAAATCATTGTCGGTCGTTAGAGGGCGTATAGAGGGATTTCTCATTTTCAATATTTCTTCAAAAATCTAATATGACTTGGCACGCATCATGGTGGGGTGCAGAATATCTATTTCCATCTGAATAACAATAATTCGTCGACAGAAATCATTGTCGGGTCGTTAGAGGGGGTATAGAGGGATTTTTCATTTTCAAAATTACCTCAAAATCCAATATGACTTGGCACTTATCATGGTGGGGTGCAGAATATCCATTTCCAACTGAATAACAATAATTCGTCAACAGAAATCATTGTCGGGTCGTCAGAGGGGATATAGTGGGATTTTTCATTTTCAAAATGACTTCAATAATCAAATATGACTTGGCACGCAACATGGTGGGGTGCAGAATATTCATTTCCATCTGGATAACAATAATTCGACAACATAAATCATTGTCGGGTCGTTAGAGGGGGTATAAAGGGATTTTTCATTTTCAATATTTCTTCAAAAATCCAATATGACTTGGCACGCATCATGGTGGGGTGCAGAATATCCATTTTCATCTGAATAACAATAATTGTCCAACAGAAATCATTTTCGGGTCGTCAGAGGGGGTATAGAGGGATTTTTCATTTTCAAAATGACTTCAATAATCAAATATGACTTGGCACGCAACATGGTGGGGTGCAGAATATTCATTTCCATCTGGATAACAATAATTCGACAACAGAAATCATTGCCGGGTCGTTAGAGGGGGTATAGAGGGATTTTTCATTTTCAATATTTCTTCAAAAATCCAATATGACTTGGCACGCATCATGGTGGGGTGCAGAATATCCATTTCCATCTGAATAACAATAACTGTCCAACAGAAATCATTGTCGGGTCGTCAGAGGGGGTATAGAGGGATTTTTCATTTTCAGAATGACTTCAAAAATCAAATATGACTTGGCACGCATCATAGTGGGGTACTGAATATCCATTTCGATATAAATAACAATAATTTGTCAACAGAAATCATTGTCGGGTCGTCAGAGGGGGTATAGAAGGATTTTTCATTTTTAAAATTTCTTCAATAATCTAATATGACTTGTCACGCATCATGGTGGGGTGCAAAGTATCCATGTTCATCTGAATAACAATAAGTCGTCATTAGAAATCATTGTCGGGTCGTCAGAGGGGATATAGAGGGATTTTTCATTTTCAAAATTACCTCAAAATCAAATATGACTTGGCACGCATCATGGTGAGGTGCAGAATATCCATTTCCATCTAAATAACAATAATTCGTCAACATAAATCATTGACGGGTCGTTAGAGGGGGTATAGAGGGATTTTTCAATTTCAAAATTACCTTAAAATCAAATATGACTTATCACGCATCATGGTGGGGTGCAGAATATCCATTTCCATCTGAATAACAATAATTCGTCAACAGAAATCATTGACGGGTCGTCGGAGGGGGTATGGAAGGATTTTTCATTTTCAAAATTTCTTCAATAATCTAATATGACTTGTCACGCATCATGGTGGGGTGCAAAGTATCCATGTCCATCTGAATAACAATAAGTCATCAACAGAAATCATTATCGGGTCGTTAGAGGGGGTATAGAGGGATTTTTCATTTTCAAAATTACTTCAAAAATCTAATATGTCTTGGCACGCATCAAGGTGTGGTGAAGAATATTCATTTCCATCTGAATAACAATAATTCGTCGACAGAAATCATTGTCGGTCGTTAGAGGGGGTATAGAGGGATTTCTCATTTTCAATATTTCTTCAAAAATCTAATATGACTTGGCACGCATCATGGTGGGGTGCAGAATATCTATTTCCATCTGAATAACAATAATTCGTCGACAGAAATCATTGTCGGGTCGTTAGAGGGGGTATAGAGGGATTTTTCATTTTCAAAATTACCTCAAAATCAAATATGACTTGGCAGGCAACATGGTGGGGTGCAGAATATTCTTTTCCATCTGAATAACAATAATTCGTCAACACAAATCAATGTCGGGTCGTTAAAGGGGGTATAGAGGGATTTTTCATTTTCGATATTTCTTCAAAAATCCAATATGACTTGGCACTTATCAAGGTGGGGTGCAGAATATCCATTTCCAACTGAATAACAATAATTCGTCAACAGAAATCATTGTCGGGTCGTCAGAGGGGGTATAGTGGGATTTTTCATTTTCAAAATTACCTCAAAATCAAATATGACTTAGCACGCATCATGGTGGAGTGCAGAATATCCATTTCCATCTGAATAACAATAATTTGTCAACAGGAATCATTGTCGGGTCGTCAGAGGGGGTATAGAGGGATTTTTCATTTTCAAAATGACTTCAATAATCAAATATGACTTGGCACGCAACATGGTGGGGTGCAGAATATTCAATTCCATCTGGATAACAATAATTCGACAACAGAAATCATTGTCGGGTCGTTAGAGGGGGTATAGAGGGATTTTTCATTTTCAATATTTCTTCAAAAATCCGATATGACTTAGCACGCATCATGGTGGAGTGCAGAATATCCATTTCCATCTGAATAACAATAATTGTCCAACAGATATCATTGTCGGGTCGTCAGAGGGGGTATAGAGGGATTTTTCATTTTCAGAATGACTTCAAAAATCAAATATGACTTGGCACGCATCATAGTGGGGTACTGAATATCCATTTCGATATAAATAACAATAATTTGTCAACAGAAATCATTGTCGGGTCGTCAGAGGTGGTATAGAGGGATTTTTCATTTTCAAAATTACCTCAAAATCAAATATGACTTGGCACGCATCATAGTAAGGTGCAGAATATCCGATTCCATCTGAATAACAGAATTTCTCAACAGAAATCATTGTCGGGTCGTCAGAGGGGGTATGGAGGGATTTTTCATTTTCAAAATTACTTCAAAAATCTAATATGACTTGGCACGCATCATAGTGTGGTGAAGAATATCCATTTCCATCTGAATAACAATAATTCGTCGACAGAAAACATTGTCGTTCGTTAGAGGGGGTATAGAGGGATTTCTCATTTTCAATATTTCTTCAAAAATCTAATATGACTTGGCACGCATCATGGTGGGGTGCAGAATATCTACTCCCATCTGAATAACAATAATTCGTCGACAGAAATCATTGTCGGGTCGTTAGAGGGGGTATAGAGGGATTTTTCATTTTCAAAATTACCTCAAAATCAAATATGACTTGGCAGGCAACATGGTGGGGTGCAGAATATTCATTTCCATCTGAATAACAATAATTCGTCAACAGAAATCATTGACGGGTCGTCAGAGGGGGTATAGAGAGATTTTTCATTTTCGATATTTCTTCAAAAATCCAATATGACTTGGCACGCATCATGGTGGGGTGCAGAATATCCATTTCCAACTGAATAACAATAATTCGTCAACAGAAATCATTGTCGGGTCGTCAGAGGGGGTATAGTGGGATTTTTCATTTTCAAAATTACCTCAAAATCAAATATGCTTGGCACGCATCATGATGGGGTGCAGAATATCCATTTCCATCTGAATAACAATAATTTGTCAACAGAAATCATTGTCGGGTCGTCAGAGGTGGTATAGAGGGATTTTTCATTTTCAAAATGACTTCAATAATCAAATATGACTTGGCACGCATCATGGTGGGGTACAGAATATACATTTCCATCTCAATAACAATAATTTGTCAACAGAAATCATTGTCGGGTCTTCAGAGGGGGTATAGAGGGATTTTTCATTTTCAAAATTACCTCAAAATCAAATATGACTTGGCACGCATCATGGTGGGGTGCAGAATATCCATTTCTATCTGAATAACAATGATTCGTCAACAGAAATCATTGACGGGTCGATGGAGAAGGTATAGAGGGATTTTTCATTTTCAAAATTACCTCAAAATCAAATATGACTTGGCACGCAACATGGTGGGGTGTAGAATATCCATTTCCATCTGAATAACAATAATTCGTTGGCACGTATCATGGTGGGGTGCAGAATATCTATTTCCATCTGAATAACAATAATTCGTCGACAGAAATCATTGTCGGGTCGTTAGAGGTGGTATAGAGGGATATTTCATTTTCAAAATTACCTCAAAATCAAATATGACTTGGCACGCAACATGGTGGGGTGCAGAATATTCATTTCCATCTGGATAACAATAATTCGTCAACAGAAATCATTGTCGGGTCGTTAGAGGGGGTATAGAGGGATTTTTCATTTTCAATATTCCTTCAAAATTCCAATATGACTTGGCACGCATCATGGTGGGGTGCAGAATATCCATTTCCATCTGAATAACAATAATTCGTCAACAGAAATCATTGTCGGGTCGTCAGAGGGGGTATAGAAGGACTTTTCATTTTCAGAATGACTTCAAAAATCAAATATGACTTGGCACGCATCATAGTGGGGTACTGAATATCCATTTCCATCTCAATAACAATAATTTGTCAACAGAAATCATTGTCGGGTCGTCAGAGGGGGTATAGAGGGATTTTTCATTTTCAAAATTACCTCAAAATCAAATATGACTTGGCACGCATCACAGTAAGGTGCAGAATATCCGATTCCATCTGAATAACAAGAATTTCTCAACAGAAATCAATGTCGGGTCGTCAGAGGGGGTATGGAGGGATTTTTCATTTTCAAAATTACTTCAAAAATCTAATATGACTTGGCACGCATCATGGTGTGGTGAAGAATATCCATTTCCATCTGAATAACAATAATTTGTCGACAGAAATCATTGTCGGTCGTTAGAGGGCGTATAGAGGGATTTCTCATTTTCAATATTTCTTCAAAAATCTAATATGACTTGGCACGCATCATGGTGGGGTGCAGAATATCTATTTCCATCTGAATAACTATAATTCGTCGACAGAAATCATTGTCGGGTCGTTAGAGGGGGTATAGAGGGATTTTTCATTTTCAAAATTACCTCAAAATCCAATATGACTTGGCACTTATCATGGTGGGGTGCAGAATATCCATTTCCAACTGAATAACAATAATTCGTCAACAGAAATCATTGTCGGGTCGTCAGAGGGGGTATAGTGGGATTTTTCAATTTCAAAATGACTTCAAAAATCAAATATGACTTGGCACGCAACATGGTGGGGTGCAGAATATTCATTTCCATCTGGATAACAATAATTCGACAACAGAAATCATTGTCGGGTCGTTAGAGGGGGTATAGAGGGATTTCTCATTTTCAATATTTCTTAAAAATCCAATATGACTTGGCACGCATCATGGTGGGGTGCAGAATATCCATTTCCATCTGAATAACAATAATTGTCCAACAGAAATCATTGTCGGGTCGTCAGAGGTGGTATAGAGGGATTTTTCATTTTCAAAATGACTTCAATAAACAAATATGACTTGGCACGCAACATGGTGGGGTGCAGAATATTCATTTCAATCTGGATAACAATAATTGTCCAACAGAAATCATTGTCGGGTCGTCAGAGGTGGTATAGAGGGATTTTTCATTTTCAAAATGACTTCAAAAATCAAATATGACTTGGCACGCATCATAGTGGGGTACTGAATATCCATTTCGATATAAATAACAATAATTTGTCAACAGAAATCATTGTCGGGTCGTCAGAGGGGGTATAGAGGGATTTTTCATTTTCAAAATTACCTCAAAATCAAATATGACTTGGCACGCATCATAGTAAGGTGCAGAATATCCGATTCCATCTGAATAACAAGAATTTCTCAACAGAAATCATTGTCGGGTCGTCAGAGGGGGTATGGAGGGATTTTTCATTTTCAAAATTACTTCAAAAATCTAATATGACTTGGCACGCATCATGGTGTTGTGAAGAATATCCATTTCCATCTGAATAACAATAATTCGTCGACAGAAAACATTGTCGGTCGTTAGAGGGGGTATAGAGGGATTTCTCATTTTCAATATTTCTTCAAAAATCTAATATGACTTGGCACGCATCATGGTGGGGTGCAGAATATCTATTCCCATCTGAATAACAATAATTCGTCGACAGAAATCATTGTCGGGTCGTTAGAGGGGGTATAGAGGGATTTTTCATTATCAAAATTACCTCAAAATCAAATATGACTTGGCAGGCAACATGGTGGGGTGCAGAATATTCATTTCCATCTGAATAACAATAATTCGTCAACAGAAATCATTGACGGGTCGTCAGAGGGGGTATAGAGGGATTTTTCATTTTCGATATTTCTTCAAAAATCCAATATGACTTGGCACGCATCATGGTGGGGTACAGAATATACATTTCCATCTCAATAACAATAATTTGTCAACAGAAATCATTGTCGGGTCGTCAGAGGGGGTATAGTGGGATTTTTCATTTTCAAAATGACTTCAATAATCAAATATGACTTGGCACGCAACATGGTGGGGTGCAGAATATTCATTTCCATCTGGATAACAATAATTCGACAACATAAATCATTGTCGGGTCGTTAGAGGGGGTATAGAGGGATTTTTCATTTTCAATATTTCTTCAAAATTCCAATATGACTTGGCACGCATCATGGTGGGGTGCAGAATATCCATTTCCATCTGAATAACAATAATTTGTCAACAGAAATCATTGTCGGGTCGTCAGAGGGGGTATAGAGGGATTTTTCATTTTCAAAATTACCTCAAAATCAAATATGACTTGGCACGCATCATAGTAAGGTGCAGAATATCCGATTCCATCTGAATAACAAGAATTTCTCAACAGAAATCATTGTCGGGTCGTCAGAGGGGGTATGGAGGGATTTCTCATTTTCAAAATTACTTCAAAAATCTAATATGACTTGGCACGCATCATGGTGTGGTGAAGAATATCCATTTCCATCTGAATAACAATAATTTGTCGACGGAAATCATTGTCGGTCGTTAGAGGGCGTATAGAGGGATTTCTCATTTTCAATATTTCTTCAAAAATCTAATATGACTTGGCACGCATCATGGTGGAGTGCAGAATATCTATTTCCATCTGAATAACAATAATTCGTCGACAGAAATCATTGTCGGGTCGTTAGAGGGGGTATAGAGGGATTTTTCATTTTCAAAATTACCTCAAAATCCAATATGACTTGGCACTTATCATGGTGGGGTGCAGAATATCCATTTCCAACTGAATAACAATAATTCGTCAACAGAAATCATTGTCGGGTCGTCAGAGGGGGTATAGTGGGATTTTTCATTTTCAAAATGACTTCAATAATCAAATATGACTTGGCACGCAACATGGTGGGGTGCAGAATATTCATTTCCATCTGGATAACAATAATTCGACAACATAAATCATTGTCGGGTCGTTAGAGGGGGTATAGAAGGATTTTTCATTTTCAATATTTCTTCAAAAATCCAATATAACTTGGCACGCATCATGGTGGGGTGCAGAATATCCATTTCCATCTGAATAACAATAATTGTCCAACAGAAATCATTGTCGGGTCGTCAGAGGGGGTATAGAGGGATTTTTCATTTTCAAAATGACTTCAATAATCAAATATGACTAGGCACGCAACATGGTGGGGTGCAGAATATTCATTTCCATCTGGATAACAATAATTCGACAACAGAAATCATTGCCGGGTCGTTAGAGGGGGTATAGAGGGATTTTTCATTTTCAATATTTCTTCAAAAATACAATATGACTTGGCACGCATCATGGTGGGGTGCAGAATATCCATTTCCATCTGAATAACAATAACTGTCCAACAGAAATCATTGTCGGGTCGTCAGAGGGGGTATAGAGGGATTTTTCATTTTCAGAATGACTTCAAAAATCAAATATGACTTGGCACGCATCATAGTGGGGTACTGAATATCCGTTTCGATATAAATAACAATAATTTGTCAACAGAAATCATTGTCGGGTCGTCAGAGGGGGTATAGAGGGATTTTTCATTTTCAAAATTACCTCAAAATCAAATATGACTTGGCACGCATCATAGTAAGGTGCAGAATATCCGTCTCCATCTGAATAACAAGAGTTTCTCAACAGAAATCATTGTCGGGTCGTCAGAGGGGGTATGGAGGGATTTTTCATTTTCAAAATTACTTCAAAAATCTAATATGACTTGGCACGCATCATGGTGTGGTGAAGAATATCCATTTCCATCTGAATAACAATGATTCGTCGACAGAAAACATTGTCGGTCGTTAGAGGGGGTATAGAGGTATTTCTCATTTTCAATATTTCTTCAAAAATCTAATATGACTTGGCACGCATCATGGTGGGGTGCAGAATATCCATTTCCATCTGAATAACAATAATTCGTCAACAGAAATCATTGACGGGTCGTTGGAGGGGGTATAGAAGGATTTTTCATTTTCAAAATTTCTTCAATAATCTAATATGACTTGTCACGCATCATGGTGGGGTGCAAAGTATCCATGTTCATCTGAATAACAATAAGTCGTCATTAGAAATCATTGTCGGGTCGTCAGAGGGGATATAGAGGGATTTTTCATTTTCAAAATTACCTCAAAATCAAATATGACTTGGCACGCATCATGGTGAGGTGCAGAATATCCATTTCCATCTAAATAACAATAATTCGTCAACAGAAATCATTGACGGGTCGTCAGAGGGGGTATAGAGGGATTTTTCAATTTCAAAATTACCTTAAAATCAAATATGACTTATCACGCATCATGGTGGGGTGCAGAATATCCATTTCCATCTGAATAACAATAATTTGTCAACAGAAATCATTGTCGGGTCGTCAGAGGGGGTATAGAGGGATTTTTCATTTTCAAAATGACTTCAATAATCAAATATGACTTGGCACCCAACATGGTGGGGTGCAGAATATTCATTTCCATCTGGATAACAATAATTCGACAACAGAAATCATTGTCGAGTCGTTAGAGGGGGTATAGAGGGATTTTTCATTTTCAATATTTCTTCAAAAATCCAATATGACTTAGCACGCATCATGGTGGAGTGCAGAATATCCATTTCCATCTGAATAACAATAATTGTCCAACAGATATCATTGTCGGGTCGTCAGAGGGGGTATAGAGGGATTTTTCATTTTCAATATTTCTTCAAAAATCCAATATGACTTGGCACGCATCATGGTGGGGTGCAGAATATCTATTTCCATCTGAATAACAATAATTCGTCGACAGAAATCATTGTCGGGTCGTTAGAGGGGGTATAGAGGGATTTTTCATTTTCAAAATTACCTCAAAAATCTAATATGTCTTGGCACGCATCATGGTGTGGTGAAGAATATCCATTTCCATCTGAATAACAATAATTCGTCGACAGAAATCATTGTCGGTCGTTAGAGGGGGTATAGAGGGATTTCTAATTTTCAATATTTCTTCAAAAATCTAATATGACTTGGCACGCATCATGGTGGGGTGCAGAATATCTATTTCCATCTGAATAACAATAATTCGTCGACAGAAATCATTGTCGGGTCGTTAGAGGGGGTATAGAGGGATTTTTCATTTTCAAAATTACCTCAAAATCAAATATGACTTGGCAGGCAACATGGTGGGGTGCAGAATATTCTTTTCCATCTGAATAACAAGAATTCGTCAACAGAAATCATTGTCGGGTCGTCAGAGGGGGTATAGTGGGATTTTTCATTTTCAAAATGACTTCAATAAACAAATATGACTTGGCACGCATCATGGTGGGGTGCAGAATATCCATTTCCAACTGAATAACAATAATTCGTCAACAGAAATCAATGTCGGGTCGTCAGAGGGGGTATAGTGGGATTTTTCATTTTCAAAATTACCTCAAAATCAAATATGACTTGGCACGCATCATGATGGGGTGCAGAATATCCATTTCCATCTGAATAACAATAATTTGTCAACAGAAATCATTGTCGGGTCGTCAGAGGTGGTATAGAGGGATTTTTCAATTTCAAAATGACTTCAATAATCAAATATGACTTGGCACGCATCATGGTGGGGTACAGAATATACATTTCCATCTCAATAACAATAATTTGTCAACAGAAATCATTGTCGGGTCGTCAGAGGGGGTATAGAGGGATTTTTCATTTTCAAAATTACCTCAAAATCAAATATGACTTGGCACGCATCATGGTGGGGTGCAGAATATCCATTTCCATCTGAATAACAATGATTCGTCAACAGAAATCATTGACGGGTCGTTGGAGAAGGTATAGAGGGATTTTTCATTTTCAAAATTACCTCAAAATCAAATATGACTTGGCACGCAACATGGTGGGGTGTAGAATATCCATTTCCATCTGAATAACAATAATTCGTTGGCACGTATCATGGTGGGGTGCAGAATATCTATTTCCATCTGAATAACAATAATTCGTCGACAGAAATCATTGTCGGGTCGTTAGAGGTGGTATAGAGGGATTTATCATTTTCAAAATTACCTCAAATTCAAATATGACTTGGCACGCAACATGGTGGGTTGCAGAATATTCATTTCCATCTGGATAACAATAATTCGTCAACAGAAATCATTGTCGGGTCGTTAGAGGGGGTATAGAGGGATTTTTCATTTTCAATATTTCTTCAAAATTCCAATATGACTTGGCACGCATCATGGTGGGGTGCAGAATATCCATTTCCATCTGAATAACAATAATTCGTCAACAGAAATCATTGTCGGGTCGTCAGAGGGGGTATAGAAGGACTTTTCATATTCAGAATGACTTCAAAAATCAAATATGACTTGGCACGCATCATAGTGGGGTACTGAATATCCATTTCCATCTCAATAACAATAATTTGTCAACAGAAATCATTGTCGGGTCGTCAGAGGGGGTATAGAGGGATTTTTCATTTTCAAAATTACCTCAAAATCAAATATGACTTGGCACGCATCATAGTAAGGTGCAGAATATCCGATTCCATCTGAATAACAAGAATTTCTCAACAGAAATCATTGTCGGGTCATCAGAGGGGGTATGGAGGGATTTCTCATTTTCAAAATTACTTCAAAAATCTAATATGACTTGGCACGCATCATGGTGTGGTGAAGAATATCCATTTCCATCTGAATAACAATAATTTGTCGACAGAAATCATTGTCGGTCGTTAGAGGGCGTATAGAGGGATTTCTCATTTTCGATATTTCTTCAAAAATCTAATATGACTTGGCACGCATCATGGTGGAGTGCAGAATATCTATTTCCATCTGAATAACAATAATTCGTCGACAGAAATCATTGTCGGGTCGTTAGAAGGGGTATAGAGGGATTTTTCATTTTCAAAATTACCTCAAAATCCAATATGACTTGGCACTTATCATGGTGGGGTGCAGAATATCCATTTCCAACTGAATAACAATAATTCGTCAACAGAAATCATTGTCGGGTCGTCAGAGGGGGTATAGTGGGATTTTTCATTTTCAAAATGACTTCAATAATCAAATATGACTTGGCACGCAACATGGTGGGGTGCAGAATATTCATTTCCATCTGGATAACAATATTTCGACAACATAAATCATTGTCGGGTCGTTAGAGGGGGTATAGAGGGATTTTTCATTTTCAATATTTCTTCAAAAATCCAATATGACTTGGCACGCATCATGGTGGGGTGCAGAATATCCATTTCTATCTGAATAACAATAATTGTCCAACAGAAATCATTGTCGGGTCGTCAGAGGGGGTATAGAGGGATTTTTCATTTTCAAAATGACTTCAATAATCAAATATGACTTGGCACGCAACATGGTGGGGTGCAGAATATTCATTTCCATCTGGATAACAATAATTCGACAACAGAAATCATTGCCGGGTCGTTAGAGGGGGTATAGAGGGATTTTTCATTTTCAATATTTCTTCAAAAATTCAATATGACTTGGCACGCATCATGGTGGGGTGGAGAATATCCATTTCCATCTGAATAACAATAACTGTCCAACAGAAATCATTGTCGGGTCGTCAGAGGGGGTATAGAGCGATTTTTCATTTTCAGAATGACTTCAAAAATCAAATATGACTTGGCACGCATCATAGTGGGGTACTGAATATCCATTTCGATATAAATAACAATAATTTGTCAACAGAAATTATTGTCGGGTCGTCATAGGGGGTATAGAGGGATTTTTCATTTTCAAAATTACCTCAAAATCAAATATAACTTGGCACGCATCATAGTAAGGTGCAGATTATCCGTCTCCATCTGAATAACAAGAATTTCTCAACAGAAATCATTGTCGGGTCGTCAGAGGGGGTATGGAGGGATTTTTCATTTTCAAAATTACTTCAAAAATCTAATATGACTTGGCACGCATCATGGTGTGGTGAAGAATATCCATTTCCATCTGAATAACAATAATTCGTCGACAGAAAACATTGTCGGTCGTTAGAGGGGGTATAGAGGTATTTCTCATTTTCAATATTTCTTCAAAAATCTAATATGACTTGGCACGCATCATGGTGGGGTGCAGAATATCCATTTCCATCTGAATAACAATAATTCGTCAACAGAAATCATTGACGGGTCGTTGGAGGGGGTATAGAAGGATTTTTCATTTTCAAAATTTCTTCAATAATCTAATATGACTTGTCACGCATCATGGTGGGGTGCAAAGTATCCATGTTCATCTGAATAACAATAAGTCGTCATTAGAAATCATTGTCGGGTCGTCAGAGGGGGTATAGAGGGATTTTTCAATTTCAAAATTACCTTAAAATCAAATATGACTTATCACGCATCATGGTGGGGTGCAGAATATCCATTTCCATCTGAATAACAATAATTCGTCAACAGAAATCATTGACGGGTCGTCGGAGGGGGTATAGAAGGATTTTTCATTTTCAAAATTTCTTCAATAATCTAATATGACTTGTCACGCATCATGGTGGGGTGCAAAGTATCCATGTCCATCTGAATAACAATAAGTCATCAACAGAAATCATTGACGGGTCGTTGGAGGGGGTATAGAAGGATTTTTCATTTTCAAAATTTCTTCAATAATCTAATATGACTTGTCACGCATCATGGTGGGGTGCAAAGTATCCATGTTCATCTGAATAACAATAATTCGTCAACAGAAATCATTGACGGGTCGTCAGAGGGGGTATAGAGGGATTTTTCAATTTCAAAATTACCTTAAAATCAAATATGACTTATCACGCATCATGGTGGGGTGCAGAATATCCATTCCCATCTGAATAACAATAATTCGTCAACAGAAATCATTGACGGGTCGTCGGAGGGGGTATAGAAGGATTTTTCATTTTCAAAATTTCTTCAATAATCTAATATGACTTGTCACGCATCATGGTGGGGTGCAATGTATCCATGTCCATCTGAATAACAATAAGTCATCAACAGAAATCATTGTCGGGTCGTTAGAGGGGGTATAGAGGGATTTTTCATTTTCAAAATTACCTCAAAATCAAATATGACTTGGCCCGCATCATAGTAAGGTGCAGAATATCCGATTCCATCTGAATAACAAGAATTTCTCAACAGAAATCATTGTCGGGTCGTCAGAGGGGGTATGGAGGGATTTTTCATTTTCAAAATTACTTCAAAAATCTAATATGTCTTGGCACGCATCATGGTGTGGTGAAGAATATCCATTTCCATCTGAATAACAATAATTCGTCGACAGAAATCATTGTCGGTCGTTAGAGGGGGTATAGAGGGATTTCTCATTTTCAATATTTCTACAAAAATCTAATATGACTTGGCACGCATCATGGTGGGGTGCAGAATATCTATTTCCAACTGAATAACAATAATTCGTCGACAGAAATCATTGTCGGGTCGTTAGAGGGGGTATAGAGGGATTTTTCATTTTCAAAATTACCTCAAAATCAAATATGACTTGGCAGGCAACATGGTGGGGTGCAGAATATTCTTTTCCATCTGAATAACAATAATTCGTCAACAGAAATCATTGTCGGGTCGTTAGAGGGGGTATACAGGGATTTTTCATTTTCGATATTTCTTCAAAAATCCAATATGACTTGGCACTTATCAAGGTGGGGTGCAGAATATCCATTTCCAACTGAATAACAATAATTCGTCAACAGAAATCATTGTCGGGTCGTCAGAGGGGGTATAGTGGGAATTTTCATTTTCAAAATTACCTCAAAATCAAATATGACTTAGCACGCATCATGGTGGAGTGCAGAATATCCATTTCCATCTGAATAACAATAATTTGTCAACAGGAATCATTGTCGGGTCGTCAGAGGGGGTATAGAGGGATTTTTCATTTTCAAAATGACTTCAATAATCAAATATGACTTGGCACGCAACATGGTGGGGTGCAGAATATTCATTTCCATCTGGATAACAATAATTCGACAACAGAAATCATTGTCGGGTAGTTAGAGGGGGTATAGAGGGATTTTTCATTTTCAATATTTCTTCAAAAATCCAATATGACTTAGCACGCATCATGGTGGAGTGCAGAATATCCATTTCCATCTGAATAACAATAATTGTCCAACAGATATCATTGTCGGGTCATCAGAGGGGGTATAGAGGGATTTTTCATTTTCAGAATGACTTCAAAAATCAAATATGACTTGGCACGCATCATAGTGGGGTACTGAATATCTATTTCGATATAAATAACAATAATTTGTCAACAGAAATCATTGTCGGGTCGTCAGAGGGGGTATAGAGGGATTTTTCATTTTCAAAATTACCTCAAAATCAAATATGACTTGGCACGCATCATAGTAAGGTGCAGAATATCCGATTCCATCTGAATAACAAGAATTTCTCAACAGAAATCATTGTCGGGTCGTCAGAGGGGGAATGGAGGGATTTTTCATTTTCAAAATTACTTCAAAAATCTAATATGACTTGGCACGCATCATAGTGTGGTGAAGAATATCCATTTCCATCTGAATAACAATAATTCGTCGACAGAAAACATTGTCGGTCGTTAGAGGGGGTATAGAGGGATTTCTCATTTTCAATATTTCTTCAAAAATCTAATATGACTTGGCACGCATCATGGTGGGGTGCCGAATATCTATTCCCATCTGAATAACAATAATTCGTCGACAGAAATCATTGTCGGGTCGTTAGAGGGGGTATAGAGGGATTTTTCATTTTCAAAATTACCTCAAAATCAAATATGACTTGGCAGGCAACATGGTGGGGTGCACAATATTCATTTCCATCTGAATAACAATAATTCGTCAACAGAAATCATTGACGGGTCGTCAGAGGGGGTATAGAGGGATTTTTCATTTTCGATATTTCTTCAAAAATCCAATATGACTTGGCACGCATCATGGTGGGGTGCAGAATATCCATTTCCAACTGAATAACAATAATTCGTCAACAGAAATCATTGTCGGGTCGTCAGAGGGGGTATAGTGGGATTTTTCATTTTCAAAATTACCTCAAAATCAAATATGACTTGGCACGCATCATGATGGGGTGCAGAATATCCATTTCCATCTGAATAACAATAATTTGTCAACAGAAATTGTCGGGTCGTCAGAGGTGGTATAGAGGGATTTTTCATTTTCAAAATGACTTCAATAATCAAATATGACTTGGCATGCATCATGGTGGGGTACAGAATATACATTTCCATCTCAATAACAATAATTTGTCAACAGAAATCATTGTCGGGTCGTCAGAGGGGGTATAGAGGGATTTCTCATTTTCAAAATTACCTCAAAATCAAATATGACTTGGCACGCATCATGGTGGGGTGCAGAATATCCATTTCCATCTGAATAACAATGATTCGTCAACAGAAATCATTGACGGGTCGTTGGAGAAGGTATAGAGGGATTTTTCATTTTCAAAATTACCTCAAAATCAAATATGACTTGGCACGCAATATGGTGGGGTGTAGATTATCCATTTCCATCTGAATAACAATAATTCGTTGGCACGTATCATGGTGGGGTGCAGAATATCTATTTCCATCTGAATAACAATAATTCGTCGACAGAAATCATTGTCGGGTCGTTAGAGGTGGTATAGAGGGATTTTTCATTTTCAAAATTACCTCAAAATCAAATATGACTTGGCACGCAACATGGTGGGGTGCAGAATATTCATTTCCATCTGGATAACAATAATTCGTCAACAGAAATCATTGTCGGGTCGTTAGAGGGGGTATAGAGGGATTTTTCATTTTCAATATTTTTTCAAAATTCCAATATGACTTGGCACGCATCATGGTGGGGTGCAGAATATCCATTTCCATCTGAATAACAATAATTCGTCAACAGAAATCATTGTCGGGTCGTCAGAGGGGGTATAGAAGGACTTTTCATTTTCAGAATGACTTCAAAAATCAAATATGACTTGGCACGCATCATAGTGGGGTACTGAATATCCATTTCCATCTCAATAACAATAATTTGTCAACAGAAATCATTGTCGGGTCGTCAGAGGGGGTATAGAGGATTTTTTCATTTTCAAAATTACCTCAAAATCAAATATGACTTGGCACGCATCATAGTAAGGTGCAGAATATCCGATTCCATCTGAATAACAAGAATTTCTCAACAGAAATCAATGTCGGGTCGTCAGAGGGGGTATGGAGGGATTTTTCATTTTCAAAATTACTTCAAAAATCTAATATGACTTGGCACGCATCATGGTGTGGTGAAGAATATCCATTTCCATCTGAATAACAATAATTTGTCGACAGAAATCATTGTCGGTCGTTAGAGGGCGTATAGAGGGATTTCTCATTTTCACTATTTCTTCAAAAATCTAATATGACTTGGCACGCATCATGGTGGGGTGCAGAATATCTATTTCCATCTGAATAACAATAATTCGTCGACAGAAATCATTGTCGGGTCGTTAGAGGGGGTATAGAGAGATTTTTCATTTTCAAAATTACCTCAAAATCCAATATGACTTGGCACTTATCATAGTGGGGTGCAGAATATCCATTTCCAACTGAATAACAATAATTCGTCAACAGAAATCATTGTCGGGTCGTCAGAGGGGGTATAGTGGGATTTTTCAATTTCAAAATGACTTCAATAATCAAATATGACTTGGCACGCAACATGGTGGGGTGCAGAATATTCATTTTTATCTGGATAACAATAATTCGACAACAGAAATCATTGTCGGGTCGTTAGAGGGGGTATAGAGGGATTTCTCATTTTCAATATTTCTTCAAAAATCCAATATGACTTGGCACGCATCATGGTGGGGTGCAGAATATCCATTTCCATCTGAATAACAATAATTGTCCAACAGAAATCATTGTCGGGTCGTCAGAGGTGGTATAGAGGGATTTTTCATTTTCAAAATGACTTCAATAATCAAATATGACTTGGCACGCAACATGGTGGGGTGCAGAATATTCATTTCAATCTGAATAACAATAATTCGTCGACAGATATCATTGTCGGGTCGTTAGAGGGGGTATAGAGGGATTTTTCATTTTCAAAATTACCTCAAAATCAAATATGACTTGGCAGGCAACATGGTGGGGTGCAGAATATTCTTTTCCATCTGAATAACAATAATTCGTCAACAGAAATCATTGTCGGGTCGTTAGAGGGGGTATACAGGGATTTTTCATTTTCGATATTTCTTCAAAAATCCAATATGACTTGGCACTTATCAAGGTGGGGTGCAGAATATCCATTTCCAACTGAATAACAATAATTCGTCAACAGAAATCATTGTCGGGTCGTCAGAGGGGGTATAGTGGGATTTTTCATTTTCAAAATTACCTCAAAATCAAATATGACTTAGCACGCATCATGGTGGAGTGCAGAATATCCATTTCCATCTGAATAACAATAATTTGTCAACAGGAATCATTGTCGGGTCGTCAGAGGGGGTATAGAGGGATTTTTCATTTTCAAAATGACTTCAATAATCAAATATGACTTGGCACGCAACATGGTGGGGTGCAGAATATTCATTTCCATCTGGATAACAATAATTCGACAACAGAAATCATTGTCGGGTAGTTAGAGGGGGTATAGAGGGATTTTTCATTTTCAATATTTCTTCAAAAATCCAATATGACTTAGCACGCATCATGGTGGAGTGCAGAATATCCATTTCCATCTGAATAACAATAATTGTCCAACAGATATCATTGTCGGGTCATCAGAGGGGGTATAGAGGGATTTTTCATTTTCAGAATGACTTCAAAAATCAAATATGACTTGGCACGCATCATAGTGGGGTACTGAATATCCATTTCGATATAAATAACAATAATTTGTCAACAGAAATCATTGTCGGGTCGTCAGAGGGGGTATAGAGGGATTTTTCATTTTCAAAATTACCTCAAAATCAAATATGACTTGGCACGCATCATAGTAAGGTGCAGAATATCCGATTCCATCTGAATAACAAGAATTTCTCAACAGAAATCATTGTCGGGTCGTCAGAGGGGGAATGGAGGGATTTTTCATTTTCAAAATTACTTCAAAAATCTAATATGACTTGGCACGCATCATAGTGTGGTGAAGAATATCCATTTCCATCTGAATAACAATAATTCGTCGACAGAAAACATTGTCGGTCGTTAGAGGGGGTATAGAGGGATTTCTCATTTTCAATATTTCTTCAAAAATCTAATATGACTTGGCACGCATCATGGTGGGGTGCAGAATATCTATTCCCATCTGAATAACAATAATTCGTCGACAGAAATCATTGTCGGGTCGTTAGAGGGGGTATAGAGGGATTTTTCACTTTCAAAATTACCTCAAAATCAAATATGACTTGGCAGGCAACATGGTGGGGTGCACAATATTCATTTCCATCTGAATAACAATAATTCGTCAACAGAAATCATTGACGGGTCGTCAGAGGGGGTATAGAGGGATTTTTCATTTTCGATATTTCTTCAAAAATCCAATATGACTTGGCACGCATCATGGTGGGGTGCAGAATATCCATTTCCAACTGAATAACAATAATTCGTCAACAGAAATCATTGTCGGGTCGTCAGAGGGGGTATAGTGGGATTTTTCATTTTCAAAATTACCTCAAAATCAAATATGACTTGGCACGCATCATGATGGGGTGCAGAATATCCATTTCCATCTGAATAACAATAATTTGTCAACAGAAATTGTCGGGTCGTCAGAGGTGGTATAGAGGGATTTTTCATTTTCAAAATGCTTCAATAATCAAATATGACTTGGCACGCATCATGGTGGGGTACAGAATATACATTTCCATCTCAATAACAATAATTTGTCAACAGAAATCATTGTCGGGTCGTCAGAGGGGGTATAGAGGGATTTCTCATTTTCAAAATTACCTCAAAATCAAATATGACTTGGCACGCATCATGGTGGGGTGCAGAATATCCATTTCCATCTGAATAACAATGATTCGTCAACAGAAATCATTGACGGGTCGTTGGAGAAGGTATAGAGGGATTTTTCATTTTCAAAATTACCTCAAAATCAAATATGACTTGGCACGCAATATGGTGGGGTGTAGATTATCCATTTCCATCTGAATAACAATAATTCGTTGGCACGTATCATGGTGGGGTGCAGAATATCTATTTCCATCTGAATAACAATAATTCGTCGACAGAAATCATTGTCGGGTCGTTAGAGGTGGTATAGAGGGATTTTTCATTTTCAAAATTACCTCAAAATCAAATATGACTTGGCACGCAACATGGTGGGGTGCAGAATATTCATTTCCATCTGGATAACAATAATTGTCCAACAGATATCATTGTCGGGTCGTCAGAGGGGGTAGAGAGGGATTTTTCATTTTCAGAATGACTTCAAAAATCAAATATGACTTGGCACGCATCATAGTGGGGTACTGAATATCCATTTCGATATAAATAACAATAATTTGTCAACAGAAATCATTGTCGGGTCGTCAGAGGGGGTATAGAGGGATTTTTCATTTTCAAAATTACCTCAAAATCAAATATGACTTGGCACGCATCATAGTAAGGTGCAGAATATCCGATTCCATCTGAATAACAAGAATTTCTCAACAGAAATCATTGTCGGGTCGTCAGAGGGGGTATGGAGGGATTTTTCATTTTCAAAATTACTTCAAAAATCTAATATGTCTTGGCACGCATCATGGTGTGGTGAAGAATATCCATTTCCATCTGAATAACAATAATGCGTCGACAGAAATCATTGTCGGTCGTTAGAGGGGGTATAGAGGGATTTCTCATTTTCAATATTTCTTCAAAAATCTAATATGACTTGGCACGCATCATGGTGGGGTGCAGAATATCTATTTCCATCTGAATAACAATAATTCGTCGACAGAAATCATTGTCGGGTCGTTAGAGGGGGTATAGAAGGATTTTTCATTTTCAAAATTACCTCAAAATCAAATATGACTTGGCAGGCAACATGGTGGGGTGCAGAATATTCTTTTCCATCTGAATAACAATAATTCGTCAACAGAAATCATTGTCGGGTCGTTAAAGGGGGTATAGAGGGATTTTTCATTTTCGATATTTCTTCAAAAATCCAATATGACTTGGCACTTATCAAGGTGGGGTGCAGAATATCCATTTCCAACTGAATAACAATAATTCGTCAACAGAAATCATTGTCGGGTCGTCAGAGGGGGTATAGTGGGATTTTTCATTTTCAAAATTACCTCAAAATCAAATATGACTTAGCACGCATCATGGTGGAGTGCAGAATATCCATTTCCATCTGAATAACAATAATTGTCCAACAGATATCATTGTCGGGTCGTCAGAGGGGGTAGAGAGGGATTTTTCATTTTCAGAATGACTTCAAAAATCAAATATGACTTGGCACGCATCATAGTGGGGTACTGAATATCCATTTCGATATAAATAACAATAATTTGTCAACAGAAATCATTGTCGGGTCGTCAGAGGGGGTATAGAGGGATTTTTCATTTTCAAAATTACCTCAAAATCAAATATGACTTGGCACGCATCATAGTAAGGTGCAGAATATCCGATTCCATCTGAATAACAAGAATTTCTCAACAGAAATCATTGTCGGGTCGTCAGAGGGGGTATGGAGGGATTTTTCATTTTCAAAATTACTTCAAAAATCTAATATGACTTGGCACGCATCATAGTGTGGTGAAGAATATCCATGTCCATCTGAATAACAATAATTCGTCGACAGAAAACATTGTCGGTCGTTAGAGGGGGTATAGAGGGATTTCTCATTTTCAATATTTCTTCAAAAATCTAATATGACTTGGCACGCATCATGGTGGGGTGCAGAATATCTATTCCCAACTGAATAACAATAATTCGTCGACAGAAATCATTGTCGGGTCGTTAGAGGGGGTATAGAGGGATTTTTCATTTTCAAAATTACCTCAAAATTAAATATGACTTGGCAGGCAACATGGTGGTATGCAGAATATTCATTTCCATCTGAATTACAATAATTCGTTAACAGAAATCATTGACGGGTCGTCAGAGGGGGTATAGAGGGATTTTTCATTTTCGATATTTCTTCAAAAATCCAATATGACTTGGCACTTATCAAGGTGGGGTGCAGAATATCCATTTCCAACTGAATAACAATAATTCGTCAACAGAAATCATTGTCGGGTCGTCAGAGGGGGTATAGTGGGATTTTTCATTTTCAAAATTACCTCAAAATCAAATATGACTTAGCACGCATCATGGTGGAGTGCAGAATATCCATTTCCATCTGAATAACAATAATTTGTCAACAGGAATCATTGTCGGGTCGTCAGAGGGGGTATAGAGGGATTTTTCATTTTCAAAATGACTTCAATAATCAATTATGACTTGGCACGCAACATGGTGGGGTGCAGAATATTCAATTCCATCTGGATAACAATAATTCGACAACAGAAATCATTGTCGGGTCGTTAGAGGGGGTATAGAGGGATTTTTCATTTTCAATATTTCTTCAAAAATCCAATATGACTTAGCACGCATCATGGTGGAGTGCAGAATATCCATTTCCATCTGAATAACAATAATTGTCCAACAGATATCATTGTCGGGTCGTCAGAGGGGGTATAGAGGGATTTTTCATTTTCAGAATGACTTCAAAAATCAAATATGACTTGGCACGCATCATAGTGGGGTACTGAATATCCATTTCGATATAAATAACAATAATTTGTCAACAGAAATCATTGTCGGGTCGTCAGAGGGGGTATAGAGGGATTTTTCATTTTCAAAATTACCTCAAAATCAAATATGACTTGGCACGCATCATAGTAAGGTGCAGAATATCCGATTCCATCTGAATAACAAGAATTTCTCAACAGAAATCATTGTCGGGTCGTCAGAGGGGGTATGGAGGGATTTTTCATTTTCAAAATTACTTCAAAAATCTAATATGACTTGGCACGCATCATAGTGTGGTGAAGATTATCCATGTCCATCTGAATAACAATAATTCGTCGACAGAAAACATTGTCGGTCGTTAGAGGGGGTATAGAGGGATTTCTCATTTTCTATATTTCTTCAAAAATCTACTATGACTTGGCACGCATCATGGTGGGGTGCAGAATATCTATTCCCATCTGAATAACAACAATTCGTCGACAGAAATCATTGTCGGGTCGTTAGAGGGGGTATAGAGGGATTTTTCATTTTCAAAATTACCTCAAAATCAAATATGACTTGGCAGGCAACATGGTGGGGTGCAGAATATTCATTTCCATCTGAATAACAATAATTCGTCAACAGAAATCATTGTCGGGTCGTCAGAGGGGGTATAGTGGCATTTTTCATTTTCAAAATTACCTCAAAATCAAATATGCTTGGCACGCATCATGATGGGGTGCAGAATATCCATTTCCATCTGAATAACAATAATTTGTCAACAGAAATCATTGTCGGGTCGTCAGAGGTGGTATAGAGGGATTTTTCATTTTCAAAATGACTTCAATAATCAAATATGACTTGGCACGCATCATGGTGGGGTAAAGAATATACATTTCCATCTCAATAACAATAATTTGTCAACAGAAATCATTGTCGGGTCTTCAGAGGGGGTATAGAGGGATTTTTCATTTTCAAAATTACCTCAAAATCAAATATGACTTGGCACGCATCATGGTGGGGTGCAGAATATCCATTTCCATCTGAATAACAATGATTCGTCAACAGAAATCATTGACGGGTCGATGGAGAAGGTATAGAGGGATTTTTCATTTTCAAAATTACCTCAAAATCAAATATGACTTGGCACGCAACATGGTGGGGTGTAGAATATCCATTTCCATCTGAATAACAATAATTCGTTGGCACGTATCATGGTGGGGTGCAGAATATCTATTTCCATCTGAATAACAATAATTCGTCGACAGAAATCATTGACGGGTCGTTAGAGGTGGTATAGAGGGATTTTTCATTTTCAAAATTACCTCAAAATCAAATATGACTTGGCATGCAACATGGTGGGGTGCAGAATATTCATTTCCATCTGGATAACAATAATTCGTCAACAGAAATCATTGTCGGGTCGTTAGAGGGGGTATAGAGGGATTTTTCATTTTCAATATTTCTTCAAAATTCCAATATGACTTGGCACGCATCATGGTGGGGTGCAGAATATCCATTTCCATCTGAATAACAATAATTCGTAAACAGAAATCATTGTCGGGTCGTCAGAGGGGGTATAGAAGGACTTTTCATTTTCAGAATGACTTCAAAAATCAAATATGACTTGGCACGCATCATAGTGGGGTACTGAATATCCATTTCCATCTCAATAACAATAATTTGTCAACAGAAATCATTGTCGGGTCGTCAGAGGGGGTATAAAGGGATTTTTCATTTTCAAAATTACCTCAAAATCAAATATGACTTGGCACGCATCATAGTAAGGTGCAGAATATCCGATTCCATCTGAATAACAAGAATTTCTCAACAGAAATCAATGTCGGGTCGTCAGAGGGGGTATGGAGGGATTTTTCATTTTCAAAATTACTTCGAAAATCTAATATGACTTGGCACGCATCATGGTGTGGTGAGGAATATCCATTTCCATCTGAATAACAATAATTTGTCGACAGAAATCATTGTCGGTCGTTAGAGGGCGTATAGAGGGATTTCTCATTTTCAATATTTCTTCAAAAATCTAATATGACTTGGCACGCATCATGGTGGGGTGCAGAATATCTATTTCCATCTGAATAACAATAATTCGTCGACAGAAATCATTGTCGGGTCGTTAGAGGGGGTATAGAGGGATTTTTCATTTTCAAAATTACCTCAAAATCCGATATGACTTGGCACTTATCATGGTGGGGTGCAGAATATCCATTTCCAACTGAATAACAATAATTCGTCAACAGAAATCATTGTCGGGTCGTCAGAGGGGGTATAGTGGGATTTTTCAATTTCAAAATGACTTCAATAATCAAATATGACTTGGCACGCAACATGGTGGGGTGCAGAATATTCATTTCCATCTGGATAACAATAATTCGACAACAGAAATCATTGTCGGGTCGTTAGAGGGGGTATAGAGGGATTTCTCATTTTCAATATTTCTTAAAAATCCAATATGACTTGGCACGCATCATGGTGGGGTGCAGAATATCCATTTCCATCTGAATAACAATAATTGTCCAACAGAAATCATTGTCGGGTCGTCAGAGGTGGTATAGAGGGATTTTTCATTTTCAAAATGACTTCAATAATCAAATATGACTTGGCACGCAACATGGTGGGGTGCAGAATATTCATTTCAATCTGGATAACAATAATTGTCCAACAGAAATCATTGTCGGGTCGTCAGAGGTGGTATAGAGGGATTTTTCATTTTCAAAATGACTTCAAATATCAAATATGACTTGGCACGCATCATAGTGGGGTACTGAATATCCATTTCGATATAAATAACAATAATTTGTCAACAGAAATCATTGTCGGGTCGTCAGAGGGGGTATAGAGGGATTTTTCATTTTCAAAATTACCTCAAAATCAAATATGACTTGGCACGCATCATAGTAAGGTGCAGAATATCCGATTCCATCTGAATAACAAGAATTTCTCAACAGAAATCATTGTCGGGTCGTCAGAGGGGGTATGGAGGGATTTTTCATTTTCAAAATTACTTCAAAAATCTAATATGACTTGGCACGCATCATGGTGTGGTGAAGAATATCCATTTCCATCTGAATAACAATAATTCGTCGACAGAAAACATTGTCGGTCGTTAGAGGGGGTATAGAGGGATTTCTCATTTTCAATATTTCTTCAAAAATCTAATATGACTTGGCACGCATCATGGTGGGGTGCAGAATATCTATTCCCATCTGAATAACAATAATTCGTCGACAGAAATCATTGTCGGGTCGTTAGAGGGGGTATAGAGGGATTTTTCATTTTCAAATTTACCTCAAAATCAAATATGACTTGGCACGCATCATAGTAAGGTGCAGAATATCCGATTCCATCTGAATAACAAGAATTTCTCAACAGAAATCATTGTCGGGTCGTCAGAGGGGGTATAGAGGGATTTTTCATTTTCAAAATTACCTCAAAATCAAATATGACTTGGCACGCATCATAGTAAGGTGCAGAATATCCGATTCCATCTGAATAACAAGAATTTCTCAACAGAAATCATTGTCGGGTCGTCAGAGGGGGTATGGAGGGATTTTTCATTTTCAAAATTACTTCAATAATCAAATATGACTTGGCACGCATCATGGTGGGGTGCAGAATATCCATTTCCATCTGAATAACAATGATTCGTCAACAGAAATCATTGACGGGTCGATGGAGAAGGTATAGAGGGATTTTTCATTTTCAAAATTACCTCAAAATCAAATATGACTTGGCACGCAACATGGTGGGGTGTAGAATATCCATTTCCATCTGAATAACAATAATTCGTTGGCACGTATCATGGTGGGGTGCAGAATATCTATTTCCATCTGAATAACAATAATTCGTCGACAGAAATCATTGTCGGGTCGTTAGAGGTGGTATAGAGGGATTTTTCATTTTCAAAATTACCTCAAAATCAAATATGACTTGGCACGCAACATGGTGGGGTGCAGAATATTCATTTCCATCTGGATAACAATAATTCGTCAACAGAAATCATTGTCGGGTCGTTAGAGGGGGTATAGAGGGATTTTTCATTTTCAATATTTCTTCAAAATTCCAATATGACTTGGCACGCATCATGGTGGGGTGCAGAATATCCATTTCCATCTGAATAACAATAATTCGTCAACAGAAATCATTGTCGGGTCGTCAGAGGGGGTATAGAAGGAATTTTCATTTTCAGAATGACTTCAAAAATCAAATATGACTTGGCACGCATCATAGTGGGGTACTGAATATCCATTTCCATCTCAATAACAATAATTTGTCAACAGAAATCATTGTCGGGTCGTCAGAGGGGGTATAAAGGGATTTTTCATTTTCAAAATTACCTCAAAATCAAATATGACTTGGCACGCATCATAGTAAGGTGCAGAATATCCGATTCCATCTGAATAACAAGAATTTCTCAGCAGAAATCAATGTCGGGTCGTCAGAGGGGGTATGGAGGGATTTTTCATTTTCAAAATTACTTCAAAAATCTAATATGACTTGGCACGCATCATGGTGTGGTGAAGAATATCCATTTCCATCTGAATAACAATAATTTGTCGACAGAAATCATTGTCGGTCGTTAGAGGGCGTATAGAGGGATTTCTCATTTTCAATATTTCTTCAAAAATCTAATATGACTTGGCACGCATCATGGTGGGGTGCAGAATATCTATTTCCATCTGAATAACAATAATTCGTCGACAGAAATCATTGTCGGGTCGTTAGAGGGGGTATAGAGGGATTTTTCATTTTCAAAATTACCTCAAAATCCAATATGACTTGGCACTTATCATGGTGGGGTGCAGAATATCCATTTCCAACTGAATAACAATAATTCGTCAACAGAAATCATTGTCGGGTCGTCAGAGGGGGTATAGTGGGATTTTTCAATTTCAAAATGACTTCAATAATCAAATATGACTTGGCACGCAACATGGTGGGGTGCAGATTATTCATTTCCATCTGGATAACAATAATTCGACAACAGAAATCATTGTCGGGTCGTTAGAGGGGGTATAGAGGGATTTCTCATTTTCAATATTTCTTAAAAATCCAATATGACTTGGCACGCATCATGGTGGGGTGCAGAATATCCATTTCCATCTGAATAACAATAATTGTCCAACAGAAATCATTGTCGGGTCGTCAGAGGTGGTATAGAGGGATTTTTCATTTTCAAAATGACTTCAATAATCAAATATGACTTGGCACGCAACATGGTGGGGTGCAGAATATTCATTTCAATCTGGATAACAATAATTGTCCAACAGAAATCATTGTCGGGTCGTCAGAGGTGGTATAGAGGGATTTTTCATTTTCAAAATGACTTCAAAAATCAAATATGACTTGGCACGCATCATAGTGGGGTACTGAATATCCATTTCGATATAAATAACAATAATTTGTCAACAGAAATCATTGTCGGGTCGTCAGAGGGGGTATAGAGGGATTTTTCATTTTCAAAATTACCTCAAAATCAAATATGACTTGGCACGCATCATAGTAAGGTGCAGAATATCCGATTCCATCTGAATAACAAGAATTTCTCAACAGAAATCATTGTCGGGTCGTCAGAGGGGGTATGGAGGGATTTTTCATTTTCAAAATTACTTCAAAAATCTAATATGACTTGGCACGCATCATGGTGTGGTGAAGAATATCCATTTCCATCTGAATAACGATAATTCGTCGACAGAAAACATTGTCGGTCGTTAGAGGGGGTATAGAGGGATTTCTCATTTTCAATATTTCTTCAAAAATCTAATATGACTTGGCACGCATCATGGTGGGGTGCAGAATATCTATTCCCATCTGAATAACAATAATTCGTCGACAGAAATCATTGTCGGGTCGTTAGAGGGGGTATAGAGGGATTTTTCATTATCAAAATTACCTCAAAATCAAATATGACTTGGCAGGCAACATGGTGGGGTGCAGAATATTCATTTCCATCTGAATAACAATAATTCGACAACAGAAATCATTGACGGGTCGTCAGAGGGGGTATAGAGGGATTTTTCATTTTCGATATTTCTTCAAAAATCCAATATGACTTGGCACGCAACATGGTGGGGTGCAGAATATTCATTTCTATCTGGATAACAATAATTCGACAACAGAAATCATTGCCGGGTCGTTAGAGGGGGTATAGAGGGATTTTTCATTTTCAGAATGACTTCAAAAATCAAATATGACTTGGCACGCATCATAGTGGGGTACTGAATATCCATTTCGATATAAATAACAATAATTTGTCAACAGAAATCATTGTCGGGTCGTCAGAGGGGGTATAGAGGGATTTTTCATTTTCAAAATTACCTCAAAATCAAATATGACTTGGCACGCATCATAGTAAGGTGCAGAATATCCGTCTCCATCTGAATAACAAGAGTTTCTCAACAGAAATCATTGTCGGGTCGTCAGAGGGGGTATGGAGGGATTTTTCATTTTCAAAATTACTTCAAAAATCTAATATGACTTGGCACGCATCATGGTGTGGTGAAGAATATCCATTTCCATCTGAATAACAATAATTCGTCGACAGAAAACATTGTCGGTCGTTAGAGGGGGTATAGAGGTATTTCTCATTTTCAATATTTCTTCAAAAATCTAATATGACTTGGCACGCATCATGGTGGGGTGCAGAATATCCATTTCCATCTGAATAACAATAATTCGTCAACAGAAATCATTGACGGGTCGTTGGAGGGGGTATAGAAGGATTTTTCATTTTCAAAATTTCTTCAATAATCTAATATGACTTGTCACGCATCATGGTGGGGTGCAAAGTATCCATGTTCATCTGAATAACAATAAGTCGTCATTAGAAATCATTGTCGGGTCGTCGAAGGGGATATAGAGGGATTTTTCATTTTCAAAATTACCTCAAAATCAAATATGACTTGGCACGCATCTTGGTGAGGTGCAGAATATCCATTTCCATCTAAATAACAATAATTCGTCAACAGAAATCATTGACGGGTCGTCAGAGGGGGTATAGAGGGATTTTTCAATTTCAAAATTACCTTAAAATCAAATATGACTTATCACGCATCATGGTGGGGTGCAGAATATCCATTTCCATCTGAATAACAATAATTCGTCAACAGAAATCATTGACGGGTCGTTGGAGGGGGTATAGAAGGATTTTTCATTTTCAAAATTTCTTCAATAATCTAATATGACTTGTCACGCATCATGGTGGGGTGCAAAGTATCCATGTCCATCTGAATAACAATAATTGTCCAACAGATATCATTGTCGGGTCGTCAGAGGGGGTATAGAGGGATTTTTCATTTTCAATATTTCTTCAAAAATCCAATATGACTTGGCACGCATCATGGTGGGGTGCAGAATATCTATTTCCATCTGAATAACAATAATTCGTCGACAGAAATCATTGTCGGGTCGTTAGAGGGGGTATAGAGGGATTTTTCATTTTCAAAATTACCTCAAAATCAAATATGACTTGGCACGCATCATAGTAAGGTGCAGAATATCCGATTCCATCTGAATAACAATAATTTGTCAACAGAAATCATTGTCGGGTCGTCAGAGGGGGTATAGAGGGATTTTTCATTTTCAAAATGACTTCAATAATCAAATATGACTTGGCACGCAACATGGTGGGGTGCAGAATATTCATTTCCATCTGGATAACAATAATTCGACAACAGAAATCATTGTCGGGTCGTTAGAGGGGGTATAGAGGGATTTTTCATTTTCAATATTTCTTCAAAAATCCAATATGACTTAGCACGCATCATGGTGGAGTGCAGAATATCCATTTTCATCTGAATAACAATAATTGTCCAACAGATATCATTGTCGGGTCGTCAGAGGGGGTATAGAGGGATTTTTCATTTTCAAAATTACCTCAAAATCAAATATGACTTGGCACGCATCATGGTGGGGTGCAGAATATCCACTTCCATCTGAATAACAATGATTCGTCAACAGAAATCATTGACGGGTCGATGGAGAAGGTATAGAGGGATTTTTCATTTTCAAAATTACCTCAAAATCAAATATGACTTGGCACGCAACATGGTGGGGTGTAGAATATCCATTTCCATCTGAATAACAATAATTCGTTGGCACGTATCATGGTGGGGTGCAGAATATCTATTTCCATCTGAATAACAATAATTCGTCGACAGAAATCATTGTCGGGTCGTTAGAGGTGGTATAGAGGGATTTTTCATTTTCAAAATTACCTCAAAATCAAATATGACTTGGCACGCAACATGGTGGGGTGCAGAATATTCATTTCCATCTGGATAACAATAATTCGTCAACAGAAATCATTGTCGGGTCGTTAGAGGGGGTATAGAGGGATTTTTCATTTTCAATATTTCTTCAAAATTCCAATATGACCTGGCACGCATCATGGTGGGGTGCAGAATATCCATTTCCATCTGAATAACAATAATTCGTCAACAGAAATCATTGTCGGGTCGTCAGAGGGGGTATAGAAGGACTTTTCATTTTCAGAATGACTTCAAAAATCAAATATGACTTGGCACGCATCATGGTGGGGTACTGAATATCCATTTCCATCTCAATAACAATAATTTGTCAACAGAAATCATTGTCGGGTCGTCAGAGGGGGTATAAAGGGATTTTTCATTTTCAAAATTACCTCAAAATCAAATATGACTTGGCACGCATCATAGTAAGGTGCAGAATATCCGATTCCATCTGAATAACAAGAATTTCTCAACAGAAATCATTGTCGGGTCGTCAGAGGGGGTATGGAGGGATTTCTCATTTTCAAAATTACTTCAAAAATCTAATATGACTTGGCACGCATCATGGTGTGGTGAAGAATATCCATTTCCATCTGAATAACAATAATTTGTCGACGGAAATCATTGTCGGTCGTTAGAGGGCGTATAGAGGGATTTCTCATTTTCAATATTTCTTCAAAATTCCAATATGACTTGGCACGCATCATGGTGGGGTGCAGAATATCCATTTCCATCTGAATAACAATAATTTGTCAACAGAAATCATTGTCGGGTCGTCAGAGGGGGTATAGAGGGATTTTTCATTTTCAAAATTACCTCAAAATCAAATATGACTTGGCACGCATCATAGTAAGGTGCAGAATATCCGATTCCATCTGAATAACAAGAATTTCTCAACAGAAATCATTGTCGGGTCGTCAGAGGGGGTATGGAGGGATTTCTCATTTTCAAAATTACTTCAAAAATCTAATATGACTTGGCACGCATCATGGTGTGGTGAAGAATATCCATTTCCATCTGAATAACAATAATTTGTCGACGGAAATCATTGTCGGTCGTTAGAGGGCGTATAGAGGGATTTCTCATTTTCAATATTTCTTCAAAAATCTAATATGACTTGGCACGCATCATGGTGGAGTGCAGAATATCTATTTCCATCTGAATAACAATAATTCGTCGACAGAAATCATTGTCGGGTCGTTAGAGGGGGTATAGAGGGATTTTTCATTTTCAAAATTACCTCAAAATCCAATATGACTTGGCACTTATCATGGTGGGGTGCAGAATATCCATTTCCAACTGAATAACAATAATTCGTCAACAGAAATCATTGTCGGGTCGTCAGAGGGGGTATAGTGGGATTTTTCATTTTCAAAATGACTTCAATAATCAAATATGACTTGGCACGCAACATGGTGGGGTGCAGAATATTCATTTCCATCTGGATAACAATAATTCGACAACATAAATCATTGTCGGGTCGTTAGAGGGGGTATAGAGGGATTTTTCATTTTCAATATTTCTTCAAAAATCCAATATGACTTGGCACGCATCATGGTGGGGTGCAGAATATCAATTTCCATCTGAATAACAATAATTGTCCAACAGAAATCAGTGTCGGGTCGTCAGAGGGGGTATAGAGGGATTTTTCAATTTCAAAATTACCTTAAAATCAAATATGACTTATCACGCATCATGGTGGGGTGCAGAATATCCATTTCCATCTGAATAACAATAATTCGTCAACAGAAATCATTGACGGGTCGTTGGAGGGGGTATAGAAGGATTTTTCATTTTCAAAATTTCTTCAATAATCTAATATGACTTGTCACGCATCATGGTGGGGTGCAAAGTATCCATGTCCATCTGAATAACAATAATTGTCCAACAGATATTATTGTCGGGTCGTCAGAGGGGGTATAGAGGGATTTTTCATTTTCAATATTTCTTCAAAAATCCAATATGACTTGGCACGCATCATGGTGGGGTGCAGAATATCTATTTCCATCTGAATAACAATAATTCGTCGACAGAAATCATTGTCGGGTCGTTAGAGGGGGTATAGAGGGATTTTTCATTTTCAAAATTACCTCAAAATCAAATATGACTTGGCACGCATCTTGGTGAGGTGCAGAATATCCATTTCCATTTAAATAACAATAATTCGTCAACAGAAATCATTGACGGGTCGTCAGAGGGGGTATAGAGGGATTTTTCGATTTCAAAATTACCTTAAAATCAAATATGACTTATCACGCATCATGGTGGGGTGCAGAATATCCATTTCCATCTGAATAACAATAATTCGTCAACAGAAATCATTGACGGGTCGTTGGAGGGGGTATAGAAGGATTTTTCATTTTCAAAATTTCTTCAATAATCTAATATGACTTGTCACGCATCATGGTGGGGTGCAAAGTATCCATGTCCATCTGAATAACAATAATTGTCCAACAGATATTATTGTCGGGTCGTCAGAGGGGGTATAGAGGGATTTTTCATTTTCAATATTTCTTCAAAAATCCAATATGACTTGGCACGCATCATGGTGGGGTGCAGAATATCTATTTCCATCTGAATAACAATAATTCGTCGACAGAAATCATTGTCGGGTCGTTAGAGGGGGTATAGAGGGATTTTTCATTTTCAAAATTACCTCAAAATCAAATATGACTTGGCACGCATCTTGGTGAGGTGCAGAATATCCATTTCCATTTAAATAACAATAATTCGTCAACAGAAATCATTGACGGGTCGTCAGAGGGGGTATAGAGGGATTTTTCGATTTCAAAATTACCTTAAAATCAAATATGACTTATCACGCATCATGGTGGGGTGCAGAATATCCATTTCCATCTGAATAACAATAATTCGTCAACAGAAATCATTGACGGGTCGTTGGAGGGGGTATAGAAGGATTTTTCATTTTCAAAATTTCTTCAATAATCTAATATGACTTGTCACGCATCATGGTGGGGTGCAAAGTATCCATGTCCATCTGAATAACAATAATTGTCCAACAGATATTATTGTCGGGTCGTCAGAGGGGGTATAGAGGGATTTTTCATTTTCAATATTTCTTCAAAAATCCAATATGACTTGGCACGCATCATGGTGGGGTGCAGAATATCTATTTCCATCTGAATAACAATAATTCGTCGACAGAAATCATTGTCGGGTCGTTAGAGGGGGTATAGAGGGATTTTTCATTTTCAAAATTACCTCAAAATCAAATATGACTTGGCACGCATCATAGTAAGGTGCAGAATATCCGATTCCATCTGAATAACAATAATTTGTCAACAGAAATCATTGTCGGGTCGTCAGAGGGGGTATAGAGGGATTTTTCATTTTCAAAATGACTTCAATAATCAAATATGACTTGGCACGCAACATGGTGGGGTGCAGAATATTCATTTACATCTGGATAACAATAATTCGACAACAGAAATCATTGTCGGGTCGTTAGAGGGGGTATAGAGGGATTTTTCATTTTCAATATTTCTTCAAAAATCCAATATGACTTAGCACGCATCATGGTGGAGTGCAGAATATCCATTTTCATCTGAATAACAATAATTGTCCAACAGATATCATTGTCGGGTCGTCAGAGGGGGTATAGAGGGATTTTTCATTTTCAATATTTTTTCAAAAATCCAATATGACTTGGCACGCATCATGGTGGGGTGCAGAATATCTATTTCCATCTGAATAACAATAATTCGTCGACAGAAATCATTGTCGGGTCGTTAGAGGGGGTATAGAGGGATTTTTCATTTTCAAAATTACCTCAAAATCAAATATGACTTGGCAGGCAACATGGTGGGGTGCAGAATATTCATTTCCATCTGGATAACAATAATTCGACAACAGAAATCATTGTCGGGTCGTTAGAGGGGGTATAGAGGGATTTTTCATTTTCAATATTTCTTCAAAAATCCAATATGACTTAGCACACATCATGGTGGAGTGCAGAATATCCATTTTCATCTGAATAACAATAATTGTCCAACAGATATCATTGTCGGGTCGTCAGAGGGGGTATAGAGGGATTTTTCATTTTCAATATTTCTTCAAAAATCCAATATGACTTGGCACTTATCATGGTGGGGTGCAGAATATCCATTTCCAACTGAATAACAATAATTCGTCAACAGAAATCAATGTCGGGTCGTCAGAGGGGGTATGGAGGGATTTTTCATTTTCAAAATTACTTCAAAAATCTAATATGTCTTGGCACGCATCATGGTGTGGTGAAGAATATCCATTTCCATCTGAATAACAACAATTCGTCGACAGAAATCATTGTCGGTCGTTAGAGGGGGTATAGAGGGATTTCTAATTTTCAATATTTCTTCAAAAATCTAACATGACTTGGCACGCATCATGGTGGGGTGCAGAATATCTATTTCCATCTGAATAACAATAATCCGTCAACAGAAATCAATGTCGGGTCGTCAGAGGGGGTATAGTGGGATTTTTCATTTTCAAAATTACCTCAAAATCAAATATGACTTGGCACGCATCATGATGGGGTGCAGAATATCCATTTCCATCTGAATAACAATAATTTGTCAACAGAAATCATTGTCGGGTCGTCAGAGGTGGTATAGAGGGATTTTTCATTTTCAAAATGACTTCAATAATCAAATATGACTTGGCACGCATCATGGTGGGGTACAGAATATACATTTCCATCTCAATAACAATAATTTGTCAATAGAAATCATTGTCGGGTCGTCAGAGGGGGTATAGAGGGATTTTTCATTTTCAAAATTACCTCAAAATCAAATATGACTTGGCACGCATCATGGTGGGGTGCAGAATATCCGTTTCCATCTGAATAACAATGATTCGTCAACAGAAATCATTGACGGGTCGTTGGAGAAGGTATAGAGGGATTTATCATTTTCAAAATTACCTCAAAATCAAATATGACTTGGCACGCAACATGGTGGGGTGTAGAATATCCATTTCCATCTGAATAACAATAATTCGTTGGCACGTATCATGGTGGGGTGCAGAATATCTATTTCCATCTGAATAACAATAATTCGTCGACAGAAATCATTGTCGGGTCGTTAGAGGTGGTATAGAGGGATTTTTCATTTTCAAAATTACCTCAAAATCAAATATGACTTGGCACGCAACATGGTGGGTTGCAGAATATTCATTTCCATCTGGATAACAATAATTCGTCAACAGAAATCATTGTCGGGTCGTTAGAGGGGGTATAGAGGGATTTTTCATTTTCAATATTTCTTCAAAATTCCAATATGACTTGGCACGCATCATGGTGGGGTGCAGAATATCCATTTCCATCTGAATAACAATAATTCGTCAACAGAAATCATTGTCGGGTCGTCAGAGGGAGTATAGAAGGACTTTTCATTTTCAGAATGACTTCAAAAATCAAATATGACTTGGCACGCATCATAGTGGGGTACTGAATATCCATTTCCATCTCAATAACAATAATTTGTCAACAGAAATCATTGTCGGGTCGTCAGAGGGGGTATAGAGGGATTTTTCATTTTCAAAATTACCTCAAAATCAAATATGACTTGGCACGCATCATAGTAAGGTGCAGAATATCTGATTCCATCTGAATAACAAGAATTTCTCAACAGAAATCATTGTCGGGTCGTCAGAGGGGGTATGGAGGGATTTCTCATTTTCAAAATTACTTCAAAAATCTAATATGACTTGGCACGCATCATGGTGTGGTGAAGAATATCCATTTCCATCTGAATAACAATAATTTGTCGACAGAAATCATTGTCGGTCGTTAGAGGGCGTATAGAGGGATTTCTCATTTTCAATATTTCTTCAAAAATCTAATATGACTTGGCACCCATCATGGTGGGGTGCAGAATATCTATTTCCATCTGAATAACAATAATTCGTCGACAGAAATCATTGTCGGGTCGTTAGAGGGGGTATAGAGGGATTTTTCATTTTCAAAATTACCTCAAAATCCAATATGACTTGGCACTTATCATGGTGGGGTGCAGAATATCCATTTCCAACTGAATAACAATAATTCGTCAACAGAAATCATTGTCGGGTCGTCAGAGGGGATATAGTGGGATTTTTCATTTTCAAAATGACTTCAATAATCAAATATGACTTGGCACGCAACATGGTGGGGTGCAGAATATTCATTTCCATCTGGATAACAATAATTCGACAACATAAATCATTGTCGGGTCGTTAGAGGGGGTATAAAGGGATTTTTCATTTTCAATATTTCTTCAAAAATCCAATATGACTTGGCACGCATCATGGTGGGGTGCAGAATATCCATTTTCATCTGAATAACAATAATTGTCCAACAGAAATCATTTTCGGGTCGTCAGAGGGGGTATAGAGGGATTTTTCATTTTCAAAATGACTTCAATAATCAAATATGACTTGGCACGCAACATGGTGGGGTGCAGAATATTCATTTCCATCTGGATAACAATAATTCGACAACAGAAATCATTGCCGGGTCGTTAAAGGGGGTATAGAGGGATTTTTCATTTTCAATATTTCTTCAAAAATCCAATATGACTTGGCACGCATCATGGTGGGGTGCAGAATATCCATTTCCATCTGAATAACAATAACTGTCCAACAGAAATCATTGTCGGGTCGTCAGAGGGGGTATAGAGGGATTTTTCATTTTCAGAATGACTTCAAAAATCAAATATGACTTGGCACGCATCATAGTGGGGTACTGAATATCCATTTCGATATAAATAACAATAATTTGTCAACAGAAATCATTGTCGGGTCGTCAGAGGGGGTATAGAGGGATTTTTCATTTTCAAAATTACCTCAAAATCAAATATGACTTGGCACGCATCATGGTGTGGTGAAGAATATCCATTTCCATCTGAATAACAATAATTCGTCGACAGAAAACATTGTCGGTCGTTAGAGGGGGTATAGAGGTATATCTCATTTTCAATATTTCTTCAAAAGTCTAATATGACTTGGCACGCATCATGGTGGGGTGCAGAATATCCATTTCCATCTGAATAACAATAATTCGTCAACAGAAATCATTGACGGGTCGTTGGAGGGGGTATAGAAGGATTTTTCATTTTTAAAATTTCTTCAATAATCTAATATGACTTGTCACGCATCATGGTGGGGTGCAAAGTATCCATGTTCATCTGAATAACAATAAGTCGTCATTAGAAATCATTGTCGGGTCGTCAGAGGGGATATAGAGGGATTTTTCATTTTCAAAATTACCTCAAAATCAAATATGACTTGGCACGCATCATGGTGAGGTGCAGAATATCCATTTCCATCTAAATAACAATAATTCGTCAACATAAATCATTGACGGGTCGTTAGAGGGGGTATAGAGGGATTTTTCAATTTCAAAATTACCTTAAAATCAAATATGACTTATCACGCATCATGGTGGGGTGCAGAATATCCATTTCCATCTGAATAACAATAATTCGTCAACAGAAATCATTGACGGGTCGTCGGAGGGGGTATGGAAGGATTTTTCATTTTCAAAATTTCTTCAATAATCTAATATGACTTGTCACGCATCATGGTGGGGTGCAAAGTATCCATGTCCATCTGAATAACAATAAGTCATCAACAGAAATCATTATCGGGTCGTTAGAGGGGGTATAGAGGGATTTTTCATTTTCAAAATTACTTCAAAAATCTAATATGTCTTGGCACGCATCAAGGTGTGGTGAAGAATATTCATTTCCATCTGAATAACAATAATTCGTCGACAGAAATCATTGTCGGTCGTTAGAGGGGGTATAGAGGGATTTCTCATTTTCAATATTTCTTCAAAAATCTAATATGACTTGGCACGCATCATGGTGGGGTGCAGAATATCTATTTCCATCTGAATAACAATAATTCGTCGACAGAAATCATTGTCGGGTCGTTAGAGGGGGTATAGAGGGATTTTTCATTTTCAAAATTACCTCAAAATCAAATATGACTTGGCAGGCAACATGGTGGGGTGCAGAATATTCTTTTCCATCTGAATAACAATAATTCGTCAACACAAATCAATGTCGGGTCGTTAAAGGGGGTATAGAGGGATTTTTCATTTTCGATATTTCTTCAAAAATCCAATATGACTTGGCACTTATCAAGGTGGGGTGCAGAATATCCATTTCCAACTGAATAACAATAATTCGTCAACAGAAATCATTGTCGGGTCGTCAGAGGGGGTATAGTGGGATTTTTCATTTTCAAAATTACCTCAAAATCAAATATGACTTAGCACGCATCATGGTGGAGTGCAGAATATCCATTTCCATCTGAATAACAATAATTTGTCAACAGGAATCATTGTCGGGTCGTCAGAGGGGGTATAGAGGGATTTTTCATTTTCAAAATGACTTCAATAATCAAATATGACTTGGCACGCAACATGGTGGGGTGCAGAATATTCAATTCCATCTGGATAACAATAATTCGACAACAGAAATCATTGTCGGGTCGTTAGAGGGGGTATAGAGGGATTTTTCATTTTCAATATTTCTTCAAAAATCCAATATGACTTAGCACGCATCATGGTGGAGTGCAGAATATCCATTTCCATCTGAATAACAATAATTGTCCAACAGATATCATTGTCGGGTCGTCAGAGGGGGTATAGAGGGATTTTTCATTTTCAGAATGACTTCAAAAATCAAATATGACTTGGCACGCATCATAGTGGGGTACTGAATATCCATTTCGATATAAATAACAATAATTTGTCAACAGAAATCATTGTCGGGTCGTCAGAGGTGGTATAGAGGGATTTTTCATTTTCAAAATTACCTCAAAATCAAATATGACTTGGCACGCATCATAGTGAGGTGCAGAATATCCGATTCCATCTGAATAACAGAATTTCTCAACAGAAATCATTGTCGGGTCGTCAGAGGGGGTATGGAGGGATTTTTCATTTTCAAAATTACTTCAAAAATCTAATATGACTTGGCACGCATCATAGTGTGGTGAAGAATATCCATTTCCATCTGAATAACAATAATTCGTCGACAGAAAACATTGTCGTTCGTTAGAGGGGGTATAGAGGGATTTCTCATTTTCAATATTTCTTCAAAAATCTAATATGACTTGGCACGCATCATGGTGGGGTGCAGAATATCTACTCCCATCTGAATAACAATAATTCGTCGACAGAAATCATTGTCGGGTCGTTAGAGGGGGTATAGAGGGATTTTTCATTTTCAAAATTACCTCAAAATCAAATATGACTTGGCAGGCAACATGGTGGGGTGCAGAATATTCATTTCCATCTGAATAACAATAATTCGTCAACAGAAATCATTGACGGGTCGTCAGAGGGGGTATAGAGAGATTTTTCATTTTCGATATTTCTTCAAAAATCCAATATGACTTGGCACGCATCATGGTGGGGTGCAGAATATCCATTTCCAACTGAATAACAATAATTCGTCAACAGAAATCATTGTCGGGTCGTCAGAGGGGGTATAGTGGGATTTTTCATTTTCAAAATTACCTCAAAATCAAATATGCTTGGCACGCATCATGATGGGGTGCAGAATATCCATTTCCATCTGAATAACAATAATTTGTCAACAGAAATCATTGTCGGGTCGTCAGAGGTGGTATAGAGGGATTTTTCATTTTCAAAATGACTTCAATAATCAAATATGACTTGGCACGCATCATGGTGGGGTACAGAATATACATTTCCATCTCAATAACAATAATTTGTCAACAGAAATCATTGTCGGGTCTTCAGAGGGGGTATAGAGGGATTTTTCATTTTCAAAATTACCTCAAAATCAAATATGACTTGGCACGCATCATGGTGGGGTGCAGAATATCCATTTCCATCTGAATAACAATGATTCGTCAACAGAAATCATTGACGGGTCGATGGAGAAGGTATAGAGGGATTTTTCATTTTCAAAATTACCTCAAAATCAAATATGACTTGGCACGCAACATGGTGGGGTGTAGAATATCCATTTCCATCTGAATAACAATAATTCGTTGGCACGTATCATGGTGGGGTGCAGAATATCTATTTCCATCTGAATAACAATAATTCGTCGACAGAAATCATTGTCGGGTCGTTAGAGGTGGTATAGAGGGATATTTCATTTTCAAAATTACCTCAAAATCAACTATGACTTGGCACGCAACATGGTGGGGTGCAGAATATTCATTTCCATCTGGATAACAATAATTCGTCAACAGAAATCATTGTCGGGTCGTTAGAGGGGGTATAGAGGGATTTTTCATTTTCAATATTCCTTCAAAATTCCAATATGACTTGGCACGCATCATGGTGGGGTGCAGAATATCCATTTCCATCTGAATAACAATAATTCGTCAACAGAAATCATTGTCGGGTCGTCAGAGGGGGTATAGAAGGACTTTTCATTTTCAGAATGACTTCAAAAATCAAATATGACTTGGCACGCATCATAGTGGGGTACTGAATATCCATTTCCATCTCAATAACAATAATTTGTCAACAGAAATCATTGTCGGGTCGTCAGAGGGGGTATAGAGGGATTTTTCATTTTCAAAATTACCTCAAAATCAAATATGACTTGGCACGCATCACAGTAAGGTGCAGAATATCCGATTCCATCTGAATAACAAGAATTTCTCAACAGAAATCAATGTCGGGTCGTCAGAGGGGGTATGGAGGGATTTTTCATTTTCAAAATTACTTCAAAAATCTAATATGACTTGGCACGCATCATGGTGTGGTGAAGAATATCCATTTCCATCTGAATAACAATAATTTGTCGACAGAAATCATTGTCGGTCGTTAGAGGGCGTATAGAGGGATTTCTCATTTTCAATATTTCTTCAAAAATCTAATATGACTTGGCACGCATCATGGTGGGGTGCAGAATATCTATTTCCATCTGAATAACTATAATTCGTCGACAGAAATCATTGTCGGGTCGTTAGAGGGGGTATAGAGGGATTTTTCATTTTCAAAATTACCTCAAAATCCAATATGACTTGGCACTTATCATGGTGGGGTGCAGAATATCCATTTCCAACTGAATAACAATAATTCGTCAACAGAAATCATTGTCGGGTCGTCAGAGGGGGTATAGTGGGATTTTTCAATTTCAAAATGACTTCAAAAATCAAATATGACTTGGCACGCAACATGGTGGGGTGCAGAATATTCATTTCCATCTGGATAACAATAATTCGACAACAGAAATCATTGTCGGGTCGTTAGAGGGGGTATAGAGGGATTTCTCATTTTCAATATTTCTTAAAAATCCAATATGACTTGGCACGCATCATGGTGGGGTGCAGAATATCCATTTCCATCTGAATAACAATAATTGTCCAACAGAAATCATTGTCGGGTCGTCAGAGGTGGTATAGAGGGATTTTTCATTTTCAAAATGACTTCAATAAACAAATATGACTTGGCACGCAACATGGTGGGGTGCAGAATATTCATTTCAATCTGGATAACAATAATTGTCCAACAGAAATCATTGTCGGGTCGTCAGAGGTGGTATAGAGGGATTTTTCATTTTCAAAATGACTTCAAAAATCAAATATGACTTGGCACGCATCATAGTGGGGTACTGAATATCCATTTCGATATAAATAACAATAATTTGTCAACAGAAATCATTGTCGGGTCGTCAGAGGGGGTATAGAGGGATTTTTCATTTTCAAAATTACCTCAAAATCAAATATGACTTGGCACGCATCATAGTAAGGTGCAGAATATCCGATTCCATCTGAATAACAAGAATTTCTCAACAGAAATCATTGTCGGGTCGTCAGAGGGTGTATGGAGGGATTTTTCATTTTCAAAATTACTTCAAAAATCTAATATGACTTGGCACGCATCATGGTGTTGTGAAGAATATCCATTTCCATCTGAATAACAATAATTCGTCGACAGAAAACATTGTCGGTCGTTAGAGGGGGTATAGAGGGATTTCTCATTTTCAATATTTCTTCAAAAATCTAATATGACTTGGCACGCATCATGGTGGGGTGCAGAATATCTATTCCCATCTGAATAACAATAATTCGTCGACAGAAATCATTGTCGGGTCGTTAGAGGGGGTATAGAGGGATTTTTCATTATCAAAATTACCTCAAAATCAAATATGACTTGGCAGGCAACATGGTGGGGTGCAGAATATTCATTTCCATCTGAATAACAATAATTCGTCAACAGAAATCATTGACGGGTCGTCAGAGGGGGTATAGAGGGATTTTTCATTTTCGATATTTCTTCAAAAATCCAATATGACTTGGCACGCATCATGGTGGGGTACAGAATATACATTTCCATCTCAATAACAATAATTTGTCAACAGAAATCATTGTCGGGTCGTCAGAGGGGGTATAGTGGGATTTTTCATTTTCAAAATGACTTCAATAATCAAATATGACTTGGCACGCAACATGGTGGGGTGCAGAATATTCATTTCCATCTGGATAACAATAATTCGACAACAGAAATCATTGCCGGGTCGTTAGAGGGGGTATAGAGGGATTTTTCATTTTCAATATTTCTTCAAAAATACAATATGACTTGGCACGCATCATGGTGGGGTGCAGAATATCCATTTCCATCTGAATAACAATAACTGTCCAACAGAAATCATTGTCGGGTCGTCAGAGGGGGTATAGAGGGATTTTTCATTTTCAGAATGACTTCAAAAATCAAATATGACTTGGCACGCATCATAGTGGGGTACTGAATATCCATTTCGATATAAATAACAATAATTTGTCAACAGAAATCATTGTCGGGTCGTCAGAGGGGGTATAGAGGGATTTTTCATTTTCAAAATTACCTCAAATTCAAATATGACTTGGCACGCATCATAGTAAGGTGCAGAATATCCGTCTCCATCTGAATAACAAGAGATTCTCAACAGAAATCATTGTCGGGTCGTCAGAGGGGGTATGGAGGGATTTTTCATTTTCAAAATTACTTCAAAAATCTAATATGACTTGGCACGCATCATGGTGTGGTGAAGAATATCCATTTCCATCTGAATAACAATGATTCGTCGACAGAAAACATTGTCGGTCGTTAGAGGGGGTATAGAGGTATTTCTCATTTTCAATATTTCTTCAAAAATCTAATATGACTTGGCACGCATCATGGTGGGGTGCAGAATATCCATTTCCATCTGAATAACAATAATTCGTCAACAGAAATCATTGATTGGTCGTTGGAGGGGGTATAGAAGGATTTTTCATTTTCAAAATTTCTTCAATAATCTAATATGACTTGTCACGCATCATGGTGGGGTGCAAAGTATCCATGTTCATCTGAATAACAATAAGTCGTCATTAGAAATCATTGTCGGGTCGTCAGAGGGGATATAGAGGGATTTTTCATTTTCAAAATTACCTCAAAATCAAATATGACTTGGCACGCATCATGGTGAGGTGCAGAATATCCATTTCCATCTAAATAACAATAATTCGTCAACAGAAATCATTGACGGGTCGTCAGAGGGGGTATAGAGGGATTTTTCAATTTCAAAATTACCTTAAAATCAAATATGACTTATCACGCATCATGGTGGGGTGCAGAATATCCATTTCCATCTGAATAACAATAATTTGTCAACAGAAATCATTGTCGGGTCGTCAGAGGGGGTATAGAGGGATTTTTCATTTTCAAAATGACTTCAATAATCAAATATGACTTGGCACCCAACATGGTGGGGTGCAGAATATTCATTTCCATCTGGATAACAATAATTCGACAACAGAAATCATTGTCGAGTCGTTAGAGGGGGTATAGAGGGATTTTTCATTTTCAATATTTCTTCAAAAATCCAATATGACTTAGCACGCATCATGGTGGAGTGCAGAATATCCATTTCCATCTGAATAACAATAATTGTCCAACAGATATCATTGTCGGGTCGTCAGAGGGGGTATAGAGGGATTTTTCATTTTCAATATTTCTTCAAAAATCCAATATGACTTGGCACGCATCATGGTGGGGTGCAGAATATCTATTTCCATCTGAATAACAATAATTCGTCGACAGAAATCATTGTCGGGTCGTTAGAGGGGGTATAGAGGGATTTTTCATTTTCAAAATTACCTCAAAATCAAATATGACTTGGCAGGCAACATGGTGGGGTGCAGAATATTCTTTTCCATCTGAATAACAATAATTCGTCAACAGAAATCATTGTCGGGTCGTTAGAGGGGGTATAGAGGGATTTTTCATTTTCGATATTTCTTCAAAAATCCAATATGACTTGGCACTTATCATGGTGGGGTGCAGAATATCCATTTCCAACTGAATAACAATAATTCGTCAACAGAAATCAATGTCGGGTCGTCAGAGGGGGTATGGAGGGATTTTTCATTTTCAAAATTACTTCAAAAATCTAATATGTCTTGGCACGCATCATGGTGTGGTGAAGAATATCCATTTCCATCTGAATAACAATAATTCGTCGACAGAAATCATTGTCGGTCGTTAGAGGGGGTATAGAGGGATTTCTAATTTTCAATATTTCTTCAAAAATCTAATATGACTTGGCACGCATCATGGTGGGGTGCAGAATATCTATTTCCATCTGAATAACAATAATTCGTCGACAGAAATCATTGTCGGGTCGTTAGAGGGGGTATAGAGGGATTTTTCATTTTCAAAATTACCTCAAAATCAAATATGACTTGGCAGGCAACATGGTGGGGTGCAGAATATTCTTTTCCATCTGAATAACAAGAATTCGTCAACAGAAATCATTGTCGGGTCGTCAGAGGGGGTATAGTGGGATTTTTCATTTTCAAAATGACTTCAATAAACAAATATGACTTGGCACGCATCATGGTGGGGTGCAGAATATCCATTTCCAACTGAATAACAATAATTCGTCAACAGAAATCAATGTCGGGTCGTCAGAGGGGGTATAGTGGGATTTTTCATTTTCAAAATTACCTCAAAATCAAATATGACTTGGCACGCATCATGATGGGGTGCAGAATATCCATTTCCATCTGAATAACAATAATTTGTCAACAGAAATCATTGTCGGGTCGTCAGAGGTGGTATAGAGGGATTTTTCATTTTCAAAATGACTTCAATAATCAAATATGACTTGGCACGCATCATGGTGGGGTACAGAATATACATTTCCATCTCAATAACAATAATTTGTCAACAGAAATCATTGTCGGGTCGTCAGAGGGGGTATAGAGGGATTTTTCATTTTCAAAATTACCTCAAAATCAAATATGACTTGGCACGCATCATGGTGGGGTGCAGAATATCCATTTCCATCTGAATAACAATGATTCGTCAACAGAAATCATTGACGGGTCGTTGGAGAAGGTATAGAGGGATTTTTCATTTTCAAAATTACCTCAAAATCAAATATGACTTGGCACGCAACATGGTGGGGTGTAGAATATCCATTTCCATCTGAATAACAATAATTCGTTGGCACGTATCATGGTGGGGTGCAGAATATCTATTTCCATCTGAATAACAATAATTCGTCGACAGAAATCATTGTCGGGTCGTTAGAGGTGGTATAGAGGGATTTATCATTTTCAAAATTACCTCAAATTCAAATATGACTTGGCACGCAACATGGTGGGTTGCAGAATATTCATTTCCATCTGGATAACAATAATTCGTCAACAGAAATCATTGTCGGGTCGTTAGAGGGGGTATAGAGGGATTTTTCATTTTCAATATTTCTTCAAAATTCCAATATGACTTGGCACGCATCATGGTGGGGTGCAGAATATCCATTTCCATCTGAATAACAATAATTCGTCAACAGAAATCATTGTCGGGTCGTCAGAGGGGGTATAGAAGGACTTTTCATATTCAGAATGACTTCAAAAATCAAATATGACTTGGCACGCATCATAGTGGGGTACTGAATATCCATTTCCATCTCAATAACAATAATTTGTCAACAGAAATCATTGTCGGGTCGTCAGAGGGGGTATAGAGGGATTTTTCATTTTCAAAATTACCTCAAAATCAAATATGACTTGGCACGCATCATAGTAAGGTGCAGAATATCCGATTCCATCTGAATAACAAGAATTTCTCAACAGAAATCATTGTCGGGTCATCAGAGGGGGTATGGAGGGATTTCTCATTTTCAAAATTACTTCAAAAATCTAATATGACTTGGCACGCATCATGGTGTGGTGAAGAATATCCATTTCCATCTGAATAACAATAATTTGTCGACAGAAATCATTGTCGGTCGTTAGAGGGCGTATAGAGGGATTTCTCATTTTCGATATTTCTTCAAAAATCTAATATGACTTGGCACGCATCATGGTGGAGTGCAGAATATCTATTTCCATCTGAATAACAATAATTCGTCGACAGAAATCATTGTCGGGTCGTTAGAAGGGGTATAGAGGGATTTTTCATTTTCAAAATTACCTCAAAATCCAATATGACTTGGCACTTATCATGGTGGGGTGCAGAATATCCATTTCCAACTGAATAACAATAATTCGTCAACAGAAATCATTGTCGGGTCGTCAGAGGGGGTATAGTGGGATTTTTCATTTTCAAAATGACTTCAATAATCAAATATGACTTGGCACGCAACATGGTGGGGTGCAGAATATTCATTTCCATCTGGATAACAATATTTCGACAACATAAATCATTGTCGGGTCGTTAGAGGGGGTATAGAGGGATTTTTCATTTTCAATATTTCTTCAAAAATCCAATATGACTTGGCACGCATCATGGTGGGGTGCAGAATGTCCATTTCTATCTGAATAACAATAATTGTCCAACAGAAATCATTGTCGGGTCGTCAGAGGGGGTATAGAGGGATTTTTCATTTTCAAAATGACTTCAATAATCAAATATGACTTGGCACGCAACATGGTGGGGTGCAGAATATTCATTTCCATCTGGATAACAATAATTCGACAACAGAAATCATTGCCGGGTCGTTAGAGGGGGTATAGAGGGATTTTTCATTTTCAATATTTCTTCAAAAATTCAATATGACTTGGCACGCATCATGGTGGGGTGGAGAATATCCATTTCCATCTGAATAACAATAACTGTCCAACAGAAATCATTGTCGGGTCGTCAGAGGGGGTATAGAGCGATTTTTCATTTTCAGAATGACTTCAAAAATCAAATATGACTTGGCACGCATCATAGTGGGGTACTGAATATCCATTTCGATATAAATAACAATAATTTGTCAACAGAAATTATTGTCGGGTCGTCATAGGGGGTATAGAGGGATTTTTCATTTTCAAAATTACCTCAAAATCAAATATAACTTGGCACGCATCATAGTAAGGTGCAGATTATCCGTCTCCATCTGAATAACAAGAATTTCTCAACAGAAATCATTGTCGGGTCGTCAGAGGGGGTATGGAGGGATTTTTCATTTTCAAAATTACTTCAAAAATCTAATATGACTTGGCACGCATCATGGTGTGGTGAAGAATATCCATTTCCATCTGAATAACAATAATTCGTCGACAGAAAACATTGTCGGTCGTTAGAGGGGGTATAGAGGTATTTCTCATTTTCAATATTTCTTCAAAAATCTAATATGACTTGGCACGCATCATGGTGGGGTGCAGAATATCCATTTCCATCTGAATAACAATAATTCGTCAACAGAAATCATTGACGGGTCGTTGGAGGGGGTATAGAAGGATTTTTCATTTTCAAAATTTCTTCAATAATCTAATATGACTTGTCACGCATCATGGTGGGGTGCAAAGTATCCATGTTCATCTGAATAACAATAAGTCGTCATTAGAAATCATTGTCGGGTCGTCAGAGGGGGTATAGAGGGATTTTTCAATTTCAAAATTACCTTAAAATCAAATATGACTTATCACGCATCATGGTGGGGTGCAGAATATCCATTTCCATCTGAATAACAATAATTCGTCAACAGAAATCATTGACGGGTCGTCGGAGGGGGTATAGAAGGATTTTTCATTTTCAAAATTTCTTCAATAATCTAATATGACTTGTCACGCATCATGGTGGGGTGCAAAGTATCCATGTCCATCTGAATAACAATAAGTCATCAACAGAAATCATTGACGAGTCGTTGGAGGGGGTATAGAAGGATTTTTCATTTTCAAAATTTCTTCAATAATCTAATATGACTTGTCACGCATCATGGTGGGGTGCAAAGTATCCATGTTCATCTGAATAACAATAATTCGTCAACAGAAATCATTGACGGGTCGTCAGAGGGGGTATAGAGGGATTTTTCAATTTCAAAATTACCTTAAAATCAAATATGACTTATCACGCATCATGGTGGGGTGCAGAATATCCATTCCCATCTGAATAACAATAATTCGTCAACAGAAATCATTGACGGGTCGTCGGAGGGGGTATAGAAGGATTTTTCATTTTCAAAATTTCTTCAATAATCTAATATGACTTGTCACGCATCATGGTGGGGTGCAATGTATCCATGTCCATCTGAATAACAATAAGTCATCAACAGAAATCATTGTCGGGTCGTTAGAGGGGGTATAGAGGGATTTTTCATTTTCAAAATTACCTCAAAATCAAATATGACTTGGCCCGCATCATAGTAAGGTGCAGAATATCCGATTCCATCTGAATAACAAGAATTTCTCAACAGAAATCATTGTCGGGTCGTCAGAGGGGGTATGGAGGGATTTTTCATTTTCAAAATTACTTCAAAAATCTAATATGTCTTGGCACGCATCATGGTGTGGTGAAGAATATCCATTTCCATCTGAATAACAATAATTCGTCGACAGAAATCATTGTCGGTCGTTAGAGGGGGTATAGAGGGATTTCTCATTTTCAATATTTCTACAAAAATCTAATATGACTTGGCACGCATCATGGTGGGGTGCAGAATATCTATTTCCAACTGAATAACAATAATTCGTCGACAGAAATCATTGTCGGGTCGTTAGAGGGGGTATAGAGGGATTTTTCATTTTCAAAATTACCTCAAAATCAAATATGACTTGGCAGGCAACATGGTGGGGTGCAGAATATTCTTTTCCATCTGAATAACAATAATTCGTCAACAGAAATCATTGTCGGGTCGTTAGAGGGGGTATACAGGGATTTTTCATTTTCGATATTTCTTCAAAAATCCAATATGACTTGGCACTTATCAAGGTGGGGTGCAGAATATCCATTTCCAACTGAATAACAATAATTCGTCAACAGAAATCATTGTCGGGTCGTCAGAGGGGGTATAGTGGGAATTTTCATTTTCAAAATTACCTCAAAATCAAATATGACTTAGCACGCATCATGGTGGAGTGCAGAATATCCATTTCCATCTGAATAACAATAATTTGTCAACAGGAATCATTGTCGGGTCGTCAGAGGGGGTATAGAGGGATTTTTCATTTTCAAAATGACTTCAATATTCAAATATGACTTGGCACGCAACATGGTGGGGTGCAGAATATTCATTTCCATCTGGATAACAATAATTCGACAACAGAAATCATTGTCGGGTAGTTAGAGGGGGTATAGAGGGATTTTTCATTTTCAATATTTCTTCAAAAATCCAATATGACTTAGCACGCATCATGGTGGAGTGCAGAATATCCATTTCCATCTGAATAACAATAATTGTCCAACAGATATCATTGTCGGGTCATCAGAGGGGGTATAGAGGGATTTTTCATTTTCAGAATGACTTCAAAAATCAAATATGACTTGGCACGCATCATAGTGGGGTACTGAATATCTATTTCGATATAAATAACAATAATTTGTCAACAGAAATCATTGTCGGGTCGTCAGAGGGGGTATAGAGGGATTTTTCATTTTCAAAATTACCTCAAAATCAAATATGACTTGGCACGCATCATAGTAAGGTGCAGAATATCCGATTCCATCTGAATAACAAGAATTTCTCAACAGAAATCATTGTCGGGTCGTCAGAGGGGGAATGGAGGGATTTTTCATTTTCAAAATTACTTCAAAAATCTAATATGACTTGGCACGCATCATAGTGTGGTGAAGAATATCCATTTCCATCTGAATAACAATAATTCGTCGACAGAAAACATTGTCGGTCGTTAGAGGGGGTATAGAGGGATTTCTCATTTTCAATATTTCTTCAAAAATCTAATATGACTTGGCACGCATCATGGTGGGGTGCAGAATATCTATTCCCATCTGAATTACAATAATTCGTCGACAGAAATCATTGTCGGGTCGTTAGAGGGGGTATAGAGGGATTTTTCATTTTCAAAATTACCTCAAAATCAAATATGACTTGGCAGGCAACATGGTGGGGTGCACAATATTCATTTCCATCTGAATAACAATAATTCGTCAACAGAAATCATTGACGGGTCGTCAGAGGGGGTATAGAGGGATTTTTCATTTTCGATATTTCTTCAAAAATCCAATATGACTTGGCACGCATCATGGTGGGGTGCAGAATATCCATTTCCAACTGAATAACAATAATTCGTCAACAGAAATCATTGTCGGGTCGTCAGAGGGGGTATAGTGGGATTTTTCATTTTCAAAATTACCTCAAAATCAAATATGACTTGGCACGCATCATGATGGGGTGCAGAATATCCATTTCCATCTGAATAACAATAATTTGTCAACAGAAATTGTCGGGTCGTCAGAGGTGGTATAGAGGGATTTTTCATTTTCAAAATGACTTCAATAATCAAATATGACTTGGCATGCATCATGGTGGGGTACAGAATATACATTTCCATCTCAATAACAATAATTTGTCAACAGAAATCATTGTCGGGTCGTCAGAGGGGGTATAGAGGGATTTCTCATTTTCAAAATTACCTCAAAATCAAATATGACTTGGCACGCATCATGGTGGGGTGCAGAATATCCATTTCCATCTGAATAACAATGATTCGTCAACAGAAATCATTGACGGGTCGTTGGAGAAGGTATAGAGGGATTTTTCATTTTCAAAATTACCTCAAAATCAAATATGACTTGGCACGCAATATGGTGGGGTGTAGATTATCCATTTCCATCTGAATAACAATAATTCGTTGGCACGTATCATGGTGGGGTGCAGAATATCTATTTCCATCTGAATAACAATAATTCGTCGACAGAAATCATTGTCGGGTCGTTAGAGGTGGTATAGAGGGATTTTTCATTTTCAAAATTACCTCAAAATCAAATATGACTTGGCACGCAACATGGTGGGGTGCAGAATATTCATTTCCATCTGGATAACAATAATTCGTCAACAGAAATCATTGTCGGGTCGTTAGAGGGGGTATAGAGGGATTTTTCATTTTCAATATTTTTTCAAAATTCCAATATGACTTGGCACGCATCATGGTGGGGTGCAGAATATCCATTTCCATCTGAATAACAATAATTCGTCAACAGAAATCATTGTCGGGTCGTCAGAGGGGGTATAGAAGGACTTTTCATTTTCAGAATGACTTCAAAAATCAAATATGACTTGGCACGCATCATAGTGGGGTACTGAATATCCATTTCCATCTCAATAACAATAATTTGTCAACAGAAATCATTGTCGGGTCGTCAGAGGGGGTATAGAGGAATTTTTCATTTTCAAAATTACCTCAAAATCAAATATGACTTGGCACGCATCATAGTAAGGTGCAGAATATCCGATTCCATCTGAATAACAAGAATTTCTCAACAGAAATCAATGTCGGGTCGTCAGAGGGGGTATGGAGGGATTTTTCATTTTCAAAATTACTTCAAAAATCTAATATGACTTGGCACGCATCATGGTGTGGTGAAGAATATCCATTTCCATCTGAATAACAATAATTTGTCGACAGAAATCATTGTCGGTCGTTAGAGGGCGTATAGAGGGATTTCTCATTTTCACTATTTCTTCAAAAATCTAATATGACTTGGCACGCATCATGGTGGGGTGCAGAATATCTATTTCCATCTGAATAACAATAATTCGTCGACAGAAATCATTGTCGGGTCGTTAGAGGGGGTATAGAGAGATTTTTCATTTTCAAAATTACCTCAAAATCCAATATGACTTGGCACTTATCATAGTGGGGTGCAGAATATCCATTTCCAACTGAATAACAATAATTCGTCAACAGAAATCATTGTCGGGTCGTCAGAGGGGGTATAGTGGGATTTTTCAATTTCAAAATGACTTCAATAATCAAATATGACTTGGCACGCAACATGGTGGGGTGCAGAATATTCATTTTTATCTGGATAACAATAATTCGACAACAGAAATCATTGTCGGGTCGTTAGAGGGGGTATAGAGGGATTTCTCATTTTCAATATTTCTTCAAAAATCCAATATGACTTGGCACGCATCATGGTGGGGTGCAGAATATCCATTTCCATCTGAATAACAATAATTGTCCAACAGAAATCATTGTCGGGTCGTCAGAGGTGGTATAGAGGGATTTTTCATTTTCAAAATGACTTCAATAATCAAATATGACTTGGCACGCAACATGGTGGGGTGCAGAATATTCATTTCAATCTGAATAACAATAATTCGTCGACAGATATCATTGTCGGGTCGTTAGAGGGGGTATAGAGGGATTTTTCATTTTCAAAATTACCTCAAAATCATATATGACTTGGCAGGCAACATGGTGGGGTGCAGAATATTCTTTTCCATCTGAATAACAATAATTCGTCAACAGAAATCATTGTCGGGTCGTTAGAGGGGGTATACAGGGATTTTTCATTTTCGATATTTCTTCAAAAATCCAATATGACTTGGCACTTATCAAGGTGGGGTGCAGAATATCCATTTCCAACTGAATAACAATAATTCGTCAACAGAAATCATTGTCGGGTCGTCAGAGGGGGTATAGTGGGATTTTTCATTTTCAAAATTACCTCAAAATCAAATATGACTTAGCCCGCATCATGGTGGAGTGCAGAATATCCATTTCCATCTGAATAACAATAATTTGTCAACAGGAATCATTGTCGGGTCGTCAGAGGGGGTATAGAGGGATTTTTCATTTTCAAAATGACTTCAATAATCAAATATGACTTGGCACGCAACATGGTGGGGTGCAGAATATTCATTTCCATCTGGATAACAATAATTCGACAACAGAAATCATTGTCGGGTAGTTAGAGGGGGTATAGAGGGATTTTTCATTTTCAATATTTCTTCAAAAATCCAATATGACTTAGCACGCATCATGGTGGAGTGCAGAATATCCATTTCCATCTGAATAACAATAATTGTCCAACAGATATCATTGTCGGGTCATCAGAGGGGGTATAGAGGGATTTTTCATTTTCAGAATGACTTCAAAAATCAAATATGACTTGGCACGCATCATAGTGGGGTACTGAATATCCATTTCGATATAAATAACAATAATTTGTCAACAGAAATCATTGTCGGGTCGTCAGAGGGGGTATAGAGGGATTTTTCATTTTCAAAATTACCTCAAAATCAAATATGACTTGGCACGCATCATAGTAAGGTGCAGAATATCCGATTCCATCTGAATAACAAGAATTTCTCAACAGAAATCATTGTCGGGTCGTCAGAGGGGGAATGGAGGGATTTTTCATTTTCAAAATTACTTCAAAAATCTAATATGACTTGGCACGCATCATAGTGTGGTGAAGAATATCCATTTCCATCTGAATAACAATAATTCGTCGACAGAAAACATTGTCGGTCGTTAGAGGGGGTATAGAGGGATTTCTCATTTTCAATATTTCTTCAAAAATCTAATATGACTTGGCACGCATCATGGTGGGGTGCAGAATATCTATTCCCATCTGAATAACAATAATTCGTCGACAGAAATCATTGTCGGGTCGTTAGAGGGGGTATAGAGGGATTTTTCACTTTCAAAATTACCTCAAAATCAAATATGACTTGGCAGGCAACATGGTGGGGTGCACAATATTCATTTCCATCTGAATAACAATAATTCGTCAACAGAAATCATTGACGGGTCGTCAGAGGGGGTATAGAGGGATTTTTCATTTTCGATATTTCTTCAAAAATCCAATATGACTTGGCACGCATCATGGTGGGGTGCAGAATATCCATTTCCAACTGAATAACAATAATTCGTCAACAGAAATCATTGTCGGGTCGTCAGAGGGGGTATAGTGGGATTTTTCATTTTCAAAATTACCTCAAAATCAAATATGACTTGGCACGCATCATGATGGGGTGCAGAATATCCATTTCCATCTGAATAACAATAATTTGTCAACAGAAATTGTCGGGTCGTCAGAGGTGGTATAGAGGGATTTTTCATTTTCAAAATGCTTCAATAATCAAATATGACTTGGCACGCATCATGGTGGGGTACAGAATATACATTTCCATCTCAATAACAATAATTTGTCAACAGAAATCATTGTCGGGTCGTCAGAGGGGGTATAGAGGGATTTCTCATTTTCAAAATTACCTCAAAATCAAATATGACTTGGCACGCATCATGGTGGGGTGCAGAATATCCATTTCCATCTGAATAACAATGATTCGTCAACAGAAATCATTGACGGGTCGTTGGAGAAGGTATAGAGGGATTTTTCATTTTCAAAATTACCTCAAAATCAAATATGACTTGGCACGCAATATGGTGGGGTGTAGATTATCCATTTCCATCTGAATAACAATAATTCGTTGGCACGTATCATGGTGGGGTGCAGAATATCTATTTCCATCTGAATAACAATAATTCGTCGACAGAAATCATTGTCGGGTCGTTAGAGGTGGTATAGAGGGATTTTTCATTTTCAAAATTACCTCAAAATCAAATATGACTTGGCACGCAACATGGTGGGGTGCAGAATATTCATTTCCATCTGGATAACAATAATTCGTCAACAGAAATCATTGTCGGGTCGTTAGAGGGGGTATAGAGGGATTTTTCATTTTCAATATTTCTTCAAAATTCCAATATGACTTGGCACGCATCATGGTGGGGTGCAGAATATCCATTTCCATCTGAATAACAATAATTCGTCAACAGAAATCATTGTCGGGTCGTCAGAGGGGGTATAGAAGGACTTTTCATTTTCAGAATGACTTCAAAAATCAAATATGACTTGGCACGCATCATAGTGGGGTACTGAATATCCATTTCCATCTCAATAACAATAATTTGTCAACAGAAATCATTGTCGGGTCGTCAGAGGGGGTATAGAGGAATTTTTCATTTTCAAAATTACCTCAAAATCAAATATGACTTGGCACGCATCATAGTAAGGTGCAGAATATCCGATTCCATCTGAATAACAAGAATTTCTCAACAGAAATCAATGTCGGGTCGTCAGAGGGGGTATGGAGGGATTTTTCATTTTCAAAATTACTTCAAAAATCTAATATGACTTGGCACGCATCATGGTGTGGTGAAGAATATCCATTTCCATCTGAATAACAATAATTTGTCGACAGAAATCATTGTCGGTCGTTAGAGGGCGTATAGAGGGATTTCTCATTTTCACTATTTCTTCAAAAATCTAATATGACTTGGCACGCATCATGGTGGGGTGCAGAATATCTATTTCCATCTGAATAACAATAATTCGTCGACAGAAATCATTGTCGGGTCGTTAGAGGGGGTATAGAGAGATTTTTCATTTTCAAAATTACCTCAAAATCCAATATGACTTGGCACTTATCATGGTGGGGTGCAGAATATCCATTTCCAACTGAATAACAATAATTCGTCAACAGAAATCATTGTCGGGTCGTCAGAGGGGGTATAGTGGGATTTTTCAATTTCAAAATGACTTCAATAATCAAATATGACTTGGCACGCAACATGGTGGGGTGCAGAATATTCATTTCCATCTGGATAACAATAATTCGACAACTGAAATCATTGTCGGGTCGTTAGAGGGGGTATAGAGGGATTTCTCATTTTCAATATTTCTTCAAAAATCCAATATGACTTGGCACGCATCATGGTGGGGTGCAGAATATCCATTTCCATCTGAATAACAATAATTGTCCAACAGAAATCATTGTCGGGTCGTCAGAGGTGGTATAGAGGGATTTTTCATTTTCAAAATGACTTCAATAATCAAATATGACTTGGCACGCAACATGGTGGGGTGCAGAATATTCATTTCAATCTGGATAACAATAATTGTCCAACAGAAATCATTGTCTGGTCGTCAGAGGTGGTATAGAGGGATTTTTCATTTTCAAAATGACTTCAAAAATCAAATATGACTTGGCACGCATCATAGTGGGGTACTGAATATCCATTTCGATATAAATAACAATAATTTGTCAACAGAAATCATTGTCGGGTCGTCAGAGGGGGTATAGAGGGATTTTTCATTTTCAAAATTACCTCAAAATCAAATATGACTTGGCACGCATCATAGTAAGGTGCAGAATATCCGATTCCATCTGAATAACAAGAATTTCTCAACAGAAATCATTGTCGGGTCGTCAGAGGGGGAATGGAGGGATTTTTCATTTTCAAAATTACTTCAAAAATCTAATATGACTTGGCACGCATCATGGTGTGGTGAAGAATATCCATTTCCATCTGAATAACAATAATTCGTCGACAGAAAACATTGTCGGTCGTTAGAGGGGGTATAGAGGGATTTCTCATTTTCAATATTTCTTCAAAAATCTAATATGACTTGGCACGCATCATGGTGGGGTGCAGAATATCTATTCCCATCTGAATAACAATAATTCGTCGACAGAAATCATTGTCGGGTCGTTAGAGGGGGTATAGAGGGATTTTTCATTTTCAAAATTACCTCAAAATCAAATATGACTTGGCAGGCAACATGGTGGGGTGCAGAATATTCATTTCCATCTGAATAACAATAATTCGTCAACAGAAATCATTGACGGGTCGTCAGAGGGGGTATAGAGGGATTTTTCATTTTCGATATTTCTTCAAAAATCCAATATGACTTGGCACGCATCATGGTGGGGTACATAATATACATTTCCATCTCAATAACAATAATTTGTCAACAGAAATCATTGTCGGGTCGTCAGAGGGGGTATAGAGGGATTTTTCATTTTCAAAATTACCTCAAAATCAAATATGACTTGGCACGCATCAAGGTGGGGTGCAGAATATCCATTTCCATCTGAATAACAATGATTCGTCAACAGAAATCATTGACGGGTCGTTGGAGGGGGTATAGAGGGATTTTTCATTTTCAAAATTACCTCAAAATCAAATATGACTTGGCACGCAACATGGTGGGGTGTAGAATATCCATTTCCATCTGAATAACAATAATTTCGTTGGCACGTATCACGGTGGGGTGCAAAATATCTATTTCCATCTGAATAACAATAATTCATCGACAGAAATCATTGTCGGGTCGTTATAGGAGGTATAGAGGGATTTTTCATTTTCAATATTTCTTCAAAAATCCAATATGACTTGGCACGCATCATGGTGGGGTGCAGAATATCCATTTCCATCTGAATAACAATAATTCGTCAACAGAAATCATTGACGGGTCGTTGGAGGAGGTATAGAAGGATTTTTCATTTTCAAAATTTCTTCAATAATCTAATATGACTTGTCACGCATCATGGTGGGGTGCAAAGTATCCATGTTCATCTGAATAACAATAAGTCGTCAACAGAAATCATTGTCGGGTCGTCAGAGGGGATATAGAGGGATTTTTCATTTTCAAAATTACCTCAAAATCAAATATGACTTGGCACGCATCATGGTGAGGTGCAGAATATCCATTTCCATCTAAATAACAATAATTGGTCAACAGAAATCATTGACGGGTCGTCAGAGGGGGTATAGAGGGATTTTTCAATTTCAAAATTACCTTAAATTCAAATATGACTTATCACGCATCATGGTGGGGTGCAGAATATCCATTTCCATCTGAATAACAATAATTCGTCAACAGAAATCATTGACGGGTCGTTGTAGGGGGTATAGAAGGATTTTTCATTTTCAAAATTTCTTCAATAATCTAATATGACTTGTCACGCATCATGGTGGGGTGCAAAGTATCCATGTCCATCTGAATAACGATAAGTCGTCAACAGAAATCATTGTCGGGTCGTTAGAGGGGGTATAGAGGGATTTTTCATTTTCAAAATTACCTCAAAATCAAATATGACTTGGCACGCATCATGGTGAGGTGCAGAATATCCATTTCCATCTAAATAACAATAATTCGTCAACAGAAATCATTGACGGGTCGTCAGAGGGGGTATAGAGGGATTTTTCAATTTCAAAATTACCTTAAATTCAAATATGACTTATCACGCATCATGGTGGGGTGCAGAATATCCATTTCCATCTGAATAACAATAATTCGTCAACTGAAATCATTGACGGGTCGTTGGAGGGGGTATAGAAGGATTTTTCATTTTCAAAATTTCTTCAATAATCTAATATGACTTGTCACGCATCATGGTGGGGTGCAAAGTATCCATGTCCATCTGAATAACGATAAGTCGTCAACAGAAATCATTGTCGGGTCGTTAGAGGGGGTATAGAGGGATTTTTCATTTTCAAAATTACTTCAAAAATCTAATATGACTTGGCACGCATCATGGTGTGGTGAAGAATATCCATTTCCATCTGAATAACAATAATTCGTAGACAGAAATCATTGTCGGTCGTTAGAGGGGGTATAGAGGGATTTCTAATTTTCAATATTTCTTCAAAAATCTAATATGACTTGGCACGCATCATGGTGGGGTGCAGAATATCTATTTCCATTTGAATAACAATAATTCGTCGACAGAAATCATTGTCGGGTCGTTAGAGGGGGTAAAGAGGGATTTTTCATTTTCAAAATTACCTCAAAATCAAATATGACTTGGCAGGCAACATGGTGGGGTGTAGAATATTCATTTCCATCTGAATAACAATAATTCGTCAACAGAAATCATTGTCGGGTCGTTAGAGGGGGTATAGAGTGATTTTTCATTTTCGATATTTCTTCAAAAATCCAATATGACTTGGCACTTATCATGGTGGGGTGCAGAATATTCATTTCCAACTGAATAACAATAATTCGTCAACAGAAATCATTGTCGTGTCGTCAGAGGGTGTATAGTGGGATTTTTCATTTTCAAAATTACCTCAAAATCAAATATGACTTGGCACGCATCATGGTGGAGTGCAGAATATCCATTTCCATCTGAATAACAATAATTTGTCAACAGAAATCATTGTCGTGTCGTCAGAGGGGGTATAGAGGGATTTTTCATTTTCAAAATGACTTCAATAATCAAATATGACTTGGCACGCAACATGGTGGGGTGCAGAATATTCATTTTCATCTGGATAACAATAATTCGACAACAGAAATCATTGTCGGGTCGTTAGAGGGGGTATAGAGGGATTTATCATTTTCAATATTTCATCAAAAATCCAATATGACTTGGCACGCATCATGGTGGGGTGCAGAATATCCATTTCCATCTAAATAACAATAATTGTTCAACAGAAATCATTGTCGGGTCGTCAGAGGGGGTATAGAGGGATTTTTCATTTTCAGAATGACTTCAAAAATCGAATATGACTTGGCACGCATCATAGTGGGGTACTGAATATCCATTTCGATATAAATAACAATAATTTGTCAACAGAAATCATTGTCGGGTCGTCAGAGGGGGTATAGAGGGATTTTTCATTTTCAAAATTACCTCAAAATCAAATATGACTTGGCACGCATCATGGTGGGGAACTGAATATCCATTTCCATCTAAATAACAATAATTTGTCAACAGAAATAATTGTCGGGTCGTCAGAGGGGGTATAGAGTGATTTATCATTTTCAAAATTATCTCAAAATCAAATATGACTTGGCACGCATCATGGTGGGGTGCAGAATATCCATTTTCATCTAAATAACAATAATTCGTCAACAGAAATCATTGACGGGTCGTTGGAGGGGGTATAGAGAGATTTTTCATTTTCAATATTTCTCTAAAAATCTAATATGACTTGGCACGCATCATAGTGGGGTGCAGAATATCTATTTCCATCTGAATAACAATAATTCGTCGACAGAAATCAGTGTCGGGTCGTTAGAGGGGGTATAGAGTGATTTTTCATTTTCAATATTTCTTCAAAAATCTAATATGACTTGGCACTCATCATGGTGGGGTGCAGAATATCTATTTCCATCTGAATAACAATGATTTGTCGACAGAAATCATTGTCGGGTCGTCAGAGGGGGTATAGAGGGATTTTTCATTTTCAGAATGACTTCAAAAATCAAATATGACTTGGCACGCATCATAGTGGGGTACTGAATATCCATTTCCATCTAAATAACAATAATTTGTCAACAGAAATCATTGTCGGGTCGTCAGAGGGGGTATAGAGGGATTTTTCATTTTCAAAATTACCTCAACATCAAATATGACTTGGCACGCATCACGATGGGGTGCAGAATATCCATTTCCATCTGAATAACAATAACTCGTCGACAGAAATCAGTGTCGGGTCGATAGAGGGGGTATAGAGTGATTTTTCATTTTCAATATTTCTTCAAAAATCAAATATGACTTGGCACGCATCATAGTGGGGTACAGAATATCCATTTCCATCTCAATAACAATAATTCGTCACCAACAATCATTGTCGGGTCGTCAGAGGGGGTATAGAGGGATTTTTCATTTTCAAAATTACCTCAAAATCAAATATGACTTGGCACGCATCATGGTGGGGTGCAGAATATCCATTTCCATTTAAATAACAATAATTCGTCAACAGAAATCATTGACGGGTCGTCAGAGGGGGTATAGAGGGATTTTTCATTTTCGATATTTCTTCAAAAATCCAATATGACTTGGCACGCATCATGGTGGGGTGCAGAATATCCATTTCCAACTGAATAACAATAATTCGTCAACAGAAATCATTGTCGGGTCGTCAGAGGTGGTATAGTGGGATTTTTCATTTTCAAAATTACCTCAAAATCAAATATGACTTGGCACGCATCATGATGGGGTGCAGAATATTCATTTCCATCTGAATAACAATAATTTGTCAACTGAAATCATTGTCGGGTCGTCAGAGGTGGTATACAGGGATTTTTCATTTTCAAAATGACTTCAATAATTAAATATGACTTGGCACGCATCATGGTGGGGTACAGAATATACATTTCCATCTCAATAACAATAATTTGTCAACAGAAATCATTGTCGGGTCGTCAGAGGGGGTATAGAGGGATTTTTCATTTTCAAAATTACCTCAAAATCAAATATGACTTGGCACGCATCATGGTGGGGTGCAGAATATCCATTTCCATCTGAATAACAATGATTCGTCAACAGAAATCATTGACGGGTCGTTGGAGGGGGTATAGAGGGATTTTTCATTTTCAAAATTACCTCAAAATCAAATATGACTTGGCACGCAACATGGTGGGGTGTAGAATATCCATTTCCATCTGAATAACAATAATTTGTTGGCACGCATCATGGCGGGGTGCAGAATATCTATTTCCATCTGAATAACAATAATTCGTTGACAGAAATCATCGTAGGGTCGTTTGAGGTGGTATAGAGAGATTTTTCATTTTCAAAATTACCTCAAAATCAAATATGACTTGGCACGCAACATGGTGGGGTGCAGAATATTCATTTCCATCTGGATAACAATAATTCGTCAACAGAAATCATTGTCGGGTCGTTAGAGGGGGTATAGAGGGATTTTTCATTTTCAATATTTCTTCAAAAATCCAATATGACTTGGCACGCATCATGGTGGGGTGCAGAATATCCATTTCCATCTGAATAACAATAATTCGTCGACAGAAATCATTGACGGGTCGTTGGAGGGGGTATAGAAGGATTTTTCATTTTCAAAATTTCTTCAATAATCTAATATGACTTGTCACGCATCATGGTGGGGTGCAAAGTATTCATGTCCATCTGAATAACAATAAGTCGTCAACAGAAATCATTGTCGGGTCGTCAGAGGGGGTATAGAGGGATTTTTCATTTTCAAAATTACCTCAAAATCAAATTTGACTTGGCACGCATCATGGTGAGGTGCAGAATATCCATTTCCATCTAAATAACAATAATTCGTCAACAGAAATCATTGACGGGTCGTCAGAGGGGGTATAGAGGGATTTTTCAATTTCAAAATTACCTTAAAATCAAATATGAATTATCACGCATCAAGGTGGGGTGCAGAATATCCATTTCCATCTGAATAACAATAATTCGTCAACAGAAATCATTGACGGGTCGTTGGAGGGGGTATAGAAGGATTTTTCATTTTCAAAATTTCTTCAATAATCTAATATGACTTGTCACGCATCATGGTGGGGTGCAAAGTATCCATGTCCATCTGAATAACAATAAGTCGTCAACAGAAATCATTGTCGGGTCGTCAGAGGGGGTATAGAGGGATTTTTCATTTTCAAAATTACCTCAAAATCAAATATGACTTGGCACGCATCATAGTAAGGTGCAGAATATCCGATTCCATCTGAATAACAAGAATTTCTCAACAGAAATCATTGTCGGGTCGTCAGAGGGGGTATGGAGGGATTTTTCATTTTCAAAATTACTTCAAAAATCTAATATGACTTGGCACGCATCATGGTGTGGTGAAGAATATCCATTTCCATCTGAATAACAATAATTTGTCGACAGAAATCATTGTCGGTCGTTAGAGGGCGTATAGAGGGATTTCTCATTTTCAATATTTCTTCAAAAATCTAATATGACTTGGCACGCATCATGGTGGGGTGCAGAATATCTATTTCCATCTGAATAACAATAATTTGTCGACAGAAATCATTGTCGGGTCGTTAGAGGGGGTATAGAGGGATTTTTCATTTTCAAAATTACCTCAAAATCCAATATGACTTGGCACTTATCATGGTGGGGTGCAGAATATCCATTTCCAACTGAATAACATTAATTCGTCAACAGAAATCATTGTCGGGTCGTCAGAGGGGGTATAGTGGGATTTTTCATTTTCAAAATTACCTCAAAATCAAATATGACTTGGCACGCATCATGGTGAAGTGCAGAATATCCATTTCCATCTGAATAACAATAATTTGTCAACAGAAATCATTGTCGGGTCGTCAGAGGGGGTATAGAGGGATTTTTCATTTTCAAAATGACTTCAATAATCAAATATGACTTGGCACAAAACTTGGTGGGGTGCAGAATATTCATTTCCATCTGGATAACAATAATTCGACAACAGAAATCATTGTCGGGTCGTTAGAGGGGGTATAGAGGGATTTTTCATTTTCAATATTTCTTCAAAAATCCAATATTACTTGGCACGCATCATGGTGGGGTGCAGAATATCCATTTCCATCTGAATAACAATAATTCTTCAACAGAAATCATTGTCGGGTCGTCAGAGGGGGTATAGAGGGATTTTTCACTTTCAGAATGACTTCAAAAATCAAATATGACTTGGCACGCATCATAGTGGGGTACTGAATATCCATTTCGATATAAATAACAATAATTTGTCAACGGAAATTATTGTCGGGTCGTCAGAGGGGGTATAGAGGGATTTTTCATTTTCAAAATGACTTCAATAATCAAATATGACTTGGCTCGCATCATGGTGGGGTGCAGAATATCCATTTCCATCTGAATAACAATTATTCGTCAACAGAAATCATTGACGGGTCGTTGGAGGGGGTATAGAGGGATTTTTCATTTTCAAAATTACCTCAAAATGAAATATGACTTGGCACGCAACATGGTGGGGTGCAGAATATCTATTCCCATCTGAATAACAATAATTCGTCTACAGAAATCATTGTCGGGTCGTTAGAGGGGGTATAGAGGGATTTTTCATTTTCAAAATTACCTCAAAATCAAATATGACTTGGCACGCAACATGGTGGGGTGCAGAATATTCATTTCCATCTGGATAACAATAATTCGTCAACAGAAATCATTGTCGGGTCGTTAGAGGGGGTATAGAGGGATTTTTCATTTTCAAAATTACCTCAAAATCAAATATGACTTGGCACGCAACATGGTGGGGTGCAGAATATTCATTTCCATCTGGATAACAATAATTCGTCAACAGAAATCATTGTCGGGTCGTTAGAGGGGTTATAGAGGGATTTTTCATTTTCAATATTTCTTCCAAATTCCAATATGACTTGGCACGCATCATGGTGGGGTGCAGAATATCCATTTCAATCTGAATAACAATAATTCGTCAACAGAAATCATTGTCGGGCCGTCAGAGGGGGTATAGAGGGACTTTTCATTTTCAGAATGACTTCAAAAGTCAAATATGACTTGGCACGCATCATAGAGGGGTACTGAATATCCATTTCCATCTAAATAACAATAATTTGTCAACAGAAATCATTGACGGGTCGTTGGAGTGGGTATAGAGAGATTTTTCATTTTCAATATTTCTTCAAAAATCTAATATGACTTGGCACTCATCATGGTGGGGTGCAGAATATCTATTTTCATCTGAATAACAATGATTCGTCGACAGAAATCATTGTCAGGTCGTTAGAGGGGGTAATGAGGGAATTTTCATTTTCAAAATTACCTCAAAATCAAATATGACTTGGCACGCAACATGGTGGGGTGCAGAATATTCATTTCCATCTGGACAACAATAATTTGTCAACAGAAATCATTGTCGGGTCGTTAGAGGGGGTATAGAGGGATTTTTCATTTTCAATATTTCCTCAAAAATCGAATATGACTTGGCACGCATCATGGTGGGGTGCAGAATATCCATTTCCATTTGAATAACAATAATTCGTCAACAGAAAGCATTGTCGGGTCGTCAGAGGGGGTATAGAGGGATTTTTCATTTTCAAAATGACTTCAAAAATCAAATATGACTTGGCACGCATCATAGTGGGGTACAGAATATCCATTTCCATCTTAATAACAATAATTTGTCTACAAAAATCATTGTCGGGTCGTCAGAGGGGGTATAGAGGGATTTTTCATTTTCAAAATTACCTTAAAATCAAATATGACTTGTCACGCATCATGGTGGGGTGCAGAATATCCATTTCCATCTGAATAACAATAATTCGTCAACAGAAATCATTGTCGGGTCGTCAGAGGGGGTATAGAGGGATTTTTCATTATCAAAATGACTTCAAAAATCAAATATGACTTGGCACGCATCATAGTAGGGTGCAGAATATTTATTTCCATCTGAATAACAAGAATTCGTCAACAGAAATCAATGTCGGGTCGTTAGAGGAGGTACAGATGGATTTCTCATTTTCAATATTTCTTTAAATATCTAATATGACTTGGCACGCATCATAGTGGGGTGCAGAATATCTATTTCCATCTGAATAACGATAATTCGTCGACAGAAATCAGTGTCGGGTCTTTAGGGGGGGTATAGAGTGATTTTTCATTTTCAATATTTCTTCAAAAATCTAATATGACTTGGCACTCGGGGTATAGAGGGATTTCTCATTTTCAAAATTACCTCAAAATCAAATATGACTTGGCACGCAACATGGTGGGGTGCAGAATATTCATTTCCATCTGGATAACAATAATTCGTCAACAGAAATCATTGTCGGGTCGTTAGAGGGAGTATAGAGATATTTTTCATTTTCAATATTTCTTCAAAAATCCAATTTCACTTGGCCCGCATCATGGTGGGGTGCAGAATATCCATTTCCATCTGAATAACAATAATTCGTCGACAGAAATCATTGTCGGGTCGTCAGAGGGTGTATAGAGGGATTTTTCATTTTCAAAATGACTTCAAAAATCAAATATGACTTGGCACGCATCATGGTGGGGTACAGAATATCCATTTCCATCTCAATATCAATAATTTGTCACCAGAAATCATTGTCGGGTCGTCAGAGGGGGTATAGAGGGATTTTTCATTTTCAAAATTACCTCAAAATCAAATATGACTTGGCACGCATCATGGTGGGGTGCAGAATATCCATTTCCATCTGAATAACAATAATTCGTCGACAGAAATCATTGTCGGGTCGTCAGAGGGAGTATAGAGGGATTTTTCATTTTCAAAATGACTTCAAAAATCAAATATGACTTGGCACGCATCATGGTGGGGTACAGAATATCCATTTTCATCTCAATATCAATAATTTGTCAACAGAAATCATTGTCGGGTCGTCTGAGGGGGTATAGAGGGATTTTTCATTTTCAAAATTACCTCAAAATCAAATATGACTTGGCACGCATCATGGTGGGGTGCAGAATATCCATTTCCATCTGAATAACAATGATTCGTCAACAGAAATCATTGACGGGTCGTTGGAGGGGGTATAGAGGGATTTTTCATTTTCAAAATTACCTCAAAATCAAATATGACTTGGCACGCAACATGGTGGGGTGTAGAATATCCATTTCCATCTGAATAACAATAATTTGTTGGCACGCATCATGGCGGGGTGCAGAATATCTATTTCCATCTGAATAACAATAATTCGTTGACAGAAATCATCGTAGGGTCGTTTGAGGTGGTATAGAGAGATTTTTCATTTTCAAAATTACCTCAAAATCAAATATGACTTGGCACGCAACATGGTGGGGTGCAGAATATTCATTTCCATCTGGATAACAATAATTCGTCAACAGAAATCATTGTCGGGTCGTTAGAGGGGGTATAGAGGGATTTTTCATTTTCAATATTTCTTCAAAAATCCAATATGACTTGGCACGCATCATGGTGGGGTGCAGAATATCCATTTCCATCTGAATAACAATAATTCGTCGACAGAAATCATTGACGGGTCGTTGGAGGGGGTATAGAAGGATTTTTCATTTTCAAAATTTCTTCAATAATCTAATATGACTTGTCACGCATCATGGTGGGGTGCAAAGTATTCATGTCCATCTGAATAACAATAAGTCGTCAACAGAAATCATTGTCGGGTCGTCAGAGGGGGTATAGAGGGATTTTTCATTTTCAAAATTACCTCAAAATCAAATTTGACTTGGCACGCATCATGGTGAGGTGCAGAATATCCATTTCCATCTAAATAACAATAATTCGTCAACAGAAATCATTGACGGGTCGTCAGAGGGGGTATAGAGGGATTTTTCAATTTCAAAATTACCTTAAAATCAAATATGAATTATCACGCATCAAGGTGGGGTGCAGAATATCCATTTCCATCTGAATAACAATAATTCGTCAACAGAAATCATTGACGGGTCGTTGGAGGGGGTATAGAAGGATTTTTCATTTTCAAAATTTCTTCAATAATCTAATATGACTTGTCACGCATCATGGTGGGGTGCAAAGTATCCATGTCCATCTGAATAACAATAAGTCGTCAACAGAAATCATTGTCGGGTCGTCAGAGGGGGTATAGAGGGATTTTTCATTTTCAAAATTACCTCAAAATCAAATATGACTTGGCACGCATCATAGTAAGGTGCAGAATATCCGATTCCATCTGAATAACAAGAATTTCTCAACAGAAATCATTGTCGGGTCGTCAGAGGGGGTATGGAGGGATTTTTCATTTTCAAAATTACTTCAAAAATCTAATATGACTTGGCACGCATCATGGTGTGGTGAAGAATATCCATTTCCATCTGAATAACAATAATTTGTCGACAGAAATCATTGTCGGTCGTTAGAGGGCGTATAGAGGGATTTCTCATTTTCAATATTTCTTCAAAAATCTAATATGACTTGGCACGCATCATGGTGGGGTGCAGAATATCTATTTCCATCTGAATAACAATAATTTGTCGACAGAAATCATTGTCGGGTCGTTAGAGGGGGTATAGAGGGATTTTTCATTTTCAAAATTACCTCAAAATCCAATATGACTTGGCACTTATCATGGTGGGGTGCAGAATATCCATTTCCAACTGAATAACATTAATTCGTCAACAGAAATCATTGTCGGGTCGTCAGAGGGGGTATAGTGGGATTTTTCATTTTCAAAATTACCTCAAAATCAAATATGACTTGGCACGCATCATGGTGAAGTGCAGAATATCCATTTCCATCTGAATAACAATAATTTGTCAACAGAAATCATTGTCGGGTCGTCAGAGGGGGTATAGAGGGATTTTTCATTTTCAAAATGACTTCAATAATCAAATATGACTTGGCACAAAACTTGGTGGGGTGCAGAATATTCATTTCCATCTGGATAACAATAATTCGACAACAGAAATCATTGTCGGGTCGTTAGAGGGGGTATAGAGGGATTTTTCATTTTCAATATTTCTTCAAAAATCCAATATTACTTGGCACGCATCATGGTGGGGTGCAGAATATCCATTTCCATCTGAATAACAATAATTCTTCAACAGAAATCATTGTCGGGTCGTCAGAGGGGGTATAGAGGGATTTTTCACTTTCAGAATGACTTCAAAAATCAAATATGACTTGGCACGCATCATAGTGGGGTACTGAATATCCATTTCGATATAAATAACAATAATTTGTCAACGGAAATTATTGTCGGGTCGTCAGAGGGGGTATAGAGGGATTTTTCATTTTCAAAATGACTTCAATAATCAAATATGACTTGGCTCGCATCATGGTGGGGTGCAGAATATCCATTTCCATCTGAATAACAATTATTCGTCAACAGAAATCATTGACGGGTCGTTGGAGGGGGTATAGAGGGATTTTTCATTTTCAAAATTACCTCAAAATGAAATATGACTTGGCACGCAACATGGTGGGGTGCAGAATATCTATTCCCATCTGAATAACAATAATTCGTCTACAGAAATCATTGTCGGGTCGTTAGAGGGGGTATAGAGGGATTTTTCATTTTCAAAATTACCTCAAAATCAAATATGACTTGGCACGCAACATGGTGGGGTGCAGAATATTCATTTCCATCTGGATAACAATAATTCGTCAACAGAAATCATTGTCGGGTCGTTAGAGGGGGTATAGAGGGATTTTTCATTTTCAAAATTACCTCAAAATCAAATATGACTTGGCACGCAACATGGTGGGGTGCAGAATATTCATTTCCATCTGGATAACAATAATTCGTCAACAGAAATCATTGTCGGGTCGTTAGAGGGGTTATAGAGGGATTTTTCATTTTCAATATTTCTTCCAAATTCCAATATGACTTGGCACGCATCATGGTGGGGTGCAGAATATCCATTTCAATCTGAATAACAATAATTCGTCAACAGAAATCATTGTCGGGCCGTCAGAGGGGGTATAGAGGGACTTTTCATTTTCAGAATGACTTCAAAAGTCAAATATGACTTGGCACGCATCATAGAGGGGTACTGAATATCCATTTCCATCTAAATAACAATAATTTGTCAACAGAAATCATTGACGGGTCGTTGGAGTGGGTATAGAGAGATTTTTCATTTTCAATATTTCTTCAAAAATCTAATATGACTTGGCACTCATCATGGTGGGGTGCAGAATATCTATTTTCATCTGAATAACAATGATTCGTCGACAGAAATCATTGTCAGGTCGTTAGAGGGGGTAATGAGGGAATTTTCATTTTCAAAATTACCTCAAAATCAAATATGACTTGGCACGCAACATGGTGGGGTGCAGAATATTCATTTCCATCTGGACAACAATAATTTGTCAACAGAAATCATTGTCGGGTCGTTAGAGGGGGTATAGAGGGATTTTTCATTTTCAATATTTCCTCAAAAATCGAATATGACTTGGCACGCATCATGGTGGGGTGCAGAATATCCATTTCCATTTGAATAACAATAATTCGTCAACAGAAAGCATTGTCGGGTCGTCAGAGGGGGTATAGAGGGATTTTTCATTTTCAAAATGACTTCAAAAATCAAATATGACTTGGCACGCATCATAGTGGGGTACAGAATATCCATTTCCATCTTAATAACAATAATTTGTCTACAAAAATCATTGTCGGGTCGTCAGAGGGGGTATAGAGGGATTTTTCATTTTCAAAATTACCTTAAAATCAAATATGACTTGTCACGCATCATGGTGGGGTGCAGAATATCCATTTCCATCTGAATAACAATAATTCGTCAACAGAAATCATTGTCGGGTCGTCAGAGGGGGTATAGAGGGATTTTTCATTATCAAAATGACTTCAAAAATCAAATATGACTTGGCACGCATCATAGTAGGGTGCAGAATATTTATTTCCATCTGAATAACAAGAATTCGTCAACAGAAATCAATGTCGGGTCGTTAGAGGAGGTATAGATGGATTTCTCATTTTCAATATTTCTTTAAATATCTAATATGACTTGGCACGCATCATAGTGGGGTGCAGAATATCTATTTCCATCTGAATAACGATAATTCGTCGACAGAAATCAGTGTCGGGTCTTTAGGGGGGGTATAGAGTGATTTTTCATTTTCAATATTTCTTCAAAAATCTAATATGACTTGGCACTCGGGGTATAGAGGGATTTCTCATTTTCAAAATTACCTCAAAATCAAATATGACTTGGCACGCAACATGGTGGGGTGCAGAATATTCATTTCCATCAGGATAACAATAATTCGTCAACAGAAATCATTGTCGGGTCGTTAGAGGGAGTATAGAGATATTTTTCATTTTCAATATTTCTTCAAAAATCCAATTTCACTTGGCCCGCATCATGGTGGGGTGCAGAATATCCATTTCCATCTGAATAACAATAATTCGTCGACAGAAATCATTGTCGGGTCGTCAGAGGGTGTATAGAGGGATTTTTCATTTTCAAAATGACTTCAAAAATCAAATATGACTTGGCACGCATCATGGTGGGGTACAGAATATCCATTTCCATCTCAATATCAATAATTTGTCACCAGAAATCATTGTCGGGTCGTCAGAGGGGGTATAGAGGGATTTTTCATTTTCAAAATTACCTCAAAATCAAATATGACTTGGCACGCATCATGGTGGGGTGCAGAATATCCATTTCCATCTGAATAACAATAATTCGTCGACAGAAATCATTGTCGGGTCGTCAGAGGGAGTATAGAGGGATTTTTCATTTTCAAAATGACTTCAAAAATCAAATATGACTTGGCACGCATCATGGTGGGGTACAGAATATCCATTTTCATCTCAATATCAATAATTTGTCAACAGAAATCATTGTCGGGTCGTCTGAGGGGGTATAGAGGGATTTTTCATTTTCAAAATTACCTCAAAATCAAATATGACTTGGCACGCATCATGGTGGGGTGCAGAATATCCATTTCTATCTGAATAACAATAATTCGTCGACAGAAATCATTGTCGGGTCGTCAGAGGGAGTATAGAGGGATTTTTCATTTTCAAAATGACTTCAAAAATCAAATATGACTTGGCACGCATCATAGTGGGGTACAGAATATCCATTTCCATCTCAATAACAATAATTTGTAAACAGAAATCATTGTCGGGTCGTCAGAGGGGGTATAGAGGAATTTCTCGTTTTCAATATTTCTTCAAAAATCTAATATGACTTGGCACGCATCAAGGTGGGGTGCAGAATATCTATTTCTATCTGAATAACAATAATTCGTCGACAGAAATCATTGTCGGATCGTTAGAGGGGTTATAGAGGGATTTTTCATTTTCAAAATTACCTCAAAATCAAATATGACTTGGCACGCAACATAGTGGGGTGCAGAATATTCATTTCCATCTGAATAACAATAATTCGTCGATAGAAATCATTGTCGGGTCGTTAGAGGGGGTATAGAAGGATTTTTCATTTTCAAAATTACCTCAAAATCAAATATGACTTGGCACGCAACATAGTGGGGTGCAGAATATTCATTTCCATCTGAATAACAATAATTCGTCGATATAAATCATTGTCGGGTCGTTAGAGGGGGTATAGAGGGATTTTTCATTTTCAAAATTACCTCAAAATCAAATATGACTTGGCACGCATCAAGGTGGGGTGCAGAATATCTATTTCTATCTGAATAACAATAATTCGTCGACAGAAATCATTGTCGGATCGTTAGAGGGGGTATAGAGGGATTTTTCATTTTCAAAATTACCTCAAAATCAAATATGACTTGGCACGCAACATAGTGGGGTGCAGAATATTCATTTCCATCTGAATAACAATAATTCGTCGATAGAAATCATTGTCGGGTCGTTAGAGGGGGTATAGAGGGATTTTTCATTTTCAAAATTACCTCAAAATCAAATATGACTTGGCACACAACATGGTGGGGTGCAGAATATTCATTTCCATCTCATTATCAATAATTTGTCACCAGATATCATTGTCGGGTCGTCAGAGGGGGTATAGAGGGATTTTTCATTTTCAAAATCAAATATGACTTGGCACGCATCATAGTGGGGTGCAGAATATCTATTTCCATCTAAATAACAATAAGTCGTCAACAGAAATCATTGACGGGTCGTTAGAGGGGGAATAGAGGGATTTTTCATTTTCAGAATGACTTCAAAAATCAAATATGACTTGGCACGCATCATAGTGGGGTACAGAATATCCATTTCCATCTCAATAACAATAATTTGTAAACAGAAATCATTGTCGGGTCGTCAGAGGGGGTATAGAGGAATTTCTCGTTTTCAATATTTCTTCAAAAATCTAATATGACTTGGCACGCATCAAGGTGGGGTGCAGAATATCTATTTCTATCTGAATAACAATAATTCGTCGACAGAAATCATTGTCGGATCGTTAGAGGGGTTATAGAGGGATTTTTCATTTTCAAAATTACCTCAAAATCAAATATGACTTGGCACGCAACATAGTGGGGTGCAGAATATTCATTTCCATCTGAATAACAATAATTCGTCGATAGAAATCATTGTCGGGTCGTTAGAGGGGGTATAGAAGGATTTTTCATTTTCAAAATTACCTCAAAATCAAATATGACTTGGCACGCAACATAGTGGGGTGCAGAATATTCATTTCCATCTGAATAACAATAATTCGTCGATATAAATCATTGTCGGGTCGTTAGAGGGGGTATAGAGGGATTTTTCATTTTCAAAATTACCTCAAAATCAAATATGACTTGGCACGCATCATGGTGGGGTGCAGAATATCTATTTCTATCTGAATAACAATAATTCGTCGACAGAAATCATTGTCGGATCGTTAGAGGGGGTATAGAGGGATTTTTCATTTTCAAAATTACCTCAAAATCAAATATGACTTGGCACGCAACATAGTGGGGTGCAGAATATCCATTTCCATCTGAATAACAATAATTCGTCGACAGAAATCATTGTCGGGTCGTTAGAGGGGGTATAGAGCGATTTTTCATTTTCAAAATTACCTCAAAATCAAATATGACTTGGCACGCAACATGGTGGGGTGCAGAATATTCATTTCCATCTCAATATCAATAATTTGTCACCAGAAATCATTGTCAGGTCGTCAGAGGGGGTATAGAGGGATTTTTCATTTTCAAATTTACCTCAAAATCAAATATGACTTGGCACGCATCATGGTGGGGTGCAGAATATCTATTTCCATCTGAATATCAATAAATCGTAGACAGAAATCATTGTCGGATCGTTAGAGGGGGTATAGAGGGATTTTTCATTTTCAATATTACCTCAAAATCAAATATGACTTGGCACGCAACATGGTGGGGTGCAGAATATTCATTTCCATCTGAATGACAATAATTCGTCAACAGAAATCATTGTCGGGTCGTTAGAGGGGATATAGAGGGATTTTTCATTTTCAAAATTACCTCAAAATCAAATATGACTTGGCACGCATCATAGTGGGGTGCAGAATATCCATTGCCATTTGAATAACAATAATTTGTCAACCGATATCATTGTCGGGTCGTTAGAGGGGGTATAGAGGGATTTTTCATTTTAAAAATTTCCTCAAAATCAAATATGACTTGGCACTTAACATGGTGGGGTGCAGAATATTCATTTCCATCTGAATAACAATAATTTGTCAACAGAAATCATTGACGGGTCGTTAGAGGGGGAATAGAGGGATTTTTCATTTTCAATATTCCTTCAAAAATCTAATATGACTTGGCACGCATCATGGTGGGGTACAGAATATCCATTTCCATCTCAATAACAATAATTTGTTAACAGAAATCATTGTCGGGTCGTTGGAGGGGGTATAGAGGGATTTCTCATTTTCAATATTTCTTCAAAAATCTAATATGACTTGGCACGCATCATGGTGGGGTGCAGAATATCTATTTCTATCTGAATAACAATAATTCGTCGACAGAAATCATTGTCGGATCGTTAGAGGCGGTATAGAGAGATTTTTCATTTTCAAAATTACCTCAAAATCAAATATGACTTGGCACGCAACATAGTGGGGTGCAGAATATTCATTTCCATCTGAATAACAATAATTCGTCGACAGAAATCATTGTCGGGTCGTTAGAGGGGGTATAGAGCGATATTTCATTTTCAAAATTACCTCAAAATCAAATATGACTTGGCACGCAACATGGTGGGGTGCAGAATATTCATTTCCATCTCAATATCAATAATTTGTCACCAGAAATTATTGTCGGGTCGTCAGAGGGGGTATAGAGGGATTTTTCATTTTCAAATTTACCTCAAAATCAAATATGACTTGGCACGCATCATGGTGGGGTGCAGAATATCCATTTCCATCTATATAACAATAATTCGTCAACAGAAATCATTGACGGGTCGTTGGAGGGGGTATAGAGGGATTTCTCATTTTCAATATTTCTTCAAAAATCTAATATGACTTGGCACGTATCATGGTGGGGTGCAGAATATCTATTTCCATCTGAATATCAATAAATCGTAGACAGAAATCATTGTCGGATCGTTAGAGGGGGTATAGAGGGATTTTTCATTTTCAAAATTACCTCAAAATCAAATAAGACTTGGCACGCAACATGGTGGGGTGCAGAATATTCATTTCCATCTGAATGACAATAATTCGTCAACAGAAATCATTGTCGGGTCGTTAGAGGGGATATAGAGGGATTTTTCATTTTCAAAATTACCTCAAAATCAAATATGACTTGGCACGCATCATAGTGGGGTGCAGAATATCCATTGCCATTTGAATAACAATAATTTGTCAACCGATATCATTGTCGGGTCGTTAGAGGGGGTATAGAGGGATTTTTCATTTTAAAAATTACGTCAAAATCAAATATGACTTGGCACGCAACATGGTGGGGTGCAGAATATTCATTTCCATCTGAATAACAATAATTTGTCGACAGAAATCATTGTCGGGTCGTTAGAGGGGGAATAGAGAGATTTTTCATTTTCAATATTCCTTCAAAAATCTAATATGACTTGGCACGCATCATGGTGGGGTGCAAAGTATCCATGTCCATCTGAATAACAATAATTCGTCAACAGAAATCATTGTCGGGTCGTCAGAGGAGGTAAAAAGGGATTTCTCATTTTCAATATTTCTTCAAAAATCTAATATGACTTGGCACGCATCATAGTGGGGTGCAGAATATCTATTTCCATCTGAATAACAATAATTCGTCGACAGAAATCATTGTCGGGTCGTTAGAGGGGGTATAGAGGGATTTATCATTTTCAAAATTACCTCAAAATCAAATATGACTTGGCACGCAACATGGTGGGGTGCAGAATATTCATTTCCGTCTGGATAACAATAATTCGTCAACAGAAATCATTGTCGGGTCGTTAGAGGGAGTATAGAGATATTTTTCATTTTCAATATTTCTTCAAAAATCCAATTTGACTTGGCACGCATCATGGTGGGGTGCAGAATATCCATTTCCATCTGAATAACAATAATTCGTCGACAGAAATCATTGTCGGGTCGTCAGAGGGTGTATAGAGGGATTTTTCATTTTCAAAATGACTTCAAAAATCAAATATGACTTGGCACGCATCATGGTGGGGTACAGAATATCCATTTTCATCTCAATATCAATAATTTGTCACCAGAAATCATTGTCGGGTCGTCTGAGGGGGTATAGAGGGATTTTTCATTTTCAAAATTACCTCAAAATCAAATATGACTTGGCACGCATCATGGTGGGGTGCAGAATATCCATTTCCATTTGAATAACAATAATTCGTCGACAGAAATCATTGTCGGGTCGTCAGAGGGAGTATAGAGGGATTTTTCATTTTCAAAATTACTTCAAAATCAAATATGACTTGACACGCATCATGGTGGGGTGCAGAATATTCATTTCCATCTAAATAACAATAATTCGTCAACAGAAATCATTGTCGGGTCGTTAGAGGGGGTATAAAGGGATTTTTCATTTTCAAAATGACTTCAAAAATCAAATATGACATGGCACGCATCATGGTGAGGTGCAGAATATTTATTTCCATATGAATAACAATAATTCTTCGACAGAAATCATTGTCGGGTCGTTAGAGAGGGTATAGAGGGATTTTTCATTTTCAAAATTACCTCAAAATCAAATATGACTTGGCACGCAACATGGTGGGGTGCAGAATATCCATTATCATCTGAATAACAATAATTCGTCAACAGAACTCATTGTCGGGTCGTTAGAGGGGTATAGAGGTATTTTTCTTTTCAAAATGACTTCAAAAATCAAATATGACTTGGCACGCATCATGGAGGGGTACAGAATATCCATTTCAATCTCAATATCAATGATTTGTCAACAGAAATCATTGACGGGTCGTTAGAGAGGGTATTGAGGGATTTTTCATTTTCAAATTTACCTCAAAATCAAATATGACTTGGCACGCATCATGGTGGGGTGCAGAATATCCATTTCCATCTGAATAACAATAATTCGTCAACAGAAATCATTGACGGGTCGTTGGAGGGGGTATAGAGGTATTTTTCATTTTCAAAATTTCTTCAAAAATCTAATATGACCTGGCACGCATCATGGTGGGGTGCAAAGTATCCATGTCCATCTGATTAACAATAATTCGTCAACAGAAATCATTGTCGGATCATCAGAGGGGGTATAGAGGGATTTCTCATTTTAAATATTTCTTCAAAGATCTAATATGACTTGGCACGCATCATGGTGGGGTGCAGAATATCTGTTTCCATCTGAATAACATTAATTTGTCGACAGAAATCATTGTCGGGTCGTTAGAGGGGGTATTCAGAGATTTCTCATTTTCAAAATTACCTCAAAATCAAATAAGACTTGTCACGCAACATGGTCGGGTGCAGAATATTCATTTCCATCTGGATAACGATAATTCGTCAACAGAAATCATTGTCGGGTCGTTGGAGGGGGTATAGAGGGATTTCTCATTTTCAATATTCCTTCAAAAATCTAATATAACTTGGCACGCATCATGGTGGGGTGCAGAATATCTATTTCCATCTGAATAACAATAATTTGTCAACAGAAATCATTGACGGGTCGTTGGAGGGGGTATAGAGGGATTTTTCATTTTCAAAATATCTTCAAAAATCTAATATGACTTGGCACGCATCATGGTGGGGTGCAAAGTATCCATGTCCATCTGAATAACAATAATTCGTCAACAGAAATCATTGTCGGGTCGTCAGAGGGGGTATAGAGGGATTTCTCATTTTCAATATTTCTTCAAAAATCTAATATGACTTGGCACTCATCATGGTGGGGTGCAGAATATCTATTTCCATCTGAATAAAATTAATTTGTCGACAGAAATCATTGTCGAGTCGTTAGAGGGGGTATTCAGAGATTTCTCATTTTCAAAATTACCTCAAAATCAAATAAGACTTGTCACGCAACATGGTCGCGTGCAGAATATTCATTTCCATCTGGATAACGATAATCTGTCAACAGAAATCATTGTCGGGTCGTTAGAGGGGGTATAGAGGGATTTTTCATTTTCAATATTTCTTCAAAAATCCAATATGACTTGGCACGCATCATGGTGGGGTGCAGAATATCCATTTCCATCTGAATAACAATAATTTGCCGACAGAAATCATTGTCGGGTCGTCAGAGGGGGTATAGAGGGATTTTTCATTTTCAAAATGACTTCAAAAATCAAATATGACTTGGCACGCATCATAGTGGGGTACAGAATATTCATTTCCATCTCAATAACAATAATTTGTTAACAGAAATCATTGTCGGGTCGTCAGAAGGGGTATAGAGGGATTTTTCATTTTCAAATTTACCTCAAAATCAAATATGACTTGGCACGCATCATGGTGGGGTGCAGAATATCCATTGCCATCTATATAACAATAATTCGTCAACAGAAATCATTGACGGGTCGTTGGAGGGGGTATAGAGGGATTTCTCATTTTCAATATTTCTTCAAAAATCTATTATGACTTGGCACGCATCATGGTGGGGTGCAGAATATCCATTTCCATCTAAACAACAATAATTTTTCACCAGAAATCATTGTCGGGTCGTTAGAGGAGGTATAGAGGGATTTTTCATATTCAATATATCTTCAAAAATCTAATATGACTTGGCACGCATCATGGTGGGGTGCAAGGTATCCATGTCCATGTGAATAACAATAATTCGTCAACAGAAATCATTGTCGGGTCGTCAGAGGGGGTATAGAGGGATTTTTCATTTTCAAAATTACCTCAATATCAAATATGACTTGGCACGCATCATGGTGCCGAGAAGAATATCCATTTCCATCTAAATAACAATAAATCGTCGACAGAAATCATTGTCGGGTCATTAGAGGGGTTTAGAGGGATTTCTCATTTTCAATATTTCTTCAAAAATCTAATATGCCTTGGCACGCATCATGGTGGGGTACAGAATATCCATTTCCATCTGAATAACAACTATTCGTCAACAGATATCATTGTTGTGTCGTCAGAGGGGGTATGGAGTGATTTTTCATTTTCAATATTTCTTCAAAAATCTAATATGACTTGGCACTCATCATGGTGGGGTGCAGAATATCTATTTCCATCTGAATAACAATAATTTGTCAACAGAAATCATTGTCGGGTCGTTAGAGGGGGTATAGAGGGATTTTTCATTTTCAATATTTCCTCAAAAATCCAATATGACTTGGCACGCATCATGGTGGGGTGCAGAATATCCATTTTCATTTGAATAACAATAAGTCGTCAACAGAAATAATTGTCGGGTCGTCAGAGGGGGTATGGAGGGATTTTTCATTTTCAAAATGACTTCAAAAACCAAATATGACTTGGCACGCATCATAGTGGGGTACAGAATATCCATTTCCATCTCAATAACAATAATTTGTCAACAAAAATCATTGTCGGGTCGTCAGAGGGGTTATAGAGGGATTTTTCATTTTCAAAATTACCTCAAAATCAAATATGACTTGGCACGCATCATGGTGGGGTGCAGAATATCCATTTCCATCTAAATAACAATAATTCGTCAACAGAAATTATTGACGGGTCGTAGGAGGGGGTATAGAGGGATTTTTCATTTTCAAAATTTCTTCAATAATCTAATATGACTTGGCACGCATCATGGTGGGGTACAGAATATCCATTTCCATCTCAATAACACTAATTTGTCAACAGAAATCATTGTCGGGTCGTCAGAGGAAGTATAGAGGGATTTTTCATTTTCAAAATTACCTTAAAATCAAATATGACTTGTCACGCATCATGGTGGGGTACAGAATATCCATTTCCTTCTCAATAACAATAATTTGTCAACAGAAATCATTGTCGGGTCGTCAGAGGGGGTATAGAGGTATTTATCATTTTCAAAATGACTTCAATAATCAAATATGACTTGGCACGCATCATGGTGGGGTGCAGAATATCCATTTCCATCTATATAACAATAATTCGTCAACAGAAATCATTGACGGGTCGTTGGAGGGGGTATAGAGGGATTTCTCATTTTCAATATTTCTTCAAAAATCTAATATGACTTGGCACGTATCATGGTGGGGTGCAGAATATCTATTTCCATCTGAATATCAATAATTCGTCGACAGAAATCATTGTCGGATCGTTAGAGGGGGTATAGAGGGATTTTTCATATTCAAAATTACCTCAAAATCAAATATGACTTGGCACGCAACATGGTGGGGTGCAGAATATTCATTTCCATCTGAATAACAATAATTCGTCAACAGAAATCATTGTCGGGTCGTTAGAGGGGATATAGAGGGATTTTTCATTTTCAAAATTACCTCAAAATCAAATATGACTTGGCACGCATCATAGTGGGGTGCAGAATATCCATTTCCATTTGAATAACAATAATTTGTCAACCGATATCATTGTCGGGTCGTTAGAGGGGGTATAGAGGGATTTTTCATTCTCAAAATTACCTCAAAATCAAATATGACTTGGCACGCAACATGGTGGGGTGCAGAATATTCATTTCCATCTGAATAACAATAATTTGTCGACAGAAATCATTGTCGGGTCGTTAGAGGGGGAATAGAGGGATTTTTCATTTTCAATATTCCTTCAAAAATCTAATATGACTTGGCACGCATCATGGTGGGGTGCAAAGTATCCATGTCCATCTGAATAACAATAATTCGTCAACAGAAATCATTGTCGGGTCGTCAGAGGAGGTAAAGAGGGATTTCTCATTTTCAATATTTCTTCAAAAATCTAATATGACTTGGCACGCAACATGGTGGGGTGCAGAATATTCATTTCCATCTGAATAACAATAATTCGTCAACAGAAATCATTGTCGGGTCGTTAGAGGGGATATAGAGGGATTTTTCATTTTCAAAATTACCTCAAAATCAAATATGACTTGGCACGCATCATAGTGGGGTGCAGAATATCTATTTCCATCTGAATAACAATAATTCGTCGACAGAAATCATTGTCGGGTCGTCAGAGGGTGTATAGAGGGATTTTTCATTTTCAAAATGACTTCAAAAATCAAATATGACTTGGCACGCATCATGGTGGGGTACAGAATATCCATTTCGATCTCAATATCAATAATTTGTCACCAGAAATCATTGTCGGGTCGTCAGAGGGGGTATAGAGGGATTTTTCATTTTCAAAATGACTTCAAAAATCAAATATGACTTGGCACGCATCATGGTGGGGTACAGAATATCCATTTCCATCTCAATATCAATAATTTGTCACCAGAAATCATTGTCGGGTCGTCTGAGGGGGTATAGAGGGATTTTTCATTTTCAAAATTACCTCAATATCAAATATGACTTGGCACGCAACATGGTGGGGTGCAGAATATCCATTTCCATCTAAACAACAATAATTTTTCACCAGAAATCATTGTCGGGTCGTTAGAGGAGGTATAGAGGGATTTTTCATATTCAATATATCTTCAAAAATCTAATATGACTTGGCACGCATCATGGTGGGGTGCAAGGTATCCATGTCCATGTGAATAACAATAATTCGTCAACAGAAATCATTGTCGGGTCGTCAGAGGGGGTATAGAGGGATTTTTCATTTTCAAAATTACCTCAATATCAAATATGACTTGGCACGCATCATGGTGCCGAGAAGAATATCCATTTCCATCTAAATAACAATAAATCGTCGACAGAAATCATTGTCGGGTCATTAGAGGGGTTTAGAGGGATTTCTCATTTTCAATATTTCTTCAAAAATCTAATATGACTTGGCACGCATCATGGTGGGGTACAGAATATCCATTTCCATCTGAATAACAACTATTCGTCAACAGATATCATTGTTGTGTCGTCAGAGGGGGTATGGAGTGATTTTTCATTTTCAATATTTCTTCAAAAATCTAATATGACTTGGCACTCATCATGGTGGGGTGCAGAATATCTATTTCCATCTGAATAACAATGATTCGTCGACAGAATTCATCGTCAGGTCGTTAGAGGGGGTATTGAAGGAATTTCCATTTTCAAAATTACCTCAAAATCAAATATGACTTGGCACGCAACATGGTTGGGTGCAGAATATTCATTTCCATCTGGATAACAATAATTTGTCAACAGAAATCATTGTCGGGTCGTTAGAGGGGGTATAGAGGGATTTTTCATTTTCAATATTTCCTCAAAAATCCAATATGACTTGGCACGCATCATGGTGGGGTGCAGAATATCCATTTCCATTTGAATAACAATAATTCGTCAACAGAAATAATTGTCGGGTCGTCAGAGGGGGTATGGAGGGATTTTTCATTTTCAAAATTACCTCAAAATCAAATATGACTTGGCAGGCAACATGGTGGGGTGCAGAATATTCATTTCCATCTGAATAACAATAATTCGTCAACAGAAATCATTGACGGGTCGTCAGAGGGGGTATAGAGGGATTTTTCATTTTCAAAATTACCTCAAAATCAAATATGACTTGGCACGCATCATAGTAAGGTGCAGAATATCCGATTCCATCTGAATAACAAGAATTTCTCAACAGAAATCATTGTCGGGTCGTCAGAGGGGGTATGGAGGGATTTTTCATTTTCAAAATGACTTCAAAAATCAAATATGACTTGGCACGCATCATGGTGGGGTACAGAATATCCATTTCCATCTCAATATCAATAATTTGTCACCAGAAATCATTGTCGGGTCGTCAGAGGGGGTATAGAGGGATTTTTCATTTTCAAAATTACTTCAAAAATCAAATATGACTTGGCACGCATCATGGTGGGGTACAGAATATCCATTTCCATCTCAATATCAATAATTTGTCACCAGAAATCATTGTCGGGTCGTCTGAGGGGGTATAGAGGGATTTTTCATTTTCAAAATGACTTCAAAAATCAAATATGACTTGGCACGCATCATGGTGGGGTACAGAATATCCATTTCCATCTCAATATCAATAATTTGTCACCAGAAATCATTGTCGGGTCGTCTGAGGGGGTATAGAGGGATTTTTCATTTTCAAAATTACCTCAATATCAAATATGACTTGGCACGCAACATGGTGGGGTGCAGAATATCCATTTCCATCTAAACAACAATAATTTTTCACCAGAAATCATTGTCGGGTCGTTAGAGGAGGTATAGAGGGATTTTTCATATTCAATATATCTTCAAAAATCTAATATGACTTGGCACGCATCATGGTGGGGTGCAAGGTATCCATGTCCATGTGAATAACAATAATTCGTCAACAGAAATCATTGTCGGGTCGTCAGAGGGGGTATAGAGGGATTTTTCATTTTCAAAATTACCTCAATATCAAATATGACTTGGCACGCATCATGGTGCCGAGAAGAATATCCATTTCCATCTAAATAACAATAAATCGTCGACAGAAATCATTGTCGGGTCATTAGAGGGGTTTAGAGGGATTTCTCATTTTCAATATTTCTTCAAAAATCTAATATGACTTGGCACGCATCATGGTGGGGTACAGAATATCCATTTCCATCTGAATAACAACTATTCGTCAACAGATATCATTGTTGTGTCGTCAGAGGGGGTATGGAGTGATTTTTCATTTTCAATATTTCTTCAAAAATCTAATATGACTTGGCACTCATCATGGTGGGGTGCAGAATATCTATTTCCATCTGAATAACAATGATTCGTCGACAGAAATCATCGTCAGGTCGTTAGAGGGGGTATTGAAGGAATTTCCATTTTCAAAATTACCTCAAAATCAAATATGACTTGGCACGCAACATGGTTGGGTGCAGAATATTCATTTCCATCTGGATAACAATAATTTGTCAACAGAAATCATTGTCGGGTCGTTAGAGGGGGTATAGAGGGATTTTTCATTTTCAATATTTCCTCAAAAATCCAATATGACTTGGCACGCATCATGGTGGGGTGCAGAATATCCATTTCCATTTGAATAACAATAATTCGTCAACAGAAATAATTGTCGGGTCGTCAGAGGGGGTATGGAGGGATTTCTCATTTTCAAAATTACCTCAAAATCAAATATGACTTGGCACGCATCATGGTGGGGTGCAGAATATCCATTTCCATCTGAATAACAATGATTCGTCAACAGAAATCATTGACGGGTCGTTGGAGAAGGTATAGAGGGATTTTTCATTTTCAAAATTACCTCAAAATCAAATATGACTTGGCACGCAATATGGTGGGGTGTAGATTATCCATTTCCATCTGAATAACAATAATTCGTTGGCACGTATCATGGTGGGGTGCAGAATATCTATTTCCATCTGAATAACAATAATTCGTCGACAGAAATCATTGTCGGGTCGTTAGAGGTGGTATAGAGGGATTTTTCATTTTCAAAATTACCTCAAAATCAAATATGACTTGGCACGCAACATGGTGGGGTGCAGAATATTCATTTCCATCTGGATAACAATAATTCGTCAACAGAAATCATTGTCGGGTCGTTAGAGGGGGTATAGAGGGATTTTTCATTTTCAATATTTCTTCAAAATTCCAATATGACTTGGCACGCATCATGGTGGGGTGCAGAATATCCATTTCCATCTGAATAACAATAATTCGTCAACAGAAATCATTGTCGGGTCGTCAGAGGGGGTATAGAAGGACTTTTCATTTTCAGAATGACTTCAAAAATCAAATATGACTTGGCACGCATCATAGTGGGGTACTGAATATCCATTTCCATCTCAATAACAATAATTTGTCAACAGAAATCATTGTCGGGTCGTCAGAGGGGGTATAGAGGAATTTTTCATTTTCAAAATTACCTCAAAATCAAATATGACTTGGCACGCATCATAGTAAGGTGCAGAATATCCGATTCCATCTGAATAACAAGAATTTCTCAACAGAAATCAATGTCGGGTCGTCAGAGGGGGTATGGAGGGATTTTTCATTTTCAAAATTACTTCAAAAATCTAATATGACTTGGCACGCATCATGGTGTGGTGAAGAATATCCATTTCCATCTGAATAACAATAATTTGTCGACAGAAATCATTGTCGGTCGTTAGAGGGCGTATAGAGGGATTTCTCATTTTCACTATTTCTTCAAAAATCTAATATGACTTGGCACGCATCATGGTGGGGTGCAGAATATCTATTTCCATCTGAATAACAATAATTCGTCGACAGAAATCATTGTCGGGTCGTTAGAGGAGGTATAGAGAGATTTTTCATTTTCAAAATTACCTCAAAATCCAATATGACTTGGCACTTATCATGGTGGGGTGCAGAATATCCATTTCCAACTGAATAACAATAATTCGTCAACAGAAATCATTGTCGGGTCGTCAGAGGGGGTATAGTGGGATTTTTCAATTTTAAAATGACTTCAATAATCAAATATGACTTGGCACGCAACATGGTGGGGTGCAGAATATTCATTTCCATCTGGATAACAATAATTCGACAACTGAAATCATTGTCGGGTCGTTAGAGGGGGTATAGAGGGATTTCTCATTTTCAATATTTCTTCAAAAATCCAATATGACTTGGCACGCATCATGGTGGGGTGCAGAATATCCATTTCCATCTGAATAACAATAATTGTCCAACAGAAATCATTGTCGGGTCGTCAGAGGTGGTATAGAGGGATTTTTCATTTTCAAAATGACTTCAATAATCAAATATGACTTGGCACGCAACATGGTGGGGTGCAGAATATTCATTTCAATCTGGATAACAATAATTGTCCAACAGAAATCATTGTCGGGTCGTCAGAGGTGGTATAGAGGGATTTTTCATTTTCAAAATGACTTCAAAAATCAAATATGACTTGGCACGCATCATAGTGGGGTACTGAATATCCATTTCGATATAAATAACAATAATTTGTCAACAGAAATCATTGTCGGGTCGTCAGAGGGGGTATAGAGGGATTTTTCATTTTCAAAATTACCTCAAAATCAAATATGACTTGGCACGCATCATAGTAAGGTGCAGAATATCCGATTCCATCTGAATAACAAGAATTTCTCAACAGAAATCATTGTCGGGTCGTCAGAGGGGGTATGGAGGGATTTTTCATTTTCAAAATTACTTCAAAAATCTAATATGACTTGGCACGCATCATGGTGTGGTGAAGAATATCCATTTCCATCTGAATAACAATAATTCGTCGACAGAAAACATTGTCGGTCGTTAGAGGGGGTATAGAGGGATTTCTCATTTTCAATATTTCTTCAAAAATCTAATATGACTTGGCACGCATCATGGTGGGGTGCAGAATATCTATTCCCATCTGAATAACAATAATTCGTCGACAGAAATCATTGTCGGGTCGTTAGAGGGGGTATAGAGGGATTTTTCATTTTCAAAATTACCTCAAAATCAAATATGACTTGGCAGGCAACATGGTGGGGTGCAGAATATTCATTTCCATCTGAATAACAATAATTCGTCAACAGAAATCATTGACGGGTCGTCAGAGGGGGTATAGAGGGATTTTTCATTTTCGATATTTCTTCAAAAATCCAATATGACTTGGCACGCATCATGGTGGGGTACAGAATATACATTTCCATCTCAATAACAATAATTTGTCAACAGAAATCATTGTCGGGTCGTCAGAGGGGGTATAGAGGGATTTTTCATTTTCAAAATTACCTCAAAATCAAATATGACTTGGCACGCATCAAGGTGGGGTGCAGAATATCCATTTCCATCTGAATAACAATGATTCGTCAACAGAAATCATTGACGGGTCGTTGGAGGGGGTATAGAGGGATTTTTCATTTTCAAAATTACCTCAAAATCAAATATGACTTGGCACGCAACATGGTGGGGTGTAGAATATCCATTTCCATCTGAATAACAATAATTCGTTGGCACGTATCACGGTGGGGTGCAAAATATCTATTTCCATCTGAATAACAATAATTCATCGACAGAAATCATTGTCGGGTCGTTATAGGGGGTATAGAGGGATTTTTCATTTTCAATATTTCTTCAAAAATCCAATATGACTTGGCACGCATCATGGTGGGGTGCAGAATATCCATTTCCATCTGAATAACAATAATTCGTCAACAGAAATCATTGACGGGTCGTCTGAGGGGGTATAGAGGGATTTTTCATTTTCAAAATGACTTCAAAAATCAAATATGACTTGGCACGCATCATGGTGGGGTACAGAATATCCATTTCCATCTCAATATCAATAATTTGTCACCAGAAATCATTGTCGGGTCGTCTGAGGGGGTATAGAGGGATTTTTCATTTTCAAAATTACCTCAATATCAAATATGACTTGGCACGCAACATGGTGGGGTGCAGAATATCCATTTCCATCTAAACAACAATAATTTTTCACCAGAAATCATTGTCGGGTCGTTAGAGGAGGTATAGAGGGATTTTTCATATTCAATATATCTTCAAAAATCTAATATGACTTGGCACGCATCATGGTGGGGTGCAAGGTATCCATGTCCATGTGAATAACAATAATTCGTCAACAGAAATCATTGTCGGGTCGTCAGAGGGGGTATAGAGGGATTTTTCATTTTCAAAATTACCTCAATATCAAATATGACTTGGCACGCATCATGGTGCCGAGAAGAATATCCATTTCCATCTAAATAACAATAAATCGTCGACAGAAATCATTGTCGGGTCATTAGAGGGGTTTAGAGGGATTTCTCATTTTCAATATTTCTTCAAAAATCTAATATGACTTGGCACGCATCATGGTGGGGTACAGAATATCCATTTCCATCTGAATAACAACTATTCGTCAACAGATATCATTGTTGTGTCGTCAGAGGGGGTATGGAGTGATTTTTCATTTTCAATATTTCTTCAAAAATCTAATATGACTTGGCACTCATCATGGTGGGGTGCAGAATATCTATTTCCATCTGAATAACAATGATTCGTCGACAGAAATCATCGTCAGGTCGTTAGAGGGGGTATTGAAGGAATTTCCATTTTCAAAATTACCTCAAAATCAAATATGACTTGGCACGCAACATGGTTGGGTGCAGAATATTCATTTCCATCTGGATAACAATAATTTGTCAACAGAAATCATTGTCGGGTCGTTAGAGGGGGTATAGAGGGATTTTTCATTTTCAATATTTCCTCAAAAATCCAATATGACTTGGCACGCATCATGGTGGGGTGCAGAATATCCATTTCCATTTGAATAACAATAATTCGTCAACAGAAATAATTGTCGGGTCGTCAGAGGGGGTATGGAGGGATTTCTCATTTTCAAAATTACCTCAAAATCAAATATGACTTGGCACGCATCATGGTGGGGTGCAGAATATCCATTTCCATCTGAATAACAATGATACGTCAACAGAAATCATTGACGGGTCGTTGGAGAAGGTATAGAGGGATTTTTCATTTTCAAAATTACCTCAAAATCAAATATGACTTGGCACGCAATATGGTGGGGTGTAGATTATCCATTTCCATCTGAATAACAATAATTCGTTGGCACGTATCATGGTGGGGTGCAGAATATCTATTTCCATCTGAATAACAATAATTCGTCGACAGAAATCATTGTCGGGTCGTTAGAGGTGGTATAGAGGGATTTTTCATTTTCAAAATTACCTCAAAATCAAATATGACTTGGCACGCAACATGGTGGGGTGCAGAATATTCATTTCCATCTGGATAACAATAATTCGTCAACAGAAATCATTGTCGGGTCGTTAGAGGGGGTATAGAGGGATTTTTCATTTTCAATATTTCTTCAAAATTCCAATATGACTTGGCACGCATCATGGTGGGGTGCAGAATATCCATTTCCATCTGAATAACAATAATTCGTCAACAGAAATCATTGTCGGGTCGTCAGAGGGGGTATAGAAGGACTTTTCATTTTCAGAATGACTTCAAAAATCAAATATGACTTGGCACGCATCATAGTGGGGTACTGAATATCCATTTCCATCTCAATAACAATAATTTGTCAACAGAAATCATTGTCGGGTCGTCAGAGGGGGTATAGAGGAATTTTTCATTTTCAAAATTACCTCAAAATCAAATATGACTTGGCACGCATCATAGTAAGGTGCAGAATATCCGATTCCATCTGAATAACAAGAATTTCTCAACAGAAATCAATGTCGGGTCGTCAGAGGGGGTATGGAGGGATTTTTCATTTTCAAAATTACTTCAAAAATCTAATATGACTTGGCACGCATCATGGTGTGGTGAAGAATATCCATTTCCATCTGAATAACAATAATTTGTCGACAGAAATCATTGTCGGTCGTTAGAGGGCGTATAGAGGGATTTCTCATTTTCACTATTTCTTCAAAAATCTAATATGACTTGGCACGCATCATGGTGGGGTGCAGAATATCTATTTCCATCTGAATAACAATAATTCGTCGACAGAAATCATTGTCGGGTCGTTAGAGGAGGTATAGAGAGATTTTTCATTTTCAAAATTACCTCAAAATCCAATATGACTTGGCACTTATCATGGTGGGGTGCAGAATATCCATTTCCAACTGAATAACAATAATTCGTCAACAGAAATCATTGTCGGGTCGTCAGAGGGGGTATAGTGGGATTTTTCAATTTTAAAATGACTTCAATAATCAAATATGACTTGGCACGCAACATGGTGGGGTGCAGAATATTCATTTCCATCTGGATAACAATAATTCGACAACTGAAATCATTGTCGGGTCGTTAGAGGGGGTATAGAGGGATTTCTCATTTTCAATATTTCTTCAAAAATCCAATATGACTTGGCACGCATCATGGTGGGGTGCAGAATATCCATTTCCATCTGAATAACAATAATTGTCCAACAGAAATCATTGTCGGGTCGTCAGAGGTGGTATAGAGGGATTTTTCATTTTCAAAATGACTTCAATAATCAAATATGACTTGGCACGCAACATGGTGGGGTGCAGAATATTCATTTCAATCTGGATAACAATAATTGTCCAACAGAAATCATTGTCGGGTCGTCAGAGGTGGTATAGAGGGATTTTTCATTTTCAAAATGACTTCAAAAATCAAATATGACTTGGCACGCATCATAGTGGGGTACTGAATATCCATTTCGATATAAATAACAATAATTTGTCAACAGAAATCATTGTCGGGTCGTCAGAGGGGGTATAGAGGGATTTTTCATTTTCAAAATTACCTCAAAATCAAATATGACTTGGCACGCATCATAGTAAGGTGCAGAATATCCGATTCCATCTGAATAACAAGAATTTCTCAACAGAAATCATTGTCGGGTCGTCAGAGGGGGTATGGAGGGATTTTTCATTTTCAAAATTACTTCAAAAATCTAATATGACTTGGCACGCATCATGGTGTGGTGAAGAATATCCATTTCCATCTGAATAACAATAATTCGTCGACAGAAAACATTGTCGGTCGTTAGAGGGGGTATAGAGGGATTTCTCATTTTCAATATTTCTTCAAAAATCTAATATGACTTGGCACGCATCATGGTGGGGTGCAGAATATCTATTCCCATCTGAATAACAATAATTCGTCGACAGAAATCATTGTCGGGTCGTTAGAGGGGGTATAGAGGGATTTTTCATTTTCAAAATTACCTCAAAATCAAATATGACTTGGCAGGCAACATGGTGGGGTGCAGAATATTCATTTCCATCTGAATAACAATAATTCGTCAACAGAAATCATTGACGGGTCGTCAGAGGGGGTATAGAGGGATTTTTCATTTTCGATATTTCTTCAAAAATCCAATATGACTTGGCACGCATCATGGTGGGGTACAGAATATACATTTCCATCTCAATAACAATAATTTGTCAACAGAAATCATTGTCGGGTCGTCAGAGGGGGTATAGAGGGATTTTTCATTTTCAAAATTACCTCAAAATCAAATATGACTTGGCACGCATCAAGGTGGGGTGCAGAATATCCATTTCCATCTGAATAACAATGATTCGTCAACAGAAATCATTGACGGGTCGTTGGAGGGGGTATAGAGGGATTTTTCATTTTCAAAATTACCTCAAAATCAAATATGACTTGGCACGCAACATGGTGGGGTGTAGAATATCCATTTCCATCTGAATAACAATAATTCGTTGGCACGTATCACGGTGGGGTGCAAAATATCTATTTCCATCTGAATAACAATAATTCATCGACAGAAATCATTGTCGGGTCGTTATAGGGGGTATAGAGGGATTTTTCATTTTCAATATTTCTTCAAAAATCCAATATGACTTGGCACGCATCATGGTGGGGTGCAGAATATCCATTTCCATCTGAATAACAATAATTCGTCAACAGAAATCATTGACGGGTCGTTGGAGGAGGTATAGAAGGATTTTTCATTTTCAAAATTTCTTCAATAATCTAATATGACTTGTCACGCATCATGGTGGGGTGCAAAGTATCCATGTTCATCTGAATAACAATAAGTCGTCAACAGAAATCATTGTCGGGTCGTCAGAGGGGATATAGAGGGATTTTTCATTTTCAAAATTACCTCAAAATCAAATATGACTTGGCACGCATCATGGTGAGGTGCAGAATATCCATTTCCATCTAAATAACAATAATTGGTCAACAGAAATCATTGACGGGTCGTCAGAGGGGGTATAGAGGGATTTTTCAATTTCAAAATTACCTTAAATTCAAATATGACTTATCACGCATCATGGTGGGGTGCAGAATATCCATTTCCATCTGAATAACAATAATTCGTCAACAGAAATCATTGACGGGTCGTTGTAGGGGGTATAGAAGGATTTTTCATTTTCAAAATTTCTTCAATAATCTAATATGACTTGTCACGCATCATGGTGGGGTGCAAAGTATCCATGTCCATCTGAATAACGATAAGTCGTCAACAGAAATCATTGTCGGGTCGTTAGAGGGGGTATAGAGGGATTTTTCATTTTCAAAATTACCTCAAAATCAAATATGACTTGGCACGCATCATGGTGAGGTGCAGAATATCCATTTCCATCTAAATAACAATAATTCGTCAACAGAAATCATTGACGGGTCGTCAGAGGGGGTATAGAGGGATTTTTCAATTTCAAAATTACCTTAAATTCAAATATGACTTATCACGCATCATGGTGGGGTGCAGAATATCCATTTCCATCTGAATAACAATAATTCGTCAACAGAAATCATTGACGGGTCGTTGGAGGGGGTATAGAAGGATTTTTCATTTTCAAAATTTCTTCAATTATCTAATATGACTTGTCACGCATCATGGTGGGGTGCAAAGTATCCATGTCCATCTGAATAACGATAAGTCGTCAACAGAAATCATTGTCGGGTCGTTAGAGGGGGTATAGAGGGATTTTTCATTTTCAAAATTACTTCAAAAATCTAATATGACTTGGCACGCATCATGGTGTGGTGAAGAATATCCATTTCCATCTGAATAACAATAATTCGTAGACAGAAATCATTGTCGGTCGTTAGAGGGGGTATAGAGGGATTTCTAATTTTCAATATTTCTTCAAAAATCTAATATGACTTGGCACGCATCATAGTGGGGTGCAGAATATCTATTTCCATTTGAATAACAATAATTCGTCGACAGAAATCATTGTCGGGTCGTTAGAGGGGGTAAAGAGGGATTTTTCATTTTCAAAATTACCTCAAAATCAAATATGACTTGGCAGGCAACATGGTGGGGTGTAGAATATTCATTTCCATCTGAATAACAATAATTCGTCAACAGAAATCATTGTCGGGTCGTTAGAGGGGGTATAGAGTGATTTTTCATTTTCGATATTTCTTCAAAAATCCAAT